>OV656752.1:6292916-7547500 GCA_927399415.1 Macaria notata
CATTTTTTCGCACACATGCAAGACTTGAAACGTACATGGATCTGTCCACAATGTCTGGGTACTAAGGAGACGCATAATTAACGACGACACCTTCGTACTGAGCTCAACACTAAACGAGTCGCAAACTTCAATAGCCCAACAAATTATGGAAGATGACATCACCGTTTCTGGAAACACACTTAACTTAGACATTACTACTCCAGCACCAAATCAACCGGTAACCCTTGAACAAATCAGCGCCCTTTTAGACCAAAAACTTAACAGACACAATGAATCCCTATCGAGAAAAATGGAGGCTTTTTTAATGTCAATACAAGAAGAAACACACATAGCTTTAAATAAGCTTACACTCGAACTCGACCTACATAAACAAAACAGTGTTGAAACTCAAATGTTACTTCAGACAGAAATAAGAATAATAAATGAGAAAATAAATTACTTGGAAGAAGAAAATAAACATCTGAAGAAACAAATCTTAGATCTGAGTTTAAATGAACTACCTGAAAAAACAATCCCAACTAACACAGAAAACAACAAAAAAATTGTCTTATATGGATTTAAAGAATACAGGGAAAGCGAAGCTAACCTCCACAACCAATTAATATGTCTATTCCATGAGATCCAAAACGTCAACCTACAAGGATATATAGAGGATATCAAAAGAATTGGCAAAAAAGGATCTAAACGACCACTAGTTATTGAGCTACTCAGCAAACGCATGACAAAATACATTCTACAACACAAACATGTTTTTAAAAACACTGGCTTTGCAGTATCAGAATATTTGGACAAAGATAAACTACAGAAAAGGAAAATGCTCATAGATATCCTTATAAATGAGCGAAACAAAGGCAGGCATGCTACCATACGTAACAATATTCTGTATATCGACGGAAAGGAGTTTATAGAAAATCCAGCGATAAGAGCACCCTCAAGGAATATAGAAGGTACTGTACCTGAAATACTCCAAAATCAACCAATGACCGAAGACACAAATCCAAGCCCTACTAGTCAAACGAGACTCTACTCCCAAGTAGCTTCAAGTACTCACAAACCTAATACAAATAAGTACACCCCAGAAAATCAAGCTAACATGAACAATACCAACCAAGAAAGTTCACGCACAAACACCCCAGATAGCAGGATTAATGACTCAGGACTCCAAAGCAATAGATCTCATAGTAACACAGCCAAAAATCATACATTTCGTGGCAATCTTCCAAAACATGCAGAGTCTTAAAAACAAGACACATCTACTTGAAAGTGTCATAGAAGAAAACCCAAGTATAAATGCTATCTGCCTGTCTGAGACATGGATAACCGACAAACAAAAAGGTTTAATCCAAATCCCTAATTACGTGTTTGCTGCTGGATTTTACAGAAAAACTTATTCCCGTGGCGGAGTTGCCATCCTAGCCAGAGATGGTGTTGAATACATAGAAAGAGCTGACATTCAAGAACTCTCTATTGAATTTATAGTCGAATGCTGTGCGTTAGAAATAGTAAAAGAAAATATGCTACTTATTACAGTTTATCGGTTAGATAGAGATATCGAATAATTTTTTATATTCATCCATAAATTAATGATAAAACTAAAACTACAAATCACTAAACACATTGTCATCACAGGGGATTTTAACTTAAACACTAATTATAGCAAATACCTCAAATACTATCAAAGATTAATTAATGTTATGCTCCAAAATAACTTCCATCAAAAAGTACACGAAAATACCAGAGACACAGAAAAATCATCATCTTGCATAGACCTCTTATTCACTAATAAAATAAATGACTGCAGTACTACAGTAAAAGATTATGGCATATCGGATCACAAAGCTATCTATTATTCTACACAATCAATCAACAACAACACCACCCACAAAACTAACTACATTTTCAAACGATATTTTACGCCTAAAAACATAAACTCATTCAAAACCGAACTTGGTAAAGTCATTTGGAGTGATCTATTATCAGAAACATTAAATATTAACGAAAACTACAATATATTTGATGAAAAACTAGGCGAAATCTTAAACAAAGCCATACCTATCAAAAAAGCAAAAATAAACAAACAATCTAAAAGAAATCATCTAACTAAAGGTATAAAAATCTCCTGTAAACATAAAAGACAATTACATATTCTAGTATTACATACAAAAAATAAAGTACTTAAACAGCATTACACAACTTACAAAAAACAACTAAAAAAATGTGTTAAAATATCAAACAGACTTTACTACGCAAAAACAATGAGAGAAGCCCAAAACAAAGTTAAAACTATGTGGAATATAATAAGAGAAAAAACGAATAAGCCCAAGAAGGAAAAACATTCCAATATAACTATAAAAATAAACAACATAAACACTAATGAGCCAAATATAGTCGCAAATGCGTTCAATGACTACTTTTCGTCAGTAGGTCAAACAGATCACAAATCAAATAAAGCAACTCAAACTCCTTACAATGAATCTATGACAATAAATTATAATATTTCCAGTAACTCAATGTATCTATCTGCAGTATCTGAAAAAGAAGTTTGTAATATAATTAAAAGGCTAAATAATAAGCATAGCTGTGGAGTTGATGACATTCCACCATCACTAATCAAGCTGTGCATGGAAGAACTAACCCCCCCACTGACTAGATTAATAAATATGTCGATAAACCAAGAATGCTTTCCAGATCGCTTGAAAATAGCAAAAGTAAGACCCATATTAAAAAAAGGCGGGAAAAAGCTTGAAGTAAGCAATTATCGACCAATTAATAAAGCTCTATTACCGGCCATATCCAAAATATTTGAGAGAGTCATTTCAAATAGGATATACAATTTTCTTGAAAAATACAAGCTCCTCGACGAAAACCAGTATGGCTTCCGGAAAAACTCATCGACAACGCTTGCCATGTTCAAATATACACAAGAAATTCTAGAGACTATAAAAAATAAACATATTGCCATCAGTATACTCCTAGATATGACAAAAGCATACGATAAAGTCTCACATAAAATACTTGTTAAGGACCTGTCAGATATTGGTATAAGAGGCAAACCATTAAACTGGCTAAGATCATACTTAGAAAACAGGATTCAGTTAGTCCAAATAGAACAACAATGCCCAGACACTGGACAAATTAAAACAATTCAATCGGAGATGAAAACAATCAATCATTCAATCCCCCAAGGCAGCGTCCTAGGATGTGTGCTCTTCCTTATTTACATTAACAAGTTGCCCAAATTACTAGATACACATTGCACACTATTTGCAGATGACATCTCTCTCATATTCAAATGCTCTCCAAGTACCAACTCTCAAATACATGCTAATATTATAAAAACTTTATCAACTATAAAATCATGGCTATCAGATCGAAACTTAGAAATAAACACACAAAAAAGTAAACTAATCCAATACTTACCACACCAAAGGAAATCTATCGACCTAAACACATTATCAATGACTCTAGAAATGGATGAAATAAAGAAATGTCGATTTCTCGGAGTCAATATAGATACTAACATGAACTGGAAAGAACACATAGCAATACTAAAAACTAAAATGTCTCAATTCACCTATGCCCTCTCCATACTTAAAATCAATACAAATATCGAAACAGCATTAACAGCATATTACGCCTATGCTTTTGCCTGGCTACGCTACGGCGTAATACTGTGGGGAAACAGCACCGACGTTCAACAGTTATTCATTATGCAAAAAAAATGTATCCGAATAATAGTAAACATCAATATCAGTACCAGCTGCAGATCACACTTCAAAGAAAGAAAAATCCTAACATTGCCCTGTATTTACTTATATGAAAATGCTGTCTTCGTCAGGAAAAATCTCAATCTTTACACAATAGACCCAAATCCACGCAGAACATTTAAAATAGTACTTCCGGAACCAATACTAGAAATATACAAGAAAGGGCCATACTACATGTCTATACGGATATACAATAAACTACCAAACTTCATAAAAAAAGAACAAAATATTAAAACTTTCCAAACTAAACTAAAACTATATTTTATACAGAAATGCTACTACACAATAGAAGACTATTTTAATGACGAAAATAAGGAATAGGATATAATAATAATGATCTCAATGTAAAGTAGATTAATAATAGATAATATAAGAAAATATTGTACACACACATACTAGTTTAAGTTTAAGATTTGAAATTTTATATTAAGTTTTTGATCTTAGAATATTTAGTTTTAATCTTAGCAACGCCCTAATTCCCCTCTGAACAGGGTAAATGTAAATAGGTACATTTAATGCTAATAAAGAAATTTGAAATTTGAAATGATATATTGCGATTTATTATCCTCTTTTATTATTTGACTATTGAAAGTTGGGACCGAAAGTTTAAGTATTGTAGAAAAAAGTTGGAAAAGTTATTTTTCACTGGATTTTCGAAGCTTTTCTTGAACTCATTGGTAAAAAATAACAAGTACACTAGTGGATGCCCGCGGCTTCGGTCGTGTTTTATTCGGATAAAAATACTCTATCAAAAGATCCTATACCATCACTATACCTAAAATCACGATGTTTGTTTCTCCATTGCGGCTAGAAAGTGGAATAAGCAGGCCAACAAGTACACTTTTTTATCCCGTATGATCCCTTTTGACTCGCTTGAAAGATTATCTTTTTTGACTCTCTATTCGGTTCATTAGAAAAAACTAAAATATATAAAACTAAATACATCTTATGCAGCTTATCGCCTAAGGCGATAAGGCCACCCAATGTACAACACTTTAATTTTAGTATGTTTATTTCTGTTTGTAATTTTCGTGTTTTTATGGTGTACATTAAAGTTATATTCTATTCTGTTCTGTGTAGCTGAGAAACATCAATATGGAAAACTAATTATCCCAACGTATCAGCATTGCCATCCAGCGTGGTAATGCGGCCAGTATGCTGGGCACGCTGCCCTCTGGTAGTGGGCTGGAGCACTTAGATTATCTTTAGGCTTTTCTAAAGATTTTCTAAGTGCCCATTTTTGTAGTAGTTAGAAGTAGTATGTTTAGTTTTTCTTCACTTGTTTTTATATTTTATTATTGTAAATAAAGTTCTCCTATATAAAAATACAAAAATAAGGAAAACTTGATGTTTATTGTTCACAGGTTTGTTTAGTAAGACCGAGAGACCATTATTCTTAGCATGCCTCGGTGTCTGAATAAGTAACTAATATGTCAGTCTGATTAAGCATCTCACTGCAGTGTTTAAAGATTTACTCATGCCCTGAGTCAATCTGACTGACTGACTGACATTAAATCTTATCACATGGTCTTAGTACAAAATAAATGAGACAGAGGTAAACTTATTTAAGAATTTAATATATCAATGTATAAGTATATTCTATTTGTAACTTTTTTAGCACTAGTCGGGCATATCGCACAAGCGACATTGTAGAAGATGGAGGGTCGCCTACTCCTATTGGCTCTCAAACTAGTTTGGACATGGGAACTGTCTGTCTTTTTCATCTTGTATACGGGAGTAGCCGACTCTAATGTCGAGAGTTTTCAAACCATCTTAGAGGCCTCTGTTTGGTCTTATTCTCGTAAGTCTAATTGACAATATAGTACTAACATATTACTTAAATTAATTCTGCAACATAATTTTCCCTACCTAAAACTAAGATCAAAATTACATTGGTTATTTACAAGCAACAATAAAATTGATTAGATTCCAACAAATTAGATTTTCCATTTAGCACGCGTATCGAATGCCCAACAATTTATTATAAATTACAATTACTAAGTAAGTAATATAAATAGAACAATAGCTCGTTACTTACTAATACAATGTATAGAATGAAATATTTATATACTGAGCTTGGTAATCCCAAATACCTATCTGATCGGGTATTCGGTCGCAATCAATAAAGTTAAACAATTATTGACACGATTTTAATCCTCGGTTACATTATTTTGTAGGTTTCCGTTTGACTACAGCCTGCCTGATGTTAAGCATTGCAGCAGCCTAGGGTGTAATACATGCTCGGCCACATCCCTAAACAGGCTTTGGACTGGAACTCGCAAGGCAAGAGGAAACGTGGTCATCCGAAACAAAACTTCGCGTCGCTCCGTCATGGACGAAATGAAGAACATCCGCAAGACCTGGCCCGAAGTGAAGCTTGAAGCCCAAGACAGGAGGGGTGGAGAATCACTGTGGAGTGTGGACGCCCTCTGCTCCACACAGGGGACCTAGGAACATAAGTCAAGACATGCTCGGCTATGCAAATAAAAGTAATGTAGTAAGTGTCTAAGTTGCCTGGAACAGATCGCCTCATGTGATAGGGCCGCTCAATGTAACAATAATTCTAGATTATTTTAATACATGTATTTTTGGAAGGTATCCAATAAAGACTTTTTAATTGATTGAAAAACTAGTGCAAATAAATGCAGGTGCAATACAGCATACTCCAGTCTTTCAGCCTTGTTCTAGGTCCCTGGGGGGGTTGGAATACTCTCAGTACCAGAGTTCACCACTCACATACGAGCTAAATTAATATTTATCGAACTATGTGTCGTTATTTACTCACTACAATGTATTGAATTATTTATATACTGGGTCAGTAACATCTACCTTAAATTGCGGTGCTTTCTATTCTACAGCGTTTGTTACCTACAGTAAGATTCTCAGATTTCTGAGTAGGTGATAAATGGTATATTATTATCAATCTCTCTCTCTCTCTCTCACACACACACACACACACACACACACACACACACACACATACATAAGTGTCTTGCTGTAGAATTATTTAAAGAACATAGCCGGAACTTTAAACTTAATTTACTCTAATGTACGTTATGTGATAATGTGAATTATAATTTGATAAAATCAAAAGGTTCGCACCATAGTGAGCGCATCTTGAAGTGGGCGCCTGCGATACCTACAGGTTTCGTACCCAGTGCAGGGCTCGCCAGAACATGTTAAGGTTTGTAAGTGCTTTTGTTTAATAAATAAATTTGAATTTGAATTATCTTTATGTGGTAAAGTGATTAGATATTATACAACTGTAGATGTGGTCAGTGCTTGGATAGGTGACCGAAAATTTACGTTCCATTAGGTTGCTATGTTACTGTTTGAGCGTCACATCCCGCTGCCAAAATAACGGCGGGACAGGTCGACCAACGTGAGAGGTTCCCGCCAACGACGACAGGGGGCAGCCCGCGCGCCATCAGAACGACAATACCCGTCTATCACACTGCACGCGCAACCAGTAATATACAGTCCACTCGCATCAAGACATACCCAACTCGTTGTTATTTCATCCAAGAAGGCATCCCAATAGGGCCGAGGAAAGTAACAACAGTTACCAAGGGTCTAATGAAAAGTCATTGCTAAAATTGTGTTTAAAATTATTCATACAAAATTTGTTGAACCAAGTTAGAGACGCTATAGGTGATTTGAATACTCTCTCAAATTTGGCCAAACTCTATCTTATATCTACAATAAAAAAAGTTGAGTCGAGTTCTCAAGATAGCAAAGTAATGTGTTTTTGCATATTGTCATTGTGATCAGTGGCCAAATACTTTTTTTATTCAATAGTTATAGGTACTCTCTCTCTTTGAGTCGTATTTCCTCATGACTGAGGGTCGTGACTCCCAGGTACTATTATTAACCTTATTAATTCATCCTCATAAAAATATTATATCTTCCGCTGCACTACACTTCACACTCAATATCCCATAACAACCCTTAATCAAATCGCAAGAAATCATCCCAAACTAATTTGATTACACAACGCCACTAGATTCAACTTCTCACAATTCCGCTCCGCGGTCCATTTCATTCCCCACATAAATAAACATTATCAACTTACGCACAAACATTATTACGAGCCATAAAATTAAATAATAAATGAGATAAAAACAGCATTCGGTGAATGCGCGTTCCAAATTTCTAAATCTTCAACGACAACTAAAACATCGCTCTCTCTCTCGCTTATTCGAGTCACTGACAGAAAGGGATAAATATATATTTGAAAGTTCAGTTGGAGTGAGTAATGAGCTCTGTCACGCCCGGCAATCAAGACTCCATGCTCTCATTGGTGGTAATAGGGTTCGAAGTTTGAAATTTTCTTTTTCTAATTTTGTTTTCATTAGTGCCAAATGACTGTCGCGTGTAAAAGTCGATTTGGTTTGTTTAATTCGAGTTTGGCGATTGTAAGTTTTAATTCGAGTTTAGCGATTGTTTGTTTATCCAGATTTGATTGCAATTTAGTTCAAGTCTTAGATACCTATACAAAAAGTTAGTTACCTATAGATAGACATAAACATCTGATATTGTTAAACGTCATTTGGTTGAAGTGATTGTAGCAGTGCCCCAATAAATGTAATCTGTGACAAAATGTGCCATTGTGCCATATGAATATTGAATTTACAATGCGACTGCATTTATATCCATAAAAATCACATCCGAATCACATACTCACAAAATTAGGTCTGACATAATTAAAAAAAAACAATTGAAATTATTAATTTAAGCATTCTATAAATAAAAAATAAACAATTGAAATGAGTTCAACGTAAATGTTCCATTATTCGAAATTCAAAATACAATCGTCGCGTCTCATGTCGAGTGATGTGATGGGGTGTCATAACGTCCTGCGAGTGCACTTAGTGATGTGACTAACCGGCTAGGGATGGGGTAGGGAGGTCTATTTGTTTTGTTTATATCGATATACCTACATGTATTCTATCTGCATGGGTCTGGCAGTGAGTAAAACCCAGAAACCCCGAGACCTAATAACCAAAATATTGCAGAAGTTTTAATTATTCTTGAAGGAAACAAGCCATCTGTATTTGGTATGGTGGACTATAATAATAAAAACCTCTATTTGCGGATTGACGCAGGAAATACAACAGGGCACGGCTTATATCTATACCTACTAATATTATAAAGCTGAAGATTTTGTTTGTTTGTTTGTTTGTTTGAACGCGCTATTACTAACTACTGGTGCGATTTGAAAAATTATTTTTGTGTTGAATAGACCATTTATCGAGGAAGGCTATAGGCTATATAACATCACGCTGCAACTAATAGGGGCGAAGAAATAATGGAAAAAGTGGAAAAAACGGGGAAAATTATTCATCTTTGAGGGCTTCCGTTGCATGCGCTGAGAAAACGGTTCAAGATATCACAAAAAATAATAAGAGAAATAATTCTTTTAAAATAATCTAACAAAATGTTCTTAACAATATATGTCTTTCTTTTAAGGTTAACTCACTAGAACCGTTTTTATGGTAATAAGTATTCCACGCGGACGAAGTCGCGGGCACCAGCTAGTATTATATAGATATCTTAAATTCAAATACCATTTATTTATCATCAGAGAAATACTTTATTAATAGAAACAAAACTATGTACAAGTGCAGCCACGTCACATACGTAACTTTTGGTTTTATTTCGGTTCTAAAAATACGTTGAAACGATGTTGGAAGACGTAACCTAAATAAAGAATTATCGATAAATCTACCATCCATCCCACACCACATCTTTTCAAAATCGCGCGCTGAGATTCGAAAATGGAACGGCTGTCGAGTTTTGACATTTGTGACGTTACCCCCTAGTCCCCCGAGGGAGCGCAGCGAATGCGCGGGAAAAGACGAGAAGTTTTTACAATAGGCAAAAGGAGGCTAAATGGCAAGGATGGCTAAATTTATAGCGTAATATCAATTTGCTTATGTCATCCAACCGACATCATATAAATATAAAATTATAAACGTTAAATTATTATTGTAGGTTGCAGCTCTCTAGTACCTATTGAGAGTTTTCAAACCACTTTAGAGAACTCTGAAGAAGCGCCCGTAGCTCAGCTAGCGGAGGCAATTGCATGCGATTACCTATGTTAAGGTCGACGCTGTCAGGTCAAGTCTAAGACTTTGAAAATAAAAAGTCGGTTCTTGTTTTTTAAACATCACATACAAACAACCAAATGTCAACTTCAAATGGAGACGATGATCATTGGTTTTTCATTGGTTACATTTTGATAATTTGACATTTGTAATTTTGAACAAGAAGAACGGACTGCATATTTTCAATGTTCTGGACTAATAGTTAAACCACGTTTTGTAATAAGGCCCATTATCTCTATCAGCCAACCAACCTGACAGAGATAAAATATTTATAATATGGTAGACGGTGATATTTAATCTGTGGTTCCAATTTTGGCGCGCTGTCGCCGCCGGAAGGGGCGTGGCGGCCGCTAATGTGGTGCGGAAACTAACGTAACCACCCAGCGTAGGGAGAACTACCCTCATTTGGTCTTGAAGCGCTTGGCTCCGTGTAAATCTCGAAACTTTTTAATAATGTTTTTACTATGAATCATATAAATAGGTTTGCACTTGACAACAATTTGCCTTAATAATAATACCAATCCTTGGATGGGTGACCGTAGCCTTAAGTGGCATTATTATGGTTCTGATATCCCTATATAAATGGTAGGTCCAGACTATATGGGCGTTTTAAAATCTCCTGACTCGAGCACCGATATATAAATAAAAAATATTAACATATCTACTTACTTATATCAATACATACCTACTTACTATAAAAATATTACCTATACCGCACTCATGAGAATATTACTCTTTTAATAAGTTCTTGGAGGTCCCCAAAAGGTCATCCTACACTGGTCATTTCTGAGATAATTAATATCATAGAGATTTATTGCGTGTAACGGAACGTCAT
This sequence comes from Macaria notata, assembly GCA_927399415.1. Lineage (NCBI taxonomy): Eukaryota > Metazoa > Arthropoda > Insecta > Lepidoptera > Geometridae > Macaria > Macaria notata. The sequence continues at coordinate 6,303,626 of OV656752.1, forward strand.
AACGTCTCCTTTGTAAACGACCTCCTTTGAGGGAACTAAGTAGGTTGCTACTTCTGTAAGGAGTTCTGATACTTTATTTATCAAAAGAGGAAGAGGTTTATCCTTACTTACGTAGTAAGATTAACAAAACAATATTTAATGTGATACGAATCGATGGATACAAACGATTAAATTGATAACAATTATATTTATTACTTAAGTGTGTTGATAATTAATTGGTGGTTACAGTTTTAATTCAGTAAATAAATAAATAATAAATAAATTTATGGTTAGATACTGAGATATATATCGACAAATATACAAACATACAATAAATACGTACTTATAAGTATATAAATTTGGCACACGTATTTGGAAGCGTAACTAGATTTTTATATGCATTCCATTTTAGGCGCTTCCGTGGGTCGGATAACTCGTTAAATTATAGGTCCCGGCTGTTTGTCTAGTACGGCAGTCGTAAAGCCATGTCAGAGGCCCTAAGAGCCTAGATAAACTCTTGACACCAGAGTTGGCCACTCTCATTCGATAAGAAGATATGCATGTAATTAAATTTCGATCGACTGAATAATGGAACTGTTTTTGAACGAGTCGATTAAAAATAAATACGTACTGACGAAATAAAATCGATTTGACAACATTCATGACCTACCCCTAGAAAGAACACAAGTATAATTTTACAAAATGGTTGCAAGTATATTATTAAACATCGTCAAATAACATGGAATTTAAAAATTACTGAATGCTCATTCAATTTGTAAAACACACTGTTTGGGGCAAAGGTAACAATTAGGGGACACATTATCGAATAAATATTGAAGCTTAATCGATGTATGAAACCAATATTCCGTCCAATATTGGGTCCAATGTTTGAGTGTTTACTTTTTGATTATAATTTTTTTTGTAAGTATATTAATTTTATTCATGCATTCTTCAACTACAACAAAGAAGAGCGTTATTGTTAAGTATATACATTTTCATGTTATAGAAGATTACATTTTAAGTTTCGTTTTACTTTTTGCTTGAATACAACTTGCCTGATGTTAAGCAATTGCAGACTACGATCTACCGCGCTTACCTAAAAGAAATCGACTAAGTCTTGACTGGAATGTCAAAACCGACACATCAAAGTACATACATAGGTACAATTGACTCAGATAAAGTTTAACTTAAACTTAATCTGTTAATGTCATTTTTATTATAATAAATTGATTTTGAATTTAGTTTTCATCTTCATATAGATTGAATACCTATATTTTATTAAAGACATATTTTCAAAAACAATGGATAAAAGCTGGAGAAATGAATTACGGTCAAGGGCAAAACCCATTTCTTGTAAAAAAAAATGCTATAAGTGGTGCTTCAATTAAATTTCATTACTTTTTGACCAGCCTATAAGAGGCCAATATTTGATCCAATATTGGCTATTGCTAAGCAATGCAAGCGTAATGAACAAGTGAACATAATTGGTAGTTGGAAGGTGGTGGTTAGTGTAATTGGATACATTTGTCGATGGAATAGAGGGTTTGTTTGTTTTAGGTAAGTATCTATTTTGACAACCAACGTATAAAAAAATGTGATGATAAAATGTTTCCAATTAATTCATGTATTATATGTTGCTAATATCTTATGATGTAAAAGATATAATAGTCATTAGCATATGTGATTAGCAAGAAAAAAGCTTACAAAACAAAGCTTAGTAATTAAAAATAAAAACTTAACTAATTAAAAACTAACTTATGAACTTCAACTTACAATAAACTTAAAACACCGAAATCAAATTGGGATAAAAATAATATATACATATATACACTAATAAAACTAAAAAAGATATATTCACATATATACACTAATAAAACTAAAAAAGAGTATGTAGTGTTTAAAACATCCACATGTGGTATGGAGCCAAGAACGCTGGCTGCATTCCCACGCTGGATTGCTATAGAAATCCTTTTCGCAAGGACCAGCCAGCGTTCTTGTCTCTTTTTTTTATAAAAGACTTCGATGAAAAAAAATTATACAGATACATAAATGTTAAGTTAGAACACTTTACTTTATTAGTACGCCAAAGTGATTGCATTAACTCTCCTAAAAAAAAACTTTAATCAATTTCGCTGATTAACTTCCTCGTCATAAAAAAAACGTTATGTATAAAAATGTTATTTTAATTACACCGCAGAAATTTCCCAAAATTGTAACTTTATCCCCAAAACTCTACACATACATTTCTTAGTAAACTTTATCATCTTTTTATTAGTCACAATATATGTAGATATAAATAAGTAAAAAAGCCTTTATTCAGCTACACAGAAAGTAAGTAATACATTATTTACAATAATATAATATAAAAACTAGGGAAGAAAAACTAAACATACTACTTCTAACTATAACATAAAAAGGGGCACTTAGAAAATCTTTAGAAAATTAATGCTTAATTTCAATATACAATTATCATCACTGTTTCAAAAAAATCGTCACAGTATCGTGTACCAAAACCAAATGTAAGAATTCAAATTAACATACCGACAGCAAAGCGGACGTGGAATCACTCCGAGTTTATTTTAAAACATTTCAATCTGGTTTCGTCTCATTTTGTGGCAAATAACAATTAACGAAGTCATTAAAGTGTGGCGGAGTCGAGTCCTTTTGTCGGTGTTGCTAGCTTTTGTACAAGGAAATAGCTAACTTATTTTTTTAAGGAATGACGAAACAAAGTATGTAAGAAAGAAATATCTTTATTGAGTTGAGACACACAAACTAGCTATGCATAAGTATGATGGTAAGAATATAATATCATTATGGGTGCTGTGATCTTACCACGGATTGCAGCGTGCACCAGTCACACGAATCAACAACAAAGGAAGTCAGCGGGGCGTCACCGGTTCATGGTGGAAGTTCCAACGACTCGCACGAAGCGCTTTGCTTCTACCTTCGTAGTAAGGACGGCGAGACTATGGAACTCTCTACCTGGAGCCCTGTTCCCAGTTAATTATAACCCAGGGGTCTTCAAATCTAGAGTAAATAGTTATCTTCTAGGCAAGCGTGCTACACCTTAGACTATAGCGGTGCTTAACATCAGATAGGCTATAGTCAAACGTAAGCCAATTTTGTGTAAAAAAAAACACTACATTCGGGAAACGAATAAATGCGAAAGCGAGTTTGTTGATGGGTATTCCTTCTTTGCGCAACAACAGACCAATAAAATCAACATGTCGAAGTAGTAACTAAGCGAAATTTGTATACTTACATAGAGTATTTTTCCGCTACAAAACGGGCAAAACCACAACTAGTCGCGCTATCCCAACCCACTAATAATATAAAGGCGAACGTTTGTAAGTGTGTGTGTTTGTTACTTTCTCAAGCGACTGAACCAATTTGAACGAAATTTGGAATGCTACTTAGGCACATAGGCTACTTTTTATTCCAGATTAACGCGGCTAAACCTGGGGAGCCTCTAGTATTCTAGGGAGGCTGTAGTGTAATTTTACTATATTGGTACATAACAAACTAACATGTATAACGGGAAGACGTTGGTATCCGGGATACAGATATTTCTCGTCCGGATGCCAACACACCGCTTGCAACTTTGTAATTAGATATAAATATATCTTTTCTTAGTTTTTTAAGTATTGCATGAAACCAATAAACATTTTGATTTTTTTTGTATATTTTTTTTCTGATATCATTTATGTTCAGATGTTTAAAACCTCTTCAGCTTTATTATATGTATAGATTGAATATAGTTACAAATTCCATAAACTGGCATCCCCATCTCCCCAACCTGTCACCGTAATATATCGGAATGGGCGTCAGTTTTGACGTTCGTTTTGCGCGGGAACGCGGCGATGCGTTCCGTTCTACGGACATGCTTTGTTGGGATTGATTTGTTAGCTCACGACGGAGTCGATTACTTTTTGTGATCATTTAAAACTGTTTAGGGCTTTATACATTTATAATATCAGTCTAAGTGTGACTAAGGTTGAAAAATGTGGACACTAGAGTTTGCTCCTCTCATATGATAAGAAGAAGGAGAATATGACTGTAAATTAAATTATTGTTTGTGTTTGCAGTAACATATTAGTAACGTAGATTGAATGGTTGTAAATTGTATTTTTTGAGCAGTCGCAGCGGAACCACACTACAATTTTCTTAAAAAAATTATATATAGGTACACAAAAAAGACAAAACAGAAAACCTACTTATCTTATTATGCCAGTGGCGAGACCGAGATAAAGATTTATCAAAATTTTGTAAATGTTTATATTAGTTACTTCTACAAGCTCAATGGGAGAATCTATTTAGATTAAATTTGATAGACGTCACCTCGGAGCTGAGCAACTTATAATAGGTATATAATTCTTGTCTAATATTTTTAACATCTTTACAATGTCTTGTCACTCCACAACCCTAGCTCCTAACAGATATTGTCACCACATCCTTAATTACCTATCTATTTATAACCAAACCAATAATAATTAACCAATTTGTTCGCTGGCAGCACCACGCTCGACTTACCATGTTTTATTGCCCTGGCAACATTTTAGCGTCTTTTGAAAATGGAACTGAAAATTGCGTTTGAAATCAAATGAGGCGTAGAAGCGTTTCGCGCCTTTTGGTCTAAATATGGACGACGTTTGACAGTCGTTGCGGATGGATGGACTATTTAGCGATGTTTTATTGGTTTGTCAGCTACTTGGGTGAATAAAGCTGGAGATAGGGACACAAATCTTGACTAAGTAAATAAGTATATTTCTAAAGGATATTATTAAGTATTCAGCCATGTAAGTGACTAAATTAGTATAAGGAAAATAGTGTTTAAGTAGATACTAAGAAAAGTGCAATGCCCTAAACTTCAAAAAAGCTTTAGGGTCACACAATTAAATATTTTTTTAGAATAAGTTCTAAACTGTAATTTTGTATTGCGTACAGCATAAATAAATAAATAAGTTAAAGTTTGTGTGTCTCAATAAATATATTTCTTTCTTTCTTGATCCTCGAGCCGTATTCCTCATGGCTGAGGGTCGTGCGTAAGTCATGACCTCCTGTAGAACAATACATAACCCCAAGTTTAATGAGGTAGATAGGTACTAGACTTAAAAAATAATTTAGAATAATCTATAATAAATTTAGGAACATCGCCGCAAGGTGGCCAGTCTGTCGGTCTTTTATCGAATACATTTCGGAGAGTGTGCAGAGGAGCTACATAAACTGATTCCCTCAGCTCCCTTTTATAACCGAACAAGCAGAAAGTCCGCAGGTAGACATCGTTTTATGGTGGAAGTGCCGAAGTGTCGAACGCAGCGCTTTGCTTCTACGTTTATTGTACGGACGGCAAAGCTCTGGAACACTTTACCAGAAGCTGTGTTTCCTGCGAACTACAATCCAGGGGTTTTCAAATCTAGAGTTAATAGGTATCTTCTAGGTAAACGTGTTACACCCTAGGCTGCAGCAATGCTTAACATCAGGCAGGCTGTAGTCAAACGTAAACCTATCACACGTAAAAAAAAAAAAAAAAAAAAGAATACTAGTTGGGGTACAATGATTATGGTGGTGTAGGTACGCGTCGAGTATTGAGTTTTTTAACCAACTATGAGTATCTTACATGTTTTAAGGGGTACATACCTACCTATTGAACCCGCCATAATAATTAGTCGGTAGGTACCTACAACTTGTTATCCGAGCTACGGAAGCGTTCATATCATTGAATATCATAGCAAGTAGTTCAGAAAAAATTTCGACGCGAAATTTGTATGCAAGTTACTGGTCTATCGTATCGTTATTCGTAGATATTATGTAAAAGGTGCATGTTTTAGAGACCCTTAGGGCGGCTTGATAAACTCTCGACAGTTGGCCACTCTCACTCGATAAGAAGATACAAACTGTTCTATAAATGGATCTCAACCTCGCCCTTAATATTTTTTTTAATCCAAATACCTACTCTTAACCTACCTTTCTACCAACAAAACTGAGCCAAAAATTAGCCTTGTGCATGACGACATCATAATTTTTATTACCAGTCAAGATTAAAAGCTGTGCTGCTGTTTTAGAGTATAGCTTAAAAATTTGAAATAAATGTCATTTATTTCTTAGCTATTTAAAGGAATAATTTTAGTGTTGCAATATATTGCGGATGATTCTGGTTGTGATATCATTCAACAATTAAGGATCACAGCCACACACATAAAATTAAATGGTAATACCACAGACATCTAAATAAATTTAGATTTCTGTGGGTAATACATACAATGAAATGTATAAAGCGTTCCCTCGATAAAAGCTAAATTTAAAACTCGTCTGATATCTAAGGAACTATTATTGTTACACATGTAACTGAGAGTAGTGTGTTGGACTAAACTTCTTTTAATAAAATAAGGATTTTAAAAAGTGACATTATCACCTTTGTAATTATGAATATCTTGGGTTCCTAACGTTTCTAGTAACTACATTGTTTACCGAATTTCAAACATATGCGAAGAACTCTATTGCATTATATTTAGATCAAAATCATTTTATTGTGAGTGGTTATTGATTTAATAAACGCAAAATATAATGTATTTTTGTCGATTATAAGACCTAACAGCGACATCTAGCGGTGAGTAGCGTCTCGATCATAACCTTGTATACTTGCGCCATCTATCATAGAGTAGAAGTTTCAAGGTCATCCAGCATAGACAAGAAATATTTGCACATTTACTTTTAATTGTTTAACCTTAGTACGAAATTAATAATTATTTTGCCAATTTTTACTTTTGCGCGGTAAAAACAAATAACAGATTTGTAATTAATTATTAATTTTATGTATTGTGAATACCTTCTAACCATTTTATCAATGTAAGTATAAGAATCTAACAAGACAATTAAATTTAAGTTATGTAATTTAAACTAGTTTTGATAAAAAGCTACATAGCAGTAATCTTTACTGAATCTTTTTATATTTTCTTGGTTAGATGGATTGGAGTATTTTAAAAACTTAATTATATTTACCACATTAAAAGAAAAAGTCGAAATATTTTTGCGTGTTGAAGGGAAACCAGAGTAATTTATCACATTTGTGGATTACCTTTTTTTTAAACTTGGGGATACCAGCTTACATGTTGTTTTTAAATACATACTTTTTACAAATATAACCAACAATTCTGTATTTATTATATTTATTTCCAATAATCCAAAATAATTTACACATTCAATAGTTTATAACTATCCTAGAAAACTTAATAACTTTAATTCAAATTCTATTATTTATGATACTTTGATAAAAAATACAGTGAAGTGATTAACAAATTGTTTATATTTTATACAATCATGATAATAATATATAATTATGTAAATAAATACGCATTTATTGATCACAAAAATAAAATGAATAAGAAAAAAGTCATTAAAGTAGTAGCAGTTTTAGTACTGAGTTATATTCTAGTATGTATTTTGTAATATATATAAAAAAACAGATATTTATAACAAAAACAAATCGTAATTGAGAATAGTCAAATGAGTGCAATGAAATATTAAATATTTACAGATTTATGTACACACAAAAATATTACAAATATTTAAATAAAATGCCATTCAAAATTTATATAACTGAAAAGATAAATAAATAAAATGGATCTGAAATAAAAAATACACAGCATATTTCAACTATTTATAGTATATTAAAAAAATAAGTCAAATTTTAATATCTTTTATGGCGACAATTAATGAGGGCGCCACTGTCGAAATTTAATACAATTTTAATTTGAAAACGTTATTTTCAGAAATTAGCCAAAGCCAAGAATCGTTTTTAACAAGAATTTAATAAATATTTATTGGTTTAATGTTGCCGACAGTCGTTAAGCCATGTCAGAGGCACTTAGGGCGGCTTGATAAACTCTCGACACCAGAGTAGGCCACTCTTATTCGTTAAGATGAAGAAAAACTTGCCAAATTGTTTGCTAGCATATACATTTGTTCATTGAGTCTCATAAAAGCAATAATTACATAAACCACAGTATATAAATAGGTCGTGTGTAACTATTTTTATTTTAGTGATATATAAGACACATTTATTTTATTTATCTAAAGAATTAATGTTGTGGTGAGGCTAATATGCTCAGTAGTGTAAAGGTGCACTAATGTTGATGATAAAAATTCACTCTTGTTTTTTTTAATTCGCTCAGCAGATTAATTAGTTAGCTGAAGATAATTATGATTCTTCTGACTTTTTACGGGTTGTTTGTGTTATTTTTTTTCTTTTTAATAAAAGTAAATATAACAACACAAACAACCTCACAGAAATTTGAATTTATCATAGGTGATATCAATAACTTTAGTTTTAAGGCTTTTGTGTATTGTGTTCTGTTTTATACAAAAAATATCGCTTTTTGACGAAGTGTATGATTTTTCTTAGTCAATTTTTAGCCAATTTCTCATAGTCGTAAAATAATTGTTTTAGAGTATGATATACCTACCTAGTCCTGCGAGAGTGAACTAAGCTTGTTTTTTTTTTAAATATGATGAAGTGAATTAAAAAAAATAAGTAAGTATTTAATTATCTAGCAATGGGTTAACGATAATGATGATTTTGACTGTTTTTTTATTTCTAATTACCTAAACAAGTTGTATTTTTCCCCCCACAATTTTTATTTATTTTCTTAATTCTCACATTTTCTCTTTCTTCTCAATACATTTTTTTTATTTTATCATTTACATTTGTTGCGTAGAATTCCCATTCCACGTATTGTTATCATCATCCTGAGCGTCACCGGGGAGCCGGTGTATGTTCCCCCTCCTCCTTAATGGGGAGGCGGGAGGAAAGACCGGTCGTGTGGGTGGTTGAGGAGGGGGCGTGGTCCTCGGCGCGACCGCGGGGGGAGGGAAGAGGCGCAGGCGCAGCCAGTTGTATACTTGGAGGGTCGGCTCGTAGATTAGAGAGGTGAGGAGTTGACTGATGAATGCTGGAACAAATGATAGTACTGTGTTTAGTTTATATTATTTTTAAATTTAAAAATGATGTATTAATGATTTCAACTCCTGTACATTACCTAAAAAGCGAGTGTGGCATAGCGGTACCAGTGTCTGCTTTTTATCCAGACGCACCCTGGTTCGAATCCGGCCCTACACCAATGACTTGTATTTTCAAGTTATGTGTGGATTTGCACTCGCTTAACGGTGAAGGAAAACATCGTAAGGAAACCGACATGTTTGAGGACCACAATATCCGAGGACATGTGTCTTCCGTGGAAGGTCCTGGGCGCCCACCAAGATGTATCTGCACAAGAGAACTCCCCTAACGAATTAATTCTGCGGGGTAGTCACAACCCTCAGTAATGAGGAAATACGACTCAAAGAGAGAGAGACATTACCTAATTACCTAATCTAAGTACTGTGTTTATTTTGGCATAATAAAAAGAATCTGAATTTATTACGCATTTCAATATGATTGACTCTTTTTTTTGTAATATAACAATGTTTTTACAGTACAAGCAATAGCAACCTGTCAACAAATGTTGAACGTCATCCTTTTTTAACCGACTTCAAAAAAAGGAGCTTATCGAGTCTTCTGAAAGTTTTTTTTTTGTTTGTTTATCTTTGTGTAATGCGATTTATTCTTCCGTACATATAAAAAATAATGTATTTTATTTTTTCTTTATTTCATGCTTAAATTGCTTATTTGTCTTTTCAATTCAATGGAGCTAGTTGCAGGTCTATCTCTCTTTCTACACACACACTTACATATGACAGAGAAGGAGGCGGCGTGGTGCGGCGGGCCGGCGGCGGTGCGGCGCGGCAGCACCAGGAGGGCGGCAGAGGGCGCTAGTTGCAGGTCACGCAGTGATTGATCCGCGTCCACCAACTCGCGGCGAGGGAACGCCGTCCAGAGGGCGAAGTTTGATGAGGATAGCTGGAATAGAGGTAGGAAAGTTTGTGTAAATCTCTAAATATCTTCGCAATCCAAAGTAATATAAGGAAAATATTGGCAGTATCATTAAGCCCAATAATTTTTCTCAGTAAATTCAGTAATATTTGTGTAAAATTACACTAAATTAACTGTAATTTACACTTAATTGTAAATTGCAGTTAATTTAGTGTATTTTAGTTGCAGGTCGCGCAGTTATTGGTCCGCGTCGACTAGCTCGCCGCGAGGGAACGCTGTCCAGAGGGTGAAGTTTGATGGGGATAGCTGGAATAGAGCACGTAAAGTTTGTATGAATCGCTAAATATCTCGGCAATCCTAAGGAATATCAGGAAAATATTGGCAGTATCATAAGGCCTAGTATTATTTCTCTTCGTAAATTGAGTGATATTTCTGTAAAAATACATAAAACTAACTGTAATATTGACACACACTTATAAATTATCAAAATAAAAAAAATATCTCACCAATCCAAAGGAATATTACACAAAAATTACACTGTCATATAGCTCAATATTTTCTCTTTGTAATAGTAGTGCAGTAAGTAGAACTGACGCGGTTCTTTATACATGTATAAATCTGTAAATATCTCCGCAATCCAAAGGAATATCACGACAAAAAATTCTCTGTCATAAAGCCTTATATTTCTTCACTGTAAATTTAGTAATATTTGTGTAAAATTACATTAAATTAACTGTAATACACACTCACTTGTAAATTATCAGTGACATATCGTTGCACGGCTCTCAAAGAATCGCCTGAAGGAGGCGGTGTGACTGGTCCCGTCTGGCAGTTGTGAACTATTTTTTATACTTGTATAAATCTATAGATATCTCCACAATCCAAAGGAATGTCACGAAAATAATTCACACTGTCATTAAGCCTAATATTTCCTCATTGTAAATATAGCAAAATTTCTGTTAATTTACACTTACTTGTACATTATCAGCATCACATCGTATGGCTATATCACGGCCACTGAATGACGTGGTTCCTTATACATGTATAAATCTGTAAATATCTCTGCAATCCAAAGGAATGTCACGAAAATTTTTACTCTGTCAAATAGCTCAATAATTTTTCTCTGTAAATGTAGTAATATTTGTGTAAAATTCCCACTCACTTGTAAATTATCAGCGACATATCGTTGCACGGCTCTCAAAGAATCGCCTGCACTGAAGGAGGCGGTGTGACTGGTCCCGTCGGGCAGTTTGAACTGGATCCGCGCCTGCGCCTGGGCGTCACCTGATGCTGGAAATGAGGAAATACACGTTCTGTAGTTAGTCTTATATTGTAAAATAGTCTTATATTGTACTAGTGGGTGCTCGCGGCTTCGCTCGCAATAAGAAATAAAACTTGCATCCCCTATTTCACCCCTTTAAAAGTGGCATTTCCAAAAATCCTTTGTTAGCGGATGCCTACGTCATAACATCTACCTTCATTCCAAATTTCAGCCCGATCCGTCCAGTGGTTTGGGCTGTGCGTTGATAGATCACTATATCAGTCAGACAATCAGTCAGTCACCTTTGAGTTTTATATACCTATATAGATTTGTACTTTGTCTTTTTATGTATGTACATATAGTATATTATGTATAAAATATGCATATATAGGTATTTGTGGATAATTTGAGTGTGTATTGGTCCTACTAACTAATTTATTTATCTAAGTATATCTTTAGTACATCACCTGTTTACAGTCCTTAGTAATGTCCATCCAAAAGGTTGCCTGAAAGAAATCATCTAAGGCGATAAGGCCGCCCAATGTGCAGCACTTATATTTATGTATATTTTCTATTGTGTAATTTCTGCTTTTTGGTGTACATTATAGTGATATTCTATTCTATATTATTGTTTCTTTAGCTTCACTCAGGAGACTATAAGCTGGGCTAAATGTAAGTGTACAAGCGATCTGAGCGACGAGAAGTGTTTACTACACTTAAAATACTCGATGTGGGATCAATATTTGTTATATTATCTGAACCCAACTCTGTGGAGGCTGGGATGGTCTTCGGCCTGGTAGAAGCTTATCTGCGGGCCGCAGATCGTCCGAGAACCTTGCCACGGATTTTAATTGGATCGGATTAGCTAAGTATTTAATCTTATTCTAGCATTACTCTAGTTTTATAAGTATTTTTTTTAAGTAAATGTAATTGTTATTAGGCTACGATGGGGCTGGCATAAATGTGTAGTTTAAAGCCCCTAAATTTCAATTGAATAAAAAAAAAAGCGTTATGTTAATTAAAAATATGGTGCAACAACTGCAAGTAAGAAAGTAGCCATGACACTCCCAAGACGTCATATAAAACAAAAAATATGATATATAAAAAATATACAGCCGTGTTTGCGTGATGCGCATTTAAACAAAAACAGATAAACAGACCAAAATTCCAAGAACTGCTGAAACGTTTTCTGTATCGATTTAAAATATACTTACCCAAATTATTTTTCGAATATCCCCTACATACATATTTTTGTCCCTCTTTAGTTTTATTATATGCATAGACTAGCTTTTGCGCACGGCATCGCACGCATTATTTTACATATAAACCTTCTTCTTGAATCACTATCTATTTAAAAACTGTAGCAAAATCCGTTGTATGGTTTTAAAGATGTAAGCATACATATGTACCTATACATAGGAATACATGCACGAAGCGACTTTGCCCTATACTATGTAGTGAGCATCATAATCAGCCCTCGTCGACACCCAGCAGTGGGTCGACGAGGGCTGAACATAGGCCTCCTCCTCTAGGTGCCATTGGTGTCGGTCTTACGCATTTCTTGTCCAGAGAGGTCCCTAGTGATATGTATTGTATTAATGTACTCAGACTCACTAGCAGTCCCGGCGGCAGTGTGCGGCGCCACTGGCGCGGTGTGCGCGGGCGCAGGAGCAGGTGCAGGCGCGGGTGCATCTCGCGCCCTCCTCTCCGCTCTGTCCTGCGCTATCTGTTCCAAGATGCGTTGGCGAGCTAAGTCGTTCTCCATCTTTTCGCGTTTGCGTTCTTCCTGTGAAGGGAAAAAGAATAAAATGAAAACTGATTATAAAATTTCAAATGACAATCGAGAACTAATATTTTTTTGCCCAAGAGAACTTCCCTTACGAATTTATTAATACATCTATGTATAACCCTAAGGAAGAGCCTACACCTCCACAATACAGGTACATTACATGCTAGTGTGGAGTGTAGTGAACAAAATTGTATTAGTATCTAAGTATTTGATCAATAAAGTTATCTTATCTTATTCTGCGGGGAAGTCACGAGCCTCAGTCATGAGGAAATTCGACTCAAGAGAGAGAGAGAGAGAGAGAGTAAGTAGATGAATAAGAAAGAATCAAGAACGAACAAAGAATTTCGCTTGTTTCATTTTGTGGTTAAAATTCAAGTTATCTAAACACCGGGAAGTAAAATTTTTGCCGTGTCGTTGTCCCCGTACCGGGGACATGTCCACCGGGGACAACGGGAAGGAAACATATGGTTTCGTGATTCTCGTAAATAATAAAAACATTTATAAATATCAACCGCGCCGCTATGAACATAGTCTTTGCAGAAAATAACTTTAGAAAGATAGTTATACGTTTTTTTATAACAAAGTTAAATCTAGTTGCCTGACATGTCATAATCAAAACTGTTACCTATTTATAATAATAAAATTGTAACTTTAACATATTATGTAAAAATGTCAGAGGCCCATACCGGCTTCATAAACTCTCGACACCAGAGTTGGCCACTCTCATACGTTAAGAAGACGAACATACATAATATGTAAAAAAATATATGTTTAAACTAATCACCTGTATATGTTTGAGCTCCTGATCTGCCTGCCACCTCTTTAGTTCGGCAACCCCTTGACCGGCCGTGCGTCGTTCCAATTCCTTCTGTTTCTCCAACTAGGGGAAAAAGAGGCACATTTTATTACAAATATTTTGAATATTAAAAGGTCCTAAAGTTTCATATATTACTACTATAGAAAAAAAAAGCAGAACGTAAAAATATTACTGACAATAAGGTATATTTTTACCATATCAATACCAATACGAATGTAGAGCCACAACCGAAGTTGATCAACTTTAGAGGGCACTGTGTCTAAAGTTGATACAACGCCCCCTAAATTGTAGTTGTCAAGCGCGAGTCGATTCATCTGACCTCTTTACTTTTCTATACATGCTCTGTTTCTATGAGTAGATTTGACACCAATTTTTTTAAGTAAATACAGTATTATTAAAAGTTGATACAGCACTCCGAAGTTGTTAAATCGTCCTCTAAAGTTGATACAGCTTCCTCTATAGTGACATGGGCAAGCGTGAGTACAACTAACCTCTTTCTCCTTCTGTTCCTTCTCCATGCGCCTCGCCTCTATAAGTTGGTTGGCTCGCTCCATCTTCTCTTCAATGCTGATGTCACTTGACGACTCCTGCGCGGCCGGCTCGGGGGCTTCCGACTGTAAAAAATATCTTATACATAATTCGGGTGATTAAAGCATAACCTATTAGGCGTGGCTTTATACATCAAAATCAATAACTTATGTACTACGATTTTTAGAAATTCGTTACAAAAAAAATAGGTTATTTTAATTCCAATACAGCATGAGCAAAGCCACTATTTGAAGTTATATATCAGTGTAACTTTATCGCTAACTACTTGCTTTCAACGCCGGCTGACGCTGGCCCGGCTGTTAGTCATAGTACGACAGTTTAGTTACTGACAAATGCCCTTAGGCGGCTTGATAAACCCTCGATATCAGTGAAGAATGACTCACAGGTTTGGTAGCGGGTGCCTGTCCACTAGTAGACGCGCCCGGCTCCGCCTGCCTCGGCTTGCGCACGCACACATCCCCGTCGCACACTATGTCGTACTCTTCAGTCTTCTGGATTTTTGCGGGCGGTTCTATTGAAAAGAGATTAGAATATCTTGTATAATTTATAATAGGAATACAGGATGCATTGCGTTATTTTAACAGTAGTCATTTCCATATTTCTATGGCAACTGTACTAAATCTATTCCAATACTAAGCACTTGTATTAGGTTTATTAATGTCTATTCACATGGGAAAGTGGTGAGATACAAGCCTAGCTTAGTTCAGAGGCACCAGTTCATAATTCAATTGTAGCACTTAAATTAATTTAGTTGTAAGTTTGATTATCTTGGCCTTAAGCTATAAATTATGTAAGTAGGTAGATTGAAGTTCAATAAAAAAAAAGGTTTAGATTTGAATAAATTCTGTCCTACAACTGGAAATTTTTGGTACGTTATAATTTATTATAGGTCTACAATCTGTTTGTACGGAGCAGCAAAACATTTTTAGTTGTTATTTTAGAGAACAATTATTGATATTAGTGTGCTAAAACTATTTTATAAAATCTTTAGCTGCCTGTAACTCAACATTACCTGTTTCTTCCTTTGCCGGTGTAACTTCGACTTTCTTAGGCAGGTTCACTTTAACTGGCGCTAAATCAATTTTTGGGGCCGCTATATCAACTTTTGGGGGAGGCGGTGCGGCGTCACCTTTAAAAAAAAAACATTTGTCACACGATATACACAAAAAAAAACTAGCTAAATAGAAATTAGATCAAACTGTACTTTTACAAAGTTGAAGTGAAGTTTTTCAAACGTGCTTTTTATTAGCCTTCCATGAACAAAATGAATCTTTCTATTAAGTACAAGTGAAGAAAAAATACTTGAACTGTTAGTTCCTCATACACAACACACTGCAACGGAACGACAAATTGTCGTATTTTTTTATTTTTGTATTAGTATGAATAAAGTTATCTATAGGTTTAATTACCTTGTGGCGGAGGCAGCGGTGCTGAGCCGGCGGCCTCTGATTGCAGCAAGTTGGTTGTCTGTGACTTGATGTTCTGTGACGAGGTGGACGGCTGCACCGATGGAGCCTTCTCTTGGTCTGGAATTGGTATTATTACTAGTTTATTTATAGTTTAAATAGACT
Source organism: Macaria notata (assembly GCA_927399415.1). Classification (NCBI taxonomy): domain Eukaryota; kingdom Metazoa; phylum Arthropoda; class Insecta; order Lepidoptera; family Geometridae; genus Macaria; species Macaria notata. The sequence continues at coordinate 6,319,463 of OV656752.1, forward strand.
ACAAAACTTAAACTTGACTATATTTCAGTAACTCATTATACAGAGACCCAATTTTTTTATTTACATTGGACAGTCCAGCTGTCAGCAGAAGCCCTATTCGCATAAGAGACACTCAATTTCAATTTCAAGTCAAGTCAGTGTCTATTGTCAAGGTCACAGTGATCCAAGTTAAATAGTAATGTCTCATTGACCTACGATAAGGTATTAGCGAACTAGGTCATTTTCATGTTAATAAACTAATTACCAACGATTGATAAATCTGCCCAAAAGAATTCCCCTGACAAATTAATTTTGCAGGGGAGTCACAACCCTCAGTCATGAGGAAATACAACTCACAGAGAGAGAAACAACTTACGGTGCTGCTGCAGTATCCTGTCTATCCTGGTAGCAAGGTTGTCAGGCTGGACGCCGGCGCATACCACCTCCAATGGAGTGCCGTTGCGGCCGATGAAGAAGAGGGAAGGCACTGGGACAAACTGGTCTGAGAGGTGGAAGTTAAGGACATTATCACTACATAGAATATAGCAAAGTCGCTTCCTGCGCTCTGTAAGTATATATGCTCAGAACTACACAATAGATTTTGATACAGTTTTTTTTAAATGCGTAGCGTGATTCAAGAGGAAGGTTTATTAATATGTATAATAAGATAAGATAAGATAAGATATTTCTTTAATGCACACCAAAAAATTACATAATGAAAGAAATTTAAAAACTAATCTAATGTACATTGGGCGGCCTTATCGCCTTAGGCGATTTCTTCCAGGCAACCTTTGGATGGACAGGATTTAGAATTATAAATAGGCGGTGTACAAGAATACGTAAATTAAATAAATAAGTGAAAGAACACAATACAAACTCAGATAATACACTAATAAATAATAATAAACAATACAATACATAATACTATATGGATGATAAGTAATGATGATACACTAGCTTTTGGAATATGCTTAAGGACTTAGCTTGCCTAACAGGCAAGGGCAACATGTTCCACAACTGGATGGCTTGGATGGTGAAGGAATTTCTGTACATTAAGTTGGAGTACGATGAAGAAGGAAACTCGAGGAGAAGGGTCCGGGACGAGCGCAGGGAGCTGGAGTGGGAGGCGGTCACAAATGCAAAACGTTCTTTTAAGTAACATGGAGTGGACGTAAAGAATAGGACTTTGTAAAGAAGGGTTAGGATATGAGAATTGCGGCGAAGACGGATGGGCAACCATTTGAGCTTCTGCCGATATTCGGAAACGTGATCGTATTTGCGCAGTCCAAAAATAAAACGTACACAGAAGTTTTGAAGTCGCTCGAGTTTGTCAAGCTGCTCCTCGGTTAAGTCGAGATAACAAGCGTCAGCGTAGTCTAATATAGGAAACAGAAGAGATTGGACAAGCGCAGTTTTGGTAGAAATCGGAAGAAAGTTACGAAGGCGCCTAAGAGATGCAGAGGAAGCAAAAATCTTTCTGCTTACTTCCGCAATCTGTGGACCCCAGGAGAATTGCTTGTCGAAAATAATGCCGAGATTTTTGACGGTATCGCTGATGCTTATTGGAATTCCATCAAAAATAACTTGTGGCAATCGAAACCAGTCAATCTTGGAGACCATCCGGGAGCTGCCTATTATAATAGTTTGTGTCTTAGCAGGGTTTATGGTCAGACCAAATGATCGGCTCCAGTCTCGAATGCGTTGTAGGTCGGAGTTTGTACGAGCTATTGCATCATGTAATTCTTCCAACGGAGATTGGGTGTATATTTGCAAATCGTCTGCATAGAGGTGGTAGGAAGAAGTCAAATTAGAAGAGATGGAATTAATAAATATGGCAAAAAGAAGAGGGGATAGCACGCCGCCCTGTGGCACACCAGCAGAGATATTACACCAAGACGAAAAATTATCATCTACGCGTATTCTCTGCCGGCGACCAAACAGGTAACTTTGAAACCATGCAATTGCCGCCGGAGACAAATTAAGTGAGCGTAGTAAACCTAACAGTACTTCAAAATCGACGTTATTAAAAGCGTTACTGAAATCTAGCAGTGACAGCACAGTAAGATGACAGTTCCCCAAACCAACTCTGATGTCGTCAGTAATTTTAGTCAACGCAGTAACGGTACTATGCCCAGAGCGAAAACCAGATTGGAATGGGTTTAGGAGGGAGTTATTACCGAAATAGGAAGACAATTGCGTGTAAACAAGTTTTTCTAAGATTTTGGAAAGGAAGGGAAGAATGGAAATAGGACGGAATTCGGAAAAAGAGGAGGGATTGGGTTTTTTGGGAAGTGGCGTTACTTGAGCTTCTTTCCACGCTGTGGGAAAGACTCCAGAGGATATTGAGTAGTTTAGCAAATACTGGATGATGGGAAGGATTTCATCTAGGATAGGTATAATCATCTTTCTACTAATACTGTCACTGCCGACAGCATTGGATGTCACGGCCAATATACACTTCCTAATATCACCAGCGGCAAATTCATTGAAATCAAAAATGTTGGTATCGGGGGGAGTAATAATGTGTGTGAAGCCTAGAAAAAGGCTAGTTTAAAATATAATTGTATAAACAAATCATCAATACAACATAACTTGGAAATATTAAACTTTTGACTGTACTATTGATAGCTTAGCTGTACTATATATCAATTTGTTCTCCCTTTTTATTATTTATAGGAGACTATTTACCTCTGCTGCAGGACTAGGGTTTTAAGACAGATTATTTCTCACAGAGCCACATTAGCTTCTACCAAAACAAATATTTCTCTGCCTCTTGTAAAAGGATACAAATCTGTGCAAAGTGTGTGTAGTTGGTGGAGCCACTCTTCAGCTTGATGGCCAGGAAGTGGTCCTGGTTGGCTAGCCGGAGCCCCACTAGCTCATGCTCTATAGTGCGAGCCATCTCTGCCGACTGCGAGTTGTCATCTGCTGAGGATGATGATGTTATTATGAGCTAAGCAATGATCATAATGATGTGTAACTGTATTTATTCTTGCATAATCAACAATTTGTATTTGTAGTTACACAAATAAGTGTCTAATTTACAAACATACTTATTTACTAATCCTACCAAACCAAACTAATTATATATGTTTGACCCAGGTGTGTGTGCCCCAGAATAAGATCTCAGTGTTAAGTGATTCAAGTAAAGGTCGTAGTGACCCAGGTCAGAGTCATAATGTTACAGTAACTTAAACAAAGGACATAGTGACCCAGGTAAAAGTCATAATGACCCAGGTCAAGGTCATGGTCACATAACAATATAAAAATAAGACACTAGTAACATGTGTATGAATGAGTAAATGTGTGAAGAATGTGTGTAATTGGTTGAATCAGTCTTCAGCTTGACAGAGAGGAAGTGTTCCAGGTTGGCCAGCCAGAGGCATTAAGCATATTAAGCATACAAAATCTTAATATTTAGCAAATTTTTTTAACTTGAACTGGTTTGCACTTGGCCATAGTTTACCTGATAGCAAGAGCTAAGTCTAAGATGGAGCGTGCTTACCTGATAAGACTGATTCACTCTATTTTTGTGAGAAGGTAGCAGCAGATGGGTGTAAATATTTTTTTTGTTAGTTTTGCATGACATCATAAGCATATTGATTTGACCTAAGTGACTTTGTAATACCCAGTATTTAACTAAGACCTACCATCTCATACCTACAAGTAAATAATACCTATAGAATTAACTATAAAAGTAATTGTACATCCTACATAAGGTTTTCATTTTGTTATGGTCTGTTTACAGAAGGGTTGTGCATGTGCAAGACAGTTTTGAAATCATTCAACAGCAGATCTCGTCAGTTATATGCTCTCTAGTGAAATTTCTATTTTTCAGACTGCCTATGCAAGTAATTCAACTAGTAACTATTTTTTTAAAGTAGCTTAACGATTGTATGTTCTATGTGATGCAAGACAACAACTAAAATTTCATGAGTCATGTCATATCTACTCTACTAAACAATAATATAAGAAACTGAGTCAATTTATGTTCAGTTTGGTTTTAGACACGAGGACAGCCGGGTACGGGGGTCGTTGCATAATTTATTATGCACGATTGTTTCACATTTTACTAGGTCAAACACAGAAAACACTAGAATTTGTCGGGTATTCAAAACCGACATTTTAAACAAATTATATGTACAAATACTGATTGTAGAGACTGAAAACGTATAATCGTAGAGCGTTTGCATGATAAACGACTGCTAAATGTAAAAATTAGCAACATACCTTCGACAAATACGACGAAAATCGCATTCTTTTGCTTCGACAATGCCACCGCTTCTGCTATACTCCCGCCGTACCAATGCATGATAAATGCTTCCGAATCACAGTTTTCTAGAAGAGCTATAAACTATTTCCTCCTGTTTAGCTGTTAGCTGGCGATTTTTATGGGGTTTTCAATCGGTTTTCTGAAAATTTGTGAAGATTACACCGACATGACACAACAGATTTTGACAGCTGACGTGTTTTTGTTTCGTTCAAGTCAAAATAAAATGTTTTGAAACGGTGAGATAAGTTTTTGAACGAACATTTCTTGTCTCTGATTGTAGTGTCGCTATTCGACGCTAGATGGCGCTAACTTATTTCAACATGATTTTTCTAAAATCCAACATGCATAAAATATTTTCGGTGGGGTTTTTACATCTACCTACCCAGAAAAAAATATATTTAATTACTTTTTTTTTACTGTGAATATATTATGATTTTTACCACTGCGACTTTAAAGTTAGTGCCTGTAAATTCCCAGATACCTATTTTGTTTTAGCCTTTAGAAAAAGTATAGAGGGCCAACGAGGAGTTTATATAGAAGATCATTGTAGAGGGCTCTACAATCATTTTAAATCTTTCTCTTTTTCCGCTTTTTAGCCACACACATACTTTTATTCTATCTATTCCACTTACTTTACAACATAACAACACATTTTTTATCGTCCTAAATGAATAAAACAATAAATCCGCTAATGCGTGAGTCAACATATTTAATACGTTACGAAACTTCCGAGGCAAGTAATATTTCGGTAACGCTTTCTCTACGCTAGTTTTATTTTCTAATTAAGTGTGTACGTGTTGAAGTAATTATGACTACGAGTAACTACTAAACTTTTACATGCTACTAATATTATTTTTCTTTTAGAAATTCGCGGCTATAAATTTGCTTCTTATATGTTTCGCCAGGGGGCGATACTTTTTGGGTGCAACAGCAATTTTTTTTGTGAATTTTCGAAATTTGTGGAAGAAAAGTTCTTGCTTATGTAAGGAAACCCTTACTTTACAGGGATATATTAAACACCAGACTCATTATTTCACCTCAAATATAATAATTCGTTCGTACTTATCACAATCGTCAATCTGACTTAAATTCCTAGTTTACAATCTATTGAAAACACTCTTTCTATTGAGACCTCCACAAACGAATTAAATCTGCGGGGGAGTCACGACACTCAAGTTTTTTTTTTTTTTTTTTTTAACTTGAACGGGTTTGCACTTGACCATAGTTTACCTGATAGCAAGTAAGGCTATGGCCTAAGATGGAGCGTGCTTACCCGATAAGAACCGATTCACTCTCGCTTTGAAGATCGCTGGATTATAGTGCGTGGGGAACAGAGAGCCAGGCAGGGAGTTCCACAACCTAGTGGTACGAACAATAAGTCATGAGGAAATACGACTCACGAGAGAGAGAGAGAGAGAGAGAGAGAGAGAGAGATAGAGAAAGAGTGTTACGAGTAAAGTAACCTACTTAGATATATAAAAAAATAATTGACGTGTAAACTTTATTTTTTACCAATAAATGAATTTTGAGTTATGAGAAGTTTGTATCGATATGTATCTATAAAAGGTAAGTTCGACTTTCGAGATTTACATAATGTATTGATTAATTTATTTTTACTTTGGTAGTAGTTAAGTAGGTAATTTTTTTCTGAAAACTTGTAGATATAAACGTGAATTCTTGGAAGACCGCTATTGTTTAATTTACATGATATGATAATGTTAATTAAACAATAGAACAAAAAAGTTTTTTTTTGTAAAAAGAAATCACTTTTATATTTTTGCTTATGAAAAATATAGGCACATATTTGTAGGCAAAACAATTTACTACATAATTATGTTCTAACATTTTTTTTATATTTCAAATATTTCAATGGACTAAAATATCTGTTCTGTACGCGACACGAATTCACATCTACAACTTTACTATATTTACAAAATCACTTTTACTGAAGTCACTAAAAACTAACAAAATATCTTTAATAACTATATTTATGAATTGTCTCTGTCAATTCAAGCAATGTTTAATTAATAATATGGATTTAAATAGAGAAATTATTCGAAAATGTTTGGTCGGGAGACCGAATACGTCCACCCTTCGCAAGTTGCTAGAGCAGACTGACCCGCCCCCCGCCAAGGGCCGCGCGGGTGTCAGGCAATCAGAAAACCACAAAATAACACAAAACTCACAAAATTTAGGCTGTAAAAAATAATGTCGGAGGTAATTATGAAGAGTTTTACATTTCATATCTGATGGTGTAAACATATTTTGCAATGCTATTTTCCATCACAAGTTTTTACAAGATATGAGAATGAAAAATGCTTTCACTAAATATTTTTTTTTAGCAATAGAAGCTTGTAATTCATACTTTTTTGTCAATATTTATTAGATTAAAATATGTTCTATTTGATAATATTTTTATAAGTTGGTAGGAATTCTCCAATCTTCAAAATATGAGTTTAAATGTACCCATTTAGCTAATCTTAAAGGCTTAAAAAAATATCTGACCAACTGACCAACAAACTTCAGTTTTTATATAATGGTTATAATTATTCAATTTTTTTTAGCTCGAATAGATTTAAGAAATATCATTCAAACCATGAAATAGATAGATTCAAGAGCTGCATAAAGAATTAAATTCACCATCATCCAATATTTTGGTACTCGAACAAAATTACCTACTTGCCGTATTTTATTTACATAAAAGTACTAAAAATGCAAAATGATACAAGCACGAATTTTCGGTTTTTCAAATCGAAATTGTATTGAGTTTTTTTTATTTATTTTTAACGCACCTATTGATGACGACGGACAAAATTTAGGTACTTACCTACCATACAAAGTTCTTAACACAAACAATAAATAATTATTACGGTACTAAACAGTTTATGGTCATGCAATGTTAAACAAATCAAACAATAGAATAATTATTGCTCACGGTCAAAGGGCGCTGAATAATAAATAAACACAAGAGCATTGTAAATATAGTAGCTTCTAAGAATATATGGTCAAGTAATTTTCAAATAGTTTTGTAGTGGCAGATTTTTCTTTAAGTTTTGCTTGGAAATACCCGTCTTAAGTTAATTTTGTTACCTAGCAGTTTGAATATATTTTCATATTGTTCTGATTTGTAGAATTAACAGCTGATTTTTCCCGTAATTTGACATAAAACTTACCTATATCTTTTATTAATAGGGTCAATGATGAGGATAGCATTTTTTATGACTTTTAATTTTGTTTAAGTTATGCTTTAGTTCTAAGTAAACAAAATTTGAGACAAAAACAAAGACGCCCTGAAAAGATCCCGTGGAATAAAGTAGGTATACCTATTTAATAATATTTTATTGATAATAAATTCCATAGGTTTTATTGATTGAAGCTAACGCCACTACATCCATTAGAATTTATTTGCGGCTTTGCTAAATAATACTAAAAAAGATAAATTCAAAAGACATCCAAATCAGCGTCTGTATCGATCGAGGAAGAAGCACTTGACGTATAACTGTACCGCGACGGCCACACGCGAGGTCAAGTGACGAGATTTATCGCGGGATAGATCGTACTTCAATTAAGCAAACACTGTAGGTTACGTACTTATTATGGAAACCAATATAATTAGTATGTTTGTATTTTCATCACGTACCTATTTTTTATGGAATTTAAGTAATGCTTATTTTTTTAAATTACATATTTAAATAAATTGTCTGTTAAATAAGGCATTCATGATAGGTACTGCTTCCTGAAGCAAAAAAATTAAGACATCACTTGGCTTGTTCACTTCATGGGTGGTCTTAAGAGAAACAGATTATTTGTATTTAAATAATTACGTAGGTTGCGTTGGTTGGCATCATTGTTTAAATGCAGCTTTAAATATACTTTGTGAAGCAATTTATCACAGAAAAATATGTACCTACACCATCGGTGAAACCTACTTTGAATAATATTGACATCAAAGCTGACTTGTAAAGTTACAACATTTGTAATTTTTTGCACAAAAAGTGTCAATCAAAGTCACAGTTTGTTTACCCATTGTAATAAGAAAAATGCTGTGCAACACAAAATGAAAACACAGTCGACACAGTATATAATATAACAGTTGTCAAAGTTTAGCCACAGTTTAAATAACAGTACAGACTATAACGTAACAAGTCAAGCCATAATATTTGATAATAGATGCACATTCCTGACTCTTGTAAGCACAATACTACAATTCATGAGCAAGAACAATGCCATTTTGTATTACAATATTTACATACTCAGCGAGTTAAGCTAAACTATTTGGACAAAAAAACAATAACTGTCAAAAATGTGACGCGTTCGACACCAAAGAATATTTACTCTTTCAGAAAAGAGGTCGTGACACAACGTTGAAAATGTTACACAAACGGAAAACGCAGTACCCGGCTTTCTAATTTACTTCAAAGTCGAAAAACATACAAAATTGCGCATTAGGGTAAAGCCTTTAAAAGGAAATCGGTCAGGACATGAATATAAATACAAAAGCGAAAGTGAAGAATCTGTGAAGTCCGTTTAATACCTTGTGTAGCGGGAACCGGTGAGGGGAGATAGTGATGGGACACTATCTGAAGAATAATATGATACCGACAACCGGTTTTTTATATATACCTAGTACTATGTTTGTAATAACCCGTGTAACCCAGGATTTCGATCAAAGTATAATTATGATTAATCCAGTTCCACAGCCAATGTCAAATTTCATCTACTCAATTAGTTTTGAGCATATATGTAGGTACATAAACTTTTGCTTATATCTGTTATTTCCCAAAGCTAAAGAACAAGGTGGTGCTTTTAAGGTTCTTAAGGTTATCTTTAATGCGATAGTTAATAGTAAACCTGTACAGAATTAGTGTGATAGAACATAATAAATATATACAATCAGAAGTTTTATTTTGAAGAGACTGGACAACGAAATCTTAATATTTATTTAGCAAAGTCACACATTTATTTCCGCCTCTCATTATTATCTAATAACCACAAAAAACTATTTTGTATCAAACTATTCCAAAACGCCGTTACTCCACTGCAACTAGCACATCACTAAGTGAAAGAAGAAATGGAACGCGGACCCACGCCGGACGCCAGTTTTGAATTTGGAATCGACGCGCGATGACGTTCGTTTCAATACTTTTTAACTCAAACTCTTTGAATACACACGAAAACCGCGCCTAAAACCATAAACAATGATGGATTTAAAAGAAATAATCAAATGGTTTATACCATGCTTCCATATTCTGCTAGCGAATTTAAAACATTTCCGATTTACTTTCATTTGTTTGTTTTTACTTTTAAATTGTCGAGTTGGGTGCGCGGCCTACGTGAAGAGTGTAGAAACTGTTAATACCAAAAATATTAGTTTATATGAAAATAGGTTAAATGTAAACCAAAGTGATGTTCGTGAAGTGCAGTCGAGAGAGTTTCCGGACATTTTGAAACAAATTCAAACTTATTTCGCGCCGGATGGATCGGTTGGTAAGTAAAACTTACAAGATTATCTTTATTTCGATATTTTTTTTATAAACTATTTATTACGTAGATACATTAGTCATTTACGTTACGAAGGAAAACTGCCAATTACAGTATTAATTAATGCTATAAATAAATAAGGACCACGTGAAAATAGTTTTCAAAAGATGTCGACTTGTGTCACTTTTCCCTTTAGGTACCTATGCCTTTACTAGCCGAACTTTTTCTGCCAAAAATATTTCAAAGTTTAAAATTTAAGTAAGTAGATGATTTAACTTGAGAACTGGCACAACACAAAGCTATGCCCAAAAATGTCAAAAATGTTGCTGACTAATATCATAGTAAAAAAAAGGCGGGTGTCATATCGTATAAGGAGGTCATGGAATTGGCAGAAGATCGGGAAGGCGCATGCTCCACAGACAAGGGCCCGGCCCTTAAATTTATGATGATGATGATGATAAGTATGTAGGAATATGATATAAAAAGTAATATCTATACTAATATTATAAAGCTGAAGAGTTTGTTTGTTTGTTTGAACTCGCTAATCTCAGGAACTACTGGTTCGATTTGAAAAATTCTTTTTGTGTTGAAGAGACCATTTATCGAGAAAAGCTTTAGGCTATATGACATCACGTTGCAACTAAAAGAAGCGAAGAAACAATAGAAAATGTAGAAAAAACGGGGAAAAATATTCATCTCTGAGGGCTTCCGTTGCGTGCGCTGCGAAAACGGTTCAAGATATCAAAAAAATGTGTATGAAAGAATTATTCCTCTTGAAATGATCTAACAAAATATCCGCATGTCTATCTTTTAAGGTTAACTCACTAGAACCGTTTTTATGGTACTTAATAACTATTCCACGCGGACGAAGTCGCGCGCACCACTGGTATTTAATAAAATCATGTATCATTGAACTACAAAAGCAAATGAACTGTATATAGGTAAGTACGTAATATTATAATTAGTTAACGTTGCGTGGTAAACTGCATTTAGTGCAAAAAAACTTTGATACAAGGAAAAGTGAGTATTAGTTTTTGTTCAGAGGGTTCTGCACCAATTCACAAAGTACTTCCTTTTCCTCCCATATCGTAATCGGTAACGTTAAACCGATAGTTCGCAAAAATAGTTTAAGACGTATTTTCCTCATGACTGAGGGTTGTGACTGCTCCCCAGAATTAATTCGTTAGAGGAGTTCTCTTGGGCAGGTACATTAAGGAGGGCGCCCAGGTCCTTCCACGAAAAAAAATTTTTTTTTTACATGAAATAGGCTCGCGTTTGACTACAACTGGCCTGATGTTAAGCAACGTTATAATTTATTATCTATTTATCGGTAAGTAATAATTCCGTTAATTAGGAGGTTTTGTTCTGTGGTGTATTAATAAATTATTAAACTATATATGTATTTGGCCACCCATCTGAATATTTTCCGAATTAAGGTAGATAAAATAATAGGTAAATTTGCAAATTTTGCGCTAGCATCCAAATTCCAAATGCATTAGTAGGTATACCTACTTAATACATAATTTAATTATTGCTATTTGGTCTGTTATACATAAATATTATTTGCTAATATTAGAAATGTTTTAAGAACACACTAGAATATTCCAATTTACATAATTAGCATTTTATTTGTACAACAAAATAAAAAAAACATTGAGACTGTAGTACTTACCTATTTTTAAAATTATATCTGTGTTATCATAATGCTAAGTTGTCACAATCTAGCGATCTTCAAAGTGAGAGTGAACCGGTTTCATTCTTGGTAAGCACGCTATAACGTTCACTATAATTATCGCACAAACTTGTCATAATACGGCAGACGTTAAGCCATGTCAGAGGCCCTTAGGGCGGTTTGAAAACTCTGACACCAGAGTTGGCCTCTCTCAAAAAAACTTACACATACACACTTGCCAGTTCTTTCTGTATTCTGAGACTTGCCATAACAGTGTGTTTGGGCAGTCTTGTTTGAGAGCAACTTCCATTGCAGCATGCTCCACTTTTAACTACAGTGTCGTTTGTGCGATTGTCCTAGGGCTCAAATAAATAAATATTCCGGGACATTGCACACATCGCCATCTAGCCCCACACTAAGCAAACGCTTGTGTCTTGGGTACTAGATATATAAATAAATATCACATCAATAAATAAATGTCACAAATATTTTTATCGGTGGGCACATTCTGTAATAAATACTTAGAATCAGAAATCACAAAAATAAAAATGTGAACAAAATTACTTTGTCCCAAAATAAATGTTAAAATAATAATATGTACTTACAAGTATGTAAAATAATAAAATTAAGATTGAAATGAAACCAAAATGCTGGCTGGCCTTTTTCTGGCTAAACGTATCAGCATTGCCATCCAGCGTGGTAATGCGGCCAGTATGCTGGGCACGCTGCCCTCTGGTAGTGGGCTGGAGCACTTAGATTATCTTTAGGCTTTTCTAAAGATTTTCTAAGTGCCCCTTTTTTGTAGTACCTAGTTAGTAGTAGTACGTTTCGTTTTTCTTCCCTTGTTTCTATATGTTTTATTATTGTAGAATAGAATAGAATAGAAAATTCTTTATTGCAACACACGATAACAATTAAAAAGAAAGAAGAAAAAAAAAACTTATACTAGTGCCACAAGTGTTATTCACAAGTGTTATTGTAAATAAAGTATAGACATTAATAAAGTTTTTACATTGATATGAAGTAATAATTTAGTGTCAAATTTGGAGATGCACCTATATCAATAAGGAAAACGCTTAGACAAGGAAAAAACTGTGGTTTAAAAAAAAAACAAATACGAATTCAAGTGATCTAATAATACTACCTTGAACAACACTCTTATTTATATAGAAGCAATTCACAATGGACGTCATCGCGTCATTTGATTAGTCTCTCTTGAGTCGTATTTCCTCATGACTGAGGGTCGTAACTTCCCCGCAGAACTAATTTGTTAGGGGAGTTTTCTTGTGCAGATACATCGTGGTGGGCGCCCAGGTCCTTCCACGGAAGACACATGTCCTCGGATATTGTTGTACTAAGACATGTCGGTTTCCTAGCGATGTTTTCCTTCACCGCTAAGCGAGTGCAAATCCACACATAACTTGAAAACACAAGACAAGTTATTGCCAGATTCGAACCAGGATACGTCTGATTGTAAAGCAGGCACTGGATCCGCTGAGCCACACTCGCTTCGCTTCGAATTTAATTAGTAAAATATGACAAATAAAAATGTATGGATTTTCCACTGAAATTACTATAGGTATATTTATTAGGTAGGTATAAAAATATTCTACAATCCGTTGTCGGTTGTCGCATTACACTTATTCATTTTTATAACGCTCTTAATTATTATTAGAATCATTAGGTACCTTCAAAAGTAATATTTATTTAAATTAGTCAGATTTTAAAGTTTACTAAATAAAAATCATTTCGTTTGTAATTATGGATGAAAAAAACAACTATGAAAAAATTTCCCATAAAATTACGGAATGTTTTGGCTTTTTTTAAATAAAGCAAGAACTATCATATAATTTTATTATAATTACATATATTAGCTCTTCTTAGTCGTATTCCTCATTAACGAGGGTCTTGACTCCTCAGAATCAATTGTTCAATTTAGCACACTCATTCCGAAACGTTCTAACAATGAAAAAAAAAATAAGTCATTTCTTTCTCTTGGTTTAGTTTTTAACACAGAAAGGAAAAAAAAGTCTCTCTCTCGGTCAGTTTTTTTTTGCGGCTTCGTTTTTTTCTCTAACACACGCAACCCAAATGTTATTATTATTAGCCACAAAAGTAGAAAGCGAGAAAGAATCCGATCGTTTTAGTTGCATCTATATATATTATTGTTACAAGCTATTACTAACTTTCATACATGTTTTACAGACAATAATTGATAATTGTGAGGTACTTGGAGTAAGATTAATTAATTAGGTACAGAAACTTAACAAAATAGATATACTTAGATAGAAAATTGTTGTTGTGTTGTGTAAAGTTTGCTCAATGTAAAACACTAACTTCTTAACATTTCTCCTCAATAATATTATAACTAGCTTTATTGTTTGTTTATATCTAAGAAATAACTGGACATCATCACACAGGTGGTGACCTAGTTTGATGTCCAGGGTTCACCAACTAGTGTATATAGCCCTCAGCCCTATTTCATAGTAAGTACAATTTTCAAATGTCACTATTGCTATACTTGTTTCTTTTTATTAAGGTCAAATAAACGTTATTATTATTATTAATAAGGAAGAAAATAAGTAAACTAAAAATATCCTTACAGCTAATCTATACAACTTAGGTGTGATGATACCAATTTCGTATAAAAGTCAGTATTCTGCCAAATAAAAAATCAAACAGGGCGTAAAAGTGGTCAAGCGCAAGACTATATTAATCCTTTTGATAAGGTAGATTAGGTTATATATGTGTGGTTGTCAACTTTTATTTATTCAAAATGCTTATATTTTCTAAATTGACACGAAATTATTTTATAAATTTGGCAAACATAATCGATGTAAGTATACTAAATTAAAATAATTATCCAAGTCAGGAGGCGATTCCATACATTGGAAACATAATACCTACCTAAGACGACTAAACAGTACATAAAACTGCTTACCATCACGCCACCTGCCTGTTTCTTGATCATATGGCATTTATTGATCTCTTGCAACACGCTAAGTTGGCGAACGGATATTTTGCAAGGACATACGATAGGTTTAACTGTAAACCTTCTAGCATCGAACATAAATAATAATATTCTTGTAAGCGTGTTACAACCCTTGGCTGCCGCGATGCTTAACATCAGGCAGGCTGTAGTCAAACGTAAACCTATCCCACGTAAAAAACTGTATAGTATGTAAGCTTAGTTAAATAACTGGGGTGTATGTACGCGGTTATCAAAGTTGACGAAGTTAAATTCTTTTCTGTCACACACATTTAAAACAAATATAATAAAACAACATAGGTACAGTACTCCAGTGCCACAAGCAGCGGCTTTATTGCTAAAAGCAATCTCTTCCAGGGGATGGAGAGAAATAAATAAACATATTAATTTTATGTGTCTTCCCTGGAAGGACCAGGGCACCCACCACGATGTATCTGCACAGGAGAACTCCCTAGCGAATTAATTCTGGGGAGTAACGACCCTCAGTCATGATAAAACGACTCAAAGTGAGAGAGAGAAATCTAGCACCTGTGCAAATTTCCCATTCATAAAAGTAGGTAACACCGGATTTATGTGGCCTTAATGATTCAAAGCAAAAACATGACAGATGTGAGAATAGCTTAGATTTAACTTGACAATTCAATTAGGTAGGTGCTTAGTTTAATGTAGGAAAGTATACTTAGCAGATAAATATAATACAGTAAAGAAGTTAATTACTAAATTTGAGCTTAGTCATTGTAATACGACTTGTAAAACTTACAAAAGAAAATTAATGAACTTAACTTCTAACATAAAAGTATGTACTTATATTTGTAAAGATTTATTTTAAGTGTCGAACACAGCGCTTTGCCTCTACGTTTATTGTACGGACGGCAAAGATTTGGAACACTTTATCAGAAGCTGTGTTTCCTGCGAACTACAATCCAGGGGTCTTCAAATCAATAGGTATCTTCTAGGTAAGCGTGTTACACCCTAGGCTGCAGCGATGCTTAACATCAGGCAGGATGTAGTCAAACGTAAACCACGTAAAAAAAGTTAATGCCTGCTTGATTAAAAATAAGTAGGTATTATGTCTAAAGATAAATTGTAATCTAAAACTGTATATGAGAGAGTTTATAAAACATCGTGTGGAAACCGACATGTTTGGAAATCACAACATCCAAGGACGTACGACATTTTTTTACATGTTATAGGCTCACGCTTGACTACAACTTTTCTGATGTTAAGCTACGTTATAATCTACGATCTAGCGCGCTTACCTAGAAGAAATCGATTCACTCTCGACTGAAGACCGACAAATTATAGTTCAAGGGAATAGAGATTCGGGCAAGGAGTTCCACAGTTTGGCTGTTCGCACGATGATAGTCGAAGGAGAAGTTGGAAAGGGTGCCCACCTGCTTTTTATGGTTGTAATAGTCTGCCTAAGAGAACTCCCCTGAACAAATTAAAATTAGGGGAAGTTAAGTCCCTCAGCTATGAGTAATACCTACGATATAAGTGGAAACTTTTACACTCTCAGAGCGATACAATCTTCAAGTTAAGAGGACAATTAGTGTAGTGTATAATAGGTATACTAAAACCAGGCAAGTTGTAGTCAAGCGTGAGCCTATTTCAAGTAAAAAAAATAATAATCATTACTATATTATAATAGTGCTACATATACAAATTTTCGCTATTTTCGTTAATAACTATTAATATTGCACTCAAACAGTTTTTATCTTGCAACCTTGCAACTCTCTCAAACGAAGAAATTCCTGTAAATTATTTCAAATAATGACATACAATTACGCGCATAGAAAATATCAAGAAAATCTTTCGGCTTTCCACTACTTTCCTTACCACAATTAAATATTATTCAATTGAAATAAGAGTGACGTATAATACCGTAACTTAGCTAACTTAAGTAGGCATAAGTGAGATGTAAGTAACCGTGACCGATGTGGTCACGACAGTTATAGGTACAATAATATGTGGAGTGTTGCTAAATAGACAGATTTTGAACCAACTATAAAAAAAAGTTTAATTTGATTTTTATCGATTTGCCGAAATGATACATGCGTTATTATTTGATAATGTTTCAGTATCTACTCTATCGCGAGAGTAAAAAAAGCGAGTGTGGCTCAGCGGTTCCAGTGTCTGCTTTTCATCCAGACGCACCCTGGTTCTAATCCGGCCCTACACCAATGACTTGTATTTTTCAAGATATGTGTGGATTAGCACTCGCTTAGCGGTGAAGGAAAACATCGTGAGGAAACCTACATGTTTGAGGACCACAATATCCGAGGACATGTGTCTTCCGTGGAAGGACCTGGGCGCCCACCACGATGTATCTGCCCAAGAAAACTTCCCTAACGAATTAATTCTGCGGGGGAGTCACAACCCTCAGTCATGAGGAATACGACTCCAGAGATCTACTCTATGGAGAAATCAACACAGCTTAAGTATTTATTTTTCTAATATCATATGTAAATTTATAGAATCGATAACCTCCTTTTTAAGTCGGTTAGAAGTACGATTATCTTACTTGGCGAACATTTGTGAGAATACCTAGAGCTACTTTATATCTTAAACTAATGCGAGCGAAGCCGCGGGCATCCACTACTTAGGTTATAAATACCTCTAGTTGTCATTTTGACGTCAATATTCCGTAAAATCTATACTAATATTATAAAGCTTTAGAGTTTGTTTGTTTGTTTCTAATAATCTCAGGAACTACTAATGCGATTTGAAAAATTATTTTTGTGTTGAATAGACCATTTATCAAGGAAGGCTTTAGGCTATACAACATCACGCTGCAACTAATAGGAGCGAAGAAACCATGGCAAATGTGGAAAAATGGGGAAAATTATTCATCTTTGAGGGCTTCCGTTAATAACTATTCCACGCGGACGACGTCGCTGGCACAGCTAGTGTATGGATATGACAGATGTCAAAATGAAATAATATACGCGGAGAGAGAATACAGACGGCCTGTCTTCTAACTGTAAATAATCCGAATCGCCCCCCTACAAAGGAAGAGATTAGATAACAGCTGCAAGATATTTGTGAAAGTACGCACACAATGCCGCATTCAAATGTCCGGTTAGTTGTTAAATGTAACTGTTACTGTGGATGTTATTTTATGTAACTTATGTAAGGTGTGTAACTTTTTTAAGTATGTAGTCAAAATTTTGGTAAGTAATGGGTAATTATTTTAATTAACACACTTCAAAAACGGACGCGGTTTCTAAATCGACAGATTTTACACAACACAGGGGTCTTCAAATCTAGAGTAAATAGGTTTCTTCTAGGCAAGCGTGCTACATCTTAGACTATAGTGGTGCTTAAGATCAGGCAGGCCATAGTCAAACGTAAGCCAATTTAATGTAAAAAAAAAATATCTCGTCACGTCTCGTTTTCATGATAACGCCCGTTTGAGCTCTGAAATATTTTGAGCTAATTTTCGACCTTATGTTTGACGTAAGTGCTTAGATGTATTAAGTACTGGCTCCGATGCTAAGTTTTATCAATTGCATGCATTGCAAAATTTGTGCAAATATGTTTAACTGGCGGAGACACGCAGTGTTACCTGCATTAATCTGGGATAAAATGTAGTCTATGTATTAAACCAAGGTAAGTGTCATCTACATCTGTACCGAATTTCTTCAAAATCTCACAGTTTGGTTCAGATTCAGATTCCTAATTGAGCAATTTATAACAATCGTCATTTTTTCCCCTTTTTTACAAGTAATGGGTTTGTACTTGACCGTAATTCGCCTGATGGAAAGCTATCATTACGGTCTAGGATGGAACGTGCTTACCCAGTAAGAACCGATTCACTTCCGCGGGGAACAGGGAGTCAGGCAGGGAGTTCCACAATTTAGCCGTTTTCGCACTATAAAAGTGGAAGCAAAACGCTTAGTGCGAGTCTTGAGAACGCCTATGTGGGTCTATGGTAAATCACACTTTACATTATTAACTTATTAGTTTGAGAGTGAAAAAGTACCTAATATATCCCCCCCCCACACACACACACACACGCCCACCACACAAAGTTTGGATTTTATAATATTAGTGTAATATTTATACTCATTGACCACTGGCCACACATTGCACCATAGCTGCATAACCTAGAATGTAAGCTGACTTGAAGCTGCATAGTCTGGTCAGTATACCGTTATATGCCACTTGCTTAGTTGACATAGAATTATAACTTAGTTTGGACTGGCATAAACGCACGATCACTATATAGTAGGTATAAAACAAAAGTCTGCTCCCGCTTTCTGTTAGTGTATTTGTTTAGATTTTTAAAACTCTGTAATGGACTTTTTTTAATGTGTTTTTAACTGATAAGAGTGTTTTTAGTGGAAGTTTTTTTTTTTATGTAGGTAGGGATAATAATGTATTTGCATCCGTGCAAAGTCGGGCCGCCTGTTTTACACAAAACAGGTATTTTATAAGTTTGTACATATGAGAGTAGCCAATCGTTCAATTGTGGTAGAGAGTATTTAATCACCACAAAGGCTTCTGACATGACTCTATGGAGTACTAGTGGGTGCTCGCGGCTTCTCTCGCATTAAGAAGTAAAACTTGCATCCTCTATTTTACCTCTTTAAAAGTGGCATTTCCAAAAAGCCTTCCTAAGCGGATGCCTACGTCATAACATCTGCCTTCATTCCAAGTTTCAGCCCAATCCGTTCAGTGGTTTGGGCTGTGCGTTGATAGATCACTATATCAGTCAGTCACCTTTGAGTTTTATATATTTAGAAGATAACTATACCGGAATGGAAGATTCGAACAAATTGGTAGCACTCATGCTATTTTCGGCACTTTCTTCCGATAATGTCTCATCTAACTGTATTGACTTATTATATTTTTTAAGTAAATATGATGGCAAGGCCTGTCTATTAATATAAAAATGGTACTATGTCGATGCTTAGAACTAGCCAAGCCCTGTGGTTATGACCGCTATGGATATTGCGGATTATTTTACAAAGATCTTCTTCTTATACAATAGAGGTTGTTTACCGATGGAAAGAAGGTTTGTGGTTGTATAGAAAGAAAGAAAGAAAGAAAGAAAACATTTATTGTGACAGATTTTAAAAACACACAGGAGTATAATCATAAAAAAACAAACATAAAATCTGCCACAACACAGCCCCAACTCAGCATAATGCTGGTTGTATGGAAGCAACCAGCGCTGGTCTTCCGTTGGGGCTGGCTGTGACGTCACGCACGTACAAGAAGGCAGGCAAACAAACAAAGGACGTATACAAAGAGGAGTATAGTTGAACCGTTAGATGTATGTTGCTTACTATAGCTTATAACTGTGGTTTTGACCGCTATTGATGTCCTGTGGTTGGGTGAACGGTCAACTTAATGATCTTTTAGGGTTGGTTTATGTTCGGTGATGATATTTAATATTGAAAGGCTTGGCTTTAATGAGTATTGTACTGATTTCGGGTAGTCATATCAGATTTCAGCCAAGTCACTTCTGATAAGAAGATGACACAATTTGGACTTACCGCCTCTAAACAGCTTTTACAATGCCCCTGTCACCTACATTCCAGGTCGCACCTTCGGTCGCCCCTTTAAGAAGATGGTAGGTGCCCTGATGCCCCTCATCTTCCAGGTGGGGGCCGCCTCCACGTGGGCGGTGGTGGCGGCGCTGGTGGGGATCAAGACGCTGGCGGTCACGCTCGTTATACTGAAGATACTGCTCGTTGCTGGGGCTGCTAAGGTAAACTAGAAGTATTCATATAAATTAAATAAATAAATATTCCGGGACAATGCACACAGCGCCATCTAGCCCCACACTAAGCAAGCGCTTGTGACGTGGGTACTAGATAACGGATATAATACTTATATACTTTTTCTTGTAAATATATACTTATTATACATACAAACGACCAGACTCAACACAAGTAATTATAAATTTTAAAGTACATAAATACTTGTGCCTTGCAGGAATCGAACCCCCGACCTCTAGATTTCAGTTAATCAAGATAACATACACGTCTCTATAACCATAGTATATAGTCACTTAGGCTAGATATAGTCATAGTAATTTATTTATATCAGATATTTGATACACGTTACAGAAAAAACAGATAAAAAATAATCAATTAAAATTAATAGTACAATAAAATACAGTAAATATTGCAAAAAATAATTAATTAAATTAAAATAAATAAATAAATATTCCGGGATATTGCACACAGCGCCATCTAGCCCCACACTAACAATTCAACTCAATATACAGAACATACCTGGTATGGTATTCTGATTTTGTGATCGAACAAAGTCAGTCTTGTAATAAATCTATGGCAGTAAGATTTTTGTGAGTTGTCTAAAGCTAATATTTGTATATGGATTAGTAAGCATTCAACTTCCGGTGCAATAGAACTTACAAAATATTAGAAATATAGCAAGTAGGTACTGTAATTTTTTAAAAATCATGAAAAACATTAATTATTGTTGGATTCTTTAATAGTCTACTAAATAAATTAAATATTAAACGGTATTGCTTTATACATTGGTAAGTCTAAAGGTTCATTACAATTTTGTTCTAGATTTTAGCGGTAGCCGAAAGACAATACCTAGAAGGCAGAAAAAAAGAGTCATTATACTCCCTACCTACTATGACTCCATGGTACTACTATATCAAACTCAATGGCACTACCAACGGTACCTTTGGCACTACCAACAAAACTAACAAAGGCTCTACTAATGGCACTACTGCAGTCAAAAACCGAAAAAAAGGATTCCGGAATCATTTTTCATGCAAAAGGTGACATTTTGAAGTTTATAGTTTCGCTTCTTCTTTTTGCAGCATTTGCAATGTTTTCTTCACATCTTTTGTTCATTTTTAGCGTCTTCTTGCGTTTTTTTCGCATTCTCAACTCGCCTTTTGCACTCCTGAGTCATCTTTTGTGCTCAATATAGTAACTATTCGCTTGTTGTTAAACTTTGAACTATTCCTAAATAAGTCATTAGGTTTGCGTCAGATATCTCTAACGTTTTTTGCAGATATTTTTACGAGATTTTGAGATTTTCCTTGGGCATAAATTTGTAAAAAAAATATCTAAGCCAATCTCTTGGCTAGTTTTTACATATTTTATCTTCAAGTTAGTAAGTACATAGGTATGTACCTAAGTGGCAAACTCTAGTGTCAGTGTAATGTTTCGTTTACAAACCACCCTTAGGGCATTTAGCTTCTTTTGTTACCTTCTCTTTTCATGATTTTTGAGGCAAATATAGAAAATATGGAAAGAATAGAAAGTATTTGACTCGACATTGTATTTTTAAAGGTTTTTTTTATAATGTAGGTAACCAAATCGATTTATTTTCGTCATTCGACCTCATGACCAAAAGAGTGGTCATCAAAGTTAACATTGACAGTACTATCGTCTCTTTCTCTCGCCTCACAATAATCATGCTGTACTCTTCGCACGCCGGCCAAAGAAAGCAAATAACTTTCACTATAATTTGCGAGTTTTTGTTGATTTTCTTATGAAATATGTTGAACCGTTTTCGCAGCGCACGCAACGGTAGCCCTCAAAAATGAATAATTTTCCTCGTTTTTCCACAGTTTCCATTGTGGCTTCGCTCCTATTAGTTGCAGCGTGATGTTATATAGCTTAAAGCCTTTCCTCGATAAATGGTCTATCCAACACAAAAAGATATTTTCAATTCGCACCAGTAGTTCCTGAGATTAGCGCGTTCAAACAAACAAACAAACTCCTTAGCTTTATAATATTAGTATAGATTAATAATCTTTTGGCTAAGAAACAATATTTTAATATTAAAACAAACAATATGTAAAAGCATGTTTATATAATTTTAAGCTACTGTCGACGCGGTCAACCTTTGGATGGGTGACCAAAAAATGACACTATTTTGGGCCCTTCCGTGGGTCGGATCTATTAGGTACTATTTTATTAGGATAGTTTTTTTTTATATTTATGAGAAGTTTATGAGATATGGATATCGTATTTTTTTTTGGCAAACATTAAATATCACCAAGGAACATGTTTTTTGTGTAAAAATATTAATTAGGTATACACTTATCACATCTTTTTGGCAAAAACATTTCTCATGTTTTCTTAGAAAGGCAATAATTTTTTGCCTACTTTACTGATTTGACCTCAGGCATAATAAATAATGTTAGTTTTTAGCTGGTAATAGTGACTCAGAGAAAGTTGGGGATTTCCTTAGAAAGCCTAAAGTAACAAGTTATATACATATTTTGCGTCAGGTAAACCTTATCATTATGTACATGATATACAGTGCATGTATGATTTGTTTATATACTATGAGATACATGATTTTATAATAAAAATATATATTTGATAAAATTATACAACAATGAATTAGTAAATGAACGAATTGATTTATATGTCCCCTCCCCCTTGAGCAAATAAGACTCAAAAGAGAGATAGGTACATAATATGTAATAAAAAATAAAAGAAATGTTTTGATAAATAAGAATAATTACCTACCAGATTAGGTATAGATCTAAATTGACTGTAACCTTTACTACTCAAGCATACAAATAATACATAAGACAATTACATTAACTTTACAAAACCAAAAGTCAAAATATAGGTACATAAAGGTAAGCATTTACCTTTTACTAGCTAAGCGTGTTACACCCTAGGCTGGAGCAATGCTTAACATCAGGCAGGCTGTAGTCAACTTAAACCTATCACAAGTAAAATAAATATTAACATGTTAATTATCCCTTACTTTCCCCAGATCGGCGCTCTCTTCGGCTCCAAAGCGCACGGACACCAGCAGTACCAAGCTTGGGAGCCGCCTCATCACCCGCAGAAGGAGATACACCTTCACATACATAACGGACACCATGATGTGGCCCATGATGACCATGGACCACCTGCTTATGGTAAAAACATTTATAATGTTTGAACTTTTCAATAGTAAATTGATGAATAGTAGAATGTTGTGAAGTGACATCTCGTGGCAAGTAGCCTATGTTTCAAAACTTTATTTCAAGAAAATGTTTTCGATGATAAACTCGGTGATATTATAAGCATTAAAACATTTAATTTGATTTATCCACTCATAACATTTCACAATAATTATTACAATATTAATAAAAGCATTCTTAACAATTGTTTAACATTTTTTTGTGTCGTAGTGGAAGTATAGAAAAAATAATGTGTGTGTATTCAAATCTGATCTGATCTCAGCATCAGATTTCTGTAATGTCTAACTAAATATGAAAGAAATCTGATTTTCAAATACACACGGTCATCATACAATCGGCATCTTGTGAATAATACAAACACTACAACACACACACAACACACACAACATTTGAAACATTTTGTTACTAATGTACGAACCATTTTTCTCTTAGTTGGGTTCTGAAAATTGTTTCTGGTATTTTTGAACTACTGACATCGCGGCAAGAATCAAGTATTGATAACGCCATCTTGTGTCAAGTAGCCAAACTATTTGGCCAAAATACGAACCATTTATTCGTTAGGTTCGGCTGGGTTTAAAGGCGGGGTGCGATGATCGGACTACCTTCACGTTGGGTAAGCCCAACTAATTTCATCTCTCCATATGGGGATTTGGGGTTAGTTGGGGAAACCTGGTGCACCCCGTCCACAGGCTAGTAACTTCCACCTTCCGGTGGATCTTGCTAGCCTGTGTCCAAACGTTCGATCGAGTGGGGGCCCTCGCCTATACCTCCCCTTCGAGAGGGCTGGTTGTAGGGCCCGAGGTGTGGAGCTCGCCGCACCTCGCGGTGTAGGCTGAGCTGGTTGCTCTTCGTGAGCTCGAGGAGTTCGCCGAGAGGCGAAGGGTGTCGGTGTCCCGGTCGGCGTCTCGGCCTTATGCCGAGTAGCGGCAACGCGGGACGTGGTTGTGGTGGAGGATGCCGCGAGGCATCGGTTGAAGTAGAGTCCCGGTCGGCGTGTCGGCCTTATGCTGAGTAGCGACGATGCGGGACGAGGGGCGGCGGGTTCGGAGGGCTGTGTTAACTCACGGTCCCCCGGACAGACTTAGGTCACCGTCGGCCGACTCGCCGTGCTGGTGAGGGGCTTGCCTTGATTGGCTGGCCCGCGTGGAGTAAACCACTCTAAAAAATCCGTCAAAGTCGCACGGGTCGACCTATCCCCGTCGCGGCGCCCATTGGTGGCTGAAGACGATGTTTTAGCCAGTTAGAGGTCACCTCCGGATACCGCCCGACCTCCGGAGTAAATAGGGTTTACCGGGTGCAGGGGGCACCGCCCGGTATGACTGAATTTTTCCCCCACACTCGTGGGAACAACATGGATTACTTAAAAAATAAAAAATCTACGACGAACGAAAGGAGAAAAGAAGGAGAAGGATCTGGTGACCTAGGGGCGGAGGAATCGGATTCCTCCGTCACGTCAATGTGCTCCGTAAGGAGCACATTGTCGGCGCGCGATGGAGCCCTATCGCGCAAACGGAAGGAGTGCGAAGGACCAGCTGGTCTCCTCGCGGAACCAGAGGCCACGGCCTCTAAAAGGAGGGGCCGAAGCCGGTCGCCCATCATAGGCGAATATAGCCTAGCCCAGACAAAAAGGGAGATGATGGCGGCAAAGCGGGCTGAAGCCGATCTTAAGGCTGAGCAAGAGGTTGCTCAGTTGCACCTTGGGATCGGTGGGCCTTTGGTTGGGACCCGGCTATCCGAGTCGTGTACTGAAGACGACGAGGACGAGCTGGCCCACCAGCTCGAGAAGAAGGCGTTGGCTTCTTTGGCCACCATCGAAATGGTGGGCAAAAAGTCAAGGAACCTGAAGGGCACATACCAAAAGGCCCTGAAAGAGGCGGTTGTGGCCCTGAAAAGTGTGGTGGAGCACTTAGGCACTCGGACCGCCACGGAAGAGACCAGGCGGCTGCAGGCAGCGAATGTGCGCCTACAGCAAGAGCTTGGCGGTCTGCGGAAGGAGATGGCAGAGATGCGCGCCGAGTTCCGAAAGGAAATGCGCAGCGAAGTCCTACCCTCCGGAACCCAGACCGCCCTTGGAGAGGAACTGACGGCGTCAATCCTACGCCAAGTAGGTGACGTCGTCAGCGCGCGGATGGAGACGATAGAGGAGCGCCTCCTTCCAGCCAAGCGCGTGCGGCCACCACTGGCTGCGGAACGGAGGGCGGCAGCTGCCGCGGCTTTGAAGTCCTCTGAGGTCCTGAACCTCAGAAAAGACTTCATTAAGACCGCGACACCGGAGCTGGGACCCTCCGGTTCCAAAGATGCAGCCCCAAGCCCAGCCCAGCCCAAGGGCAAAGGAAAGGGCAAGGGGAAAAAGTCTGCGGCTGCTCCGCCTCCAGTGGTGGTAGTCCAGGCACCGGCGCCACCCCCAGTAGCCAACGACTGGGTGACGGTGGTGAAGAAGGGCGCCAAGAAAGCTGGCAAAAAGACCGCAACTGTGGCACCGCCCCAACCAAGGGGCGCCCGTCAGGGTGCGGTTAGGCCGGCCCCAAATCCTGCCCCGGCGGCACAGAGGTTGGTCAAGCCGAAGTTGCGAGTCCCTCGAACAGCGGCGGTGGTCTTGACCATCCAGCCCGAGGCGGCAAAGAAGGGCCTAACCTATAAGGCGGCCATAGCTGAGGCGAAGTCCAGGTTCGACATAGAGGACCTGGGCATCCCGGCTCTCCGTTGCCGCAGAGCGGTAACGGGGGCCAGGATATTTGAGGTGCCTGGCGCAGCAAGCGCCGAGAAGGCTGACCTCCTAGCTGAAAAGCTGGGGTCAGTCTTCAAGGAGGATGAGGTCCGGATCTCCAGACCCACTAAAAGCGTGGAGGTGCGCATCAGTGGGCTGGATGATTCCGTGACCGAGACGGAGGTTGCGGCTGCCGTGGCGCGCGCTGGGGGCTGCACGGCCGACGCTGTAAAGGTCGGAGTGATCCGGCTCAATGCGGCTGGGCTCGGAACGTGCCTGGTGCGCTGCCCGGTGACAGCCGCAAAGAAGGTGACAGGTGGCAGACTTCTGGTCGGCTGGGTCTCCGCGCAGGTGAAGCTGCTGGACCAGAGGCCACTGCGCTGCTTCCGGTGCCTCGAGTTGGGGCACGTCCGGGAACAGTGCGGCTCAGCGGTGGACCGCAGTAGCCAGTGCTACCGGTGCGGCCAGCTCGGCCATAAGTCTGCGGACTGCTCGGCGGCTCCACACTGCTCAGTATGTGCAGATGCGGGCAAGACGGCAGATCATCGTGCTGGAGGGCGGGCCTGTAAGGCCCCCAAAGGGAAGGCGAGGACGAGGGCTGCTGTGGCCGTGACCCAGCTGCCTCCGACTCTCCCAGTCGCTGGGGCCGAGGGGATGTCGACCGATCCGGCATAGTATGGCTCTGCGCATTCTGCAGGTGAACCTCAACCACTGCGCCACTGCTCAGCATCTTCTGATGCAGAACATGGCGCAGCATTCCATCTCGGTTGGGATTCTGGCGGAGCCATACTTCGTCTCTCCTCAGAGCAACTGGGCTGGGGACGTTGACGGAGTGGCAGCCGTTGTCACTGTAACTTCTGCTGGGTGTCCCCCAGTAGAAAGGGTGCAGAAGGGCAATGGCTGGGTGGCTGTCTTTGCGGGGGGTATGGCCTTTGTGGGCGTTTACATATCCCCCAACAAGACTCGTGCTGAGTATGAGGCCTGGCTCACAAGTTTGGAGTCCCTCGTGCACCAGTGCCACCGCTCCCAGGTCCTCGTCGCGGGTGACTTCAACGCCCATTCGGTGATGTGGGGTTCTCGCACCACTAACGCCAAGGGTGAGGCGTTGGAGGAATGGCTGAGGGCAACGGGCCTGGTTCTTTTGAACAGGGGGAGCGTGCATACGTGTGTGCGACCACAGGGCAACTCCATAGTGGACTTGACGTTCGCTTGCCCTTCGCTCGCGCGCCGTATGCAAAACTGGGAGGTGCTGGCGGATGAGGAGAACCTGTCAGATCACAGGTATATCCGGTACGACCTGCCTCTCCCAGCAAGCACGATGATCCCTGTGAGGGAGAACTCGCCGCGGTGGGCCCTCAAGCGGATGGACTGCGAGATGGCCGTCGAAGCGGCCCTCGTCAAATCGTGGTCCCGGGCGCCAGAGGGCCCAATGGACGTAGACACCGAAGCCGAGTGGTTCTGCGTAGCGCTCGTGGAGGTGTGCGACGCGTGCATGCCTCGCGTCAAGGCTCTGCCGCCCCGTCGCAACGTGTACTGGTGGAATGCCGGACTCACACAGTTCCGCGAGGAATGTGTGAGGGCAAGGCGCCGGTACACGCGTTATCGCAGACGGCGGCGGCGAGTGGAGACTGAGGAGGCGGAGTTGTACGCGTTGTACAGAGTCGCGCAGACCGCTTACAAAGCGGCGATCCTGGAGGCGAGAGAGGGGGCTCGTGAGGAGATGCTCCAAGAGCTAGACCGCGATCCGTGGGGCCGGCCATACAAAATGGTCCGGGGCAGGCTCCGCGCGTGGGCACCACCACTGACTGCGTCTATGCAGCCGCAGTTCGTGGAGACAGTGGTGGGTGCGTTGTTCCCGCGCGTGGGGGACCATGCCACACCGGTCATGCCACCAACATCGGGGAGCGGTGAGGCTCAGGAGGAGGAAGCGGAGGTGCCGCAGGTGTCCGAGGGTGAGCTTGCGGCGGCCATCCACAGGCTCAGGGCCAAAAACAGGGCCCCTGGTCCTGACGGGATCCCCGGACGGGCCTGGGTGCTAGCGTTGGAGGCTCTGGGCCAGCGCTTCCGAAACCTCCTCACGGAGTGTTTCCGGAGTGGGCGATTTCCACGGCAGTGGAAAACCGGGCGCCTGGTGCTGCTGCGCAAGGAGGGAAGGCCCGCGGACTCACCCGGCGGGTACCGCCCGATCGTTTTATTGGACGAATCGGGCAAGCTGCTGGAGCGGGTCATCGCGGCGCGCCTTAGCCAGCACCTGGAACGTGTCGGGCCGGATCTGGCTGACTGCCAGTTCGGTTTCCGCAGGGGCAGGTCCACCATCGATGCCATATCGATGGTGAGGGCCCTAGCGGAAGATGCGGTGTCCCAGGGGGAGGTCGTCTTGGCGGTGTCTTTAGACATCGCCAACGCCTTCAATACCCTCCCCTGGAGCTGCATCAAGGAGGCGCTGCGGTACCATGGGGTTCCCGCCTACCTGCGCCGGATCCTCGCGGACTACCTCTCGGATAGATTTATTGTCTATCCGATGAGGGGCGAGTGGGGCAGGTGGCAAATATCTTGCGGTGTTCCGCAGGGTTCTGTACTCGGGCCCCTGCTCTGGAACATCGGCTACTTCTGGGTTCTCCGTGGTGGCAGCCTGAGGGGGGTCAGCTTGGTGTGTTACGCCGACGACACCCTAGTGTTGGCG
Organism: Macaria notata; assembly: GCA_927399415.1. Classification (NCBI taxonomy): domain Eukaryota; kingdom Metazoa; phylum Arthropoda; class Insecta; order Lepidoptera; family Geometridae; genus Macaria; species Macaria notata. The sequence goes on from OV656752.1 coordinate 6,348,176, forward strand.
CGAGGCCGAGACCACCGGAGGACCGCGCAACTAGCAACGGCGGGTGTTGGGAATGTGGTGGCGCGCATCAGGCGCCTTGGCCTGCGGGTGGCCCTCGAAAAGTCCGAGGCGTTGTGTTTTCACGGCCCTCGGAACGGACCTCCTGCGGGGGCGGAGTTGGTGGTGGGAGGTGCTACCATCGGCGTCGGAGGTACGATGAAGTACCTGGGACTTGTCCTCGACAGCCGATGGAATTTCCGGGAGCATTTCCGCCGCCTGGCCCCGAGGCTGACAAAGGCAGCCGCTGCCCTCGGCAGCCTCCTGCCGAACTTGGGTGGGCCTAGCGTCGCGTGCCGCCGCCTCTATACAGGGGTGGTACGATCGATGGCGCTGTACGGGTCACCCATATGGGCGGAGGCCCTGAAAACCGAAAATATTCGGCTTCTTCGGCGGCCACAGCGGCTCATGGCCATCAGGGCGGCAAGAGCCTACAGGACCGTCTCCTACGAGGCGGCCTGCGCGTTGGCAGGCTCTGTCCCATGGGACATAGACGCCGAAATGATGGCCCGGATATACCGGGTGCTAGCGGCAGCCAAGCAGCGAGGTGAGTACCCCCTGCCCGTGGAGGTGCGGCGCTTACGGCAGCAAGCCCGGGACGATGCCATCGAAAGGTGGCAGCGGCGGCTCGAAGAGCCTACCGCGGGTGTGCGGACGGTGGAGGCAATCCGCCCTGTCCTCGTGCAGTGGTTGACGAGGCAGCACGGGTCTCTCTCCTTCCGTGTCACGCAGCTCCTGACAGGCCATGGCTGTTTTGGCCGATTCCTGTTCGGGGTTGTGCAGAGGGAGGAGACACCAGCCTGTCACCATTGCGGGGACCCGGAGGACACGGCGGAGCACACCCTCGCGGAGTGCTCGGCGTGGGAGGAACAGAGGGCGCGGCTTGTGGCTGCCATAGACCGGAGGCTGTCGCTCCCGGCCGTTGCGAAAGCGATGGCCGAGAGCGACGTTGGTTGGGACGCGGTGCGAGACTTCTGCGAAGAAGTTCTCGCACTGAAGGAGGAGGCGGAGCGCGCGCGGGAGAGGTTTGCGGAGCCAAACTCCCTGCGCAGGAGGCGCGTTGGAGGGCGGCGCTTGGCGCACGACCGCCGACCTCCGTAAAGGGGACTCCGGGCGGCAGGTCGGGGAACCTGTTGCCCTTAGGACTGTGTCCCCACAGGATGCACGACGTGTCCCGTGTTCCGACACGTCGTCCATTAGATGGTCGAGCAAAAGCTCACCGAGACGGGGCCTGATTCCGGGCCAGCATCGCCAGGGCTGCGGACGCATGCATCGCACTCTCGGGGCCCTGATCGCGATGCAGAGGTGGAACACCCCAGGTTTTTAGTGGGTATGCCGGCCTTCTGGCGGAGACTCCCACATAACCACTCGCCCTCCCCGGGGTCGAGTGGTACTTTTAAAAGGTTTTCCTGGGTCAAAAAAAAAAAAAAAAAGGGTTTAAAAAGGTTTGAAGAATGAGAAAATAAACCAGGCTGTTTCTAATGCATTTTATTAATATTTCAGGAGGCTGGAGCAGAGATGATGGTAGCAACGTGATAGATTTGAAACAGACCGCCAACCCGTATCCGATAGTAGGGCCTCAAACCATTAGAACTCCATTTGGAAACTATATAAAAGTTGAAGATGCACATCCTACTGGATAAAACCTTAATACGAAGAAAAAAATATATCTAGCATTTAGAAAACATAATAGATTTTGAGATTCCTAGTTTTAGTAATAATTTATCATATAAATACTGGATTATTATTTTCGAAAGCTTGATGATGTGTACACAGCGCCATCTATCTTTGAGTAGCAAAACTGCCAGTGCACAAAACATGGAACAAGATGTTACCACATTATTTATTTTGTAATTATTAATTATGCTAATTAGATATTCTAGACTTAGTTGTAAGTAGATGCTAGTATTTATTTTTATCATAAGACCTACCTAGTAATTTTATATATGCTTGTGCAATTAAATGACTTTAGTAAAATATCAATTTGAAGTTTGATTTCAGTTAACTACCTACTTAGTTATTTTATTCTTCTTCGTGTCGAATGAGAGTGGTCAACTATTTATTATATTATAGTAACAATATTAATTATAAACGGTAAAAACAGAATCACTTGTTCATTACAGAGTTTCGAATTAAAAGGGTAATAGTATTCTTTGGTTTCGAATATCTAAATCTGACTTTAACTATGTTTTAATCTATGGGATAATCCATCTCCATAATAAATTTCAGCTAATTCGATTGTACCGTGTTGCCGAACTCCATTGCGATGCCTCGCAGGGATACCAACAACTATTGTTACTTGTATGAAGATACTCGTACGGAAACTTTACGTAGTTAAATGATAAAAGAAACACTTTTTATAGTAAATGCTTTAATTTGCAGTACAACAGTTCTGAACGGGCAAGCAAGCAAGCGCATCCGATCATCCGAGCTTAGCTCTTATTTTCCCGCCAAAATCTCTAATCTTTTTCCGTTCCTGTCAGTTTGACGTACCAGTCAAACTGACAGCCAGCAAATACTCTTTTTGTGCAAAGAGGTTGAACTCATTGATGCAAAGAGGTTACTGTACTCATTTGATGTAAAAAGGTTGAACTAAATTTTAATTCTAATTGATAAACATAAGTTATGGTATTTAGTATGTCGGTAACAGCTCGGCCATCCGCTTACTTACGAGTCCCTCGTAATACATTATACTTTTAGTAAACATCATTACATATTTAGGTAATACTGATCCATGACGTTGATCAGTCCAAGCTGGTGCAGGCGTAGACCAGCGACCTAGACTGATCCATGACCTTGATCAGTCCCTAAGCTGGTGCAGGCGTAGACCAGCGACCTAGACTGATCCATGACCTTGATCAGTCCCTAAGCTGGTGCAGGCGTAGACCAGCGACCTAGACTGATCCATGACCTTGATCAGTCCCTAAGCTGGTGCAGGCGTAGACCAGCGACCTAGACTGATCCATGACCTTGATCAGTCCCTAAGCTGGTGCAGGCGTAGACCAGCGACCTAGACTGATCCATGACCTTGATCAGTCCCTAAGCTGGTGCAGGCGTAGACCAGCGACCTAGACTGATCCATGACCTTGATCAGTCCCTAAGCTGGTGCAGGCGTAGACCAGCGACCTAGACTGATCGAAGACCTTGATCAGTCCCTAAGCTGGTGCAGGCGTAGACCAGCGACCTAGACTGATCGAAGACCTTGATCAGTCCCTAAGCTGGTGCAGGCGTAGACCAGCGACCTAGACTGATCGAAGACCTTGATCAGTCCCTAAGCCGGTGCAGACGTAGACCAGCGACCTAGACTGATCCATGACCTTGATCAGTCCCTAAGCTGATCCATGACGTTGATCAGCATCCCAAACTAATCCATGACAATGACAAGTATCTGAAATTAAACTAACAAACGATATTATTCAGCTATCGACCTCTGAGCTAATAAAAAAGCATGTACGATTCTATACAACAATTGGTATTTTCAATCTGCTAATCTTTACAGTAATCGTTAAAAATAATAATTACTTGACACTTGGTGCATTGATCCATGACATTGATCTACAAATTATACAGTATTATAACATTGAAATTAAATCACACGATCAACTCCATAAACGTGGTAATATATAACAGCGTATACATTTCGATTCGAATTAGATTGTGACAATTTCCCTGTTTGACCCCTACTCATTTCCTGGTAGGTAATAGATTCAGCATCAGAAGACACGTAATGTTTGGAAATCAGACGTGAAAAAGTGAGCAACGAAAATATCTTGTCATTAGCAATAACAGATTCATAACGCCAAGCTACTAAGCCACGAAGTAAAACTTGTCTTGATATTATCGGTTATAATATGAGAGGCTTCAACGCGACAGACGGTGAATATGGTTTATCTGATCACACGGCACAAGTATTACAGATTCTAGTCCAGAGAAGTTACTTGATTAGATATTATGTTTAAGTGAAAACGCGATTATAACCCAGACAATATATATAAAAAAAAAATCACTGATTGTCTAAGTAGTCTATCTTTCTTTTATGTTTGCAATGCTGATAATCCGAAATTAGCATTTTAATGAATTTATACACATCTACATTATTACTCTACGATCTCTGCTTTCCATTAGTAAGAGTTAAAGTTCCGTTATCTAACGCCCTAAATAGTTAAGTAAAGGTGTAAGGTGCATGCTCAAAACGTAAATGTCATCTCCTTTGGAAATACAGGCGCACTCTAGATATCACGGTTAGAAAACTTTTTAAAGAATATTCGGCTAGATAAAAAGGAATAATAAAACAAACTCAAAAGGCCCAGAATAACTACGAAATTGATAAATCAACTAAAAAAAAAAACTAAAGCGGTCTGTGGCATTATATAAACAGAAATAAACAGCCAGTAGTAAAAGACGATATTTTAGAGCTTGATATAAATGGTTAAAAAAAAATATGAGATCACAAGGAAATAGCTCAAAATTTTTATTATTTCTTTAATGACAAAGTTGGACTTATTACTGATAATACAGCTCCTTGCAATACGCTGAGTAAATCTCAGCTGCACTCGTGCTTTATTGCGCCAACGAATGACAAAGAAAGCCAAAAAAATTATACTCGCCCTCAAAAACACAAATAGTACAGAATATGATAATATTTACACCCGTGTGATAAAAAAAAACACCGCTTATGAAATATCAGCAGTCCTTTGTTATATTATCAATGATTGTTTTGAGAATGGTATTTTCCCAGATAAACTAAGGACTTCAATTGTTACACCACTCTTCAAAAAAAAGACGACAGGAAATCAACGCGCTGTTATAGACCTATTGCCTTAATTCCAGTTTTTTTTTAAGTATTAATTCACTAGAGACTCAACGATTATTTTCAACTGAATACCATTTTCGCTGATGAACAAGCAGATTTTAGGAAAGGGAAAGGCATCGAGATGACTATAATGAGATTTTTAGAAGAAGTGTATAAAGGGATAGAGAAATAAAAAAATGTCACAGCTCTTTTATGGATATGACCAAAGCTTTTGATCAAGTACATCACCAGATTCTAATTATAAAATTAATAATAATAATTAGAACTCTACGGCATTAGGGGTAATGTTCTAGAGCTTATTATTAGATCATACCTGTCAGATAGGCTTCAAATTACAGAGATTACTAGTTTGAACGTTGCTACTAAAAGTGAAGAAAAATTTCGGTCTGACTTTCGTCTGTGAAATTTGAGGTACCACAATGGAGTATATTAGGTTCGCTACTCTTTCTTATTTATATTAACGATTTTCCCCAATCAATTAATCACCCGTTAATTATGTTCGCCGATGATAGTACGGCCGTATCTACTGATGACAAATCAACTAATTTTGAATCTAACATTCATGAATCTCTTAGTATTATTGTTGACTGGTTGCATATAGTAACAACCCTAAGATTAATTTAGATAAAACCCAAATAATGACATTTAAAACAATAAAAAAAATCTTCTACATTGAATATCAACTATCAAAGCAAAAATATCACTGAAGTTAAAAAGACATTATTTCTGGGAATACATATAGATTCTGACCTATCTTGTAATTCTCATATTGAGGATGTATGTACAAAGTTAAGTCAGTTCTCTTACATGCTCTTAATGTTGCGAAAGGTTGCCAACGACAAACACTACTTAGCTCCTACCATGCCTATGTTGGTTCTAAACTGCGATACGAGGTTTTGATTTGGGCCAACTCTACTCGGAAAGAAGCAGCTTTCAGAGCTCAAAAGAAGTGTATCCGAGCAATTTGTCGCCTGAGACAAACATGTAAGCCTTATTTTAAAAATACTAAATATAATGACTCTTCCCTCGACATATATCTATGAGTCTGCAGTCTAGTTAAGGAGAATATTAGTAATTATGAAGTTGTAAAGAGTAGACGTCGCGACACTTAGAACACAATTCATATATCAAAATGTAGACTACAAATGTACAGAAAGAATAATTTTGTAATCAGGGTTGACATTTACAATAAACTTCCATTTTTTTTAAGGAGATTACAAACGCAAATGTTATCAAATATAAAATAAAGAGATTGTTAATTGACAAAGGGTACTACACGATTGACGAATCTCTAAAGGACACAATACAATATAATGACATTTAATTCAAACAGACATAATCCAATCAGGCAATATTGACATTGTAATTTTTATTTAATTTTATTTTTGTTCCGACAATTTATTTATTTTTAATTAATACATGCACGTATGGGGTGGCAACGGCATTGTAAATACTTATGTTTGATAACCGTAGATTTTATAAACGATTTAAAAGTATTGCTCGTAAACCTTGGTCGGTAATCAAGCGCACCGGTGTCCCAAAATAGCTAAAATGCTCTTTAACAACTCTGATGCTCGTTGGAGACTTATGCCCATTCTCACCAAGGTACCCCTAAACTCCACCTAACTAAGTATACCCTAGGCTAAGGGATCACCTAAATCGGTCCCTTACTTAGTTTCATTTTCATCAGCTTAGGTGATACCTAGTTAGGGGCCACTTAGTTAAGTGACAGATGTTTTTTTATCTGTGTAGCGAGAAAACCGTACTTTAGCCGATGACATTACCGATATTGTATTTTGTTGGTATATCCTGATTTAAAAATTACAAAAACACCAAAAACATAATAAAAGCTTAGGGGCAGTTAGATTTTCTTTGATAAATAAAGAAAAATGATATAAAGTAGTAATAAAGTGTGCACAATACGAAATCGTGCAGTTATTAAAAAAAAAATGACAGTTGTCAGCTAAGATTATACGTTAAAATTTTCGTTCGAGATTTAATATTCGTGTTATTTTACTATCGAGTGGAGAGATTATAGTTATTTTTGTGTTGTTTGCGCTTATTCGTAGTTTTACAGTAGGTACATCAACTGAAACTCCTGATCAATATTACCCACATTACTGTACAAATCAATTAACTAAAACCGAAATGGCTGAAAAAAGGAAAAGAGGACAAAACTTCTCTGGCGAGGAAAAGGAGCGACTGATTAAAATTTTAATGGACCACAGAGGCACCATTCTAAATAAGAAAACGGATGGTGCTACTAACGAGGCAAAATATAATGCCTGGATGGCTGTGACAGAGTCATTTAATATGAATGGAAATATCTACAGGTTTGTTCTTTGTATAACTATGTCATTTTATTGTAATAATGGTTGGTCCTAAAAGGGACAGACACTCAGGATTGGATCTAATAATATTCTCAACTTTCAGGTCCAAGGATTCCCTAATGAAAATTTGGGAGAAACTAAAAACTGAGAGCAAAATTTACTACACAGCATCACGCAGGGATACAATGCAGACTGGTGGAGGACCATCAGTTATAAAAATTGATCCCATATTAGAACAAGTCTGCTCTATTGTTGGGCGGGGCTGCACTGGAATTCAAGGTGTTCCAGACAGTGATGCTATGGAAACGACTGAACAAAGCTTCCCAAAAGTTCCCCAAAGCCTTGAAGATACTGAAAATGTTTCTACAAACACAATAAATATTGAGCTATTTGAGGAGTCCAATATAAATGTAAGTATTTATTAACTTGTGGTCTTTTTCTCTACTCAATATTATGCATTATGTGTACTATAATGATAACTGGCCAAATTTGTGTACAAAACCTTCAAAATCCAACAGAGCCCACTCCAGCATGTGTTGATTTTAATTGAGCTTGTCTTGTTATAGACAGTTTCAGAATAATTCTAATCAACAATTTTTTTTCAGAATGAATTACAAAAAAAAGAACAAGACATTTCTAATACACCACTACCGAAGAAACCTTTGTGGTCAAGAAGGCGTCCACTAATATCTCAACCAAATGAAAGAAGTGAAGGAGTAGCTTCTGTTTGCAACAGTTTCAAGGATATTAATAAATTAAGAGAAACAACTGAAAACCTGACAATACAATTAAAATTAGAAGAAATAGAATTTAAAAGAAAATTACATGACCTACAGCTGCAAGCAGCTATAAAAGACCTGGAGATTAAAAATGAAATTTTATTACAAATAAGAGGTACTTCATTTACTTTTTACATACATTTTATTGTACATATAATCATAATAATAACTTGTCAATTAATTAGAATACATATCCTCATAATATTGAGAGATGCCATTTCTCACTGACCCATACAAATGATCATCGCTGACATTGAGTGTACTGGGTATTTGCCCACTGCTAATGATTTCTTCTAAATCTGGTATAGATCCATCATTCACAGGGTCCCTCTCTTTTCTTAATATACAAATATTGTGTAAAACACAACAGGCGATTATAACATTCACTGTATTATAGAGTTTTAACCGTATTCCTACAGCTAAGACAGGAAATCTTCTTTTCAGAACGCCATACTGTCTTTCCACCACATTTCTAGTTTTAATGTGAGCCTCATTGTAGTACCGCTGTCCTCTTGTTATTGGGTTTAAATATGGTGTAAGAAGATGACTCTGAAATAATAAAAATATGTTTTCTTTCAGGTGGTGCTTTACCATTACAAAATTTGTTAGGAGTGCAACAGAAAAATAATGACAAATAGATAGAACATTTACTTTGTACATATTAACTTTTCTTACATAAATATAACATAAATTTGTAAATATAGTTTGATTTACCTAATATAAAATATAAGTTTTTTACCTTTAAAGGATAACCACTATCCCCTAGTAAATATGCTCCTGCATATTCACCTCTTTCAAATTTAGAATATTGTCTACTATTCTGGTAAATAGCTGAATCATGTGTTGAACCAGGCCATCTTGCAACAACATTTAAAATTAATAAATTTGCTGCACTGATTGTTTGCACATTAATAGACATGTATGATTTTCGGTTCCGAAAGAGTTCAGCATCATCTCCGCCTGAAATATATGTTATTTATTTAGCTGTAGCCAATTTAATAATAATTAATTAATAATTTAATAATTTTTGCTTATAATATACCTACTACTAACTTACCTGGTGACTGTATTTTTATATGAGTACAATCTATGCAGCCTAAAATATTAGGAAACCGAGCAATTTTATAAAAGTCTTGTTTCACTTGGCTCTGTTGTTGCTCAGTATCTGGAAACCTTATAAATTCATGTTGCAGAGTAGCTATAGCCTGAGATACTTTTTGAACTATTCTGCTACTAGTGGCTACGCTAATTCCTGCCATATCAGCTACTGCTAATAAATGGTTTCCAGTTGCAAAAAACCTCAAAGTGCATAGTAGTTGGTTAATTGGTGACACTGATTTATTCCTGCAACAGAGAAAGTCAATTAATTTTGTAAACGGATTTAATATTAGCAAAATGTTATTGTGGGTCGCCGTTACCATAACTAAGTATATAGGTAGGTACCTGAATGATAATGGTCATGACGCAAAAGCACAATTCATTGAATAAGGCAAAATTTTAAGAAAATATGGTCTTACCTGTCGTCTGGATATTCCAAATGATGTTCTATTTTGTCTAACAAAAATAACACACTTTCCTTAGATAACCTATAACGTACAAAAAAGTCTTGGTCATCATATTTCGTGAAATAATTTGTTCTTTCACGATAAATGCGTGGTCGTCTAAATGTATTTCGATTTGATAATAAATCCACAACTTCGATAGCTTCCAAACTTTCAAAGAATTCGTCCATTTCGCTCTACGCTACGATAGCCAATGGTTCCGGTAAACTGCCCCCTAACGCTAGGAGGCCGAATATCGGGTCCCTATTTTTAAGAGCTCCCTTAAGATTTTAGGTGACCCTTAAGCGTTGGTGAAAATAAAACTATCACCTAAAATGACTTAGGGGTGGTTTAAGGGCTCCCTTAAAATTAGGAGAGGTTGGTGAGAATGGGCATTATGCCCATTCTCACCAAGGTACCCCTAAACTCCACCTAACTAAGTATACCCTAGGCTAAGGGATCACCTAAATCGGTCCCTTACTTAGTTTCATTTTCATCAGCTTAGGTGATACCTAGTTAGGGGCCACTTAGTTAAGTGACAGATGTTTTTTTATCTGTGTAGCGAGAAAACCGTACTTTAGCCGATGACATTACCGATATTGTATTTTGTTGGTATATCCTGATTTAAAAATTACAAAAACACCAAAAACATAATAAAAGCTTAGGGGCAGTTAGATTTTCTTTGATAAATAAAGAAAAATGATATAAAGTAGTAATAAAGTGTGCACAATACGAAATCGTGCAGTTATTAAAAAAAAAATGACAGTTGTCAGCTAAGATTATACGTTAAAATTTTCGTTCGAGATTTAATATTCGTGTTATTTTACTATCGAGTGGAGAGATTATAGTTATTTTTGTGTTGTTTGCGCTTATTCGTAGTTTTACAGTAGGTACATCAACTGAAACTCCTGATCAATATTACCCACATTACTGTACAAATCAATTAACTAAAACCGAAATGGCTGAAAAAAGGAAAAGAGGACAAAACTTCTCTGGCGAGGAAAAGGAGCGACTGATTAAAATTTTAATGGACCACAGAGGCACCATTCTAAATAAGAAAACGGATGGTGCTACTAACGAGGCAAAATATAATGCCTGGATGGCTGTGACAGAGTCATTTAATATGAATGGAAATATCTACAGGTTTGTTCTTTGTATAACTATGTCATTTTATTGTAATAATGGTTGGTCCTAAAAGGGACAGACACTCAGGATTGGATCTAATAATATTCTCAACTTTCAGGTCCAAGGATTCCCTAATGAAAATTTGGGAGAAACTAAAAACTGAGAGCAAAATTTACTACACAGCATCACGCAGGGATACAATGCAGACTGGTGGAGGACCATCAGTTATAAAAATTGATCCCATATTAGAACAAGTCTGCTCTATTGTTGGGCGGGGCTGCACTGGAATTCAAGGTGTTCCAGACAGTGATGCTATGGAAACGACTGAACAAAGCTTCCCAAAAGTTCCCCAAAGCCTTGAAGATACTGAAAATGTTTCTACAAACACAATAAATATTGAGCTATTTGAGGAGTCCAATATAAATGTAAGTATTTATTAACTTGTGGTCTTTTTCTCTACTCAATATTATGCATTATGTGTACTATAATGATAACTGGCCAAATTTGTGTACAAAACCTTCAAAATCCAACAGAGCCCACTCCAGCATGTGTTGATTTTAATTGAGCTTGTCTTGTTATAGACAGTTTCAGAATAATTCTAATCAACAATTTTTTTTCAGAATGAATTACAAAAAAAAGAACAAGACATTTCTAATACACCACTACCGAAGAAACCTTTGTGGTCAAGAAGGCGTCCACTAATATCTCAACCAAATGAAAGAAGTGAAGGAGTAGCTTCTGTTTGCAACAGTTTCAAGGATATTAATAAATTAAGAGAAACAACTGAAAACCTGACAATACAATTAAAATTAGAAGAAATAGAATTTAAAAGAAAATTACATGACCTACAGCTGCAAGCAGCTATAAAAGACCTGGAGATTAAAAATGAAATTTTATTACAAATAAGAGGTACTTCATTTACTTTTTACATACATTTTATTGTACATATAATCATAATAATAACTTGTCAATTAATTAGAATACATATCCTCATAATATTGAGAGATGCCATTTCTCACTGACCCATACAAATAATCATCGCTGACATTGAGTGTACTGGGTACTTGCCCACTGCTAATGATTTCTTCTAAATCTGGTATAGATCCATCATTCACAGGGTCCCTCTCTTTTCTTAATATACAAATATTGTGTAAAACACAACAGGCGATTATAACATTCACTGTATTATAGAGTTTTAACCGTATTCCTACAGCTAAGACAGGAAATCTTCTTTTCAGAACGCCATACTGTCTTTCCACCACATTTCTAGTTTTAATGTGAGCCTCATTGTAGTACCGCTGTCCTCTTGTTATTGGGTTTAAATATGGTGTAAGAAGATGACTCTGAAATAATAAAAATATGTTTTCTTTCAGGTGGTGCTTTACCATTACAAAATTTGTTAGGAGTGCAACAGAAAAATAATGACAAATAGATAGAACATTTACTTTGTACATATTAACTTTTCTTACATAAATATAACATAAATTTGTAAATATAGTTTGATTTACCTAATATAAAATATAAGTTTTTTACCTTTAAAGGATAACCACTATCCCCTAGTAAATATGCTCCTGCATATTCACCTCTTTCAAATTTAGAATATTGTCTACTATTCTGGTAAATAGCTGAATCATGTGTTGAACCAGGCCATCTTGCAACAACATTTAAAATTAATAAATTTGCTGCACTGATTGTTTGCACATTAATAGACATGTATGATTTTCGGTTCCGAAAGAGTTCAGCATCATCTCCGCCTGAAATATATGTTATTTATTTAGCTGTAGCCAATTTAATAATAATTAATTAATAATTTAATAATTTTTGCTTATAATATACTACTAACTTACCTGGTGACTGTATTTTTATATGAGTACAATCTATGCAGCCTAAAATATTAGGAAACCGAGCAATTTTATAAAAGTCTTGTTTCACTTGGCTCTGTTGTTGCTCAGTATCTGGAAACCTTATAAATTCATGTTGCAGAGTAGCTATAGCCTGAGATACTTTTTGAACTATTCTGCTACTAGTGGCTACGCTAATTCCTGCCATATCAGCTACTGCTAATAAATGGTTTCCAGTTGCAAAAAACCTCAAAGTGCATAGTAGTTGGTTAATTGGTGACACTGATTTATTCCTGCAACAGAGAAAGTCAATTAATTTTGTAAACGGATTTAATATTAGCAAAATGTTATTGTGGGTCGCCGTTACCATAACTAAGTATATAGGTAGGTACCTGAATGATAATGGTCATGACGCAAAAGCACAATTCATTGAATAAGGCAAAATTTTAAGAAAATATGGTCTTACCTGTCGTCTGGATATTCCAAATGATGTTCTATTTTGTCTAACAAAAATAACACACTTTCCTTAGATAACCTATAACGTACAAAAAAGTCTTGGTCATCATATTTCGTGAAATAATTTGTTCTTTCACGATAAATGCGTGGTCGTCTAAATGTATTTCGATTTGATAATAAATCCACAACTTCGATAGCTTCCAAACTTTCAAAGAATTCGTCCATTTCGCTCTACGCTACGATAGCCAATGGTTCCGGTAAACTGCCCCCTAACGCTAGGAGGCCGAATATCGGGTCCCTATTTTTAAGAGCTCCCTTAAGATTTTAGGTGACCCTTAAGCGTTGGTGAAAATAAAACTATCACCTAAAATGACTTAGGGGTGGTTTAAGGGCTCCCTTAAAATTAGGAGAGGTTGGTGAGAATGGGCATTATTAGTGTTCCTTACGTAACGAACCTTTTTTTTTTTCTAACATTTTCGTCAGAAGTTCTGTGTAGTTGTCACGAGAGGGAAAAGATTATCTAAATTTAAACTTCCATTCAGGCCATGAATAAAGCAAGGACGGTAACACCTAATACCAGGTTTTAGCTATGTACCCCACTTAACTTTGGCAAGGCGTAATGAAACATCTGTTTTTCGACCCAATTATAAATCTCCGCGTATTCTTCTATTTTGTGTAACCATGAATCGATGTTTTGCTTATTACAGAAAGGATCAAACTCGAGTATGACATTGTTAAGAACAGGGAACTTGTCACGCTCATTACTACCCTTATCTTTAATGCCTTGCATAGCACTAATAAACTCCGCAAATAACTGTTGCGGCGTATCCACGTATCTCGCGTCAGCAGTGGCCCTGCCGTCGTCAGCTCGGGCTACAGCAGTCGTCTGCGCCGGAGGATCTCTGGCTCAGCTCGGCAGCTGCTCGACGCTCTGGAATACAGGCGGAGTGCACGCTCTCGTGCTCCGAGATCGCCGCGACCTCGTAGACAGCCTGCGCTCGTTGCGATCACGATGTCGCGATCGCTGTCGGCTGCGATGTACGTCACGCGACCGCCTCGTACTGCGAGGCCGAGGAGTCACTTCCAGTCGATTCATCCCTTCGCTTTCGTCTGGGCATTGTCGCGAACAACCTCGAACAAAACAACAGTATTGTATAAATATATATTTACAATTTGAACGTTTTACGTACATTATTCTTGCATAACATTCATACGACACCATATAATTGCAACAAACGGGAGCAGGAACGAAACAAAATAAAATAATAGCCCGAACAAACAGGTAAATCCTCTATTTTTTTCAAGATAGGTAAATTCTCAGTATCATTTAATCCGTTTGGATATAAAAAATTAAAAAAACTGCGAAGTAAGATAAGTACGTACGTTTTCTCTTTAAGCTGCTCGATGTGGGCGGGTGGGACCACACCGAGATATCAGAATAACTCAGCGCGATCCCACTTCTGAGATGTTGCCGAACTCCATTGCGATGCCTCGCAGGGATACCAACAACTATTGTTACTTGTATGAAGATACTCGTACGGAAACTTTACGTAGTTAAATGATAAAAGAAACACTTTTTATAGTAAATGCTTTAATTTGCAGTACAACAGTTCTGAACGGGCAAGCAAGCAAGCGCATCCGATCATCCGAGCTTAGCTCTTATTTTCCCGCCAAAATCTCTAATCTTTTTCCGTTCCTGTCAGTTTGACGTACCAGTCAAACTGACAGCCAGCAAATACTCTTTTTGTGCAAAGAGGTTGAACTCATTGATGCAAAGAGGTTACTGTACTCATTTGATGTAAAAAGGTTGAACTAAATTTTAATTCTAATTGATAAACATAAGTTATGGTATTTAGTATGTCGGTAACAACCGTTTGAGCGTTAAGAAGCAACAAACCTTTTATTATTATTTACCTTTAAAAAAATAAAATTTTCAAAAAATAAAATCATCAGCTTGCATTGTGAGGTTTGGTTTAAGATTAGGTTTATGTTGTTCGTCTTAGATAGTCATTTTAGTTATTTTTTAGGGTCAGATCCTGATTTGCCTGGTTTAGTAGAATTAGTAGTTTTTTTTTTGTTATACCTATAACTATTAGTTACTTGATGATTCGCGGGTGCTGTTAAAGGATTAAAGTAGTTTAAGCCATTTTCGGGATGCTATATTACGACCATACTAAAAATCTCGACGATCTGTCGCTCCGATTTGATGTAAAGAAGAAAAGCCAGCAGCGCGTCACCGGTTTATGGTGGAAGTTCCAAAGACTCGCACGAAACGCTTTGCTTCTACCTTCATAGTAAGGACAGCGAGACTATGGAACTCTCTACCTGGAGCCCTGTTCCCAGATAATTATAACCCAGGGGTCTTCAAATCTAGAGTAAATAGGTTTCTTCTAGGCAAGCGTGCTACACCTCAGACTATAGTGGTGCTTAACATCAGGCAGGGTATAGTCAAACGTAAACCTATTTAATGTAAAAAAAAAATGTTGTACAAGCAAACCAACAGAATAACATACCTACCTTTTATTTATAAGATGCGACATGTACTCATTATTTTGATTTTTAGAGTAGATATAGTAGCACAGACTAATTTATCCCGAAAAAATGAAGTCGAAGCCGCGGGCACCCACTAGTTGTTATTTTTAGTCATTTCCTAGTATATGGAGGCGGTTCCCGATCTACATAATTTGGCAGGATACCTGTTTTTACATGGAGCGTCGGCCAAACATACCTCTGCAACAACGAAGGGATAACCATTGTTAACATTGTTAACTTCGTCAGTAAGGTCTTATATATTACTTACTAGATGATGCGCGCGACTTCGTCCGCGTGGAATAGTTATTACCATAAAAACGGTTCTAGTGAGTTAACCACAAAACATATACATATACTGTTCCGGACATTTTGTTAGATTATTTCAAAAGAAATAATTCTTTCATACACATTTTTTTGATATCTTGAACCGTTTTCGCAGCGCATGCAATGGAAGCCCTCAAAGATGAATAAATTTCCCCGATTTTTCCACATTTTCTATTGTTCCTTCGCTCCTATTAGTTGCAGCGTGATGTTATATAACCATAGCTGGGCATTAACTCGTTAATCCGTTAATCGTTAATTAACGAAGTTAACATTTTGATTAACGGATTAACTTTTAAAAATGTTAACGGACACGTTAACTTCCGTTAATTATTTGTTAGTTATGCAGAAGTCCGTTAATCGTTAATCCAATTCCTAATAATAGTTACCGCACGGCACCGACAAGTGCCGGGTGGCGCAAGCCGCGCGTGAAACATAAACAAATCTAAATAGATATATTTTGTCAGCGCGTGCGAGTGAGAAAGAAAACTGGGAAGAGATTTGTTTCGTTTGATAATTTCATCACTTAGCGCCGGTGCTTATGGTGACGAGTATTTTGTTTCTTTGTTGTTATTATAATATAAATTAAGTACAGTCAGTGTTCATTTGCGTGTTGATAATTGATAAAGAAGAGTGCAGTGTAATGTTTATGTTTAATTAATATAAAACCCTATCATGGATGTTGGAAGACATGGAATCGGATCGGATTCCAGCGGCCCTGATAAGAATCGTATGACAGCAGTAGAGTGGATGCAGTAAAAAAATGCATGGAAAAAAGGTAGAAGATGCCTTACGACAAGAAGCAGCGGAAAATTCGAAGGACAGAGAGTTTAAGTGGCGGAGAGAGCAGTGCGAGTACCAACGATGATGACGAGGAAGACTTTTTCAATTCTGTTATTCAGTTTAGGTATAGACAAACCAAAGAGCTCCATCTTTTTAAAGAGTAAAGCGCAGTCTCGTTAAAATGTGGCTGGACATGAAATCAAAAGACTCGTTCAACGATGCTGCATTCTTCGGGGAACAGATATTCATAAATCTGTTCATTAAATACAATACTGCTATTATACCCTCAAGTGCTGCAGTTGAACGTCTTTTTTTCCACGGGTAAAGACATTTTAACACCAAAACGAGCCTCGCTTTCAGACGAGAACTTCAATATGTTAATGTTCGTGAATGGGAATGTGCACCTCACGCCCGACAATTAAATTACACATTTGAATTATACAAGTTTTTGTTTTGTTCCTAACTTGTTAACTTCCGGAACCCAAACCAGGTTTTATAAGTTCACTAACGCAACGATATAAGTATGCAATTTTACACATATTAACGGATTAACGATTAACGTTAACTTGCGTTAATTCTTCCAAAATGTAACGCTTTAACGTTTAACGAAGCTAACTTTTTTTGTAGCGGATTAACGAAGTTAATTATTTGATTAACGGTGCCCAGCTATGTATATAACCTATAGCCTTCCTTGATAAATGGTCTATTCAACACAAAAAGAATTTTTCAATTCGCACCAGTAGTTCCTGATATTAGCGCGTTCAAACAAACAAACAAACTCTTCAGCTTTATAATATTAGTATAGATATTATGCGTGGTTTAACTATTGGTCCAGAACTTTGAAAATACTATGTCTGTTTTTGTTATATTAGGTATTAATTAAATGGTCAATAAGTATATTAATTTTCCTTTTCCGTGGAAGGCCCTGGCCGCCCACCACGATGTATCTGCCCAAGAGAACTCTAACGAATTAGTTCTGCGGGGGAGTCACGACCCTCAGTCATGAGGAAATACAACTCAAGAGATATTAATTTTCTATAAATGCAAACAAATCTTCTTCAGAAGTCTTAAAATGGCCTCAAAACTTAACAAATTCTTAGATATACCTACCTACGTTCGTTTTTAAATTTAAGCACCAATAAAAATTCATGTTAGACCTTCGAGTGACTGAGGTCATCTTAGATTTATATTATGCCTATAACACTAGCTTAGTTCTACGACTCCTTTCATGTTGTATTTTATTACTTTTTTCTTTTATTTGAAAAATAACTATTTAATTATTTCATCATCATCGGGTGCCATCTACATATTGAAGTTCGGAGGTCAGTTGGCAAAACTTCTTGCGATCCCATGCTGCTTCTTTTAGATGCGGGTAGCTTAGCTTTGTCCATTTCTTGATGTCGTCTAGCCATTTCATCCTTTGACGGCAGGGCTTCTTTTTCCCGGAATCTTGCCTTCAAGGATCAATAAAAACACAAAGCAATTTCTTTCCTTAAAATGTAGCAAAAAATGTTAATTAAAATAGATATGTATTTTATATCAACTTACAAAACATATACTTAACAACTTCTTCTTTTTATCGTATGAGAGTGGCCAACTGTGGTGTCGAGAATTTATCAAGCCGCCCTGAGAGCCTCAGACATGGCTTAATGACTGCCGTACTAGACAAACAGCCAGGACCTAGAATTGAACGTGTCAACTTCACAACTTAAACAAAAGCTTTAGATATATTCTTATCGAGTAAACACGATCCATGTTAGACCCTAGCTATTGCTTACCATCAGGCAAACTATGGCATAAGTGCAAACCCGTTTTTGAAAGTCACAACTTAATTTAATTTACTTATTTATACCAACGTGCGAACAGCCCAACTGTGGAACTCTTTGCCCGAATCTCTATTCCCCTTGAACTACAATTTCTTCTTCTAGGCAAGCGCGCTAGATCGTAGACTATAACGTTGCTTAACATCAGGCAAGTTGTAGTCAAGCGTAAGTCTCTTACCTTACTAAATCATGTAAAAAAAGTATCTAGTAATACCTATATATTTCTAGATACCTTTGGTATAAATAAGCCTTATTTCTTCCAGACAACCATTGAATAGAGATGAACAAATAAACGGAGTAAATAACTTACAATTTTTTTTTCATATTAGATATTTATCAGTACTTACGTATAAGACATAGTCATTGAATAAATATTAACCCATTGTCACCTGACTGCTACAATCGTGATCTAATGCTTATAACGAATACCAAGAAATTGTAGGCGAGAATTGACTGGTAACTTTATAATATGCAAATTAAAATACCAGTTGAAATCTTGGCTATTTAGACTCTGAAAAACTCGAATAAAAATATTTTAAAATATGTATATTTGACCATAATGTATTTGATGTGACGTCATAGGTACTATCGCAAATATGTATTTTTTTACTACGTTTGACTACAGCCTGCCTGATGTTAACCATTGCTTGACTAGCTACGTCCTGAAAGTGATATAGAATCGCTTGCATTACTTTCTATAACGAAATAAAAAGAACGAAGCCGCGTGTATATTAAAAAATATTACATAGTAATTGAAAAAAACATTTGACCAATCTTTCTCACAAACCGAAACTCAAACGCCAAAAATATTATAACATATCTCCCAAATCTCACTAAAATTGAAATATTTATTACATAACTTGAATTAAATTCTAACTTTACCTCCAACACATGATAGACCAGTCGCCCTTGAGTGTGTGTATATAGACTCTAGACTTATATACCTACATATACCTACCTATACATGTCTGGCGCTTTTACAGGGTTATCTGGTGTTTACTTTTGTTTTTAAAAGCTAGTTTTAACTATGTCTGTATGTGTATTTTTAATCTAATCTTTTCGCCTTTTATTGTATACCACGTCCTTTGTAATCTCTTATTTATTCCTTTCTATCTAATGGTTGCCTGGAAGAGATTGCTTTTAGCAATAAGACCGCCACTTGTGACACTAGTATAAGTATTTTTTTCTTCTTTCTTTGTAATTATTATCGTGTGTTGCAATATATAATTTTCTATTCTATTCTATGTCTGATTAAATGATCTTTTGACGTATCCCTTTCAAGTTTCAATAAGCAAAAGTTTATTATGAGTTCTTTCTGACTTTTAATCAGGATAACGCAGGTTCGAACCCTGCCAGTCGTGATTATTTTAGCACATTTCCAATTAAGCTAGGAAAAGTTTATAAAGTTACAAAATTGTAATAATACCTACAAAAATGCCTCAAATATAAAGGATTATATATGTACATACACAATAGTTATATATCTTTATCTACTAAGCCAATTCGTATCGGGCCCAAAATGCTGGCTGCATTACCCCGTTGTAACTAATCTATTAAACTTTTTTGTAACTAATTTTAGGCAAAATACAAGCCAGCATTTCGGTGTCGCGTCGCTTTTTCTTATTAAATGTTTAAAATTTAATAGTTCATGTGATGTAATCGTATGTATTTTAATAAATATAATAAATAAATATTCCAGGACATTGCACACAGCGCCATCTAGCCCCACACTAAGGAAACGCTAGTAACTTATCTCATAATAACCTGTCTAATAAAAGTTAGGTACTTACTAGCAATAGGTACACTTTGCTACAATAATATAATAACGGACTTGTTATAAATGTATAATCATACTAGAGTAGTAAAAAAACCTTTATATTCAATACCATCAGAATCTTTATATTCAATGCCAACTTCCCCTGTATACATATAATAGCTGTCTGTCAGTTATATAACTTGGTATTTAAAAGGCAAATCGAATAATATACGTATAATTGTATAACTGGTTGGTATAAACTAGAGTTGTATCTGAATAGCAGACAGAATATAAGATTAGCTTAAAATAGGTAAATTGATTTTATAAGATTTCAATTTAATTTACATAAAAAAAGGTTTAATGACATCACTAGAGACTAGAACGCTGGCTGGTTCCTTGCGCAAAGGATTTCTATAGCAATCCAGCGCGGGAATGCAGCCAGCGTTCTTGGCTCCATACCACATGTAGATTGTTTAAATTTAGGTTAAATGTACATACTCTTTTTTAGTTTAGTGTATATATTGTTTATTATTATTGAATAAATTTACATAATATATATTTGAGTTTCCAATGTTTATTCTGATTTTCGTTAAATTGTTAGTGAAATAAAATTTTTGGTCAGAGTGATATGATTATAAAAATGATTTGATAAAATTACTAATATTTAGTTGTTATAAACCACAGTATTTAATTTGAAACATAAGGGTGTTATAAAGCTTCTTACTTTTTTCCATCGCTAAAATTGGATTAAACGTGACAAATACTTACATATATAATTAACATTAACTTCTACAGATAATATTTTTAATAATTTAAGATACGAAGAAATAATAAAACGTTTTAATATTATCCCAAAACCTAATTAAATTAATAAAAACTTAAATAAACTATTAGGGAGGGTCAAGACCAAGATTTTTTTCCTAAGGGAATCATGGGCTTAGAAATAAGATACGCTAAATGTATTAACTTGTTAGGAGACTATGTTGAAAAATAAAATACTTTTTTTAATCTAATAGTTCTGTTTCATTTTGATTATCATTACTTATTGATCACCCCTCGTAAATCAAATCTTCTTGTGCCATTTTTTGCTATAGCTTTTCTTCTTTCTTCCTTCTGCTTAATTCTTCTTTTGGTAGAGAAAATGGGACTAAACATACCTACTTAAGATCATGTACTACTAATAGTTACATTTGCCATTCTACTGAAAATTAAAAAAAATAATTCATTCGTTTTCTTCTTATTTCTTCTTCCTTCTTCTTTAGATAGATAAAATGGGACTAAACAAAAACATACAGACCATATATGGACTTAAATGACAAAAACATACAGACATACAAAATTCTACAGAAAATGCAAAACCAATTCTTCTTTCGTCATTCTTCGATCTCTTCTTTTTTTCTTCCTTCTTCTTTTGGTAGATAAAATAGGACTAAACAAAAACATACCTATTTAAGACCATATTATGGACTTACCAAATTCTACAGAAAATTCAAAATCAATTATTCTTTCGTAATTCTACGATCTCTTCTTTTTTCTTCCTTCTTCTTTTGGTAGATAAAATGGAACAAAACATACCTATTTAAGAGCATGATGCACTTATAATATTTACATTCAAAATTCTACACAAAATTCAAAACCTTTCTTCTTTCTCTTCTTACTGCTTCTTTTGGTAGATAAAATGGGACTAAACGTAACCTCTTTCAGGCTATGTCTGAGGTATAACAAATACAGACAAAGCCAAGGAGAGGCTAGGTCCACATCCCAGCACGAAGATATTCTTGAGGTTTGTGTGATATTCTTGCGGTTCGTGTGATATTCTTGAGGTTTGCAAAAAATTCTTGAGGTTCACATGATATTCTTGCGGTTCACGTGATATTTTTGATGTAAGTACAGAAGAATTTATAGATGTGTTTGAGATTCTAAAGTATAACAAATAGGTACAGATATCGTTCACGTGATGGGATGCAAGGTTTTAGAAAAAGATAATTTAATACTCTCATAAACTTTCTTCTAAGAAAAGACTTCAACGCGTTAAAAAATCTTTGTACAAAACATTTTGATTGTATTACTATCATCATTAAAACACTACACCCAACAATTATACACTACACATAACATCAGCAAATAGTCTGAAGCGACAGCAACACAAACGACACTGTGGTTGGACTTGAAACAATTTGAAAGGGAAATAAAAACTCAAGCAGTGAAGTATAGATTAGCCTTCATTTGATAAAATAAGCAAACTAAATTAAATTTGTCCATTTCAAAATTGTGGATTCGTAAAAGAAGCAAAACAACGATCAATTAATTACTTTAAAGCGGTTAATAAAGTACGTTCGTATGAGAGTTACCACGGCCAGGAATGAAACTTTAATCATCTGATCTACGGAACCGTCCAAACTGAGTGCCACTTTTTGGTCACCCATCCAAGAGCTGACCACGTTGAAAATAATGCTTAACATTAAACGCATGCGATTACCTCCGCTAACTGAGCTACGGGCACTACAAGCGGTTACTTAAAATTAACCGTTAATAATTCGGCATATTTCGCGCGGGCGCAAACTGCCATCTCACGTCACAGGCTCGATTCCTAGTGTGAGATAGCAGAGGATGCCAATGCACCAACATTATTACAGGTAATGCAAATAGCTATATATATGAGACAGAATCTCGATTCATATGTGACATATGCCAGTTTCGTACCCTACGAAATGCGTGATACTCGAAAAATTGTTGGGATAAATCGAACTCTGGTCAAATCAGCCAAGCTCACACATGTCATGGGCCCAAATATATATAATAAATTACCGGTTTCTATAACCGATGCTCCTAGCCTAGGTAGTTTTAAGTCTAGGTTGCAGCGCTGGCTTATCGGGCACTCGTTCTATGACCTGGATGAATTTTTTAAATTGAAAATATAAGTATGTTTTTTACTTGATATATTAAATATATAATGTTTTTGTAACTTAGATAAACCTAAGTTATTCATAGGACATAAGACTATACAATATGTATTTTATTTTAATTTGACGTGTAAATTGGTTTTATGAAAATATATGAATATGAATATGGCATGATTGTACATATAAATTAGTTTTTAAGGGTGTAAGTTAAGTTTTTTGAAAATAAAGTAATTCGTATTTTGTATTTGTAATTAAAATTATTAAAACGATTACAACATTTCATCAAAATATAAATAACCATGATAATAATGAAATCGGTAAAACCCGAAAATAGCATTCGATCGTCACTTGTTGAAATCTTTTGTTTTAACAAGCTGTCGCCATTTATTTATACATAAGTATTTGAACATATGTATGTATGTTTGTTATTTTAGAGTGTACTTATTAGCTATTCAATTTCGTAATCAGCTGCTGTAGATTTCTTTTGAGAAATTGGAAGTTACGATTTATAGATGCTACAGAAAACGTAAATGAAAGTTATTTTATTTCGTACATAATTACATTTAAAAGACTAGAATAATAAAAAATAACTTGCAACACTAGACTAGAATAATAAAACAATTTCAATATTTTTTTTCTCGTAGTTATACACTATTTTAATCACATTTCATCCAAAATAGTTTAGCCATTTGTTTGCCAATAGGTACATAATATACGAATACATAATCGCCTATCATACCTCGTGATTAATAAATAAATCAGTTAATAATGTTATATAATGATATAAAAACAATGATATTGATTACCTACGAACCAATCAACAAAAAAGTGTATGCGTGTATGTATAAAACCTATTTAGTCTAATAAGTCCTTCAGCATTAAGGTTGTATACCTACGCAGAGTACAAACCTCTTTGGTTGTTTGGAGGTGACACAAGGGTACAGCGACCCAGGCATGTGTTTGCAATTACAATTACAGCTTATCTGTTGTGCAAACTGTTAAATACGTATACTTTTCATGGTCTACACGTTTTTGTGTCTTATTCAAATTGTTTTATTACGATTTTTATGCATAATTATGATTAATAAGAGCTACCTATTTATATTTTTCCTGAGAGGAAAATATCGGTTTTTGTTGATGCTACTTGACGAAAGATGGCGCTGAAATAAATTACAAAAATAAAATCCATTAAAATTATATAATAGTGGTCGCGCGTAGCAACGTGCCTAATTTATTCTTAAATTTAAAATTATTTTAACAAGTCCAAAGCTTGATTTACAAAACGTAAAACATAATATTTCGCCTCGGACTGTAAATCGTCTTATTAGCATAAATAATGGCGGCCACTACAAGTTGACATTTCGTGTGAATCTACTTTTGGTTCAAAATGTCGTTAGATCAGAGATCTCAATAAACTGGTTTTTTTATTTCGCCTCTATGATTTCAAGGCTAGTGTGTTTTTCCATTCTATCCTAAGTTTTTTATTATTCTTGGAAATATCTTGTATTTGGGACTTTTCGTTTTGTGGTTAGACTTCACAAATTGTAAAAAAAATTTTTTATTTAATACTATCAATATTTGGTTAGCTTGGTTAGTTTTATTATTTAATAATATCTATGTATCTAATTAAGAAATAGTAATTAAGTTAATTCACTCAGAAAGATGCATGTCAGATGCCCTAAGGATGGTTGTAAAACTTTCGTATAAATAAAATTATGTAATTTATAAACAATTTCTGATAAATCCTCAAAATATTATAAAAGGGTTAGTGGTCAATTGTATGACATTTTGAATGTGACAAATATCATCTTCATTTACGAATCTATTTTACATTCGAACTTAACAATAATATTAAGTTATAAAATATTTGATAGGTAGGTAATTTTAAATTTAAATATTTTCATACATTTTTACATGAATTATCTTAAAGGCAAACGATCTTCAATATGCTAAAAGCGCTCCAATATAACTTTGTTTCTTTTTAGCACTAACCCTGAATTTATTCTTAATTCGAAAACGAGCGCAAGGGCAAAAATAACATCGTTTTTTCACCAAGCAGGTTCCATTCAACTTGTATGTTCTGTGTGCCTTTAATGCCACCTCTATGACCTAAACCTCCTTATACCTAGGTGACGTCATATGCACTTTTTAGGTTATTTGCATTTACGTGGGAGTTTTATTGAGCAGGTACATACTTGATTTAATTTGAATCCTTTATTAATACTGTAAAATTGTAACAAACAAAGTATTCTTATTAAAAATTGTATGAATAAAACGCAAAGGTGACAGATTGACTGACTGATCTATCAATGCACAGCTCAAACCAATGGACCAGTTAGGCTGTAATTTGACATTTTGATAGTTACTATGATGTAGACATCTGCTAAGAAAGGATTTTTGGATATTCTACTTCTAAGGGGTTGAAAAAGAGAAGGTTACACATTTAAGTATACAAATTCTATTTATAACTAGTGGGTGCTCGCGGCTTCGCTCGTATTAGAAAGTAAAACTTGCATCCCCTATTTCACCCCTTCAAAAGTGACATTTCCAAAAATCCTTTCTTAGCAAATGCCTACGTCATAACATCTACCTTCATTCCAAATTTCAGCCCAATCTGTCCAGTGGTTTGAGCTGTGCGTTGATAGATCACTATATCAGTCAGTCAATCAGTCACCTTTGAGTTTTATATATAAAGAAGATAATAATACTTCTTAATGCGAGCCAAACCACGGGTACCCACTAGTATAACATAAATACACTACATACTATCAATAAGCTTTAGGCTAGTCCTTGGATGGGTGACCAAACAGTAGTATTCCATTTTGGGCGCTTCCATGGTTCGGTAGACACGATAAATTGTCGTTTCCAGCTGTTTGTCATAGTATGACATTCGTTAAGCCATGTCAGAGGCCATTAGAGCGTTTTGATAACTCACGACACCTGAGTTGGTAGTCTTATACGAACTTATTTAGTTGAACTTGGTAAATTAATCAAGTTAATCGATTGAGGCTTTGCACACTACACCAAGCGCGTGGGTTTTTAGATTTATTACAAGTTAGTCCAAATAGGTCGATATCATTTTGAAATAAGGTTACTAGCAAATTGTATTGAACCTTTTTGGGGCAAGCGCTTATAGTTCATAACAACTAACAACTTTGTGTTTAAAAACTTTTTGGAATGAAGAATAGATTCTCGAGAATTTGCAATTTTTATTTTTAATTTCTTTGATAATTCGGACAGTCACATTTTCATGATAAAGTAACCCTTCCTTTTCTCTTTATCTGTTAAAAACACATCAAAATCGTAGTTTAAAAGACCTAACTATATAAGGGGATAGATAGCATATGTTCAAATCATGTTAATATAAAATTTTAACAAAAGAATAATGCATAAAATTTTATTATGACTCTCGGTTAGTAACATAAATATTCATAAGGTTTTATATTTAGAGATAAATCGTAAATGACGTCATCCAGCCTATGTTAGAACCTCAATGGAAAATGTCGAAGTTCAAGATGAAACCTTGGAATATTTAGTCAATTATTATTTAATATGGCAATTATAAGTGAATTGATTCCATTAATTAATATTTAACATTGAATTAATATCGATCTACGAGACAGAGAAGGCGTTTAAACATATAATAGACTAATAAAAATATTTTTTATTTTTTTATTTCGGAGTAGTTAGAAGAAGCATTTATGTTTAGTTTTTCTTTGTTTTATTGTTTATTGTACGAAGGTTTAAGGTAAAAAATAACATCTATTAAAATAAAAATTAAAAAAGCTGAAACCATGTTTGGAATTTTATCCATTTATCAGAATAATCTGATCTGATTTTTGCGAAGATATATAGGTAATTTTAAATATCCAACTTTCCTTAGTATGTAACTTCATGTTGTACTAATAGACGCCTGCGGCTTCACTCGTATTATTTCGGGATAATAAGTAGCCTATGACACCCCTAAGATTTCATACTACCTACATACCAAACCATACTTGTTTTTTTAAGTTATGTGTGGATTTGCATTCTCCTAACGGTGAAGGAAAACAATGTGAGGAGAACGACGAATGAGGACCACTAAATCTAAGAACATGCGACTCCCGTTGAAAGATACTTGCCCAAGAAAACTTTCCCAATAAGTAAAATTTGCGAGGAATTCACAGAAATAAGGAACAAAACAAGAGTAGGAAAAGTTTGCCAAATGATTTGATTTTCTATATATCGAGAATTGCAAATGGGGATTTTTTTATATTTTTTTTAAACTAGTTGAGATTTTTTTTATAAAAAGTTTGTAAATTCCTGTAAGTATACACCTACTCTGGTATCGAGACGTTCTGAACCATCCCAACAGCCTTTGGCATAATATTTATTCTAGCAATTCTTTGATAATGTAACTTATACATTTATTTATTAGTAATTATCTTGCTATTAAAAGCTACTGTTGTATATTAAAGTACACATTAATGGTTCCATTACGTTAACAATGGATATAATCAAATCCATATTTTATTGTTTTATCTCATAACAACCATTACGAAATTACATAAAACGCACGGATGCTGCAAAAAATATGCAAAATAAAAGTAAAAACAAAATCATACCTGAACGAAAACCAACCGTCTGCATCCAGACAGAATTAAAAAAAGAACAAAACAAAAATGGCGGCACACGTCTCCGAACCACAGACACTAGATTCAAACTGACGTAAACTAACTTGGTAGAGCTCTACAGAAACTATCGAAATCCTATGCCCTCGATAAAATGTTAAAAACTGGTTCCTAAAATAATAATTATTTAGCGATCGGCGGTGGATGCGCGAATTGGCTGACTGCGAACAGACGTTATGACCGTTGCCGGATTTTAAAGTAATAAGAAAAAAACAAAGGGAGATCAGTTGCCTTTGGTATGCGGCGGACATTTTTGGCGGTTTTATGCGAGAGAGGGTTCTGTGGAAATTGAATTTGACATCTAAAACTAATCGTTTTTTTTACATTAATAAAAGTATTTTTTTTTACAAAAGGAGCTTGTAATTTAAACTTTTTTCTGTCACCAATTTAATGGATTAGGTATGTTTTTTTTATTGATGGTATTTTTTATGTCGGTAGGAGTTGTCAAATCTTCACAATTAAGAGTTAAATGTACCCATTAAGCCAATCTAAAAGAATAGCGTGAAAATAATTAATAGGCTGGATTTATTATAAGTTTTAATTTTTAATTATTTACTTTATGTTTTGAATGCTGTTTTGAATAAATTATATTTTTATGTTTCATTAATATTTAAAATTATTAATAACAAAACTAAATTAATGGTCATAAACAGGAATGTTTAATCTTAGCACAAACACTGTTACTTTTATGTAATTTTATTATTTTTGCATTAGAGAAATACGAAAATTTACTACGGTACCTACGGTGCCTGATATTACGCATTGCTGCAGCTGCTGCAGCCTAGGGTGTAACACGCTTACCTAGAAGGTACCTATTAACTCTAGATTTGAAGACCCCTGGATTGTAGTTCGCAGGAAACACTTTATTTTCTTTACTTTTTTTCTTTTTCTTTAATTTCAAGCAGGAGAAACATTTCTTCGTCATCTTCTTCGGAAACACACCTTCTGTATACTTGTAAGTATATGATGCAAAATATGAGTATTTATAAAGGACATTGTGTACAACAAAGGACTTTTTTATGGTTCTATTACTTATACCATTGGTCCCCAGACCCCTTCTCCGGAATGTCAATGTTCAAGGTCTCGCCGCGACATTACAAATGTCAAACTCGTATAATGTCAATACACATTTACATAGCTCACACAGTTTAGAACATCCGCTCGACAAATGTTGTAGCTTTTATATTAGATAGATTTATTTATTTACATGAAGCCATGTCAGAGGTCCTTGGGGCGGCTTGATAAACTCTCGACACCAGAGTTGGCCGCTCTCATTCGATAAGAAGAAGATCTAAATGTAACCATTACATCTAGGTTACATACATATCATATCTTCCGTGGGTCGGATGACACGTTAAATTGTAGGTCCCGGCTGTTTGTCTAGTACGGCAGTCGTTAAGTCATGTCAGAGGCCTTTAGGGCGGCTTGATAAACTCTCGACACCAGAGTTGGCCAATCTCATTCGACAAGAAGAAGTAGAAAGTATACATATATCTTACGTACAATAATATTATGAGTTTTTAACTAATCCATAATAAAACATACAACTACATTAATATATATTGAAAAAAGCCAGGTGATTGTTATATTATGAAGTTGTTAAGTCATGTCAGAGCCCACTAAGGTAGTTTGAAAACTCTCAACTCTAGAGATGACCTCTCTCATATACACAGCCTTAGAGAATACTAATACTAAAGAGGTTATGTATTCTCTAAGTACACAGCGCTTTGCTTCAACGTTTATTGTAAGGACGGCAAAGCTTTGGAACACTTTACCAGAAGCTGTTTTTCCTGCGAACTACAATCCAGGGGTCTTCAAATCTAGAGTTAATAGGTATCTTCTAGGTAAACGTGTTACACCCTAGGCTGCAGCAATGCTTACCATCAGGCAGGCTGTAGTCAAACGTAAACCTATTCCAGGTAAAAAAAAATTGTTGATGGATCAGTTCCAACTCAATTGAGGGAGATATTGTTAAAGGGTTTTTTTGTGTTAATCCTGGATTAAAATAAAAAATAGGTATACAGAAGATGGATAATATAGATCCGCGTAAAAAGTATTCTAAGTTATAAATCCTAAGTTTGAAAACAGTGACACCAGAGTTTAACTTTCGTTAGTTGTATTCTGTGCTTTTGTTTTAAAAATTGCTTGAAATTCGATGTTATATGAATGGCGTGATTTTTACAAATAAATTGTCGTCAAGAACACTATTGTTAATTCTGCACAAAATAATAACTTTATTGCAAGATGGCAATGTCAATCAATCATTCATTACAAAGGATCTAAAAACGAAGCGCTGATTAAAGTTAAATAAATTAATAATTTAAACTAATGGTTCACTTCGACTTGATTCACAACTAGACAATATTTTACTGTCCATAAATAAATAAGCAACATATTTTATCTTTTATTCGTCCAATTTCTAAATCTAATGTGCTCAGAGAAGTTAAAAATATTTTAACAACTATTTTTCAAAAATAAAACTATCGGGCGAACTATACGTAATCGTGTTTTGGCGTTTTTTTGTCTTAACACTGAATCAAAATTATATAAACTGAAAAAAATGAAGATCTATCTTATATACTTCTATTTTATTTAATTTTTATAAAATGTCGATTTCACATAGCAACTAGACTTAATTCATTTCTGATTTAACTGAAATATTTTTTGTATTTATTGAGGTTATATGTATAATGACAATAGCTATTTCTTATTGCATTTTGTAATACAAAACTCTAAACATAACACTATATTATGATTTATAGTTAAGTGCCAACCCATTACGTTTAAAACACATAAAGAACTCTGTTAAAAACACGCGTAGTTTTCATAAAACAAATCAAATAAACAAACATACAAACGCGATGCGACCAACTTAGACCTTACTTACTTCAATTAAGTAACGATTAAGTCCAGCCTCGGTCGAAGGCTAACTTAGATTATCTTATATTTGCCGTTACAACATGATCGATTGAATATTTATTCTATTCATTGATAGAGTGAGACTCGTAAAGATCTTGGGTTTATACTCAGTTAAAGTTTGCAAGTAATACTGTAAAGATGTATCTGCCCAATAGAATTCCCTTAACGAATTGATTCTGCGGGGGAGTGATGACCCTCAGTCATGAGGAATAACGAATTAGGAGGAAGAGGAGGACTACTGTATAGGCGAATATATCCCGGGTTAATGCACGTAAAACCTCGGGGCACCGCTAGTAAATTAGTATGGCTCAGTAGTAGAAGGTACAAACCTAGCCCTACACCAACGACTTCTGCTTCAGTTTTCGTGGTTTGCACTCGCTTAGTAGTGAAGGAAAACATCGTGACGAAACCGACAGTCTTAGTATAACAATATCCGAGGACATGTGTCTTCGGAAGGACCTGGGCCACGATGTATGTGCCCAAGAGAACTCCCCTAACGAATTAATTCTGCGGGGGAGTTACGACCCATGAGGACATACGACTAAAAGAGAGAAAGAAAAGATCAGTGAAGACTCTGACCATCGTAAAAAACCCATAAAAGACTGTCAAGTACGAATCTAAGTAATTTAGACCAGCTTAGACAATATTAAAATTCTCCGTACATTTTTAACCGGACGCGAACAAATAACATGGTGTCTCTAAACATGTCCAGATTTCGTACCACTTTGTATGTTTTGGGGATCTTCAGAAGATAATGTAAATGGAACCTTTACGATCTAAATAATGGGAAAGATTTGGTGGTAAATATTCGAAAATTGTAAAATATAATAATTGTGTCAAATTAATTGTTAATTATTTAATAATTGTGTCAAAGTCAAAGTCAAATCATTTATTGTACTATTGTGTTTTCAATAAAATGGTGCAGATCTTTTATGCATAATTTGGTACATGAAGAACACAATATACCCTCAAAGGGTGTTTACAAATAATTTTAATGTGTCTTATATAATGAAACAGAACAAAGATAATAATGATGATTAGGATTTGAATTCTACAGAACCACCACCTTCCACTTCCATCGCCTAACGCTTGCCCACTATACCTCTATGCGAACAGGCGCGGCATTTTAATAAGGCACCGAATATTCGGCTAAAACAAGAATACGACATGAGCCCGAAATAGTTAATTTTAGAACTGGGCCCGGCGAGGGTTTGCCTGCTTCTTGAATAGCTGAATGAAATCTGAACTATAAAAATATTTAAGTACTTACTGTTGTGTTAAATATGTTGTTCTGGATTTAAGAAAGAATTTAAAGGTAGAAAGTCTCAGAATGGTAACTGAGAAAGTTTATTTTTATCTTCTAGCTTATTGTTATCTAAATATATAAAACTCAAAGGTGACTGACTGACTGATATAGTGATCTATCAACGCACAGCCCAAACCACTGGACGGATCGGGCTGAAATTTGGCTGCAGGTAGATGTTATGACGTACCTAGGCATCCACTGAAAAAGGATTTTTGGAAAAGCCGCTTTTAAAGGGGTGAAATAGGGGATGCAAGTTTTACTTCTTAATGCGAGCGAAGCCGCGAGCATCCACTAGTTTTAAATAAGTTTCTAATTGAATTGTGTTCATGAATGAAACATTTATATCTTCCAGGCAAGCGGAGGCACATAGTTGTGGTCAAAACTCAACCTTTCTAAACATATTGATAAAATGTCCACGAAAGTTTTAATATTAAAACTAAACCTTTCTTACATAAAATGTAGATTCATTTTTTTTTACAATAAAGAACCTGGCTTGAATCTACGATTGAAAGATTAAAAAAAACTTTCAGAAGACTTGATAACCTCCTTTTTTGAAGTAGAATGTATAGGTATATAACCCTACATACACTACATATAGGTATATAGCCCTAATCATGTTTGTATGTGGGCGTACCCACATTTGGAGTGATCTGAACGACCTAGAGGCAACTGGCATTTAGACTGCACTACCTAGATATCTAGATTATCTAGGTCTTGTATATTCTAGACTTGTGCTACTGGGAGAATTAGATAGCATGCTATGTATATATCTAAATACTAGCTGTGCCTGCGACTTCGTCCGCGTGGAATAGTTATTTTGGGCATCATATTTTTTTTTTGCAAACATCCTCTTCAGCTTTATAAATTAAAGCTGTTACCCACGACTTGAACCGTTTTTGCAGCGCACGCAACGGAAGCCCTTAAAGATGAATAATTTTCCCCGTTTTTCCACATTTTCGATTGTTTCTTCGCTCCTATTAGTTGCAGTGTGATGTTACATAGCCTAAAGCCTTCCTCAATAAATGATCTATTCAACACAAAAATAATGTTTCAATTCGCACCAGTAGTTCCTGAGATTAGCGCGTTCAAACAAACAAACTCTTCAGCTTTATAATATTAGTATATATAGATATAAAACTCAAAGGTGACTGACTGACTGACATAGTGATTTATCAACGCACAGCCCAAACCACTGGACGGATCGGGCTGAAATTTGTCATGCAGGTAGATGTTATGACATAGGCATCCGTTAAGAAAGGATTTTTGGAAATGCCACTTTTAAAGGGGTGAAATAGGGGATGCAAGTACATATTTCGTTTTAATGCGAGCGAAGCCGCGAGCACCCACTAGTCTATACATATAACAAAGCTGAAGAGAGAGAGAAAGTCTGAACATCGAAATTATTTAAAAAAAACGATTTCTATGAAATTTGTCTGTTTATCTGTGTCTCTGTTTCTCTGTTTGTCTGTTTATTTAAACGCTCATAACGCAAAAACGGCTGAACGGATCATCATGATTTTTGGTTTGTTGGTAGTATGAGGTCTTTGGAGGTAATAATACTTAATATAATAAGCTTCCTTTTATCCTGAAATAATACGAGCGAATCCGCGGGGTCCATTAGTTGTTTAATATTATAACGACAATCGACGCTTAAATAAAAACATAACATATAATATTTCACTTTATATGTATACTTATCTACTGGAATATATAATGCACTGTTTCTTGTCTTTCTCAAATTACAAACAATCTCTCGATACCAGATTACGCCACTCTTATTAGTTTTATTGACTAGCTCTTTCTGTTCACCAACATTTTTCTTGTAAAACGTAATAACCACGAACGGTACATAGGTAAGTGAGTCTCCAATCGCTCAACGGGGAAGGCAAACATCGTGAGGAAACCCTACAACACCGACATGTTTTGAGGATTACAAAATCCGAGGACATTGTGTCTTCCGTGGAAGGACCTGGACCCACCACCATGTATCTGCACAAGAGAACTCCCCTAATGTATTTTTTTTCTGCGGGGGAGTCACGACCATCAGTAAAAGGAGTGATCCTCAAGGAGGAGTGTATCTATTTTAAGTAAATATGTATTTAAACGTTTATATTGTAACGTTGCATGTTGCAATGACGCCATACTTTTAGCGCCAACTTTTTGCTTGCCCACCACACGCTATAGTACGAGAGATGGTGTACAAAATTATTTTGTTAGTTATTTTTAATTATTTATTGGATCACTTGGAATAATATATTTTTCAAATTTTCTTTTAATGTTAGCATTAAAAGAAAATTTGAAAGTAGTGCATATTTTATTAAAGTAAACCGCTATAGTTTATATCTACATATTCCATAAAAAATACAATGAGACTTCAAATGGTGTATTGAAATCGAAAGACTCAAATAAGACTCGCTTGCAAAACGATTCATAAACGGATTTACCGACAATACTATCTGGTAAAAATAGCTAAATGGAATTATGACTTGATTTTTACTTGAACTTTTATCTATTGCTTTTAAATAGTAATAAAAGTAGTCTATATATATAAACTCAAAGGTGACTGACTGACTGACGACTGATATAGCACAGCCCAAACCACTGGACGGATTGGGCTGAAATTTGGAATGAAGGTAGATGTTATGACGTAGGCTTCCGCTAAAAAGGATTTTTGGAAATGCCACTTTTAAAGGGGTGAAATAGGGGATGCAAGTTTTACTTCTTAATGCGAGCGAAGCCGCGAGCACCCACACCCACAAAGTTTTGTTTAAGAATTATTTGTGACATGGGTATAGACATAGGTAATATTTTTGTGGAAAAGAAAATAAGTCCCAACGCATACAATTAAGTACCACTGTAGGAACATTTTTATACTCGTAACAGCTATAAATAAATATGTATGTATAAGTAAGTAAATAAGCCCGGAACCTCCTAAACTACGAGACGTCCGGGTCTAGGTTCATGCATAACTCATGAGCCATCACAGCTGAGCCAATCCACAGGCAGCTTCTAGTCATATTTATTAACCTGAGTATGCTTTGTCCATAGGATATTTTATGTCTCTCTTTTTCCATCATGATAATTTTGACAGACATTTTGACATCTCCATATATTATACGTTAAATTCGGAAAAATGAAAATGAAACAATTGGTATAAAAAATATCATACCATAATTTGAGTGAAGCCGTGGCCGTCCACTAGTATATTATATAGTCCTTGTGTTAGTGTTTAATAAAACTACATATAAAACTAGTTTTGTCTCGAGACGATGACGTCAGCTATACCTGACTTTAGATTCCTAGAAGGTTGCGTCTGGACACAAGGAGGTCACAAAAATGGATGTGGTATTCCTAATTGATATACTTTAGGTGCTGTAGCCATTTTTTTTTACTGAAATGCCATCAGCACATAACCATAGTTGCCTGATCGTAGGCAATATCTCTATGCTATTAAGTCTAAGATGGAGCGTGCTCTCTCGCTTTCAACAATGTTAAGCAACTGTCGACGCGGCCAGTCCTTGGATGGGTGACCAAAAAGTGGTTCCTATTTGAGTCATTTAATTGTTTACATTACACGTTAAATTGTAAGTCTTGGCTTAGTATGTACGGCAGTCGTTAATCCAAGTCAAAATGTATCTAATCCTAAAATAAGGAGTCGCGTCTAAAAAAACCCACGGAAGTTGAATTAATATACTATAAATAAGGTCAAATAAACGTTTTTATTTATTTTTTCGTAGCTCCATGTTTTCCGACCACGCACGTTTGGATCATTCGTATTTTTGGGACAAATCTGAACAGCTATGTATGCTAGAGACGTTTTATGTGGGTAATGTGATTTCTAATCGGCCATTATGTGTAAATAGATCTTATTTTAAAACACCTAAATATATCATACACACAAGGTTGGTATTATTACAAAAGAAATATGTAAGTCTTACAAATAAATATTTAACAATAAAATGTATGCGTGTAGTATCTTCTGTGAATATACTAATTTTAGGATTTAAATCAATTGAAATTGAAATAAAAATATTAATAATTAAACTCTTACAAGGTTACAAAATTTAAATCTTGCTAAGTAATTCCAGCGCCATCTATCTCATCGTAAAGAACGGTAACAATATAGCGCCATCTCATGTTGAGTAGCTGAACTACGTTGATACTTTTACAAGCATGTAAACTTGTGCAGAAAACGTTGTACGCGGAAACCGTGAGATGTCGCTATCAAATTTGCAAATAGGAATGGTGTGCGCATGTCAAAAATTCTTGTCATTTCGCACATCATTTTATTTTGAGATATTGTAAAAACGAGTTGAATTTGCGATAAAATCGGACGCGCTTGGAACGGGCATGTTTTCCCAATCGAAACGGACATTTGTGATAATAAATACAGTGCGGATAATGCCATAGTACTAAACAGTAAAACTAGTGTTCGGTTCGGTCTAAAACTGAAAAGATATTTTTAATTTTCACCAGTTTTCCCCATTGGATTTCAGTTCGCAGTGCTCAGTCAGGCAATTTCTGTTTTGTTTGGTACGAGTCGAGTTTGACTGGATGTTTGCAGTGAATTTCAGTGGTTCGTTTGGCTATTTTTGACTGGCTATTAGTGCTATATTTATCTTGTTAACTCTCTTGATGAATTATACCCAACGGAAGACAAGAAAATTGCGTAAGTACACTCTTTTCCTGTAAATATTGTGGAAAATCTGTGCTCCAAATCTTGTTAGTCTTTGCTACTTACCTCAACCAATATTATGAATACCTACCTATGTAGGTACCTCAAATATTCCATCAGAAAATACTAACAAACCTCAGGTTTTCCACAAAACCTAAATAAAGCCTAAAAAGCATTCATTTTTCTATGATTTTTCACTGAAAAATCTAGTTGGTTTATGTGAGAATCATATTAGAATATTGCTAATTGTTTTTTTGCCAATTAATATTGCACGGGTAAACAGCGATGTTAGCATTGTTAGCAATGCCAAATTATCTACAAAATGCTGATAACATATTGAACTATTGTAGCAACCTGTTTATTATTTTGTTTATGCTTGTTTACCTATCAAGTTTTTTACATGATACTTGTGGTTGCCTGTAGCTTCATCCACATTTATTTGGGATACAATTTTGCCTAGATGTCATTTTCAGGACCTTTACTATTCTTATATTACTGCCTACTTTGTAAAGGAGACACAAACATCAATATACCAACATAATATGTGTATTTTACAATGTTTACGAAGCTTGAGGCATCCTTTACCATTATTGTAGTAGAATAAAATAGCATCGTAAATAAACATAACATACAAATTCAACATTTATATATTACCAATATGTACTTATTGCTTAAATTATACTTAAGTACTCAAGTAATCCCTGTGTAAAACTTCTAAGAACTATCAAACAGGGAAAAACATAAAATAAAGCTAGCGTTAAAAATAAATCATTTGTAAACTGAATGGCGGGCTAAATGTTTACAGGTTGAGTCACAGACTGACAATAATTAATACATCATTCTTTATTTTCTGTTTCTAGCAACAAGATGTTTTCCTTAAAATACATAATTTACTAGAAGATGCATGTGGCATCACTCATGATATCTATACTAATATTATAAAGCTGAAGAGTTTGTTTGTTTGAACACGCTAATCTCAGGAACTATATATTGAGGAAGGCTTTAGGCTATAAAACATCACGCTGCAACTAATAGGAGCGAAGAAACAATGGAAAATGTGTAAAAAAACAGGGAAAATTTCAGTCAGTTCAGTCTTTGAGGGCTTCTGTTGTGTGTGCTGCAAAAACGGTTCAAGTCGTGGGTAACAGCTATAATTTATAAAGCTGAAGAGGTTGTTTGCAAAAATAAATATGATGCTCAAAATAACTATTTCACGCGGACGAAGTCGCTGGCACCAGCTAGTTTCAGAATAAACAGAAGCATAAAAGCACTTTAAAGTGTTTTTTTTATTAAAACTGTTTTGCACTTGACCTTAGTTAGATGGATGGTAAGTAAAGGCTGTGGCCTAAGATGGACTGCTTAGGTAAGGTCTTCTTTAATAGCTAAGGGTCACAATTCTCCATGGAATTAAGTAATTTGATAGTAGAGTTCACTTCAGGTTCATTTCAGATGACCGTAGTCAAAGGTAGTCAAATGAATTACTTTTATGTAAAGTATTTTTTTTTTTTTTTTTAATCTTTATTTATTAAAAGGAGTATAAAATCCATCATGACAAAATGATTATTTTGACCTTTTAACCTATGACCGAAACTTCTTTAAAGTGACTAATATATTATGTTGTATATGGCCTCATTCCTAACTTGTATCTACTTAATGGGACCCTTTGTTTTGGTATAAATGTTTACTAAGAAACAGGCAAAAATATAAATCTGTCACCCGGCACCTTACTAACTAATAGAGTATTTCAGCAGCCCCATCTGGGCAGTCAACAGTACTCATAAAGACTACTTATCTGCTTTCAATCAAGCACAGCGTTTTTTGTATGTCAGTTAGGTATATCTTCATGTCAGTAACTAACAAATATTTTAAAAGCAAGTGTTTATGTGTATGTTTGTTAAATAGTGCTTCTCACTCAAATGACATAATTGAATTAGATCAAATAATGTATTGAAGTAGATTACAACATACAATAACACATAGATTACTTTTTATCATGGATTAACTTATATGTATGTGAGTGTGGCTCAGTGGTTCAAGTGTCTGCTTTTAATTCAGAAGCACCCACACTGGTTCCCCTAGCCATCCAGCCCTACACCAGTGATTTGCACTCGCTTGATGGTGAAGGAAAACATCGTGAGGAAACCGACATGTTTGAGTACCACCATGATGTATCAGCCCAAGAGAACTAACAAATTAATTCTGTGGGGACTCACAACCCTCCTTCATGAAGAAATACGACACAGGAAAGAAACCATGAGTTTACTGCGGTTGCTGTTATTGCTAATATTTTGACCCCTTAACCTATGACCGAAGCCCCCATAAAAACACAAGTCAGCAGAGTGAGTAATACGCTGAAATGACCTCATTCTAAACTCTATAATAATGGAGCCCTCTATAGGTACAGTTACAAAATGTCAAGGGTGTTGACTCACTGGTTGTAAGGGGTGTATACAAGGTGGCATCGAAATATGGTGGTAAATAAAAAACTTTGTTGTTGAAACTTGCATAAAAACGCCAATCAGCACAAAATGAGTAATAGTTATTCCTGTATTATGTGTGACCTTATTCTAATTGTAAGGGGTGTATACAAGGTGGCATGGAAAAGTGGTGGTTGTCTTAAAAGATGATAACTTTGAATTATCAAAAAAATAAAATAATATAAGCGAGTGTGGCTCAGCGGTTCCAGTGTTTGCTTTTCATCCAGACGCACCCTGGTTCAAATCCGCCCTACACCAATGACTTGTATTTTCAAGTTATGTGTAGATTTGCACTCGCTTAGCGGTGAAGGAAAAGATCGTGAGGAAACCGACATGTTTGAGGACCACAATATCCGAGGACATGCGTCTTCCGTGGAAGGACCTGGGCGCCCACCACGATGTATCTGCCCAAGAAAACTCCCCTAACGAATTAATTCTGCGGGGGAGTCACGACCCTCAGTCATGAGGAAATACGACTCAAAGAGAGAGAGAGAGATCAAAAAAATATTATTGTGTACGTGTAGGTACATAATTTAGTAAGGAGTCCAGAAAAATAATACCAGAAATATCTCTAAAAAGTTTCCATCTGTATGAGATTTCCACAAAGTTACACATTATTCCATAAATCCCATTCTGAAGGGCTGGAACATAGGATTA
Organism: Macaria notata; assembly: GCA_927399415.1. Classification (NCBI taxonomy): domain Eukaryota; kingdom Metazoa; phylum Arthropoda; class Insecta; order Lepidoptera; family Geometridae; genus Macaria; species Macaria notata. The sequence continues at coordinate 6,387,919 of OV656752.1, forward strand.
TAACATAACACAGCTCACAAAATACAGAAGTACAAATATTACTTAAGAAGGTTTGTAAAGTCCAGAATAATAAGAAATATTTTAAAATTTACTTGTGTCATGCGGGAATCGAACCCGCAACCCTAGATTAGAAGGCAGAGCCACTACCAACCAAGCCAACAGGCCAGTCTAATGACTCAAAACAAGAACAAAATCTAAACCTTTTTAAATTCAATCCCCAGCTTTTTCATGTGAAAAAATACTTTATACTTACTGGTAAGGAATTGATATCAGTCCTAATGGCATAACACTATTATTAGGTGCCACCTTGTATGCACTGAGTCAGCTGCTGTTTTTACTAACTTACATCATTAGTGATTTGTTAGTTTTTGATTGGACACTCATTTAGATTAGTTGTTCTGCAGAGTTAGTAGTTAAGCGCTTAAGTACTTATCTACTTATGTAACATTATACTTATATTAATGGTCCTTTGGGTTGCTAAGTATGTGTTGTATACTTAGTAGGTAGTTACTTATATACTTACATCTAAAAACATAAAATCTTTCAAAGCGTCTAAAGCATTGATTTGCATTTTAGGAATAGATCTAGGTACATTGTACATTGGTACTAAGTACATTAGACATATGTCTTTCAGTAAACTTTGACACAGAACAATTTCTTTACTTATAAATTAAGTACCTACTTAAATGGAGTCACAAAATACGTGTTAACTAGTTACACTAACGTGGTAATGCTATGCAAAGTACTTATTAGCTACAATTAACTACAAGAAATACCCAATTCAAAACAAATATGTACAAATACTTAATATGTACAAAGGCTTTTGTGTGTGTATCTGTCTTGTAGTCTGTCTCAATAAATGTTTTTCTTTTTTTCTTTCTTTAAATTATTCGCAAGCAAACCCACGGCCCACAACTAGTTGCATATTAGTTTCACTAGATTATCTAACGCGAAATTCCTGCCTCTGTTACAGGTCCGCTAATAAACTAACAGAACAAACACGCCGACTAAATATAGATGCGTTTTTATAGTTTAAACAAAACTCCCGCGCAAAACATAAACTTTATTCCTGTACCGTGTTGTGGAAGGATTTTTTATTGTTTCGACTTGTTTGGCGTCCGGATTTGTTCGCTATTGTCGGCTTATACTTAATTACACTATCACCTAAGCTATACCTTTGATTTTCTTTCTATGATCTTTGTTCAGACACATCAACACATCATCTTCTCAATATATAAAACTCAAAGATGACTGACTGATTGATATAGTGATCTATCAACGCACAGCTCAAACCACTGGACGGATCGGGCTGAAATTTGTCATGCAGGTAGATGCTATGACGTAGGCATCCGCTAAGAGAGGGTTTTTCGAAATGCAACTTTTAAAGGGGTGAAATAGGGAATGCAAGTGCTACTTTTTGATGCGAGCGAAGCCGCGAGCACTCACTTGTTTGAGATATAAACTATCAGTCTGTCTTTCTTAGTTTTACAATAGTTTGTATGGACTGCACGTTTAACTATTTAGGGTTGTATGGACCCATATGTTCATTCTATCACAGTAAATCATATGTAATGCGTCGATATAAGACACGACTGTACATTCAAAATCGATATTAAGTAACTATAACTATTTTGAGGTTTTTTCCTGAAAATTTCGTGTGTGAGACACTGATGTAACGCTGAGAGCAGTTTCTCGGTATAGTTAATTAGTGAGAAATATTAATCTAAACGCACACTGGCCTTTATTATTCTTTATGCTTTAGTGGCATTTTTTTTACATGATATAGGCTTACGCTTGACTACAACTTGCCTGATGGTAAGCAATGTTATAGTCTACGATGTAGCGCGCTTGCCTAGAAGAAACCGGTTTACTCTCGACTTAAAGACCGACAAATTATAGTTCAAGGGGAATAGAGATTCGGGCAAGGAGTTCCACAGTTTGGCTGTTCGCACGATGAAAGTCGAAGCAAAGCGCTTGGTGCGAATCTTTGGAACCTCAACTGTATAACGGTGCCTCCTTGCCGAACCCCTACTCGTACGATGGTGAAATGGGTCTGCAGGAATTAAATTATGCAATTCCTCCGCACACTCTCTGAAATGCAACCTGTAAAAAACCGAAAGACTGGCCACCTTACGGCGGTGATCAAGGCTTTGTAATTTTGAGCTACAGAGTGAGTCTTTCGCGATGAGCTTTTTTGCCCGCTTCTCAATTAACTCCAACGCCTCAAGCTGGTACTGGCATACTCGAAAGTGTTCTTAAGATTCCCTAAGTACCTCTGACATTAGCCAAACAGCCGGGACCTGCAATTCAAACGCGCCCAAAATGGAACGCCACTTTTTGATCACCCATCCGCGTACTGAGCGCATCGACAGTTGCTTAACATTGGTAATCGCATGCGATTGTCTCCGCTAGCTGAGCTACGGGCGTTCCAAAGTTGATATTCACTATTTAAAGGTTTTTTTACTGAAGCTGTCGTGTGTGAAACACATGTTGAGAGCGTGACATTGACCGTCACTGATGTAACGCCGAGATCCAGTTTCCCGGTATAATTAGTGGGAAAATAAAAGTCCTGCCGCACACTGACCGACTTGTTGCCGACTGTTTTTTTTTAGAATGGGTTTGCACTTGTCCTTAGTTTGCCTGAAAGTAAGCAAAGGCTATGGCCTAAGATGGAGCGTGCTTACCCGATAAGAACCGATTCACTCACTGTTACGCGCACCTTTATTATTAACTATTCTTAATGAGAGTGGCCAACGATGGTGTTGTATTGAATGAAATCATATTGATGTCGCGCCCAAGTGCTCTGCTGGTCTAATGCGTAACTGGCAAGTTTTAAAAAATTATGCCTTTAAATTTAAAGTTATGATTAACTGTATTATAGTGTCCGTAAGGCATGATTAAATTTAATTGTAATAACCTCTGATTCTATTGAGTCTGGACGAGGCGGGACTCGGGACGCGCGTACTGACTCGTCCTCCTGATGATGGAAACCTCAGTTTTCCGAAACATGTCGAGCTAATTTTCGACATAATTATTAACGTAAATGCTAGCCGGTTATTACAACTAAATGTGACAGTAACTATTCGAATTTCAGGCTCACGCTACAATCATACAAGCGCCCGTAGCTCAGCTAGCGGAGGCAGTCGTATGCGATCACCAATGTTTAGCAAAGGTCGACGCGGTCAGTAATAATAATATTCCGGGACATAGCACACAGCGCCATCTAGCCAGTACGCGGATGGGTGACCGAAAAGTGGCATTCCATTTTAGCCGCTTCCATGGGTCTGATGACACGTTTAATTGTAGGCTTAGGCATAGTACGGCAGTCGCTAAGCCGTGACAGAGGCCCTTAGGGCGGTTTTAAAACTCTGTCACTAGAGTTGGCCACCCTTATACAAACTTGCTTCCATGTTTGTCCACGGGTTATGATAGCCTGTCGTTTGTCGCAGCTTCTAAACGTAGATTAGTTAGTCGCAGACGCGAATCGCTGAGTGTGCGGTCGGCCTTTACTTCGGAGCTAATGTGTGGTTTTACGCGTGACATGTTTCAACTTATTGCTGATTTTTCTTCGCGCTATTTATGCCGATGTTATAATTTGGTGTAACTAGCTAAAAGATTCTTTGTATTTCAACAAAAAGTAAGTAGGTAAGTTCGGGCTGTAGTCAAACGTGCCTATTCCGTTTTAAAATAGTTTTATGCACCCATTTGTTACATGAAAATAATTGAATCTATATCTTTCGCAGTCAGTAAAAAGCATATAAGTACTTATTTATTTACAAAAGTATATAAGTATTATATCCGTCATCTAGTACCCACGACACAAGCGTTCACTTAGTGTGGGGCTAGATGGCGCTTTGTGCAATGTCCCGGAATATTTATTTATTTAAAAATAATGAACCTAGACTTTATAGGTACCTTATAAGTAAGAAAAGTAGGTAAGCGTGTCACACCAAGCTGGCTAACAGCAGGCGGTCTGTAGTAACCAACGCGAATCAATTTCACGTAAAAAAACTAGCAAAAGAAAGTACCTAATAAGAATAGCTTATTAGAATCTTTCTAGGTACGTATTTTGCACCCTAGGCTGCAGCAAAGCTTAACATCAGACGGGTTATAGTCAAACGCAAACCTTTTTTTTATCATAACTAAGTATTGTGTTTTCTCGCTCAAATTTGTGTTGCAAATTAAAATAAAGAGTTTTGTACTTATATTTCTTACGTAAAAACACCAGCTGAAAAGAACTTGAACCTAGAGGATTTATTCTGTGCTAGAGGTTATTCTGTGCTAGAGGTAATATATACTTTCAATCAATCAATCAATATAGCTTTATTGTACACCAGAACACGAAATACAAAAAAAACTATATACTTTCTGAGTAAGCGTGTTCCATCCTAAGTTGCAATGCTTCAGACATACTTTTTTGTCGTAACAAAATATCATTTTTAGGGTTCCGTACCTCAAAAGGAAAAAACGGAACCCTTATAGGATCACTTTGTTGTCCGTCTGTCCGTCCGTCCGTCCGTCTGTCAAGACCCTTTTTCTCAGGAACGCGTAGAGGTATGAAGCTGAAATTTATATCAATTACTCAGGTCTACTGTCCCTTGAAGCTGTGAAAAAATCAAACTTCTAAGCCAACGCAATCAAAAGATACAGCCATTTATGCCGCAAATTTTCGACACTTGCAAGAGAATCAAAACCTACAGGGTGCTTCCCGTGAACTCAGAATCTTGAAATTTGGTACGAAGCAACGTCTTATAGCATAGATAAAGGAAAAATTACGAAAACCATAAATTTTACGGAACCCTCGGTGCGCGAGTCCGACTCGCACTTGGCCGGTTTTTTTTTTTTTATGTACTCAATTATATACATATTAACACTGTCAATAATTCAATTATGTATATAATTTGTAGACTGTGCTAAATTAATTTTTACTATCAATTTTATGTAACATGTACACAAATAATGTTTCTACTGGGAAGGATTAGGTACCATAAGATAAAGGCTAACGCCTAGTTTGCTATCTAGAGCCGCCACTTCATATATGTACATTTTTCTATACCAATATAATAATTTTGAATTTTTGATTTTTACTGTACCTATAGTCAAATGTGACTTACATTTGACTATACAGTAAAAATCAAAAATTCAAAATTATATATTACGTGTTAAAAAAAAATTGGACTTGTACTTTATGTACCCATTTACTAATAAGATTTTTCAGTATGTACCCAATAAGTTACATGCAAATATATAAGTTATTGAATCAGGCGTTACTTTGCGGAAATCCATTGTAAATGAAACTCTGGAGAAAAGTATAGTGGTGTTCCGCTGCGACTGCTCCTTAACCGAGTTGAAACAACAAACTTGAACAAACACCTAAAAACCATCAAGTTTGTTGTTTGAAGTCGGTTAAGGAGCAGTCGCAACGGAAAAACACTGTATATTTCTCCAGAGTTTCATTTACTGCAAATAGATAAATCTGAAACATTCACACGGTAAAAAAAACTAACCCAACCACAACCGAACGCCGTTTAACCGTGTTCAGGAGATGTGTGACGTCACGCTTGCCTAAAAATACTCCGCACTCGACGCGAGGAACACTGCCAAAACACGCCGTCACTAGCGCATACGCACTAAGTTCCTTTGACCTTTTGCTACTGACTGAAGAAAGTGGTTAACTAAATAAATATATGATACTAGTGGGTGCTCGCGGCTACTCTCGCATTAAGAAGTAAAACTTGCATCCCCTATTTCACTCCTTTAGAAGTGGCATTTATTTCCAAAAATCCTTTCTTACCGGATGCTTACGTCATAACATCTACCATCATTCCAAATTTCAGCCCAATCCGTCCAGTAGTTTGGGCTGTACGTTGATAGATCATAATAACTATCAGTCAGTCAGTCACTCACTCACCTTTGAGTTTTATATATTTAGATGTCATACAGCGCCATCTAGCCCCAAACTAAGTAATCGCTTCGCCGTCTCGAGCGCATACGCACTAAGTTTCTTTGACCTTTTGCTACTGACTGACCGATGAAAGGGTTTAAATAAATAAATATTTCAGCACATGCCACACAGCGCCATCTAGCCCTATACTAAGCAAACACTTCGCGGTCTCGAGCGCATACGCACTAAGTTCCTTTGACCTTTTGCTACTGACTGAGGAAAGTGGTTAACTAAATAAATATATGATATATCACACAGCGCCATCTAGCCCTATATTAAGCAAACGCTTCGCCGTCTTGAGCGCATACGCATTAATTTTCTTTGACCTTTTGCTACTGACTGACTGACGAAAGCGTTTAACTAAATGAATATATATGATATATTACACAGCGCCATCTAGCCCCAAACTAAGCAAACGCTTCGCCGTCTCGAGCGCATATGCACTAAGTTCCTTTAACCTTTTGCTACTGACTGACTAATGAAAGTATTTGGTGATTGAAAAGAAAAAGGAATATCAATACCACAAAATGTTATTTAATTTTTTTTTCGCGAATTTCTCGAAAACTACTTTATATATCAATGTATTTGAATTGCGTCAGCTTAGGAAACGTCCCGACTGTTTGTCTAGTACAGCAGTCGTAAAGCCATGTCAGAGGCCTTTAGGGCGGCTTGATAAACGCTCGACACCAGAGTTGGCCACTCTCATTCGATTAGAAGAAGAACATTGGTCAAATATTTGTATTTCGTTTTGGGAGAGATAGATTGATATTATATACACTTTATTGAAAACACTAGTACAAAACAGAAATTTACAAAAAAATATTAAAACTTAAGCCTAGTGTCTTAACTGGCGACCTTATCGCTAAGAGCGACCTCTTCCAGAGAGAGTTTAGTTGATAAACATTTTCATTCATAATTTGTCAGAATTATATGTCACACTACAATACTTATCTACAATTCGCTTTTATTAACAGCTAATAAAAAAATATTAAATTTCATAATAATTAAATTAAATTGAATTGAAATTGTTCGTGTGGTAAATAATTTAACCTCTCTTGAAGACTGAAAAATTTTATATACCCGACAACGTAGAGTTAAAATTCAATCATCATAATAACCCATAGTAACAGCACTTATACAATTCCGTGCAATGTAAATACAACAACAGTAGTCGAGCTTAGACGCAGGAAGTACGTAAGCTCACAAGGTCGCGGGACGTTGAAAGCAGTGACTAAGATAGAACGATGAAAGTCATTCCATCGTGTTCGTACATTGAGCTAAGAGCCAAAACTCTGACAACGCTACTCGTTGAGCAGACTTTTGGATTACCTATCTCTCTTGCACGTTCTTAAAATATGTAAGAGCGAAAGAGACAAGCAGTCTTGTTTGCGCTCGCTGACGATGTTAGCGTTCGGACACTTTACTGCGCTTTTTAGTTTGAGATTGTGTCTCTGTATAATCATAGCTCAATGTTTTCGTACAATATAGCTCCTTCCTAATTCTATTTCTAAGGTGGGGGTGATGAGTCCAGCACAGACATCCCGCTTGAGGTGTTTTGTTTTTTTGGCATTTCCCCCATTTATGCCTGACCCAGTCAGCCAAGCTCCTTGAAATATCGGAGCACAGCCTTGGGTTGCTGGCATACCAGTTCCACTCCTACTCCCATTGCTGCATGAGTTGTAGCTCTTTACTTAGTAGAATAAGAATAACGTTATTGTCACATGAAACATACAAATAGATACATTTTTTAGTTTTCTCGATGGCAAGCAATCACTATGGTCTAAGATGGATCGTGCTTACCAGATAGGAACCGGTTCACTCTCGCCTTAAAGATCGCTGGATTATAATTGGTGGGGAACAGGGAGTCAGGCAGGGAGGTCCACAACTCAGAGGCACGCACTATAAACGTAGACGCGCTACAAAATAATAATAAAAAAGTATGTGAATTGAGCACACTAGACGTTTCATGTCACAATCCGGCCTCAACACACCAACTTAGTAGGTAAAGGATGGCATGATATTCGCCATTCATTATTTTTAATATTAAAAAAAATCTAGTTTAATGAGCCAAGCAAAAAAAAATCAATAGTAACAAGTCGCCCTTAAAACATTCCCCTGTTTGCGTTCATTAGTTATTAAAAGATAGCTAGACCAGTCACTGTATCCACAGTATATATGCGCGGTGACGTCAGAAAGCTCAGTGAATGAATCCACGCGAAAGCACGTTTGATCTCGATTTGCGCGCGCGCACATTATTATTCAAACAAGCGTCCGGCTTCTAATCGACAATGTTGCTGATGTGTATTGGTTTCTTTAGAAATAAACTAGCTGTGTCTGCGACTTCGTCCGCGTGGAATAGTTATTTTGGGCATTAATTCTTTCATACATATTTTTCTGATATCTTGAACCGTTTTCACAGCGCACGCAACGGAAGCCCTCATATGAATAATTTCTCTCGTTTTTCCCACATTTTCCATTGTTTCTTCGCTCCTATTAGTTGCAGCGTGATGTTATATAGCCTAAAGCTTTCCTCGATAAACGGTCTATTCAACACAAAAAGAATTGTTCAATTCGCACCAGAAGTTCTTGAGATTAGCGCGTTCAAACAAACAAACAAACTCTTCAGCTTTATAATATTAGTAAAGATAAGATTTTTTATACTTATGTATAGTCACAATAGGAAAAGATTTTCGATTCGCGTTCTTCGAATTGCTTCGGGAGAAAACGTACCTATATAATTATTTCTCGAAACCCATAAGTATGTTTCAACTTAGTGAAAAATGCTAGTTTCCTTAAAATTGGTTCAGTATGATGGTTGAAAGGTACCAAAGCAAAGAAGTGATTTCATTTTCCAAATTGACCATTGTCTAGTATTTTTATTAAGGTATTTAGAATTTTTGCTAGAATTTTCTAATCCCACGCATGGTTGCCTGCAGTCAACCCGCTATGCTTATACCTGTTTGACGCAGGCTGTGGTCTCTAAGCCCTATTTATAGTGAAAAGGGCAGCCTTTATTATAGTGGCGATGCCCTCATGACGATCAATAGCGTGATTTTATACGAATTGTCAGCAAATTTAAAGTCTAGTCTGTGATAAGTTATTTTTTTTTAATATTTAGTTAAATTTTAATTTTCAGTCAAAATATTGTTTTAAGTAAGCAAATATTATTTTATGGAGATATGTTAAAGTATTGCTTGTACAACGCACAGACAAAACCACTGGACGGATCGGCCTGAAATTTGACATGCAGATGTACATAGATGTTATGACGTAGGCATCCGCTAAGAAAATATGTTTAGAAATGCCACTTTAAGTGAAATAGGAGCGGAGGGGATGTAAGTTTTACTCCTTAATGCGAGCGAAGCCGCGAGCCCCCTGTACTAATATAATAATTGCCTTCTCTTATGAAGTCCGTTAGTAATAAAAAATCAATCAAATCTCCCGAGACAAATTCTCCATCCGATGCCCCGGGAGCCGGGACCACAGCCGGGACATAGTTCGTGTAGATCCGTGCTACTAGGTCACTGGCACACCGCACACGCGTGCTCGCCTGCGCTGCAACTGGTAGCGCCCTTTCCATACATCTATCTGAAGGGATGCAGTATAATTCTAGATAAAGATAAAGAATCTTTATTGATAACATACATAGGTATAGGTACTAATATCATAGAATATGCTACACAAATTACAATATCTCGTCAAATTGAATTTATAACATTTAGTTTTAATAAAATTTTAGAAATTACAATCTGTATTATTAATAAAATACTTAATGAAAATTTTTGTTCTTAAAATCATGTCAAACATAATAAGTAGGTATGTAATCATACAATGTGTCAACTTAAATAAATCTACGGTCATTTCAGCTGTATAGGGTGACATTATCTTACACTTACAGCTCCCCGGTTTTCTTTTTATATTATTTTTTTCTGTTCATTATTTACCTCTGATTGTGTCAGAGACCTTATGTAACTACTATATTTGTTTACAATTTTGTTTATTTATACATTGTAAAACAATATGTTACCTTGCGCCCCGGTATTTTCGGTACTCGCTTAACGGTGAAGGAAAACATCGTGAGGAAACCGACATGTTTGAGGACCACAATATCCGAGGACATGCGTCTTCCGTGGAAGGACCTGGACACCCACCACGATGTATCTGCACAAGAAAACTAACGAATTAATTCTGCGGGGGAGTCACGACTCTCAGTCGTGAGGAATACGACTCAAGAGAGATTTTACCCGCGATAATCCAGAATCAAAGTTACTAGTAGCCTTACATTCGACTACAGCCTGTCTGATGTTAAGCACCACTGTAGTCTAAGATTAAGATGACTGTGATAAAAATTCGCTGAAACTTACGAGATACGTTTAGCTTAGCGTAGCATAAGCAAGTAAACGCGTAGCAGCTACGAAAAGCTCCATAGATGCTACAACGGTGCGTAGCAAGATAATAATTATTATTATTTGTTATTCATAGTTTGAAGTCCATTGTCTATGATATTTGGTACATCACTAACTATTCATTATAGGACATACAAGACATCTCAATGTTTTACCTTCATAGTAAGGACAGCGAGATTATGGAACTCACTACCTGGAGCCCTGTTCCCAGATAATTATAACCCAGGGGTCATCAAATCTAAAGTAAATAGGTTTCTTCTAGGCAAGCGTGCTACATCTTAGACTATAGTGGTGCTTTTAACATCAGGCAGGCTATAGTCAAATATAAGACTATTTCGTGCTAAAAAAAAATAGTTTTTGAGAAGTTTTAGTTTACTTAACTACTTACTTTATAGGTATTGGTGTTTTTTTTTAACTTTTTGCCATAGTTTACTTGATAGCAAGTAAAAGCTATGGCCTAAGATGGAGCGTGCTTACCCGATAAGAACCGATTTACTCTCGCATTGAAGATCGCTGGATTATAGTGCGTGGGGAACAGAGAGTCAGTCTTAGTCTATCAATTTTTAAGTTTGTAAAATCTGAAATTTCTTAAACACAATGGCATGTTATAGAAAAACACCGCTAGTATGTCTACCGTACAAGGTCGGCCCACACTAAGTAAGTATACCTATAAGTGTAACCTAAGAGCTTCCGTAGCGATAAAGCAGGCCTTGATCTAACATGAATTTAGCCTTGCCCTTGTACATATACAACGTGGCATTGAAACACTACACATGCGGTAGACTCTGCTCGATCCTATACAACGTGGAATTGGACGGTTTATATACGATACATTTATCCTATCGCCCTCAAAATCTTTATATCATACTAACATATACCTAATACTGTAACCGGTCGGGGTCTGTACATTGAAGATAATGGAAAAAAAATAGTTGAGGGTTCTTCATTGATGCAATAGAACACAGAAATCATGTTTTAAAAAAATCTGTTTGTCTGTCGGTATGTTTTTCCGTTATAGACTTGAAAACGGCTGAACCGATTTGTCTACGGTTTTCATTAACATGCTGGTACATTTTTAACCTAACATTTAGTGTTTGGTTCATTTCAATCGGTTCGTAAATAAAAAAGTTATGTTCATTTTAAACTTTTTTATATCAAAATGTTGCGAGCGAAGCCGCGGGCGTCCACTAGTTTAAAATATATCCTTGGAGACCTTGGTCTGTTTCGGCAGTCTCATTTGAGTAACCTCTGTCCCCGTACAGGCATAACTACTTAATCTTCAGCCACAGCGATGCTTGTGTGGTCTTCTTCTTTTTCTTGTGTGAGTGGCCAACTCTGGTGTCGAGAGTTTATCTAGTCGCCCGGCTTTACGACTGCCGTATAAAATGTATGCTATACATTAATGTATAGCGTATTTTTTTTACTAAAATTGCGGTAAGTTAAGTCTACTCGTGTACCACAAATCTAAATATATAAAACTCAAAGGTAACTGACTGACTGACGATATAGTGATCTATCAACGCACAGCATCAGACCACTGGGCGGATCGGGCTGAAATTTGTAATGAAGGTAGATGTTTTGACGTAGGCATCCGTTAAGAAAGGATTTTCTAAAATGCCACTTTTAAAGGGGTGAAATAGGGGATGCAAGTTTTACTTTTTAATGCGAGCGAAGCCGCGAGCACCAACTAGTATTGTATAATACCTTTCTTAGTTTAAATAAATAAGTACCTACAAGTATATACTTACCTAGGAGCTTCCGTAGCGGTAAACTAGGCCTTGATCTAATGTGAATCATAGCCTTGCCCTTGTACATATACAACGTGGCATTGAAACACTACACATGCGGTAAAGTCCGCTCGCGGAGCAAGGAGAGTTTTGTACGGGCATTAATAAATAAGCGAGTCTTTTTGTAACGCCCAACGTTTACTTTTGTATGTAAAAAAATATATAAACTGTATAGGTAGTAATTTTGACTCGAATTTATGTATTTTATAGTAAGTGTAAGTAAGTTATGGCACTCCGAGTGCTTCGAAACGCGTCATATGAAGTTCTTAACGATGAAAAACTAACTTGAAAATTAAATGAACCCGCAACCCCTAGATTAGAAGGCAGAGCCACTACCAACTAAGCTAACAGGCCAGTCTATGTACGAGTACATATTATATTACACAGTTGTAATTTGTATTTGTATTGTATTTGTAGTGTTTGTGTATCATAAAAAACGGACCACAAAGTTATTACAACAGCAGTTTTTTTCGTACATTTAAAAGCTATCTTACAGTACTAAGCTCCGCCCTAGTTACAATAAACTGCGAACCTTCTAAACCTGTAATCAATTTTATGCCCTAATTTCATTTAGATATCGATCAAATTATGTTGCCATCCTTTATCATACAGTGTTACTTGTTATAGGCTTAATAATCTCATTTGAGTGGGTTTTGTTTATTGGTACGACATTGGATATATGTACATGAAATAACATCATAATATATAGGTATTTATATCAGAAAAATATATTCTATCTCCTTATTAAAAACAAGAACTTTAATTGCTTACATACAAAATTCACATAAAAACATACAGTAAAATAAAATATTAAATAATAAACAATATACATGCACTAAATTAAAATCTAAATAAGAGTTATATTTCAAGTTTCTCAATTAAATAAAATAATTAGGCAAGGAAATTAGGTAAGACGACAAAAATATGTACCTACCTAAAAAGAATCGTCTGCTTTTTGCTTAAGTCCCTTTAAGTACCTACTTAAGTACTTTGTTTAACTGTACAATAAAAATATCACAGAAAAAAAGACAACATTTGGTGGAGTCACTTGCCTGTCTCGTAATGTTTAAAAATATTTAATACGTTTCAGAACTGCCATAAAAAAAACTTGCGGTTTTATAAACTTTCGACACTAGAGTTGGCCACTCTCATTCCATAAAAAGAAGTAGTCCCATAAGATGCATCATGCAGTTTTCTATTTTTAACAAAAATCATTGTATAAAAAATATTACGATTAAACTTTCATCCAGTTGCTCTGTATGGATAAACAAGCACGATCAAGGCATTCAGTCACTAATTGCACACGTAATAAGGAACATTATCCTCTAATCAAACAGCGATGACTCATCGAAGGGAAATTGGTCAATATCTTGATATATTTACTTACTGATAAAGTAAAAGAAATAATAGGTCTTTACCTATGAAATTGCCGTTTTTTTTCTTACATTTTTAATCTGTTTGTAACTTTTACGTACAGCTATATGTTTTCCAAATACAATTTTTATTGTATCAATTGTTGAATTATGTACCTTTTAGATAAAAAAAAATGTATTACTATATAGTGCATATTACTTATAGGGAAGTCATTGAAAACACCTCTTTCAATGTGTCGTCGGTTTCACTACTTTAACTAGGTATATTTTATCATATACTCTGTTTTTGAGAAATTGATATACGCAGTGCATAGTTTTTTTTCCATCTAACTATAGTTATCAATTGCATCTAAATCTGTTCAGACATTTTTAATGTTTGTATGGAAATATAATTTTTTTCAATTTCGTCATACAAATCGGCAATTTCATAGGTAAAGACCTAATATTAGACATTAGGGATTTTTGACCGATTTCTAAACAGAGGTTATCTATTTAAGCTGCATACTGCACTTAAGTGGTATTGTTTGAAATTGGTGAAATTTGAGAGCCTACCAAATTTTTAAGCAAGTAAGTAAGCATATTGAATTATACGTTTGTCGTTTATCCACAAAAACTTATTTCGCCAAACTTGACTAACTATATTTTATTTAAATAGGGTTTGCACTCTTTTAGCCATCTCTTTGCAGCTACATAATGTTAAAATTTCATACATATTTTAAGTAGTCATTTCTTACAATTATTTAACTTCTAGCAAGAAGGTAATATAGCACTAATGCTAGACACTTAAAGAAGAAGCCAAACTTCGTTATTAAAATTAAAATAGCCCTATCAAGAAAATTACAAAATCACTATTTTTCATTGATACCTAAAGAAACATTTTGTTATTACGTTTTTCATGTACCTACTTAAATTAAATTATCGACTAAAATTATTATTTTTCTCCGTATCTAATTCTCAATATAATATAAATCCGCCACGTTTCGCACAGCGCCATCTAGCCCCATACTAAACACTCACCACGCTAGATATCGTACTAATTAATTAATTAATTCAAATTCTTTAATTTCTAACATTTAACAGTCACTACTCTAAAATAAGTATCCCAAACTAAAATAACAAAAAAATGCATAGAACCAATAGCCTGATGATAAGCGCAAAACTATAGGAATTTATGAAATTCCTAACTTTCTGAGGTATAATTGAATGCAACATTGGTGCGAGAGGAGCAGTAACGGGAGGGCGTGCACAGGCACCGGCTCCGGGCTGCAGTATCGAGCCCCGAGCATCTAGGTCACCTATTTACACCCGCCACGGTGCGCCCAGTAAGGACTCTCTTCGAGATCTAAAAACACTAATGAACCAGATAAGATATTGAATCAGGCATTACTTTGCGGAAATCCATTGTAACTGAAACAAGAGACCAGAGTCCAGAGTTCTCCAGAGTTATGTTTTCATTAATGAACCATACAAGATAAAGAAAATGACATAGTAACTTGGTTATTTTTGCCAAAAATTTAATGTTAGTTTTCACTAATTCTATGTTTTTTTGCAATTTAGCGTAAATTACACCCTCGCCTCGCTTTGGTTTTGTTGAATTGACAGAATGTCTGTCGACATTGGAAACTCAACTTTTGAATAGTGACGTAGGATGAATGAATGAAATGAAAGCGTAATATTTTAATACGAGTCTGGCACCATATTTAATACTTTGATTTTATAAAAACCAAAATTGATGTTTCTAGGAGGGTGGTCGGAAATCGGTGCATTTACGTTAGTTCCTTTCTTAGCGTGAGATTCTCACGATGTCACTGGTGACATTCGCACAAGCGATGTTGTGGTCGAAGCTGAAACATTACCTTAAAAACTGTAATCAGCCTATTGTTGTATGGTTTTAAAAAAATGTGTATTTTTTTCTTTCAATTTGAATAGAATGTCCTTACTGCAAGTGATGTTGCTCCCGGGTCGGGTGGTCCTGGTTGACCCGGCCCGTTACTGGGACACTAGGTTATGCCGGAATTGGGACACTCTTATCTCGTATTAAAACTAATAACTACGAGTATATAATAGTTTGTTCCCTAACTTTGCACAGATTCATATCTTTTGATCCTTTACACGCTTTTCAAATACAGGTTAAGATTTTTTTTATTCCTGTCTCGGAAAGATAGGTGTTAAGTATAAATTTATTGTAGGTTTCCCAACAGATAAATATACTTTTTTAATATTAAAACATTCGTGAGAAATTTTATCAAATAAGAGTCTGGGTGCTGCCGCGGTCCCAGAACATACGTTCTGAAGATGGATGTCATAACATCCGAAACGCGTAAGCAACTTACACGATTTACACGTGAGTGAAAACCGTTTAGTTTTAATATATTGATAAATATACTTCGTGTACGCAACGCGTACGGTAAGTTAGTATCATGAATATTTGAAAAACTACTAGAGTCTACTTAGTCACGGCTGTAGTAAGTATAGCCGAAGTGTACAATTAGTGTTCTTATTCAACTTACAAATAACTGAGTATGTTTTTATGTTTGTAAATATTGGGGCAATCAGTAAAATGCGCTAATATTTCACGCGTTAGATTAAATCTGACGGGGTGATTTACAACCCCACTGAAGGTCGTGATTCACCCCATGGCTTATACTGTTACTTGTTCTGTAACACGAAGGAAAACCTTGTGATTCGAATCGAAGTTCACCCTAACAGTTTACAGGGACCCCTTGTTTCTTGAGAATAATAATAATATATTTATTAAGTATCAAAAACCTTATAACTAAGTTACAACATTTGTTTGTTAGTAAGTACTATATTTATATTACTATGTTAGGATTGATTACAAATGATGTGTTCTATGTTCCCCACACTAGGTGCCCCTGTGTCGTGGGGAACGCGCTCGTCCTTCTGGATCACAAATTACTATCTATGTACATTTAAACAATACATTTTTTTTCTATACAATTATATTGGTTATCAGAGGAAATAATTTACTTAACTGTCTCGGAAATGGGAAGTGAGGGGAGGGCTTGATGCAAGAAATGAGGATAATGATGTGTAGTTGTGTGATTAATTATTGTCATGTGAAAGCCAAGGATATTTATATTAATCTATACATATAATAAAACTTAAGAGGCTAGACAGTCTGAACATTGAGGATATTTATAACTATGTTTGGAGATACTTAAAAATTGATAGCGGAACACGTTCCAAATATTTCTAGAAATTTTGTCTGTTTGTCTGTACAGATCATCATTATTTATGGTATTGGTTTATGTAGGTAGTATGAGGTCTTAGGAGTGTCATAGGTTACTTTTTAATCTGAAATAATGCGACCGAAGCCGCGGGCGTAAACAAGTCCATGGAAGGACCTGCGCGCCCACCACGATGTATCTGCCCAAGAGAACTCCCCTAACGAATTAATTCTGCGGGGGAGTCACGACCCTCAGTCATGAAGAAATACGATTCAAAGAGAAACAAGTGCAAACCCACATATAAAATAAAAAAAAAACTAGTAACAAAACATCACATCATTAGGTACAGGTCGAACTGATGACCTCTTTTTTTTAAGAAGTCGGTTAAAGAATGTCGCGTAACACAAAATCAGCTGTGAGTCACCTGCCTGTACAATCACAGTATAAGTGGCAGTTCCCGCGGCAAACATCGCGAGGCCTTGACCGCTAAATGTGGATGACTCACGGCCCTACAGCGTTGTAATTTACCTGCCGCTATCAGATTGTTGCAGTGAACTGCTTTCTTTCGCATGAAGAGTAGAATAGATTTCATAGATTATTGCCATTTTTTATATATGAGAGTTTTGCATAACGTACTAGGTATTTCCTGAAGCACACCTTCCATCAAGTCATGTTCCTTATTTCTTAGGAGTGAGGCTCCCCAGCAGAATTGATTAAGCAGGGGACTTCTTTTGTGCCGAGGTACATTCCATTCAATTCACTATATCTTTATTGATCACTAAAATAAATTAACAATATCAAAAGGAATTAAAATATGAATAAATGTACAAGTAGGCGGCCTTATCACCTTAAGTGATCTCTTCCAGGCAACCTTAGTAAGACAACGGTGACAGAGATCAGTTTGGTCGGGGGCGTACAAATAAATAATAACACATTCTGATAGAGCTGCAGATCCTATATGACAACATATCTTTGGATTTCCAAAGGAACTAATATATCATTTATCTTTGTTACAGATTTATAGCTACGAAAATGAGGGAGACACTGGCAACTATTTCCTGAGTTAAAAAAGAACGTTTGCCCGAAGAAAAAAAACCGACAAATAAATAAAAAAATGCGCTCCGTCACACGCCGTCCACGCTTGCACACGAAAAAACCGATCACAATAAAAAATCTAAAAATTAAAAAGAAAAACATCGAGCTTACCGACATTAAACCGCTGTGTTCCAGTACTTTTTAAATAAACAAGTGTCGCCTGAAAAATTAATAGAATTTTTCAAATTTCGAACGAGGCTTTAATAGAGTTTTTTGGATGAGAGATTGTTATTGAAAAAAAAGTAGTATAATAAAAAAAAATAGTTGCCTTCGTATTAGTAGGGGTAGTCGTCATCGGTCCAAAAGTTCTTCTTTATCTATTGTAACATACATTTTTCCCTGTAGCCGTAGAAGGAACCCTGTTTTGGAAGATTTTTTCCCCGTAAACTTAGGTGAGTAAGTTTATTTTAATTGCTTGTTAAATGTTTTAATTGCTTTTAATTGCATTTACAGATAACTAAGAAAAATATATATGTATAGAAATGAGTGTTTACCAAAATCAATCGCGGTCAATCCTTGGATGGGTGACCGAAAAGTGGCATTCCATTTTGGGCGCTTTTGTGGGTCGGATGACACGTTAAATTGTAGGTCCCGGTTGTTTGTCTAGTACGGCAGTCGTTAGCCATGTCAGAGGCCCTTAGGGCGGTTTGAAAATTCTTGACACCAGAGTTGGCCACTCTCATTCGATAAGAAGTGTTTACCTTTTGCCATGGAAACGTAGCTATATCTTTTTCCGGGGTTCGACTCCTAATCATTATGATTAGGTAGATTTTTTTTTTGTTTTTTTTATACAAGAAATGGGTTTGCACTTGGCCGTAATTCGCCTGATGGAAAGCAATCATTACGGTCTAGGATGGAACGTGCTTCTGCTGGAACCCAGTAAGAACCGATTCACTCTCGCTTTGAAGATCGCAAGGTTATATTCCGCGGGGAACAGGGAGTCAGGCAGGGAGTTCCACAATTTAGCAGTTCGCACTATAAAAGTGGAAGCAAAACGCTTAGTGCGAGTCTTGGGAACTTGGACCAGGAAGCGGTGACGACCTGCTGTACCCCTGCTCGTCCGGTGGTAAAAAGGGGCGGGCGGAATTAGAACGTGCAATTCTGCTGCACACTCTCCAAAGTGTAATCGATAGAAGATCGATAGACAGGCAACTTTGCGACGGTGCTCGAGACTGGAGTCTCGCCTCGCACAAAGCGTCTTTCCCAATGATCTTCTTAGCACGCTTCTCAATTATATAAATAATAATATAATATAATTATAATAAAGCACTAAAATGGTAAAAGGAGTTCATGTATAATTTTTATTTCAAAATATACACACGACCGTTTTTATAACTGAAGGATTTGTAAAAGAGGTATTATAATATACCTAATACTTAATTTATTATACTTTTATTATTTTTTTTGTAACAAAGGAAATCTTGACTCAGATATTTTTAACCTGGTTGCATAAGTAATGGTTCTTATTTCGTGTTTATAAAGAGTAAAAGCGTATATAGTTTGTCACTTCGCGCTTAATTCTTTATGTATAATCAGCAATAATATTATAACAAGAAAATTTTGCATAGATACAATAAAGCGATATTCAAAGCAATAGTGAACCGGTTCATACTGGGTAAGCACACTCTATCTTTGACTACAATTATTGCTTACCATCTGGTGCAGTGCAAACCTTTTCTAATTAAAATATAGAATACTATTGGGTGCTCGCGGCTTCGCTCGCATTAAGAAGTAAAACTTGTATCCCCTATTTCACCCCTTTAAAACTGGCATTTCCAAAAATCCTTTCTTAACGGATGCCTACGTCATAACATCTACCTGTATGCCAAATTTCAGCCCGATCCGTCCAGTGGTTTGAGTTGTGCGTTGATAGATCACTGTATCAGTCAGTCAGTCACCTTTGAGTTTTATATATTTCGATACTATATAACCAAACCTTTCATAAATTTCAGGCGAAATAACAACAAAATGGAAAACGCAGAGGTTGAGAAATGCGCACCGACCGACGAAGGGAGTCAACTTAACAGAAATCGGGTAAATATATTTGAAATTTCATTTTTTACATGCAAGTTTCATGCCAATGGAGGCTATTTGCTACAATAAATATGTATGTAAAAGTGGCAATCTCAACCAGCAGGAAATATAAATACTGAATATACTTGCTACATGTAGAAATGATCTCAATATCATTCGTCGTTTATGAGAAATCCATGATCAAATATATCATCATTAATTTATGAAATGTGTCATATAAGCTCAATAGATCTTTGTCGCATTCAAATTTCATAGCATTCCAACAATTTCTTACAAATACAAGTAATAAATACGCTTACGTCCTTTTATAGAAAATCAAAATCTAAATGAAGCATTATCACCTTACTTACAGAGCTTCAAATCGAAACAGCTAGTCCGCAGCCAGGCAATCCGCGAGTCGACCTCCCCCCCGCGCACCGTCTCCCCCTCGGTGCGGTCGGACGACTCAAACTCGCGAGTCAACGCGGCCACGAGTCAGGCGTCCGACTCGAGCCACGAGGGCGAGTACGGGTGCGACAAGCATAACGCTAAACAACGGGTTGAAATACAGGTAAATAGTAAATCACTGTTTTTAATGAGTTGTAGAAAGGACTAGTTTTGACGGGTAACATTAAAAAGTATCACATTTGGAGACAACTAGCTCATTGTTTAGGTGTATAAATATCGATTTAGCATTTGATTTTCAAAATATGTCAATCAGACAGCATTCTAATCGCTCATACTAAGCGACTCGTTAGATCTCCCCCTCGGTGCGGTCGGACGACTCTAACTCGCGAGTCTACGCGGCCACGAGGCAGGCGTCCGACTCGAGCCATGAGGGCGAGGTACGGGTGTGACAAGCATAGCGCCTAAACAACGGGTCGAAATACAGAACTGTTGAACTTCGCTTGTCTCTCTTTTTTAATGGAATAGCACAAAAAGCTACTTCAGAAGCTACTCAATACCTGAATAGTTACTACCTATTGTTACTACTCACAGCACAAGCGTTTGCTTAGTGTGTGGCTAGATGGCGCTGTGTGCAATGTCCCGAATTTATTTACTGACGTAAAATTATATAAACAACAATATACCTTATACTTAATCTTTTTTCATAATAAGATGTCATACAGACCGAATTTCATTAGCTTATACGAGAACCTGTTAAGTCTCCCCTCACAGTCCGATCGGTCGACTCAAAATCTTGAGTCACCACGACGAATCCAATTTAGATAGATAGATAGGTAGATAATACTTTATTGTCACACACTTATAAAACAAAATTAACTAAAAATACTTTCATAAATTACTCTAGTGCCACAAGTGGCGGCCTTATTGCTAAAAGCAATCTCTTTCAGGCTTCTTCTTCTTCAATTTCTATCTTGTCTTTAGTAATCAAGTGTTGTATGTTGAAAAGAGCTATTTTAAACTATGTACCTCTGTATCTCTCTAGATAACATCAGGCACGTACGAGCCGGAGCAGTCGTGGTCGCGTCGCTCGCGCCGCTGGGCGCCCCCGCCCCGCGCGGCGCGCGCCCCCCGCGACCTGCTCTCCAACAACCCGCGCGTGGCGTGCGTGTGCGGCGCGTGCAGCGCCTGTCCGCAGTGCAGGTATCATCATCATCTGCAGCCTGCCACAGTGATGCTCGTGCCGCTGGGCGCCCCCGCCCCGCACGGCGCGCGCCCCCCGCGACCTGCTCTCCAAAAACCCACGCGTGGCGTGCGTGTGCGGCGCGTGCAGCGCCTGTCCGCAGTGCAGGTATCATCATCATCTGCAGCCTGCCACAGTGATGCTCGTGCCGCTGGGCGCCCCCGCCCCGCGCGGCGCGCGCCCCCCGCGACCTGCTCTCCAAAAACCCACGCGTGGCGTGCGTGTGCGGCGCGTGCAGCGCCTGTCCGCAGTGCAGGTATCATCATCATCTGCAGCCTGCCACATTGATGCTCGCGCCGCTATCGCCCACTGCTGAGCATAAGCCTCTCTTGTACGCCATTCGTCCCGGTCCTGCGCAGATTGAATCCAGGTGCTACCTGTGGTTGTTCTAATGTCGTCAACCCACTGCATTGGTGAAAGAAAAAGATGGACAATATTTTTACTAAAATAGATTTTACAATATTAACTACAGCAATTACACAACACATAAAAACAACAAGTTAAATCTGTCACAACACAGCCCCTCATCATAAAGCTGGTGTCGGCAGGAACCAGCGCTGCTGTTCCATAATTCTAACTTAGATCTTTTTGCAGTCGTTTAGTCGCTATTTCCATACAAACTGTTGTATAGTTAGACTCAAAAACTAAGAAAGATACTTAGATACGAACGATCTATAATCCAGCGATCTTCTAAGCGAAAGTGAATCGGTTCTTATCGGGTAAGCACGCTCCATCTTAGGCCATAGCCTTTGCTTGCTATCAGGCAAACTATGGCCAAGTGCAAACCCGTACAAGTTAAAAAAAACGGGTGATGGCACGTTTACTTTAACTTCCTTAATTTCATTATTTAGCTAAAATTCTATTGGTTAATTCGTTCCAGGGGCAGACGGCGTCGCCACAAATGTCCCACGAAGCAAGACTCCGGTATAGTGTGCTCGGAAGACTGCCCAGACTGCTCGGATACGGAACAAAATGGTACATAAAATATCCATATCTGTACGTATACATATAATAAAACTAAGGTGGAGCAAAAATCTGTAAAATATAATTGTTTCGGTATACTTTAAATCGATAGCAGCACACTTAATCAGTTTTTAGATTGTTTGTCTGTTTATTTGCTGCAGTTGTGCATCACACAAAAACGGTGGTATATCTCTTTACACTGTGCTGAAACAACTGACTGAAAGCAAATTTAGATTTGTGCAATTTCATACAATTTTTCTTTAAAAAAAACGGCATCATACTTTTTTGTTGATATCAATAGCGCATTTTCGAACGTTCTCTTTGCGAAACTTTTGTAATCCATGATTACTTTACACACTGTGTTTTTATATGTTACAGGTTCGACAAACGATTTGAAAAAATCAGCGTCAGGCAGTATTGAGACGGAAGACCAATATAATTGCAGGTAATTCAAATTCATTTATTTGCAAAGATGTAGTAAGAATCATGGTACAAAAACATTTATAGTATCTTACATCTTACCATTTCTGGTGTGCAAAAATCACATTTTGATCACTAAGAATCTATTAACAATTTCAATTCATTAAGATTTACAAAGATTAAGTCAATATAAACAACTTATTTAGTACATTTTACAGTATATGATAACAAAGAACTCTAAACTTTACTTTAGGCTCTTCGGTCTAAATAGTGTATTTGAAACTTTTATGTTATTAAAGACTCTTATTAAAATAAATAAATAAATAAAAAATAAAAATAGCCTTTATTTTCCTATTTACAAAATTTTACATTACAATTTTTTTTTATGTCTATTTTTTCATTAAATTATTATTAAATTTTAATAATATTTCTTTACAAATTATAATGTCAAAAATTTCAATGTCAAATAAAATTTACGATGTCAGAATAGATGTCAAATTTTAATTTTAAATAAAATTTCTTCTTTTATCTCGGGATCGTCCAGCTTTGGACGTAGGCCTCCTCCAACTCTTGCCATGTGCTCCTCGTCAATGCAGTCCTAGTCCATAATTTTCCCGCCACCAGCTCTATGTCATCTCTCCATCGTCTGACAGGGCGTCCGCGTTCTCTTTGTCCATTTCGTGGTTCCCAGTGGAGTATTTTTTCCGACCATCTATTGTCTTTTTGCCTCGCCGTGTGTCCCGACTCTTAATAATGTAGTCTATTTGCATAACGATTCTGAAACGCATTTAGTGACAAACGTATCTAGTAAAAACAGAATAAATGTTTTAGAGACTGTGAAAGCGGGGCCTAGTATGGTAAAAATTATCGCTTTCTTACTAAGGTTGCCAGGAAGAGATCACTTCAGGTGATAAGGTCGCCCAATTGTACAATTATTTATAGTTCAAGTCCTTTGATATTGTTAATTTATTTTGATGTGCAATAAAGTTTTTTTTTTCACGAAATAGGCTTACGTTTGACTATAGCCTGCCTGATGTTAAGCACCGCTATAGTCTAAGATGTAGCACGCTTGCCTAGAAGAAACCTATGAACTCTAGATTTGAAGACCCCTGAAAGATATGTTGTATTGCATTGTAAAAATGTATAACATGTTAAATAATAGATCTTTTGTTTCCTATTTCCAGATGTGCAGATCGCAAAGACAAACCAAAGAGTATATCATTAAGTAGAACCGATTCAGGTAAGCGTTATATGCTTCGTCATTTGCTGTTTGCTTAAAGTTTGTGACCTGAGGCTCACAGCCGGTCACCACTAGGGAAGAGTGGCTCGAGATAGGGTTCAATGGAAAGCGTTAGAGGAGGCCTATGCCAAGAACCAATATGAGCTGACAGACATTATATTTTTTTTATTTAATTATTTTTTTTAATTAAATAATAAAATATAATGTCTGTCAGCTCATTATATAAATCGCCATTCAGAGTGAAACTAAATAAACAACATCTCAGTTTCAAATAAAAAAAAGACATAAATTGACCAAGCCCAAAAAGGCAGGTAAAAAAGGTAATAATAAAGGTAAAAAAAAAACCAGAAACAGGGAAATCTGTCATACACTCCACAGACAAGGCAGCCTCTGCTTTGAATGTTTTTGCACTAGTCCGTTAGGAATTTGATCATCGGGTCTCTTAAAGCGACTTCCGCACAAGCGACATTGTAACTCAAAGTACAGCATACCTATAGAAATTAGTTAGTTAGTTTCATTTCATACTGAAATGAAACTAACTCTCGAGCAAAGCTGCGGAAACACCCTGTTAGGAGCTTGGTAAAACAACTAGTAGGTGCTCGCGTCTTCGCTCGCATTAAGAAGTAAAACTTGCCTTCCCTTAATTCACCGCATTAAAAGCGGCATTTCCAAAAATCCTTTCTTAGCGGATGCCTACGTCATAACATCTACCTTCATTCCAAATTTCAGCCCAATCAGTCCAGTGGTTTTGGCTGTGCGTTGATAGATCACTATATCAGTCAGTCAGTCAGTCACCTTTGAGTTTCAAAGTTTTATTTTGATAATTATGTATGTGTCTGTTCTCTATTACAGATGACAAATCCGAACCAGTGGGCCCGGAGTTAGTCGCGTTCATAAAGGAGACGTTGAACAAGAACGCACGCGATCGCACCACGCTGCTTACCATCGAGCGGGAGCTGCACTACTTTATTAATGACCCCGGGTAAGTGGAAAAAACTAAAGAAATAGAGAACAAACCTAATCTATACTAATACATATTATAAAGCTGAAGAGTTTGTTTGTTTATTTGTTTGTTTGAACGCGCTAATCTCAGGAACTACTGGTCCGAATTGAAAAATTATTTTTGTGTTTAATAGACCATTTATCGAGGAAAGCTTTAGGCTATATAACATCGCGCTGCAACTAATAAGAGCGAAGACAAATGGAAAATGTGAAAAAACAGGGAAAATTATTCATCTTTGAGGGCTTCCGTTGCGTGCGCTTCGAAAACGGTTCAAGATATCAAAAAATATGTATAAAATAGTTATTTCTCTTGAAATGATCTAACAAAATGTCTGCAACAGTATATGTCTATCTTTTAAGGTTAACTCAATAAACCCGTTTTTATGGTAATAACTATTCCACGCGGACGAAGTCGCGGGAACCAGCTAGTAAATACTAAATTGATGGCATAATGAACCTTTATTAACTATTTTTAATTGAGAAATACAATTAAAATGAAACATATCAGTAAAAGAAATACTAAAATCTATAAATAAATGACGAAGTTATGGGACTTTAAAGTTATGGCGTGGCCTTGTGACGTTATAACACACGACCTTGCACTGGTCGCGTTTATAAAGAAGATTTCAAACAAAAAACTCGCGGAATCTTACTATCCGTATCCGCCATTTTGACGTGGCGGCCATTTTGTATTTACAAATTTGCCAATATGATTTTTTTATTTTTGATATGGTGCGTGTATAATAAAATATATAATTCGCTACTTTCTTTATGTAAATGAGTTTGTGGTTTACCATAATTATATTTTACACCATAATGATAGTTATTTGAAATCCAGAAGGATGAGTGCGTTCCCCACGACACAGGGAAACCTAGTGTGGGGAACATAGATCACATCATTTGTAATCGATACTACTATTGTACTAACAAACAAATGTTGTAACTTAGTTATAAAGTTTTTGATGACCATTAATTAACTATTATTATCATTATTAATTCGTCTTAGTATAAACGATCGTTATGTTCGCGTTGACTTGTTGCTCATTTATTATAAAAAATCTATCTCCTTTAATGTTCTATCTATCTCTCCCCAGACGGTGCATAGTGAAGTTCCCCGTGATGACGTCGTACGGGCGCATGTTGGTACATCGCTGCGCCGCTCTCTTCCAGCTGGCTCACCACTTGGACCAGTCCAACAAAACTTGCGTGATTGTGTCTAAGAGTGGTAAGATAAATAAAATAAAAATAGCCTTTATTTCTACGGACGGCAAAGCTTTGGAACACTTTACCAGAAGCTGTGTTTCCTGCGAACTACAATCCAGGGGTTTTCAAATCTAGAGTTAATAGGTATCTTCTAGGTAAGCGTGTTACACCCTAGGCTGCAGCAATGCTTAACATCAGGCAGGCTGTAGTCAAACGTAAACCTATCCCGCGTATAAAAAAAACTACTCAATAATATATATACAGAAATACTCAACTTATACATCTTTAAATGAAGGTAGGTATAAATAAACGGTGTTAGTAAAAAGGGTTTTTTAAACAATATGTTCCTTATGTTTACAAAATGTATATGAATTCACAAATCAAAATCCTTATTTCTTACATTATTTTGTATAATATTTTTGTGCAAGAATTGCTAATACCAACCTTATCTCAAATTTGAGATAAGAGTGGTAAGATACTTTTATATAATTAATTAATCAACTTGCTTTAATTTACTAACTGCATATGACGCAAAAGTAAGCGTACAAATGTCCCTTTAAAAAGTTAGAACTCTTATTCTTTTTATCGAATGAAAGTTGCTATAATAGATAAAGCCAAAATCAAACAACATTCAAGGTCTCAGAAAGATTAGTAAACCACATTTGTCATACTTTATATACCAACACAACTAAATTGTACCTATCTATTAGCTCAAAATAAATCTCTTATTGATTCTTCCTGACAGTCACGGTCCTCAGTAATCAGAAATATGATAAAGGAATTATATAAAATCTCATCCATTGTACCGTATCTTTACTTTGCAGGTACGAGCGGCGGTCGCATACCGTGCACGGGCTTCAAGTCGTGGTGTGAGGCGAGCCTGCCTCCCTCGCCGGCCAGGCACGCACCCGACCAACAACATGCCAAGTAAGTTATGTAGAATACTAGAATATAAGTAAAATATATACTCATAATATTAACTTTCGAAAGTTAGTTCACAAAAGTTGCTTCCAAAAAACGTCACAGTAACACCTGCAAAAAGAACGCGAGCAACCTGACAGAAAAAGACGAGCAACAAATATTGATTACGGTGTATGGTCACCTTACACTATCGGAATGGACTAACTATACTTAGATACCATATTTAAAAAGAACTAGAATATTAATGAAATAGTTAAAAAAATATGATCGCTTACCTTCCAAAGAACGTTTACGTAACGCCTCCGGTTAAAATTTGAGCAACCTGACAGAAAAAGACAAGCATCAAATATTAATCACGGATACTATACACTGTTTGTATTCACTTCTACATTTAAATGAAACAATGTAAGCTACCGTTTTTTGACTTTTGATATTTCCAAACCTTACGATCCTGTAGCGATCCTAGCGGCAAATTGGTGAGGTTGGCTTAGTGCGAGAACATTTGAACCTCACGGTACACTAGCGCCTCTAGCGATGATCTTACACGCGGTAGTCTTCATCAAGACAAAAACCAATAAGTAAGCTAGAACGGTTTTGCTTAAAAGTACTGTTAATATGACAATAGTTTTTCAAAGTAATCAAGTCTGAAGCTATATTTCAAAAACGACTCAGTGTTTTTATCGGAAAAGTGTTATTATTCTATAAAATAATTTTTGAATGATGAAACTATGACATTTATGATGTACCTACTTAATTTTAATTGTTTTTTTTACATTTAAATTTAACTTGATACTTTGCGAATCCTATTTGCACGCCGTATAAGCGAGAATGTGGCGGTCAATGTCTTATTTTAGAACAAATCTGTAAAACCTATATTCTGCTAATAAATGATTATGATTATGAAATTTATCAAACGTGTTTTTTTGTTTGACTTTACAGGTCAATACTGAAGCGCGACACGCATTCACTGGACGAGCCATCGTCGGGCGCGAGCGCCATGTCTCGCAGCAAGTCTCTGGAGCAGCGGGAGCGGGACTACGAGAGAGTGCGGCGCAGGATATTCAGCTCGGTACGTGGAGTTAATTGAAGAATTTAGTCAATAAAAGAAAGAAAGAAATATTTAATAAAATCATAAATATTACAAAACAATAAATAATTATTATTATCATGTAACACTATGATTTCTTGTCATAATTGTTTTTACATACATTCCTGTAAAAATATTTAGGTAAGATTGTATCATATTATACCTTTATAATAAAAGAATAATTACAGATTTTTAATACATAAAAGAATAATCACAGATTTTTAGAAGTTGATAACATATATCATATTATCTAGATTTCATTTTTTGAGGGGCATTGACTTGTCTCCAAAGTCTAAGTGACTATAGTCGTTTGTCATGAATTCCTTAAAGCTGTACAATTTTTTATCCAAAAGAAGCCATTTTACACTATCTAGGAAATTATTTTCACGCGTCATAGTTTTAATTTCTTTAAAAAGAAATTCAACCATAAGAAAAAGTTAATGTGTAGTACAATACAAGAAATAAAAAACGTTACATTCATGAACCGAGTTCTGCCTTACGGTTTTTAGCTTACAAAGTTTAGTGTCAAATATTAGGTCTTTATGAGTTAATTTATTAATTGCTAACCTGCACTATGATTGCATCAGCCGCTCAGTCTGAAAGTGTATGGAAATGAGTGTGGATTTTCGCGCCTGGCAGTTAGTAAACCGTAGCCTAGTGGTTAAGGCGTTCTGACGGTAGCAGAAATACGCAGGTTCGGATCCTGCCGGTCGTGATTATTTTCGTTCATTTTTCAATAAAAGTTTAATTTATTAGGTCTTTACCTAAGAAATTGCCGATTTGTACAAAAATTAACAATGTATGTATGGAAATGTCTGAAAATTTAGATGCAGTTGATAACTATAGTTAGATGGAAAAAAAGCTATGCACTGCGTATATAAATTTCTCAAAAACAGAGTATATGATAAAAATATACCTAGTTAAAGTAGTGAAACCGACGACACATTGAAAGAGGTGTTTTCAATGACTTCCCTATAAGTAATATGCACTAGTAATACATATTTTGTATCTAAAAGGTACTAATTCAACAATTGATACAATAAAAATTGTATTTTGAGAAAATATAGCTGTACGTAAAAGTAACAAACAGATTAAAATGTAAGAAAAAAACGGCAATTTCATGGTAAAGACCTATTATATAGGTATAATGTCAATATATATTTTTTAAACCCGTCCTTTATAAACCGGGTTCTACAGATGCGCATTCAAAGCTTGAACTCAAGTTAAGAAGGTTAAATATTTGTTTCTAAGATGTATTTTATTTGTTTTCAGGACGAGTCGCAGTGGCCGTGGTTGAACGCGGGAGCGCCCGTCAAGTTGCTCACTCCAGAGCCGGGACGGAACAAACTGTTGAAGGTAATCACCGTCTTGATTTTTTTCTTGTTATTTGAAGTTTGTTTGTCTGCTAAAATTTTCAACAAGACTTTGGATCTATGAATAAGAATAAAATACATTTATTGAGACACGACAACAATACGAGAAACAGTACATAATAAAATAGAAAGATAGAAAAATGTCCGCGTTTGGTGTCGCAACCCGGCCCCAACTCAGCATATGCTGGATGCAAGCATCCAGCGCGCTAATATAAGCTAGTATTTTATCCATTACACAAGCGTTTGCTTAGTATGGGGCTAGATGGCGCTGTGCGTTTGTTAGTATATGTGTATCTATTGTTACAGGTACAATCTCTAGAGACCCCCTCAGTCCCGGGCGGGTCGTGGCGCGGCGTGCCGCCCGTCTCCAAGAGTCACAGCTTCGGGGGGTACGGCGACCAGCCGCAGCCTAGAGCGCTCTCCAGGCAAGGTAGGATAAGATTACCTCGACCAAAAACTGATGAAAATGTGGCGGCGACACTAGTATTGTTCAACACATGTTAAATTTTACTTTAAAACTAGTGGACGCCCGCGGCTTTGCTCGCATTATTTTGAGATAAAAAGGTTTAAAATGAACATAACTTTAATATTTACGAACCGATTGAAATGAAATAAACACTAATTGTTAAGTTAAAAATGCACCAACATGTTAGTGAAAACCGTAGATAAATCGGTTCAGCCGTTTTCGAGTCTATAATGAATAAACATACCTACAGACAAACAGATATTTTTTTACCATGATTTTTGTGTTCTATTGCATCAATAAAGACACCTCGACTATTTTTTAAAATTTATTTTCAATGTACAGACACCGAACGGTTACAGCATATAGATATAGCTTGTTTAAGGCCTAAGATAGAGCGTGCTTACCCAATATGAACCGGTTCATTATCAAAGAAGGAAAGGATTTTTGGAAATGCCACTTTTAAAGGGGTGAAATGGGGGATGCAAGTTTTACTTCTTAATGCGGACAAAGCCGCGAGCACCCACTAGTTACCAATAAAATGTTTATCTGTTTCTTTTTTTATGAATGTATTTATTATGTTTCTTCCAGGCGACCTGGCGTCGAGCAGCTGGCGGCTGTCTCCCTCCAGCTCGGGCTATAAGACGCTCAGTCTGCGCAGCACTGACTCCGTCACACCGTCACCTACGGGTCAGTTCAATTTGAAAATAATTTCTGGAATTAAATCGAGCTTAATGAGCTTAGCAGAAGGTCTTAACCAACTAGGCTACGGTATACTAACAGCCAGGCGCGAAAATCCACATTAATTTCCAAACACTTCAGAATAAGCAGGTGATGGCGCCACTTGTGCTGTCAGAATATGTCTAACAAGCACTCATATCGATGTACTGTTGACATCTGATATGACCAAAAATGCAGAATTTAGCAGTTGACAAAATAACTCAACTACTTAAAAAATACTACTAAGTACCTACTTACTTATATTATAGGTACCTAAAAATATGTTTATGCATTCCCCCCAGGCGGAGGCACCCCCGAGCCGGGCACGGTGTCGGTGCCCCCCGGGCCGGGCGGGGCTCTCGTGTGGGCCGTCACGGACCTGGCCGCAGTACCGCGCGGGGCAGTCGTCATACACCCACAGGTACATAGACACTAACTACTAAACATATGCAGAGGTAGTGCTATTTGTAAAATGTCACATATTGTTTGTTTACAATAAATTTATCTTGTTTTTTTTGTGTTCGCAGACGGGTCGGCCGCTCACCAACCCGGACGGCAGCGTGTACCACTTCGACCCGGCCAACCCGCCTGCACTGTACGAGCACACACCACACAACGAGGAACACGACAAGGTAATTCTCATTACTGAGGGTTGGAGGGTTACTCCCCTCAAAATGTATTTATTACCAGTGTGCGTCCACGGCTTTGTTTGCGTTATTTCGGAATAAAAAAGTAGCCCGAGTCACTCCCAAGACCTTACACTACCTACATACCAGATAACATGAGGATCCGTTAAACCGTTTTTCTGTGATGCGCCACCAAATAAACCGACAAAAATTCTAATAATAGATAAAAATCATTTATTTGCTCAAAAACATGATGTCATTTTCACATTATATAAAAGAATCCAAATTATTCAAAATTCAACTTCAAATTGGGGTCCTGTCTACTGCTTTAGGATTCCCTGTGTTGCAGTATCCAGGGTTCTTGCTGTGTTTTCATTAGTGAAATTAATATTTAAAATTAATTACAGATTAAAATTTGCTTTTAAATTTGATTACATATGTTAGATTGCTAAGATATTATTAGTTAGTTAAGTAATTAATACAAACACTAAAATTAAGCCTAAATGAAAAGTAGCCTTTGCGTCAACCCAAGGTCTATTCTATCTTCACGCGTAATAGTCAAAGATGGCACTCTCGTACTTATAGTATAATTTACGTATTCACAGATCGACCCAAATAATGAGAAACGTCGAGGGCGGCTCGAGAAACAAGATTCATTTATGGACAATGGTAAGTAGCGTCGGTTTTGTTATTTATTTTTACCGACAACAAAAGAAACGGCATGCTGAGCAGAGACTGAATATATATAGTAGCTGTGCGCGCGACTTCGTCCGCGTGGAATAGTTATTTTGGGCATTATATTTATTTTTGCAAACAACCTCTTCAGCTTTATAAATTATAGCTGTTACCCACGACTTGAACCGTTTTTGCAGCGCACGCAACGGAATCCCTCGAAGATGAATAATTTTCCCCGCTTTTTTTTCTTCACATTTTCCATTGTTTCTACGCTCCTATTAGTTGCAGCGTGATGTTATATAGCCTTAAGCCTTCCTCAATAAATGGTCTATCCACAACATAAAAATAATTTTTCAAATCGGACCAGTAGTTCTTGAGATAAGCGCGTTCAAACAAACAAACAAACTCTTCAGCTTTATAATATTAGTATAGATTTACCTATCTACCCATTCATCTATCAATATAATATCTGTATATTTTATCAATTTGTTATTTGTTTCTGTTTGAACATATAAAGTTTCCTCTTGAATCTGTCTGTGGTCAATATGTCTATTTAAAAAAAAATCTGCTGCAGATCTAAGCATACAAGCAGACGTAGGGGCA
Organism: Macaria notata; assembly: GCA_927399415.1. Lineage (NCBI taxonomy): Eukaryota > Metazoa > Arthropoda > Insecta > Lepidoptera > Geometridae > Macaria > Macaria notata. The sequence continues at coordinate 6,420,672 of OV656752.1, forward strand.
GACGCGGCAAGCGACTTTGCTTTATACTATATACTTATGTAGTTATTTATACATATTTTATATGTTTCAGAGAGCGAATGCCAGTCCTCAGAAGCCTGCCACAACAAGTGTTGTTGTGAATGTCGCAAGGAGCACTCGCAGCAACAACAACAGAGTTTACAACAAAACTTGCAACAACAACAACAAAATGAGACATTACCCGTTGAGAGCACTATGGAAAAGGTAACATATTATTTTATTTAACTAGTGGGTTCTCGCAGCTTCGCTCGCATTAAGAAGTCAAACTTGCATCCCCTATTTCACCCCTTTAAAAGTGGCATTTCCAAAAACCTTTCTTAGCGGATGCCTACGTCATAACATCTACCTTCATTCCAAATTTTTTCCCAATCCGTCCAGTGGTTTGGGCTGTGCGTTGGAAGAGCACTATATCAGTCAGTTACCTTTGAGTTTTATATATTGAGATTGTAGTTAATTATTATCCCACTATTGTTATTGTTGTAAGTTCCGGCTGTTTGTCTAGTACGGCAGTCGTTAAGCCATGTCAGATGCCCTTAGGGCGGCTTGATAAACTCTAGACACCAGAGTTGGCCACACTCATTCGATAAGAAGAAGAATGTTATTATTGAAAACTCTGACACCAGAGTTGGTCACTGTTATACCGTCTTACTTACTTCCTAATGTTATAAAAATGTTAAAGTATGTTTGTGTGTAAAAATAACTAGAATCCAAATAACTAAACCAAAATTTTGATGAAATTTGTCACGGAGACAGACTGACACATTGTCAATTCTACTCTTAGAACTTACCCTATAAATACCAATTGGACTTGCTATTACATAAACAGAAAAGTCCTGAACTTTATTTGCACACTATTTAACGCTTTCATTTAATATTTGTTTATTTATATTCAGGAAACATCAAAACCGCCACCCAGCCCTATCAAATACGAGAATCCCATCCAAAACCACACAGAAGAAGCGACCAATTACAGCAAACCTCCCGAAACGTCGACCAATCACAAGTCGCCTGAAGTCCATCAAGATCAGACAGCCAATGAGAGATACGACAGTCAAATATCGACCAATAAGAGCTTTGATGCGACCAATCAGAGAGAAGCTGTCAAAATTAACCAAGATATAGTGCATTATAGTCAACCTTATTTACATACTTATAACGGTGAAGAGGTAAGAAACAAATAATCTAATCTGATTTTAACTGGAATAGTTTTTTTTAAATACATCATTATCGTACAGTCGTGGCTTAAAACAACGTCAATATAATAATAATATTTACTAACCGACTTTTTTACTTGAGAACTGGCACAATACTAAAAATAATAATGAAAAAAAAAACTAACTGACTTCAACAAACAAGGTTTCAAAATTTGTTGTTTTTTTTTATTACACAGTAACCTACTCGATTTAGAAAACATATCTTAGTTACATTTATTTTTAAAGAGAGATTTATTTTTAGCAAGATTTAGCCACATCTATAGCCTATTAAAAAATGAAATTATTTTCTAAAGCTTATTTAAAAAAAAAATTTTTTGTTCCCCAGATGAGTACGCCCCCGCAAATAAACCCCTACTTCCAGCAGGAGATATCTCTGCTGCCGCACGGGAAAGTGGCGCCCACTGTGCACGACCCTAATATGCGTGAGTATTCAATACTTATTTGTTACATTTATTTAACAAAATAGTAACATATATACATAGATATAGTAGATAGATTATATTAGATTACTAGCTGTACCTGCGACTTCGCCCGCGTGGAATAGTTTATTTGGGCATTACTTCTTTGAATTTTGAACCGTTTTCGCAGCGAACGCAACGGAAGCCCTCAAAGATGAATAATATTCCCCGTTTTTTCCACATTTTCCATTATTTCTTCGCTCCTATTAGTTGCAGCGTGATGTTATATAGCCTAAAGCCTTCCTCGATAAATGGTATATTCAACACAAAAAGATTTTTCAATTCGCACCAGTAGTTCCTTAGATTAGCGCGTTCAAACAAACAAACAAACTCTTCAGCTTTATAATAAGTATAGATTACATTTTAGATTATTATAGTTGGTAATTTATAGTTTTTTTTAATAAGTTTATTATTAGGTTTAGTTTTTAATTAGTTACTATTATTTCCATTGTAACAAAACACATACAAATTTTTTGTAAGTTGTTTTGAGTTATAATTTTTTAAGTAACATAATGATACTTGTATGTACCTTGTACCACAATATATAGAATAAATACGGTGTAATTTGTAGTATTTTTACAGTAAACGTTAATTTGTTAAGTAGACTCGCACTACCTTCATAGTCAAGACAGCGAGACTATGGAACTCTACCTGGAGCCCAGTTCCCAGAAAATAATAACCCAGGGGTCTTCAAATATAGAGTAAATAGGTTTCTTCTAGGCAAGCGTGCTACATCTTAGACTATAGTGGGGCTTAACATCAGGCAAGCTGTAGTCCAACGTAAGCCTATGTCATGTTAAAAAAATGCATCATTAGTATCTTCATCATCATCGTCATCAGCCTGTTATCGCCCACTGCTGAGCATAGGCCCCTCTTCTTGTACGCCACTCGTCCCGGTCCTGCGCAGATTGAATCCAGGTGCTCCCTGCGGTTGTTCTAATGTCATTAGTATCATTTTATTGCTTATAAATCTTAAAAAGCAATTTGTATTACTCAAGCTGAGCTAAATGAACTTACCAGGTCTTGGATCCTTAGTTGATTAGTCCGCTCCAGAGTAGGTACATAATCACTAGTAGATATATTATGTAGAGATAAATTCGAAATTGTAAAAAAATGCCGCCTTTCTTTTGCCCCTAAGATGCCAAAAGTTTGGTAGGACTGTAAAGGTTCGAATCCTGTCAGACGAATTTATTTTGCTTATTGGCAAATAAGTTTACAGATATAATTAATAATAACTCACAAGTCACCTCGATACAATGTAATACATAAAACTGTTAACAGTTAAGTGAAAGTCAAGTTTATAATCGGTTTTATATGTTTGTATTTTGTAGTTTGAATTAGTTGAAGATTTGTCTCTGACAGACTTTTATTTTTAATTGTTAGAAAATACGTCTATATTTTCATATCGCTTTATTTGTTATTCCAGGTCCAATCTCTTTAACCAACATGATGTATCCTGCTGCAATACCACAGGGATACCCTGCCTACATACCCAACCATAGACTGGTGAGTTATCTAATTATATAAAACTCAAAGGTGACTGACTGACTGACTGACTGATATAGCGATCTATCAACGCACAGCCCAAACCACTGCACGGTTCGCGCTGAAATTTGGAATGAAGGTTTTTTAAAGGATTTTTGGAAATGCCACTTTTAAAAGGGTGAAATAGGGGATGCAAGTTTTACTCCTTAATGCGAGCGAAGCCGCGAGCACCCACTAGTTGCACTTATCATTCAACAACAACAACATAAAAAAAATATATCTACGGCAAATGATGTTGCATGCATTGCAATCGTTATCGACATAAAATGTGTCGGGGCATTAACAAATTACAAAAAAAACTTTCAGAAGACTTGATAATCTTCTTTTTTTTGAAGTCGGTTAATACGAATAGTTTCAGTTGTATAATAGTTTGTTAATTAATTGCAGGAGCAGTTAAGTCAGCCCATGTACCAGCCCATGTTGGCGCAGATGGAGGAGCACAAACAGATCTCCACGTCGCCGCAACAACAGGAGAGCACTTTTAGAATCGGTGAGTACTTTCTCTTTATTTCTCTCTCTCTCTCTCTGAGACTCTTTCCTCATTACTGAGGGTCGTTACTCCACCGCAGAGTACTTTCCAATTTTCTCCGTGCTAGATGGCACTAGTATGAAAATACCTACTTTTGCACACGATCTAAATGAACGCACAGCGAGTATGAGTTCAAATAAATTGGTATATTTTTGCTATTCTATACCACTATCATCTCTGGTTTAAATTCTAATACAAATTTCACACAAATCAGTAGCATTCAATTTAGACGCTTCCGTAGCTTAGATGCTACGTTAAATTGTAGGTCTCGGCTGTTTGTCCTAGTACGACAGTCGTTAAGCCATGTCAGACCCCTAGGGCGGTATAAAAACTTCGGCACCCGAGTTGTTGAAACAATTTTACTCTAAAACTTATTTGTGACATCTTGTAACACACAGTGCAATAAAGATTTTGATTTTGGCCACTAGACCGAATTTGCTAGACCGTAATTATTGCTTACCATCGGAATGAATTATGTGTGAATTATAGTAAAATGCAAACGCATTGTAAACAATAAATTCTCATACGAACTTATTGACTCAAATAATAATTATTTATTTGCTCCTAAGAACTAGTTACAAATGATATTGCTACGTATTTATAAATTTATTAAAAGTGGGATACAACATTTGACGAGATGAAACTTTCATAAAGTAAATTTACCACATAGACATTATAAAGTGCAATACATTCCACACTAAGTCGAAACCTGTGTCGTGAAATGTAGGCTCTTTCCATTGATTCAAAGTTGGAAACAACAAGTACCTAATATCTTAGTTTTTTTTTACAACGAATGGGTTTGCACTTGACCGTAATTCGCCTGATGGTAAGCAAACATTACGGTCTAGGATGGAACGTGCTTACCCAGTAAGAACCGATTCACTCTCGCTTTGAAGATCGCAAGGTTATATTCCGCGGGGAACAGGGAGTCAGGCAGGGAGTTCCACAATTTAGCAGTTTAAGGTTAAGAATATATGCCTACACAATGTGTGTGGTTACAGATCCCTCGTACCCGTTCCAGCCAGTGGACTACGCGTGCTGCGACCCCGCACAGTTGCACCACCACCCGCCGCCGCAGAGAAGGTACTTACCTCACACTCGCGACTCCGACACACAAAAAAGTTTCGTATGATAGTTCTTTCTCTGCGCACGCCGTGAAACTGTGGAACGCTTTGCCGCTAGATATTAGGAAAGCACCATCACTAGATGCCTTCAAACACAATGTAAAGAAATTGTATTTATCTTCTTTGGTTCTGACAGAAGTTGCTATATTTGTTATTATTATTTTGTCTCTTGTATTATGCTATTATGTATGTATGTATATGTTTGTATGTATGATTGTTATATTTGTTTATGTTTATTCATAAGTAGTATAAACCTTTGTTCTATTTTTCATTATTTTATTTAATATCTGAAACACCTCGTCCCACTCATTTCGTTTGAAGAATATATCCCTGCCAGATTGGTTGCCTGGAAGAGACCGCTCTTAGCGATAAGGCCGCCAATTAAGACGCTGATTCTAATTTGTATGTTTTTTTTGTATTGTTTCATTTGTGGTGTTTTAATAAAGTATTTATCTATCTATCTGATACACCAAAAAAAAAACTTTTAGAAGACTTGATAACCTCCTTTTTTTGGAAGTCGGTTAAAAAGTGAAATGAAATCATTTATTGCCACCAAGTCAAGCCACATTCACAACGTTTATTAATAAAATTAGGGGTAATCACTTTTCGAATTGACTTAGTCAAAATTTTTATACTTTTATTTAAAAAGGTAAAGATAATCTTGTAAAACTCTCGACACTAGAGTGGACCACTCTTATATGAGATTATTCGTATTGGATCAAAATAATTTATTGTAACACAAGTAACAGAAAACAGATAGATGGTAATTAAAAACCTAGGATTGTTTATAATTGTCATTTATTGCATAAACTGTGTACGGTTATGGTGAAAGTTCCAAAGACTCGCACGAAGCGCTTTGCTTCTACCTTCATAGTAAGGACAGCGAGACTATGGAACTCTCTACCTGGAGCCCTGTTCCTAGAAAATTATAACCCAAATCTAGAGTATATTATAACCCAGAGGTCTTCAAATCTAGAGTAAATAGGTCCCTTCTAGGCAAGCGTGCTACATCTTAGACTATAGTGGTGCTTAACATCAGGCAGGTTATAGTCAAATGTAAGCCTATTTAAAGTATTAAAAAAAACATTTTAACTTGCGTAATTTACTAAAGCTATGTTTCTATGTAGAATATGGGACACTGACCAAACAAATTTGGTCCATAGTTTATCTCTATGACTGACCGATATGTAGTTTTGTTTTTTAATAATATAAATCCCGTTTGATTGTTGGTTTATTTCTAAGTTTGATAAAGCGTAGCTCAGCTAGCGGAGGCAATCGATTACTAATGTTAAAAAAAAATAAAAATACATTTATTGGGACACGAAACAAGAGATACAGAATGCAAGATATAAACAAGTGGGTACACACGTTTCATGTCACAATCCGGCCCCAACTCAGCATGTGCTGGATGCAAGCATCCAACGCTGGTCTTCCGTTGGAACCGGCAGGTGACGTCACGAACGTGACGAAAAGTATATATAATAAAGAGTGATTTGAACACAATAAAAATGTACAACATGTAGCAAACGTAAACAAACAAATAAACCATAGTACAAACATATAACACATAACAGACGGCGTAAAAAAAGTTAAGCAAAGTACGTGTTAAGTAAGTGTTAAGCAAAGGACGACGCGGTCAGTAAGCGGATGGGTGACCGAAAAGTAGGATTCTATTCCGGGTGCTTCCGTGGATCGGATGACACATTAAATTTTAGGTTCTGGCTGTTTGTCACAGTACGTTAGCCGTCATGCCATGTCAGAGGCCCTTGGGGCGGTTCGAAAACTGTCACCTGATTTGGCCGCTCTCTTATACGAACTTCATTTCTTTTTATTGCAGTTACAGCGTCCCCTACAGCCAGGTGGAGGTGCCCGCGATGCCGGCGCTAATGCCGCCAGCCTACCCGGCACCCAACATACTGCTGCCGCCGCCTATGCAGCAGTATCCGGTGAGTCAATAAGAAAAAAACATGTTTTAAAACAAAAGTCTTTAATTAATTTAAAGCTTGAAATAATAAGGTTTTTGCAAAAGAAAATGTTTGTCTTTAGCAGGTCTACTTTTCATCTCTCATTTCATATCTCTTCTAATATGGCGCGGTTAACTGTGTCGTGAAATTATTTTTTGGTTCAGTTATGTTTCCAGCTTCAACTATTCGCAGAGAAGAATTGATAGATAGATATACATGGATATATGTATATATATATGTTACGGTAAATGTGGATAGTGCGGGAATTATGCATAATTACCAGTGCTCTCGGTAAAAGTGGGAAAAACTTTCGAATTAATCACATTTACCGGTAATCATAGGCTCACGCTTGACTACAATTTGCCTGATGTTAAGCAAGTTATAATTTACGATCTAGCGCGCTCGCTAGAAGAAACCGTTTTACTCTCGACTTGGAGACCGACTAATTATAATTCAGAGGGAGTCTTTGGAACCTCTAATGTATAACGGTGCCTCCTTGCCGAACCTCTACTCGTGCAATTTATTTTAATAAACATTTTGATTCTGCTGTTTGATTTTATTATATTCTACCAAATGGGTATGGTTATCTATACTTCTATACTAATATTATAAAGCTGAAGAGTTTGTTTGAACGCGCTAATCTCAGGAACTACTGGTGCGATTTGGAAAATTATTTATGTGTTGAATAGAACATTTATTGAGGAAGGCATTAGGCTATATAACATCACGCTGCAAGTAATAAGAGCGAAGAAACAATGGATAATGTGGAAAAAAACGGGCAAATTTATTCATCTTTGAGGGCTTCCATTGCGTGCGCGGTGAAAACGCTTCAGAATGCAAAAAAATATTGCCTAAAATAACTATTACACGCGGGCGAAGTCACTGGCACAGCCAGTTGTATGTAATTACCGGTAAATGTGGATAATTCTCTACATTTACCGTGTGCGTTGGTAATTATGCATAATTACCGGTAATTATGCATAATTCCCGATTATCTACATTTACCGTAACATATATATATATATAGATACATAACATTGTATAACACTGTCATATCATAACTGTCGGGATAAGATAAGATAGCTACATAAGATACAATATGTTAACTGAACGGGTTTCACTCACGTGTAATTCGCGTATGTTGTTTACGCGTTGCGGGTGTAATGACACCCGTCTTCAGAACGTGCGTTCTGGGACCGCGGCAGCACACAGACTGCGCGCCGCCGCGCGAGCGGCCCGCGAACGTTCTGACGATGGGTGTCATTAGTAAATAACATACGCGAATTACACGTGAGTGTAACCCGTTTAGTTAACATATTGATAAAATTTCTCACGAAAGTTTTAATACATAAGGTACACTAAATAACCTAAATGTACCCTCTTTCTCCCTTAGGTCCAGTACCAAGAGCCGGTGCAATGGGCGCAAGTGCAGCCGCCCGTCGCTCCGAAACTGTACGACGTGTGTCCCGTCGTGTACCCGCACCACTACACACACTATAATGTCGTGTATCCACAGGTAATTATTTTTAACTTGTACGGGTTTGTATATATACATATGTATATAATTTTTTTTCTTAGTCCGGCCGCCAATCTCAGGAGTTTTTTTTTTTTTTACGTGTGATAGGTTTACGTTTGACTACAGCCTGCCTGATGTTAAGCATTGCTGCAGCCTAGGGTGTAACACGTTTACCTAGAAGATACCTATTAACTCTAGATTTGAAAACCCCTGGATAGTAGTTCGCAGGAAACACAGCTTCTGGTAAAGTGTTCCAGAGCTTTGCCGTCCGTACAATAAACGTAGAAGCAAAGCGCTGTAAGAATATTTATTACTAGTGGACGCCCGCGGCTTCGCTTGCATAATTTTGGAATAAAAAGTAGCCTATGACCCTCGCAGGACCTCATACTAACTACACAACAAAATTCATGATGATCCGTTTAGCCGTTTTTTGCATTATGAGCGTTTAAACAAACGGATAAAAAGACAAAAATTCTAAAAACTGCTAAAACGTGTTCTGTTATGGATTTAAAGTGTACACAAACATTTTTTTTCTAATAACTTCTATGTACAGATTTTGGACCCTCTTCTTTTTTTTTTTATGTAGTTTACAAACATTGACGTACAGTTATATATTCACTCTTAAAAATAACAATAAATTACAGTGTGTACATCACCTTAGACAGTAAACCTAACTTTCACATATAATCTATCACATATAACCTTCCTAACAATTAATACTTAAAAACTAAACATGCAATCTAACGAAGAACAGAGGGGAACAAGGCACATTAACTAAATAAACATGTACAATATCATCAATCTACTAATTTAGACAGTTCAATTTTAACAGCTGGTAGTGACTTATTGGAGAATATATCAAATTTTAATCTAATGTTGTCTTTATCATAAGTGTTACACATGCGAACTATGGGAGAGAAATGTAGCATATTTGTGCGTTGTCTATCAGGACAGAAACAATTTCATAATCATAATCATAATCATCATTTATTCATAAAGCCATTTTACACATCACATTGTATAGTTGTAAATACTAGAAAATAATTACAGTACTATTTAATATATGTAAATTTACAAGTTAAAAACTAAATTGTATTACTTAAGAGTAAGTATAATTATCTTCAGCTTTATTACATGTACATATAGTATATAATTAGAGAGCATTACATAAAAGCTATACATATTATGTACATGATTGATCATTAGTATCAGTTATTGTTGAGCGATGGATCATTGTGATTTTGGAGATAGTGTCTGCTGAAAGTAACATAATGATGACTGCCATTCTCAAATCATTCCACTTTCAAGACTTCAAAACTTCCAGATCTTTAGAAAATCAGTTTTGTACATAGGTAATTCTATTTTTTCCAGATGGTACCGCAAGCCTACCCGCTCTGCCAGCCCGTGTACCCGGTCCTGGACAAGGAGGCGGCCAGCTACCAGCACCGCAAGCGCACCTCCCTGCCCCCCTCCACCCGCCACACGCCCGACGACAAGAAACACGACGAGAAGGAACTAAACAGGTCACTTTTATGTTTTTTTTTGTGATTTACTTGGAAATGGCTGGAGCTATGTGAATAGAGTTGGTCAAAAACGCAAACTTTTGCAGACCGTCAAACAACGCAAAGTTGCGTACTTGGGTCATGTTCTCAGGCACGATAGATACGAACTTTTGCAACTTATAATGATGGGAAAAATTGCGGGGAGAAGACGAGTCGGTCGCAGAAAGAAGTCCTGGTTGCGGAACATTCGAGAATGGACCGGGATCAGAAGTGCCGCAGAATTGTTTCGCTTGGCAATGAACAAAATAAAATATGCAGAGCTGACTGCCAGCCGAAGATGTGAATAGAACTTAGTGTGGAGGTAGATGGTAGTGTACATATTATGACAATGGATACTTTTTATCCTGGATTAATACCGTTAATCCCGGATAAACACGACAAAATAAGAGTTCTTACATCGTTGGATAGTAATTCAATGTAAAGACAAAAGGTAAGTACCATCAAGAAGGAACTCAATAGGTAGGTAAATAAATAAATATTTCATCACACAGCGCCATCTAGCCCCATACTAAACAAAAGCTTATGTTTTGGGTACCAGAGAGTGGGGAGTTTTGTGTTCGTGATTAGCTCCGAAACGGCTGGAGCTATGTGGTTGAAACTTGCTTGTGGAGATAGACTAAAGTGTTTATTATCACAAAGGATACTTTATATCCGGGATTAATACAGTTATATCCCGGACGAACGATTAACTGAGGAACAACATGCATTGGTACATCTATGTAAATTAATGCAATGTAAATGAAACATCAATGAAACACGGTCGGTTATCGGTTCTTATCGGGTAAGCACGCTCCATGTTAGGCCACTTGCTTAGGCCTTTGCTAACCATCGGGCATACTATGGCAAAGTGCTAAACCGTTTTTAGTTACAAAAAATTATTAAAAAAAAACACATACAAACTTAATGCTATATAAATAACTGTGCTATCTTATATCTATTATTTTTTAATAAATAGTTGGAAATGTGTTTTCCAGACAAGACTCGTCTGAAATAGCGGCCAAGATCCAGCAGATCAAGGAGCAGATGGCAGCACTGAAGACGCGCGGCGGCGCCGGCGCGGGCGACACCCGCCGCGAGGGGGCGTGGCGGCGCAACAGCGGTCACGGGATACTGGGGCACGCACCGCAACATTACCACCAGTATGTTGAATTTGATGCTAGTTGATAGGTCGTAGTAGAAGGTACCAGTGATGTAACGAATATTCGCATATTTTTGCACATTCGTATTCGCATTCGCAAATTTATGCGAATGTTTTGCGAATATGAAATATTAGAAAAAAAAACAAGTTGAAGTTATAGCAGGTTAATAAAATTGAAATTAATTCATTTCTTATGTTTTTTTAATACAAGAAAAAGTAGATTACCCTCGTAATCGATCACATTATCAGTCTTCACTTCACTTTATCATTTGCCTTGGCATTACATATTTACATATAGACGATTGGCGCCGAATTTGAAAACAAAAACTGAACATTCGAATTCGCATTCGCGAATGTCGGTTATAGATATTCGCATCCGCATTCGCGAATGTTTAAAAAATGACATTCGTTACATCACTAGAAGGTAGTAGTAGTTTTATTATGTGAATGAAACACGAATACGTTTTGTATAAGATTTCCACACCCGATAGTCCCGTGTAAGGGCCCGTTCACACATGGGAGTCAGTTTTACCGGTACGTTTTTAACGGATACGCCATAAATTTATGCTCAGTTCACACATAGGTACCGTATAACGTACACCCGCACACACCGCCCGCCACGCACACAGTATCTATACGTTGAAATTCTACGTATCCGTATATTTTTACCGATCCGTCGTCCAGTATTCGATGACAAAACGAAACGTCATTTTTTTACGGAACGATATTTTTTACTGCATACAGAATACTGTGCCGTGTGTGAAGTCGCTCTAACAACTACATACGCCATCGACGAAAAAATAATGTTCACGATAAAACGGAACAGTAAAACGGAGACATGTGTGAACTGGCCGTAAGGGCGTGGTAATCTATATGAAATTACTATAGTACTCAGTATACATACATTTCATTTGTTGCGTCTGGTCGTTTGTATGTTTAATAAGTATGTACATATTTACGAAAGAAAAGTATATTATAGGTATTAAATCATCTAGTCATCATTATTTTATTATATTAGGGCTAGATGGCGCTGTGTGATGAGTCCTGAAATATTTATTTATTTGTAGACGTACACGTACAAAATTAAACATTCCTACGTCGTATTTAGCATGTTTAAATATTAAAATTGATAATTATTTATCATCACCTTCAAACATTATCTAATTTGGACAATATTACTTACATAGATTGATATCCTTCCTTTTTAAGTCGGTTCAAAATTAAACGTGAAGTGAGCTGTGAAATATAGAATAGTACAGGCCGCGAGGTCTAAGCTGAGCTTTGCATTTGTGTGAGTGATCTCCAACAGTACAGTCAGATAATACAATCCTAAAACAAATTTTATTTATATTTTGTAATATAAAATTCACAATTAAAAAAAATATTACCAATTCTTTTACAGCGGACATTGCACCGTCATAATTTTCCTTATCACTCGTTTTAATTTTCACTCTCGTCTTATGTGTCGTTTGTGTTAATTATTATTATTATTATCAGCAGCGGCGTCGTATCCATGAAACTTTTTCTCCTTCTTTTATTGCGTGGTCACATACATATTTCATTCTACAGTGATAGTTTCATTTTTTTCTTTCGCTAACCTCATTATTTTATCCATATTCATGGATACGTTTTTTTTCGCTACGTATTGAATTTATATATTATAGAGTTTTTTTTTAATATTTAAAATGAAACACGTAACGGTGCTATCAGTACAAGAGGTGAAGTATGGCAGGAGGGCGGGGGAAAACGGAGCCGCGCCCTAAGCCGGTTGACAAAAAACAGTAAAAACCGGTTTAAACCAAACTAAGGTGGCGCCGCGCTCTAAGCCGGTTGTCTCACCTACACTATCTATGTACACCCACACAAATGCAAAGCTCAGCTTACGCCTTCTTGACTGTACACTATTTCAAAATTTGAAAGCAATCTTAGCATCGTATCCACTACCTAGATGGCGCTGTTCGCTGTTAAAACACGCTATTGTGTGATTTGCTTAAAGGTCGTCTTTTATAGCATTTTGAGAATCGTGCGATTTCTAAATTCATGTATTTTTTTTGGAAGCAGGCCATGTGGACGGCCAATGCTGCGTTAACCTAATCAGCGATGTGTTTCACAACATTGGAATAAATTTCACTGAGACAATGTGCCAACACTGCCAATCATAAAACCCTTTAAAACTAATCTTATTTAAAAGTGGATGCTCATCATTGGGATAGGTAATTTGTTTCAGCTAGCGGAGGCAATCGCTTGCGATTGCCAATGTTAAGCAATTGTCGACGCGGTCAGTACGCGGATGGGTGACCAAAAAATGGCATTATGGGCGCTTCCGCAGGTCGGATGACACGTTAAATTGTTGGTCCCGGCTGTTTTTATCGTAAGGCAGTCGTTAAGCCATGTCAGAGGCCTTTAGGGCGGATTGATTAACTCTCGACACCAGAGTTGGCCACTCTCATTCATTTAGACGTCTTTGATTGATATTTCGTTACCGAGTGAAAACTTACCGTATATATAAGTATTAAATTTGTTATCCCATACTCAATTGTTTGTAGGGCAAGATGGCGCTATGTGCAATGTGCCGGAATATTTATTTATAATATAAATTGTGTGTGTCTTTTCAGGCGACAAAACGACGAGAATCAATTGAGTTCAGCCGCCAGAGATATCATAAACTCGTTGAGGAATATGCAGGCGAACAATACATGTGAGTTTTACAACTTTTATTTTAGGATAGTGGGTGCTCGCGGCTTCGCTCGCATTAAGAAGTAAAACTTGCATCCTTTAATTCACCCTTCAAAAACGGCATTTCCGAAAATCTCTTCTTAGCGGATGCCTACGTCATAACATTTATCTTCATTCCAAATTTCAGCCCAATCCGTCCAGTGGTTTGGGCTGTGCGTTGATAGATCACTATATCAGTCAGTCAATCTTTGAGTTTAATATATTTTGATTTATTTATTTTACTTACATATTCTCCTTTTTCAATCGACTTTAGAAAAAAGAGGAGGTTCTCAATCCTTCAGAATGTTTATTTTTTATTTTTCTCAGATCAGCAAGACAGACGCTTCGAAAACCAGTCGTATAACAGAAGCTACGAGAGGAATGACAACTATCGTGGTCGGAGACATGATGCCAGAGACGTAGACAAACTGCAGGAGAGACAGGGGTGAGGGCATATGTATATATATTTACACTATGTAGTGGACGCCCGCGTCTTCGCTCGCGTTATTTCGGGATAAAAAGTAGCCTATGACAATTGTAAGACCTCATACTACCTACATACCGAAAATCATAAAGTTTCGTCTGCCGTATTTGCGGTATGAGCGTTTAAAAAAACAGAGAAACACAAAAAAAAAACATAAATTGTTGGAATATGTTCTGTTATCAATTCGAAGTATCTCCAATTTTTTTTTTCAATGTTCTGACTCGCGACCCTCTTCAGCTTAGTTTATTATATTATCTATGCTAATATTATAAAGCTGAAGAGTTTGTTTGTTTGAACGCGCTAATCTCAGGAACTACTGGTGCGAATTGAAAAATTATTTTTGTGTTGAATAGACCAGTTATCGAGGAAGGCTTTAGGCTATATAACATCACGCTGCAACCAATAGGAGCGAAGAAACAATCGAAAATGTGGAAAAAACGGGGATAATTATTGAGGGCTTACGTTGCGTGCGCTGCGAAAACGGTTCAAGTCATGGGTAACAGCTATAATTTATAAAGGTTGTTTGCAAAAATAAATATGATGCCTAAAATAACTATTCCACGCGGACGAAGTCGCGAGCACAGCTAGTAGATTATATTACCATGTTGGGTTCTAAATAAAGACACAAACAGAAAAGCTAAATTTAATGAATTGGGTAAAAAATTTAGCAGTCGCCCGAGTGCTATTTCCATACAAACTGTTGTATAGTTAGACTCAAAAACTAAGAAAGTTTGACTGATGATTAATATCTCAAATTGTTCGTGTTCAAACAAAGATCTCGCCTCTATCTCAGCAAGCGCATTACCAATGTTAAGCAAAGGTCGACGCGGTCAGTACCTGGATGGGTGACCGAAAACTGACATTCTGACATTCCATAAGGAAAAAAGCACCTAGAAAACTAAAGACATAGGTTTAGGATAGAATCATTGCTGCGGCTGCCACGCTCCCCGTAATGATATTAACCGCCCGACAAAAAAGTAAGAAGTTCTCATTCGACTAAATGTTTTTATGATAATGATGGTGATAATTTTTTCCCCAGTGTCCCGAGCGATCGTCCAGATATGAACGGCAAGGGTGACGCGGGCAAGTTAGAAGCGAGGCCCCGGGTCAACATTAACTTGCCGTACCGACCACATTTGTTCAGACAGGTATGTTGTAACACAGGAAAAGGTATATACATACATTATGGTATAAATAGGACATACACCAAAACCAAAAAGGGTTGAAAATATGGTGACGTTATTTATACCGATTATCCAAAATTACACTGTATAAATCTATAATTTCCAATTTTTAAATTGGAAGCCCGCTGAGGAAGAGGATGGCCGAGAAGGTCATACATACATGGAGCAAGTAAAAGAAAAGGCGGGTGTCATGTCGTATTAGGAGTTCAAGGAATTGGCAGAAGATCGGGAAGGATGGCGCCTCCACAGACAAGGGCCTTGCCCTTATATTTGTGATGATGAAATCGATAATGATGATGATACAATAATGAGATGTACAGATAAACGTTAATCAGCTGTCCCGAGCGTATTTCCATATTGTAAATGCGCGTGTTTTATCATCATCGTTGTTATTTACTGCCGGTTTCGTCTTAATTTGATATTGGCTTCGAACATATCGCTGTTGTATAGTATTAATAAACGAATAAAGATTAATATCCTATTTGTAGAACAACGATTAACTCTTCCTTTGAATCAATTGTTTTGTGGTCTGTAAACGGCTAAACTGTATGATGTTATGATTATAGTATTTTATCATCATTTCAGATGTCGCCGGGAACGTGGTGCAGACGGTCGCCGGCGCCCGTACATCCCAGTAAGTCGTCATTTATGTTTGTCTGTGGAACTCCTTGCCCTCTCTCTGAATCTCTATTCCCCTTGAACTATAATTTGTCGGTCTTCAAGTCGAGAGTAAACCGGTTTCTTCTAGGCAAGCGCGCTATATCGTAGACTATAACGTTGCTTAACATCAGGCAAGTTGTAGTAAAGCGTAAGCCTATTTCATGTTAAAAAAAAAAAGATACCCTAACTGCCTGTTAACCGTGATTTCACTCGTCTTGTATAAAATGTTGCTATAATGATAAAGGAAAGAGGCGTTTGCTCAGGTTTGGTACAGGACCAATCAAATAAATAAATCTAATCACTACTGTAACAAGAACAATTGATGATATACTATCGATTGTTTTACTTGGGGTTTAATAAACAAAAATGTTTATAAATAAAACATCAAACTAAAAATATATTTTTACACTTAGTGGTCAAAGTCATATAAATTAGCCAAATAGAAATAGATTTATTCATAAAGTAATAAATATTCTTTATTTATTCCAGCAATGAACCACCCGCGGCGGCCGCACCCCGACAATAGACCGCGTCGTTAGACAAACCAACAATAATATACACATATATCTACGTAACAAACAAACATAACTCACGCAGATTAAGAGAATAGCAAACGTAATAGTGTTGTTAATTTATGTTGTTACTAGAATTCTGATATTATAATACAGGGGTTTTGGTGATTTAATTGGTTCTTTAACGTGAAGCGGCCTGAACGTGTTTACATACAAAATGTTGGATAGTAAGACTCACAAATTAAGAAAGATTAAGTGCTATTATAAGTATGTATGTAACCAATAATCTAATCTATTGATATCTATATAAACAATAAGCGCGATTTCCGACAACCAACCATTTCGCATGTGATATTTTTTAGGTTTATCTTAAAGTATGTCATTTAATTCTTATTATACAAAATACACCACATTACAAAACAAGAAACTGTAGATAATTCAAAATTGAGATCAATCATAATGATAAATTCATCACTGAATCTTTCTACGTCTCTTAGTTTTACATACAACATTTTGCATGAAACCACGTTCAGGCTACTGCGGTTAAGACGCTACTTGTTCACCATTACCCTGTGTACGGTCCCGCAGAGCACGATCTCACGACAACTGAGCTAGTCATTTTTTTATAATTAAACTAGTGATGCGCCGTGATGGCACGGTTTATCGACTGTCGATGGAATACAGATGATCTCGAATATACATAGATAGATTGATTCTTATCGGGTAAGTACTCCCCATCGTAGTCCGTAGCCTTTGCTTACCATCAGGCAAACTATGGTAAAGTGCAAACCTATTTTAGTTAAAAGGAAAAATATACACACCAAAAAAGTTACACGTTGAAAAAAACTTAAAACTAATTTATAATGTGTTACAAAATGTTTTGACACATTATTAATAATGGTTATCCAAAGTTTCAGAATGACATTCAGTTTAATTCTCCCAGCAAATCAAATTCTACACGTCGTCATTGAGTTTCAATTTTTCAATCATTGACAGTGCATTGTAATTAATTTCTAGAAACTAAAAAATACAATTACCGATCATTAAGTTGAGACTTAATCGGTTTGTTTACGCAAACGCATCAGATCGTAGATTACAACGTTGCTTAATATCAGGCGAGTATCATCAACCTTGTATGAAAAGAAAACCCAAATCATTTAATTTAATTTGTAAAATTTCTATACCAGTTTTTGGCATATCTACTATCGACCACAGTGTCAAGCGACATGCTGCTTAAAACCTTAAAATATAAAAAACGTGCCATCACAGCGACGTCCAAACAAATATCTACGTCAAGTAGGTTTTAGTTTATAATTTAAATTTAAAGTTTAACTTTGATTGTTCAGTGCGGAAACCGTTCGTTAGTAAATAGTGTTAATTATTATTTTATGTAAATTATTTATCTAGTAATTCAATTGTTTAGTTTTAGTTATGTATGGGATGTGAATTTGAAAGTTGAGGAGCTTTTTTTGTTTTGTTGACAATTTCATAAATAAATTATTTCCAATTCCAAATTATTATATAGATATTAATTTCATTCAGTTATGCATTCGTAAAAAAAGTAAATAAAATTCGTATCTGATTGTGATACGTTGGTGAATTATTTTTAGTACCTATATATGTAAAAAATTATATAATAAGTACATATACACAAAATAGTACCAAACTAAAGTTTCATGTTTTACTAAGAAATATAAAAAAATTATTTGTTGTTACTAAAGTGATTAAAATAAATCGTTACCAAATTAACTTATTACGCTCTTGTTTTTAGTTTTATGTAGAAACATAAGTACATTATAGTTTTAAAATATGTTATTTGATTTGTAAATAGTTTTAGCACAAGAGTTTCGTACTCTATGACAAAAGTTAAGTAACGGTCGATGCGGTCCGTTTTTGGATGGGTGGGCAAAATGGTAAGACATCTTAACGCTTCCATTAAATTTCGGCTTTGGCTATTAGTCATTATAGCTATGTCAGAAGCCCATAAGGTACTTTAAAAACTCTTTACACTTAAGTTCGCCGTTTATTCTAATTTATTTCCTTATTTTGGAATTACCTTTTACTAAGTCAATAATTTGGTTTAAAATGAATCTCGTTGCAATTAATTTACATCCCATACATTTTTAATTGCAATAGAAATGTGCTAAATAAATATGTATAATATAAAAAGAAAACAGCTGTGTGTCATAATGTACGTGAAGTATGTGTGTGAAGCTATTGGATAGTAAGACCAAAACCTGAATAAGGATAAATTATACCTAAAAATGTATTTATCTAAACAAAGAGCTCGCTTGTAGAAAACCAACCTTATAGGTTTTGTGGTTATGAAGTTCTATCAAAAATGTTTTCATACAAAATGTTGATTTTTATTACGAATTTTGGAAAATTACAAAACTTATACCGTTGGGTCTGTATAAGCGAGGTGTTTTACTTTAATACAATTCAAGATATAATTTATCAACTTATCTTTCTCAGTTTTTAGTCTTACGCATACAAAATTTTGTATGAAAATAAATTACGCTCAGGGCACTACACGTTAAGCTGAACTTAACCCTTTCCCTCCTTACGGTACTTAGAAGTACCACCACATTTTTCGTCTAATATCTTTAGTACGAAAACACTTTACGTGAACGGCAACTGACGATCCTTTAGAGTACCGTTTCCGTCAGCCAATCACAGCGCGTTAATTGAATTACCGCGCGACATTGGCGTAAAAATTGAAATTCTTGTCACAACTTGTCGAACGTTTTTTCATTTCGTTGTGCAGTGAAATAAAAAAAGTTTTATAAGTAGAATATCACAGGTAAGTGCTATTTTTTTTACTATTTACGTTGTTTATATCATTGGCTATATTTCTAAAAGCTGTTATAATGTATTATCACGATATTTCATACGAATATTTGATAAAAACTACTGCGGACTTAAAAGTACCGTCAGGTGATTCTAGTCTCAAATATTATGATTTTTTATAATACATGTATACGATGAAGTGGTTATTTTATTTTATTATTATTTTTATAAACCCATGTTATTTTTTTTTTATTATTGTTCTAATCAAGGTTTTTATTGTTTTAGGAATTGAGATGGATATTAAAAACAATACGGCTCTAATTGAAGCCCTGTTATTAGAAGAGCTTCCGGACTGCGACGAAGCGTCTGATGCAGGTGTGTCCGATGATGAAGTGGAAAATGTTCAACTACCCTCGCCAAGAGGTTTCGATGAAATTTTTGAAAGAGCTATAGAAGATGTTTTGGCCGAAGTTCCGCCGTCGTCGCCGTCAAATGAAGATGTATTGGAGTACCCAATAAATC
Source organism: Macaria notata (assembly GCA_927399415.1). Classification (NCBI taxonomy): domain Eukaryota; kingdom Metazoa; phylum Arthropoda; class Insecta; order Lepidoptera; family Geometridae; genus Macaria; species Macaria notata. Next base: position 6,440,607 of record OV656752.1, read on the forward strand.
AGGTACCCACATCTTCATTACCTGCACCTAGTGTTCAGCCTGATCTACCATCTGCAAATAACTCTTCACACCGAACTAACCAGCGATTACCCGAACCAAACCGTAAATGGAAAAAGAGGGACCTAAGTACATCTTTACCGGAATACATTGCGGATACTGGAGTAGTAGATGACTGGTTTGCTCACTGTACCACACCGACTGATATATTTTTAGTATTGATTGATGACATTGTTGACAATATTGTATACCAAAGTAACCTTTATGCTACTCAGAAAAGCAAAGTATTGAACCTAAAAAAAGAGGAACTCCTAACATTTATAGGTATTAATTTTTTTATGGGTTACAATACTCGTCCGGCGTGGAGAGACCACTACTCTTCGGCACCTGATCTCAACAACGCGCTTATTTGCAAGACTTTGCCTAGAGACAGGTTCGCTATTATTTTATCTCATCTGCATTGCAATGATAGCTCCAAAATGCCTTCAGGCTGCAAAGATAAATTATATAAAATTAGACCAATGATTGATGCACTCAATAAAAAATTTGAAATGGTTTATCATGGTACTCGCGAACTGAGTGTAGATGAGTCCATGATTAAATTCAAAGGTAGGTCTGTCCTAAAACAGTATCTACCTATGAAGCCCATAAAAAGGGGGTACAAACTGTGGTGTCTTGCTGACCAGAGGGGGTATATAAAGAAGTTTCAAATTTACCAAGGGAAAGACGAAGAACTGAACACAAAATTTACCGGCTATGGATTAGGAGAGAAAGTAGTTTTGGAGTTAACGGAACAAGATTGGAGTAAGGGGAAGGTAGTTTACTTTGATAATTTTTTCACGTCTGTGGCTTTACTTGAGAAACTGAAAACTGAAAACACCTACGCATGTGGAACTATCCGAAGTAACAGAAAAGGACTGCCCGGAAATATGCTCGCTGATTCTCAATTGAAAAGGGGCGATAGTGATCATCGATTTTCAAATTTAGACATTGGATATTGGAAATGGAAGGATAATAAAATGGTTCATTTAGTGTCTAATTTTCACGGGAACGAAGAGGCAACTGTGTCACGTAAAGAAAAAAATGGAACCAAGTCAGCCATTACATGCCCTATAGCTGTCAAAGATTACAATATGTATATGGGCGGCGTAGATAAAGCTGATCGTTTGAGAGCCCTTTACTGTATAGATCGCAAATCTCCGAAATGGTGGCACAGATTGTTTTGGGGTCTTCTGGACATCGTATTTGTCAATGCATATGTCATTCATGGACTTATAATGGAACAGACTACCGTAAAAGATTTTAGACGTTCTGTTACTCAAGGCTTGATGACAATGAAAGATGCTAGTCAGAAAAGGAAGACTTCTACTGACAATACTGCAAAAGGCGGCCCTTCCAAAAGACGCAAATCTGACTACTCCACTATAAAAGACGTACGCTTAGGTAACAGAGGCATCCATTGGCCTACGTTTGTAGAGAACAGGGGAAGGTGTGAGGTTTGTAGTTTGAAGAAGATTCAGTCGAAACCTCATAGTAAATGTTCGCATTGCAACGTGTTTTTGTGTGTAAACGAAAAGAAAAATTGTTTTATTGAATACCACGAGGTTAACCTGTAATTTTTTTTTTTATTACTACTACTTAAGTCATTAATTTAATTACTGCTAAGTCAATAGTGGATCTCATTATTTTTGTAGTTTCAATCAAAGTTCCTACCACTCTGTTAACACGAAGTTCCTGACGGTACTTATAAGTCTAGGTCTTGGAAATAGTACTTCTAACTATAATAAAAATCTAAAAAAAATCTGTGTTTTTAATTTTACCTACCTTATTATGAAAATAAAGTTCAAAAGCGGAAATTCGTTAAAAATCACTACCCCGGGGGGAAAGGGTTAATAATTACTATCCACTTTTATAAGTACATTTCTATACAATATCTTGTTTAGTTATAGTCGTTAAGTTTCACTGAATAAGGTTGATTTTTGCTTGTAAACATTCAGTGGAAATATTTGAATTGTGTTTTTGGATTTTTTTTTGTTTGTCCTTTTTCGTGATATAAATTTTATATATAAGAGTATTTTAATTAATAATGCACAAATATGAATTGTTTTAACCTAGTTCCTTTAGTAATATTGTTCTTTGTTGTCATGTGATTTTATTTTATACATTAAATGTTTCTTATATTTTAAATTATCCGTAAAATGTTATCTAACGAATTGAATGTTGTAAATATTTTTTGAATATTTTCACCGAATGTGACCAATCTCAAAATAATTGGCAATAGTAAAAAAAACATTGCGACGAATTCAGAATTATCTTTATTTGAAGTCGGTTTCAATACAATAAGAGTGATAAATATGATTTATAAATCATATTTCTTTCTCTTTTACTCTATTGCCAAGATTTTATTTACATAAATCTATTTTATAATTTGTATAGTTTTAAGTTTATTACGTTTATTCAATATTGAGGACTATTCAAGTCTAACCCATACTATTTAAACAGAGAAATGCCCATTTAATATGCGATGAAGAAAGAAAATGTATAGAAAAAAACTTACCATTTACTTACAAGAATAATTTACTTAAAAATATAGTTATATATATATATCTAAAGCATAATCTTTTAAGTTTTCAGGAAAAAGCTGGTATGAAAGTGGTGAATTAGAGTCGAGAGTTTTTAAATAGCCGTAGGTCCTTAGTCATCCGAAGCACGAAAGCGCCCAGTTGTGAAATGTTATTACCTATGTCGGTGCTACCAAGAACAGAAAATAATTTAAAAGGTTTTGCTTTAGTTTCAAATCTGTACCTACATACACACAAAACTTTATGTATTACAATAAATATTTTAAAATAGTACTTACATAAAAAAGAAATTGGTTCGGTAGCATTAATATTTTAGTAAATAAATAAGTTAGTATTACGCTAATTCTGACATACTCTGTATATATTCAGATATATAGTTGAGGTTAGACTCGCACCAAGCGGTTTGCTTCGATTTTCATCGTGCGAACAACCCAACTGTGGAACTCCTTGCCCGAATCTCTATTCCCCTTGAACTATAATTTGTCGGTCTTCAAGTCGAGAGTAAACCGGTTTCTTCTAGGCAAGCGCGCTACATCGTCGATTACAACGTTGCTTAACATCAGGCAAGTTGTAGTCAAGCGTGAGCCAAACTAATGTAAAAAAAATATAACTTACTAAATCTTGCTAGTAAGAATAAAGCTTTTTAGTTAATTTTGCAAATATATTATATACATTGTGTATGTCAGAATCGGTGTCTTATAAAAGTTAATTATATGGTTTCAACTCAAAAAGTATATAAAGTATATAAGATAAGAAAAATCTAGTTATCTCATTATCAGTCTATCTGTCAGTTACCATCACTCAAGCCACTTTTTTGGTGCCATATTAACTAAAATAATAATACAATTTAATTATCTGTAATATTAATTATTTTAAAATAAAAATAAGATATGTTACTACACAAGGTTACCTGAAAAAACACCAGCGGTCTTTCAGTACTAGCTAACATCAAATACAAGAACTTTAGATCTATGATTTTTAGGAATTAATTAATCATGACAAAGGTGATCGCCTCCTGAAGAAATGTGTGTATAAACATTTTTTATTTTCATGAATTTCTAAGTCTTAAAACAACATTTTGTTTTAAAACCTTTTTAAATTTATGAAAATTTGACTGAAGTCTGAGATATTTATTACAGACACTTAAGAACAAGTGAGATAATGAGTAAACTACAATTATCTCAAAACCTAATCTCTAGCAAAGGTATAATGATATTCTTGTATTTGCTGGTATGCATTTGATATTGGCTTCCTAGTTTTGCAAGATTGCTGTAGTTTTTCATATAACCTTGTATGTAAAACAATTAACATAAATTAATATTAATGCTACCGAACACAATTTCAGATATTACAAACTAATTATTATTAATTATAACAAAACATACATATTTGACAGTTGAACTGTAAGTGTTTTTTGACATTCGAATGGTAAGTCGAATAGCGTCCGCCATTTTGGATTTTGGGTTTATGTTAACATTTTCAAATGCAATCTTATTGAATGTTTCGGCTGCCTCTTTTAAGGGCTGCTTAAGTCAATACAAAGGAAGTCAAAATCTTTTATTGCACTTATGGGTACAGACAGATGGTAAAAAGTACTTTAAAATAATAGAAAAAAAATCCACAAATTTACATTTAGGGTGTAACTAAAGTAGGCAAGAGGCATACTACCTTTGAAAGAAAGAAAATCATTTATTGAAGCAAATAATAACAAGATATATGAAAAACTACGTTAATAAAATACATATTGCCACAATACATAGCACTGATCTTCCATTGGCGCTGGCGATAACGTCACGGACGTGTACATAGAATTAAATTGTTTTTAACACACACAGCAAAAAAACAATAATATTTGACTAATGTCGCTTGTGTAGTGTCTCCTCCGGCGACATTCTGGCTAAATATCTATATAATCTACTATGTAAAGAATACCGTGTACATACATTCACAATCCAACTTCAGAATGTTAAGGGCAAAATATGCAAAAATACGTCTTGCCGTGAGAATCGAACACTGTACCTCGGTTTCGTAGTCGATAAAATAGCATGTCTCAAAATACCAAAATAGTCGAATGCGTTTCCACTTATCATTTGAATGTATTAAAATATATTAAAAATAGAAATAAATATTAAATAATATAAATATGATTGTACTTGTAAGTCGGTGTACATGTAGTGAGTTTGATTTATAAAGTTTATGTAACGTAGAGTATATCATTGTTAATATTAAAGATTTTAGCGTATAATGATGGTTTTATTCACTTGTATTTACATATAAGTTATTAGGAAGTCGTGGTTTATAGAAAAAAAACTTTCAGAAGACTAAATACCCTTCTTTTTTTTGGAAGTCGGTTAAAAATGATGCTTGACAATATAAGTATGTAGAGATAATTTGGAAAAATTAAATCAAATGAAATGGCAATCTTTATATTTAATCCTGTCCGAAGCTGCTTATGTAAAACTTCCAAAGTTGAAACATACCTAATCTGATACAAAAAGAAATATCGATATACTTATGTAGGTACCTACCATATCTATAATATATAAAGAAATAATATAAAAAAAAATTATAGTAGATACCCATGATACAAGCGTACCTAAGCTTAGTATGGGGCTAGATGGCGCTGTGTGATATGTCCTGAAATATTTATATGTTTAATTATATAGTAGTTTTTATCCAGGATAGCCAGGGTTTTAATCAGGTCACCCACGCAAGCGACACTTTGGTCCATGTTGGAGCTTACCAGTACCGGAATGGACCTGGCTCCCAAACGAGGCTCCCGAAACACACAGTTTAGCATTTGACGACTGATTTTACATTTGAAGGTGATAGTGTCCTAGAAATATTTTTGCATAAATATACAAACCATACACGTACATCGTAGATTATAACGTTACTTAACATATAAGGCAAGTATAAGTCAAACGTAAGGTTTGTGACTTCCCCGGCGCACAACTGCTCCGCACAACTGGTTGTGCCGATGGGAATTTTAATTCCCTTCGGCACAACTAGTTAGTCCTTTGGGAAAAAAACTGGACCCACGACACAACTGACCAACTGGTTGTGCCAAAGGGAATGAAAAGTGTACTATTGTCTTCCACACAACCAATATGCACAACTGTATTACTATTGCTATATACTATTTGTAAAAAAAACCATATTTATAACAAACGTAGTTAAAACAATCTGAAGCGTCCGTAGCTCAGCTAGCGAACGCAATCGTATGCTATTACCAATGTTAAGCAACTTTTGACGCGGTCATTGTTTGGATGGGTGACCAAGAAGTGGTATTCCATTTCGGGCGCTTCCGTGGCTCGGGTGACACGTTATATTGTAGGTCCCGGCTATTTGTTACAGCACGGCAGTCGTTAAACCATGTCACACAATTAAAATATGTAGAAGCAATGAAAACTTGCGATATCCTTTGTCTTAAAATATACTAACATAGTCACAAGTAAAACAAACATAGGTATTTTAAACAATCTAAGCAGTGGTAAAGTAGCAAGTGAAACCGCGTTCACCGCTAGTATGTACATAATGTGTATAAACAGACATAACAACAAACAATACGATACATAGCGAGGCGATTAAACAATTAACGCACTGCAAATTGTTCGGGGTGGTGTGAGGTAGGAGATAGGAGCGGTTTTTACAACTTTAATTATTTTACTGGTTTTTTTGAATGTAAGATATTATTTTTTGTTATTATTCTGAAGTGTTTTGTGCGTAGTTTTCATACAAACTGTAGGAAGTATTCATAGCAAGAATTACGAATGTATTTCGTTAAATATACCTCAAAGTGTACATATCTAATCAAAAAGCTCTATTCTACAAACCAACCCTATAACATGGGTTTGTCAATTGATTTCGGCAACGGACACATACGTACAAGCTAAGTGTTGGAAGACCTGTGCTTGGGCGATTTATGTAAAACTAGTGGATGCCCGCGGCTTCGCTCGCATTAAGAAGTAAAACTTGCATCCCCTATTACACCTCTTTAAAAGTGGCATTTCCAAAAATCCTTTCTTAGCGGATGCCTGCGTCATAACATCTACCTTCATGCCAAATTTCAGCCCGATCCGTCCATAGGTTTGGGCTGTGCGTTGATAGATTACTATATCAGTCAGTCAGTCAATCAGTCAGTCACCTTTGAGTTTAATATATATAGATAAAAAAATTAGAGAAACTTTCTAGCCGATGGTAAGCACCGCTGTGTCGTGTAGCTGTGCAGCAAATTTGCTTACAAGAAGCCTACTGTGGATTTGATGACATTGTATTACAATCTTCAAGACACAGGTCAAAAATTACTGTCGTAAGTACGTGACGTCACAGCTAGCCCCAACAGAAAACCAGCGCTGATTGCTTCCAGTAATCAGCATTAAATATGAATATGAGTTGTTGCTGTGTTGAGGCAGACTTATCTATTTATTGTGGGTATGTGTGCGTATATATATATAATGTTTTTTATTCTATTCTCGATAAAAAAATCGTTTTTTCCGCAATCGCCTACAACTTACCCCTCCAGGGGTGCACCGGGGTAGGAGGGGGGTGAAGTGAGCGAGCGGGTAATTTGCCGGGTAATAGCTCCCCCCGGCGTATCTTTAATCTGATCGCTAATTGGATAGCAGACAGAGACGGATTCAGGGGATAAAGTGGCTTTTTTAACTTCTTATAGTAAAGGATGGGTTTTATAAGTTAGTAGTAGCTACTTGTGTATTTAAGTGAGTGATACCGTAATTTCTAAATGAGTAGAATCGATTTAAACCAACATTTATTGAATAAATTAATGATAGCTATTGACATAATTACATTGACTGTAAGTTGTTTAGAGATTGAGAGAACTTTTTGACGTTACTCTTCGGATACTCTTATCCTTAAAAACAGTATTGTTACGGGATAGGGGGCTGTTTTTAAGGAAAAACAGAATGCCTTAATTTATTGCCTTTAATTCGACGATGTTTTCACACACAAGTACGTAGAGTACTACGAAAAACACTAAGCACACACGTTCACTATACAGTACTTCACTTAGCACTTTCACACTCGTAATATCGCTTCGGTATCGCTTGACTGTTCGCTTCGATCGCTTGATTGAAACTGTCCACTGGCCCGAGCTGCGCCCGTTTATATATCGGTAAGAAACTTCTCGAATGCTTTTGTATTACTTGGATCAAAACACAACCATAAAACCATTGTTATGCAAATTAGTTTCTTTTGTGTTACACTTAACAATGATGAATGTCGAACAATCTGGAACGCAATTAAAATGAGGTAAACAACTTGTTTACGTGTATGTGTACGCGCAGGTAGCTGCCGGTGGTAACGTGAACCTTCCAGAAAGGTCGCGGCGCAACACTATAATAATTCTGTATTACCAACCAACCAACAATCAAACAAGACCAATACAACACAATATATCTTTATCAAAATAAATTACAATATGAAAAGGACTTCAACTATAAATAAATGTACAAGTGGGCGGCCTTATCACCTTGAGTGATCTCTTCCAGGCAACCTTAGCTCGCCACCTACCAAATTGATCTCACTGTACACGTAAATAAAAAATACTTAAAAATAAAACCTATATCTCAACAGAAAAAAATAAAAGGAAATCTAACTAATTTACACATTACAAATAATAATATTAATAAACTAGGAACACACACATTGAACACCAATAAATACGATTGACAGTTTTCAACTACCAAGTGTACCAATAGCATTACTATACCAGAACATAGAGGGTTCAAAGGTTACAAAACTCTCTACACTAGAGTTCACCATTCACAAACAATACGAATATTAAGAAGAAATAAAACTACTGAATATTAAGAGAAGGTGAAAACACTTAGGTATAAACAAAACCTGAAAACACTACTGGCGCCACCTAACGCGATTTGTCAGCATTCAGCGAACATTGTCTGGAGAAGCTTTCACTAATCATCGTAATTAGCTGCAGATATTACGACGAGAGTAAACGAAGACGCTTATGTCTAGGAAATTTACGGATGAACTAAATGCATGTATAAAAGTATACTTCAGACAGCATTTAAAGTTGTTACACATTTATTATATTATATTATATTATATTATATTATATTATATTATATTATATTATATTATATTATATTATATTATATTATATTATATTATATTATATTATATTATATTATATTATATTATATTATATTATATTATATTATATTATATTATATTATATTATATTATATTATATTATATTATATTATATTATATTATATTATATTATTATTAGTAAAATGAGTTCTTTTGTTTTGGTAAAGGCATAAATATCACAGAATAAAATAAATGACAAACGCAATAATGCGTAAATAGCAAACGGTCTATTACAATACAATACAATACATTTATTGATAATTCCATTATTACAAGTCATACAAGTCATACAATTAAATTACATGTCAGTCTATTATATATCTATCACTATAGATATTTTGTTATTACATTATCTAGACTTAAAATAATATACCTAAAAAACGATTAAATTCCTTACTTATTTTAAAATTGCAATTAATATATTGACTATCTATTCACATTGTTTGGATCACATCATTGTTTTTTTTTTTAACTACGTACTAATTTATTGGCATGCATATTTTGTGTAATAAATATCTATTTATTTCTATATATTGTGCCCCCTCCTGCCCGGTAGCGTCCTGGACGCCGTGCCGAGCGGTCGCTTTCGGGAAATATCAGTAGAGCCTCGTAAATACAATTGATCCGTTAAACAATGGGCGCAACATCTGCCAGCGGCTGGCACAATCGCTGCGAACAAAGCTTGACGGTCCCTAGCGTAGGTAAATTCTCTGGCCCGCGAAAAGTGCCTAACAACCAGGTGCCGTGCAACGCGTGTGTGTAATCTTTACATGTATCGTATCAGTGTGGGACAACCAGTGTAAGTGACCCGCGCCATTGGCATCAGAGGCCACCGATAACAGCGGTGACAGCGCCTGGCGCGGGGTAGCGCACTCCAGCAAAAGGAAAACTCGGTGAGCTTGTTCCATATTAGTCGCACGCGGTCTAAACCCCTTTTCTCCTGTCTCTCCTACCTCAACATCCTAGGATGTTGACTGGACGTCTGCCACGAGGGACAGGTCTGTACTCAAGCAGCCCACATCAGCAACCAACACCGTATATAGGGCGCCATATACTAAGTACTAAACCGATTGCATTAGCTAGACCTTACTATACCATTCCTAGCACCACAAACAGTGCGGTTACTACTACCAATTACGCTAAACTAACTTAGAATACGACATATCACTTAGATAACTAGAGCAAATAATGCCAGGTAGAATAAATTAGATTGTACCATAGCAAGTCCACCTACTCTCAACTACGTTAGATCACGCAAACCTCCAGTAATACTTCGTTGCTGCTATTCCCCCTAAATAAAATCTTTCGATCTGGCAAAGCTCAGACAATCTGGCCAAAACATATTGACTTCAATTGGTCCTAAAAGCAATTTCTACCATCTCTAATTACTCTTTTAGGACTTAGGATCCCGACCTAGGGCATGCTAAATCCACCAGGATAGACTAGATTACGCGATCCCATACCACGGCTGTAATTACTCGTAACGAATGCGTAAACACTGGCTGTTGTAAGTAGATATAATATACATCGGGATTCCCTAAAATTTCCACGATAAATATATAGATAACTACTTACCCTACACTATCTAAAAAGCGGATAGGTTTTAAAGAAAGAAGAAAGAAAGAAAGAAAACATCTATTGTTTATTTATTTTACAGTTGTAGACTTTTGTAACAACAAAAGAACCCCCAGAAATAACCCACATACAAAAAAAGCAGGTAAACCCCGCCATAAGACAATCTACTTTCCCAAAGCAAACAAAAAAGCCTAAATACGAATTATACTTAAATACAAAAACTACGCACATCTGCAGGTCCGTTTGGACAATAACCTAAGACATAACCAAATAGAAATATTACTTAAACAACAGCTATTCATTCCCAAAACAAACACGAAACGTAAAACTAAACAATAAATCAGAACATTAACAATAGGTTCAGCTAAAAACCACCCGCAAATTTCCGACACAGCTGCGAGGCAATATGGTCGGGTCATGATCCCTTTTTTTTTATCTCAGTTTTGCTACGTAAAATAAAGCCCAGACGTTTATTTTATACACATAAAACACTTAGTACAAAAAGCGTAGGTTTTTCGTTGACTATAATCGTTGTAAAACCTGATAAATAGCTTGATATTTGATAAATAGTTGTAGTTCACCAGTACCGCTATAACTTACATGTATTTTTTTAGTACCAAAATAATGGTAGGTAGGTACGATTCCAAATAATTAGCCCTAACTCACCTGGACACCACGCTAGAACTAAAGTAACGAACTTCGCCTGCCGCCGGACGAAAGGGTTCGTTAAGATCCCATAGATAGCCTAGGGAAAAACAGCAGATACTAAGTGCAAGTATCCTAACATTCACCTAACAAATGCCCCGTACCTAGAGTTGATAGACGAGACCCAAGTACCCACTCGAGTACTACTTACTCCCCTTCTACGTTAAAGGCAAAGGGGAACTAGTATAGCGCATGATACACCAGTTTTATAATACAAATACGTACATAGTATATAAGCTTCCTTCACAGCCTCGCAACAAACCTCAACAAAAAGGATCACGCGCATACCAGAAAGATATCACGAGCTAGCCACGGCACCCCGTCGTTTGCGATACCATCACGGTAAGGCACAAAACAGATATGGAAATAGGGAACTCTATCGTAAAAATACCAGGAGACGGCAACTGCTTGTATCGCGCTATAGCCCACCAAATTAACGATTTGTATGGCCTTCGACCACCAACACATTCGACGAGACCTCGCACGCCACGTAGAAGAAAACCAAAACGATCCACAAATGTACCTAGCGATCAGAAGTAATCTAGATAGCTCAGCACAAAGCGAACAAATCAGGAACTACATTCTATCACAATACCAAGATGGTACATGGGGCGGCACAGACATACTTATAGCGGCAGCGGAATATTATAGTATTAACGTGAAAATCTTTCAAAAAACCCCGCTACAAGAAACAGTATGCTTCTCTCCTAAGGAACCAAACGATGCCGCAGGTAGCATAGGTCTAATATTTACGGGGAACCACTTTGATTGCTTTGAAAATCACCTAGGAGTAATAAGTACAAACACCACGCAAAATGACCTTAGTCTAACCCTTGGAACTAGCACCCCAGAGGAGATACCAGATGAGTCCGGATACCGACTTGCCCGCCCCAGGCCACACCAAAAAAACAAAAAACAGGTAGTAAATGAAAACATAAACATTGCCACATGGAATATTAGAGGCGCCGCAACGTTGACTAAAAAACGAGAGATCGACGAGTTTCTAGACGGAAAATCTATCCATATTGCCTGCCTACAGGAAACTCACTTAAAATCCGGGACCTACGAATCTAGTCACTATACGTGGCACCTAAGCGGAAACAACAACAAAAGAGGCCTAGCTATTCTCATAAGAAAAAACAGCGGCCTAAGGCTGAACTGGACTAAAGCAAACACAAACAATATGGTTGCTTCAATACATACAAGCAGTGGAGCCTCTCTATTCATTACTACAACGCACTGGTTCAATGCAACGTCATCAGCAGCAAACGACGCGACTCGGCTACTACAACTGACCAAGAACAAACCAGGGAACTCAATAACAATCATACTAGGTGACTTCAACGCCCACATAGGACTCACAGATACACACGAACTTCGCGATAAAAATCAAATAGGCAAAAATCTCTTACACCAAACAAGTAACGACAACGGAGACATCTTATTAGATCTAATTGCACGGGAAAATCTCCGATTGGACACATCATTCGGCCGGCGCAGCTGTAAAACGACTTGGACGTCGGGGAACAAAACGTCGCAAATAGACCACATAATGACAGATGCCAAAAACAACCAGATTTTTAATTACATCAAAGGCCAAAAAACTATCCTATCTGACCACAGAATCATATGGGGAAACGTAAAGCCCCTCACATTAAATTCCAATAGGGACTCTACGAGACCTCCAATAAGACTAGCCAGGGCCAACGTTGCGAACGAGTTTGACTACAAAACCCTAAACTACGAGATGCTTCAAAGTACCACCACTCGAGAAAAATACCAAGAAACTTTATCAGAGGAAACCAAAAAGAGCAGGAACTGCGAAAACCGAAAAGAGCCGCTATCGTGGGAAGTGATAACAAACGTCATGAAGATGGCGGCCAATAAGACTATCAAATATGAAAGAAGGTACTCTAAGGCTAGAGAAGAAGCAATTACAAACCTACAGAAGGCGAAGTTCCATTATAAGCATCATCCTCAAGATATAGAGGCTAGAAATACACTTAAAGAGTGCCGGCGCCGTTTGCAAGAGACCGAAGCAACGGAAGACCAACAAGAATGCCGCAGTTTTTTTCAGCGGTCTAGCAAAAACACACCCATCAAAAAGGATGAGGATCACCTATGACTTCTATAGAAGGCACAAACAGAAGGAAAGAAGACGGGTCAAAAACACATTCATTCCGATTTCCAAGTGGGAAAAAGAACTTGACCTTACAGAGGGGTCGTTTACTGACGTACTGAGCGATGAAGACCCGACAGATCTAGGGCAAGAGTCAGAGGACACAAGAACAATCCCTTAGCGACATAGGATCTATTCGACCCACATTAAAGATCCACCTACTACACCCGACGCGGTTATGATTACTCACAATAGAACCAACATTACACAGCGAACGTATTAAGATAGTGCTTGCAAAGCCAAACACTAACAAACCCCAAGATGGGTCAACTCAATAATCAACGAACACCACTTTTTACTAACGCTTATCCCTATCCTTAATAACAACCTTTTCCAAATCGGCGTCTGGCTGCATAGCCGGTCGACTACCATCCCGGAGCGTTAGCACAAAACCACGCTCCAAAACCTTGTGCCCCCTGGTATGCCGGTTTGACCGGAGCAGGCTTGTCCTGGCTGGGTGTGGTACCTATGTTCATGTTCATGTTCATATATTGTGCCCCCTCCTGCCCCCCCCCCCTCCCCCCTCAGCAGCAGTGAGTCGTACAAATTAAAGACGCAGATAACGAAACGACACTCTCACAGATCATACACTCGTGTCGTGACTCAGTGGTTAGGTGGGCTCTCCCTCACCTATGCAGGTTCGATTCTGGCGCTAGACAAAATTATATTTTTATTAAAAATAAAATAATCTGTGTATATCTTTCAAATTTCAATGCAATAATGTAATGTATTTAAGGTACTTACATCTGTCTTTATTCTGTTTCGTCATAATTATCAAACGGCTGGACCTGGACTGGATTTTGATAATTATTGCGATTGAATCGTATCATAAAATTAATAAACTGGCCGGTGATTTTGAAGATTTAAAGTTTTCTGTGGAAATTTAATTCTTAAATAAAACTAAGATGTTTAAAAAGCTTTAAGAAAAAGCTTTAAGACAAGCTTTTTTTACATGAGATCGGCTTACGGTTGACTACAACTTGCCTGATGTTAAGCAACGTTATAATCTACGATCTAGCGCGCTTGCCTAGAAGAAACCGGTATTGTATCTTCCTCATATTGTTACGCTTATTGTAAAATTTTCTTTTTCAGGGAGTAAAGCTACTGCCTGACCAGAAAGAGACAGCATCTAGATTCCTTTGCGTGTGAGAGAGACAGTCGCAGTGGGTGCGTTAATCAACTTCACTGTTGTTCCAATGAGTGGAGAGGGGTGCACTCAGGACGGAGGAGAAAATTATTTAGAGATAATAAAAAAATTAAATAAAATAAAAAAGTCTTTATTCATCTACAAATTTCATATTTCATTAAATTGCACACTTTATTATTACATTATTATCACCACATTAATTCATTTAAAGATAAATATATATTTATTTGCAAAATGTAGTTTGATAACACAGATGTTGTGTAAGTGCAAAAAATTTGGAATCATACCATCATAACCATTACTGGTATGTAAAAATTTATGTCTGGAACAAAAATACTTTAATGTCAATTGAGATAATATTAATGAATGTAATAAATTAGTAATTTTATCATTGAAAAATAGCTTTACAGAATAATAACATTTAGACAATAATAAAAATTAAACAATTTCCTTTTAAATATTGACAAATTATGAACTTGCCGGTTTTTTTTTAATTTTTTTATAACTTTTTCCCCAAAAGATATTTTTTTTTGTTTGAATCGTACGTTTTGTATGTATTTATTTATGTTAATTTTATGTCTATTTAATTATACGCACCTGTTAGAAACTATTGACTACCATAGAACGAAACCCATGGATTTTGATTATAGTTTAAATGTAAAGAAAACTTTCTAGCACCCCTTTTTTGTAGTAGTTACTTATCATCATCATCATCACTCCTCCGTTAGCTTAGTTGGTAGTGACTCTGCCTTCTAATCTAGGGGTGCGGGTTCGATTCCCGCCTGACACAAGTAATTATGAATATTGAAATTTGTAATTACTTGTGTTGAGCCTGGTCGTTTCTATGTATAATAAGTATGTATTTACAAAAGAAAACTATATATGTATTATATCCGTTATCTAGTACCCATGATACAAGCGTAAGCTTAGTATGGGGCTAGATGGCGCTGTGTGATATGTCCTAAAATATTTAAAAAAAAAATTAAAAAAAAAAAATCATAAATTTAAGGGCCGGGCTCTTGTCTGTGGAGTATGCGCCATCCTTCCCGGTCTTCTGCCAATTCCTTGACCTCCTTATACGACATGACACCCGCCTTTTCTTTTATTTGGTCCTATGATCTTCTCGGCCTTCCTCTTCCTCTTCGGGCTTCCAATTTTCCTTCCATGATGTTTCTTATAAATTCGTCATGTCGTATAAGGTGGCCAACCATCTTCCCTCTTCTGTTTTCAATAGTTGCCAGTATTGTACGGTGTTCTTGGACCATGCTCAGCACTTCTTCATTGGTCTTTCTTTCTGTCCAACTAATTTTCTCCATCCGCCGCCAGCACCACATTTCAAAAGCTTCTATTCATTCTCTATCTCTTTGAGTCATGGTCCAAGTTTCGCTTCCATAAAGAGCAATACTCCATATGTAAGATTTTATGAGCTGTTTTCTTACGTGTTTTGCAATTTTGCATTTTAGTAAATGTTTCTTCCGGTTGAATGCTGTAGTTACTTAAAACACTTAAAAACTTATGTGTAATTGAACATAATTCTTAATAACTGTTGTTTTTATTCATACAGTAAAAGTTAATAAAAAATAGTTCATATCTACGTATTTATTTCTTAAACCGCTTTTCTATTTTCATGTATTTTTATTACCGATAGAAAAGCTTTTTACCTCTTTTGTTTAGCGATATGAAGAGAAAAATAGATGTTTTATCAAAATCTAGGAATACAATCTTATCAATAATGGTTTATTATGTTTCAGTAAAGTGGTCTACAGTAGCACTTTGGGTCCATTTATTAAAATGGATACAATGGATTAATGTTTATTATTTATTTACTTTAGGTTTGATGTTGTAGGAAGAGTAGGAAAATAGTTGAAGGAGTCAAAATTATGGAATGTATATAAAACTGTAATATAATAATATCGTTATATACTTTATTCGCTTTGCGCAATGTCTTATGAAATATAGGTAAATATTACATGAACTTTAAATAATAATACTTACAAATGTATATAAATACTATTATCATAGTATGCTCAAGTATACTTAGTCTATGCTATCATATAAGATACGGTGTACTGTTTCCATTTTGTTAATCACATTTAACAATACAAGACTATGGAATAAATTTAAAGTTGAAGTATAAGTTCAGTAAAAAAATATTTGAATTAAGACGAGGCTATTCTGTGAATAGGAAGAAAGGACCAGCCACGATATATCTGCACAAGATAACTCCCCTAACGAATTAATTCTGCGGGGGAGTCACGACCCTCAGCCATGAGGAATACGACTCATAAGAGATTCTGTAAATAGAATCCTGATTTACACAGACACTTGCTTATTTTATTTTTTATGCTTCTAACACTTCTACATGTTGGTGGATAGATCGAAGAAAATACATTAAAAACCTGGCATAGTAAAAAAGTTCTCTTTTTTCGTCGAAGATGCATCAACATCCTTGAGTGGGATCACAACACCAGGACAATAAATACACGTAAGTAATGTTATCACATGATATATTCAATGTACATATGACATATTTTAACTTACGTTAAATTAGTACTTAAGAGTCATAGATCTCAAAAATTTATAACTAAGTTACCTACACTCTATGTACAGGGTACATGTCTTAACTATAAACTATGTACTTTAAGTCCATGTTTTTGCTGAATCTATGAATACTGACTGAATATAAGTATTTAAGTTATACATATGTAAGTAATTTCAACAAATGTCCATCTCTCAAACTCTACCTGCAACGTAATATTTTACCTAATACACTGTTTGCTGTCACTTAGCGTCACTTACTGTCAATTAGGGAGCTGCAGATAATGATGATAAGGACGATAGCACTAAAACATTGATAAATTAGCTTTTAGGAGCTTTTTATTGAGCAAGGCTACTGTTGGAGTTACAGATAAATATAGATTAGGATAATAAAAACAAACTATTTTATATCCGACAAACTGTCCTTAGAAATTATATTATGTAAAAGTGAATTTGGTGGCCATTGTTAGCGATTCATTATTGTCATTTTTGGTACAGTGATAGTTTAAGGTCCGAAATTTTATGATGATGATGCATTTCCAAGCCGATTTCGGCTCCGGCGAACGTATTTCCTACGGGTAAGTTACTGATGCGGCCTCACATGACTAATAATACCCTTTTTTGTTGCTACATTACGTTTTTCCGTTCCCGAAATTCACATAATTTACTGCTTATCGCGATACAATGTGACGAAATCTCAATCATCCACTTGTTTCGGTTTCGTAGTTTTAGTGGTTAAGCCTAAGTATGTTTCTTCAGTAAGTTTGTTCTAGGTAACTCATACATCTAACAAAACAACATCATCAGCTTGCTATCGCCCTCTGCTGAGCACAGGCCGCTCTTCTAACACGCCACTGTATACTGAATAAAAAACATGTTTACTTAACCCTCACAACGATCCAGGGAACATACTTCGCACGATTGACATTTAGCCAACAAATCTAACGATATCATGTTGTTAAAAAGCAAATAATTCATACTTAGTGACATTATCGTGACACCTGTCATGTTGACATGATGGGTGACCACACGGTTGAAAGATAAAGAAATAACTTATTGGAAAAAAATGTGACGTGACATTGGCGAAATTGCGGCGGTGCCGCAGAGGCCATTATAAAAATTATATAAAAAAAAAACTTATTGGAACACTAGCGGAGTATATGTATGTCTTCTTTTCTTGTGGCAATCGTTAAGCCATGTCAGCGGTCCTTTTGGGGTTTGAAAGCTCTGACACCAGAGTTGGTCTCTGTCATACTGAAGTTTCTTTAGGAAAAAAATATAATCAAATAATTTCTTACACCTTGGCTTTTATATCTTTATTTTTGTTTTGTAAATTTATTATTTATTTATTTATTATATTGTTTTCCATTTGATTTTATATATTTATGTTATATGAATATGTCCACTAAAAATTGCTAAACTTTATCTCACGAACATGCTTACGAACATAGTTTTGAGTCCACTGGGAAAAAACTAAATACAAACTCATTGAAAAAAGTTATATTGTACGTAGATAAAAACAAATATATCCTACATATTACAAAAGGTTTGGTCACATTACACTTTACCTATAAACACCAATGAATTGGAAATTACAGACTGATTCTTCGAGATGAAGAAATACCTGATAAGTACTGATAAGACTGATAACAGCTATCATTCCTTATCAGACGCTTAGAGGTATTTGTGATATATTTAAGACGTATTATTTGACAGATCGGGGCTATGATGATCAATTTGTTTGCTTCCAACTATTGATTGAGTGTAAATATGTAATGGTTTTTTTACTAAACCAGGTTTGCACTTGACCATAGTTTGCCTGATGGTAAGCAATAGCTATGGTCTAAGATGGATCGTATAAGATATAAGATGTTTATAATTTTATACAATTTAATAAGAGAAATTATGCATCTAGCGTAATAGGTCGCTAGTTTGTGATTTTTTTAGGTTTTAATCATATTTTTTTTAGTAAGTTGTAATTCTTTTAACGTTTTTTAAAAGATAATTTAAAAACATAACTAATCTTGTCAAATAAATATTTAGTTATGTCGATAATACAGTTTGCTGCATGTTCTCTGAAGTCTAAAGAGATCTTCATATTTATTCTACTAACATCTTTTTAATAAGTTCTTCTTGCTTGTCAGTGCTTTTATTGACCAACAAGAGAACTCCTCTAACAAATTAATTCTGCGGGGGAGTCACGACCCTCAGTCATGAGGAAATACGACTCATGAGAGAGAGAGAGAGAGAGAGTTGGTGGTCGCGGCTTCGCTTGCGAAGTAAAACTTGCATCCCCTATTTCACCCCTTTAAAAGTGGCATTTCTAAAAATCCTTTCTTAGCGGATGCCTACGCCATGACATTTACCTCCATGCCAAATTTCAGCCCGACCTGTCCAGTGGTTTTGGCTGTGCGTTGACAGATCACTATCACCTTCACTTACCTTTAGTCACCTTTGAATTTTATATATTTAGATGATGAAAACCTCAAAAGATTATTAGGAAAAGGCTAACTCAATCTTAAAACCTTAATACTCAATCTAGTGCTTTAAAAAGCTACATTAACTAGCTACATACTACCCTACCTATACATACATCTATGTTGTACCTATTGTCCCTACATTTAGTGCTTTAAAAACCTACATCTATCTATACAACCCTATCTATATACCTATTGTCCCTACATTTAGTGCTTTAAAAACCTACATCTATCTATACATCCCTATCTATATACCTATTGTCCCTACATTTAGTGCTTTAAAAACCTACATCTATCTATACATCCCTATCTATATACCTATTGTCCCTACATTTAGTGCTTTAAAAACCTACATCTATCTATACAACCCTATCTATATACCTATTGTCCCTACATTTAGTGCTTTAAAAACCTACATCTATCTATACAACCCTATCTATATACCTATTGTCCCTACATTTAGTGCTTTAAAAACCTACATCTATCTATACATCCCTATCTATATACCTATTGTCCCTACATTTAGTGCTTTAAAAACCTACATCTATCTATACATCCCTATCTATATACCTATTGTCCCTACATTTAGTGCTTTAAAAACCTACATCTATCTATACATCCCTATCTATATACCTATTGTCCCTACATTTAGTGCTTTAAAAACCAACATCTATCTATACAACCCTATCTATATACCTATTGTCCCTACATTGAGTGCTTTAAAAACCTACATCTATCTATACAACCCTATCTATATACCTATTGTCCCTACATTTAGTGCTTTAAAAACCTACATCTATCTATACAACCCTATCTATATACCTATTGTCCCTACATTTAGTGCTTTAAAAACCTACATCTATCTATACATCCCTATCTATATACCTATTGTCCCTACATTTAGTGCTTTAAAAACCAACATCTATCTATACAACCCTATCTATATACCTATTGTCCCTACATTGAGTGCTTTAAAAACCTACATCTATCTATACAACCCTATCTATATACCTATTGTCCCTACATTTAGTGCTTTAAAAACCTACATCTATCTATACAACCCTATCTATATACCTATTGTCCCTACATTTAGTGCTTTAAAAACCTACATCTATCTATACAACCCTATCTATATACCTATTGTCCCTACATTTAGTGCTTTAAAAACCTACATCTATCTATACATCCCTATCTATATACCTATTGTCCCTACATTTAGTGCTTTAAAAACCTACATCTATCTATACATCCCTATCTATATACCTATTGTCCCTACATTTAGTGCTTTAAAAACCAACATCTATCTATACAACCCTATCTATATACCTATTGTCCCTACATTGAGTGCTTTAAAAACCTACATCTATCTATACAACCCTATCTATATACCTATTGTCCCTACATTTAGTACTTTAAAAACCTACATCTATCTATACAACCCTATCTATATACCTATTGTCCCTACATTTAGTGCTTTAAAAACCTACATCTATCTATACAACCCTATCTATATACCTATTGTCCCTACATTTAGTGCTTTAAAAACCTACATCTATCTATACAACCCTATCTATATACCTATTGTCCCTACATTTAGTGCTTTAAAAACCTACATCTATCTATACAACCCTATCTATATACCTATTGTCCCTACATTTAGTGCTTTAAAAACCTACATCTATCTATACAACCCTATCTATATACCTATTGTCCCTACATTGTGCAGGCACCTAATCACACCTCCCCTAGACTACCTCTCGTCAGCAAATGATGTTAATTACAGCTACCACCCTCATGCAAACACATAGGATAGCTATGGACTGGTCTAAGAGAACCATTTTGTAAGCGGACGGAGCGTATCTCAGGTTTAAATTTAAATTGATTTGTTATGTGATTATTTTCTTATGCACACTACGTTATGTGGTAGGCTAAGGGGCAATTTACCTTTTAATACTAGGAGATTAGCAGTTTTTTTTAATAAACTGAACCAATAAAATACATCATTTGATCTTCCGATAGTGCTAATATAACTATTATGTAGTTTATTAGTGTATGTAGAAATTTTATTTTCAAGAGACTGTCACCTCGATTTATTCCCAGCTCTACACAATGTTTTTTTTTCAAGCTGTTTTGCAGTGTCTTCACGGTGAAGGGAAACAACGTGAGGCAACCGAAATGTTTGAGGACCAAAAAATGAGAGATGATGCGTCTTCCATGGGAGGAGCTGGGCGCCCACCACGATGTATCTGCACAAGAGAACTCCTTAAATAGTCACGATCCTGAATAATTAATATTATTTTTGTGATTAATGGTAAAGCCTGTCCATTATTATACTGTGTCAATATCCTCATCCCCCAAACGAATCTCTCGCCGAGGGATTGAAGGCATTATAATCATATTTATACGACAACTTTACGCGCCAAAAGTTTGACAGTTAAGTCGCCATTTTGTTTTTGAAATGACGTATTGTTTTGATGAATGTATTACAGAGATATAGAGTAATATGCGCCAAGCGTGCCAAGTATGGATCTGTTTGTCAAAATAGCTTCGTCGTATTACACAGATATTAAATTAAATAAAAAAAGGACAAAATAATAATTTGTAATAATAGGAAAATTTACTATAAGTCTAGGTATAGGGATTAATTTTAATATAATAGTATATTTTTTTTAAGGTTGGCCCACAGCACGCTTTGGGAAACTGTAAGTGCTGTGGGCAAGTGAACAATAAATAAATAAATAATAAAAAATATTCCGGGACATTGCACACAACGCCATCTAGCCCCACACTAAGCAAACGCTTGTGTCGTGGGTACTACTTAGATAACGGATATACTTATATACTTTTCTTTCGTAAATACATATGTAGGTACTTATTATATCTACATAGAAACGACCAGACTAGTAACTACAAATTATATAATTCATAATTTGTTGGGTCTGCGGGAATCGAACCCGCACCCCTAGATTAGAAGGCAGAGCCACTACCAACTTAGCTAACAGGCCGGTCAAAGGGTTTTGACATAACTTACTTTTTTTATTGGTTGGGAATTTGAAATGATAGCGCGTATAAATAAATTAAAAACCAGACAAGGTCGAATCATGATGCATTAGACAGTTAAGAATCGAGTCACTATTAGCTACCTGCTTCATTCAAGAGTTTTATGTATATCATCATATTAATTGACACATCTAAATATATAAAACTCAAAGGTGACTGACTGATTGACTGACTGACTGATATAGTGATCTATCAACGCACAGCCCAAACCACTGGTCGGATCGAACTGAAATTTGGCATGCAGGTAGATGTTATGACGTAGGCATCCGCAAAGAAAGTATTTTTGGAAAAGCCGCTTTTAAAGAGGTGAAATAGGGGATGCCAGTTTTACTTCTTAATGCGAGCGAAGCCGCGAGCACCCACTAGTTAACCATAAAACTTTCATTCTCATCAGAATAATCGATATGTGAACCACAAATTTATTACAAATTTTCACCATCACGCATAAATAAACCACCTGCGATTTCACGGCGTGTGAACACGGACAAACAAACAAACAAACAGATAAACACACAAACACACAACGCAAACATATTATGTGATAACGCGGTGTGGGAACATCAAGTGTATACTGGTGGGAATATTTTATTGATAGCCGTTATCGGACGATTTGGGCGAAATATTTATCAATATTTAATCATAGTCATCAAGTTTTTATAGCACAAATATTTTTATATCCTACAAATATTGTACATGCAAAAGTGTATGTGTGTCTGTGTGTGCGTATTTATGTTACTTTTCGCGGTGAAATTGACTAAACCGATTTAAAGATTTGAATAAGACTTCCTTTTTTTGAGTTATTTTCTAATTCTCATGATATATGATCATAATTGTTTACTATCTATTTTAATAGTTTGATTATTTATTTATTATAGTTTAAACATTGCACAAATATAATAAGAAGCATTTTTATTCATTACTAGCTGGTGCGCGCGACTTCGTCTGCGTGGAATAGTTATTACCATAAAAACGGTTATAGTGAGTTAACCTTAAAAGATAGACATATACTATTGCGGACATTTTGTTAGATCATTACAAGAGAAATAATTCTTTCATACACGTTTTTTTGATTGAACCGTTTTCGCAGCGCACTAAACGGAAGCCCGCAAGGATGAATATTTTTCTCCGTTTTTTTCACATTTTCCATTGTTTCTTCGCTCCTATTAGTTGCAGCGTGATGTTATATAGCCTAAAGCCTTCCTAGATAAATGGTCTATCCAACAAAAAAATAAATTTTCAATTCGCACCAGTAGTTCCTGAGATTAGCATGTTCAAACAAACAAACTTTATAATATTAGTATAGATTTATGATGGGTAGCCAAGACCCACTATTTATCGTGCTATCCAATCGACGGCAACTCTTGAGTTTAAAAAGTTAAAGATCATAGATTTTAGATGTTATGATATACATAATTCCTTATTGCATGCAACGCACAAAAAATGCACAACTAATTCTAGTAGCACGAGTGGCAAACTTATCGCTAAGAGAGATATCTTCCAGACAACAAGAAAGCTCAAAATAGTAAAATTAAAAGAGAATAGAACGTAGATGTACAATTTCTTAATTAAAGGCGCATTAGGTAAATTAATCAAAACAAACGAACGTCTAAAGCTCTCCCATACTAATTGTACTAAACACGTATTTAGCAAAGGAAATGTAGTACAGTTTTCTGAATAAATATTGATATTTTCTTACTATCTTGCACAACAATTTATTAAATGCAATTAGTCACAAAATAACTGGTTAAAAATATGACTAAATATGTTTAAGAGTAATTGTACAAAGGATCTAATAACATGAAAGAAATAATCAATCGAAATTCAATTAAGCCTAGTCGGCGGCGAGATCTTATAAAAGTTACTAATTTATAGTTACAAAATTTGACCAAAATGCTGGCCTTTTTCTGGCTCAACGTATCAGTATTGCCATCCAACGTGGTAATGCGGCCAGTATGTTGGGCCATCCAGCACTTAGACCATCTCTTAGGCTTTTCGGTCTAAGCAAATGA
Organism: Macaria notata; assembly: GCA_927399415.1. Lineage (NCBI taxonomy): Eukaryota > Metazoa > Arthropoda > Insecta > Lepidoptera > Geometridae > Macaria > Macaria notata. The sequence goes on from OV656752.1 coordinate 6,465,011, forward strand.
CTATAACAAAATCCACATAAAATAATTTAATCTAATTAAGTTTCCAAATCCGTACTACACGACCCCCTTAAGTGGCGCAATTTTCGCCGATAAAACCACCGCTTACGCTCATTTATCGCGAAAATCCACTGAAGAAATTACCCATCTCCCCTCTCTTTCCCTTCCAATACATTACGTCTCCCACCTCGTTCACACAAACAATATCATTGGCCGAAAAACTTAAAGCCCCGCCCTTCTTTGTTTGGACATTTTGAGACAATGGAAAAAGATAGTCAGTGTCATATCGTTATCTCTTTTCAACACGTTTAGCACAGAAATTGCGAATAACGTTGTTTTAAGTAGGAATCTTCTTCGCTTAATTTAATTTTGCGGATTTTGGAGTTAGTTCCCTTGGATTTGAATATTAGGGTTTTGGGAGGATCTGTTTTTTTGTAATTTTTGGGTGAATGTTTTTATGCTAAGGCTTTGTGTTACGGTTGAAGTTTTTATTCTTTATGTTGGTAAAAGATTAGGTAGTATCGTTGTAGTTTACAAGACATTTTAGGTGGCCTAAAAACTTTTGAAAAGCTTGTTTGTTTCAATACAATATATGTATTTGTATTATGTTATTATTATTTTATAACGATTGCTTACGTAGGTAAGTGATTATAAAATCAAACAACCAACGATAAAAGGTGAAATCGATTGACATTTATTTTGAATAAAAGGTTTTTTACACGTTTTTTTACTAGATAGGCTCACGCTTGACTACAGAATGCCTGATGTTAAGCAACGATCTACGACTAATAAGGTACAGGTTTAGTAATAAGTTACACCGTATTAATAACTTTTGAGTATCTACGCGTCAGATAACCAGGCATTTCTTGTCTCTTCAGACATTTGAGCAACAGACTTACACCCATAGAAGCGACTTTATGAATGATTGTGCAGCTAGTCTGTAGTAAAATATAACTTGAAACTGTGTATGAGTTGATAATTTATATGTTATTGTCATTATTTAGCTTTAATAATAAAACGCGAAGACATTTGTCATTTCTGGAAAGACTTGGTCGCCCACTACGATGTGTCTATCTGCCCGAAAGAAATTTCACATTCAATAAATTTTGCTGGAGAGTTACAATTCCCAATAATGAAGAATACATCTTAAGGAGGAGGATTATACCTATTACATTATCAATGTAGACATATCTTACAAGATCTAGTTCAGAGATCAAGACGCCTTGTCCCGCCCGCCCAGCGACTGATTAATACCGCCCTAGAACAGCATTCAGGGCAGACTTGTTATTATAATAGTGTTCATATAAATAACACAGAAGTAATTATGCATCTCCAACTAGCGATGTGAAATCTCTTGGCGCTAAAGTTCTTTGGTCTCATACGTATTTTCTTACTTGAATATAGGTAGTACATAAATTAATAATAACGAAAAAAAATACGACAAAGAGCATATGTAATTTCATCTTAGACCCTTTGGATAAAATTAATACTTAAGTTTTTAGACGAAACTACATTTGATAAATTATTAAATTAGGTGCATGTGATTCTATAATTTAAAACTAAAATTGTTGTATCGTATATTTGTATTGTATACTTTATCCTATACAATAAATAGTTTTTCTGTTTTCTTGTTTTTAATATTATGTTTCTTAAATTCAATTGCTAATCTTGTCTTGTGAAACTCACAGGCAGCTTTAAACAAATTCCAACACAATAAAATATTGTCGTCATCTCCAAGAACCATCCACGAACAACTAAAAATAACAAAGGCACTAAAAAGCAAAAAGAAACCAATTAAGTAAGTAGCGAGCGAACATAAGCTTGTTAAACAAAAATAAAATGTTGAAACAAACACGAAAATCCAGTGCTTGGCCGCAACACAACATCGCTCCCGTAATTGTTTTAGAGGGAGAACACAATAGGTTAGAACGACACGGCGAATAAGGCGGGGCAAGCGTCGGTACGCGCAACCTTAACTGGTAGAGCTATGATGGCCCCTAAAATGTATTACAAGAGAGGCCTTAAATGCTGGTGGCAGGTCTCCGCCCAACAATTTAGTGACATATGGAGTGATAATAGTAGGAAGATCGCGCATTTTAATAAAATAATTCAGTTGTGAGAGAATTGTGGACGCGCGCGCATCACACATTCGAAATTGACGTTTGACTTTTTTTTGGTTGTTGTTTTTTTATTGTTGTGCTTTGTGTGTGGAAGTGTTTTTTATGGTCGGTAGTGCAAGGTGAGATATTATTTTTTACTTATATATCTAAATTGTGAATCTGTTATAATGACGTAGGCACGTTAATATCAGATTTTTAAAATAGGCAACAGAAGTTTATAAACGTATTCTAGCCATAAGCAAGGTATTAAAGCATTATAACGTGCAGTGAGTGTTGTCATTCAAACATAATTAAATGAACCTAATGCCTACGTTTTTAATACATTTGAGCTTATTTTCCATCCAAAAACTCTCTTATAAAATTATGAGAACCAATATTTCTCATGAATATACAATTAATCTTCAAAGTAAGTTCATATTATCGATTTATTATCAATATTCAAGTTTCAAACTTTACTCTATACAAAAGACATCAACGCGCGCTCTTCAAAATTATTGAAACCCTAATCAATAATAAATTTGAAGTAAAAGAAAACAAAAATGATGTTAAGCTGTGCTGTCTTATCCAACAAAAATTTATCCTTTATATTTTTTATTACAATCTGTATAGGTATGTCTTCCGTATAAAAAAACGTTATCCTTATAGCTAGTTAGGTACTGTGTGGAAAAGACATCATTTATAAATACTTGACCACTAAAATTTTATGTATGGACTAGAGTAACTAGTGTCCAAACCTGACTTTGCCCGAGTATTTATGCATAACGGTAAAAGAAATGCATTGTTAAATAATATTATGTCAAGTTTCAAAACAAAGTTGTGTTTGATTAATTAATTTAATTAATTATTTTGATCTAAATTTTAGTAAATGTGAATTGTATATCTCTGATAACTGCCCATCCAAAGACTCGATTAAACACAATTTTAATTCTATGGCCCCTAAAATCAAAATTCTTGACAACAAAACTCTGCGTCTCCTAGGCGCTCCTGTTTTGGATGATTCATTTGAAGATTATGTCAACGAAAAAATTCAAAATTTTAATTCTTTTTCTGATAGACTAACTAAAATAAACATGCACATGGCTTATTCTATTATAAGACACTGCCTTTTTTTGCCTAAGATTACGTATGCCTTACGTTGTGCCCAGCTGTGGAAGCACCCAATTTTACTACATGGCCTGGACACAATTATTAGGCATACGTTATCATCAGTGAATATAAATTGAATATAAATTTAAACGAACGGAGTTGGTGTCAAGCTGCATTGCCTGTGCGATGTGGTGGTATCGGAATTAGGAAAATTTCATCAGTTTCTTTGCCGGCATTTCTGTCCTCAATCGGCAGCACAAATAAATTGATCAAAAAAATTCTTCAGCCCTCCTTAGGAGATACTTTCGAAATAGTCCATTTCTCGGAAGCTTTAAACGCTTGGAAAATAGCCTGCAACAGTGATGACTTGCCCAGGGATCCTTCTTCTCAGAGGCTATGGGATGGACCGCTTTGTGAGCTGGAACGGAAGGCGCTATTAAATACGTCCAGCTCAGTAACAGAGCGCGCCCGTCTTCATGCCGCTTCTCGCTGGGAGTCGGGTCTTTGGTTGCAAGTTCTGCCGTCCACCAATGTTGGCAACCTTCTGGATAATCAGACCTTCCGGCTAGCCACATCTTTGCGCATTGGATCACCTTGCGTCGTGCCCCATAGATGCAACTGCGGAGAGAGGGTTGATAGCCTCGGTCACCACGGTCTCTCTTGTGCAAAGAGCGCAGGACGCATTGCTCGCCATAGTACGCTGAATGACGTCATTCGTCGGGCATTTGTCACTGCAAACGTCGCAGCAATTTTAGAGCCGAATGGTTTGTTCGCGACGACGGCAAAAGACCCGATGGGATGACGCTTATTCCCTGGAAGTTGGGTCGTATGTGTCGGGATGTATATATAATGTTTATTTTTTATTATTATTTGGAAGTGTTACTATTAATTTTTGTTGTTTTGAAATAAATTAATAAGTTGTGTTTATGTATAAAATGTTGACCTAAACCATACACTTAATTATTGCTTTTAATTACGCATTTCTTTGTTCATTCATTCATAATACCACCAACATGTCAAACGATATTTAAATTTACATCAAAGTACAAATAAAAACACAATAAAACAGACCAGTTGTATTTCTGTGTATATGTATTCTTTTAGTGTCAAAATTCATAAATTAAACACTGCATAGAAAATATTATTATCATCATCATGTTAGCTCTTGTCCACCCACTCACTGCTGAGTATAGCCCTCCTCTCCAACTAGATAAATTCTCGATAGTAAATTGGATTTATTTTTACTTTTAGACTTGAGTTATTTCAAACGTAAAAGAGATATTTATACAAATGCATAATACCCACGGTCATTTAACATAGTACACACACATATTAACACACAATTTTCATTTAGTAAATTTTGGGAAAATATAAATACTTCAGTAGTTAAATTTAAGTTAAATTTTCTCTTGTTTGTGTTGTGTTCTATTTTATTTGCGTGTCCAATAAAGCGTTAATCTATCCATCTAGTTTCTATTTATTGGAATCATAGGTTATAAAAAAAACAACAAAATATGATTATTTTGTTATCAAAACTGTACATAATTATTATCTAAATCATAATAAACTCAAAAGACTAATTAAAATCTCGATTATATATGGATATATACTCGTACCTACCTACGTCCAACAAAAAAACCTTGAAAAGTAAGTTAAACTTAATTAACCGATAAGCTCGTCGCTTAATTTTCCGTTATTAAAAGCTTCGAAATAACTTGATAATCTATATCTATACTAATATTATAAAGCTGAAGAGTTTGTTTGTTTGTTTGAACGCGCTAATCTCAGGAACTACTGGTGCGAATTGAAAAGTTATTTTTGTGTTGAATAGACCATTTATCTAGGAAGGCTTTATAACATCACGCTGCAACTAAAAGGAGCGAAACAGCAATGGAAAATGTGGAAAAACGGGGAAAACTATAATTACGTAACTAAAATTTATAAAGCTGAAGAGGTAGTTTGCAAAAATAAATACGATGCCCAAAATAACTATTCCACGCGGACGATGTTGCGTGCACAGCTAGTGATGAATAATAATGAATCCATTATCGCTATTAATAATATTAATATCTACTTATTATCGCGTAGATTACTTTGGCGTGTGACTGACAGACGCTCGATTATATTTTATCGTAGTTTGCTTTTGAGTGGATTTAATTAAGTGTTGCTAATCTATATAATATTGACTATGGTGTTGGGGAAATAATAAATAAAGTAATTTAATTCAAAACAACAAAAAATAATAGTAACACTTACTAATATATATATATATATTTATAAACAAACAAACTAATCCACTTTTTCAAAAGGAAGCGTACCGAAAATGCGGGCGGCATTAAATAATAAATTAAATTTATTTTACTTTTGGTAAAAGGGTTGATTTATTTAAATCAACTTACAAAACACATAAGGAATTACGAGTAACTAACTAAAAACTAAAACTAATATTAAACTTAAAACAACTTTAAATTAACAACTATATAATCTCAAATACATACAACCTTACAAATAAAATAATACTTAATCACATTAATATTAAAAAGACGAAAGTTTGTGCGTGAGTGTATGATAGTTACTTGTTTACTCCCAAAATGCTGAACTCAATTAGACTCTGGATTAAAACACAGGTTACTTTTCATCGATTATCATTCACGGATTATCTCTCATCGTGCGAACAGCTAAACTGTGGAACTCCTTGCCCGTATCTCTATCCCCCCTGAACTATAATTTGCCGGTCTTCAAGTCGAGAGTAAACCGGTTTCTTCTAGGCAAGCGCGCTAGATCGTAGATTATAACGTTGCTTAACATCAGGCAAGTTGTAGTCAAGCGTGAACCTATCTCATGTAAAAAAAAGATTAACGTAGGTAAAACCATAAATAAAAAGGTAAAACCATGTAGTGCAGCTAGTATAGATAAATATTCAAGAAAATTGTACACAGCGCCATCTAGCTCCATACTAAGTAAACGCTTGTGTTATGGATACTATTATTTATTTATTTATTTACAATAATAAAATATAAAAACAAGTGAAGGAAAACTAAACATACTACTTCTAACTACTACAAAAAGGGGCACTTAGAAAATTTTTAGAAAAGCCTAAAGATAATCTAAGTGCTCCAGCCCACTACCAGAGGGCAGCGTACCCAGCATGCTGGCCGCATTACCACGCTGGATGGCAATGCTGATACGTTGAGCCAGAAAAAGGCCAGCATTTTGGTCACGCGTCGCGTCAACCAAGCGCTCCGAGAGGTTTTGGAAAATAGTATGGGCTCCCGGACCCCACGGCCCCAAAGTTATTATTTTATTTATTGTAGTTACATGCATACTATTTCGACACTGGTAGTTTCCGAAAACGTGGCGCAATTTTTGTATCTTACTTATGTAGTAAAATAATAAAAATAAAAGATAACACCAATTTTTTAAATTGTTTTCCTTATTTTTGTATTTAAATGCACTGCATATTTATTACAAAAATAATAAAATAGTAACCTTTCCGTAAAAAATACCTTCATTGTAGTAAAAAACGACTTCTTCTTCTTATCGAATGAGAGTGGCCAACTCTGGTGTCGAGAGTTAATCAAGCCGCCCTAAGGGCCTGTGACATGGCTTAACGAATGCCGTACTAGACAAACAGCCAAGGCCTACAAAATCGACTTAAGATGCTAATTCCTTACAAATTATCTTTAAGGTGAAAGCAAAGATGTTTTTATTCTATTTGTAATTTATTGTTTATTCTATTTATTTTGTAATTAAAGTTTTGATCATAATATTTTAAAAATACAGAAAACTTATACAAAACAGATATTTACAAAAAGTTCAGCACACCGTCCATGTTGTCGCTGTGCGGCAGGGAACCCAGGATGCTGGCAGTATTTCCTCTTTGAATGCAAAGACTCAAACGTTGAGAAAAATAGCTGCCAGCCCTGAGATCTCCTGTGGCAAGGACCAAACGCTTGCTAACCTTTTTCACAAATAATTTTGTGTCCGGAGACCACGGGCCCAACGTCTCAACAGATAGCGCAAAAAAATCATAATTTGCGCTAATCTGCGAGTATTTTCGTTGTTTCCCGAGTTGGGCCTGTAGTGCTGCAGCCCCGACGCTACGAGCGGTGGCACTGACGTGAGACGGCGCTAAGGTGTCTACACACGTGACGTCCCAGACCAAAGGACGGCCGAGACACCACGGTACTAAAGTAGCGCCGTCTGGCCTCTTGCCGTCATCACGTGAGAGCCCACTCGGCTCAAGCACCGAAGGCATGCCAGCGGTGGAGAGTGCCCGCCTGACTAAATCATTGAGCACCCAGTGACGATAAAGTCGGCCAGCACTCTTCACACAGGCCAACCCGTGGCGTCCGGACATGTCCACGTTCTGGCCGCACGGACATCGATGAGGCTCACACAATTTTGCACCCACACGCAAACCCACAGCTACGCGCAAGCTTTCCGGATCAAGTACGGTGGCGAGGTTGTCAGATGGCAGTGCGTGAAGCCAGTAGCCTGACTCAGCTTGCGATACTGCAAGGAGACGCGCTCGGTCGGTATCGTCTGGGGATTGGTCTAACAGTGCTGAAAAGGTTATTTTAAGAAGAGGGCTATCCCAGGACCGTTGGATCCCTAATTCAGTGGGGAGATCCGTATTTTGAAATGAAGCACTCCAAGCTTCCAAGGCTTCCGCCTGGCATGCAACCCGAACATCAGTGATAGAAAGTATTTTTCCGATGAGGGTTTGCGTGCCGTAGCTAGAAGCCAAAAAAGCTGGAAGTGCCACACTTGATGTTGTACGGATTCCCAGACCACCGAAACTGATGGGTAGTGTTGCCTGTGCCCAAGAACGATCGTCAAAAATTAAATTTAGAATTTTGGTACATGTTTTTCTTAAAGCCGAGTCTACAAGGTCCAGCAATGAAGGAAAAAACCACACCGGGCAACAAGTCTCAGTATGTATATTGCCATGTGTGGTTTTATCTTAAAAAGTTTATTTGAATTTTGCTCAAAATTTTCAATTTTTGAATGCACAATAGATGGAATTGCATCCGGAAATATTGGAGCGCCTAACATTATCAGAGAAGATTTAGATTGAACGGATATGCCAAAACATATTGAATTAAATTTTTCTAAAATTAAAAGCCGAAACTGGTTTGAAATACGATCGGGGAAGAAAATTTCACATTTGCTATAATTTAGAGATAGACCAACACTTTTAAATTGTTGGACTATTTTTTGTAGATCATTCAATACTACCGAAGCATCTCCACCTAAAGAGCCATCGTCTAAATACCAAGAATTAAATTTTGAATTTAGTCCAGAAATTATCTTATTTATCCCTAAAGAAAATATAGCAGGACCGAGCGGGTCTCCCTGCTGGCACCCTACACAAGAAGATATTTCTTTGTCTCCGTATATGAGCTTGGTAGGGGCACCGTAGCACTGCCACATGTAATGGTATATTTCTGGTGTTATGGACTTAATTTCATTTAAAATGGTACCCCTATCCAGGCTATTGAAAGCGTTCCTAACATCGATCTTTAGAAATACATCATAGTTATTATCGGACTGAAGAAAAGTGCGCGCAGCATGTACGGCTGCCTCACAGCCAGCTTTCACTGCGTAGCCCAGTTGGTGCGGCTGGAAAATATTATTTAATTTATTAGTTAACTTTTGACTGCAAAGTTTGGAAGTAAGACGCCTTAAAGTATTGCCAACTGCTATGGGACGAACACCACCATCTTTTTTATTTAAAGCAACTAAGTTTGCGCCATACAAAATTGGAACTACTTCCTCAGCGACTTGGCCCTTTAGCATCAAATTTACCAAGGCAGTGAGGTTTCTTATTAGGGATTTAGCTGAGTCTCCGATGAAAGGGTTGACAAGATCTTTTAGGTGCTGAGGAGTAATTCCATCCAAACCCCCGGCAGATCCATTTGGAAAAGCTTTGATCGCATTAAACACGCTTTCCTCATCGACTTCAAGAGGGATCTCTGCCGAGGGTGAAGATGGAAATTGAGTGGAGCCTGACTGTGGTGGGTGCTTTTCACAAAGGGCATTGTAAGTATCATTAGAGTTTTGTTATTTATTTTGTTTATTGTTGTTTTCTGCCATTTGTTCTTCTGTAACGAAGAAACGGACCAACGCGATTATTTTTGGATAAACGTAGGATCCCAAGACCATAAGTGTCATAAGTTACTTTAATGGCCCATGGATAACTTATGTATCATATACTAGTGGACGCCCACGGCTTTGCTCGCATTATTTAAAGATAAAAAAGTTTAAAATAAAAATAACTTTATTATGTACCAACAGATTGAAATTAAATAAACGCTAAATGTTAAGTTAAAAATGCATCAACATGTTAGTGAAACCCGTAGACAAATCGGTTCAGGCGTTTTCGACAACGAACAAACATACCGACAGACAAACAGATTTTTTTAAAACATTATTTTTGTGTTCTATTGCATCAATGAAGAACCCTCAACTACCTTTTTTTTTCAATTATCTTCAATGTACAGACACCGACCGGTTACAGCTTTATTATGTGTATAGATTAAACACATTGGTAGAAAGTAGAAGTCAAGTTTCACTCAATTTTGCTTCCCGGTCAGTTTAATTGGGTGCAGTACACACGCCGTGACCGAATGTATAAAGCAAACATTGAAGTGGGAGTGTTTCAGTCACCGCAGGACCACTGCTACCTGTTTATATATACAGCAACATAATAAATGATTAAATAATTAGTAAATCTATACTAATATTATAAAGCTGAAGAGTTTGTTTGTTTGAACGCGCTAATCTCAGGAGCTACTGGTGCGAATTGAAAAAATCTTTTTGTGTAGAATAGACCATTTATCGAGGAAGGCTTTAGGCTATATAACATCACGCTGCAACTAATAAAAGCGAAGAAACAATATAAAATGTGGAAAAACGGGGAAAATTATTCATGTTTGAGGGCTTCCGTTGCGTGCGCTGCGAAAACGGTTCAAGATATGAAAAAAATGTGTTTGAAAGAATTATTTCCCTTGAAATGATCTAACAAAATGTCTGCAACAGTATATGTCTATCTCTAAGGTTAACTCACTAGAACCGTTTTTATGGTAATAACTATTCCACGCGGACGAAGTCGCGCGCACCAGCTAGTAGATAATATAGATAATACTTTCAAATATAAATAAATAAATATATTAAATTTATTAAAATAATAAGAAACAATATTTACACATATTAACACTAATAGAACTAAAAAAGAGTATTTACATATAAACTAAATTTAAACAATCTACAAGTGGTATGCAGCCAAGAACGCTGGCTGCATTCCCACGCTAGATTGCTATAGAAATCCTTTGCGCAAGGAACCAGCCAGCGTTCTTGTCTCTAGTGACGTCAATCAACATTTTATTTAATTTTTTTATAAAAGACTTCGTGCTTTTACCCCACGGACCAAAAGTTTCGAAGCCAAGCGGTACGAAAATATAATCAGTCGATAATGATGTATATTTTCGCCGCTTGGCTTCTTCTGCTGCGTCCGCCGCGGCTCCTGCCGCTTGTACTGTTCCACTGAGGCGAGAAGGAGCTAGTGTATCGACGCAAGTTGCGTCCCATACAAGAGCTTTTCCCCGCTCCCAGGGAATCAGTGTGAGGCCATCGGGGCGCTTACCATCGTCACGGACCATGCCAATCGGTTCAAGAACTGATGGTACGTTGACAGTGGCAAGTGCCCGTCTCACTATATCATTCAGCGAGCCGTGGCGGGAGAATCTGCCTGCACTGCGAAGGCATGAAAGTCCGTGGAGGCCCTTCCTATCGACATCGCTACCACATGTGCAACTGTGTTGTTCGACAATAGCAGCTCCAATTCGCAAGCCGATAGCGATTCTGAAACTGCCATTGTCGAAAAGTGTACCGAGGTTGGCAGAAGGGAGGGCATGTAGCCATTAGCCAGATTAAATAAATAAATATAAATGTGCATGTTGATATCGTTTATGTAACATTTTATAACTGATAGAATATACAGCAACAATATAATAGAAATAATGCTGGGTGCGTTTTTTAGAGTACAGAAATGAAGATGTGAACATAGATTCCAAGATTCAAGATAGTCCTATGAAATGTACCAGAGAAATCTATTAAGTGATTATTACTTATTGACTGACCTGTTAGCTTAGTTGGTAGAGGCTCTGCCTTCTAATCTAGGGGTTGCGGGTTCGATTCCCAAGTGGCACAAGTATTTATATGATTTTTAGTCTGGTCGTTTGTATGTATAATAAGTACATATGTATTTACAAAAGAAAAGTATATACGTATTATATCCGTTATCTAGTACCCACGACACAAGCGTTTGCTTAGTGTGGGGCTAGATGGCGCTGTGTGCGATGACCCGGAATATTTATTTATATTTTATTGACTACATCCCACCTGATGTTAGAATATGTTATGTTATTGTTGTTTGTTTTTTATTAACTTATAAATGTTTCTCAGCGATGTAAAGCAGCCATGTCGCTGAGCCCCGCGTACTGCCCCGAGCCGGCGGCGGCGCCCGAGCGCTCCGCCTCCCGCTCCTCCAGCCCCAACAAGTACTACGAGGAGAAGACCTGTATCAGGGAGAATAAGAGCTTCTGTATCGGTGAGTAGATGTTACAGACACAATAAACAATAATAAAACAACTAATAATAAAAAATATCCAGCCTTCTTCTTTTCGAATGAGAGTGGCCAACTCTGGTGTCGAGAGTTTTCAAACCACCCTAAGGGCCTCTGACATGGCTTAACGACTGTCGTACTAGACTAACAGCCGGGACCTACAATTTAACGTGTCATCCGACCCACGGAAGCGCCTAAAATGGAATGCCACTTTTTGGTCACCCATCCAAGAACCGACCGCGTCGACCTTTGCTTAACTTTGGTAATCGCATGCGATTGCCTCCGCTAGCTGAGCTACGGGCGCAATATCCAGTGAAAAGTTTTTAAAAAAGTTTATTTTCGCTATATACTTAACAATCTATATTGTAACTATTATATCCCACCAAAAACATTCTGTAAAAAATTTGCCAAGTCTCGATAGAGCTGCTTGTTTATCTCTAAAAAGTAATGAAATGTCTAGAATTAGTTAAGCCAAGTCTAAGGTTCCTTACTGCGATTTATTTATTATTACGAGTACTTATAGTTAGGCGGCACTGCCGCGCCCCCAGATAACGATAATGCTCATACCATTCATTAATAACATTTTCGACAACTCATTGTCAACTGATTCAATCCAAATTTCAGTCTCGATAATAGTAATTTGATTAGTTTTAAATATCTCATCAACCATGTTGTTCATATTTTTGTTTCCCCGCACATCGGATGTCTGAAAGAGAGCTCTTAGCGTCGTATTGCTTCTATAATACAGTTTCTATCTGTATGTGAAGTTTGTATAGTTTCCTTGCAGTGATTTAATAAATTAACTATTATTCTATTACTTATTAATTTTATACCTTTTTAACTAGAACGGGTTTGCACTTGGCCATAGTATCGAAGATGGAGCGTGCTTACCCGATAAGAACCGATTCACTCTCGCTTTGAAGATCGCTGGATTATAGTGCGTGGGGAACAGGGAGTCAGGCAGGGAGTTATAGGGAGTTAGGGGGAATATAGATCAGAGCTATGTATAGATGTTTTAAAACGAATAAATATGTTTGTTCACAGACGCCCTGCTCTCTAAGAACGATGGCACCCTGCAGGAGAAGATGAGTCACCATCTCAACATGATTCAGAACAAGAATTATATTACGAGGTAAGCTTATTTAAGCTACTGTTTTATTTCATCAGCTATCAGTTTCAGTACATTCGTGTGGGAATTCCAAAATAACGATGAATAGGTTTTTATGTAGACATTCGGTGCAAAGTTATTTTGCTAAAGTAAACTTAAGTAGTATATTTATTGCAAACTGTACAGTAATAGTAGTTTATGCAACTGTCATATAATGAGGGGTATTAATTTATATTAATTAATACCCGTGTTATATAATAATAATAATAATAATATTAATCGTTTATTATGCTAAATATACAATGTATGTACATAAAAATACAATGAATCTTACATAAACTTACTTTAGGTAGTACATCTTCAGATGACTGCGCAGCACACTAAGTCTGTGGAGACCTGTGTTGTGCGGCGACAGGAATCTTTGAGACATTCTATCAATAGGTATATCACGAAATTCACAAAAGTAACACACTATAAGATTATAAGATTATATATATATGCAGTTGCATACACTACTTTATCTTCACTAATGCAATTAATCAAACAACAAGAGTAAAAGCTGACAATAGTTAATTTTTCATATAGTTTTCAAGATTTTTCTGGCAAAAGATTGCGAGTTACTTTTGTTGCCAATTCTAGAATATACGGAGGCGTACAAATATCATCGTCGCTATCCATTTTTAACTTTTAATTTGTATTTAAAAAACAAAACACATTGCGAAACATTAAATTCATGCGTACGTGTATTGTCACAGTGATTTTGCCGCCATTAAAATCTAACCAACGAGAGTGCAGCGCGACCAACCTGATTGGCCCTGCAATCAGGTTGGTCACGCTTTTCCGATGTTATAATGAGCTATTACGATATCGATGTGGATATTATAACATCATGTGAAATTGCTTAAATTGAGTTTTTTGTTGTCTGTGCTATAACAGTAGTAATTATAAGTCAAGTATTGGAAACATAAGTAGAATGTTACAACATTAGTGTAGATAAAATGGTATAATGGTGTTACAATATCTTAAATAGTCACAACAGTTTATCTCTACGAACATGTTATAATAAAACTTAAAACTAGCAACAAACTTAGCTCGATCTTTTAAGATATCCGTATTGTGATGACCGTGGTTTCGTCTGTATTTGTTTCGGGATAAAAATACCTTATCGCACTTTCGGCTATCAGAAAACTACAATCATGACTATCCGTCGCCCTGACTCGTAAAAGAGGAACCAATAAAACAAGCAATGGTTAGGTACTTATATTACCCACCTATGGTTTTACTTTTATATATTGTTACGAGTGATCTATACACAGACTTCGTTTTGGTGTTTTAGACTAACAAGTTTATTTATAACTGAGTAATTACATACAAACGTTACATACATTTTACTCTCTTTAACGCAAAAAAATATCAAGCGTTGTTTTTCTGCCAATTAGTCGTAAAAAATCTTACTCCCCAGGTACCAAGAAAACTACGACGTGCAAATAGAACAGAACACCATCAACAAGTACCCGGAGGAAGGTCGCTCCAGCCCCCGGAGTGGGAGCTCCAGGAGCGGCAGCCCCGGGACTGATGATGGGCAGTCCTACAGCCCGCCCATCAGTCCCGGCGTCGAGGGCGGGGCGGAGGAGTATGATAGTTATAGACCTGGTGAGCATATGATGATTATAGTGATCTTTTTCATACTTGACAGTCTGGTATTAGGCTACAAAGATGCTAATATCTCGATAAACACTTGTATTTTTTTATTATCTTTATTGAGTTGTATTGTGATAAAATAAGTTAGATCTACGCCAAAGTTCGTGACGATAGAGTCAACGATACTAGGATTATGGTTAGTTGAATTTGTTGACGTTAGAATAGACGGTAGTTAATGGTCATTCAACTACTTCGAGGTTCTCAGACACACAACACATATACAAACGCTAAGGATCAGAAAATTGCCAATATCTCAATAAAGACTTGGCTAATTTGGTAAGTTTTTGTACATTTTGTGTTGTTTTTTAGCATTGTGTTACAATGTTACAACAGAAAAATCCTTGTTCCAGGCATAATCCCGAAGCCCGGCCTGCTCCCCCAGCAGCCGATGGTCCCCGGGGGCTACTACGGGGCCCCCCTCGCCGCCTTTCCCCCTCCCTCCCGCGTGCTGCAGCACATGCAGCTGGAGTGGCTCGCGCGGAGCGGCATGTTCTATCACCGGATACCGGAACTGGGAGGTAAAAGTAGCCCTGATACTTAAAAGAAAAAAAACTTCCAGAAGACTTGATAACCTCCTTTTTTTGGAAGTTGGTTAAAAAGAAAACGATTATTTTGTGAGACTTCCAGAACACACCAACAACAACAATTACATACAGAAACATAAAATCTGCCACAAAACAGCCCCAACTCAACATAATGCTGGTCGTGTAAAAGCACCAGCGCTGGTCTTCCGTTGAATCTGACTGTGGCTTTCATATGTCCTGGTTGTCGCTGGGAAGTTAACAATGTAACACCAAAAATACTGGCCAGACAAGTTAAAAGAAAAACAAACTTACATCTACCCTCAAAAAACACACAAAAATGTATATTTCAAATCAACTCAAAATATATTAGTAACTAATTTGGTGACTAAAATATACCATAAACCATCAAAAACCTGACAAAATACTCTTAACTATATGTATAACAAAATGACTTTATCGCAAAAAAACAAAAGAAGCGTTACTTACTTAACCGTCAAGTAACCGAGCTATACGCTATTCTATTTGACGGTGAAGGAAAATATTGTGAAGAATCCAAATATATCAGGTGTAAGTGAACCTGGGCACCCGCCACGATGTACCTACCCTAGAGAACTCCCCTAACAGATTGGAGTCTGCGGAGGAGTGACGACCCTCAGGAACGACGTATAAGTATATAAAATTAATACTCTGCATGACTAAAGTTTCTCGTTCCAAATCTTATCAGCACTATTTCAAAATACATTTTAGATGAACATTTGAGACCATTTCTAAGCCTCACATACTAGATAAACGCGGATATGTCCATCAAAATGATAAAAAACACATCCATCTTAGACCGAAAACATTTCAAGATTGTTCGTGTAATCTCTTTTGAACTATTTCAATTGATATAATGTGTACTTACTATAGGCATGAATCACGTTTACAAGTACTGATGTAAGTACTGGCTATGTACATGTATATTTATTAAATTTGGGTTTTTACAGCTATTGCATAATTTAATTCCAGCAGCCCCATTTCACCATCGTACGAGTAGGGGTTCGGCAAGGAGGCACCGTTATACAGTTGAGGTTCCAAAGACTCGCACCAAGCGCTTTGCTTCGACTTTCATCGTGCGAACAGCCAAACTGTGGAACTCCTTGCCCGAATCTCTATTCCCCTTGAACTATAATTTGTCGGTCTTTAAGTCGAGAGTAAACCGGTTTCTTCTAGGCAAGCGCGCTACATCGTAGACTATAACATTGCTTACCATCAGGCAAGTTGTAGTCAAGCGTAAGCCTATATCATGTAAAAAAAAAAAAAAAAACAAATTACCGTGATAAAGCTTTAACCCCCTGATGGAATAACGGATAATATCCATGTTATAACATACATAATTTACTGAATGTATGTCTTAAATAGGTACATATAAATAAAGCATTTACATACAATTAAACACATTACCTCTACCTTGTTGATAAATAGCTACTGCTTTGAAAATGATATGAATCTGAATAAACTGTAACATACAATACATACGTATCCATAATCATAAATAATGCGAGATCAAAGTCCTGTGCATAGCAAAATTCACATTTAAAGGAAATTAAATCCTGTATCTATATATATAAAACTCAAAGGTGACTGACTAATTGACTGACTTATATAGTGATCTATCAACGCAAAGCCCAAACCACTGGACGGATCGGGCTGAAATTTGGCATGCAGGTAGATGTTATGACGTAAGGCATCCGCTAAGAAAGGATTTTTGAAAATGCAACTTTTAAAGGGGTGAAATATAGGGGGATGCAAGTTTTACTTCTTGATGCGAGCGAAGCTGCGAGCACCCACTAGTCACAGATAAAACTACATTTTTCAGTTTATATATCTTAGAAGGCAAAACACAATTTCTAATAGTCTATACAATAAGTACTGAGCCTAAGTCATTCATTCAAATATACATTGAATCAAGTTAAAGTTTTTTTTTTAAATTAGAACGTTATACCAATTAAATTATTAATACTTATCGAAGGTATTGTATTCCTTCTAACCATCAATTACCTACACAAATAAATTTCCAACCATACCAATAAAATACAATTCATTTAACCTCACGACCAATCAGCTAATCTTCATTGATTTTCGCGAAAATAGCGACATATGCGCTAAATATGATTACTGTTGCCAAAACACCCCCCAAATAAAATAATTTATCTACCCCTCATAGAAATAGTTGTGATTCTGTGAATAGTAGTCCTCGTGGATACAGTTTTTTATAAGATCAAAGACATCGTCGTTATAACATTAACATCAAGCTGTAGCAAACGTAAGCTGAATAATTAATTAATAATTAATTAATAATTAATTAATTATTAACTAATTCTGTATTCAAAGAGAAAGATTAAAAATTGAGATAAAAAAAAATTCAAGTGAAGTACAAATTGAAATGTCAATTATTATCTCGATGAATTGATTCCATCTAGTATTTCTGTTTTCATATTGGGAAGGATGTGATATCAAATTTTGAAAAAGCCTGTTAAACTATAATTTAACCTAGACTTTTATTTTAATCAACAAGAAAAAATTGCGTCGCTCTCGCGTACATAATACAAATACTATAAGAATTCACTTTCATTCAAACACATTACAAGTCACATGATACACTTACAAACAATTTAGATTTTACTTTCTAGTACAGTTTTGCTAACAGTTTGTTTTAAATTAGACAAACCTGGTTATACTGTGAATTTCATATTACAAATACAATGTAACATTACCTAGTATTCAGCGAAACATTGACTTAAACTAGTTTACCATTGGCTAAATTAATTAGCAAGCTTAATTAGCAACTTAATCACTATCTAAAATATATCAATATCTTCTTTGTATATGTCTCATCTTGTTTGTTAGCTATAGAATTTGAGATCTACCTCTTGCAGATGAAAACCCAAGTTCATAATTAATACGGGTTTAAAAATAATATTGTAAATCATTAATAAGTCTTATTTTGTATTAGTATTTTTTGCACCTGTAATAAGCATTTCACTATAGTTTTTATTATGAAAATCAAACGTCAACAAATAGCCATAAAATAATGAATTCCATGTAGACTAGACCTAAGACTGAGATTTAATTTTTAAAGTAATAATTGTCATGTAACAGACAATGCCTTCCACCGAATATAGGAACCAATATTTTTTTTGTTTAATTGCCTGCCTATTTGTACGTGCGTGACGTCACAGCCCCTATGGAAGACCAGCGCTGGTTGCTTCCACACAACCAGCATTAAGCTGAGTTGGGGCTGTGTTGTGGCAGATTGTATGGTTGTTGGTTATGTTTTTACTCGTGTTTGTTTTCCTGTTAAATCTGTCACAATAAATGTTTCTTTCTAAAATGTCTTGATGTGAAAACTTCGCTCACTCCACTCGCTCGGGCAACAATTTATCAACCCCCCATAAAATACAGGGGTGGCTAATGTGGCCAAATAAAATTAGCCAAATTCGCTAGTGTTAAGTATAAGTAGGGGTAGTTTCACCGTGTTTTTTGTTAATTGGGGATGAAGGGATGATACGAGGGGGCTTTTTGAGGGTGACAGTTGGATGCGTGACAGGTTTTAGTGTGATTTTTGGACAAGTGTTGGAAAAAATAGTGGTGGGATGAGCTTAATGTAAAGATATGATGTATGGTGATTATTTCAATTAAAAACTTGGAATAATAAAGAAAACTCACTTTGTTAGCCTTTTGTGTGAGATATGGCAGTATCTTCACGCTAAAACTCACAATGATGCGTAATTATTTTGAGTTGTTAAAACTTAACGAACAAAACACATTCAGACGCAAACTGGTTCGAATCCGGCCCTACACTAATGACTTGTATTTTCAAGTTAAGTATGGATTTGCACTCGCTTAGCGGAGAAGGAAAACATCGTGAGGAAACCGACATGTTTGAGGACCAAAATATCCGAGGACTTGTGACTTCCGTGGAAGGCCCTGGGCGCCCACCACGATGTACTCGTGTCTGCACAAGAGAACTACCCTAACGAATTATTTCTCCGGGGGAGTCACAACCCTCAGTCATGAGAAAATACGACTTAAGAGAGAGAGAGAGAGAGAGAGAGAGAGTTTAAAACTGATGCTAAACGGTTTGTCAAGCAAAACTCACTTTAAATCCTGTAACCAGCTCAAAGTGTCAAAGTCATACAGCGCCGTGCACTATTTATTCTTCTCCCCTATATTTGCGCACATGTCAGTGAGACAGGTGCCTGTGATGTGCACTAGTTGTTGGCAAGCAGTGTATTGTCACAGCCATAGTAACTGAACGGTTGGGAAGGATGATTTTTTGGTGGTGTTCTATGATTTTTAAAGTTGGTTTTTAATGTGATTTCCAGAACATTTTATTCGAGTAATTAATAAAAAACATATCAACTGGTTTATATGTAGGTTTATATTTGTAAGAAATAAATACACTACAAATATACAAAAAATACGAGAAATATATAGTAAAATAAATACATCTATACTAATATTATAAAGCTGAAGAGTTTGTTTATTTGTTTGAACGCGCTAATCTCAGGAACTACTGGTCCGAATTGAAAAATTATTTTTGTGTTGAATAGACCATTTATCGAGGAAGGCTTAAGGCTATATAACATCACACTGCAACTAATAGGAACGAAGAAAAACAATGGAAAATGTGGAAAAAACGAGGAATATTATTCATCTTTGAGGGCTTCCGTTGCGTGCGCTGCGAAAACGGTTCTAGTCATGGGTAACAGCTATAATTTATAATGCCGAAAAGGTTGTTTGCAAAAATAAATACCTATGATGCCCAAAATAACTATTCCACGCGGACGAAGTCGCGAGCACAGCTAGTATGCATATAAACTATTATTTTAATCGACATAATACAACACATAAGTTACATAACTATTTTAAAAACACGTCGGAAAAATTAATAATTTAATTTGAACCTACTTCGCAATCAATTTACAAACTATAAAACCATTTATAAAATTACAACAAGAAATCCAACCCCTTCAAACCACCAATAAAATCAATCCCACACAGGTACCCGACATATGGGGTAGCTATAAACGTGGCGATTATGTTCAACATTATGGGGCACCCTTGAAACCATGGTGTTAGTAAAATGGAGGGTGTACGCTTAAATGTAAGAGAGAGATTTGAAAAAGATATTTTTTGGGAAGATTTCTGGGTATTTTAAATTTTAGAAAGAGAGAGGGAGATATATATTAAAAAATTGTATTTCTAGAAGATTTCTGGCTATTTATTGAATTACTAGTGGATTCCCGCGGTGTTACCGTTTTTTCTGTAAGATTTTCCTGATTGATGTAAAGTTAAAATTTAATATTAGTCAATTAGTGCACATATCTGCCTTTAGTTGTTGGCTTTAAACGGGTTAAAATAAAGCCTATCTCGGGATCTTACCACCAAAACAAAAATCACCAAACTCGATTCGTTATCGCCTGAAGAAAATCGAGCAAGTATTTTTTCGCTTTTTACACGTAGTCTTTATGTGATGGTGGTAATTTGCTAACGTATATTACCTATATTATTATGGTCAGATTAGTTTTTTTTTCTGAGAGCGATCTTTCCCCTCTATCCATCATTACCATACTTTCTTTCGCGTAAAAGACTTTAAATAATTAAGTATGTAAAATAAAGACACTGTCTTTATGTCCCGGTCACCCATCCAGACAATGCCCGCGGCGACCGTTGCTTAACTTTGCTAATCGTGAACGACTACCGTTTTTGTTTGAAACTACAGAGCGAGTCCTTTATAATGAAGTTCAAAGCTCGCTCAACAATTAACTTCAATACTTTTTTTTAACTAGATAGGCTCACGCTTGACTGCAACTCGCCTGATGTTAATCAACGTTGTAATATTTCAACCAATTTTAAAATGTTTGGCTCTTGCTGGCATTTTTGCCTGGTTTCAGCCATGACGATGTCAGCAACGTATGTATTTTCTACGGGAAGGATACTGATGAGTCCTCACATGACTAATATACCCTACTACATAGTGAGTGCTCGCGGCTTCGCTCGCATTAAGTAATAAAGCTTGCATCCCCTATTTCACCCCTTTAAAAGTGACATTTCCAAAAATACTTTCTTAGCGGATGCCTACGTCATAACATCTACCATCATTCCAAATTTCAGCCCGATCCGTCCAGTGGTTTGGGCTGTGCGTTGATAGATCACAATATCAGTCAGTCAGTTAGTCACCTTCGAGTTTTATATAGGTATTTAGATTTCAGCGGTGAATGTTCTAGGACAGTCGCTACAAGTTGCCTTTTTAGCTGTAGATAATGATGGATACCTACAGTACGCTAGCTTCCTACCGTACCTAATTCCCTCGGTAAGGGAGTTTAAGCCAATTATAAGGCAGCAATTTGTTCGCGCAAACAAAGGGACCGGCCCACGACAAATTACGTCTAAATGTAGGGATGGGTTGGTAAAATGTCGATAAATATATTAACCTCCTATTTTAATTGTTAAATATTTTTAACTCTCTTTGAGTCATATTTCCTCATGACTGAGGATCGTGACTCCCCTGGAAATTAATTCATTGGGGGAGTTCTCTTGGGCAGATACGTCGTGGTGGGCGCCCAGGTTCTTCCGCGGACCACAGGTTTGTCTATGACTTGAGCTAGGATTTACTCTATGTAATTTTTCGATTTTATAAAATGAAATAATATTAAATAAGAAAAGAATGGGAATGGGAATGCAGCCAGCGTTCTTGGCTCCATACCACATGTAGATTGTTTAAATTTAGTTTAGATGTAAATACTCTTTTTTAGTTCTATTAGTGTTAATATGTGTAAATATTGTTTCTTATTATTTTAATAAATTTAACTTTCCTTTTATAAAATAAATTGTTAGGTTTTAATAAGAAAAATAATAGTTTTATTTAGTACAGTAAATTGTAGTTAAAGTGCAGTTTATGTTCACTTTGAAAACGTTGTCTAAAATCAATTTGGTTAATGTTAATCTAAAAAAACAACAACATACAATTAGAGTTTGATCAATTATATTATTAAACTACATATGTGCGTTGTATTTGGGTAATAATACAACCTAACAATTTAATTTCATCAAGTATGTTTTCAAATGTAGTCCAATCCTATTCTATCGACATATTTCACCAAACAATTTTCCCAGCCCTAATAAGAGGCAGAAACGAATGGGCAGAGAAGGGACAACTCCGCAGGTTTTTAGAAAGGAATCTATTTATACGGAAAATGTTGGATTTAAGGCATAATATATAAACGATCTATGTATTCTATATAACAGGAAATTTGCTTTAGAAATATTGAAATTAATACTGGAATGATTTCGGTTTTTGATACAATAGATTAGATATCTACCTGTAAGATCATGTAACATTTCGTCATAATATTACATAATATGTATACAAAAAACTGTAATTATAAAAGTTCTATTATTGTTTTTGCGTTATTTATAATCTCTTTTAATGTCACTTTTGCTTATAGTCTGCTTCTAGTAGGTATATGTTTTTTTTGCCAATTTTAAAAGTATATTATGTTAAGCAAAGGTCGACGCGGTCAGTGCTTGGATGGGTGACCAAAAATTGGCATTCCATTTTCCTTTCGTGGGTCGGCAGACACATTAAATTGTAGGTCCCGGCTAGTACGGCATTCGTTAAGCCATGTCAGAGGTTAAGCCGGCTTGATAAACTCTCGAAACCAGAGTTGGCCACTCTCATTGTGTAAGAAGAAAGGAAAGTAGGTATTTGATGTACTATTATTTATTTATTATTTATAATAAATAAGTACCTAAAGTACTAAAACGACCCTTACAATTTTAACATATGTTGTAAAAAATTCAAGCATACGCGAAAATACAACATTGTAGAACATTTAAAAAAATCACAAAAAAATACCAATAAAAAAAGAGACTAATTACATTTCAGCAATTGCTAGCAATAGAATAAGCTAATTGGTCCGTATTAGTAGCAAGTGAATCATATGTCACCACTTACAACCACCCTCTTTTATAGGGTGGGGTAAATTATTGTGTTGGATGAATTTACTGTGGATGTGGAACGTTATTTATTTATAACTTTTGGTTTTTTTTGTATGGAACAGCTCATATTTTTTTCGCGAATTTCCATAAATGGCACAACAAAAGTTAATGCATATTAAGGGTACGGAGATACATTAGACTTTGGATTCTAACAATGTTTACTTTAATCACGGTTTGACGCCGGTATAATTGCACGGCATTGGTAGTTTTGCTATAAAAAAGTTTTTTGGACCCGTCTCAAAAAAAAATTATATAAATCAAAATGTTTGTATGTTATGTAGTTAATATTTTTAATCAAATTAAGTGCGTGAATCAAATGTAACTAAATACCGCATTGCTAAATATTGACAGGCGTATATAGGTATAGCTTAATATTCATTTGAATTCAATTCGTGTATTCACTAAGGTAAAAACTAAACATAGTTTCATACGCTTATGAATGTCGTTTATAAGCCATTTTGGCCAAGTTACTAACTCACAAACACCAACACGTATCAGATCCACAGCTTATTCGTCAAAGCAATCTTAAACTTTTATAACTCTTATTCCGTCGCATTAAAGTTCAAATTATTTATTAAATTTAAGGGATTTAAGGGCAGTTTAATATTTATAAGGGTGATTAGTTTCATAGCAATAAGGGTGGATATTTATTGTTTGTTAATTTGTTTGTTGTAATGTTTGCTAACGCGTAAAATTAATGCTTTTAGTTCTGGACGACATTTGGCGCTGGTGTTAAATAATTAGATTAACTTTATTGTTGTAGAAAAAGTATTTAGTAATCCCAGTGTAAAATAGGGTGAAAATTAAGCTTCGACACTGGTGTTGATAAAAAAGGTTATACGATGCCAGATTTTGTACGGAGCACTATGTTTTTTTCAGCGGCCACAATTTAGAGATATATATGTATAGGTATATTAACAACATGTGAAGCTAAAATGAATAAACCATGTATAAAATTCCAAAGCAAACGAGCAAAATGTTAAAACTATTGAAAAAAATTACGTACTCTTATTAATTTAGTTATATTTTTAAACGTTTAGGCCTTCCTCTTGAATTACTCAATCTATAAAAAACTGCATCAAAATCCGTTGTGAAGTTTTAAAGATCTGATGTATACTTAGATCTTTCAGACTCGGAAAGTGACTTGGCTTTATACTATGTAGTGATGAAGTCAAAACCGCCTTAGTACTTAGTATAATTCAAAATACGATTTTAATAATTCACAATACAACACAAAGTACCAGAAACATATATACTTACTTATCTAAATAAATAAAACTCAAAGGTGACTGACTGACTGTTTGACTGACTGGTATAGTGATCTATCAACGCACAGCCCAAACCACTGGACGGATCGGGCTGAAATTTGGCATGCAGGTAGATGTTATGACGTAGGCATCCGCTAAGAAAAGATTTTTAGAAAAGCCGCTTTTAAAGGGGTGAAATAGGGGATACAAGTTATACTTCTTAATGTGAGCGAAGCCGCGAGCATCCACTAGTATACTTATAAGCACAATAGAGGTGGCCCAGCTCGCCGGTCTGCAATCAGTATAACTTGACTATAACTCGATTGTGAGAGAGGTCTTACATTGTCTCTGCCGCCCGACTGATCTGACGGCTGGCAGTTGAATTGTTGGGTATATATTATTGACCCACCCTATAAGTTGGTGTTTTAAGTGATAATTTGCCTGATTAAACTAGGTTAAAATTAAGGTCTATGAAAAAACAAAGAAAGTATTTCAATACTCGGGGGTTACTGTCTATTTACTTAACTGTTTATTAATTAATAATATTAAAGAAAATAAATTTACGTATGATATGTACAGAAAATGTATACCTACTTATATTATACTAGTAATCACCCGCGGCTTCGTTCGCATTATTATAAACAGACAAAGACAAACAGATAAACCGACAAAAATTCTAAAAACTGCTGAAATGTGTTCTGATAAGGATATAAAGTATTTCCAAACATTTTTTTCTAATGTCTTATATGTTTAGATTTTTTACTCTCTTCACCTCTATTGTATGTGTATAGTATAACAATACAAAGACGGGTGGATTTTGAAAAAAATAATCTCCTTAAATTTAACAAAGTCGTCCGAATTAGCATGAGCCTACAATACATAATATATTAAATACCAAATAACTTGCTTAACATAATAGGCATTGATTCAAATTATTGTAAGTAGGTAACAGTTGATTATCATGTATCATTTTATTGCCCTAAATGATATAAATGAGCATTTGTTTAGCATGTCACCCTACATTAGAGCCGGGATGGTCTTTTGTAGTGGAACACCCTATTGTCAGACTAAATGGGCCATTTATATGTTTATTGCTTTGCAAATTACAAATTAGTATTTTATTTGAT
Source organism: Macaria notata (assembly GCA_927399415.1). Classification (NCBI taxonomy): domain Eukaryota; kingdom Metazoa; phylum Arthropoda; class Insecta; order Lepidoptera; family Geometridae; genus Macaria; species Macaria notata. The sequence goes on from OV656752.1 coordinate 6,490,596, forward strand.
TGAATCTTTGAAATTTATGTTTAAAATGAGACTTATATTGGTATTTTAATAAATTTGAAGAAAACAGGCCAAATTCTATTTTTGTTATTTTAATTTATTTCTTAGAGACAGAAAGTAATAATTACTCGTTAGTTTAATGACTAAAAAAAGTTACAGAGATTATTACATACTTTATAAGTTCCGACGGTATGACTCTCAGCTTTACGTTTTTTCTTAAACGTACGGGCGGAAACGTTCAAATGTACATAAGTACATTGGAATTTTTCAAATGTAGGTACCTACATAAGTTCAAATGTACATAAGTTTAAATATTTTTTTCGGGACATTGCACACAGCGCCATCTAGCCCCACACTAAGCAAACGCTTGTATCGTGGGTACTAGATAACGGATATAATACTTATATACCTACTTTTCTTTTTTTTGTAAATACATACTTATTATACATACAAACGACCAGACTCAACACAAGTAATTATATATTTTTTAATGTACTACATAAGTTTAAATGTACATAAGTTCAAATGTACATAAGTACATAGAACTTAACTAAAACATACAACGGCATAAAAATCTGTCCTTTTCTGGAGGCCCAAAACTACAGGCTTAAATGTCAAATTGTTGTTGATCAGTTTCTTCCGCGTTTACGCTGCAACGGAGAGACTAACTATCACATCGTAACTATTTTATTCAACTTTTATTAATCTTGAAGCATCGCGGGCAAAGCCACGTTCCTATATACAAATATCTACTTACATACATATATCAATAGAAACATATCTAGCAAACAATCCCTGCACAAACCAATCAGATAGATTAACAAATTAATCACTAGAACTCGCCGCAAATATCACGATACTAAATTATCGGCCGTGCTAAGCCGGTAAAAATGATAATTGTCAATTAGACTAACAACATGGCGGTGACATTTGGTGGTGTTTGCGTTCGCGATAACGTGGAACGGAACGCATCTGTCATTTTATGCAGGGATCGGAGGAATTATATTATTTTATTCTTGATTTATGTATTCGATTCGAGTCGATATTTTTCATATTATACTTTAGACCCTACTTTCTATGGATGTTGTTCGATTGCCAAATTCTTAAAAGCCACAATCAGACAAAATTTGTAGTTGATATTTTCTCGAAGGAGTTTAGTTTGGTATATGCGTCTTTTTAAAAAGGTTGTAATTTTTGTTTAAATTCGGTATGAAATGTGTCTAAAACCTTCACTTACACAACGATTCTTAAGTTATTAGTTGCATTTACCGAGAAAATTAGGTACTGAGAAAAATGGTTACTTAAATGTGTTTAAGAGATATTATGCAAGCAGGCTTTATTGTAACTACTATTTACCTACTCTGGAATAAAACTGATAAAAAACAATGTCTGCTTGCTTCGTACTTTGCAAAAGAGATTATAAATGAACAACTTCTTTATGAACTTTCAAGAAACTATTTACCTACTTCGGGTAGAAAGCTTTGCTTTTTTCTATGTTGGTTAGGATATTTACTACATCATAATTATTCCTTACCTTGGATTTTTTCTGACCTCCATTTTGTCTCTTATATATCCAACATATTTATATATCATTTGTCTAAGATATTTTTATTTAGCCCCTATACAGCTAAAGTGACAGTACCAAGATTTATTTAAGTTGACATATTGTATGATTACATACCTATTATTATGTTTGACATGATTTTAATAACAAAAATTTTCATTATTTTATTAATAAAACTAGACATATATGTAACTTCTAAAATTTTATAAAATCTTAATGTTATAAATTCAATTTGACGAGATATTGTAATTTGTGTAGCATATTCTGTGATATTAGTACTTATACCTATGTATGTTACAACTTTACATTATCAATAAAGATTCTTTATCTTTATCTTTTTATCTTTATTATAATGGACATGTTAAACACCCACTCAACTAAAAACATTACCCACCACGAAGTCTCATCCATTCAGCGACGGCAGAACATTTCAAAAAATATTTAAAAATACATTAAACCTCGTCAAAAAGCAAACACAACTTCGTGCTCAAGGGCTCAAGTTGAAATATCGAAAAATCAATACAAAAACGAACATAAATTATCATTATGTTTATGTTACGTGACTTTTCCCGGCCTCTCAGGAGATTCCCGCCGTTTAAATACAAAAATGGAACGTTTAGTTTTGTAATGTTGGTAATAATAGTTTAATGATGTTTGCTCTGTGACTTTGCTCGGAAATCGATCGAGAGTTCTGGGAATCGATTCATTCATTTATTCTTTCATTCATTCTCTTTGTTGATTGATGATGGAGGTAGGTACTTAAATTGACGTCAATGAATTTACATTGTTTTTGTTTATTGGTGGACTAACATACTTACATAATCAAATAGTAGAATAATGACCAAAAATTAAGTACAGATTTTTTCATAATAATATGCAGAAACACCTTTTTTCCGAGTTTCAATTAATTTAAAACACTAAATATCAAACTGAAAACATTTACATATATCATTTTCAGTATTTTGATCTGATATATATTTATTTTACTACAGAATTATATTAGGCACATACAATAAAAGTAATCTCACAAGACCAATCAATACATAGTTTTTTTAAACACGTCCTTAAACTACAAAATAATATCACCTTTCACCGAAACACATTGTAATTCTAAAAATAAAATCATCATGTTCGCTCCCCAATTTTCATCCTCCATCTTTCATTCCCTGAATCTGGGTAAACTGGTAACCTCCCATCTCAGTTACCCTCAGTTTTTTCCCAGTTTCCCCCACCCCAGTGTTGCCAGCTCCCGACTCCCGATAAAGCGTAGACAGGCGTTATTTATACCGCAACTTGGCAACTCTAACAGATTGCTTGTTGTTGTAAAAACGGCAGGTGAGATGCTCTATCAATTTTTAGATTTGTGTAAATTTATATAAATAAAATGCCAAAATCATGATATATTCAAAATCACAATAAGATTTTGGTAATTATGTAATAAATGCAAACGAATACGAAGAAAACATTAAATAAACATACATTTATTAAAAATGCATTGCTTAAGCTCTGCGCATGTCAATTCATACAATTTCAAAACTCACATATTAAAAAAATCTTCTTACTACAGCGTGTCACCATTAATAAGCATTTTCTGTTTAAAGCTAATCATAAAACGTCCATAGCAAACTGTATAAATATAACCAAACGTATAAACAACACAACAGTCGCACAAAGAGCCAAAAATCCTACAAATCGATACTCGAAGTAGAGCAACCTCCGTCTCGAAGATTTATCGAGGGCAAGACTCGCATACAAGCGACGCATTACCGATACTTTAATCTGGCTCCTTTGTATATGCCCGTTATGTTGGTAGCGGAGTGCTTGCCTTGATTTATGCGGTTATGTTGGTACTGAGCTCTTTTGTTCTCGCTAAGGAGGTTGTATTTTTTATTTTTCTAATCGAAATTTGTAACCTGCATAGAGGTTTTATTGTGACTCGTTTTGTATTGTGCTTTTTTTTTCGAAATTTACGATTTGCACAGATTTTTTAACCGGACTCGTTTGTATGTGAGCGGTATGTTGATTTTGATGATATATACAATTATATCAGAAGCGCCTTTGTTTCAAATTTACGAAATATAACAGCCGTTTGTACAATAAGATAAGGCGGAGGAATTTAAAATGTTAACCAAAGATACGGCTGCGCACTTCAGAAATTTTAATCGATTTAGATCAAGAATTTCTTCTCATCTGGAGTCGTATTTTCTATTACTAAGGGTTGTGTTGTGACCCATCAAAGAATTAATTTACTAGTACATAGTTTTTTAGACTCAATTGATTAGTTCGATACTTTGTTGTGGTCGCCGACTGGCGTTCTTCCATGGATGATAGTTTACTCTTAGGATTTCACCATATGTAAATAAAATAAAAGTAAATAAATAAAAATATAAAAATACTCTGGCAGTGGGCTGGAGCACTTAGATTATCTTTAGACTGTTCTAAAGAATTTCTAAGTGATCTTTTTCATGTAGTAGTTAAAGTAGTATGTTTAGTTTTTCTTCCCTTGTTTTTTATATTTTAATAAATTGAGTTAGGTACTAGATTCTCAACCAAAAAGTTGAACTCACAAAAATCGGTTCACAAATACGTAAATAAATAAATATTCCGAGAAATTGCGCACAGCGCCATCTAGCCCCACACTAAGCCAACGCTTCCCTATAGCGGAGTAATCGAGTAACATACAAACAAACCCAGACGAATTGAGTACCCCTTTTTTAGAACTTTTTTTAGTCAGTTCTTCTTCTTCTTATCGAATGAGAGTGGCCAACTCTGGTCTCGTGAGTTTACCAAGCCGCCCTAAGGGTCACTGGCTTAACGACAAGTTAAGCTTTAAGTCTGTGGAAAGCTATATCTATCTCTTTCCCCCGCAGGCGCCCCGCACGCCCTCCTCGGCAAGACGCGTCGTCCTCGCACTGCGTTCACGTCGCAGCAGCTGCTGGAGCTGGAGAAGCAGTTCCGCATGAACAAGTACCTGTCTCGCCCCAAGCGGTTCGAGGTCGCCACTAGCCTCATGCTCACTGAAACACAGGTGAGGAGGTTTTAGTTACTAATTTTGCCACAGCTACCTTACATTCAAAATCACAAGATGTAGGGTAAAATGCCTTTGTAAACAAATTGTAGGGACTCTTTCTACACGGTTTCTCGACACTTTTATGACGATGGGTAAGTCTTTGAAGTATGCTCACTGGAACACAGGTGAGGATGTTTTAGTTACTGGTTTTGCCACAGGTTAGTAAGTAAAGCTAAGAAATCAAAGACACATCAAGTACAGTTAAGAAATCCAACTAACTGGCTTTATAAGTAGTATTTAGTTGGCGAAGCTTAAGGCACGGCTCAAGGTCACCGAGACGCAGGAGTTTGAAGTAAGTAGGTACGAGTATATTACTTATTGTATTTTGCCCTAGGTGATACGGGGAGTAGAGGAATTAGGTTGTGAAATCTTTGTAAGTATGTGCAGTGTACATATAAGTTCATTGGTATAAAAACAAAATTTACAACTTTTGTTTCCTATTGTCCTGAAGTTTAAATATTAACTTGAACGCTGTATAGGATAAACAAATTAAATACTGACATTACAACAACTATCCTCTCAAGTAAATATAATCACAAGCGAAAACTAAATAACATGAACCCCACCTATAAAATGGCCGCTAAAAACCTCTTGACAGTAGCAAAATGGCGGCAAATCACCTGTCAACTTGAGCGATGCTGGGATTTGAGCTTACATCAATGACATGGTATGGTTAAGGACAGGCTTGGTCAATAAAAAAAACTGTTTAAAGTAATAATCCAGGCCATTAAGCACGCAAATACTTTAAGAGTGGCTATGTCTGGTTTATATAAACATATATTTTTCTTTGATATCTTTCATCTCTGGCGTACAAAGTTTTCACATTCTAACGTGGCTTAGCACTATAAGATTAGGTAACTCGTTTGAATTGAAGCAAAACGCAATCACAGTTTGTCTAATATTAAAAGTGAAGCTTTCAAAACCTTACGCTTTGTTCAAACACAATTTTTTTTAGCAAACCAAAATGATAATATATCTGCTAGTATTCCATGATATTGAGTTTGGTTCATCGTTCTTAAATTCTTACAACAATATCCAATTTAAAACTTAATTGTTCTATTGCAAATCTGTAAAAACAGATTCCAAATGAAGCATAAGAGTTACACATTCTTATTTTATCTCAAACTGAGAGTGCTTCAAGTTTTCAGACGAGTCCATTCCTAATCTATGTCGCTACTTACACACCATACAAGATTATATGGGGGTCGAGGGCTGTTCCATCGTAAATGTTATTACTTGGGGCGTCAATGTGAGCTTTTAAGATTAATTCTCTAGTGTTTTCAGGTTGGCAGCACGGGTTTTGTTATGTTGGCAGGGGGTTTTATGTCATGGCGTGATTTTTTAAGAGAAAAGGCTGTATATCTATTTGTTAATTTTATCTGACTTAAAAAAGAAGGTTCTCAATTCTACTGATTGTTTTTTTTTACTAAAACAGGTTTGCACATGACCATAGTTTTCCTAATGAAAAGCAATAGCTATGGCCTAAGATGGATCGTGCTAGCCCAATAAGAACCGGGTCACTCTCGCTTAAGATCTAGATTAGTTTTATAGATTTTTAGACTATCGATAAAGACTTAATTTTTACAGAAGTTTTGAGGTGATCTTGAGAAAGATAGATACATGAATAGTTCGCTACTATAAACTTATTTTTAACGCATTTAATTTGTCCCCAGGTAAAAATCTGGTTCCAAAATCGAAGAATGAAATGGAAAAGGTCCAAAAAGGCGCAGCAAGATTCGAAAACTCAAAAGGAACCTCACCAATCAGAAGACAAAGCTAAATCCAAAGAAGTACCATTGCCTCCAGAGCCAGAAAAACCTGCAGTTCAACTGTCAGAAATGACACCTGTCAAACCACCACCCATGCTAGACAGGGACAGAATTATCGCGTTAGAGCGGGAAAGAGCAATGGCGGCTGCGAATTTTAATTCAAATTTGGAGAATAGACGCGGATTAGTCGTAATGGCACAAGATGGCGGACGGCCCGTCGACATGTTTAGGCCGTATGTGGTATGAGACTAGATTCTTTTTTATTTTGTTTTAGATTCATTTGTTATTAAAAGTATTTATTTATAGTTGTATATAACTTATTATGAGTAACCAGTCAAATGTAAGTAAGCGATCAAACGAATGAAAGAGATTTTATTTTTAACCCAACTTGGTTTATTTAAGACTACCTCCATTTTGTCAAGTTATTTAATACGAAGTACATAAAACGGTTGTATGAAACTTAGAAAAATATAAGTAACGATTCCTTAATGTAAAATTACAGTATTGTATAAATAAGTAAATTTTTTTGTAAGTTAGAATTAGTAAATAATTTAAAGTCTAAGATGTTAAAATAAATAATAAGTAAGGTATCTAAGGATCTAGTCGTTTTAGATTGTATAATTTAAAAAAAACATGTAAGAATTTGGTTAGTACCCAATATATATGAAAGGCAAATTGTAGGTCCCGGCTGTTTGTCTAGTACATCAGTCGTTAAGCCATGTCAAAGGCCCTCAGGGCGGCTTGATAAACTCTCGACACCACAGTTGGTACTCTCATTCGATAAGAAGAAGATATGAAAAGTTCATTAAAGATAACTACTTTAAAATAATTTAAGGTAAAAACCACATCAAAAAAGTTTTCCAACGTATTTTTTTTTTTCAAATAATTTTTACTTTTAATTTAATTTATTTTTAATTGGATTAAAATATAAAGGTTTTTTTGCTGTCTTACATAGGTACAGCCGAAACAGGAAAAACTGTAGATTCAACAAAAACTACAAGGTTTTCTAATAAATAATGTACTTACTTATATAAATAAATAATAATAAATAAATAAATATTCTGGGACATTGCACACAGCGCCATCTAGCCCTAAAATAAAGTTCCTATACGTGCAGTGAAACCACAATTTTGATGTTTAGTTTTCATGTTTTCATAGATTATATATTTTTAACTAAATTAATAGAGTAACTTAATATTACTAACCTGAAGACATCTTTACGATTTCAGTATTATTATTTTTAAGCTTAAAACTAACTTAGTTAAGTTATTTAAGTATCTACAAGTTATTTACTTTCTTATTTCTTGAAAACTTATTTAAATGTACCGAAACTATTTAATTTTCTCAAATATTTGCACCAATTATATACAAGCCAAATTTTGTGAGTATGTGTTTGTATGTCTATTATTTCTTCAAACTCAAACAAATATTAAATAAATAAATATGCCGGGATATTGCACACAGCGCCATCTAGCCCCACACTAAGCAAACGCTTGTGTCGTGGGTACTAGATAACGGATATAATACTTATATACCTACTTTTCTTTTGTAAATACATACTTATTATACCTATATAGAAAATATATTGTTTGAGATACATAAAAAAACTATGTATGTAAGTCATTTACGATTTTTCAAACAATAATGTTGATAATAGATTTATATGTAGGTAATAATGATAAATTGTATGTATAGTATACTATTAATATAAAGAACTAAGGTACCTACATCAATATCACTCCAATTTTTATACAAACTATTAAGATAAATATAACACAAAACATTTTCAAGTCGTATTTTTTAATGAACACTTTTGGTTCTTATCTTTTCCAAGAAAAAAAAACATAATCCATTTTTACCCTTCGGAATATCATTGTTTTTTGTCATTTAGTCCAAATTTACCACAATCGTATCACACAATATTTTCAGAATTGTAAAAATACTTAAAAAAAAGTTTGTATAAAAATTAGAGTTTTCATTCGAACCTTAAAAACGTGTTTATTTTATAGTGTAGCATAAAATGAGCCCAAAATAAGACAAACATGAATATTAGCGAATAAAAGTTGATAATGTTGAAGTATTTGTTTCATTTCCACATCTAAGAGGTAAGATTCTTAGTAAAAAAATCTTCAGAAAAGACCTTTTCTAAAAAAAGTTCTAAAAGAATTCGCGTACGAAGGTTTCGCGCTCGTTTTCTATGTATAAAAAACTCAAAGGACTGATTGACTGACTGGCTGATATAGTGATCTATCAACGCACAGCCCAAACCACTGGACGGATCGGGCTGAAATTTGGAATGAAGATAGATGTTATGACGTAAGCATCCGCTAAAGAAAGGATTTTTGGAAATGCTACTTTTAAAGGGGTGAGATAGGGGATGCAAGTTTTACTTCTTAATGCGAGCGAAGCCGCGAGCACCCACTAGTCTAATAAAATATTTACCTACATAATTTATTTATTTAATTAGTTACAGTTTGGCAATAAACGAGTTCAGACCAAAAATACCAAAAAAAAAGATCACGTAACAAATTACTAACATAAAAGGTGGTAGATTTATTCAATTTTAACAAATTTTTACTAGTAGCTTTTAGAGTAAACAATATTCAAGATCACAATGCAAATGTCGGAAATAAACGTCTGTTGATAAAGAAGTAGGTAAAATAAAATAGATCTTTTTATTGTATTTTTATTTACACTTTAACTGTATATGCTTCGACCATTTAGAAACCTGTATGCATACCACAGAAGCGCTGATTACAGTAACCCTGTAGATAATATAGGAAGGCAAAAGTAGTAACGTATCGAGAACAGGAAATTAGGGGTCTGGGGGTTTGGGAGTAGGGTGACCATAATTATAGAAAATCTATAGGTACATATAATAAAGCTGGATAGAAAAGGATCGAAAGTCTGTACAAAGAAGATATTAGATTTGAAAAAAATATGTTTGGTTATAATTTAAATCGATAACAGAACACGTTTCAGCAGTTTTTAGATTTTTGTCTGTAGGTATATCTGTTTATTTAAACGCTCATTACGCAAAAGCGGCTGAACGGATCATCATGATTTTTGGTATGTAGGTAATACGAGCTCCTTGCTTGGTTAAGAGACTTTCATGGCTTTCACCACTCAATCTTTCTTAGTTTTTCAAATCAACAGTTGTATGAAAATATTCACTATTTCCACGAATAAAAAAATATTTTTACGGATCATATCTAAGTTTCCTTCTAATGTACGGATACAAATTCTTGAAATATAATCTATCCATATCTATTATCTATACTAATATTATAAAGCTGAAGAGTTAAGAGAAGAGGAACTACTGGTGTGAATTGAAAAAATATTTTTGTGTTGAATAGACCATTTATCGAGGAAGGCTTTAGGCTATATAACATCACGCTGCAACTAATAGGAGCGAAGAAATAATGGAAAATGTGGAAAAAACGGGGAAAATTATTCATCTCTGGCGGATTCTGTTGCGTGCGCTGCGAAAACGGTTCAAGATATCATTATTCCTCTTGGAATGATCTAACAAAATGTCTGCAACAGTATATGTCTATCTTTTAAAATTATCTCACTAGAACCGTTTTTATGGTAATAACTATTCCACACGGACGAAGTCGCAGGCACAGCTAGTGTAGGTACGAATATAAATTCTTGAAATATAATGGTACCTAGATACTCTAAAATCCTGGTCACCCTACTTCCTAAGTTACGATTCTTGCGGCACTGTTCAATACTCATTTCATATTCTACCGACGTCTGCTAGACAGAGACAACAGATTCTTATCTTCTACAAAGGAAAGATCATGGTCGAGTGGTAGTACTGCTGACTGACGAGCTAAAGGTCCGGAGTTTGATTCCCGCTGAGAGATAAAATGTAAGTAGCAAGGTGAGTTTCGATTATCGACAAGATAGGGTTGAATAGCAGTGGTATGTTTGTTTTTTTCTTTGTGCAAAAAGTAAAAAAATTGTATTTAGGTATAACCGACTTCCAAAAAAAGGAAGCTATCAAGTCTTCTGAAAGTTTTTTTTATAATATGTGTAAACTATATCTAAAGCGAGCCGACCTGACAGTAAAAGCTTAAGTAAAACTTAAATAATACACATAACTTATGTACTAGTAGCTATCTGCAGCTTCACTCACATTATTTCATAATCATATACTAGCTGGTGCGCGCGACTTCGTCCGCGTGGACTAGTTATTACCATAAAAACGGTTCTAGTGGGTTAATCTTAAAGATAGACATATACTATTGCGGACATTTTGTTAGATCATTTCAAGAGGAATAATTCTTTCATACATATTTTTTTGATATCTTGAACCGTTTTCGCAGCGCACGCAACGGAAGCCCTCAAAGATAAATAATTTACCTCGTCTTTTCCACATTTTCCATTGTTCCTTCGCTCGATGTTATATAGCCTAAAGCCTTCCTCGAAAAATGGTCTATTCAACACAAAAATAGTTTATCAATTCCCTCCAGTAGTTCCTGAAATTAGCGCGTCCAAACAAACTCTTCAGCTTTATAATATTAGAATAGATTTTCATAAAGCCTATTTACATTTCGGAGTCAAATGTAGCCGTTGTCACGTTCGTAATCACTAGATTTAGTTAGTACAGACCTCCTGACTCTGTGAATAGCAAAAATCACGATGACCTGTACCTTTGGGAAAAGCTGACATCAGAAAAATCAGCATATTCAAATTATTTTATCAGACTCTCACTTATGTAGTTAGTTACCCTAGGTCTCTTTGCTAATAGGTAATATCTGCCTAATAAATATGAAATGGTGTGTAAAACAATTCCTATCTACCTATGTATATATTATCAATATTTATATAGTTATACTTAAAATGTTGATTGACATCACTAGAGACAAGAACGCTGGCTGGTTCCTTGCGCAAAGGATTTCTATAGCAATCCAGCGTGGGAATGCAGCCAGCGTTCTTGGCTCCATACCACATGTAGATTGTTTAAATTTAGTTTAGATGTAAATACTCTTTTTTAGTTCTATTAGTGTTAATATGTGTAAATATTGTTTCTTATTATTTTAATAAATTTTACGTGTACGTTATACTTATATAACGTTACGTAGATAGTCCATGAATCAAAACAAAACATGTTATAATGTATGTATGTACCTATGTATTGTTTCAACCATCAAACAATATCAAAATTCGCTCTGTCAACTATTTGCCGCAATCCCGGAACCCTGGATTCCAAGTAGATGTGCAAATAGTATCCACCACCTCAAATAGAATACAAAATCGCGGAGAGAATATCAATATTTGATATTTGGTTTTGTAACGAAACCCGGCGGCCATGTTGCCGATTGCCGATTTCGCGCGCTTTTATGACAATTGACAGTTATGGTTTTTCTTTTACCTTTTTGGTGATTCGAAGAGGTTCTAATAAAATGTACAAGTCTGCTGTTTTTCTTTTACTTTTTTTGGTGATTCGAAGAGGTTTTATGAAAAAATACACCAAGACAAGTCTGTTATGTATTTCTTTTCTTGATAATTAGAAGTGGTTTTAATAAGGTATACAAGGTTACTTGTGTAGCCGTAAGTTCTACTCTGTTATTATTGTATTGTATTCTGTTATTAATTAAACGCAAGCAAAGCAAGCACGGATGGAGCCACGTCGCACTTGAGGTGCGGGGCGCGGGGATAAAAGTTTCAGGTTTCGTTTTACTTCTACAATCTACGCATGTATACTTACCTTGTGACGTAGGAGCTGGTAGAGTGGCAACCGCCGCTACCACACTTGTAACTAACACATGAACCTTATATGGTTACTTTTGTATGTTCAAAGCAACATTTATTAGTAATTATGTAATTAAAAAGGGTTGTTTCATACAAAAGATCCCATATAAGGTAGGTAAAAAATCCTAACAGGTTTTTTTTTAATTTTCACACAATTGAAATACTTATCAACCATTTTAGTTTTGTTACGATTATGAGTTACTTATTTACGGTTTATGTTTTTGAGCGTTTTTATACAACTTTACTTAGGTACATGCATGTTCTCGATCTAAAAAGTTTTTACATTACTTTTTATAGGATTGCAAAATCGCTCATTAACTTTCCACTTTAGCGTGCAACTATTCGGTAGAGGGTGCCGTGTCTGCATGCAGCGGAGAGTAAATTGTTGGTTGAATCATGCTGAATGTCGGCACAATGTGCTGGAACGCAACCGAGAGAGGAACATATGGATATTACCAGTCACTTATTGTTTTTTATCATTTTGAGCCTTTTGTTTTTTTTTACACGAAAAAGGCCAACGTTTGACTACAGCCTGCCTGGTTTCGTCCCACTCATAAACAAAGGCTATTCCATCCTGTTTCCACTCATCTCTGTTCATTGCTTTATTTGATCGGTTTTGAAGCGCCTGTAGCACTGCTGACAGAGACCATCCAATGCGATTACCAATGTTAAGCAAAGGTCGACGCGGTCAGTACGCGGATGGGTGACCAAAAAGTGGCATTCCATTTTGGGCGCTTCCGTGGGTCGGATGATACGATAAATTGTAGGTTCCGGCTGGTTGTCTGGCCCTTAGGGTGGCTTGATAAACTCTCGATATCAGAATTGGCCACTCACATTCGATAAGAAGAAGATGATGAATTAGTTTTATTGGATAGAAAGTATGCCATCATTATGCACCGAACAAAAAAAATGGCAAATAAAACAATGATCAAATCCACACAATCCTGCCGCACCGCAAACGGGCAATCAGCGAGTGATCGCCAACACGACAATACCCCCCGCGCGCCCGCAGCGCTCCTTGATTCCAAATTCAATTTGCACCAATCAACGGGCGCCGTCTTCCCGCCTAGCGACGCTCTCGGACGTGAGAAATGGCGGCCAGGGGTTTTAAAAAGAGAACTGTTGTTTTGGTCAGCTGGAATAAGATTTGATCAGCAATTGTGATATTAGATTGGTTTAAGAAGGACTCGTATTATCAGTAACCTACAAAGTTTACAGCTACAGATAATACGAGTTTTTTTTTACAGTTACCTACGTTTGACTACAGTCTGCCTGATGTTAAGCACCACTGTAGTCAAAGATGTTGCACGTTTGCCTAGGAGAAACCTATTTACTCTGGATTTGAAGACCCCTGGGTTGTAACATTCTGGAAAAAGGGCTCCAGTCTACGAAACACTGAGATCCGGTGACGAACGAAAGTTCGAGACGCTCGGTTTACAGTCATCCACTTTAGATGGAGCTGGGCGGGACATTTGGCTAGACGAGTAGATGACAAGGTGGAGTAAAGCAGTGACTGAGTGGCCAAGGACTGGTTACAGTAAAGTCGGGCGTTCGACTGCTAGATGGGTCAACGACATTACATCTGTCGCAAGTCTAACCTTGATGAGGCTGGCTAAAGATCGAAGCCAATGCCTTTACCCAGCAGTGGGACGAAACCGGCGTGGAAGACGATGACAAAGTTTAAGAGACTTGCATTCCAAAATCTAACTTATTGAGCTAAAAACAATCACACATAAATAAAAGTCACCCAGTTACTTTTAAATCCACCCTGAACCTTTCAAAGATTTTATCATAGATTGAGCACGAAGAGAAATAACAACAACAAAAATAGTTAAGTACTCGTACTTCTAATTTTAGTTTGTGTTGCTGGCAACTTCGCTCATCTTATTTCGAGTGTCACTTTCAGGACATGTCAGAATAATTACTTTTTCTTAACAAGGAATGGGTTTGCACTTGACCATAATTCGCCTGATGGGAAGCAATCATTACGGTCTAGAATGAATCGTGTTTACCCAGTAAGAACCGATTAACTCTCGCTTTCAAAATCACAAGATTATATTCCGCGGGGAACAGGGAGTCGGGCGGAGTTCTATGATTTCGCACTTTAGGCTATATTTTGAAACACGATGATCAACGAACCAACAAACACACTTTTACTCTTATTACAATAGTATAAAGTACCATGTCATAGGTACACAAAATGGTTCAAAATTAGTGATATTGTGGCTGACCAAATAAACACTGCCATTTTTATAATTCTCTTTGTTTTCTTGATTGTGAGCTGATGGTAAACGAGCAGTTTTGGCAGCATTGTGCCGGAATTCAAGACCCGCTTCTGTTATAACGTGTTATTTATCATTTTGTGACTGTACAGGGTTTGGTAGAGGCTTTAAGGGCGGTTTGAAAACTCTCGACACTCATACAAAAAGGAAAAGAAGGCTGGTAGTAATTAATGTAGGTATTTACATATGATTAAATAATTCACTTTAATATATTTTTAGCAGGGGTAATTTCATTACACTGAATATTTGGTTCTAAGCTGAAACTTTTTTGTAGACTTCGAAAAAAATGTTTTGTTTGGAACGCCAAAGTCACACTTCAAAATGTTTATTTTGCGTCAGCTTAGTTATCAGGAACCCTGTATATTTATTGTGTAGTTCCGCTACAAGTACGAGCTATAGTTTTTTTAAGGATGTGATTTTGTATGTAGGTTAATATTAGTTAGTTACCTGTGAAACTTTTTATTTGACAAAATACTACAGAACCCATTTTTATAAAAGCGCCCATAATTTACACAATAATGCAACATTTGGCCTTATTAGGGTTAATCTCACGCTAAGCAAATATAAGTAAATATACCTACGTGTAAGGTGAGGTGAGCCTATTTACCTATAAAGCATAAGTAAGGAGGAAGGTGGTCATAGATTAACATTTTATCTATTCCAATAAGTAGGTAATCCTATTTTATACTACACCTGCTCGGAAAGTACCTTGATACTTTATCAAATTTACGTACGTCATTGCATATCGAACAAATATGCGGGGAGAAAACAAAAAAACCACGTAAGAAATGGATTTTCATACACTTTTCTCTCCCGCTCAGATGCGTTTTCTCCCCGCATATTTGTTCGCAACAATTTCAATATAAATTTCAATTAAGTAGTAAAGATTTAGTTTTTTATTTTCATCGTAGGTGTAGTATAAAGCACTATGTATCACTCGACAGAAAGTGCGATTCCCGATCTCGCGTGTTTTAAACGACACCCTCGACGGTAGTCGGTCACTTTCTCCTCTCGGTGAACAATGTACTATTTTAGACCTCAAACCAATAAAATACTTTTCACATAGAATTTGAAACAAAACATACCCATTCGCCCGTAAAGAGGGGAATCATCGAATTAAATCACCACTAACGCCATCTCGCGGACCTTATGAATACTACATGAGGCCCGCTAGATGGCGCACGCTACAATTTATTGCCGCTTTCTGTAATGTTGACTTCAGTAACATTGTTCTGGCCCCACTGCTTTGTCCAACTGGGTGGGACTACGTAGAAGAATTTAGCGAAATATGCGATATACATTTTCTGTTTTTTTTTTAAATAGTGAATATTTCAGCATTTGAAGTGAAAATAATGTTAAAATTAAACCATATCGTGTAAATTGATAAATCATTCGAACCCAAATAATAAATAACTAGTACCAAAAGCTTATAATACCTATAGCTAATAATAAGCTTATTTAGATCTATGAACTTTCGAATCCATTTAGTTATCTGAAGTTGGAGAAATATCAACTATGCTCAAAGACGCCCCTTTATGATATTAAATATCATAGTCCACCTAGTGGGATATAACAAAGAAAGGGACCAGCAAGTTCTCAAGCGATTTCGCGAGCTTTTCAGAGCTTTTAGCGAAATTAGTATCATTACTTACTTGTAAAGTATGTGATGAGATGGAAGTCAGAATCGCTTAACTGGCTTTTAGGTTAAATGTTTCTTTCGGTTTTTGCTCTACAAGGGGGCAAGAGTTATGGGCCTTGTGGTCGGATTGTAGATTTTTAATGCAGATTTTTGCTTGTTAGTTGGCAATGTTGAATGTGGGCTCTTGTTTATTCTAGTTAGAATAGCTGAAAAGGAAACATAGTAAAATTATTAAGCTGATGATTATAGAAAAATAATCTAATCATAAATGACTTTGCACTCAAAAAAAGCTTCACAGCGCCTGGAATATTTCTAATTCTAAGAAAGATAACGCCTTCAGAAATCGCATAAGCAATATAATTTTATGATCTAATTATTACGCCATAACCATAGCTCATCTTATGGCAATCACTATAAAATTGTATCTCATAAACTTGATAATCCAAATGGCTGCAATAAATATTTTTAATAGAGCCATTAGAAAATGCTATAAAGTTACAAAGCCCTCATCAAAATAATGACTGAAATTATTATTGTCGCAAATAGACTGGTAGGGCCATCTATTGGCGCCTAAATGTATTACTAGTTAGTAGTGACATCTAGTCTAGAAGCAAAACAGTTGCAACAACAAAAGTACAAAAGTAGTTCAAGAAAATCTTCATAGATGTCACAAAACTAGAAATCACCAAAGCTAACCTGTCGAATAGAGTAGTCATTTTTCCCGAAAATTTTGTACGCAATTCCTCAAATTGTTGACTACTTTCAAAATGGCCGCGTTATACTTCAGTCAACTTTGTGATTGTGTCTAGCACACTGTCTGTCACTTTTCGCGTTTATTTTATTTGTTCATTATTTTTTAGTTAGAATTATTATTTATATTAGGTACCTAGAACAATGTAAAGTGACCAAAAACTAGTCTGTGTTCTATACGGCAATTTGGTGACAATGAAGGTGATAGAGGCGAAAATCGTTGTTTTGGGCTCGCAAGGTAAATCACTTTTTGATGATTTCATACATTATGTTCGTAAAACTTGTTGTATTACATAAAGAATTATAAAAAAACTGGTCCTACAGTCATAGTTCTGGCGGTTATGATAATAGGCACTGTCTCGCCGAGTTAAAAAAAGATATTTTAAATATCAAACAACTTTTAAAGTAGGCATCTAACACTAAATGCATGTCTAGTTGCCTAGTAGGTATTGCAGTATAATCTTGATATTATTTTTGATTGATATCTCTCTTATCACTTGTTAAATAATTAAAATTATTGTTCCTATGAAGGTTCCAAATAAACAGAAAGTAGTAACAGCTGATAAGTTATCATATATAAAAGTTATACATATAAAAGTTTTCAGATAGATAATTAGGTACTTGCTTACTATGTCAAACTTAATCACATCCGAAATTTAAGTATAAATATTATTGTACTTAGATAGTATTATCTTTACAGTTATGAAAATAAGTGAGGTCTTTTGTATATATACCAATATTAGTGAAAAGATATGTTACAATTTGAGTAAGTGTGATTTTATTTTGATGTTAAGTAAGTTATGAAGCCAAGTCAGGAACTAGGAAAGTTTGAAACTTCAGACACCAGAGTTGGCCACTCTCACTTTTACCCGAGTCAAACTGGCAATTTTAGTACTTACTTATGGCTATTTTGATTCGGGACATATTTGGTTTCTAAAATAAACTTTTAAAAACAGAAACTTGGCACCAGACTAACATATGTAGGTATGCCTATTTTTTTGTGTCCAACTTTAAATTATAGTCTTTTGTGATGGATACCATACATTTTTTTGTGAAAAATCATTTAAAATCATTTCTGTTTGGTCTAAGAGCTAGGAACAAAGTCTTACTTACCTACATACATGTACAAAATTTGACAATTATATTTGGAAGGCATGCATTTTTTTCCTTTTTGAAGAAGTTGGCTATAGATATAGTTGTTGCTTATTTTTGTTAATTTTCAAATTCACTGTTGATTCTCATTATTTTGCATTAAATATTTTATCAATTAAGTACTTATCTATTTGAATATTCATCAAGGAAGGTAAAGGAGTAAAATAATTACTATATATTTACCAATATCCTACATGCTACAACAACCTATATTGTAAAATAAATCCCAGAAAATTATAACCCAGGGGTCTTCAAATCTAGAGTAGATAGGTTTCTTCTAGGCAAGCGTGCTACATCTTAGACTATAGTGGTGCTTAACATCAGGCAGGCTATGGGCAAACATAAGCCTATTTCGAGTTAAAAAAAAACCTATTTAAAGAGTACCATAAAGTGTTTTTCCCTATTTATTCAACCTGAAAGTTGTTGCATATTTTTTTTATTTTTATTCAAATATATTTCCTCGCTTGAATTATATTTAACCTCATTTATTTAACACATTTCATTTCACATGTAAATATATATATATATATATGTCTTATATATAAAAATATATCTTTTTTGTTTTATTACCTATGTAGTGTATATGTTACGGTAAATGTAGATAATCGGGAATTATGCATAATTACCAATGCACACGGTAAATGTAGAGAATTATCCACATTTACCGGTAATTACATACAACTAGCTGTGCCAGTGACTTCGTCCGCGTGTATTAGTTATTTTAGGCAATATTTTTTGCATTTTGAAGCTTTTTCACAGCACACGCAATGGAAGCCCTCAAAGATGAATAAATTTGCCCGTTTTTTTCACATTATCCATTGTTTCTTCGCTCCTATTACTTGCAGCGTGATGTTATATGGCCTAATGCCTTCCTCGATAAATGTTCTATTCAACACAAAAATAATTTTTCTATTCGCACCAGTAGTTCCTGAGATTAGCGCGTTCAAACAAACTCTTCAGCTTTGAGGAGAGGTTCGGCAAGGAGGCACCGTTATACATTAGAGGTTCCAAAGACTCCCTCTGAATTATAATTAGTTGGTCTTTAAGTCGAGAGTAAAACGGTTTCTCCTAGCGAGCGCGCTAGATCGTAAATTATAACTTGCTTAACATCAGGCAAGTTGTAGTCAAGCGTGAGCCTATGATTACCGGTATATGTGATTAATTCGAAAGTTTTTCCCACTTTTACCGAGAGCACTGGTAATTATGCATAATTCCCGCATTATCCACATTTACCGTAACATATATATTGTTTATTATTATTGAATAAATAAATGTTTTCCTATATATAAAAATAAGTCAGGTTTTCCTTCCTGACACTATAACTCGAGAACACATGAACCTATTTCCACGGTTTTGCATTTGTTGGCTCCATGAGAAATGAAGCCATCTGGTGGTGAAACGGAGTTTGCTGGGTTTGCTAGTATATCATATATATTATGTGATTACATAATTAAAATCAGTTCATTACACTACAATCCCTTACAACAAAATTCAATTTATATATTTAATTATTGATAAAATTAAATTTATACTAAGTAGTCCTAATAGTTTTCAAATATCACATGGCTTAATGCCGTATGACTATAAATAACAGCCAAAATGTTATAAGATACTTTCATTAAATTATGATAAATTTAATTAAAATCTATAAAGTAAAGTTTTATTGCCATTTTATCCAACCTACTTAAATAGTTTTTTAAATTCAAATTTATAAAGTACCTAGTTTGTTTTTGCCATTTCAAAGAAAGAAAGAAAGAAATATTTATTAAAATCATAAATATTACAAAACAAATAAATAATTTATATTATCATGTAACACTATGATTTCTTGTCATAATTGTTTTTACATACATTCTTGTATAAATAATAAAATATAATATAGTAAATAATGGTTAAAAATGTTTTAGATTGTATCATAATATTATACCTTTTAATAAAAAAAAATAATTACAGTTTTTTAATACATAAAAGAATAATCACAGATTTTTAGAAGTTGATAAAATATATCATATTACCTAGATTTCATTTTTTGAGGGGCATTGACTTGTCTCCTAAGTCTAAGTGACTATAGTCGTTCGTCATAAATTCCTTAAAGCTGTACAATGTTTTGTCCAAAAGAAGCCTTCTTACACTATCTAGGAAATTATTTTCACGCGTCATAGTTTTAATTTCTTCTGGCAATGTATTATAAAAAGTTGGACCGATAACAAATGGTAATTTAGAAAACATTTTTAGACGACCTTTTGGTATTTCCAAAAAAGTTCCATTTTTCCTTCTGACTGATCGTTTATTATCACACACTACTATTTTATATAGAAGTCGATGTCTAAAAACATATTTAAGAATCTCAAGAAATGTTATCTAACCTACTTACATATTATGTGCAATACTGCAATACACTCTAGAGTTACCTATATTTTATTACCTAGGTACTCTAGGTTTCCTATTACAGTCATCCTTCACCTAGTTCCAAGTTATTTAACATAGGTAATACTTGCTGTTACATAACTTGAAGTAATATTAACTCACTAAAATATAATGTATAACTAGCGTATGCTTGTGGCTGCACCCATATTGAATCAGGATATAAACTTCTACTTATTGTAGGTATTCATTATAATAATAAAAAAAAATTTTCAGAAGACTTGTTAACCTACTTTTTTTAAGTCGGTTAAAAATGAATTAAATATAATTAAAAAAAAAAATAAAAAAAACCTTTATTTATGTACTACAGAGTGTATACGTAAACGTAACCACTAAAATAACTAAAACTTAATGTAAAACTAGTAACTTACAAAGGTACGATGGTGAGGTAAACTGAGCTCTGCACTAAGTGTCGCTGGGATCTTGTGTTGCAGGGCTGCAGTATTTCTCGCCGCGGTAAGCTTTCTCTTACAATATTACACCAAGGTTCAATGACATGGTCTAAGTTTAATGCTAATAAAACTGATAAAAAACAATCACGAAGCCCTATTAATACTAACAAAAACATAATGTTTACAAAATTTTACTTTGACAGATAGAGTGTTACCTGTTCTAAAACCTAAAATATGTACAATAAGATTCCGTATGTGTCTCAGTGGTACTTAGCCTACGCAATTCTACCATAATTATGGTAGAATAATAAATAATAATAAAATTGAATTCCAGGTAATGTCACAATTAATATTTTATTGGTATATAAAGCAACTAGGCTATTTAGTAGTTTAGCTAGGGTTTCAAAAATAACATAGGTTTTTTTTACAAGAAATAGGTTTGCACTTGACCGTAACTCGCCTGATGGTAAGCAATCATTACGGTCTAGGATGGAACGTAACAAACCTTTGAAGTAATATGGAAAATAAATAAAAATATATGTGACTTGTAACTATGATGATATAAATAAATGATTTGTAGGTATGTAAATACATAGTATGCAAGAAAATTATAACCCAGGGGTCTTCAAATCTAGATTAAATAAGTTTCTTCTAGGCAAGCGTGCTACATCTTAGACTACAGTGGTGCTTAACAACAGGCAGGCTGTAGTGAAATGTAAACCTACTTTGTGGTAAAAAATACAACTCACCTATAAATACCTAATTAATGAATTAGTCAATTTAACCTAATGTTTTCTTAAATTGTAAATTGTCAAATAATTCATTTATTTATTTACCTTATAGATACCCAATGACTTTTAAATAACTAATAAAATATACTCATGGTACATACATTTTAAATGCTTCCATGTTTAATATTGTCTTTTTGTGTCCAATAAATTTATCTACTTCATGGGTCTAATTGGCTGTTTGAACTTAGAGTAGGAACAAACATATTGACATTTACACACTAACAAATTCTCACCTTTATAATGTAAATGTCATATGATAATGATAAAATTGGTGCGGTGATATTTCTTGCCAAATTTGATCACTCAGAATATAAAATGATTATATAAGAAGAATAGGTATTCTTTTATTTACTTATATTTTTTTTTCACCTAAATTTATTTATTTATTTATTTATTTATAACGGTACACATAACAGAATGAGTTCATATATAAGCCAAATACACATTCAAAACTGGTTTTGAACCTGAACAAATTCCTCAGGTGAGTGTACACAGCTTGAACAATATGAATTTGATTATTATTTTCAAAAACCTGTGTTAGACAGAGAATACAGTACCTAACTGGTACTGTATTCTCTGTCTAACAAACAACAACGATAAACAAGGACAACATAATTACAGACTAAATTTTATACATCAATATTCACAATACATATGTCAAACATTATATAATAGTGTATATGTAAAATTCACACAATTCACAAGTCACAATTTTACACAATACAGAAATATATTTATATAATTGTAATTTAAAATGATTATATGTTTACAAATATATTCCAAATCTCTATTCCCTTTGAACTATAATTTGTCGGTCTTCAAGTCGAGAGTAAACCAGTTTCTTCTAGGCAAGCGCGCTAGATCGTAGATTGCAACGTTGCTTAACATCAGGCAAGTTGTAGTCAAGCGTGAGCCTATTTCATGTAAAAATATAATAAATTAAAATTCTTTGTACACCATAATTAGATAAAATGAAACAGTAAAGGTAGTAAGTAGTAGAAGTATGTACTAAAATAATAATAAATAATAATATATGTACTTAACTATATTATTAATTATTATTATAGTAAGCGAGTGTCTGCTTTTCATCCAGACGCATCCTGGTTCGAATCCGCCCTACACCAATGACTTGTATTTTCAAGTTATGTGTGGATTTGCACTCGCTTAACGGTGAAGGAAAACATCGTGAGGAAACCGACATGTTTGAGGACCACAATATCCGAGGACATGCGTCTTCCGTGGAAGGACCTGGGCGCCCACCACGATGTATCTGCCCAAGAAAACTCCCCTAACGAATTAATTCTGCGGGGGAGTCACGACCCTCAGTCATGAGGAAATACGACTCAAAGAGAGAGATACTTTTAGATAGTGTGATTCAGCTACTTACTACTTGTTTTACACGAGATAAGCAAGAGCAATATTCTTATCTGTCTTGTTATGAAATATAAAGTGTAAATCCATTGTGTTTGATAAGATATGCTGCAGACGAAAAAGCCTACAGATTTAGATAAATATAAGTTTTTTTTTTTTTTTTACGTGTGATAGGTTTACGTTTGACTACAGCCTGCCTTATGTTAAGCATTGCTGCAGCCTAGGGTGTAACAAGTAGCATCAAAACCAACTAACTTACTTTGTGGTTGATAAAAATTCCAAAATACAAAGCTATAATTAAAGTCTTTGATCTAAATAGTATAGTATAAAGTGTTGAAAGATTTTCAAACCGCCATAAGGGCTTCTGACATGGCTTTACATCTGTTATACTATAAAAACAGCCAGGATCAACAATTCAACATATCATCAGACCCACGAAAGCGCCCAAATGAAAAATTGAATGCCTCTTCAGGCACCCATCCAATAAACAATCTTGTCTACAGTTAGTTAACTTTGTTTACTAACTCCCCTCTGGTTTGTAAGTCAGTTATGATGTTATTTATTTTATGTATAACTATGTATTTATGTACTTATATGGATTGTTGTACCTAATTTTCAATCAATATAGCTTTATTGTACACCAGAAAACAAAAATACAAAACAATTTACAGTAAAATTACTTAACCTACGTACATTGGGCGGCCTTATCGCGTAGAGCGATCTCTTCCAGGCAACCTTAGTAAAGATATTATAAATTTATTTAGATTTAATCAATGACATGTAAGAATTTACTTACCAATAAATAACTTTGCCTTTGTTTGTGTACTAACATAACTCCCCTCGGTTTTCCCAGGCGTGGGCAAGACAAGTCTCGTAGTGCGTTACATCGGCAAGATGTTTTCCAAACACATATCCCCCACCATCGGAGCTTCCTTCTTCACTTGCAACATCAATGTGGACAACGCCAGGGTCAAACTGCAGGTGAGCTCGCTTAGCGGTGAAGGAAAACATCGATTTGTTTGAGTAAGTACTACTAAAAACGAAAGGTTTTGGGCGCCCACCACGATGTAATTGCCCTAGAAAACAAATTAATTCAGCGGGGGAGTCACGACCCTCAGTGATGAGGAATAATTTCAAGATATTCTTTATACACATATCTTCCACCATAGCGAGGCTTCAATAAGAGTAAAAATCGGGTTAAACAGGGTCGGGCAGGTAAGGAGTGCAAAAAGTTGCCTAGCCTAGAATAATATTATATTTACGATAAGACCGCCTTTTGGATGGAATCGTATTATTTCAAGATGTGTTTTGTGTATTATTAAAAACATGTGTAATTATTCTCGACCCTCCTAATTATTTTAGTTTCTCTTTAAAAATAATTATTAACATAATAACATTCCAGGTATGGGACACGGCAGGTCAAGAGCGCTTCCGTTCCATGGCGCCCATGTACTATAGGAACGCGAACGCGGCGCTCCTCGTGTACGACATCACAAGTGTTGCCAGCTTCGTAGCTATACAGAGCTGGATTAAAGAGCTGCAAAGGTAAAGATATGTAAAATAAAAAAGTCCAAAAAGACAAAATTAAGGGCAACTTGACGCTACTGCGATTTGAACCCGGGTCAACTGAATGTACTGTAAAAACGCGATCGCAGCGCTCCTAGTGGTTATAATAGATAACCACTAGGAGCGCTGCGATGTTGCGCTTTCGCGCAGAATTGGACGAATAGATCCTGCTTTTTTGTAAAGTAGTAGAATAGGGTCCTGCCTGCTACGGCTACTTTGATCTAGAATACGAGCGAAGCCTAAGGCATTTGGTAGTATTTTTTGTATTTAAAAAATCCTAAGTAAACTTCTACAACCATTAATATTTTCTTTCATTTATAATTCCAGCAACGTATCCGAAGAAATGATTCTCTCGGTGGTCGGCAATAAAAGCGACTTGGACGCGATGCGAGCTGTCACATACAACGAGGCGGCGCAGTACGCCGCGTCTATAGGCGCCACCTATTGTGAGACTTCGGCACTACACGACCAGGTAACGTTTGCAAAAAAATGTGATAAAGGTGGGATTCGAACTGGCAACCTTTGGAATAGACAATTATGTATTAGAGAAAGCTAAATATTATGCTGCTTCTATAGGCGCCACCTATTGTGAGACTTCGGCACTACACGACCAGGTAACGTTTGCAAAAAAATGTGATAAAGGTGGGATTCGAACTGGCAACCTTTGGAATAGACAATTATGTATTAGAGAAAGCTAAATATTATGCTGCTTCTATAGGCGCCACCTATTGTGAGACTTCGGCACTACACGACCAGGTAACGTTTGCAAAAAAATGTGATAAAGGTGGGATTCGAACTGGCAACCTTTGGAATAGACAATTATGTATTAGAGAAAGCTAAATATTATGCCGCGTCTATAGGCGCCACCTATTGTGAGACTTCGGCACTACACGACCAGGTAACGTTTGCAAAAAAATGTGATAAAGGTGGGATTCGAACTGGCAACCTTTGGAATAGACAATTATGTATTAGAGAAAGCTAAATATTATGCTGCTTCTATAGGCGCCACCTATTGTGAGACTTCGGCACTACACGACCAGGTAACGTTTGCAAAAAAATGTGATAAAGGTGGGATTCGAACTGGCAACCTTTGGAATAGACGATCATTAGAGGAAGCTAAATATTATGCTGCGTCTATAGGCGCCACCTATTGTATATATTCGGCATGTGTCGCAGAAACCACGGTTGATTAAATAACAAGGTATTAACACGATGCAGATACGGCTATAAATAATAATGTAACTTTAATAACTTTAACTGTAACCTGGAATTTAACTTTTATAAGTTATGTACAAATATTGTTATACAATCAGCAAGTAAAAGCGCACCGTAATCTAGTAAAACTTGTAGCAAAGCGAAGTGGGCGCCTGCGATACAAGTGTAAACTTAGTGCAGGGCTCACAAGAACACTAACACACGTTCCTAGGTAAAAAACTGTAACTCTATCTAAGTATGTAAATATTAGTTATAAGGTTTTGTGTAATACTTTCAGTTAATAAATAATTTTGTATTTGTATTTTTGTAGCACATATGCTTTTTATATTATTACTGATGCGCCATCTTTAATCTATGATGTACTTACAATAACTCTAAAGAATAAGAAAAAATTGAAATATGTACCTATAGGTACCTACACTAAAAATCATTCAAGTATCTATCACCTCATCAGATTTCATTCAAATCGGTTTAATCGTTTCAGCTACACTAATACACACCTAATATTATCTTAGTTCTGATGGTAATTTCTCTGGATATAAAAACCTATGTTTTGTTAATTTTATTTCTTCTTCTTCTCATGGTGCCTCTCCAAGTAGTGAAGGCTGGCAGTCAGCTCTGCATACATACTTTATTTTGTACATTGCCAAGCGAAACAATTCTGCGGCACTTCTGATCCCGGTCCATTCTCGAATGTTCCGCAACCAGGACTTCTTTCTGCGAATTATTATTTATTATTGTTATTTTTATGATTTATTCATAATTGCACACACAATAATAAACATACAATTTTGCAAAAAAAGTTACATGTGCCCTGTGGTATTGGGGCGTAGCAAGAGACAATGGCTAGGCTTTATCTAGCCAGTCTTTACAAATTTTGCTTACATCTAATAGTGTACTTAACTGTAATTAAATTTTATTATATTTTTAAACAAAACCTAATACCCATTTTATGTAAAACTTTGGCTTTTTTAGAGTTCAATATGTTTTATTTATAAAATCATCAACTTTATCATATTGTGACTATAAACAATGGGCGCCCACCACGATGTATCTGCCCAAGAGAACTCCCCTAACGAATTAATTCTGCGGGGGAGTCACGACCCTCAGTCATGAGGATATACGGCTCAAGAGAGATTGTGAGTATTTTTGTTTTCTTTCCAGGGCATCGACCAAGTGTTCCTGAGCACTGCATCAGCCCTGCTGCAGCTGTCCACCACGATGGCGTCCTCTCTCCGCTCGTACGACTCGGCGGACGGAGACGCGGTGCCGACAGGTAATGCAATCCACTCAAACCCACTTTACAACGTTGCTTAACATCAGGCGAGTTGTAAAATTCAAAATTCATTTATTCATTGCAAAATATAGGTATTTACAAAGGTCGTATTATGTACATATGAGTGTGCTATATTTCCACCCACAGGGCGTGCAAATTACAATTAACAATTAAGATTTTAGAATATTATTATTTTGTCAATTATTTTAATATGTCAATAAAAAATAGTAAACACATTTCAAATTGTATTATCGTCCAAAAATAATTTTATTGAGTAGAAGACCTTATCTAATAATGAATTCTAAAATGTTAGTAGTCAAGCGTAAAAAGTAGATAAGGTAAAACTTTGTTTTTTACGTGGGATAGGTTTACGTTTGACTACAGCCAGCCTGATGTTAAGCATTGCTGCAGCCTAGGGTGTAACACGCTTACCTAGAAGATACCTATTACCTCATGATTGGAAGACTCCTGAATTGCAGATTATTTGTATTATTATACACTTATGAATGTTATAAATTTCCACTTGTAACTTTTCCGTCTCCTTCCAGGCAACCCAACAACGGAGGAAGCGACTCACACTGGGGTGGTGGAGCTCCCCGCCTGGAGTATAGACAGCATCGCGCACGGGGAGCTGCAGAAGAACATGTGCTGCTGACCATCGGGCCGACTACTTGCTTGCTGGGAGGAATATTAGTATACTAGTGGGTGCTCGCGGCTTCACTCGCAGTAAGAAGTGAAACTTGCATCCCCTATTTCACCCCTTTAAAAGCGGCTTTTCTAAAAATCCTTTCTTAGAAGATGCCTACGTCATAACATCTACCTTCATTCCAAATTTCAGCCCGATCCGTCCAGTGGTTTGGGCTGTGTGTTGATAGATTACTGTATCAGTCAGTCAGTCACCTTTGAATTTTAAATATTTAGACTACTAACCTTGCGATCTTCAAAGCGAGAGTGAATCGGTTCTTACTGGGTAAGCACGCTCCATCCTAGACCGTAATGATAGCTTACCATCAGGCGATTTATGGCCAAGTCCAAACCCATTCCTTGTTAAAAAAAAACTAGGAATGGTTGAGAGGTTTGGTGAATTTGAGATGTTGACCTGTGTAGGTATATCTATCTGCTGTTATTGCAAGAAAATTAATCTATGTTCAAGCGTTTGCTTAGTGTGGGGCTAGATGGCGCTGTGTGCAATATCCCGGAATATATATTGATGTAGTTAGATCAACTCTTTAATATATAAATAGTAAATTTTGCGGGAAATTGGACACAGCGCCATCTAGCTACAAAAGATAATCTTTTTGTTTTGGATATATGGATACTAGATCTATGTACTATATCTGAACATAAACTATATGTACTATGTTGTAAAAGATTCTCCACAAACATCCAGATTCTTACAAAAAAAAACATCAACAAGGAATTATTATGCTACACAGGTCAATACCTAAAATTCTTTGTGATTCACGACCAGACTTTACATATTTTGTATTTGTATTACAAAGTGACATTTTGTATTTTATAGCTCTAACGAAATGGGAGCAATTGTCGTCCATTATCTTTTTAGAATTACTTGTGTTGTTATGCTCTGTTATATAATAATATTATGTTACATATATAATAGGTTTACGAGTATATAAGTTTATTAATCCATAACGAAATTAATAAGTTTGTTTATTCTTAAGAAACTAAAATAAATATTGCCTGCCTTTATACTAAACTAGTGGGTGCTCGCGGCTTCGCTCGCATTAAGAAGTAAAACTTGCATCCCCTATTTCACAAGTTGCATTTCAAATTCCAAAAATCCTTTCTTAGTGGATGCCTACGTCATAACATCTACCTGCATGCCAAATTTCAGCCCGATCCGTCCAGTGGTTTGGGCTGTGCGTTGATAGATTACTATATCAGTGAGTCAGTCACCTTTGAGTTTTATATATTTAGAGATAATAAAATACAACAGTATTTTACATACATACATACACCCTAGGCTGCAGCAATGCTTAACATCAGGCAGGCTGTAGTCAAACGTAAACCTATCCCACGTAAAAAAAAACTATAAAAGCCCGAAATGTGAAAAAAATTACCAAAAGGCACGGTAAATGTCCGGAAAAAAATGGTATAAAATTAGCCTGAATACTACATTCCGTTAGGCTATATTGAGTTTTAAA
The DNA here is from genome assembly GCA_927399415.1 of Macaria notata. Taxonomy (NCBI): domain Eukaryota; kingdom Metazoa; phylum Arthropoda; class Insecta; order Lepidoptera; family Geometridae; genus Macaria; species Macaria notata. The sequence goes on from OV656752.1 coordinate 6,519,782, forward strand.
AAACATGAATTAATTGTAATCTGCTCGCCTTCTTGATGCGATGTAATATTGACTCAACATTTATAATAATTATACGAATAAAGTTTTACATAAAAGTATTGTATATTTCCTTGGGATTCCTATCATAAAAGCTTATTGCTGCAACAAGGTTTATGCGCCAATCATAGATGTCCAAAATGTCGTCTGGTAAATATGATGCAACTTTGAGCTTCATTAATTGGTTTATTAATTTCCTGACAACATTTTCTCGCCTGTCATTTATTTAAATATTACCTAGGTACATAGAGGAAATTACGGGTAAAAAACAAAATAAAACAACAACATTATTATAAATATAATAATATTTATTTCCTTTGACGCATCATTTTTTACAAATTAACAAGCTTGGTTCCTCAACGAATGTTCGCTCCACTCCTACACTACTATGTACACATACAATATTATGTACTTTAATGAAGAGATCTGTACTAACTTAACGATACATTCATTGTGATAGTTTCATTCAAAAATGTCAAAAAAGTTGGGGTCAAATTCATCCCCAACCAATTTAGGGTTAACATTTTTATGAATCCCCGAGAAAGTATCTCAAAATCATTGATAATGTCCAAATTCATAAAAGAATAGCTGATTAGTTCCAAACACACCAAAAATTTAAAAAAATCTTCGGCAAATATGGACCCGTCAGTAAATTTTCATTCCAAAATTACACAAAATTTATTTTTTCTATCACAATCAAAGTAGCGTATCTTATTCACAACGGGTCTTAGTTTTTTACATAAAAAGGGGCATTTATTCAGTTTGTCACTAAAACGTGACGTCGCCGAGCTCCTGAGAAATAAATTCTGAGATTTCTTATGTAGAAATGCGCACAGCGCCGTCTACAGTCAAGTTTCGATGTTTTACGTAGGTACCTACGTAACGTTTTCAAAAGTTCAAAATTATTAATAAATTATATGGCAGCAAAAAAATTAAGATGCCGCTAATTAATTGTCTAAACAGAGTAGAGAAGTATATTGTATTAAGAATCTGCAAATTTAAGAAACTGAGTCGTGAATAAAATAGCATGAAAATAAAATTTATGATAAGGTTTGGAAGCTAAATAAATTGAACAACAGATTTGATTTCAAAATAACTGTATGATATCAATTCGAATTAATCAGGTATTTCATTACATTACAGTGTAATTACATGACTACTAAAATAATTTTCTTTTTTTAATCATCTCTTTTTAGTTTTCCTCTACTCTGCCAACACAATCGAAACTTCACTGTCACGACGACACTCTTAACCCTTATTCATGACTACAAAAATTATTAGAATTTCCTGTAAAATCATCAGTTCATGAATTCAGGTTTAACCTTAACATTAATTACTAACCCTCACAATGAGAATATTGCTTCCACGCGGGCTCCGACCCTCGGGGTAATATTTACCCCCACGACAAATATCAGGGTTAAAAAAGTTCCCAAAAATAAATTAATTAAAAAGCAGCAATTTTCTCACATGACGGGGTCGTGTGTAAATCTGTAGTGGAGTTAGTGAAATATTAGAAAAAACATGGTTCTCTATTGACAAAAAAATATTTATATTCAAAATGTACAATCTGGGTACACAAACAAAAACTTGTGACTGTGCTTCTATTTTACAATATTGTGTCTCTAGTTGTTTTGCCACTCGACAAAATAATTTGCGAATCTCACAGCGAAGAAAGAAATCACCAATCACAGACGTCCAAAACGGCATCACATATTCTATGACATGATTTGGAGCTTCTCTGATTGGCTGATTCTTTTTCTGCAAATACTGTGAAAATACCCCAGCAGTATGTATGTTAGTGGCACGTACGTAACGACATCAATCACTCAATGCAAGCAACATTCGACCTTATTCAGGCGGACTTGGGTTCTAATTACTTTAGGGCGTACACTTAAAGATCACAACTTTTAGTTTTTTATGCATAGTAGGACCGGTCTGTGACGTGATATAGTTTAAAATTTGATTAGGTATAGATTGTAGTTCGTTGGGAACAGGGACATAAAAAAATGATTCTGACAGGTTTTCTTACGCGGGCGAGTTTTGTTTTTCAGAGAAAATAAAGAAACTAAACAGAGATATAACTTCTTTCTTATTTTTACGTTATCTAGTACTCACGACACAAGCGTTTGCTTATTTTAGGTCTAATTGGCGCTGGGTGAAGTAAACTTAATTTTCAGTAAAAAGATCTGGGCTCACCACGATTTCCTTGTCAGTGAAAACTTCGTCAATGAATAAAATCTGCTGAGGAATACGACTCTCGGTAATGAGGAAATACTACCTACTTGAGAACAAGAGATCTTTTTTTTAAGTGAGATGGATCAGACAGGTTGGAGACCGTAGAGAAATTCCTTTCATGGTTAAAAATACTATGTACCGTACTATGTGGCACGTTGGAGAGGAGGCCTATGCTCAGCAGCGGGTGAACAAAAGCTGAATGATGATTATTAAAAATTATGAAAGTATCATTAAAGAGAGATCTATTTTATAAGTTTCAACATATGATCAGTCACAGACCCCCCTCCCCCCTATTTGTGCGCGGGCTGCGAGCGGAGCCAGGCGCGGAACTTGTCGCGGCGCGCCTTGTGCAGGCGCTCGTGCGAGGCGCGCGCCGCCGCCAGCGAGCCCGGCTGGTACAGCTGCAGGGGGCGGAACGCCAGCAGGCGGCAGCTGCGGGGAGGAGAAAGAGGTGTTTTAGTATTTTTGACATCTATTCTATATGTACATATAATAAAGCTGAAAAAGAGTCAAAAATAAGAACTTATTTGGGTATATTTTAAATCCTTAACAGAGCGCGTTTCTGCAGTTTTTAGAATTTTTGTCTGCTTATTTAAGCGCTCAAAACTGGCTGAACGGATCATCATGATTTTTAGTATGTAGGTAGTATGAGGTCTTACAAGTGTCATAGGCTACTTTTTATCTTAAAATAATGCGAGCGTCCCCTAATTATAAATAAATGTTTGATACACATTTTACATATTTTTTTGAATTATTAGTATAAAATTAATGTCAGATAATTTTGGTTTTACCAATAAATTATTGTACTGTATTGTAATGAACAGATATAGATCTAGGACTTAAATATGAAAACTATTTATCGGATAAGTAGAAACTTTTAATTACGAGCATTATAAGAACAAGCAGTAGACGTAGACGTAGCGTACTCCTATGAACTTGGCTGTCAAGGAAAAGGAAAACCAGATCTACTAATTCTAGGTAGTCTAGATCTAGTTTCCCCTTACTTACTTTCTAGGCTATTAAAACTATTACGAAAACCAATACTAGGTAATTGTTATTTTTTAATACAGGTCTGGAATGTTTTGCTACTATAGGAATTCACATCTGCCCAAATAATACTGTCGTAAAATGTGCACTCAAAAGCCACTCACCGTAGATTGGACGTGAGCGTGCACTCCTCGGAGTCGTGCAGGCGCGGCGGCTTGCGGCGGCGCGGCGGCGGTGGCGCGGGCGCGCCGGGCAGCGAGTGCGCGTTGTGCGTGTAGCCGCCGCAGCGCGCGCGCGCGTTGCGCACCAGGAACACGGGCTTGGAGCGCGCCGCGCCCCCGCCCCCGCCACCCCCGCCGCTGCGGCCCGTGGCGAAGCGCTCCGCGTACGCGGACCACTCCGCCAGCCGCGGGACCAGACCGCCGTTAGACGGGCCAGAGCCACGCTGGGGGGAAATAGAAGTGATTAGAACAAGGTACAGACAAAAAAAACTTTCATAAGACTTGATAACCTCCTTTTCTGAAGTCGATTATAAACAGATCACTAAATGACAATGAGCACTCCGTACCTGGTTGGCGGGCGACATGCTGGTGTCGTGGTTGACGGCGGGCGAGGTGCGTCCCTCGCCGCTGGCGCCCTCTAGCAGCTCGAACGTCAGCTTGCACTCCTCGCCGCCGTACTGCGGGAGAAATTACACATTAGATATTTATATAAGTATCACTATATCTTACAGACATGGGACTTCAATGTTATCTGTTACAATGAGTCGTAGAAATATAAAACCATAAGTGGTTCGAATGCAGTAAGAAGTAAACGTTCACCAAACCGGCGATCCCTATTTCACCCCCATAAAAGTGAAACTTTTAAAAATTCCTTAATACATGCAAATAGTTACTATGATGTATGCATTCCATACATCATAGTAACTATTTGCACGAATCTTACTATTTCCTACACAGTTACTATGGTGTAGGTATCCTTTAAAGTTTGATCGGTTCAGTGGTTTAGACTATACGTAGATGGATAAGTCAATCATCAGTCACCTTTGCGTTATCATGTATAAAACTCTAAAGTGACTGACTGACTGACATAGTGATCTATCAACGCACAGCCCAAACCACTGGACGAATCGGGCTGAAATTTGGCAAGGATTTTTGGACATGCCACTTTTAAAGGGGTGAAATAGGGGATGCAAGTTTAACTTCTCAATGCGAGCGAAGGCGCGAGAGCCCACTCGTAATATATATATCCATACCGCTTTGACCAGGAAGGCGGTGTGCTTGTCGCGCAGGTAGCGGCGCGCGCGGTGCACATAGGAGAGCGCGCCGCGCAGCCCGCCGCGCGCCGCCAGCTCCGCCGCGCGCACCGACCACGGCTCCGACACTATGTGCTGCAGCTGTGAAGAAGAAAATAGAGATTAATAAAATAACAAGAACATCATCGGCTCCTCTCTCATCACCACTTCAAACACTATTTACTACATTACATTTATGATCGATTTCATCATCGCAATGTAATTATCATCATCATCATCACTGACCTGCCCAATCTCTCTTACTGCATCATCATCCCTTCATCACCATTTACTATACCGTCACCCACATACCTTCATTATTACCAATATACCATTCATCACTACCCATATATCATTTTTTTTTTAACATGAAATAGGCTTACGCTTGACTACAACATTATATATCATTCATATATCATTCATCATATACTATCACCACCCACCTGTCTGACAGCAATATTTGTCCAGCGTGTAGGCTGGGTACGCCTTGATGCCCAACATCTCTCGCGCCGCGTCTTCGTAGGCGCCAGCCTCCATGTTGCCATCCAGCACGTTGTCACAGTTTACTATACCATCATTATTATGTCTCGTATATCATCATCACCACTTATCTACCACCATCATCACTCATATATCGTCATCACCACTCATATATCACCATCATCACTCATATATTACCACAATCACCATATGATCACCACCCACCTGTCTGACAGCAATAGACACTAGTTTGTCCAGCGTGTAGGCTGGGTATGCCTTGATGCCCAACATCTCTCGCGCCGCGTCTTCGTAGGCGCCAGCCTCCATGTTGCCGTCGAGCACGTGTTTCACCAGCTCGATGAGGACGTTGTAGTATTCTGACGGTGATGATACTTCGGCTGGTAAGTCTGCGGATAGAGAAGATGGGTTAGATTAGATTTATTACAGTCTGTTTTTTTACCTGTTCTGATATATAGTAAGGAAAAAAAGAAAATAGTATTGTACAGAGATCAGATAAGACTGTATTATCTGTTTGAACTGTTTATATAGAAATATCTATGGTCTTCGAATTCATATTATTTTTTTAAAACTATATATGTATATCATATCTCTATATAATATATCAATTGCGTCTAAAAATTTAATAGAGACGTTCAGTAGGAAGGCAGCATGCAGGTATCACCACTGACATTCTGTCAAAGGCACATCGCATGTTCTATCATCATTGTCTCATCAAATCTAATATAAAAATATGTATCATCTTTATACGGTAGTAATTAATAAAATTACGCTTTACCGGTTAAAATGACATAAAGTAAATATTGATTTGTCTTCGAAATTAACTAATAGGCTACATAGGTTAGTTTAAGTAAGCCCCAAGTAATATAATGATTAAATAGCTCGATAAAAGCTCACTACTATTGTAATTAGTTCCTTAATTATTTTATTTTTTGCGCTTCGACCTGCCCGTACTGTTGGACCAGTACCACCATGTATTGCACACTAGTTTTGCAGCGCTATACTCACTGTTGGGCTTGAGCCTGAGCGCGGAGGCGGCGCAGGGCTGCTTGTCGCGCGCCAGGTGCTGCGCGGCGCGCTTGGCGCACGCCAGCCGCTGGCACAGCGCGCCGTGCACGCGCAGGAACAGGTACCAGGACGACGTGCACACGAAGCGGGCCTCCTGCGGGTCATACGTTCATTGTTAGTACATCTAAATATATAAAACTCAAAGGTGACTGACTGATACAGTGATCTATCAAACCACTGGACGGATTGGGCTGAAATTTGGAATGAAGAGAGATGTTATGACGTAGGCATCCGCTATAAAGGGATTTATGGAAATGCCGCTTTTAAAGGGGTGAAATAGGGGATGCCAGTTTTACTTCTTAATGCAAGCGAGGCCGCAAGCACCCACTAGTTGTACATAATTTAGTAGAAAACCAAGTGACTAGGATGATTCCTAACACGAACACAAAACATCATTTGTGGTATTAGGTAAACATTTCAAGTTCTTTGCATTTGTATGTTATGTCTCAATAATGGCTATCTATCTTTCCTGTGAGACTGGACGCGACAATTATTCGCAAAGGCTTCGTTTACTACAAATTTACCGAATTGATTGTAAAAAATGAATTAAAATATGAGACGTTCAGTAGGAAGGCAGCATGCAGGTATCACCACTGACATTCTGTCAAAGGCACATCGCATGTTCTATCATCATTGTCTCATTTTATTTTTTGTTATGAGTATCATAGAGTATCGTCTATCGTGATGAAATTATATTTGCAGGTACATTTGGAAAAAAAAATGTTTCCATTAAAATTTTATGAAGCGAAATGTAATAAATTTAAGACATAGGTTACTGTTTCACTTAAGGCGATCATCATATAGAGTGAAAACAAGAAAAAATACTCACATTAGATGGATAATCCCTTAAGTCATCCTCCGGGTCGTTGGATTCCGACTTGACGTCAGACTTGATGGACATCTGCTCTTCATTGCTGCTGCTACGCTTCACGGAGTTGGCGGCTGCACTCGTCACTTCTACTAGCAAACAATTTAAAGTTTAATATAATTGATTGATTAACCCTAGTTAACGGGAGTGAACATAACGAATAGCATGAAAGAATCTTCTCAAATATACACATTAAATCCGTGCAGGAAAAAGGGCAAAAACACTGGCAAAGATGGTTTATTAATAGTTATTTTGACGCCTAGCCAAAATAAATAATTGTGGAGACGTTCAGTAGGAAGGCAGCATGCAGGTATCACCACTGACATTCTGTCAAAGGCACATCGCATGTTTTATCATCATTGTCTCTTTTCCCAATATATTTGGTCCTGTCACTTTAATTCATAACATAATCATATTAAAATTTTATCAAAGCCAGTAAAGCATCAAATAATCGGAACAATCTTTAATATTCGTGACTTACTCGTAAATTATATTCATATTTTTGTCACCCAATGGTATGATTACTTATTAATATTTGTTTGTGGTGTATGTTAGATTTTATTTTTAACCGACTTCCCAAAAAAGAGGTGATCAAGTCTTCTGAAAGGTTTTTTTTGTTACATACCTTTGCTCTCATTATTGTTGTTCTTGGGCTTGTTCTCCTTGTTGTTCTTGCTGGGCTTGCCGCTCTTGTCAGAAGCGTTGTCAGACTCCGACGACTGTGGATACAAACATATGCATCAGATAGTTGTCCAAAAAACTGCATATTCTATACATTTTGTAAAGAAAATGCAGTTTTTTAGACAACTATCTGTGCTTGTGCTGTGACAGTTTTGATTAGATAAAAGATAGAAGAGAAGTAAAGGACAGATCATATATGAAGGCATAAATTATTAGGAACGAAATATTATACTGTCCTTTACTTCTCTTCTATCTTTTATCTAATTTATTTATTTGTTTAAATAAATTAGATAAAAGATAGAAGAGAAGTAAAGGACAGATCATATAAGAAGACATAATTTATTAGAAACGAAATGTCGACTTTGCAAACAAATTAATAAAACTTATAATATGTTAAATGAAATGGTAAGACGTTTAGTAGGAAGGCAGCATGCAGGTATCACCACTGACACTCTGTCAAAGGCACATCGCATGTTCTACCATCATTGTCTATTCTATTTATAAACCAGTTTATATAGGGCAAACAGTATGTTTAATAGTTTTAATTCGAGGACTTTTTTATCTATACATCTCCTTACCAAATTTCCTCAAAAACATAAGCATTAGTTGTGTTGCAATCGAAATAAACATACATGAAAATATCCTAACATATTGTCATCTCTATAATATTAGTGCGATTAGATAAAGTATAAAAGTACGTACCTCTTGTTTAATCTCAGTTTTGACCCCCGCGTTGGAGGCTTTATCGTTCTCCGGCGACGCCTCGGCCGCGGGGCTGCCCGGGCTGGCGGGCTCCTCTTTCTCTTCTGAAATAAAAATAGATAAAAACATTTAAAACCCATCGTAATTAAGACAAACTTGTTGATATTTTTAAGACCGTAGAACAGTCTGGCAACAAGACTACCAGCCTACCAGTTTTGCATAACATATAAATACAGTCTAAATTTACAATCCTGGTCACGCACTGATCTCCATCAGTACAAGCATAACACAAGCAATTATGCATATTAAACTTTGTAAATACTTGTGTTGAATCTGGTCGTTTCTATGTATAATTGTACTGATGGAGATCAGTGTGGTCGCGGCACCACTATATGTATACCCCAAGTTCTTTTTTACGAGTTTTCTGACCCACGGAAGTACCTATATACATAAATAATAATGCTCACTCGTCGAATGACTGATCGCGGCGGCAGTTGCTTAACTTTGGTAATAGGATGCTGACAACAATAATAATTTCTCGTCATTCGGAATATACTGACATATATTGTGACAATATTTTACTCTAAACAAGTAAAATATACAAGTAAAACGGTGATCAGAAAGGTACGCTAAGCATGTTCCTTATTCCATGGCTCATCTAAATATATATAACACACAGCCCAAACCGCTGGACGGATCGGGCTGAAATTTGGCATGCAGGTAGATATTATGACGTAGCGCCATCCGCTCAGAAAGGATTTTTGGAAATGCCACTTTTAAAGAGGTGAAATAGGGGATGCAAGTTTTACTTCTTAACGCGAGCACCCACTAGTTTTTCAATAAAAGTTAAAATATACAAGCTCATTAAAATGAGTATGCATACCTTCATCCCTCTCGTCGTCGGAGAGCGGCTGGCGCGGGTGGTTGAACAGGTCGGGCAGGAAGTGTCGCAGCAGCTGCTTGATGCGGCGCTTCTCCGCCTTTTGGATGCCGGTCTGGCGCCGCGCGTGGTGGATCACCAGCTCCGCCGTGTCGCGCAGGATCTTGATCGCTGTGGGCGAAGGAATAGAGGTCACATTTGGTTGCAGATTATAGAATGACACGACTATCTGTTGAATGAATGTAATAGTTTAATTCGATATTTTTATTGTTGTGTGTGCTATACTTGAGGTTTATTTTTGCTTGATATTTTTATGATATTATAAGACTATCTGCAGATACGAAAATAAAGAGTAAAAAAGATTGGTTTGTATGCTATGTATATTGGCTGAATTGGAGTAATTTAGAAAATAAAACATAGACGTTCAGTAGGAAGGCAGCATGCAGGTATCACCACTGACACTCTGTCAAAGGCACATCGCATGTTCTATCATCATTGTCTATTTTGTTTTATGACCTTTACATATAAAGCTTTAAAATTTGTTTTTCAGATATTAGGTTTATCATATTTTGACACACTTGGATATATTATTATACTATAATTATATCAGTATAAAATTGAGTAACTGTTTAATTTTAATTTTTGCTTCATCAGCCATCCAAATATTTTACCTTCCTGCCTGCTGAGCATGCTGTAGTCGAGCACTAGATGCGGGCCGGGGCGGCGCGCAGCATAGGCCGCCTCCACCTCGTTGAACAGCGCCTTGGAGCGCATCGCCTTCAGGTCGTTCTGCTTGAAGTTGATGCCCTGGTGGTCCAGCGACTTCAGGTAGTACTTCTCGTTCTGCTCGCGCCACTGCTTGTTGAAGCCCTGCGGGGGATGGGAAATAGATTAGTGTCTGATTTAGGTGATGAGATCACTGAGTAGTCTTGAAGATGGATTAAAACTTTAATGAAGTCGAAAAATATAATAAGACACTTGAAAACAAATTGTTTGTACATTGGGCGGTTTTATCGCCTCGTTTTGGTAGTTCGTTTTTCTTTAAACAAGATAGGCTCACGCTTGACTACAACTCGCCTGATGATAAGCAACGTTAAATCGATTTCATAACTTCAAAAGAAATCATTTGTTTTTCTGAGCCCCACAGTTTCAATTCATCTGTGATTCGAAAGAGTTATTACGTTAATTATGTAAGCTAACTTTACGACTCTCGTTCCAATCAGCACAGATTATGGAGAACATAAAATTATCCTTTTGAATGTAATATACCAGTTTTGTAATTGTAGAGACGTTCAGTAGGAAGGCAGCATGCAGGTATCACCACTGACACTCTGTCAAAGGCAAATCGCATGTTCGGGTCCGGTTATTGCACGTACCTGTATTCCACGTCCCTATATTGTACGGGAAGTATTCCGATGCCATTTGGCATCCAATTATTGGGGCGTACAATACTGGATGCGCATTATCGTGACGGCAATTATCGCCCCGAACCAAATCGGGTACGGGCGATAATGCGCGACACAATATTGCACACCCCGATAATTCGATGCCATGTACATGAAAATATTTGCCCGTGCAACACTTGCACTACAACAGGACTTGGCTCCTCCTCGCTTCGCTCGTCGTCGCATGTGCGTGGTAGATAGCAACCTAACGAACCTAATCTACCTTCTGTCACAGACAAGTGACTTCGAGTCCAACACTTGCACTACAACAGGTTAGGATAGGTTTAGCGTCCCATGGGGTGCGATGATCGGACTACCTTCACGTTGGGTAAGCCCAACTAATTTCATCTCTCCATATGGGGATTTGGGGTTAGTTGGGGAAACCTGGTGCACCCCGTCCACAGGTTAGTAACTTCCACCTTCCGGTGGATCTTGCTAGCCTGTGTCCAAACGTTCGATCGAGTGGGGGCCCTCGCCTATACCTCCCCTTCGAGAGGGCTGGTTGTAGGGCCCGAGGCGAAGAGCTCGCCGCACCTCGCGATGTAGGTGGAGCTGGGTGCTCTAAGAGCACCCGAGGTAGTCGCCGAGAGGCGAGAGGAGTTCGGTGTACCGGCCGAGTAGCGGCGACACGGAAACCGAACTCCGTGCGCAGAGGGCGCATTGGAGAAGGGCGGTCGCTTTGGCGTGCGACTGCCTGACTCCTGGGGGCTCTGGGTGGCAGGTCGGGGAACCTGTTGCCCTGGAATGAGTCCCCACAGGATGCATGACGTGTCCCGTGTTCTGACACGTCGTCCATTGAGGGTTGAGCTGAAGCTCCCCGAGGCGGGGCCCGTTACCGGGCCAGCATCACCAGGGCTGCGGATGTATGCATCGCGCTCTCGTGGCCCTGGACCAACGATGCGGAGATGGAACACCCCAGGTTTTTAGTGGGTATGCCGCCCTTATAGAGTGGGGCGGAGACTCCCACATAACCACCCGCCCTCCCCGGGGTTTTTTGGGTGGTACCTGTAATAGGTTTTCCTGGGCAAAAAAAAAAAAATGTTTAGCGTCCCGTAAAGTACACCCCAACCCTGTATTTCATGGCCCTGGATTGCACGCCCCAATAAAACGATGCCATGTACACCATTTATCGTGCTGTGCAATACGGTGTCGTGCTTTATCGTCCGTACCAAGCTTGTACAGGCCTGTATTTCATGGCCCTGGATTGCACGCCCCAATAAAACGATGCCATGTACACCAATTATTTCCCGTACAATCCAGGACCGCGCAATATCGGGCCGCGCATTATTTGGACGTGCATTATTGCTTCCCGCATGTTCAATCATCATTGTCTCTTTCTCAAAAAGTTTAATACTTATTCCCATTTTATTAAGTTCCTTAATTTCATAAATATCTTACATCAAGGCTAAATTAATTGTTGAGCAAAATTATTTTCAAAATGCTATACGTCAGAATCAATTTATTCAGTCTGGTGATGTGCAATGTCACACGTACACAGATTTCACTTCAGATTTTTAGCATCAGGGTAGACTAAATAAAAATGTACCTTAGTAAATTCCAAACCAAATAACAAATAATATCTAGACTCACTAAATTTTAATATATTTTTTAAGTATTTGTATTTTTTTATCTGTTTACCTTCTGCGCCTCCCTCCACTCCTCCTCCTTGGCCTTGAGTCTGCGCAGCACGACGGGCACGGCCACCACGGGGTTCTTCTTCAGCCCCGCTATTATATCTACCGCCTGTCCACATAACAACAATACATTACGTTAGTAAATGATTAATTAGTGAATCAAATGAAGCGACGATCCTCTTTTTTTTAACTTATGGCTTTACACTTGACTAGAATATGCTTGATTTAAACTTAAAACAAGAAATGTAGCCAACGAATGCTACGATAGAGTGTGGTAGTGTTTACCAACGTACGGTAAAATATACAGTATTTCATAAATCATCGGATACAAAAGATTTCTGCTTAAAGCGAGATATATCAGAATGACAAACATTCCGCATAATATCCTTTCATTCACTAATTTTTCAAGTAGATTAGCTCTTTTGACAGAACGGGAAGAAATCTTAACAATGCTATATTTTCTCCGAAGATCACAATATCCAAAAACATATTGCATCCTTTATAACAACATAATCTTAGTATCTTACACTAATTATGTTAGTCACACCAAGTAACAGACAGTCCCCACAAAACAAACAAGGTATATGTATGTATATAGATAAACAATGATAACATGAAAAAATCCCACGCGGTCGATAATGATAACAGTTAGATAACAAACCCACACATAATATTACTGATTACATTATAATTGAGGACATGTGTTCTGTGAAAGGAGCTGGGCGCCCACCACGATGTATCTGCACAAGAGTACTGCCCTTGCGGATTAATTCTGATATTATAATTGAGGTTCCATATTGTTTGTGTTTCAAATTAGAAGCTTCCATTAATGCCATTAACACCAAAATGAACAATGAACCATGAAGTAATAAAATTAAATAACTAAAATTCATTTTTATGTGATGAAATTTCAATACAAAAAAGAGAAATTATGTGATAGATTTGACATGTCACGGTTACGAGAAATGTATGAGAATAACAAATAAAACGATGAAATTAATGTCATGACAACACAAGCATATAATATCTGTTAAAACAATAAAAAAACCAAACAATTATTGTGATACTAAAATATAATATGATGGTCTTGAAAGTCAGACTATTTACAGTTGTTATGACCCAAAACGACAGATATTATGGACGAATAATGACATTCATAACCGTGAAATGGTGGTAGTGACCATGAAAGAGACCTTGACAATACAATAATGACTTTATGACCTTGGAGAGTGACAGTAATCAGCACCAATCGACAGTATGAACACCACAATTACAGTATGGAGTACCAAAATTACCGGTTAAGACCATGGTATGACAGTTATGACCTTGACATGACAGCCATGACCTTGAAATGACAGTCATGACCTTGAAATGACGGTAATGACAGAAATGACCTTGCTTTTCCAGTAATGCCTTTGATATGACCTTTAATGACCTGATGAAACGCTATGACCTTGAAATTTTATGTTACCACTATAAATTTACCAGAGCACCAAATGACCTCTAATGACAGTAATGAGGTTATGACCGTAGTAACAGCTATGATGTGAGCACCAGATGAGTTTTTAGACAACACAAGTTAGTGAAGAATGCAATGCGTACCACCTTATCACCGTATATCCGCCTCAGTGCCCTCTGGTGGATGGTGGGCGAGTGTCCGCCGAGACAGTCGTCCAGCCGGTACTTGGTGGCGTCCTCGGGGGACATGCGCGAGAGTTTCTTCTGGACGCCTTCCAGCACGCGGATTGTGGACGCGTTGGTCTCGATCACCACGTCCAGCTGTTGAGAGAGATATGTGGTTTTAGTGGATAAGAAGAAGCAGATAGACAAAATAGATAGTTGGTTGGTTTAGAGGCTCAAAGGAAAATAATTATTAAACTTATTTATCTAGTACCCGTGACATGAGCGTTTTTTATAAGTAATGTCAGTAAATAAGTCGAGTTGGACAAGTCTGATGCTTACCATCAAGCAGACAATTGTAATCACTCTAATTTATTCACTTTAAGATTAATTATTAAAAATAAATTTGGTTATTTCTTCAACATAGCATTCTTTCCTAAGTTTTGTATAAGAGCCAACTTATCGAACATCTGAAACAAAACCTAAATTGAATAGTAACTAACCAAGTCATAACCTTCGACAACTCTCTAAACATGTAAGCTTTCATTCATCTAAAATCAATAACCTATAACTAAATTGAACAAACCATTAACAAATTCTCGTAAGTGGATTCTGAATGGATTCAGTTCACAAATATTTCCATTGTAGGAAAATAATAACAAACTAAATATAGTTTTCTTATGTTTGGCTTTAGCTAAAATTAACTTTGTAGCAACACAATAAACAGAGTATTAAAACAAGGTCTTACTTAGATTTTGGTTTTGTATCTATATCATTATTGTAGTGTAAATTTATAGAAAGATAAGTGTACAAAAGATTTTTTGAAATCGGTGTATAAATAACGGAGTAATTGCGTAACATGCCCACAAAAAAAACTTTCAGAAGCCTCCTTTTTTTGATAACTGGTAAAAATAAAATTTAACCATGAACTAAATATTTGAGCTTAAGTAAATCTAAGATGGCCGCCGGCCGTGACAAAATGGCGGATCACATAATAGGTATTTCTCTACTTACTTCCATTAAAGACCAGCAGATTTTTGTCTTGTGACATTATTTTTACTAAATATGACCTAAAAAACAATATTTAAACGCTTTCAGCGTCCAAATTCCCATGTAAAAATATCAAAATGTGTAAAAAAATGAAAAGTTAACGTCGAAAGGTCGAGTTACACAACATTATAATAAATACATAAATGGATGAGAGTCACGTATTGGCAATGAATGAACCAACTTGGTATGTCAAGGTGGGCGGATTACAATGTGACAAGTTCAAAATTGTGTTTTAGGTATATTTAGGTTATACTGATTGCCATTTTGGAGATCAGACATTTTAATAAACGCAATACAGAATAACAGCAGAAATTGGTTATATTGCAAAAGTTGTCCATCTTTTTTTAATTTATTTTGAAAGTAATTCATAAGGTAAATAGTTTATATAACAATTGTATAGCCACAGATAGCATAGTACAAACCAATTTGTAATAAAAAAGCAACAATTAAAATTCCTTTAAGTAAAATCGATCACACCACCCTATTGCTATAAATGCAAAGTTTACGAGTGTGGATGTGTGTCGTTCGCTAATTTTCCGCTGGAGGCGGTAGTGTAGCGGGAGGTCTGAAACGCCAAACGTCAAAAAGCCTTCATTGTACGTACCTCGAAGCGTTCATCCTCGCAGCGGTAGATGTACTCTTCGTACTGAGTCTTGCGTGACGTCACGAA
Source organism: Macaria notata (assembly GCA_927399415.1). NCBI lineage: Eukaryota > Metazoa > Arthropoda > Insecta > Lepidoptera > Geometridae > Macaria > Macaria notata. The sequence goes on from OV656752.1 coordinate 6,535,450, forward strand.
TGTAGAGTCCTCGCTCCATGTAGGGAACGACACCCATGTGTCGTTCAGTACCTGAGGAATATAAACTTGGTGTTATAAGCCGATAACTTTCTCAGAAATGGCTTAGTCATTGCAATTGAGATAGATCGAAATTGGGGGTGATAGAGACGATATAGACATTTGTGATAATTTTAATGCCAAAAATTTCAATGTACTTACAGAAAAATGGGACATTTCATTATTTTCTTTTTAGTGTTTTACTTAAAATTCATTTTTTGTTTTACTTTCCTAAAGTTTCTTTTTATATTTTGTCTTCTTCTTTTAAATCGAATGATATATCATGAAATTAGAAGTCCTAAAATATTTTTACATAAAAATGCTTTGTATACCTATATTACCCATACAAACACTTTGTTTTATGCCCCGGGTTACCACTACTGTAATTAATGTATAATATTAATAAATGTGTATATGTATCTCACCTCCTTGCAGAGCGGCGTGCGTCCCGAGCAGCGTCGCGCGGCCGCCTCGCGCGGCAGCGCGCAGTACGACGTGCCCAGACGCTTGCACGTAGTCAGATCTGGGGAACAAATAACAATATTAACATTCTAAAATAACTAATTTATCTTGCGATGTGTTGCTCTAGTTACTGAGGCTCGTGGGGGTTTGGTGTGCATTTAGATTAACGCATGAGATACACTGTTTATACTGTAATAATGCGGGTTACACCACATATCACCGCTAATGGTTTCATAGTAAAAGTCTATATACTGCGAGTCTTTTCGCACGAATTAAATGAATTGTTGAAGTAAATGATTACATGTTCATTCTTTTTAGGTGCTTTTGGGATGTCTTTGGAAAAATAATAATAAGTATTTTTTATGTGATGTTTGAACCAGAGATATTGTACACATAATTACAAAGCTAACAGTTTACGTTCGTCTGAAAGAGATGGCGAATACTCTTCTTCTTCTTATCGAATGAGAGTGGCCAACTCTGGTGTCGAGAGTTTATTAAGCCGCCCTAAGGGCCTCTAATGAAGCAAATACTTATACACAACTTACCAATATCCATAGCGGGAGTAGGCTCCGGCCCCCTCTCGAGGCGCGGCTGCCCCACAGGCTCGTATCTGGTGCTGGAGTGGGACGCATAGCGCTCTCTCTCTCGCTCCCGTTCACGCTCGCGCTCGCGGGAGCGAGACCGCGAGTACAGCTGGTCGGCGTTGAACGTCGAGTTGTAGCCTGGTGGGAGAGATGTGAATTGAAGATTATTCAGCTAAAGATATATAAAAGCCCTCTTTTATATATCTTTGGCGGCGGCGTGTGCGTGCGTGTGCGGCGCGGCAAGGGAGGGCTCCTCACCAACATTTTCAAACATTTCGTCTTTATCTCGGATTGATATAAGACCCAAAGAGCCAAAGCGCCACCTAGATATCTCTTCCTTAAAAAAAATACACAAATGTACAACCCGGTCACATTATCTCGAGACCTCGCTGGAATGGAAACCTCCCGCCCCGTTCTCCTTCCACCTCCCCGCGCTCGCCGCGGCGCGTCAGTACGGTTAGCACTTCCGTTGCTAGATCCTACTAGAGGATACTAGGATGCTAGCGGACCATATCAGAGCGCCGACGCGACGTGATGTCACCGAAACCAGATCTCGAGATAATGTGACCGGGTTACACAACCAGTATGATCTAGAATGTTCCCCTCACCGGTATACACAGTGTTGGTGGGCGTGTGCGGCGGCGAGGGCGGGCCCACGAAGTCCTGCAGCCACTTGTGCAGCTCGGGGTGGCGGCACAGGAACGGCGCCGTGATCGACACCAGCTCCGACGACGAGATTATCTCGTTCGTGAACAGCAGCAGGCATCTGGGGGAGGGGGGGGTTAGTGTTACGTATGCGCAATTATTTATATGTAATGTAGGGTAGTTTGTAAGTTTCGCTGTGATCGCCGCTCGCGCGGGAGAATAAATCAGTTCAACGCTAACTAGTGTTTAATTCAGCCGCCCGACGTAGACTTAACAGTTAGATAATGAATTACTGTCTTCATAATGCTAAGGTAACTCTTAAGATATATCTATCAAGCATACATCACTAATTACTTAGAAAATAAAGCTTAAAAATCAATCAGGAGGAAAATGTGTTATAAACTGAACAGTTGTGGACCTAGAGAGTCACCTTGGTGAACACCATACTAAATAAATAGGTAGATTTAAGTTAAATAAAAAAAAATTTGAATCTCAATCTATATTAGATGGAGACTTGCCTGATAGTATACAAAGACTATGGCCTATCCTATATATTTAGACTCACCTCATAAAGTTATCATAGACGTGGTGGTGTCGCAGGGCGCGGCGCGCGCGCTCGAAGAAGCTGAAGTCGTGCACGGTGGCCAGCTTGGCCGCCTCCGCGTACGACACGTCGCGCACGGAGGGGCCCGAGATGCACGAGGGGCGCGCCTTCTTGGCGGGCGGGGGGCCCGTGCCTGGGGGAGGGGGTGGTTGAATTATTACATTGGGCATGAAGAGACGTAATCTAAGATATTGAATCATGCGTTATTTTGCGGAAATCCATTGTAAATGAAACTCAGGAGATATACATATGAAGCGATTTTCCGTTGCGACTGCTCACTAACCGACTTCAAACACCAAACTTGATGGTTTTTAGGTATGTTCCTCCATAAACCACCCGCCGTGTGGCTCGTGCCCGGTGGAGGGGGTGGTTGAAGTACATTTGACATGAAGAGACCTAATGTGTTTAATATCCTAAACTTTGTTTGGTACTAAATCTTGATACAAAATCATAGTTATTTCTTTGGTATAGCTATAGATAATGTAAAGGGTCCCTTAGTGTCATAGACCAATTTTATTACTTATACTGACACAACGCGAGCAAATTTACGGGAATCGATTCATCCAATATTATTACAACACATTTTTAATTTAGTTGTATTAACCGGCTAGCACTTACGTCAAAAATTACGTCGAAAAATTAGCTCGACAAGTTTCGGAAATCTGAGGTTTCCATCATCAGGAGGACGACCGGTGCTAGCCGGTTAATACAACTAAATTAAATCATGCCTTACGGGAACTATAATACAGTGAACACATTTTTATTTCAAATTACGTACTTTTTGTTCAAAAACCATTGCTTGAAGATTGTTTGGCTTCATTTTAAATCGGATGCTTATATCAAACTTATCTGCAGGTACAATGTTACTAGTACATATATCAAACAACGGAAATCATATAGTTACAACAAACCTAATTATCCATCAGAAGACTTATATATTTAATTATTATGTTACAATTGTTTTAAACACTTACTTCTTCTTATCGAATGAGAGTGGCCAACTCTGGTGGCGAGAGTTCATCAAACCGCCCTAAGGGCCTCTGACATGGCTTGACGCCTGCCGTACTAGACAAGCAGCCAGGACCTACAATTTAATTTTACAATTTAATTTAAACACTTACTGAGCTGCGTGGAGGAGCTAAAGCTGGGCGAGCGCTTGAGGTGGTGTATAGGCGGGGCCGCGCTCGGCGCCGCGCCGTGCTTCACTGCCGGCTGCGGGGAGAAAGAGATTTTAGTATTTAAATTTTACTAGCTGACCCGGCGAACTCTGTTCCGCCTTAGAGGCAATAAATAAGCAAATTTTGGATTTTATTCAATTCAATTTAAAAAAAACTGGACAAACAGTATCTTACGTCCGTCTCCTGGTTCTAAGCTACCTCTCCACCAATTTTCTGCTAAATCCATTCAGCCGTTCTTGAGTTATAAATGGTGTAACTAACACTACTTTCTTTTCTTTATATATAGATGAATAAAATATGTTTACCTTTTTTTTTCTATGTATTTGTAATAATGAAAAACTCAAGTCTCTTAAGATTATCTATACTGATTAAATGATACACTGGAGACAGGAATTTTAACCATATTTTCAAAAAACATAAGTAAACTTACCGGCGCATGATGCGGGGGCGGGTGCGGAGCCGCCGGGAACCTCTCCGGGGAGTCCTCCACCATCGGCTACACAAGGGAAAAAAACATAAGTTAATCTACCATGGTACTATGGTATCAATATTCCTATAATGACCTAACCTAATGTCGACATTCAGTGTGTTGCAATAAAAAAATATTCATCCAAAACAATGATACAGAAAAAAATTGTTTTGATTAGCAAAACTAATGAAGACTGACTCAATATGGATTACTTAAACAAACAGTGGTTCAACAGAAATATCTTCAAAACACTTGCATGTTTATGATGTATACTATACCAATATACATATACTGTACCAAGTTTACTGAGCAAGTCTGGAGCTTGATAGGTAGTAAGTAATTACCTGTGGCGCGGGCGGTGGTGCGATAGCATAGTGCGCGTCAGGTTCCGGCGGCTTCGTCACCGCCTTCGCGTCCGGCAGGAACTGACCGAACTCTGTGAGAAGGTCCTCCTGATTCTCGAATAGTTTCGCCACCTGGGGAAGGGAAATATTGTTGTTACAATACTTGTTTGTAGATGAGGCGATGTTGGCGATTTATAATATATTATATTTAGTCATACTAGGGTTTTTTTTAACAAAAACGGATTTGGTTTGGCTTTGCTTCTACCTTCATGTGAACTGTAAGGACAGCGAGACTATCGAACTGTCTCTACCTGGAGCCCTATTCCCAGAAAATTATAACCCAAATGTCTTCAAATCTAGAGTAAATAGGTTTCTTCTAGGCAAGATAGCTACATCTTAGACTATAATGGTGCTTAACATCAGGCAGGCTTTAGTCAAACGTAAGCCTATTCTGAGATAAAAAAATTACAACAGTTTAAAACAGGGTAAAGTTGTTTAACTAAGCCGGGTTTGCACTTGACTTGTTTGCCTGATGGTAGGCAAATCTATGGCCAATGATGGAGCATGCTTACCCAAAATGAACCGATTTACTCTCGCTTTGAAGATCGCTAGATTAGTTCGGGGGGAAGAGCGAAGTTTGTACGTGTATTGTGTGTTCATTTACACAAAGACCGACATTTAACTTGCAAGATGTGTCAAGCGAAACTGTGGCCAAAGGTGGAATTCCACCGTAATGCTATATGACCCATTAGATCCCGGTTCTTTAAAGTTTACTTACAGTATTTAAAGGCGGTTAAAATCATTCCACCCTTTCACACAAAACAGTACCTCTATTAGTCCAAAAAACATTAAAAAATAATGTACTATCAAACTTGTCGTCTCTATAACCTAACCTAACAGAGACCATACGTATCAATTGTTGACATTACATGAGTCAGTACTGGCTCGGCGCCAGCTCGCTATGACGGCATGAATATAGTGAAACTAGCGCGCGAGCCAAACGATGTGATACCTTTTGTGATGGAATATTGTCCTCTTAAAGATGTTGGACGTTGGGAATAAATGTTTTATTTCGACAAAGGGTTATAAAATTGAACTCGACAATATCACAATAGTATTTGTGTGATGTTTTGATAAAATTTGAGTATGGTGGCTGTGTGTTGAATTTCATAATTTTGCCGCGGAGACCGAACTATCGCGATTAGTGTCTTAAAAAATATAAAAACAGACCGTATATACATAATTTGTTTAAAGCAACATGTACCTGCGAGTAAGTGAGAGGGACATCCTGCAGGTGGCAGGAGCGCTCTGGTCAAGAGCTGCTTCATCGAGACAAACATGGAGAAAAATGGAGGAGGCTTTTACCGCACTAGGCGGTCCCTATACTTAACGCAATAATAATAATGAAAAAACACTAACATAAGATAATATTCCTAACATTTATTACATTAGTTCTAAAACTCTGTTTAAATTTTTTTAAGTAAGGGAAAATAGAAACTATTTTATTTTATTTTATTAATTATACCTGCGAGTAGACCTCCTGCTCGGTCTGCTGCTTGGCGTGCGCCTCCTTGAGGTCGCGGTGGCCGCGCTGGTACGCGTGCAGGATCTCCAGGAACCGCTTGTACTTGTCCGGCTGCCGGGAGAAGCGGGACTGCGGGGGAAATAACGGGATCAGAAAAAATATTTATCGAAATGTTAAATATATTTAAAAAAAAGTCGTCCAATCTGCATAAAGATAAAGATAAAGAATCTTTATTGATAATGTAAAATTGTAACATACATAGGTATAAGTACTAATATCACAGAATATGCTACACAAATTACAATATCTCGTCAAATTGAATTTATAACATTAGGTTTTTATAAAATTTTAGAAGTTACATAGGTATGTCTAGTTTTATTAATAAAACAATGAAAATTTTTGTTATTAAAATCATGTCAAACATAATAATAGGTATGTAATCATACAATATGTCAACTTAAATTATATATACGTAGTACATATACATATAAAACTCAAAGGTCAAAGTCTCAGCCCAAACCACTGGACGTAATGACGACACATACATAGATAATGTACAAAAATATAGTTTGTGTCGAAAATACGGAAGTTTGAGTATAGTTACCTTGATCTTGTTGACATACTCGATGGCGTGGTTGAACTCCACGGGCTGCCCGGGCGGGGCCGGCGCCGCGTGGCCCGCGCCCGCGCCGCCTGCAGCGCCTGGCCGGGACAAATATTGGATTAGATCATATACGGTCATATAAGGGTGTACAGTATTATTTGACCTACAGCCCAAATGTTTTAAGCCGAAACGTAGGTATGTCTGAATCAAGGATAAGGGCTTCCTGAGGAGTCGATGCCCGGATGTCCCTTGGCATCGCTCGCGCAGCAAGAGGGTGGTGTCACCCCTCCTGAGGTGGGTCTACGTTGACCGTGGACTGGGCGGGAAATACGGAGGAGTATTGCTCGCTTGCCCGTGAAACCCGCCTCACCCAAGACGAAGGGAATCGTGGTAGGTTTTAGTCTGTAGTGGAGTCTCATTAGCTCCGAGCCCGACGTACCCCACTGCCCCCCCTCTAATGTGAAGTCTCTAAGCGTTACAAGACAAAATATATACAAAAAAATCAAATCAATTTTTCAAACAAGTGTCTCCATCTTAATAAAATTCCACAATTCAACACAAACAAGTGGTGTAAACTCACCGGGAGCATGATGTATAGCAGCGGCCTCTATCTGCTGGTGCGCCTGCGAGATCTGGTGCAGAGTGTTGGTGGGCGCCGCCGTCTGCAGGCTGTGGGATAGATTGTGCACTATCGCACTGCTTGGGACGCTCCTGGGGAGAGAGAATGGAAATTTTATTAGAGATAGAAATGGTGGTAAAAAATTGTGATAGGTTGGAAATGGTAATCAGAACTCATAAGAGCAGCCGATGGGTATTATCATGGTGGTCAAACGGTAATTTGCATCATCATTTTAGTATTGTCTTGCGTACTTTTGCAAAACTAATACACTTTCTCTCTAACTCAAATTTTTGTAATTATTAATCACATTTAGATCAAGCTGTGTACACATATTATGGAATTTGTTCTGGATCGAAACCAGCTTAAAATGTATATTCAGTTCATTTAAGAACATATTCTGTTTCGTGTGCCATTATAAAATAAATAAATATATAAACTACTAACCGGTTAATAACAGATTATGTTGTTCCCACATAGTAAGGGGTAACTATGGCTAACATCATAATTATGTTCGATATAGGTACGCATAGCCTCTGTTTTGTGTATAAATAAAAAAGATTTTATCTCAGATATAAAAAAATGCATAAAATGTTACCGTCTGGATATAAAATTTGCGCAAAAGAAACGCTGATGAGCATAGTGATAATCCAACTAAAATTCCTAATTAATTTTTAGCATACATTGGCAAAAAAATAAACAAAGTATAATTTTTAAACGTCACATAATTATTAAATTTGCTATAAAAGTAGAAGTAACAATATACTTACTGTGGCACCGGCAACAGATGCACTAACTGCTGTTGCTGCTGCGGGTGTCCGTGCACCCCGAGCAGCACGCCCTGCCCACCCATCCCCGTCGGCGACGGCATCGACACCGACACCTACAACACATTGCAACGTATAAGGAAGGCTCGCTCGAGTAGTGGGGGGAGGGTTTGAATGTAGAATGTCAGTACTCATAAGAGCAGCCGATTGGTTCATATCACGGGCTTCAAACGGTAATTAATATCATCATACAAAACTAAGAGGTAAATATAATTGCTTCATTACCACAATTATTATTGGTTAACACCGTAAGACTATGCTATTTTCTTTTTATAAATGACTAGCTGATGCGCGCGACTTCGTCCGCGTGGAAAAGTTATTACCATAAAAACGGTTCTAGTGAGTTAACCTTAAAACATAGACATATACTGTTGCGGACATTTTGTTAAATTATTTCAAGAGAAATAATTCTTTCATACACTTTTTTTTGATATCTTGAACCGTTTTCTCAGCGCATGCAACGGGAGCCCTCAAAGATGATTAATTTTCCCCGTTTTTTCCACATTTTCTATTGTATCTTCGCTCCTATAAGTTGCAGCGTGATGTTATATAGCCTAATGCCTTCCTTGATAACTGGTCTATCCAACACAAAAAGAATTTTTCAATTCGCAACAGTAGTTCCTGAGATTAGCGCGTTCAAACAAACAAACAAACTCTTCAGCTTTATAATATTAGTATTAGTATAGATACAAAGTGGCAGGAACAAATATAAAATAATTGTTTATGTAGGTACTATTCAATTAGTATCTGTTTGTCGTTCGGACATTAACCTTTCTATGTAAATAAATGATTGTCTTGAAATTTTGTGATTCTAATGTACGTTTTTATACAAAAATTGTTACACTTTACGATCACATTTGCCTAATCAAATTAATATAATACTGAAGTAGAGTGGAGTGACGTCACAGCACTCAATCTTTTAAACGAAAATACAAGATATTACTTAACTATAGTTATCAATTGCATCTAAATCTGTTCTGACATTTCCATACAAACATTAAAAATGTTTGTATGGAAATATCATTTTTCTCAATTTCGTCATACAAATCGGCAATTTCATAGGTAAGTAATTATAAGGTTTTTTTTCTAGGCAAACGTGCTAGATCTTGCTCCAGCAGATGCTTAAAATCAAGCGAGTAATTGGCAAGGGACCCAACCTTGCTTAAAAAAAAGAAATGTACACACACCTATAAAATAAAAAAATATTAAATTCTTTATCTCACCTGCCCATCCCTCTGCACCTCAATCTTGTACCCCGGCGGTAAGAACGTATTGAATCCCACGATCAACTCCGGATGGCCCTTGAAAAGATTGGACACGCGAGTGATGACCCCGGGTGTGTCAATCCTGGTGAATAAAGCAGGGGGTTAATATAGTTATGGGGAGGTTAGGGTGTTTTGAGGGGGGTGGGGGGTTGGGGGGTCAGAGCGTAATGCAGCCAATAGTTTTATCATTGGTAGGTCAAACGGTAATTGTTGTCATCATTTTGAGTGGTATTTGTAGAAATGTGTTTAAGATGTTAAATTTTATTAAATGCTTTTGACAACAAAGTTCAATGTAAATTTAAAAAATTGTGCTATTATGATTTAATTCCATATAAATTTTTGCTAAAAATACTTTTTCCAATAAACAGACGGAAATATAACACAGCACTCATAGGCATAAATGTCAGGATTCAAAATAGATTCTACTCTTGTAAGACAATAAAATCTTTCACACTAAAAGGACTTTTCCAATTAAGATGATACTTGAGACTCTTGATCGAAATTTTATATAGGATCTCATCATCTTTTCATCCCAGTTTTCCGTGTATAAAATAATAATATAAACAATAGACAAATGAAACTCACGTCTGACTCTTGAACTCCTTCATGATGTCCAGGAAGTCGTTGTACACCTGCGGCTGGTTGTTGAACTTGAACTTCACCTGGTCCAGGTACGAGAGGGCGTCCTCCACCTTCAGCCGCTGGAACTGCTGGCCCGGCGGCGCGGGGGAGTGCGGGGGGAGCGGCTGCGGGGGCGTGGGCGGCGGGGGGGCCGGCGACTGGCGGCCCAGGGGGGGCGGGCCGGGGAGTGGGCCCAGACCGCTGGGCTGCGGGAGAGATTGCTGTTGGGACAAAGAAGCATTTAGTTAGATGGAGATGGTAAGTTATGTATCATACAATCATTTGAGAATAGAATAATAGTTTCGTTTGATAACTGTATGTGATGAACTGAATTGAACTAATACGGTTTTTATTATATTGTTTTGTCTTAAAACATGTAGCAGGTCGAACATCTTCTATGTTTGTCATTTTTCAGAGAGGCTTATATGAGAGGCTATCCCCATACATGACATGATTCAATGGTAAATCATAAGAACCTGTACTAGGCTAGGTCCCAATCTATGCTAGATACTTCTTTCTATGGTATGTCTCAGGGATCAGCACTAGGTCCAATTCTGATCCATCTACACACTAGAGACTCTTTTTTTTATATTTGTTACCTTGATCCGATGCTGGTGGTGCTTGGGCGCGGGCGGCGCTGGCGCGTACTGCACGCCCTGCTTCAGGTAGCTGATGACGGGCGGGGCAGCCGCCCTGGCGCCCGCGCGGCACAGGGAGCCTCCTACTCCTACCATGCCGCCGGCTCCTGGAGGAGTGGAGGCGGTTAAAGGTTTTTGTATGAAATGAGTGTGTACTAAACATAATTGGATTGACAGTAAAGATAAAAACTTTATTAACCTGGCATCACACCATATAGGGCAGTAAACAGTAAGCTATCATTATGGTCTAGGGTAGAAAGAACTTATTTGCCCATAGATTCCTTTTCGCTTTGATAATAAGTTAGATTATATTATTGTTGATGGTCCATATTTCAAATTCAAATTCAAAGCATTTATTTCGACACACAGGACACAACAATATACATATACATACAAAAGTTGACAACAGATAAAATAGAAAGGTGATATGTATTATGTTACATTGATGTATTTATATTTTCCTTGAAGCCTTGTCGCATGAAGGAGGTAAAAAATCTTTGTTCTTGGTGTTAAAAAGCACCACAAGGGCATATCTACACAGGTTCGGGTCGTGATTCCACTCAAAAATATGATAACGTTGCCTAATCTATTATGGTGCAATATTTGATTCTTCCATGGAAGAGTTATTGAGACAGAAGTAGGAATTATTTATACCAGTAACATGAACATTATTTTACCGAACTTGATACTATTTTTCATTCAGGAACACTATCTATACACAGTTTACCAAAAATATACAAACCTAACTAAATATTTAAATAAATATCAACAAACTTACCTAATATAGGTTGTTGTGCAGATTGTGCTAAGGTGTGCATATTGCTTACACCCGGCTGTTGAATCTGGAAAGAGGAGACACACATGTTAATAAAATGTTCCTAATTCTTATCATATTACTATAATAAATACACAGACAAAAATACATAATACAGTATTAGTAAAAACAATTTTCATAAAAAATATTGATATAAAAGAGAGGAGGCTTATGCTCCGCACTCTGTGAGCTGACAATGTTATATATTTCGTTATTTTAATTTTGATTTCCTGTATTGGAAATGCACTAACACAAAACATGAACAAATGAATTTCTATAAGTAAAGAAAATATCTAAAAAACTTCGTCTCCAAGCTTAGTCGTCAGACATACTAAACAACTAAGCAAGGCCTTCACCATAAAAATAAAAAAAACACCAGTCACCTAGCAAAAGCCATAGCAAACTGATCACTTCCTAGACAAGTTTTTTCTTGTACCAATGCTGAAATTAACATAAATTTCACACTTTCTACAATTCAACATGAAATCTCCAAGGTAAAGACATAAACTATATTTATTCAGCTAGTTTAGCCAGCTGTAAACACATCTAGTACTTATAAATTAACTAGCTGAGACTTTTAGCTTTATTTTTATATTATTTTACTTAAACTTCCTTGATAATTATATTGATTGATACATATATCTTAAAACTCATGTTATTTATTTTTGTTATCAAGCAGTAAAAAAATATTTAAAACAATGTGTTGATCTGTTTGAAAATGTTTTAAAGTTTTGAGTGTGTTTGTTGATAATAAGTTATAATTAAAAGTAATCTTATACAATTGCGATGAGAGGCACAAGATAATTAATAATCATAGGTCAGTTTTATCATATTTTTTACCATAACAAAAAAAAGTTTACTAGAATATAAAGAATAGAAATCATTTATTTCAGAATTACATCCATATACAATAAAGAAAGTACTTACATAAAAATTTACTTACTACTACTACATATTAGATGTGCAAATAATAAAAGATAAGTTAGATTACTACTAGACAAAGCATTTACTTAGTATGTGGGCTAGATGGCGCTGAATTTCTATTCTTCAAATGATCTAAAGACCATATTGTTGTGAAAATATTGATGCCCTTGTACTGTCACCTATGGCGAATCTCTGCTATGTCAAGAGCAAAACCAAATTTAGTTTTAAAAGACATATTTCAACAATTAACGGTTTAGAAAATAATGAAAATAGGAGAATTTATTTTCTAGGTACCCTCTACAATTTATATTGCATAGAGAAATCACAAAATGGCAGCATTTCAGTTCCCACACAAGTCTTATAATATTTTATTGACACCTAAGTTTCTAATTCTAATAATCAGTGTAATTTAAAACGTGCAATTCTGACACTGAAATCCTACCTATAATGTTACGTCAACAAGTTGAATACCTATTACCTACCGCAGGTATTGTGAGTAATTATACCTAGTAAGAAAATGTTGTCTTTTTATTATAATTTATTAATATATATATTTATTATATAGTTGTAAATATAAGCATATTTACAACTAGGACATGTGTCTTTCGTGGAAGGACCTGGGCGCCCACCACGATGTACATATATGCACAAGAGATAACTAACAAATTAACTCGGAGGGGAGTCACGACCCTCAGTCATGAGGAAATACGACTCGAAAAGGGAGAGAGAGATATATAATAGTAGTTTATGCAACTGTCATATAATGAAGGGTATTAAAACACGAGTGTGAGTTTATGAAACGAGCGCAGCGAGTTTCATAATAGTAACGAGATTGGCCCTGCAATCAGGTTGGTCACGCTTTTCCGATGTTATAATGAGCTATTACGATATCGCTGTGGATATTATAACATCATGTGAAATTGCTTAAATTGAGTGTTTTGTTGTCTGTGCTATAACAGTAGTAATTATAAGTCAAGTATTGGAAACATAAGTAGAATGTTACAACATTAGTGTAGATAAAACATATTATGACAGTGAGTGCAGTAATATTTATATTCAACTTAAAATACTCATTTACACATCCACCTACGCAAATTGACAACGAAGAAAAAAAATACCGGCGAAACTCTACTTAGCAAACGTGTACCAAGGTCGACATTATTTTCAGCGGAGGCTATTTTGAAGCGAAATGTTTAAAACGCGTGGTGAGAGCTATGAATAGGTGGGCTAGTCATGTTTGCGCCGTTATGTCTAGTCATCTCGACTCGTATTCCTCATAGCTGAGGGTCGTGAGTCTCCCGCAGAATTAATTTATTGAGGAAGTTAACTTGGGCAATACAAGACAAGCAAAATGTGTGTGTTGAGTTTTTAAACCGCCCTAGGAGCCTATAAAGAAGACTTATGTATGTTTATGTAAGCCTTTTTTGTTGGGATCGAGAGTTATGAAGTATATTTATAATACAATTAACATTTTTGTCTCAAAATAACTCTACCAAATCTAGCTTAAATTTCAGTACTAGATAACCATGAGATCTTCAAAGTGAGAGTGAATTTGTTCTTACTGGGTAAGCACGTTCCATCCAGACCGTAATGATTGCTTACCATCAGGCGAATTTACGGCCAAATGCAAACCAATTCCTTGTTAAAAAAAAAACTATAATGTTGTAGTACAAAATCACAGCAAGTTCGACACACCGGGCCGCAGCCTGCTAGATTCTGACCTAGATAGAGGTTATGACATAATAGGGGGGCCATCAAACTGTATTATGTATTGGCCAATATTGCTACATGAAGTTTTGAGTGCTATGCATAGGAAAGATTGTGGTAAGACTTATTTTATTTGCCAGCGCTTTTCTCAGGACCCTATACTATCACCATAACAAAAATCATAAATGAACTGTCACTGTTAAGACACAAAAATACTAACATACACCAATTTTCCAACAATCATATGCAATTTTTGAATAATAAAATGCATATGATACGAAAAATGAATGACCAATCCAACCAAATATGTATACTGTGTTTTTGTAGTTTTTGGTTTTATATGAAAAATGTTACAGTACTTTTTTAACTTATTCTCCCTTCACAATTTTTCGCTACCAACTGTTAAACCTCATAGTATGTACAAATAAATTTACCACAACAATAACATTATGTTTATTGTGGGTTTTGAAAGCAAATAGCTTAGCTCTTGACATAGGGTTTATAGCTATAGATTTACATGAAATACCTTACAAACCTAACTTTTTTTTTAACTAAAACAGGTTTGCACTTGGCCATAGTTTACCTGATAGCAAGCAAAGGCTATGGCCTAGGATGGAGCGTGCTAACCCGATAAGAATGTACCGCAAGTAGCACATTGTTGTTGCAATTTGGCACACAGATAAGGGTCGATAACCTGTGTTTACAACTGCTTACCTGCGCTCTGCATATGAAGCGATGTTGCATACAATATTGCTAATGCAGGGCTTCTTTTTGTGATTATATAGTTTTTTTTAATAAAACTGAATTAAAGATATGTGTAGAGAAGTTATCATACATTAAAAACAGCTCAATTTTATTTATATGTAGATTTATCGTTAGTAATTACATAAAGTCATATATATTACAAAAGAAAAAGTGGCTTTATAATAAATATGTTAAATGCATTACCTATTAAATTTACTTTATTAGTGTTTTATTTTATACTTTACTTTATAGAAGTGCCTCCATGCCTAGTTTGAAATCCATCGTCATAACTATTCTGTTGCAAAAATAACTCATATGTCAACATAAGTAATCTTATTATCTGATGTATGAAAAACCTCTTATGCAAGAGCAATTCATTACTTTAAAAGTATAGTACATACTTCTATAGTTATATACTGTCTTCAACATAAAGATACACATACAATTAATAACTCATATTCCAATATATAAAAAACTGCCTTTCCAAGTTCATCAAGCAATACTTACTGTACCTAAACCCTAACTATTCAATCACATATATTATTATTTAATGAATCAACGCAAAACCTCCGAAATACTACCTAAACCATAATATATATACTATTCCATTACATAAGTACTATATTTACCAAATCAATGTAAACCTCCTTACAAACAAAAAAAAGCCAAAAACATTGCATCTTCCTTCGCCCCTCCGTTTCCCGCCAACTCGAACCACTGATAAAACCATAATAATATACTATTCCATCACTTACAATGTTTAACCAAATCAAAGTAAAACCTCCTTACAAACAAAAAAACGCCAAAAACATTGCAACCTCCTTCGCCCCTCAGTTTCCCGCCAACTCGAACCACAGATAACACAGCAGTGTCACAAGCGAATGCACTCCCACGAAACACAATGTGAACACAGAATACCCGATAGCGAGCCTGTATTGATTTATGAAGAGGGAGACGGTAGATGTGCGAGCGAGTTGAGTATAATGCCTTTGTGTGACGTAGGTTATGTTACTATCTATAGGTTTTATAGATTTGTAGATAGATTGTAGGTCTGGGATGTATGTACCTGATTTATTCTAGTGTGAAACTTAGATCGTAAGATTATTTATAAATACCTACTGCTTCTATTTTGGAATGTGATTGCTTGTGAATGAAAACTTTAAATTGAAAAGAAACAAGGTTTTATAAGGATTTTCGGATTTGAATATCAAATTCAGTGCTTATATTTTTGGCAATCCATTTTAGCGCTCCCTTGAGTCAGATAACACATTAAACTGTAGGTCCACAAAAAGTAAGTTCATATTAGAGTGACCAACTCTGATGTCCGAGTTTTAAAACCACCCTAAGGGCCTCTGAAATGGCTTAACAACTACAATACTATGACAAACCGGGACTAAACTATTGATCATAGTATCCCAGCTGTGAAACCATCAAGAATGCCTCAGAGCAGTTTAAAATTATCAACACTAGGGTGAGAACACAAAGTTACTAAAGTATGAGAAGTTATTAAATTCACATATTACAGCCTACTAAGTAGTTTATTGCATGAACCTTGCATGTAACACCTTGGAAGTGCATTGACTCTGTATTATGTTACCTAGTTCATGCTGAGATCAATTAGGTACCTATGTAACTTTACAATATTATTGTGGTAAGTATTTTTATCTATTTGCGTGTGTTAGTAGTGGAAGCCCGCGGCTTCGTTCGCATTCTTTCAGGGTAAAAAGTAGCCTAAGGCACTGCTAAGACCTCATACTACCTACAATCGACATAACAAGACTTAAAACTTTTAGAAATTTGTTAAATGATTAATAAATTATTCAACTATGTGAGTGACTTCATAGTGGCACTATGCATAAATTACATATTTTCACTATCATATGATACAGCTAGTTTAGTAACAAATCATAATGTTAAATTGTAGGTCCCGGCTGTTAGTCTAGCACAGCAGTTGTTAAGCCATGTCACAGGCCCTTGGGGCGGCTTGATAAGCTCGCAACACCACGGCCACTCTCATTCAATAAGAAGAAGTAACAAAACTTTATACTACACTTATAACACAGCTGTATTATTATTGGAATATAGCTAGGCTATTGTAAATATCTAGATTCTTTGAAGTACCTAGATTGAAGTCTCAGGTGTACCTTTTAGCTTAACAAGCTCAAAAATAGATAGCAGTTTTTTAAATTACCTTACAAGAAGAATTAAACAATAGCTTGTTCCAAAACTTGAAATTAACAAGCTTAAAATGTGCTTTAAATTTAAAACATGATCAACCTGTATTTTGCAACAACAATAAACCTTTTGTGAAGTAAAACCTTATTGCAGTGCCCTTTGTAATGTTCTGCTTTATGCACTCAGTTTTTTGCTCATTCAGTGTTTTTTTGATGTTTTTTTCCGAAAACCTTGTGAGTCAGTTGGTAAATTATGTTATTATGACAAACTGAGCTGAAGTAGTAATTTAATGTAGAATTTTAAATGGGAAGTTGGGTGTAAAAATTGTATTCTCTGTATGTTATATGCTAAGATGATAGGTATAAGAAATTTCAGCAGGTTTGTATATAACATTTATTGAAATCAAATGGCTGGCATTTCTATAAGACATTATTTTATAAATCTAGAGGCTATCTTGGTTTGCTATGTAAAGTTTTAGGACAAAAAGTATCTTATGTCAGTCTCACACTATACCACAAACATAAGACCACAATAAGGTCACTCTAATCAAGTGGGAAAATTAAGAGATCATCAAGCAAATCTACAAAATCACTTCTATACAGTCATAATAAAAGAAAAAGAAAGTGTGTCAGTATTATACATCCATTATCTTTGACCCAGGACACAAGTGTTTGCTTAGTGTGGGGCTAGATGGCGCCGTGTGCAATGTGCCGGAATATTTATTTTTATAATAGTTGTTGGTGATTGTTGAGCAAGGTGGTTAGATCCTGAGACAAACAAGCTATTATTTATCCCGAAAGTCAAGTTAGGTCAAGCAAATAACATGTTTGTAGCAATTACACAATTTTTAGAGTCTATAAAAAAATGTGTAATACTTACAAACATGATGAGTTTTGATGTGAATTAAATAGGCTAAATTTAAATCCCAAATACTGAGTTGCACTTGAGCTATTATTACAAATATCCGAGGACATGTGTTTTCTGTGGAAGGACTTGGGCACCCACCACGATGTATCTGCCCAAGAGAACTCCCCTAACAAATTAATTCTGAGGGGCAGTCACTACCCTCATCATGAGGAATTAAGACTTAAAGGAGAGAGAATGTATTCCCATCCTCTCTATTAATATTATAAATGGGAAAGTTAGTATGTTAGTTACTTTGTTACACTTAAACAGCTGAACTGATAAGGGAATTTGGTAAAGAGATGGATCAAACATTGGATTACCATAATATAGGGTACTTTTTCTAACTTTTCTACTTTGTACGGATTAACTTGTGGAGTGATATTAGTTATCAGTTCTTATCGGGTAATCATGCTCCATCTTAGGCCATAGCCTTTGCTTTTTTTAAGCTTGCACGGGTTTGCACTTGGCCATTGTAGCTTGCTATCAGGCAAACTATAGCCAAACGCAAATCCATTCAAGTTAAAAAAAATATACACATTATAGCTGATATTTACCTGTGGTGCAGCCTGGTGCTGCTGCGGCTCGTCGGGCGGCAGCCGCGCGACCGCCGTGCGCTTCATCATGCTTCTGGCTCACGCTACTCCCATCACACTACCACCTGGAATGACACGAGTTGCTAGTTAGTAAGGAGCACAGTAGTGTGTAAGTATAACAGACTAAGAAGATCACAACTACCACAAATTAGCGTGTTAGTTAGGATCATAGTATATGAATGTATACTGGAAGGTGGATAAAGAATATCACACCTATCAGTAAAAGCAAGTGTCTACAGAGTTTCAGTGTATCAGTTTGAATGTGTCAAAATGTTTGTTAAAAGGTAAATCTGGGCTTGTCCTCTGATGGGTGGTTTAACAAGTGCAGTACTATAACAGACAGTAATGAACTACAACTATTTAATGTGTTATTTGATCCATAAATGCATCAAGATGGAATGCCTTATTTGGCCATCCACCCAAGGACAGAACAGAATCATGTATATTGTACAAGATATAAATAAATTTGCTGATCTGATGAGCAATGTTCAGTTGGAAGGTGATGCACAGAAAAGGAGAAACATGTTTGTTTTTATCACTTTCTTAGGCTGTAGATTAAGCTTAGGTATGTACTTATAAATAACTATATTAATTTTAGACCCTAGATTAACACATGTACCTAGATACCATGCCAGTTTAAATTGGGCTTTTTTGTATGGTGTGAATATGTTAATTATTACTATTACACCGTCACATTGTAGATTAGAATTTTGTTAAGTTTGTAAGAGGTTAAGATTCTCATCAAGACTAATACCTATCATTTGAGGGAAAACTGTGGGTTTACCCAAATAGATTATATCTTATAAACAATTATTGAGTTTCTAACTAACTAGGTATAGGCTGATGCCTCATGTCTCTTGTATCTTTATCACAACTCCTTTAAAATGAACAAGAGCAAGAAAACGACGAATATACAAAATTCACAGCACATTTACGACAGACGACATATAGGTACATTACCTCACAAAATCATGTGTGATACTTAAATACATAAACGTAGAAAGAAAACGACCGCCCAAAGGTACTTGGCGCGACCCAGAAAGAGGTTATGTTATCAGCAAGCAACAA
The DNA here is from genome assembly GCA_927399415.1 of Macaria notata. NCBI lineage: Eukaryota > Metazoa > Arthropoda > Insecta > Lepidoptera > Geometridae > Macaria > Macaria notata. Next base: position 6,554,799 of record OV656752.1, read on the forward strand.
TAATGACCACATGGCGTCAGCCGGTAACCACTCAAGCGTGGCTCACGAGTCGTGGTAAAACCATGGAAGGTCATACTTATAGCTATTCTTTAGGTTTATCAGTGGATTGGTATATAGATATAACAAGGTTTGAGGTTAGAATGTAGGGGACTGACTGAACGGAGTAAATAACCTTTTGAATAATTCTGACGGACTACTCGGATGTAAACTTTTACCGAAATCTTATTAGGTATTATATTATTCACGTGTGAAGTTTTAGATGCAATAATAAGACACTATGCAGTGAATGCTATCGAAAGCTTTTGTAAATACTCACGCTTGATTACACGAGTTTGCCGCTGATTGTCATCTGGTTATTCTTATCAAACAAGGAAACAGTTACATGAGCTAATAAGGACGTTTTATTATTATAACACTTCACAAAAATGTCTACAGAGTCAAGTCCTAGCGCAAACCGTAAACAAAGCGAAACAAATGGCGCCAGAAGCGGAAACGGAAACTCAGGAAAGTAGATAAAAAGTAAAGTAAAATGTGTGTGTATAGTACATACACGCACACATGCAAACGGACATTTTCAAAACGGAAGTGATGCCATACCTATTATCCAAATTTAAAAATAAAAAATAGGGGTAATTCTACACACTGCGTGAAAAAGCGTAAACAATCGCTGAAAACTTGAATTAAAATTTATGTTCTTTGCTACTTTGGCTTACGTCACTTATGATCACATTAAATTTATCAAACTTGACACAGTATTAAGGGTAGGAGTAATTCCCTCCATTTTTTTTCCATTTCATAGTGCGTACTAAAGTGTAAACACTGACAATAACTCGAATTTAGTTGTGTACTTTGCTGCCTTTTGCTTACGTCACTTTGTAGTCTCATTAAATTCATCCAACGTGACTGCTACTACGTACCACACGGTCAATGTGTGGCTTTTATAAACTTATTACGCAATCGAAAAACACGAATCTGCCATGAGTAGGTACCGAGACCGAGGCAAAACTCATTTCAAATAGGAATTTCGAATCTCCGGTCACGGCACCCACACAGGTTTCGTTCATAAACCGGTCTTATGGAAAGAGGTAGCGCAGCGATGACACAACTCGCATTTATTTATAGCGAAAAATGAATAAAATCGATAACACCCCGGCCTAGGTACACAACACCAGTATATCAATAGTACGGGCGCCGACATTATCAAACAAAACTCGTATCATGGAGCCGGCGAAGCCACACATATATTCCCGCCATTTTACTCTACGTTCTGTATTATCGACATCTGCGGTAGATATTCGTGGTACAGTCACTCACCAAAGTGTTATTATTATTTTCACAATGATTCATAGCAAGCGGTTCTTATTTGAAGAAAAAGTTTGAATAAGTTGAGGATAATCATCTCTCTGAATAGAGCAGTAAAGTCCGGTTTGCAATGGGTCGGGGAAAACGAGGACGGCGCGGCGGTATTCGTCACCGACGTAGAAAATGGCGACTAAATACCAACAATTACATCTTCCGACTGACTGGTCGTCAATGCGAATCAATGTTATTCAAAGGGGAAATAATTTTAACCTACTTTGGGCACCAGCGAGATGCTAAGTTCTTTATCTGTGCTATGGAGATAGCGCTTGGCCTTTGATAGCGTACAACAAAAATAATGTTATTGACGTACCTTGGGTAACACTGTTTTAAAATCTTGAAACACGTTCAAATATTCTCTAGAACCATGAATTTACTCAAAATTAGCTATAAAAACTGTTTTGTGACAAGAAAATGAGATAATAACGCGTCGCGATACGCTCCGTGCGAGCACATTCGTGCGCCTCCAAATAGCGCAACGGCGCAACTTTTTCGAGCGCGGCATCAACACGGTCAGGTGGGCGAGGTTGCGACACCGCCATCTTGTGTCTCTGTCTAGCAGATGTTCTGTCCTTGTCACACTCGCAATAGAACCGAACGGAAGCAAGAGGGAGACGAGCGGAGCCCTCCACAGACAAACGTCGCGCACCAAGCTGCGCGGCCGACTGACTGCTACATACAGCGCCGCCTTTGCCACCATGGGCTGCAATGCAACCGAAACAGCGTAATCGAGCTCAGCCCTGGAGCGGAGCGGCAACGTCGCCCTCGGATAATAGCGAGCGAAACGGACGTGCCGCGCCACTACATGAAATGCCACAACCTCCGCGGCGGAGGTGGTGGACCAAAACAAATCTCCTTTCTCTAAAATTATACAACAGTTGCAATTGGGAGCACAGCCGAACACTATGTGTCGATTTAGCCGCCAAATGATATCGTGCTAGTTAGGATCGATCGATTCTTTACATAAGTTCATTTGGTAAAGTGAATGCCTTGAACTAATCCACATAAATGTTTAGCTATTTATATGGTATTAACTTGGGTCGCCTTGACAACAAGTCGCAAGGCAGTAGAAACTTGTTATATTGAACGAGGGCCACAATCAGATGACCGAGATGGTGGGGAAGTGGGAAAGTAGGCAAACATAATGTGTTGATGAAGTAAACAAAAATCTGGAGTCATTTCTTATGTATTTTTTTGCTTGCTTTGCTTTATTTATATAGGTTTATACTATTTTAACAAAATACTAGTAGAATCATGAAATGTATTTTAATCAAGTTATGAAAAAAAAAATGAAAGATTTGAGCTCAAATAAAAATAATTTTTAAATTATATATTTCCTTTTTATCTGTTTTTTTTATTCATTGGTTTTTGATATGTAGGCTAGGTATGTTTCTAAAAAGTATGTCACATAGGTAACTTTTTATATAATGTGGAAAAAATACATTTACTTATAATCATCGTTTTATCTTTTTGAGATATGTCATCACAACTTATAATAATTAAAAATAATATAAGAAGCCTAGTAAGACAGGTCAAATGAAAAGAAAATGTAGGATAAATTTCATATATCTTTATTAAACAAAATTACAATAAATTATGGCCATAATAGATACAATAAAACAAGTGAAGATCAAAGAAAAAATATATAAGAATGTGGTACTTACCTTATCTTAGTAATTTTGATAATGGTTTGAAGCAATTTGAATAAGCAAAACTATATATTATTATATTTTAACTACAATACCATAATTATATAAAAAAACACTACAACTGATACTACACACTACATTATTTTAATGATTTATGCCTTTCATTTATGTTTTGTTAAATTTTTTTTTGTTTACTTGTTTAAAATAATAGGAGGTGCTAAACTTGTCTGAATGTTTGTATATGATTTATTTTTGTGAGTAGGTATTGTTTACTTTACATTGTTTTAATTACTTACCTAATACCAACAAATTTTAATTTGTGCGCGGAAAAATGGTAGGTACTTATATTTCAATAGTAGGTAATTGCTTTTTACTCAAATCATTAATTGCAAAATATATAATATGTAAGTAGGTCTCATTGATTTAGGGAAGTTTATGTGTTGAAGAATAAAAGAAAGAAAGAAAAAACAAACAAACCAATCTATAATCTAAAACTCTAAATCGACCAATTTAAGAAGATCAAACTAAGTACAACTTGCAAGAAATGTACATGTGTTACATTATGAGTATTGGTCAGTACGTCTACGGTAATAGGTATCTACCAGGTACATCTTCATTTACTTAACTAATGTGACAAGCGGTATTTTTAACACCATTTGTTTACGTAAACAAACCATATTTCAATAACAACTCGAAAGCCGATTCAATTCTATCGAATAGCTAAACTAGTTATCATGCGTATTATATTTATCCATTGTTATAAACAGAGGATACGAAATGTATAGCCTTGAAACCTCTTATCGAACAAGTGACTTGACTACTCGCAATTACCAACGCTAAAATGCGACGTTGCCAACTTTCAGCTCGCGCTACTGCGTCTTAATTTTACAAGTGGCGCCGCCATTTTGTTTTCCTTTTATCATATGCATCTACACGCGGATGATCAGCAAATCTAGTTTTTGTAACACTTATCAGATCAGTATCACGATAAGAATGTTACAATGAGTACCGAGGCACACTATATTTCCCAACGAAATTGTGATGTTATGTAACACTTGAAATGTTGATACTTGCTACTCATTCATTGACAGCTGTAAAGATTGCATTCGCTGCTGCATTATACTAGGGCAAAGCGAAGGGAACATGAACGGATGAAGTTATGGCTGTGTCACAGGTGCCTAGATCATCAGAACCACGAGCATGTTCTATCAATATAACTACCTATATGGGGATAGTGTCGGCGCAATATGGTTGAGATACGTACATATATTGAGCGGGCCATGAGCTGGAGCCGTGTGTGGAGTTCAACCCCCGTGATTCCAGGGTAACTCTTGGGCCCACCCACTGCCGAATACATCACAAATTCGGTCATTTTTAACGTTAATATCACGGTATCGATCACGCACAGACGCCATTTTGAACCGACACTGAGCGCGACCGAGCGGGCGACGTTGCCACGTCGTTGCGCGTTTCCAATCCGCACTTCTATTTCTGGCTCCCTCCCCTCGCACCCGCTGTGACGCCTCAGGTCGGCAAACAGAACTCGACAAAACATGCAACAATTTATATCAGCGATATCGCTCGTTCTTATTGGAATATGTCTTTCATGATCTATGCTTATGTAGGTCTTTGTATGTGTTGGTGATGTTGGCAAGACTTTATGTGTAAAGACCGATAAGATAGGTATTAGATATAGAAGTACATAAATGTAATAGGTACATCGGGCGATTGCCCGGCTTTCACCAAAGTGAGGCGCGGCCGCGCAGGACCGATCCGACATGTGCCATTGGCCACCGCAGAGATCGATAGACAAACAGCGACGAGTTGAGCGTGCGTTGAGGAAAATTCGCCTTTACAGCTTGGGAATAAACTTCAAAATATGTAAGCGGTCAGTATAAACAAACTACCTCACGACTACACTGACGTCCTCCACGTAGATACGCACGAACACAGGCGTTGTGGAACCGACGCGAGCGGTCGGCTGAGCGCCCCTACCTAGCGATATATATGATCATCATTGTATTATGGCACTTTTCTAGAGTCGAAATTCCTATGCCTCAGCGCGCTTAGCGCTCCCTGTCGAAGGACAAAGGGAAGATTTCACACGGAAAACAAAGGGAAATGCCGGTCTTAGGACAATAACATATTCACTTCCCGATGGACTTGTAACAAGTTTTATTAGGCAGTGCGTTGCCAAGTCGCCTTGCTGAGCAGGGCGCGCGGTGTCAATTATGAAATGTGAATTTTTCACAATGAACATGACGCGGACGCACTGATAACAACTTTTTCAATATGTTACATAAAATTTCACGCTTAAAAGCTATAAAAGGATGTAACGTATGGAAATAGGGCAGGTGTGGATGGACCATTAATGGCAATATGGCACACTATTTAACACTACTACTATCGGTAATTAACTACTTCTACATAAAAAGCGATGGAATTCAATAACAAATAGCGAATAATAGGCTCGAAATAGGAAAAGACGCAATCTGACAACCAGTCACTCACCTTTGGTTTTTGTTGGAATGCAGTTATTTCTTCACTAATTTCACTGGAACGTCACTTCTTGACGAGATTAAGATGGTTTTTAAGGTATTTTGAGATTTCTGAATAATTTTATGTGCATAGGAAAATTAAACATAACGTTCGACAAACGTCTGGTGCGCATAGAAACCGAACGCGAACTGTTGGTTTTGGTTTGGTTGGGTCGTTGATTGGTGGGGAGGGGGACGTGCCAGCGGAAAACCGGAGAATGGCCGATCGAGGGAAACGCTAAAGGGCCATAAATTACTCTTACTTATGACTGAAACTGGTCCTATGATCAAGCGCTTGGACGTTAAAAATGTTTACACAATTTACTATACTTAATAGTAATTGATTTTCTCAAGAAATAGATAGTATGTGACAAAAAAGATTTTTTATGATTTCATCATCTATTGTCAGCTTACTACTACTACACAGACAAAATAGATTTGGTCTCAATTTTCTTGCCAGCTAGCACCATCTGGCAGTACGTCGTAAAACTAAAAGGTAGAATGTGGCAATCAACAGCATTCAATGTAATTGAAATCTATTTATGCATATTTTAATTAATATACATGTCCTATTTAAAACCATTCATCAGATTCTTGGAGAAATAAAAAATAAAGTTTAAGTCAAGGAAATCACTGTTTTTTTTATTTTTGATTATGGCAAGATTTATATTATACAACTAAAGTACAATACAATGAAAAGTCTGAGATATTTACGGCAAATAACTACTTTTGTATTTAACAGGATTATGCCTTCCACAACCAATAGCAACTCTTTGATAACATAAATATTATTATAAAAATTGACCAATCATGAAACAGTTCGTGTAATCAAAGCCGAGATTGCAATACGTAGGAAATAATTTTCAGCAAATTGCTTTTCTTTACTCGAATTAGTCGCTTTTCACACGTTTTCATATAATTTCTAGAAACTATGCGTTTCGAAGGCATTTTCCTAGTATTTACAATTTTGTTTGCTGTAGTTACAGCGAGAATTGACCCAAAAAATCTGAAGTGTCTTGGTGTGTATCTGAAACTGGTTTTTTCAATGTATTTCCCCACTTTTATGTGATAAATGCTGTGATATTTTTAATTACAGTTTGCCGGACAATCTTCGACGAGCTTAACGATGCTATCAAGAAGGTCGATAAATGGAAAAAAGTCGATGTAAGTAAAACGCCAATTTTTTATTTAAAGTTTCTGCAAGTAACTTGTAAAAGTAACATGTGTGCCTTTGAGTGATTAAAAACTAATTAAAACGAAATCAATACGTCTAAACGAAAATTTAAATCAATGAAAATCGCGAACTCAAAGGTTATTAACATAAAAACCCCATTATCACAAGCAAAACTTTGTTCTCAAATCTCATCCATCTGTGTTATAATATGATTTATTACCTACTTACTATAAATACTAGAAACAGAATATAACAATATTCAGGAGCAAGTTATCACCTACAGAAATAAAACTTTGGACTTTGAATCGGTTCTTGTTGGGTAAGCACGCTCCATTTTAGGCCATAACCTTTGCTTTCAATCAGGCAAACTATGGCCAAGTGCAAACCTGTATTAGTTAAAAATAATAATTATATCAGCTTATCATTATTACTGGTTTTACCGTGCTTACTCGATTAGTATCATAATCATCTGTATATTATTTATCTATTGCTTTATCAAAGTATTAGTATAATCTATTTGAACACTACAAATGGAGATTGTTGTACTTAAAGACTAATATCAGGTAAGTTGTTGTCAGCGTAAGCCTATATCATGTAAAAAAAATATATATGAACTATGTTTCTTTGAATGAAAAGATCTCAAAAATAAATGAGTAAAGAAGCCAAATGAAGCTTCTATCGGTTCAATTATAAAGCATAAATCTTTCCCAAAACAATAATTGTCAGTGTTAGTAAAATATTTTATACAGTCATTTCAACACAAAGATACCAGTAATGCAAATTACCCTAAACCTTGTTTTATTTATGATTTTTTACAAGAGGCACCCACCATTTTATTCAATTTTGAGTATTCTATTTCAGCTATGAGTGTGTATTCTTTTCTGCTGTGTTCCTTTTAAACTTTGTATCATGGCTCAATAATGTCTTTTATTATTTATTCCAAATCCCACAATAGGTTTCTTCTAGGCAACCATGCCACATCTTAGACTACAGTGGTGCTTAACATGAAGCAGGATGTAGTAAATCACTAGAAATTATAAGACTCTCTCTCTTTGAGTCGTATTTCCTCATGACTGAGGGTCATAACTCCCCCGCAGAACTGATTTGTTCGGGGAGTTCTCTTGTGCAGATACATCAACAAAAAATCAAGAAAAAATCAGAATTATATAATAAGTTATAATTTCTGGAGTGGACTCCAGAAATTATAACCCAATTGCTAACAAAAAGCATATCAAAATCAAAAATACCTATATTTATTTACCATGGAAACATTGAATACATTGGTGCACTTATAAGTAAAATATGAAAGAATTATTCAGGTTATAGATTAGTTTCAGTTTCATTTAAGTAGCTGTGATTTAGGAAATAAGTATACAATAGCATGCAGCATTGATTACTTTAACCATAGCATTGAGACTATAAAGTTATGTTGAATTTACATATCACGTGCAGAGTACAATAATGGTGGACCCCAAACTAGACTTAAGCCTGTATCTCGGGCATCCTTACATTTGTTTTTCTAATTACAGATGATCGCGCTTTCATGTACTACATGTTTTTTAACAATACATAATGTTAGTTGTATTTACAATTTAGTTTTATGGGAGGTAGTGTAGAAATAATTGCAGTAGGTAGGTATATTACATATATTCATTAGTGCATTATGCAGAGTTTCAATAAGTATTACACAATTTACAATTTACAACATTATACAACAATATTCTTTTCAATACTTCAGGTGGGCAACTTCAGAATGGACGCTAGTGGCAACACCATGCAGGACAAGGTCCCGGCACACAGGTCTGCCGTCTACATCTCCGAGATGATTGACGAAATCTGTGAGTATTCAAATTCACTTGCAACTAGTGGACGCTTGCGGCTTCGCTCACATTATTTTGAGATAAAAAGGTTTAAAATGAAATCTCCGAGTTGGTCGATGAGATCTGTGAGTATTCCAATTCACTTGCAACTAGTGGACGCTTGCGGCTTCGCTCACATTATTTTGAGATAAAAAGGTTTAAAATGAAATCTCCGAGTTGGTCGATGAGATCTGTGAGTATTCCAATTCACTTGCAACTAGTGGACGCCTGCGGATTCGCTCACATTATTTTGAGATAAAAAGGTTTAAAATGAAATCTCCGAGTTGGTCGATGAGATCTGTGAGTATTCCAATTCACTTGCAACTAGTGGACGCTTGCGGCTTCGCTCACATTATTTTGAGATAAAAAGGTTTAAAATGAAATCTCCGAGTTGGTCGATGAGATCTGTGAGTATTCCAATTCACTTGCAACTAGTGGACGCTTGCGGCTTCGCTCACATTATTTTGAGATAAAAAGGTTTAAAATGAAATCTCCGAGTTGGTCGATGAGATCTGTGAGTATTCCAATTCACTTGCAACTAGTGGACGCCTGCGGATTCGCTCACATTATTTTGAGATAAAAAGGTTTAAAATGAAATCTCCGAGTTGGTCGATGAGATCTGTGAGTATTCCAATTCACTTGCAACTAGTGGACGCTTGCGGCTTCGCTCACATTATTTTGAGATAAAAAGGTTTAAAATGAAATCTCCGAGTTGGTCGATGAGATCTGTGAGTATTCCAATTCACTTGCAACTAGTGGACGCCTGCGGCTTCGCTCACATTATTTTGAGATAAAAAGGTTTAAAATGAAATCTCCGAGTTGGTCGATGAGATCTGTGAGTATTCCAATTCACTTGCAACTAGTGGACGCCTGCGGATTCGCTCACATTATTTTGAGATAAAAAGGTTTAAAATGAAATCTCCGAGTTGGTCGATGAGATCTGTGAGTATTCCAATTCACTTGCAACTAGTGGACGCCTGCGGCTTCGCTCACATTATTTTGAGATAAAAAGGTTTAAAATGAAATCTCCGAGTTGGTCGATGAGATCTGTGAGTATTCCAATTCACTTGCAACTAGTGGACGCCTGCGGATTCGCTCACATTATTTTGAGATAAAAAGGTTTAAAATGAAATCTCCGAGTTGGTCGATGAGATCTGTGAGTATTCCAATTCACTTGCAACTAGTGGACGCCTGCGGCTTCGCTCACATTATTTTGAGATAAAAAGGTTTAAAATGAAATCTCCGAGTTGGTCGATGAGATCTGTGAGTATTCCAATTCACTTGCAACTAGTGGACGCCTGCGGATTCGCTCACATTATTTTGAGATAAAAAGGTTTAAAATGAAATCTCCGAGTTGGTCGATGAGATCTGTGAGTATTCCAATTCACTTGCAACTAGTGGACGCCTGCGGATTCGCTCACATTATTTTGAGATAAAAAGGTTTAAAATGAAATCTCCGAGTTGGTCGATGAGATCTGTGAGTATTCCAATTCACTTGCAACTAGTGGACGCCTGCGGCTTCGCTCACATTATTTTGAGATAAAAAGGTTTAAAATGAAATCTCCGAGTTGGTCGATGAGATCTGTGAGTATTCCAATTCACTTGCAACTAGTGGACGCCTGCGGATTCGCTCACATTATTTTGAGATAAAAAGGTTTAAAATGAAATCTCCGAGTTGGTCGATGAGATCTGTGAGTATTCCAATTCAAATTTATTTGCGACTAGTGGACGCATTATTTTGAGATAAAAAAAGTTTAAAATAAACATAACGTTTTTATTTACAAACCGACTGAAATGAAATAAACACCAAATGTTAAGTTAAAAATGCACCAACATGTTAGTGAAAACCGGTTCAGCCGTTTTCGAGTCTATAGTGAACAAACATACCTACAGACAACTTCTTTTTAAACATGATTTTTGTGTTCTATTGCATCAATGAAGACTCCTCAACTATTTTTTTTTCATTTATCTTCAATGTACAGACACCGACTGGTTACAGCTTTATTATAGGTATATGTATGTATAGATGATGTACTTAGTGAGAATAGTGGTACAAAAACATTTATCATATCTTACAACTTACCATTTCCAGTGTGCAAAAATCATAATTTATCTGAGAATCTATTAACAATTTCAATTCAATAAGATTTACAAATGGCAGATGCAAAGGGAGGCCTATACCCAGCAGTGGGATCCCAAGGGCAGTGGATGATGATGATTATGATGAAGATTTACAAAGATTAAGTCAATATAGGTATACAAAGTCATTTACAAATTCAGATTTTAAGTTAATATATAATTAAGAATTGTCTTTTTAAAAGTATACCAGTGTATACTCAGCTAGCGGAGGCAATCGCATGCGTGTACCAATGTTAAGCAACTATCGACGCGGTCAGTACGCGGATGGGTGACCGAAAATTGCCATTCCATTTTGGGCGCTTCCGTGGGTCGGATGATACGTTAAATTGTACACAAATCGACCACAGTGTCGCATTGGTTAACCTGACAAATTATAGCTGTAATCAAACACTAACAAATTACCTACTCACACTTAACTATGACACAACCAAGTCCCTCATGGAACACAAATTAATTTGATATACTTAACATGTCACTGATTACACATCTTGTAAGCCCAATACACATTATCACACCCACACACACACACACACATACACAAACGCACACAAAAATACTTAACGATTAATACAACCACGCATAACATCACCGCATACCACTATAAGTATAAACTATATTATGTTCTTTATGTTTTGTAAGTGAAATTAAAAATTGTGCTGCTGTGGTTAGTTCTGAAACCTTGCTTTACAGGACCATTTCGGTACCTAGTGCAAGTTTCAGGGTTTCCTCGCGTACCAGATAATTCGCTGCACCTGTAAACTGTACCTAAAGAATGTACGTATTAAGTCTTTTGTAAATAAACAATTTGAATTTAAATTTGAAATTTGTGAGGAAAATTCATAGATCTTTAAATCTAGAGTTAATAGGTATCTTCTAAATAAGCGTGTTACATCCTAGGCTGAAAAAAAATCTATCTGTCACAGTAACAAAAAATTACTTATTCGTTTTTCCAATATTCCAGGCAAGAAAATGGATGACTACGTGCGCGTTTACTACAAGTCGACCGGCAAGTTGGCGATCATGCAACTCATCACTAAGGAGGGAGGCATGAACCCGGACTTCTCCAAGACCAAGTTTGTCACTGACGATGATCTAAACAAGAGCTTGGAGTACTATGTAAGTTGCTTACCCTCATGCAAGAGCCTTGCTAAAATTATCATAATCATCAATCTTAGATTTGTTAAAAGTATCATAAAATCTTGACTCAGTGGCGCCATCTAGGTACGTTAGAGCGGTAAAAAATGGAACTACTATAGCAAGAGCCAAGTTCTAAATGATTTTTGCTATATCATAACAACACATCAGCGCCAGAGCTCTAAATATTAAAAAATAAAAAAATAAAAAATCAGAATAAATAAATTTACGTTGTGAAGGTTAACACAAACGTTTTTGTTTATCTTAAACTAGCTGTGCTCGTGACTTCGTCCGCGTGGAATAGTTATTTTGGGCATCATATTTATTTTTTCAAACAACATCTTCAGCTTTATTAATTATAGCTGTTACTTGAACTTGAACCGTTTTCTCAGCGCACGCAACGGAAGTCCTCAAAGATGAATAATTTTCGCCGTTTTTTCCACATTTTTTATTGTTTCTTCGCTCCTATTAGTTGCAGCGTGATGTTATATAGCCTAAAGCCTTCCTCGATAAATGGTCTATTCAACACAAAAAGAATTTTTCAATTCGCACCAGTAGTTCCTGAGATTAGCGCGTTCAAACAAACAAACAAACTCTTCAGCTTTATAATATTAGTATAGATACATAATGACGATACTTAGAAACAAACAACATAAGAATAATGGAAACAAGTAAAATGGATAATTGGTCTGATGCTATCTTATTGTCTTGGCAAAATGAAATATTGCAAACATGTTTGCTATTATTATGGGGCTAGATAGCGCTGTGGGCCTTATAAAATGTATGCTAAGTTTTTTTTTGCATTAAATAGGCTTACGTTTGACTATAGCCTGCCTGATGTTAAGCACCACCATAGTCTAAGATGTAGCACGCTTGCCTAGAAGAAACCTATTTACTTTAGATTTGAAGACCCCTAAAGTTGAAGTTTATTAGTATCATTTGTTTTTGGCCTCAATTAATCATATAAATAATAAAGTGGACGCTCGCGACTTCGCTCGCATTATTTCGAGATAAAAAGCAGCCTATGACACTTCTAAGACCTCATACTACATAAAAAATAAAAATCATAACGATCCGTTCTGCCGCTTTTGCGTTATGGGCGTTTAAAGAAACAGATAAACAGACAAAAATACTAAAAACTGCTGAAACGTGTTCTGTTATGGATTTAATATCTACTATGTTCAGATTTTTGATCCTGTTCAGCTTTATTATATTATATGTAAGTATAGATTTATTTTCTTTCTTTACACATATTATGTGTTTGTTTATTTCCAGTGCGAGCGTATGTTCGAAGAGAACGAAGACGAGATCACTTCTCTGTACAAGAACCGACCTGAAGACGACGTCATGCCTGACGCTGAGAAGGAGGTAAGTTAATATATAAATAAAAAAAGAAATTTATTTACGGAACTTTAACGTGCAGTAGCCCGAACTTAAGTTCATACAAACTTGAGTAAATATTTAAATAGTTCACTATTTACTCAAGTTCGAGCTCGTAGCTCAGCTAGCCAATGTTAGCAAATGCTGACGCGGTCAGTCCTTGGATGGGTGACTAAAAAGTGTCATTCCATTTTGGGCGCTTCTGTGGATCGGATGACACGTTAAATGTAGATACCGGCTGTTTGTCATAGCGCGGCACCGCATCCGTGGCTTAACCATGTGACCACGTTCACACCACGAGCAATTAGGGTATATCCGGCATCGTACCTACCATATAACGAGCAAGCTATTCGTTATATCCTAGACCGTAATGATTGCTTACCACCAGGAGAATCACAGTCAAGTGCAAACCCATTCCTTGTAAAAAAAAAGCTTTGTGCGCGAGCAAGATGAAATGTGGAACCATTTTCGACGCGACATTTGTAAGAAGTTACATTAAGTTTTTCAATGGTTTCAATCAGTCATAGATTGTAAATTTGCATTTTTAAAACGAAGTTATTTAAGACTTCTGTATAGATTTTACTATGTTTATCTAATTAGTTATGTATATTTATGAGATTATTTATCGTTAAATACATTGTAAAGGAAGTAATAAATTAATTTGAACTCATTTCAAGGAGGATTTATATTAATCGTCTTTACCTGTTTATTTCCAGATCTGCTTCCAGCACACTGGGTACTGCGAGCAGTGGATGTTGCCGACAGAAGAGGACACCACCTGGACGCCCGCCATGGAGGCAGACTATGTCAAGGTGAGCTGACACATCAATATTATCTACTAGTGGACGACTGCGGCTTCGCTTGCATTATTTAAGAATAAAAAGTGCCTATGACCCCGTTATACCTACATACCAAAAATCATGAGAATCCGTTCAGCCGTTTTAGCGTGATGAGCGTTTAAATTAACAGACAAAGATTCAGAACACCAGCTGAAACGTGTTTTATTATCGATTAAAAATACACCCAATTTTTTTCTCTAAATCTAATTCTTTCTTATATTATTTTGACGTTCTTATATGCAAACTGGGCGCCCACCACGATGTATCTGCCCAAGAAAACTCCCCTAACGAATTAATTCTGCGGGGGAGTCACGACCCTCAGTCATGAGGAAATACGACTCAAAGAGAGAGATATGCAAACTTACCGGCAACATCCGATCATGATTATTCGCTAGTTACAAATAATCTCACCAGGTGCACGGGCGCGACCCCTACGGTTTCGGCGGCCTGCCCCCCATGCCTCCCGCCGACGACCTCCCTGAAGACGACTCCAACGACTTTGAAGATCTACCCGACATGAACGAAGAGGAGGAGATCAAGGATGAATTGTAAACTTTTAAAATAAAAATATTGTAATATTTGTAATGCTGCTCGTGAATCAGTTTTGGGAACTCACAAATGAAGTTCAGATATCAGTTTTAATTAAGTTTTGAAAATTTTGTTAGACTCTGAAAGGTTGTTTTTAAATTTAAAAAGTAAATAAATAAATTAATGTCTTAGGATTTCCAACAGCGCCATCTAGCCGCTTGCTAAGCAAACCTGCTACGGAAATAATTATTTTCTCTACAACGTTACTTACTAAACGTACTTACTTTACCTACGTTATTACTTAATTGCTTTTGATTATTTATAAAATAATTTTCGTTATTCTTCAAAACTAATACAACATTCCATACAAAATATATCACAAGTGATACCTTTTTTTACTTATTACCATGAGACTATTGGGCCAGTTTAAATATATTTATGTTAAGGTGCAGTTGCCCGAAAGTATTTTCATACAAACTATTGTATGTAAGTAATAGTATGAAAGATTTAGAATTATTTATGAGTAATTTGAATTGTAATAGGTCACAAAATGATTTCGAGTGTTATGTACAAATTTGTATGACAATTTCGCTCGGGCCACTCCACGTTGACTCATTTTAAAAATAATAATATATGAATGTGAGTATGTATATCAAATGTCTTCCGTCCGTTTGGTTGAGTCCGAATTGTGTGATATTGGACAATAAAATATTATGTTTGTTTATATTTTGTGTTTTATTTGAGTTGTAGCACGAATCTAAGTAATGAGAAATATGACTAAAGAAAAACAAAGCTTCTTCGACCTCAGTGTCGCTTATCCCCGTTGGATTTAAAGCGAGCTTTGCTTTCCGTGCTGCTCGCTTATTTCAACGTTGATGTAGATAAGTGACTTACGAAAAATAAGTAAGTAGGATATTTGTGACATTATGTTCTTTTTTTTTATTGTATAAATATTGTAGTATACAGTTTTAAATCACTTCTGCGGCGCGCCCCGTCTGAGCTCTTTGAATCACGCAAGCGCTTGATCTCTTCCTGGCGACAAGCTTTGAACCTTTCTCTGCGTTTTGTTTTAGCGTATTAGGCCTCGGATGACTTGCGATTATGTAATGTGTGATAAAATGCCTATTTGTCCTACAAACAACTACTGATAATAAAATCTAAGATTTGGATACAAATTATTACTATGTAAGCATTTTATGTCGATTATCTCACTAAAATTACATATATTATAGAGGCATAAGCTTGTGTGTATGTATATGTTATTTTTGCGCTCAAACGGCTTAACCGATATGCATAAAATTTGGTATAGAGGTAAGTTAAATTGAATTAATACATAATATGCTAATTTTATCCCGGATTAACGCGGGTAACACCGAAGAACGCGCCGAACACGCTGCTAGTAGGTAGTGAAGTAAAACAAGTAGGTAATCCTCTACAAAATACCAGATTTATTTCATGTTCACTGTATCGGAAGAGAAAAGCGTTCAATCATAGAAGTGGTGTGGAAATCTAGAACTAACGTTTTAAGAAATACCAGCCATTTATTCATACAAACTGTTGTATAGTTTGACTCAAAAACTAAGAAATATTCAGTGATATATATATAACGGCTAGAAGTTATTAACTTTAGTAATATTATTATATAAATATAAGTACTTACCTACCAAGCTATTTTTATTATACCTCAAATTTTAGATATCCAAACGAAGATCTCTAAATCAATATAGATTTTTTTGGTTTGAAGGTTTCGTGAAAAAACATTTTGTATGAATTTGTACAAAATCTATGCAATTGTTTTTCTAAAGGCGTAATATTTGTTTGAATACTTTCAATTTTAGAAATATAAATAATATCTAATTTAGCTTTTGAGTCTTACTAAACAACAGTTTGTATGGAAATCACGCACGGGCGACTGCACGTTAATCAATATTTTTTACACACATGGGTATATGCCACGAACATTCCATTCTACGAATATTTTACACTACAGAATTGTAACTTCTTACAAATGTCGCGTCGAAAACGGTTCTACATTTCATCTCTTTCCCTCACACCAATCGCAAAAAAGCTTGCTCGTGATACATTGTATTTAAATATGATAACCTAAATTTTTATAACACATTTTTTTTTATTATGTTTACTTTTGTAAACAATAAATGTACATCAAATTGACTTGTAACTATAGAGTTATTAATAAATGATTTGCATATGACTCAATCAATTAATCAATTTTTTTACAGGGCTTTCATTTGACTATACCACGCCTGATTTTATTGACATAAAATATAAAGACACAAGTATTTGTAAGACACTGGCTTCTGTACTAGATCAAATCTATGTTTTAGAAACCAACTCCTTCCCTAATTACGAACACAAAAGTTCATGTCAACAATGGCAATTAAGATTGGTCCGGCATCATATGCCGGATTAATTCTGCGGGGGAGTCACGACCCTCAGTCATGAGGAAATACGACTCAAGAGAGAGAGAGAGAGAGAGAGAGAGAGAGAGACGATGCCGGACTCAACCGCAGCGGCGGCGGTGGACCGTCTCGTAGAATATTTTTTTGGTTCAGTTACATTTCTATCCTATAAAATATTCATAGATTCTACTATTAAACACAATGTATACAGAAAAACAGAAGTGACTAGAGTAAAGACTACAAATACAGAAAAAATAAACAAAGTACCTGCACCTCTAAAGACATACTGATAAATACGAAAATTAGAACATTTAGATAAATTTATCTTATTGTATGTATGTATAACATAATGGTGTCAATTATTTTGGCAATAAAATTGTTAAAAATTAGTTCATAATTAAACAACATTCCTCTTTTATTTAAAGTCGGTTAATGTTTTAACAATGTTATATTATACAAAGGTAAGCCTATTTCAATCAATTCGTAAAAAAGCTCTTTTTTAAAATGGGTTAAAATTAACACTAAATAAATTGACACCAAATTCTCCAATTTCTAAGTTAAATTAATAACTAACAATATTTTTAAGCCTAACAAAAGGCCTCTGTGTTTTTCTTTGATACAATCATTGTAGGCCTCTTCATAGTAAATATTGGTCTGTGTCGCTGATAAATAGGTAAAGCCCGGTCACAGAAATAAAAGAATTTAACACACAATTGATATGGTCAAGTGCAAACCTGTTTTAGTTAACATAAATAAAAAAAAAGTTTCAAATATATTTAAAATTCTTCCTGTTCCGCGATCTTGCTTTAGCTAACATACCTATGGTATTGAAGTTTTTCAATTTTACACCAACTAGCGCTTGCCCATTCTAGCAATAATGACACAAGTTTTGAATCTCAAAACCTAGTAACACTGGTCTGTTACCGCTTTTTAGTGAATCTTTACAAATATAATTAATTAAACAGTGTGTTAACTATATTTTTTATATACGTTCTCAATACGGTTAGGTATTTACCAAAACTTATCAAAAGTGCAAATGTTAATTTTTTACTCCATATAAGTTAACTAAAAACAACATAACTTTTTTCATCAAGAGATAATACGATAGGTAAATCCAAGAAAGATTTGGTGTCAGCACTTTGGCTGATTTAATATTAAATATCATATCTTGAATGTAAATTTTTAGGTTCTGGCTATTTCTCATAGCACGGCAACCGTTTAGCTTTTTCGGAGGCACCTAGGGGGCGGTTTAAAAACTCTGACACTGACTTGGCCACTCTTTTCGAACTTACTTTACTTTTTAGTTCCAATTTCATCCGCACGGTTGGTATATAAGTAATATTTGATAATGTTCAGCAAAAAACCTTACATTGTAAAAAAAAAACTTTGTGACAGTGATTATTTTCTTACACTAGATTTTATTAATAAAGATACAGCACCAAAATAATAAGATATCATTTTTAACATACACATAGTGATATAACGAAGAAAGCGTTATATTTATACGTAGATATATATATGTATATCGAGTTGCAAGTAAGTACTTTAAATTACAATGTGATACCTATACGTCGACGTATAGAGTCGTCACCCGTCAGTCTCAACGGAAGACCAGCGCTGACTGTTCGCAGTCAGCACATGCTGAGTTGAGGCCGGCTTGTGACAGGAAATTGTGTATGTGCAAAATGTGTTTGTCTTACTTTCTTGAATGTGTTCGTGTGTAATTTCTTATCACAAAACAAATAATTTTCATTTCATTTCATTTTCATTTATACATATAATAAAGCTAGCAAGGGTCAAAAATCTGTACATAAAATATAAAAAAGAAATGTCTGGGTATACTTTAAATCGATAACAGGACACGTTACACAATATATAGAACTTTTGTCTGTTTATTTAAACGCACATCACTCAAAAACGGCTCAACGGATCATCATGCTTTTTATATGTAGATAGTATGAGATCCTGGGAGAGACGTAAGCTACTTTTTATTCCGAAATAATGTGAACTAACTTTAAAATTCGTACCTGCAACTCGATAGGTTTTCACATCTTCCAAACTCAATACTTTTGTTCGATATAATCAACTTACAATAAACATTTTAACTCATTCAACACCAAATATATTCTTGACATACACTTAACGAATAGTTGACGCTATAGAGTTGTAACTCCTTAGAAAATTGGGGTCGAAAACGCTTCCACATTTCATCTCTCTTCCATACAACACTGTTCGAAACCCATCTCACATATGAACTTTTATCTGTATTTTGTTGAACTTTTTGGGTTGCCCCTTCACTCTACGGCCATGTAGCGATAAAGTCGTGTCCAATGTACTTTGCATTTCTCTAAAATATATGCAGTTCAAAAGTTATCCGTACATTTTATTCCACGCTCGAACAAACACATGTATACAAAGTCCCGCCCACCAACTCAACCGTGGCGGTGGTGGTTAACTATGTATCTCGTAAAATTTGTTTTTTGCTTAGTTACGTTTCAATAGTACCTATATTCGTAGTAAAAAAGCGAGTGTGGCTCAGCGGTTCCAGTGTCTGCTTTTCATCCAGACGCACCCTGGTTCGAATCCGCCCTACACCAATGACTTGTATTTTCAAGTTATGTGTAGATTTGCACTCGCTTAGCGGTGAAGGAAAACATCGTGAGGAAACCGACATGTTTGAGGACCACAATATCCGAGGACATGCGTCTTCCGTGGAAGGACCTGGGCGCCCACCACGATGTATCTGCCCAAGAAAACTCCCCTAACGAATTAATTCTGCGGGGGAGTCACGACCCTCAGTCATGAGGAAATACGACTCAAAGAGAGATATTCGTAGTATACACTGGACCATATTGCCTCATTTTAGGCATATTTTTTAACATTATAGTACATTTTTATCCATATGTAAATTAATACGGTTTGCACTCACGTATAATTTCGCGTATGTTGTTTATAATGTACATATTGATAAGAATGTCTCACGATAGTTTTAATAATAAAATTATACATTTTATTGGTCTTGACACAGAAACGGAATTAAACGAATATAAAACAACATAACAGAATATAGCAATAATTTAGTGCGAATTTTTTTGGTTTTTGGTAATTTGTCTCAATCGTGGAATACCAAAAGTAATTTCAAATTACTCTTTTCGTTATCTTTGTAAAACACTGGTTTAAAGTTTCAGTACAACATAATAATATATAGCGCATAATTACTTTCAACAACTTTGAAATCATATACCTACTCCATCTTTATAAAGCCTCAACATACGATATATTGTAAACTTGAAAGAGAAGTAGCAAAAATAATCGCAATTTACAGGATTCGAACCCGCATCTCTGCGATTCAACACGCGTTTATTTATAAAGTTAAAAAATCTGCTAGATGTCGCTGTTATCAATCAATAAGATATCATTTTATTTTGTGAGTCTTGCCGTGCACAAAAACATGCAATTTCAAGCTATATTTTTAAAATAAAATTAGCATTTCACACGATGGTAAGCGATCACCATTAATAAAATCATTTTTTTTTAAATC
Organism: Macaria notata; assembly: GCA_927399415.1. Taxonomy (NCBI): domain Eukaryota; kingdom Metazoa; phylum Arthropoda; class Insecta; order Lepidoptera; family Geometridae; genus Macaria; species Macaria notata. The sequence goes on from OV656752.1 coordinate 6,575,358, forward strand.
CTCAACATGTTTTGCAAATATTTTATATAGAATTTTTGCTAAGAATTAAAAAAAGTAATGTACAAAAAATACTGTAAACCACGAACATATTCACCACCCTCCTCTCAAGTTTACACGCAAAAAGCGCGTTCACAAACAAAACCGAGATTCACCTTAAAATACAAAAGTATATTATAACGTAGGCACTTTCAAAGCATTCCCTTTGACATCGACGTGTGCAGTCGTCGCTTGCACATTCACAGTCGACCTATTGTGTCTCATATGGGACTTAACCAGATCTGAATTTACCAAAGCAGCCATTAAACTCAACTCTCCTGCCAAAACCGTGGCGCATATAAGTGAGGCCAATCGGGCTGAGTTCTCCGCTGGTCGTTGACCAGCTCCTTTAACTCCAAGGATGTCTAGACAGGCACCTTGGGCCGTCAAAACGGTTCCACCACCTACTGTCCCAACTTCCAAAGAAGGCATAGTGCAAGTCACGTATAGATCTTCGTTATTTTCTCCGCAAACTTCCATACTGGTCGAGCAGTTGCTGCTTGTAACGTTTTGGGCGGGATCTTGGCCTGTAGCTATAAAGATGGCTGTTACCATGTTCGCTGCGTGGGCGTTGTTTCCGCCAATGGAACCTGCTAGAGCAGATCCTGATAAGTTTTTGATCTTGTTGCATCTGGCTAAAGTTTTGGCGTCAGTTTTGAAGATGGTTCGTAAGCTATCGCTCGATATGGTCGTTTCGCAAACCACGCGTTTCCCTCTACCCTTTATCCAATTAATCGCAGCTGCTTTTTTGTCTGAACAGTAGTTTCCTGATAAACTAATGACTTCCATGTCTGGGAAGTATTCTTTGAGGAGTTTGAGAGCGTTTTCGGCGCCTTTCGATACCATATTCATGCCCATAGCATCACCTGTAGTTGCTCTAAATCGTAAGTATAGCGTTGCTCCATCAACTCCTATATGAATTTCTTGGAGACGAGCGAACCTTGAGGTAGAATCGAAGGCTTTTTTGATCATTTCATAATTTTCCTTATCATCCAACCATTGCCTACATTCATGAGCTCGAACCACGTTTGGTAGTTTGACTGCCGGTGCTCTTGTCATACCGACATCTTCAACCACACTGATAACCCCTCTAGATCCTATAGCTTTAGCACCACGATTCGTAGAAGCTACCAAAGCCCCTTCAGTTGTCGCCATGGGTATCATATACGCTTTCCCATCTACGACTAACGGGCCAGCATATCCGACTGGCACACCGATATATCCAATCACATTTTCGCAGCAAGCGTTCAGAACTTTACTATAATCATAGTTTAAGTACGGCAGTTGTTTAATAGCGACTTCTGTTTGGAATCTCGATCCTACAACTCTACGACGGAGTCTGACGCCTCTCAAAGGGTCTCCCAACACGACTTCGAGTCTATGTAAAGGTATATGCGATTGTTCGACCAGCATTATCACTTCTTCGTCGCTTAAAGAAGTGCAAGCACCTTCCGATCTATATATTTCAAGGCATTCAGCCATCGGTCGTTTCTTAGCGTTCAGTTTCGCAGCAGAAGAGCTCGGTGATAGTATAGGCCATTCGACTTCTTCTGAGATGGACGCGTCATCTGTTTGAGTCGAAACTTCGGAGTTAGAGTCATCACCGACGGAAAACTTCGGTTTTCTGTCCATTTCTAGATCGTTTTGTATAACTTCTTTTACTCTCATATCGTTCATATCGATAATCCAGTTTCTCTGCTCTTCGAAAAAGACGAATTTGATGATCAAAGCACAGAGTAGAGTTGCTATGACGATGTAGTCGGCGCTGACTGAAAACCATTTCACATAAGAATGTAGGAGAACGTTGTCTTTGTTCACTGGAGCCATGTCATCTGAGGGTCCTTCTATTATACTTCCATCAACATTGAAAGTCCATCGACTAGTCAAATGGACACATAACAACCCAACTGCCATGATCATTTTGACTCTCTGTACAACTGGATTTGGCTTCAAATCGGCTTCGGCAAAAGGTCCATCTGGTACCATATCCTTTCTTCCCGACGCAAAATCGGCGACCAACGACAAACAAGCTGGGTAAAAGGTCACAAACACCAGATAATCGACCAGCAAGGCCAAGCAGGCAAACGTACACATATGCTCCAACCTTGGCACACCAGTCAACGCCCCAACTCCGACCAACAGAACAGCCAAGAACGTATCCAAAGTCGCAGTTGGTCCCAACAAGGCCAGTGCTCTTCCAACCCTCTTCTCTTGATCTTCTCCAGCCGACCAACCGGCTTTAGCCATCCTGGCGCCTCGAGCCACATCCGCTACTAACAGAAACAGAAACGGAGCGTCTTTAATACTGGCCAGTTCACTCCAGAACAAACTAGCAACCGCAGAGGTGAAAATAAAACTGGCAAAAGTGGAGAAAACTCCAGCGATGATGAGGAGGTATTTGGACGCGATCTTGTGAAGGTTTGAGATCTGGTAGTAGGCGTAGAGTAGGGCTGCGCATCGGACGAAGGTCATGATGACGGCGTCTGCTGCTTGGTACTCCGCCTCCAGGCCGGGGCAGGTGGACGCCCAGCCAGCGCAGTGCTCCGATCTGGAACGGACAAATATAATGTTTATCTATAATATAAAATGAATCGCAAAATGTGTTGGTAAGCGCATAACTCAACAACACCTGGACCAATTTGGCCAACTCTTTTTTTTAAATGTTCGTTGAAGTTCAAGGATGGTTTTTACGACGAAAATAGCGAATATTTTGGGTTTTGATGTGTTTTTTTAATAAATGGTGTATTCAAAATCAAATCAAAATTAAAATTCGTTTATTTTACAAAATCCTTAGGCTATAATTGTGACATATAATTTAATAACAAAAGATAAAGTAAGTACTATTCAATTTTCATTTCTATCAATGCAATAATTTTAATAAATAATATAAAATGTGAAATAATTCAAGAGGAAATTGATTAAATACTAAGGCTTACTATTTACATGTTTTCATTGGACCCCAAACTAGGCAAAAACCTGTATCTTGGAGGTCCGTAGAGATAGATAAGATAAGAGAACGGTTTTTAAGTATATATCATGCATATGTGACCGTGCGAAGCCGGGCAGAGCCGCTAGTAATTCTTATAAAATTGTGTTTGCAAATAATGTAAGTTATAATTCAAGCTGTGCTTAACTTCGACATGTGACATTATCTACTATTTACTTATATTGTCTGCTATAATTTTATTGTAGGTATGTACTATTGTGATTATAAATGTTAAGCCTTAATAAATTAATTAATAAATAATTGAACTGACGGCAATCGGTCATTTTATTATCCCTCGGAATGGTTTTTCTAATGCTAACCTAGCAAGAATCGATTAACACTCGCATTGATGATCGACAAATTCAATATACATGATGAAATACATTTTGAAATACAATTATATTTTTTTTTTATAATTCCATAATTATAAGTCAATGATTGATATTCATTTATTTTCGTAAAGTTTTTTAACAATTCGATATACAATACATATGACGCAATGTTAAAAAAAACAATAGATCTACAATATCACATATTCAGAACTAGGGGCGCTCGCGGCTTCGCTCGCATTATTTTGAGATAAAAAGTAGCCTACGTCACATCTAAGACCTCAAACAAAAAATCAGGATGATCCGTTCAGCCGTTTTTGTGTTATGGACATTAAAATAAACAGATCAAAAATCTAAAGACTGCTGAAACGTGTTCTGTTATGGATTTAAAGTACATATACCCAAACGACTAACGAACGAAATAGCTTAACGACTGCCGTACTAGACAAACAGCCGGGATCTACAATTTAACGTGTCATCCGACCCAATATGGAATGCCACTTTACGGTCACCCATCCGCGTATTGACCGCGTCGACCTTTGCTTAACATTGGTGCACGCATGCGATTGCCTTCGCCAGCTACAATGAGCTACGGACGTGTCGGGTACTACTGACCTGCCTTTATGCGCGTGCCGGTCGACGCTGGCAGCACACGCGAGCAGCGCCAGCGTGGCCACGATCACCTCCCACTGGTGGCGCGCGCAGAACTCGCCGTGAGCGCCCCACACGCGCATCTTGCTGCTCTGCTGATTTCTGGAACGATAAAAGACAATATTAAGCGAGTGTCTGTTTACCCTGAGATAGGTCTGCATTGATCGTGAACTGAGGTCTAGGTGAGAAGTAAATAAATAAATAAATAATGACTCAGCGGTTCCAGCTTCTGTTTTTCACCCAGACGCAGCCTGGTTCGAATTCAGCCATACACCAATGACTTATTTTCAAGTTAGATGTGGATTTGCACTCGCTCAACTGTATGTAACATCGTTAGCATGTTTGAGGACCATACCATTCTAGGATATGTGTCTTCCGTGGAAGGACGTGGGCACCCACGATTTAGGTTGGGGAAAGTATTCGCATGGTATTGTTAAAACTTAGCTAAATATTGACGCGATTCGATCTTAGATGGACTAACTGGCTACATAGGTAGCGGAAAGTGCCAAGAGGGACTATCATTTGGACACTTCTAGTAACTCGGGTAGGAGATTGCCGTTGCCGTACTTTTGATAACATGTTAATTTATAACTAGATAATCTTGACTGTATGTTATCATCAGTCTACTCCATAAGGGACCTATCAGACAGAGAGCGGTCACGCGGTCAAGCGTTCTGCGTTCGAGCGTGCAATTGCTCACAAACCCCGTTGTTGAACGGTCGACGCGGTACCACTAGTGTCACTATGATTTTTGACGATAGTTCTTCATCCCAAGACGAATTATTGATTTTGTGGTCATTATCAGCGTCAAGAAGGAAAAGAAAATACTGGGTTCGCCCAGTAAATAAGGATAGAGAACAAGATGGAGAATTTTTTCTAAATGGGTCAATGATGAAGAAATTTTTTATAATTCTTTTATTTATAATTAATCTTTGCATCATATAAAAAACGCCTTTCACGTACTAACATTATTAGCTTTTCGGTCTCCATCTTCCTTCAAATTTGGTCACCGAAACAGGAGTGAACGGGCGAACGCGTGCGTTCTACTTAACCGCCGCTGTATGAATGCCTCCTGTGTGAGCATATCTATGTAACGTAATAGAATACAAAGAACGCAAAACTGACCGCTTGAACGCTTGACCGCTCTCTGTCTGATAGGTCCCTAAGTTGTACTCTGAATTCTGTGCCATAAGTGACTCTGATATTGGAGTCCCTTAAGGCAGTATGGACACTCTGCCCTACGGGATCAAGCCTCTATATTTTCTATTTAAAAAATAAAGTACAGTATTGAGTTCGAATATACAATATACCAAAACTTATTGTCAGACATATATTATAGTCTCGCACAAAAGAACAATGAACTTCGCATTCAGTCAAAGACCAAAGTGTAATTTAGGCCAATTTCTTTCAAATCACTTTTGTTCCAAAACCTCCTTATCGCCTAACGTCAGTTTAAAGTCTTGCGATTTGCGCGAAATCTGGTTTTTTACGAGTATATTTTACCTACTTACCTAGATAACGTGTTTAGACACGGCACTTTGATAATATCTAAAATGTAGTATCTATCTATTCTAAACCTAATTTGTTCCTCTTTCAGGCCGTATCGCAGCACTGGATCATTGTGATTTTTGATATGATGGTAGTATAGTGTAGCGAGAGCGATACGAGATACTTTTTATGCCGATAAAACGCGGGGAAACCCACGAATTCATTAATTATTAAAAATAGTGAACGGGTTGTAAAAATTAATCGATATACGAAACAAATATGGCGCCCGGAACTAGAATAACCCTACAACCGGATTGGGAATCCCCTCTATTTTTGGTAGTAGGTTAAAACTTAAATATACATAGGTGTAGAAAGCTGTCATATAGACTCGTCGAGCGACCTTGGCGGCTGGGCAGATCACACCGGCCTCACGTGGTGTAAAGGTCCATGTATATCCACAATTTTTCTATTGCAAACTAACGTAAGCCATATTTCATTATATATGTACAAACGGTGTATATTACATAGGAGTTGGGGGAGACCTTTGCCCAGGCAGACAGCACATGTTAAAAAAAATTACATATGATATGTCCTTAGTATGCGACGCGTTTCGAAAGCATTCGGAGTTTCTTCATCAGGTCGAGTCCCATGATTTTTTTTATATTCATCATCATCTTCAGTCTTTGTCGTCTTAGTCTCCTCACTTAGGTGCCATTGGTGTCGGTTTTGTGCCTTTCCTATCCAGAGAAGATCCTCGATGGATCGGCTTTTCATATTTAAGAAATTACAATTCTTTGAATCCCGTGGTTTTTACTCGACTGCGAGGAGTCATGTGTTTTTTTTACATAAATGAGAAGGTAATCAATGCCGACCTACTCGTATATGTATGTGATATTGCCAGAATTGGTAAAAAATTATAGGCTTCAAAACGTATGTTTGCATATTAGTTAGCACAGATATCTCAAAAACTATAAGTGATATCGATACCATTTTCGATTGTTTCAGCACAGTGCAAAATTTATGAAAATCAGTTGAGTTGTAGATTTTTCAGAAATGGATATCCCTGTATTCTCGGGACACTGAAGGACACTTTTTATATTGTTACTACTTAGTTGTGAGTCTAAATTAAACCATCAGCCTCGCTCAGCCATACAACAGAAAATGTTTTAAGTTCAAAACTCAAGTGTGAACACCACTTAACACTAATACCGGTTTTGGACGAAACATAGATATTGGTTGCCGACATGCTTTGACCAACATTTTAGGCAAATTCTGTTAAAAACCAGACTTGAATCAAAATGAATCTGCTTCAAACTAGAGGCAGCACTTTTGCGGCCAATGCTTGGATGGGTGGCCGGAAACAGGCTTTTCATTCAAGGGCGCTTCTGAGCGCGGATTACTCGTCAATTGTAGGTCCTGGCTTTGGTAGTACTTAGCTAATTTTAGAGTCATCTTACCAAATCAGGATCCTCTCATAACGGTTTAGCGCCGCATTATGACATAGTGTACTCGAGACCTACAATTAATGTTTCATCCGACCCAACGAAGCGCACTTTTATGTTAGTTTTTCGGCCACCTATCCACAGACAGACTTCGTTGACAGTTGCTTAGCTTAAGCGACTTTAAAATGGTTTGGATATTCTCACATGTTACCACATATCTATTACAGTAGGTATTCTTGTTATTGAATGTCAATAATGGGTTATTTGAAAAGATCACATACACAACTAAACAAAAAGCAAATCACAAAAATAAAACCTAAACCTCATATATTGCATCTTTCAGAAATAAATGCCCATATTTCTACAACTAATGAACCAGTTTTGATAAATCTTGTACTGTTTTCTAAGAAGAAACATGTCTTATATAATACAAAATCAGAATCACCTCGATATCAAAGACAAATCTGGGGACAAACATACATCCATACTATATATTTATATATATAAAAAAAACTTTCAGAAGACATGATAACCTCCTTTTTTTTGAAGTCGGTTAAACATTTAGCACACATGTTATAGAAGCCTAAATAGATCATCGTGCTAAAATGTTCACTGCATTTTGCATTTACGTTTATTGTACGGACGGCAAAGCTTTGGAACACTACCAGAACCTGTTTCCTGCGAACTACAATCCAGGGTTCTTCAAATCTAGAGTTAATAGGTACCTTCTAGGTTAGCGTGTTACACCCTAGGCTGCAGCTTAGCTTAACATGAGGCAGGCTTGTAGTCAAACGCAAACTTAACCTACGTAAAAAAAGAAAAAAAATCTAATTCTGTCAATATTGCAAACATGGAGATCGATATGATGGCTTTTTTAAAGGTGTCGGTATTAAAACCATATGAAACATTTTAGTTCCTCTTCTATCCGTACACACAAAGATCTTGGGTTAAATATAGTCAATGGTCAGTGTTCTTGACTCCATTAACACTTGGTACTTAGAGAGTTCACTTTCCATTTCTAGAGGTTCTAACAAACTTTAGGTTGATATTGATAGAACTGTTAGGATGTTAGTGGACGCCCGCGGCTTCAAGTAGCCTTAGACACTCCTGAGACCTCATACTACCTACATACCAAAACTCATCATGATCCGTTCAGCCATTTTTGCGTAATGCGCGTTTAAATAAACAGACAAACATTGTAAAATCTCCTGAAACGTGTCCGGTTATCGATTTAATAAAGTGAAAAAAATATGTGTATGTTCATATTTTTTACAATATAAGTAGATAGATTTGAAAATAGCTTGATTTTAATTCAAGGGTAAAGAGAATCAGGCAAGTTGTAGTCAAGCGTAAGCCCATACCATGTAAAAAAAATCTAGTGTCCGGGTTTTTAATTTTGGTATGTATAAAATAAATAAAAAAAAAGCAATAAAGACAGTTTCAGCCTTTCTTGAACGTCGTAAAGTTGGATTTTAATATGCAACAGCTGGTCACCCAAAGTTATTTATAAATACTTTCAACATTTATTTTTTCTTAAAAGCTAACTTTAAAAAATCAGTTGCCTTTATATTTAGACGCAGATTAAAATGAATAATTCATATAGCACAGTCAATAAAATGGCACGTAATAAATCACAACATAAGAATCTATTGTGATATTAATACATAAGGGTTTGACGTCAGAGAATACAAGTTTGTACATTTATATACATAGGTATGTTTTGTCTAAAACCATACCGTCTTATTACAAAACGTGGTTTAACTATTAGTCCAGAACTTTGAAAATATGCAATGTTCATGTTGTTCAAACTCACTTTTCTGCTGTCATAAGAATCAAAGTTAATGTTACCAATGATAAATAAACGTTAAATTTGACATTTTGATTGTTTGTATGTGATAATTAAACAACAAGAACCGACTTTTTATTTCCAAAGTCCTAGATTAATATTTGAACCGCGTTTTGTAATAAGGCCCTATCTCGATTGTTAGCGGAAGATGCTTCGCAAAGAGTTTTAGGGCCACTTGCATAATGATTCTTAAATGGGTTTGGTGACATAAAATATCTAGTAATATTATGGCTAAATGTGTTTAAGCATTGTTATGAGAGTGGAATTTTGTCTATATTTTAAAGATAACTTACATAATAATACTTATGTTACAATTGATAGCCCTGCCTGTAAACACATTTTTTTTAAATATAAATTGCTTTAATTATTTTATACCACAACAGTTTAAACTACATATGTATGTACCTATGTTTTATGCCAATTTAGTGAACATTAAACCACAGGATTGCATTAATTATTTTAGAATAATACATAATATATTGTGTTATCTATAGTTAGTAATAAATCAAGTTTATCAGTTAAGGGTGAATGGTCCATTTTTTTGTATAATACTGACCTAATACTCTTTGATATTATATTTGACTATCATAATAATATAACAACTTTATTATCAGAGGTCATCACACTTATAGCTACAATATATAATAACGCAAAAGTTTTGTGTGTATATGTATATTTGTTTGTAAGTGTAAGATAGACTAACTCTGGTGTCAGGAGTTACACAAACCATTTTAAGAGCCTTTGATGTGGCTTAATGACTTCTGCAGGTATTATGACAAACAGCTAGGACCTACAATTTATCGTGTCACCCTATCCAAGCTAAAATAATTATAAGTTTAATTTAATTTTAATTAGTAATAAGATTTTTTTAAATTCAAATTGTATTAATGTTTGACTAGGCATGATTGATGCCAACTCTTATTGTTATTGTAATAAGTTTGTTGTAATTCTGTATGTTAATAAATGATATCTATCTATCAAGGAAGCGCCCAAATGGAGACCACTTTTAGATCACCATTTGCTTAACATTGGTAACTGCAATTGAAACTGTTCTACAGGCATTCTTAGATATGAGTAGTGACTCCATTATACACCATTATGACATGTATAGATGTAATGTTCCATAGATATTGATAAATATACTACATTGTACTGTTACTTTAGATAAATGAATCACATGTTTTACATGTGACTGACTGACCTATTGATCTATCAACACACAGCCCAAACCACTAGACGGATTGGGCTAAAATTTGGCATAAAGGCAGATGTTATGACGAAGGCATCTACTAAGAAAGGAATTTCGGAATTGCCACTTTTAAAAGGGGTGAAATAGGGGATGCAAGATTTACTTCTTAACATGAGTGAAACCGTGAGCACCCACTAGTAGATAGAGTAGAGGTTAATAACTTAGTTATTTATTTATTTATACTTGAACACATACAATTTTCCAAAAAAAATTACATGTGCCCTGAGGTATTGGGGCGTAGCAAGAGACAATGGCTAGGCTTTATCTAGCCAGAGTCTTTACAAAGTTTGTGGTGAGAAGCACAGCACAGTCATAATATATATCATAATGCAGGAACAAAAGATTACATGCTATACCTACATAAACAAATACACAAACAGTTACATCAGTATGTGTGTTGAGAGATATTTATTACATAATTAATGGTTAACAACATTACAATTATATTGCAAAGTGCATTGACCACTTAATTGCTTTGCACGTGATTTACTTAACATCTCGTTGTTGTATTTATTTGCAGTTCGTGGTCTGGTAAAATGTTGTGTGTGTTATGATCTGATAATCATATGTATCTTTATTTACAACAATAATACATAAAAACAAGGGCAGAAAAACTAATCATACTACTTCTAACTACAACATAAAAAAGGGGAGGGCACTTTCTTAGAAAAAGCCATAAGATAGTCTAAGTGCTCCAGCCCACTGCCAGGGGGCAGCATGCTGGCTGCATTACTACGCTGGATGGGAATGCTCATACATTGAGACAGAAACAGGCCAGCATTTTAATCAGATTGAATTGATTGATTGTTATTCTTCTTATTTGTATGAGAGTGGCCAACTCTGGTGTCGAGACTTTGCAGTGCAAGTGCAAATGCAAACCTATGTAGTATAAATGAATTGTTGTTGGTGTAGAACAAATAATCATATCTTCTTCAAGGGATCGCAAATAAAAGTAAACAATGGAAATAAAAGTGAAAAGGTAGCATATAAATAAATTTAAGTGTGTATTGTAAAAATAACAAAAGTTTAAAATAGGTACTTTTGTTTTAGTCACAGTAATAATCAAAATAGAATAGATGAATTGCATGATATGCAGCAAATTTTAATATTCCCATATTCAAATTAGGTAGTTGCTAACTTATTGACAACTATAAAACTAATATTTTAACAAAGGGAAGGATTTACCTGAGACAAATAATATTGGATGAAAATGAGATTCAAATAAGATTATTTTAACACATTTCTTACATGTAAATACATCAAATGGATGAATAAAAGAAATTGGCGACAAGAGAAAACATCGGTAACGCTGTGATTTGACTCGACATAAATAAACATGGTGAATTAGAAAGTAACTGGCTCAAAAGAGGTCAGCGAATCAGCCGCGCTAAACTATCAGTTTTCTTCACTAATATCAAGGTTTATATACTCATAAAAGTACTTTGCTGACACTCAGAACATTACGTGCGTAACCAATCGTGCAAATATTGGATATCCAGTACATATAACTGCAAATTTGCAGAAAATCACGCAAGGAATTAAAAGCATTCGTTTAACCGTGACCTGCCAAGTTAAACAATAGTTATGCCGTTAAGAATACGTGCAATCGTACCCAGCAGCAAGATGAACGCACAAAAATAACCACAATACTATCTGAACACGAATCTCGCATAATTATTCATGTGTTTGAATAAATCACTGCCTTTTTTGACTGAAATATTTTTCCCATACATAACATAGCTGTTAAAATGTATCACTCACCGGTAATTCTCAATAATGCACAGCGAAGAAACCGAGTTTCTCCCGCTGTTTTAGATCGCAATAATAATTTTAACGGATGTGTAAATTATTCAGAAAATTAAAATGAAATTAAATCGAAATCAGCACGACACACTCCTCGCCATTTTTGGTGTTGACTAATGTCAAAAATGACAACTACAAGATTCTACATTTAGTTGTCAAATTCTGGTGTTGTCATATAAAACAATAAACAAGTTACCAAAAACTTAAAAAAAAAATCTTTGCATTATTAGGCATGTGACGATGCCCAGCATAAACAATGAGAGTTGCGTAAGGATGCGTAGTATACTTCCCTTTAGCTTCGGCCAATCAGCGCCTTCCTAGGTCTCCGCCAATCACAGGTTACCTTGTCGTCCAATCAGAGCACCTGTTACCAACTTTTCTCTTTGGTCGCCAGAGAGGGTGGTGGATCACTTTCCGTCATAGCGTCGTTACTTCTCAAACTGAACGCACGTTTTTGAATTAACGTGTTTCGAGCAATTTCTTATTAATTTTCAAGTTTTAAAGAATCTTTATCGGTTGTTATCCGAACAATCTTTCTAGAGGTCTTTCGGAAAGACCGAGCATAGTGATTTTTAGTGCGCGATGAAGTGTTATTCCGCAATATTTTTGAATTTTAAATATAAAAGCGTTTTCTAAAAACCGCATGGACTCTTTGAGTGCGTCTTTGAGAGTTTGAGTCTTTTTAAATGTAACGGTTTTTCAAAAACCCAATGGACTATTAAAGCGTGTGATTTAGTGCTATGCTGAAATATTTAAATGTAACGGTTTTTCGTTAGGACTATTTCGTGCGTGAAAAGTGCAATATTGAGTCATTTAAACCCAACGGTTTTTCAGAAAACCTATTGGACTGTTATAGTGTGTGAATTAGTGCTATTTGCACATAGCATACGGGTTTTCAATGTTTTCGCGGGGCCCGGTGGCTTATCGATAATCGGGTCGGCGAAGATCGTATCATGTCGTCTTCAGCAGATCAAGATTTCGGCAGCAAGCGCACAGCCTGCGTGCTACTTCGCACAGGCTCACTGATGCAGTGGCAGCTCGTGCTAAACGGCAGCGGCGTGGTACTGAGCGGCCGTAGTCTTCATATATACGAGATAGTTGGACTCTTCTTTAACGTCGGAAGGATCAAGTATCTGGGTGCAATGGAAGTGATTTGGTGAGTCCATTCCAATTTGATTTATGTACATATCTAAAATATCCAGCCTTTATTGTTTAAAGCTTGATAGACCCGATCGGTTTCTAGAGAATTATTGTTTATTATCTCCAAGCATATCACGCTAATCATGATAGTGGCTGGCCGCATTTGGCAAGTTATAATTTTTGAAGTTACTTTCAAATTCATTTAAATTTTAATAAACGGCTAGCATTTAGGTCAGTAATTGCGTCGAAAAGTAGCTCGACATGTGATTTAGTACGGTTACTTTCGAATTATTCGTGAAATTTCGATCATCCTATACCGGTGTCGTTTCTTTGCGCAAGGCCCAACGGTTGAGGTTGCATTAAATCACCTTGCACTGGGTGACACAATGGCTCCTTTTTACACTTTAATGTTAACACTGTACTGCATTATAAAACCTTAGCATTATACGACATTGTAAAGCCCCAACAACAACAAGCCTCAATCTGTTCCCTGAACATAATAGACAACTCACGTGTTGCACAAGGTCAAACATTTGGACGGACAAATACAATACAATAAATTTCACTATCGAGGATATAATTAACTCGGAGAAAGTGCCGAAGGGAAAGTATATATTCTAGTATTTCAATTTTATTACTGCAGGAGAGCAGGTAAACTAGTCTTCCCCAGGTAACGTGACTATAATTTATAAATTGTTAATATTTTATAATTTTTGTATTGACGTGTAAATGATTTACGAAATAAAATGATTATGATTATTACGAGTAAATTTGTGTATCAGATGATGGAGTATCTATTTTAATACTCATGTTTGTCTAGTTGTAGTCAAAAAGCTTCGATAGCTAATTGATGAAGACGGTCGTTCTATTGATCTTATAAATGTCACTATTAACCAAGTATTCAATCCTTGATCGGATAAATCCTCCTTCATTTCATGAACCAACTCAATTCTCACATAGCGTCTTTGGTCACCAGGAGTTACAAACACATCTCTCATTGTTTATGCTGGGCATCGTCACAATATGCCTAATAATATGCAAATTTTACCGTACTCGTACCTAAAAATACGCATGTTTGTGACCAACCCAAAGAGATTGAAACTCTTTGGACTAACCAAGATAATCGGATTCGATGTCAAAATTCCTGAGTCTACACTGTCTACATTGTCTCTGGTTAGTTCCGTGTTGATCATGGTGGGGAAGGTTGCGCAGTTCTTCTGAGAAAAATATTGCGTGTTTAATCGCGTAATTATTATGTGAAGACCGTCTAAAGTTTCTCCAACACTGCAGGATTTGCTGTTATCAAAGACAAAACTACGAAGAATGGCAGGTAATCGTTATGAACATGATTTTTCCTAAGTGAAAGTTTGTGCTCTTTGCAGTTTCCTTTATTTTACAAGCGTAAAAACATTTGGTAACATTGGTAATATTGCAAATTGTTATCTAATAAATGCGTTTAAGTTACTAATTACGCTACTTCGAACTAGTTTTGTGAAGTGCGTGTGAAAAAACAGGTTTTCTGACCTCTGTGTATTATTCGGAAATGGCTACAAGCCTGTTTTATTCATGCTTCAAGGATATTTTTTCGCTACGTACCTACTTATTGAAGCCGATAATGTTATGTCAAAGGTAATTTACATTATTTAGTATCACTCAATAGTATCTTTCACTTTCATCATATTGGATAAACAAATACCTACTATTATGGGTTGGTGTAGTCACGTACTTCTCTAAAGAAATCCCAGTTAGTTTTAATATTTTGCTTGACTATAGTGTGTGTGAGTCATGATTTTATGGACTACTAGCTGCTCTGCCCGGCTTCGCACGGTTACACGTTACATACTTAAAAACCGTCCACTTAAAACACTATCTTTTAAAAAAAACCACATCAATCCCGTTGCGTAGTTTTGGAGATCGAAGAATGTGAAGGGCCGCCCGTACACCGCCTGTATGTTATGGTATTAATTTTTTTTTTGCTTCAAATTTTTCTTGCCGTAAAAACCATCCTTGAACTTCAACGAACATTTAAAAAAAAGAATTGGCCGAATCGGTCCAGCCGTTGTTGAGTTATGCGCTTACCAAAACATTTTGCGATTCATTTTTATATATAAAAAGATTTACCTACATAAAGTTATTTAAAAAAAAATATTATTATTTGTTAATCTTCATGCATCAAAAATAAGCACTGAGATAGACTTTGCTACTTTTTTTAATAGGTCCCTTGAAAAATGAAGTGCCTAACTACTTAATTATTATAATTTTTTAATTAAGTTAGTTTTGTGAGGACATATTTCTTTGTGATTTTTTATGCATTCTTAAGAGTAATAATATAAATTTACTAAATCCTAAAATCTTTCAGTACTTGAATAAACACATATATTCTAATAGCTGTATCTACACTTTAAAAAAATGATTGAATATGTACCTTAACTTGTTCATCATAAACATTTTTTCCTTTCTTATCTAAGTATTAACTAAACATGATTGTAAAAATTACTCCACACATCCTATTTTGTTACAAAAGTAATGTTGTCTTTTTATAATTATTTTTTTCATCTTTTGTTTATTATAGTAATAATATGTAGCTATATTGTTTTCTTTCTAACTCATATTTTTGTAATGATTAATCTTTACATATCAAAATCAAAATGTGTACATATCTTGGAATTTGATCAAAACCAGCTTAAAATGTATATTAAGTCAATTACTAATTGCAAACATATTTTGTTCCAGCCCACCAACCTTCCAAAACCATGATCGTCCAGGCCATCATCCTCCTCGCTACATTATCATACACAAACACCGAGTACATACCACCAGGACCTAGGTAAACTAACAAATATTAATTTCTAATATATTTCTATTATCATAAATATTTTATCAGGATAATTCACAAGAGCCATCTAACCAGCGCCACAAAAAGTGTAAAAGTGGTAATATTAAGTAACCATGAGAGAAGCATTGGCATAGTCTATACTAACTGGAACAAATATGAAATTATTACTATTTCATGGATATTTGATATTTTATTTACAATAATAAAATATAAAAACAAGAAGGAAGAAAAACTAAACATACTACTTCTAACTACTACAAAAAAGGGGCACTTAGAAAATCTTTAGAAAAGCCTAAAGATAATCTAAGTGCTCCAGCCCACTACCAGAGGGCAGCGTGCCCAGCATGCTGGCCGCATTACCGCGCTGGATGGCAATACTATTATTATATTATTTACTATTTCTGTAGTTATTGTACACCATGGTTACAATTACGCATACAAATTTGAAATATGTATTTATTTTTTAATTTAGCTGTTTACAGAATGAGTGTGGATTTTCGCGCCTGGCAGTCAGTAGACCGTAGCCTAGTTGGTTAAGGCGTTCCGGACGGTGATAAGAAATACGCAGGTTCGAATCCTGCCGGTCGTGATTATTTTCGTTCATTTTCCAAGTCTGTTTACAGAAGTAACACTAATAACTTGTTAAATAAGTACCAGCTTGAGGCGTTAGAGTTAATTGAGAAGCGGGCAAAAAATCTCATCGCGAAAGACTCACTCTGTAGCTCAAAATTACAAAGCCTTGAGCACCGCCGTAAGGTGGCCAGTCTTTCGGTTTTTTACAGGTTGCATTTCGGAGAGTGTGCGGAGGAATTGCATAATTTAATTCCTGCAGCCCCATTTCACCATCGCACGAGTAGAGGCACGGCAAGGAGGCACCGATATACAGTTGAGGTTCCAAAGACTCGCACCAAGCGTTTTGCTTCGACTTTCATCGTGCGAACAGCCAAACTGTGGAACTCCTTGCCCGAATCTCTATTCCCCTTAAACTATAATTTGTCGGTCTTCAAGTCGAGAGTAAACCGGTTTCTTCTAGGCAAGCGCGCTACATCGTAGACTATAACGTTGCTTAACATCAGGCAAGTTGTAGTCAAGCGTAAGCCTATTTCATGTTAAAAAATAAATAATTATAACAATAATGGAAGGACAGATGGAAGAAACATATGTACAAATTCCTCTAAATCTCGCTCCATACTAGATTGTAATGATTGCTTACCATCAGGCGAATTACGGTCAAGCGCAAACCCATTCCTTGTAAAAAAAACTATTAACTATTAATAAGCTATGTCGGCCGTTCTCATTTGATAAGAAGAAGAAAAATTAATGTAATGTGATTTATTTTCAGATACCAATGCCCGAAAGAGACAGCGCTACTATACCCGTGCGTGTGCGAGAAAGGGACAGACGCAGGGCTGTACATACGCTGTGAGAACCAAGGGCTGGCCGTGCTCAGCGTGGGGGTCGGCAATATAGCAGGGCTGGGGTACCCGGTGGAGAGACTGCTCATTAAGGAGTGTCAAATATGTTAGTACTATAATTATATATATATATATTTATAGTGGGTGCTCGCGTCTTCGCTCGCATTAAGAAGTAAAACTTGCATCCCCCATTTCACCCCTTTAAAAGTGGCATTTCCAAAAATTAATTCTTAGCGGATGCCTACGTCATAACATCTACCTTCAATTCAAATTTCCCGATCAAAACCCGATCCGTCCAGTCGTTTGGGCTGTGCGTTGATAGATCACTATGTCAGTCAGTCACATTTGAGTTGTAGATTTATGTCACACCTCTATTTCACTGGTCACTATTTGCAATATAACTAAAGATAAAAATAAATAAAATTGCACACAGCGCCATCTAGCCCCACACTAAGCAAACGCTTGTGTCGTGGGTACTAGATAACGGATATAATACTTATATACTTTTCTTTTTGTAAATACATACTTATTATACATACAAACAACCAGACTCAACACAAGAAATTATACATTTTTAAAATGCATAAATACTTGTGTCAGGCGGGAATCGAACCCGCAACCCCTAGATTAGAAGGCAGAGCCACTACCAACTATGCTAACAGGCCAGTCTAAATAAAAGCTTTATTCACCTTATGACATCACGTCACATAGGGCAAGTCAGTTTACATATTTTCCTTAAATACTAATTTATGACTCTTATTATTTAATGTGAATATATCAGATTTACGCTATTTCATTACTTTTACACCTTGCGTTATGTCACATTTCATAAAGCATATCACATCCATAATACTGTCAGTAAAAGAGACAGAGCGCCCACCCTCCTCGTTTAAGGAAGTGCATATTGCACTGAAAAATTATGAGCAAAGGTTCTTCTAAGTTTTTGACTATTTTTAACCGACTTCAAAAAACGGAGGTTATCAAGTCTTCTGAAAGTTTTTTGTTTCTTTAATTTCAAATGAAACTCTGTAGATATATATAGTATTTCTCCGCTGCGGCTGCTCCTTAACCGACTTTAAACAACTCTCGACTGTTTCGATTTTAAACTCTTCTTCTCTGGCTACAAAACCTGACTTACGATGAGACAGAAAAACTTTTTGAAATTTTAAACTAGATGTATTCAAGTCAAGGTTTAAATCTGTAAGTAAGATAATTAATTAAACAATGTAATGAAATTTCAGATCGAATGAATTTGTGATGTTGAGTTGAATATATTATATTTTTATGCATTATTGGACCTGTAAATACATATAATTAAAATTAAATTATAATTAAATTAATAATTATTATTGTATACATTAGACAAAATACTAATAAATATATAATAAGTAAATTTTTTTTTGTCGAAATCTTTTGTCGTCATAAAATAACTATTTTTTTTTTTCTATTATGTCATCAATTATACACATATTAACAATGTAATAATTCAATTTTATAATTTGTAGACTGTGCTAAATTAATTTTTATTATCAATTTTATGTAACATGTACACAAACAATGTTTCTACTGGGAAGGACTAGGTACCAAGATACAGGCTAGCGCCTAGTTTGGTATCTAGAGCCGCCATTTCATGTATGTACATTTATCCACATCAATAAATAATTTTGAATTTTTGAATTTTGAAATTTTGATTTTGTTGTTTGAAGTCGGTTAAGGAGCACAACACAGCACTTTACATCAACGTTTATTGTACGGACGGCAAAGCTTTGGAACACTTTACCAGAAGCTGTGTTTCCTGCGTACTACAATCCAGGGATTTTCAAATCTAGAGTTAATAGGTATCTTCTAGGTAAACGTGTTACACCCTAGGCTGCAGCAATGCTTAACATCAGGCAGGCTGTAGTCAAACGTAAACCTATCCCACGTAAAAAAAAGCAGTCACAGCGAAAAAACACTATATATTTCTCCAGAGTTTAATTTACAATAGATGTCCGCAAAGTAACGCCTGATTCAATATCTTATCATTAATTTCTTCCAGCACACCTCTTCGGCCCCATCTTCCACCGGTCTACAATCCGCGTACTACATATAGAAGACACGCCCATACGCAGCATAGACGCGTATACGTTCGCGGGAGTCAACAGGACGCTGCAGAATATATACATGAAAAATACCGAGATCGATGTCTTTCCTAAGGAGGCTTTTAAGGTGAGCACGTTTGTAGCTTGATGGTTAGTTTTTTTCACACGACACGCCTTATTTAATTCCATTTATGTATCAAAATAGGTACATAAAACTACACTTAAGTAAATCGTCTTTTTAAAGTCAGTCTACCTTCATTAGACAGGTCCCTTAGTACTGGGAGTTCTTTTACGCAGATACTTCTGTAAGTTTAGTTTTAATTCTAATTAGTGTATTGTTGTACAAAGTACACATCTATGTAAAGTTTTCAGATCGATACGATAATAATTTGTGAAATTTCGATTAAAAAAGAAATCAAAATTATAGAAAGATTATTAAGTACCTACATAATTATGTTATAGTTATCATTCTTATTTCCTTTTCTGTTTTGTTTTATGGTATACATTAAAGATATATTCTATTCTTTCACCATCAATCATTGCTTATTAATGCTTAGTGCTGAACCCGCAATATGGTACACGCAGGTTCGATTACTGCGGGTCGTGATTATTTTCGTTCATTTGTACATCATTTTATCAAACATGGTTTTGAAAATCTTCTTTAAAATATTTTCAAAGGCAACTGTATTATTGCTAAACTTATATTCTCCTCCATTCCAGATCTTGAGTAACCTAACAATCCTATCAATAGACGGCCACAAGATGACCAAACTGACTTCGGACATATTTGCTGGCAGCGAGGCGGCGGGGAGGCTGGAGAGACTGCATCTGAGCAATGGAGACATTGCTGATATACCTGTGGAGGCTTTTCAGGTAAGTTTAGGGAAATTTAGGGATATTTATTGGCAAATTTAGGGGTTTTCTTGGATAAATTTAGGGATTTTTGGGGTAAATTTAGGGATTATTTGGGTAAATTTAGGGATTTTATGGGTAAATTTAGGGTGTTTAGGGAAGTTTTGGAAAATAATAGAGTGTTTAGGGTAATTTTGGGCAAATTAGGGTGGGGAGGGGTCTTTCTCATAGGATTAAGGTGTTTATGGGACTATTTTGATGAGATTAGGGTGTTTAGAGTACTATTGAAGCTAAATGAGTAAACTGACTTAGAGAGTCTACATTTTCAGTGGAGATTTTGGGTAAATTTATGGTGTTTAGGGAACTTTTCTAGAATTTTAGGTAAAATTAGGGAACTTTGGGGCTAAATTAGGGTGATGATATTATTACCATTTTGATAAGTTTAGGGTGATTGGAGATTTAGGGAACTTTTCCCGTGAGCTTAGGGCAGTAAGAGGACTATTTAGAAGTTTTAAAAACTTATTAGTGACTGTGAAATATGCTTTGAAAAGTTACAGTGCTATAACAACCATGTTTGTTTCTCGTTTCGTTTGAAGAATATATCCCTGCCAGATTGGTTGCGTGGAAGAGATCGCTCTTAGCGATAAGGCCGCCAATTAAGACGCTGATTCTAATTTGTATGTTTTTTTGTTTTTGTATTGTTTCATTTGTGGTGTTTTAATAAAGTATTTATCTATCTATCTATGTTTAATAAATTGTTGGATATAAAGTGAGTAAAAAACCGAGAAAATTGGCGAGAATAATTGGAGTTTTATAATGTGTGCGTGATAAAATTAATTTAATCGCAACACCCGTTCGTCCTACCAGTAGGTTCAACCAATGGGACGATCTCATAGCCCATATATTTATTTATCAATATTTTAAATCTTATTATTCCAGAACTTGAAGAAGCTAAAGACGTTAGACCTGCACGGGAACAATTTGTCGACGCTGAAAAGAAACCAGTTCAGAGGACTCAGAGATACTGAGGTCTTGGACCTGAGGTAAGTAAGACTTGCAGTCGCCTGGCCGCTATTTTCATATAAAATGTTGTTTAGACTAAGAAAGATAGACTGATGGTTTTTTTGATATCTCAAGTTGTTGCTATCCACACAAAGATCTCGCCCCTAGAGAACCGAAAGCACCGGTTTTGTAGTTTTGAAGTTTTATGAAGAAGAAAAAAAGGTAAACATGGGACACAGCAAAGGCACAACGCCATTTGAGGCATAAGAATTTTTTTCTTGTTTGTGTTGTGTTCTATTTTATTTGTGTGTCCAATAAAGCGTTAATCTGTCTATCTATCAAAGGAAAATGACCGTTTTGTTTTCATTACGGGTACCACTTTTTTTATTTTAACTTCGCTAGCGGCGTTTTCTGGTAGCATTGTTTAAGGGCCAGTTCCATACGAAATATTAACGCGGGGTGCTATGTGAAATCGACATTTCATAAAAATCAAATAAAATAGAAGCATATGAGATAGAGCTACATTTTTTTCAGTTTATATAATTTTGATTCAGTGTTAAGACAATAAAAAACGCCAAAACGCGATTACGTATACTTTGCTCGATAGTTTTTGAAAAATAGTTGTTGTGAAATATTTTTAACCTTTTTTTCCAAAAGTAGTACAGAAATTGAAACCAATTTTATTATATCTAAAAGATAATGTTATTATTTAGAGGAGTAAAGAGCCATAAATAGAATATTCTGAATTGCTGATTTTATATGAATTTATTTCGGCAAAAACGTCTGCAAAACTGCTCAAATTGTGCAAAATTGTTTGCGTGTGGACAAGTCTCGTCGGCCGGAGCTATGCGCGCGATGCTCGTCCTTGCTTTCATGTTAATAAATTGCATGCGAAAAAGCAACTGTAGGCATTTTACCAAGCGCAAAGCGTTTTCGGGTGAAATATCGTGGCCTTAATTCAAATGCCTTGGAATGAAGACTGCGTTGTTCAAAATTAAGCGAGTTGTAGTCAAGCATAAATCCATAAACGTAAACTATATAACAAACTTATTAGTGTTCTTTTTTTTTCAGTTACAACAACATAGCAAAGTTGGACGGCAGTCATATTGGAGATTTAACGAAGCTAGGATGGTGTAACGTCAGCCACAATCAGATCGCAGACATACCCAGGTATGTACCACATAATACAATAGTTAATTTTTATTTCCTTGACTTGTAGTATATATGAGTGTAGTTAACTTTGCTGACTACAGTTTTCAAAACCGCCTTTAAAGCTTTTAATATGACTTAACGACTGAGGAACCGATCCGAATCCTATCTACAGAAGTTCTAATTTTTGGTCACCCATCCATGTTCAGACCGCGTGAACAATTGCTTAACATTGTTTATCGCATGTGAATGTCTCCGCTAGCTGAGACGCGAATTTTATTAAATTGCCCCATTTTGTTGAATAAATTATTTATTTTTTCCTCAGAGCAATGTTTTCAAGAAACGCCCTGTTAAAAGTACTACATTTGGACAACAATAAACTGAAGAAATTGGACACTAATAGCTTCAAAGGAATGAGATTTCTCAGGTAATTTAATCAGTTAGTAAAATAAGAGAGTATATGAGTTATTGAGGAAAAAACGAGCATAAAAATGTCAATGACTAAATCCTGATCTGAAAAACTTGACATTTGAACTATGTATTTATTTGGAAGACAGGCTGAGAATAAATAAATAGATAACAATATATTTTTTTTCCTTTCTCCACTTTACTCTCGTAGCTCATTTTACCGAGGATTTAAAAATATTAATTTTCAGTTCAGCCTTATGCATTACTGTAACGGGGGTGTCAATGTTTGATTTATATATTTTTCCAGACGTCTCTTCCTCCAAGACAACCAGATATCGGAGGTGGGTCGCGGCACGTTCACGTCAGTGACCAGAATAGGCACCATAGAGCTCGCGCGGAACAACATCAACACAGTGCACTACCAGATGTTCCAGGCAGTTAAATATGCCGAGGTGAGTCGATGTATTGATGTATTAAAGTATGTGTAATTAGCTACAAAAGGATTTGAAATTTCCATTATAAGTATCTATCTAAAATGTTACTAGGAATCAGTGAGTGAATAAATGAATGCGTGAGCGAATGATTGAATGAGTGAGTGATTGGCTGATCGAGTGAAAGAACAAGTAATTGTATGAATGAATGAGTGAACGAATGAATGAGTGAAGTACCTTCAAGACCTTCGGTGGTGGGTCAGCTGTATTTATCTATTTAAGTTTGTGAAATGTCTAACAAAATAGTCTTAAAATGTCACTAGTAAAGTAAGTAGAAAACAGCAAAAATAAGAGCCAATCAACAAGATAAAGAAGAGTAGAAATGAATGAGTTAATGAATGAATGTATGAGTGAACTAATGCATTAGTGAATTAATCGGTGAAGGAACGGATTAATGGGTGAATGAGTGAAGTACCTTCAAGAAAACCAGAAATTTAGTTATAAACCGTATTTATTGTATATTTTTTTCTTCCACAGTTAATAAACCTAGCCGAGAACAAGATAACCTCAATCGAATCCCAAGCATTCACCGACCTCTACCTAGCGACACTAAACATATCATACAACCAACTGACAACAATAGAAGAAGGCGCGTTCCAGAACTGCAACAACTTGACGCTGTTAGACCTGAGCCACAATAACCTAACAGATATTAATAAGAAAGCATTCGATGAGAACAGTTATGCATTTGAATTCGATGTCTCCTATAATGGCTTTACTGATTTTAGCCAGGTGAGTGATTTTTTATATTTTTTTAAATCTTGAAGTGACAGTGCCAGCTGAAAAGTTCCCAATGGTGAGTCATATTAGAGAAAAGCCGAGCTTTTAATTATATAGTGTATTTAAAATATTGCTTGATATGAAAATTAAGTAATTTAAGTTTTACTTTGTATGTTGTTTCAAGGTCAAATAGCTAGACCAATTCTGGAGAAAGTTAGTATGGAGATAGATCAGTCACCATCTTATATCTAGGTAAAATTTATTCACTTCATTCTCAGTTAGTTAGCGAGTGATTTTCTTTCCTACTTATTTATTTTTTGTGTGTTCTTTTAGTCTTATTGAGACAGTAATAGCAGATAAAGTTCCTTAAAATGGCAAGTCAAGTTTTGAATTTCAATAACCAGTGTATGTAGGTATGTCAAAGATGCGCAATTATCGTCAGATATGCAAATTTAGTAAAGTAAGTAGTAAAGTAAGTTTATATTTTTGTGGGTTCACACTTAAATAGCTAGATAAATTTTGATGAAATTTAGTACAGTTTCAATACATATTGTGAAGCTGTACGTATTCTGTGGATATCGATAAAAAACAACAAAGTAAAACGGTCTATATTGATAAATTTACTATCATAATCTTCAGCCCTTATCGACTCACTTAATTATAGTCTTTAAAACAGTCCTTGTTTAAAATATTTATTCTTTTTTTTCCAGATCCCAATCTCCAACATGACAGGTATAAGGATCCTGAACGCGTCTCACAACGCCATCTCAATTATACCGAAGGCAGCGTTTCCCAAACTGTACGAACTGCACACTGTCGATGTATCGCACAATGTGCTCAATGAGATATTCAACGCTGTCTTCCAGAATTTATTCTCACTAAGGTAATTTCCTACTAATACTTCTTCTTCTTCTTATCGAATGAGAGTGGCCAACTCTGGTGTCGAGAGTTTTCAAGGGCCTCTGACATGGCTTAACGACTGCCGTACTAGACAAACAGCCGGGACCAACAATACCTTACTATTAATACTAAAAAATATAGTGAAGAAATAAGAAAACCTTATCTGGTTACGTCTTACGAGTTATTTTGCTACATGCTAAACCCGTAATATAGTAATAACTTAACCTTTTTATTAAAAAATGAGCGAAAATACCTAATCACGACCGGGAGGATTCGAACCTGCGTAGGTATTTCAAAATCATCTCTAAAAAACTTGTTATAAAGACAAAATTTCACTTTCCAACACAAATATTGTTGGTATTACTAAAATTACGGTATTTACAGCAACTTGTCGTCTCGAAACTATATTAGATTAGCACTACGGGACACCGATAATCAGAAACACGAATCTTTGGACAAAAGCTTATTTATATTTTATTTTTATTTTTTATGGAAACTTACAATTACCTTATATTATGTCGAAAGTTACCCTATTTAAGTCATTTTGCCAAACGTTTTACACATGTCAACTCTGGACTAATTACACGAAAAAATCGCACAACTCCATCAGAGTTGCATACAACAACATCTACAGGCAGCTCATGGGCCTGTCGCGGAGCTGCAGTGCATCCGGTATGTTTTTTGACGCACGCATTAACAGCTTTAATGCTATACAGCGCAAGAGGATTGCTTCTTTTATGTCCAGAGTTGACATTTGTAAAAACAGTATTATTAAGAGTCTGTCCGACCGCATGCACATGACTGCAACATACCGGCAATGGTTGGATATTGTCACGTAATCTGTATTTCTACATAATTCAATTTAATTTTGTTTATGCCTTTATATTGTACTTTTGTGTGTGAACCTTTCTATGGACCCTGCTGTCTGAAATAAAGACCTATTATTATTATTATATAAACACTTACAACTAACTTATATTATACAATCTTTTTTGTGTCGTATATCCTCATGACTGAGGGTCATGATTCCCCCGCAGAATTAATTCGTTAGAGGAGTTTTCTTGGGTAGAAACATCATCCACGGAATATTATCTATACACGTATGTAATTTGTTGTTTTTTCCTTACAGATATCTAGACCTGAGCCACAACTCCCTAGAGACAATAAAGCCGGCCACATTCGGAGCGATCCACACGCTCCTGTCGGTCGACCTGTCGCACAACAAGTTGAGCTCCGTGTCGAGAGGCAGTATGGCGAAACTGTCGAGCTGTCGACAACTCAACTTGGCGTATAATAACTTGGAAGCGCTGTTTCAAATACCGGCAGCTCTAGGGTAAGTCATTACTAATATCCATTCATAAAACTAACTGTTCTGTCTATTTTTTGCAAAATGTCACAGACTGACATAACGTCAAAATGTTACAATTTAACGTAACCATAAATAAATAAATAATAATAGATATTTCGAACGAGATATCCCACAGCGCCATCTAGCCCCATACTAAGCTTACGCTTTGTATCATGGGGGCTAGGTAACGGATATAATACATATACTTTTTTCGTAAATACATCGACCACGAAACGACCAGACTCAACACAAGTAATTACAAATTTTAAAATTCATAATACCTGTGTCATGCAGGAATCGAACCCCCAGCCCCTAGATCAGAAGGCAGAGCCAGTACCAACTAAGCTAACAGGCCATACAAAAAAAAGTATAAAGTGACATATTTCCAAAATGACAAATCTACTAAAATCACCATTGATTTCCATCAGTACAGCGTACTTGTACTGATGGAAATCAATGAAAATCACTCATAATGTGTGTATACCTAGTCTTGCCATGCCTGCCATGCTGCTAATTCTGATGTTTCTTCAAGAAACGTGTTGTTTGTCTGTCTTTCGCGTGTTAATATCTCTGATTCATTGTATTATTTCGGACTATTTCAGGCGAGCGGGAAAAAATAATAATTACTTACTACTTACTAATTTTTCTGTCTCTTGTATTATGTATGTATGTATGTATATATTATTGTTATATTTGTTTATGTTTATTCATAAGTAGTATAAACTTTGCTCTATTTTTCATTATTTTATTTAATATCTGAAACACCTCGTCCCACTCATTTCGTTTGAAGAATATATCCCTGCCAAATTGGTTGCCTGGAAGAGATCGCTTTTAGCGATAAGGCCGCCAATTAAGACGCTGATTCTAATTTGTATGTTTTTTTGTATTGTTTCATTTGTGGTGTTTTAATAAAGTATTTATCTATCTATCTATCTAATGTGACGCTGCGACCCAAAGTGGATTCTGGCCTCCGACAGAAAGAGACGCCACTCCTCTGGTTTCTGCACCATCTCCTGCCACAAATAATAATTGAAGTTTTTTAAATAAATTGACATAATTTTTGTTCCAGTGAGCTAGACATATCCCACAATCAAATAAAAGAGATCAAACCCAATACATGGCCTCAAATGAACGCGCTCCTCCGGCTCGACTTGTCCGCCAACATGTTGGCAGACTTGTCCTCGGACAGTTTTGCCAACTTGTTGACTCTGCAACGATTGAATCTGGCTGATAATGGGATCAGTAGACCTCCCTGGGAGGCCTTGAACGGACTTAGTAGTTTGCAGTATTTGTATCTACAGGTAAGTTCGATTTATGTAAGTGCATAATAAATAAAATAAATATTCCGGGACATTGCACACAGTGCCATCTAGCCCCACACTAAGCAAACGCTTGTGTTGTGGGTACTAGATAACGGATATAATACTTATATACTTTTCTTTTGTAAATACATACTAATTATACATACAAACGACCAGACTCAACACAAGTAATTACAAATTTTAATATTCATAATTACCTGTGTCACGCGGGAATCGAACCCGTTACCCCTAGATTAGAAGGCATAGCCACTACTAACTAAGCTAACGGAGCAGTCAATAATGTTATATTGTTTTAGTTTTTTTCTGTCATTAGTATAAGTATACACTTTGTTAATTTTAATTTAATAATCAACTCTGACTGTCCGGAGTTTTTAAAATATGGTTTCAGACAGAGTTTTAAATTTCAAAGCATCAAACCCAAAGCCACAAAAAAACTTTATGTAAAGTAAAAAAATAGCCTTGATATGTGTTCTTAACCTTACTGTATGATAGAGACAAACTATATTTGAGAGTTTTCTAGCCACCCTAAGAGCCTCTGACAGCAATTTTAAGATATATGTATTATTGTAAACAGACATAATATAAAAGTGTCTACAATTTTAACAGTGACTTCCATACCTTATATGACAGATTTACAAAAAAAAATATACGAAGAAGACATCTGTTAAAATTGTCATGTTATGTTAGACAACGTACTTAAATATTTTTTTATAACTTTCAGAACAACAACATAACCGAGCTCCATAAATCTGCACTCGGCAACCTTCCGACCCTGTTCGTACTGGATCTATCTCGCAACGGACTCACAACGATCGCGCAACTATCCTTCAGCGGGCTGCAACAATTGTTGAACTTGAGTCTCAGCCAGAACAGCTTGGAGAGGATACCCAATGAGGCTTTCAAAACTTTGGTAGCTTTGAGGTAAGTTAACTTGAGTAAAAAAGCATAAAAGTAGAAAAAATGCAGCAATTTATTCATCGCCTTTAACACAACTTTGCTCGCATTTTTAAAAAATAGTAAGTCACTTTATACTATCACTATTGTTTTATCAATGAAAACAGCAAGATATAACACTTATTGCTAGCCATTATCACTCTTTTAAAATAGAATATGACATGAATGTAAATAAAAGTAGGCTTTTTACAATATCACTGTTAATACAGATAGATAAGTACGTGTAAGTGCGAATTTAGTAAAACTTTTAATAAATCATATTTTTTATTTTTGCAGGCGATTAGACTTATCTCACAACCAGTTAGAGAAGATCGACAACAAAACTAACGGCCTCTTGGACGACTGTCTCTCTTTGGAAATGGTAAGTACTAAGTATGCTCCAACTACAGCAAAAGTTTCGTTTATAAAAAAAATCTATTTCACACCCAAAACTTCAAATCGTATTCCTCATCACTAAGGGTCGCGACTCCCCCCGCACAATTAATTCATTAAAGAAGTTCTCTTGGGCAGATACATCGCAGTGGGCACCCAGGTCCTTCCACGGAAGACACATGTCCTCGGATATTGTGGTCCTCAAACATGTCGGTTTGGTTCGCGATGTTTTCCTTCACCGCTAAGCGGGTGTCAATCTACCTGTACAAAATTATATTGATAAATGAAGTTTTTATAATCATGTTATTACGTTATTCCCAGGTAAACCTAAGCTACAACAACATAGGTTTCCTAACCAAGAAGATGTTTCCATCGAGTCCCTGGATCCCGTACAGACTGCAAGAAATTGACCTGAGTCACAACTCTATACCCGTGCTGACGTATGACATCACTTTTGGCACAAAGACTGTGAAGAAAATTAACTTCAGTGGAAATGTTATTAATGATATTAGAAACCGTAAGTAAATACACATTTCTATAGAATTAAATCAGATAAAAATACAAAGTACAGACTGCAAGAAATTGACCTGAATCACTATACCTGTGCTCACGTATTAATAACACTTTTGGCACCAAAACTCTGAAGAAAATGAATTTCAGTGGAATTGTTATTAATGATATTCGAAACCGTAAGTATTTTTTCTATATTAGTGTAAAATAGTAAAAATATACAAAGTACAGACGGCAAGAAATTGACCTGAGCCACTCACTTATTAATATCACTTTTGGCACCAAAACTCTGAAGGAAATGAATTTCAGTGGAAATGTTATCAATGATATTAGAAACCGTATTTTTTCTATATTAGTGTAAAATAGTAAAAAAAATCAAAGGCGGCTACAAATTAATCTAAATCAGAGGCTAATATTTTTTATTTTTTTCACAGATGTCATCGGAAACCTAACATCTTTAGAGGTACTAGATCTTTCGAACAATGCACTGACAGACTTACAATCTAGATCTTGTGAGTATACATATTTATATTTCTTTTGTAAGACACATGGATAGGACTTAAATTTATTTGACCTCTTCAAATTAAATTCAAATTCTTCAAATTCAAAATATATATAGCGGAATATAGGTTACACAGTTGTTAAAATATTACATAATGGACCGCTATACTCCCACCCATAGGGCACGCAATTTACAGACAACAAAATATATAAAAGAAATCTATCGTTTAAAACATTAAGGTTGTTTTTAAATTTTATAACATTTTCACAGTCGCAAATTTCAGCTGGTAATTTATTCAGAGCATTCAGTCAATTATATGTTACAATCATTAAAGTCTTATATCAATACCTAAATCTTTGATCCTACTAGCTGTTGCCCGCCGCTTTGGTCTGGTGATGTTGAGATAAAAAGTACCCAATGTCACTTTAGGGACTGTAAATTATGACTATGCAAAAAATTACGAAGATCCGTTGCTCCGTTGCGGCAGGTTCGAAGAACAAGCCGAGAAACATACTAGATGCTAAGCAAAGTCGCAGTTTACGATCTTGCTTGCTCATCTAGAAGAAACCGAATCACTCTCGACTTGTAGACCGATACTTTTACATATTTTATGATCTGCTTCTTCTTCTAATCGAATGAGAGTGGCCAACTCTGTTGTCGAGAGTTTTCAAACCGTCCTAAGGGCCTCTGACATGGTTTAACGACTGCCGTACTAGACTAACAGCCGGGTCCTACAATTTAACGTGTCAACCGACCCACAGAAGCGCCCAAAATGGAACGCCACTTTTCGGTCACCCATCCAAGAACTGACCGCGTCGACCTTTACTTAACTTGGTAACATGCGATTGCCTCCGCTAGCTGAGCTACGGGCGCTATATTTTATGATAATGTCACCTTTAAGCAAATAAATCTTTTTTTTCTATGCATTACAGCGGAAACAAAATTCAAACTTCCCGCAAACATAACAACACTCTACCTGCAAAACAACAAACTACTATCTCTACCTACCGAGGCCATCATCAACGCTACACAGTTGAAATATCTCGATGTTAGGAACAACGAGTTGTCTAGCTTCGAACCGAGCATCGTGAAGAAAATACTGTATAAAGGACTGCAGTTTTATTATGAAGGTAATTGTAGTTATATTAACCAAATTCATAATTTATTTACTATGACACACAAAACAGAACATGTCCTTATATAAAATTTAGGTAGGTATATAAATATTAAGCTGTGATTTTTTTGGTTCTGTTTTTTTGTAGTAAAATATTAATGTTTTTCTAGTGAATATTCCCGGCGTCCCTCGCGTTATATTGGGTCAAAAAGTAGCCCTTAACTATCACCATGTCAAAAAGCATAATGATCTATGGCTCTGATGCATCGTGACAAACAAAGCAATAACCGCATTTTTTCTTGGTTAATAGATATGTAGATACATATTTAAAAAAAACTCACAAATTACTTTAAATGTATTTCTTTCAGGAAACAACCTATACTGCAACTGCTACGTGCGTCCCCTAAAACACTATCTAAATCGACTTAGCAAATCCTATCTCGCGATGGACACAAAGTACAAAAACATTAATTGTACAGAACCTTTACATTTGGCAAATGAAAACATAATGACCCTAAATGAGGACAGATTGTTGTGTAATGACAACACTGAGAGTGAAAATGACAGTGACAACGAAGATGTCACTGTCAAAGTGAAGAAAAATGAAGGATTGGATGAGTTTGATTTGATTGCGGAGCCCGATTTGGCTTTCAGAGATGTGCAATAGTAAGTATTCTAAATATACATATAATAATGGATGCCTACGCATTATGATGACATAAACATGAGCCTCTATCATTATCGGACCCTATACTATCGTTATAGATACCAAAAATTACGAAGATCCGTCGCTCCGTTGACTCGTGACACCGGATTAAACAAAACAACAAATAATTTCGCTTTTATATAATTAATGAAATGATTCGTATTGTTCTGTCATTTTGCTATTTCGATTACTCATAATGGTTTTGATTGCTGCGAAAGTATTAATGAAATTAATTCAAAGCCTTTTTGTTAGCTATAGTTTCATTTCAGTAAAGACATGCACCACATTCGACCAGTGTCGCTACCTATGAAAAAAAAGATCTTTTAGTTATTATATTTTAACGTTTTGTTTTTCCAGTTCTCAAACCACAATCTACGTCCACTGGTTCGTGTTAACAATAGAAGACATAGCAGACTTCGTCATCTACATCAAAGACGACAAAAACAACATCCCATTCACACAACAAGTGTCATACAGCCTCCGTTCTCTCACCTTCACGGTCGATGACAACCTCAAATCACAAATCAAAAATGGCGCCGATCTTGACATCTGCGTGTCAGGCAAAACGTCAAACGGTGCGCCGAAAAAATGGCACAAAAGTCAATGTCAAAAAATGGAACGAGACTTCGAGTACTGGCCGAAAAAGTTAAACGTAGACAAAAGAAGGTTGACCAAAAAGAAGGTCAAATACTCTTGGTTTTCGAATAGCGTGCTAGGATTGGTCAGCGATTCGATTTTGATAACAATGTGTATATTTTTGGGCGTTTGTTTAAAGATGACGGATCGGTTGACAGATTGAGGTGTCATTTTTGACAGTTTCATTTCAGTTCCTAATTTTTATGTGGGTCGGGCGTGCCACATTTTTTGTTAGGTCAAATATGGGCTATTTCTATATTTAATATACCATATTTGTGTTCAGTTCAGATTAGGCCCCCCTTGTCTTAAAGAAATCAGGCACGCCATATTTTATTTGACTCTGACAGGTCAAAAACTATAGCTGTCTCTTTTTAGTTCCTTGTGGAGGAAAGAGATGGCTTGACAATTATTGTAGCTAGAGCGGTGTGTTCAAATGTCTATGTCACAAATACTTTATACGGGGTGTCACAAAATGTGTTCCAAATGTGTTTTTTTGCTGATATACGAGTATTTCGGTGGTTCGATTGTGATCTGAAAAAAGTTATTCTTATTCTGTCCAAGTTTTTCGAACAAAATATAGTTGATGGTGCTAAAAATTTTAATATATGTAGCTCTCTGTTTTTTACTCGAATTACATGTATTTATTTATTTTATTTACATGTTTTAACACATATAATAAAGTATTTAATTGCAATTAAACATATTATTAATACATAGAAAAGACATTGTAACATTCCAAAATATATTACATTATATTTTATTGTAAAACTCTTATGGCAATCAAAATTTGGTAACTGTAGATTTTTTAGTAAATTTTATCTTTCCGATATGACCTGTAATAAGAATCTCAATTTTAACTGACTTTTGATACCAAGACAAAAATAATGTTAGATCTGTTTTACACTATTTATTTTTACACGATATGTATTAAATAGTAGGTATATACCTACTTATTGAACTACATAAATTTATTATTGAAAAAAAATGATGATATATTTATTTATACGAAATATACTTATTATAATTTTTTATGATTTATACAATTTTCGTATCAGTATTTTTGTGTGATAAGTGACTAAAATTATGAGCTTTAAGGGTAAATGAAATCCGTCCATTTTTGTAAAGTTTATTTTTTATTTATACCACAATAAATAAAGTTACCTTATTAACTAATAAATGCATTTTATTTTAGTTTAAAATAACCTTAACATATTATTAATAAATAGTTATTATGTAAATATAATGGCGTCCCAAAAAATAAAGATGATATTTCAAATTATCTATTCACACAAGTTTTTTATATGTACGTTTTCATATATTTTTGGGACTCCATGTTTTTTTACAAACATGTTAGGAATGTCAACATAATAAATTACAGACTTATAAATGTTTAAACTGTACCATATGACTAAGATCTAAATATATTTTAAAACAACCAGTTCAATACTTATTTGAAAAGAAAAAAATATGGGAACAAAAAACTAGCTAATACATTATTTTGTTACACTTTTTACCACTCAACAGATTTCCTTCTGACTACAGCTTGTCTGATGTTAAATACCAAAGAAGTCTAAAATATAACACGCTTGCATAAAAGAAACCTATTTAGTCGATTCGTAAAATAAAACCTGATAAAGTTTGTCAAATTGTTGCTGTTCTTCATTTCATCAAAACTGGGAAATTTAGAAGGAAATTTATTGTAAGTTTCAGTGGTAAAGTTTGTATACACGTTTGTTTGTTTTTTTTTTTAACTTGAACGGGTTTGCACTTAGCCATAGTTTACCTGATAGCAAGCTATGGCCTAAGATGGAGCGTGCTTACCCGATAAGAACCCATTCATTCTCGCTTTGAAGATCGCTGGATTATAATGCGTGGGGAACAGGGAGTTCAGGTTTGTTATATTAAATAATTATTTAACTGTATTTCCTATCCGCTTTCTGCGGTGGTTTGTTGTCTTCATATTCTTCATCTTCGTAATGTGGACTGATGGAGTTTTCTTTAAACGTTGGGATGGTTTTGTATGCTGAAATGAAAATACTGATTAAAAAAAAGAATTTTTGAAATCGGTGCGTATATAACGGAGTAATCGTGTAACACACCCACAAAAAAAAAAAACTTTCGGAAAATTGGATATCCTCCTTTTTTGAAGTCTGTTAAAATAGTAATATAGGGCATGATTTAATAGATCACCTAATGAATGCACTTTCAATTACATATATACATGTATTCCTAAATTAGAAGATATGTTATGTAAGAGTAAATTTGAAACGTAAGTTGTTGGTGAAGAAATAGAGTTTTGTTTGAGTGCAGCGAATATGTATGTTATTTTTTTAACTTGTTCAAGACACGCCCGTAGCTCAGCTAATAGCGGAGGCAATCGCATGCGATTACCAATGCAAAGGTCGATGCGGTCAGTCTTGGGATGGGTGACCGAAAAGTGGGCCAAATTCTGTCATCCGCCCACGGAAGCGGCCAATTCCAATTTGGGCGCTTCCGTGGGTCGGATGACACGTTAAATTGTGCATAGGTCCCGGCTGTTTTTCTAGTACGGCAGTCGTTAAGCCATGTTAGAGGCCCTTAGGGCGCCTTGTTATACTCTTGACACCAGAGTTGGCCACTCTCATTCGACAAGAAAGAAGATCTTGTCCGAATTTCTAGTGTTCGTGTAGTGAAACGAAACTGAATGGAACGTGAATCTGCATTCCCTTTCAACCCACTAGTGGGTTGATGCGGTGAGTGGATGGGTCATGCCTCCATTTACATATAATAAAACTTGCATCCCCTATTTCACCCTTTTAAAAGTGGCATTTCCAAAAATCCTTTCTTAGCGGATGCTTACGTCATAACATCTACCTTCATTCCAAATTTCAGCCCAATCCGTTCAGTGGTTTTGGCTGTGTGTTGATAGATCACTATATCAGTCAGTCAGTCAATCTGTCAGTCACCTTTGAGTTTTATATATATAGGTATAGTCAGGTTGTCCAAATTTAGGATATCAAAGTTGGAAGTGCCAATTCTAAATGTAGGTGACAGAAAATAAATGTTGTATAGTAACTAGTAAAGGAAGAAGAAGAAGGTAGTACATTCAGTAACCTGGTGGTGCGTGGTGCTCGCTCGGGCTCCACTCCGGGTTGTAGGATGACCACTCCTCGTGCGGGCTCTCTGTAAGACAAGTTTAATATAATATTAAACTTGTACTTATTTTGTTGTAATTAAATGTAGTAAGCAATCTAATCATTTGAACTCGTATGTGTATTTTAATAATATAGGTACTCGTGTGGCTAAGCGAGTGGTGGCTCAGCGGTTCCAGTGTCTGCTTTTCATCCAGACGCACCCTGGTTCGAATACACCAATAACTAGTATTTTCAAGTTAAGTGTGGATTTGCACTCGCTTAAGGAAAGCGGTGAAGGAAAATATCGTGGGGAAACCGACATGTTTAAGGACCACAATATCCGAGGGCATGTGTCTTCCGTGGAAGGACGCGCCCGCCACGATGTATTTGCACAAGAGAACTCCCTAACGAATTAATTCTGCGGGGGAGTCACGACCCTCAGTCATGAGGAAATACGACTCAAGAGAGACTCGTGTGGTGTGTATTCATATTTTTGCATAGTAATAGGTATTTAATCATAAAAAATGCAAATGGTTCTTAACGATAATTTCGATAAAGCTTATTTTTGTGATACTGAATATGTAAAGTAAAATAATTATGCAACATAAAAGGAAATGTGTGTGTGTAGTAGTGAGTGTATGTTGCAGTGCATTGCTGTGTTAGTAACTAACTGTTTAGTAAAAGTATGAATGTATGCGTTAACAAAATCTTATTTAAAATTATTAATTAACCCTTACCTCTTGCTAAGCTTCTATCGTGACCTGCAACAGAAACACCTTATCAAGCATTTTAAACAAGATTTTGTTTTTCAGTTTTCATTCACTTTACTAACATATTTTTTCAGCTCTGTTTCATTTCAAACTTATTGACAATCAAGGCGAGCTTTTAGATTTGCTATTATATTTGATGATCGATATTTTTTATTTCTTTTTTTTTACATAAAAGTGGAGTATCATAGTTATCATTATTTTTGGCTAAAACTAAAAGGGCCTTACCTATTACAAAACGTGGTTTAAATATAAGTCTAGACCAAGTCCGTTTTAGTTGTTCGAATATTGTCTGCCTACTGCCATAATTATCAAACTGTCAAAATGTACCAATGTTAAATCAAAGTTCAAATTTTTTGTTGATATTTTGATTGCTTGTATGTGATGTCTGAACAACAAGAACCCATTTTTTATTTTCAAAGCCTTGGACTAATATTTAAACCGCGTTTTGTAATAAGACGGAAAGAAATTAAGTGCGATATGGTAGTAGATCTTGTGGGTACAAATAACAAAGTGACTACAGTCGATATTTTACATAACTACTTAAAACACGTTCAAAAACTTCAAAGGTCTATTTTGTACGCTAACTAGCTAAAGTCCAGTCGCCGAGTACAAAGAATTCGTCGTCACTTTAGCAACAATACAATTACAACAGAGCATGTCGCAATATGATTTTTTTATGGGCAGTGCTTTTAATAAAAAAATATGAAGAAAAACTAAAAAGGCACACACATTCTTCGTGATCCGCAACCACACTCTACTCTTACTATAAATTTTAAAATGTTAGTAATCTTATCCAAGTGACAATCTACACAACTAACAAATAAATACGTATAATATGTACCATGATGTGGAGAGGCCCATGCCCAGGTGTCGTGGTGGTGGTGTTCATGGTCCGCGTGCTTTGATTTCAGGAGCGTGAAGAATGATGCCACCTGTAAATAAATTGTGTTTGATAAATGAACTTTTTTAAACTTTTTTAAATTGCCTGATGGTAAGCAATAATTACAGACTAATTTTTAAATCTTACAATGACTTCTCAATCACCCATGGAACATATGAAAAGCAATTAAATGTTTATTCATTTTGATGAATTCTAAAAATATGGCGTGTTATAAAATATTTCGTGATTCTTGCTCCTCACGCTAGATTTTGGCAATTAGTGTTACTGTAACGCCTAGGTATGTGTTTTAGAGATCCTTGCACTCCAATAACCTCGATCGAATAAATAAAATAAAATATACTCCGTATAAAACCACCCATTTAATTCGCAAGTGACGGTTATCATAAAGAAAAAAGGTCTATCTTTATAAATATCTCTATCTTTCTTCTCTCCCACACTACACTTGCACACAAAACTCTCGCTCGATTGATATCGAGTTCAAATGTTATTAGTAATTACATAAAAAAATATATCATTCATTTTACTATATCACGGATTGGATGGTACATATTCTACTATTCATTAATTCAAATGTACGCGTGAACAAATTTTGTCAATCAACCATGACAAAATTGTGTACATTTGAATCCATGCATGGTCTAAAAGTCTGAAATAAATGATATTAACTTATATTATTTTAAAACTAGCTTTGCCAGCGACTTCGTCCGCGTTGAATAGTTATTAACGGAAGCCCTCAAAGATTAATGAATATTTTTCCCCATTTTTTCCACATTTTCCACGGTTTCTTCGCTCCTATTAGTTGTAGCGTGATGTTATATAGCCTAAAGCCTTCCTCGATAAATGATCTATTCAACACAAAAAGAATTATTCAATTCGCACCAGTAGTTCCTGAGATTAGCGCGTTCAAACAAACAAACAAACTCTTCAGCTTTATAATATTAGTATAGATATCATGCAATAAATAAAGTATTATTTTCTATTTTTGGGTACGGTCAATGCGCATAACGCATGTTTGAAAACCAATTATTGAAATTTAAGACACTCTCCTACATTTTCAGTAATCTGAGCCCATAGAACAACGATCGGGCCACATCGCCCCCGCGCGCGCCCCCCCTTGTCACAGGGCGACAAGCATGGACTTCAAAGCTCTGTATCTGGGCCCCACCTAAAATTGTCTTGTCTAATCTTGGCCAAATTTTTTGTCCATCCAATAAACAGATATAGGTAGATATACTATTACAGTTTTTGCGGTACTTTTGTTCCGGGGTTTGAATTTCAAAATGGGTGTTGCTAAGGTCTAAGAAATAAAGAATTAGAAAATATGTAATACAATACAATACATTTATTCATAATTAATTATTACAAGTCATAGGTACATTTAAGTCATTTACATGTCAGTCTATTAGATATCTATCACTATAGTTATATTATATATCACATATATACAACACATAATAGACAACTTCAGGCAATTTGTTAATGTATGTTAGTTACTAAATGTCTTTCATTTTAATTGCATTTTTATTTGGCGTAATGAGATGATTTTTAGGCGATATGAAAAATTACTATCACTAGGTTTCACTTATGAAAAAATATACAAGTGCCTATTAGTAAGTTCGTATTTTTTTTACTTCTAAATATACCTATATAAAACTCAAAGACCGACTGACTGATATAGTGATCTATCAACGCACAGCCCAAACCACTGGACGGATCGGGCTGAAATTTGGCTGCAGGTAGATATTACGGCGTTAGCATCCGCTAAGAAAAGATTTTTGGAAATGCTACTTCTAAAGGGGTGAAATAGGGGATGCAAGATTTACTTCTTAATGCGAGCGAAGCCGCGAGCACACACTAGTTTTATTATATGCGTGTGGCTAACTCTTGTGTCGACTTTGTTTAACCACTTTCAGGGTTTATTATTAAACCATAGCTGTGTCCAGTTTAATTATTTTATCTGTACCATTGTCTGACTGTCTCTGTGTCAGCGCTCAAATAAAAGCATCTTGATCACCCATCCAAAGACTGACCGTGTCAACAGTTTTTCTGCTAGTTTAAATATAGACAGACATACATATAACATGATATGAATATGGTAAGCGACTCTATTGTCATTATTTTGAACGAGTATATAATCTAAAATCATTTAATCTATAAATTATAGATTAAATGATTAATTTCTTTGGTCTTAAAGTCAAGACAAGATATTGAATCGGGCGTTACTTTGAGGAAATCCAGAGTTTCAATTAAAGTCAAGAGTTATCCGTTGATTAACATTAGGTGAGTTTGAGGCAAGCGTGAGCCTATCAAATAAAAAAGAACTTTGTTTCGCGTAGATAGATAACAAAT
This sequence comes from Macaria notata, assembly GCA_927399415.1. Taxonomy (NCBI): domain Eukaryota; kingdom Metazoa; phylum Arthropoda; class Insecta; order Lepidoptera; family Geometridae; genus Macaria; species Macaria notata. The sequence continues at coordinate 6,614,779 of OV656752.1, forward strand.
TAAATTACAGCTTTTCATCAACTTCAGACAGTCGATAATAGATCATCTAGTAAAAGCGATTTCAGTTTGTACTTTTTTCTACGTATACTTGATAAAAAAAACCGGCCAAGTGCGAGTCGGACTCGCGCACCGAGGGTTCCGTACAAACCTGCAAGGTTTACAAAGAGTTTATGAGGAAATGGGTAGTAAGTTTAAGATTATTAAAAAAAAAATATTTTGTGATGTAACTAAAAATTTATGGTTTTCGTAATTTTTCCTTTATCTATGCTATAAGACGTTGCTTCGTACCAAATTTCAAGATTCTGAGTTCACGGGAAGCACCCTGTAGGTTTTGATTCCCTTGCAAGTGTCGAAAATTTGCGGCATAAATGGCTGTATCTTTTGATTGCGTTGGCTTAGAAGTTTGATTTTTTCACAGCTTCAAGGGACAGTAGACCTGAGTAATTGATATAAATTTCAGCTTCATACCTCTACGCGTTCCTGAGAAAAAGGGTCTTGACAGACGGACGGACGGACGGACAGACGGACAACAAAGTGATCCTATAAGGGTTCCGTTTTTTTCCTTTTGAGGTACGGAACCCTAAAAAACCCTGATGGTACATAAATACCTATGTAACAGGTACCTATAACGCATGAGTACATAAAAACTATTTGTTTGTTGAAAGCGATTTCAATTAGACTGTAATCAATTTCACTGATACAATGAAAAAAAATATATTACTTACAGCTATAAGATTAATGTGGTACGCACTCGGTAGAAAAGTTGTCGCGTTCTTTGTAATAAAAACAAAAGAACGCGAGCAGTTTATCGAGAAATCGATACGTCTGGTATAATTTAGTTTTATTTAGTAATTTATTTTGTAATTGTAAGAAAATTAATCACCACACTAATTTAAAAGAAATAATTAAGTTATTAATAAATTATTCAAAATGCGATATTTTACTTTTTTTTTAAATGAACCATGAAGATCAAAATCACAACAATCATTTTGTTAGGGTTCTTAGTATTTAAATAATTTAATTCATTAACTTGATTAGTCTAGTATTATTTTTTTTTATCAGACAAATAGAAAAATAGAAATAATGTGACTTATTAATTCATTCATCGTATTGATTTGAGGCTAAAAATAAATTACTCATCAGATTCAATTATTTTCTAGCGGGTAGGAATTTGCATACGCAAAAACATTGTTTAATGCGATGAGGGCTATGTTTTTTCTTTATTTTTTAACTGTTGTAAGTTACTTACGCACTTTTAAATAACGTGTTTTTAGTTTCGCTTTATACCCTCTAACTAAGCTCGTATCTCTATATATTACACACGCACGCGCCCAATTATCAATTCTCTGCTTTTTTAAAGCGGCGACAAAAAATTGTAGTGCGTAACCAATCAACCAATAAGACTTTCGTGTCTAAAGCTTTAGTAAACTAATGCACTTATTGCTAGTAAGAGCAGTACACATTTAGGCAGAGTACGCCCTTTTATATGAACTCACTTTATTAAAAACAGTTTTTTTTACGAATCACAACTGTTTTTTTTTTATTAATTTTCAGGCATTTGACCACCTGAAGCGTACCTCGCAGAAATACTTGGTTGTGGAACTCCCTGCCTGACTCTCTGTTCCTTAAAAAAAATAAAAAAATACGGAAATCGTAAAAAGGTAGACCATTTCTGTGGGCACAAATGATCTCCGGACCGGACCAATGGTTCCACCACCAAAGTGGAGCATACTAGTACTGGAATGGAATTAGATCTCAAACAAGCCTGCCAATATTTAAGAATAAATTTAGCTTAATTTTTTTTCACACAAGTTGCCGACCAAAAAAAAAACAGCGATGTTTTATCAAATTTGGGCATAGAAACAATATTTTTTGCCATAACTTGTTAATTTTATCTGTTGTCTGCGGAGTTTTGATAGGATGCTTTTTGCCAAACTAATTGAGATCTTTGCTTAATTTCGTGTACCTACTTTCTTGTTGAGACACTTTTAATTGTGTAAGTAAACAAGCTTTTTCGGATTATTCTTTTGTGCGAGTTAATTACTTAGCTTGGTCAAGAAAGTAGTACAAAATTTAATAAAAACATAATCGCAAATGTCTGATGTTTTAACAAATTAAAACATACGTCAAGTCATACTTGTAAGTCTTACATTGACTACTAACCACATTGGAAATATTTAAATTCATCAATGAATGATAAAGTTACTCCTAAGATAACATGATAACAATTTTTTGGACTTAGTGGCCATGAGTACTTTTGTTCAAAAAATTCAATAATTAAATAATTTGTGTTAATTTTTTATGCAATATTTGACATTGACTGATACTTTTTCGCCAAACTTTACCAGCCTTTTTTACTTCTAATGATTATAGTATCTACTTTTCTCTCATGTTTGCAAAACTTCATTCTAATCCTGTGCCTTTGCTTATGGGGCTAGATGGCGCTGTGTGATATATCCTGGTATATCTTACCTTGGCGGAGCTGACTGCGATCTTGAAGACCAGCAGCAGCAGCCCGATGGCGACTGACTTGGCAGCCATGATGGAGGTGATCAGCATCCACGTGGAGGTGGCTCCCACGTGGAAGATGAGGGGCATCATAGCCATCGACATCTTCTTGATGCCTCGACCTTCTGGGCCAAAACACACGGGTTAGAGTGGCTATAATATATAATAGACTTAAAACACAAATCACAAATATTTTTATAAGTATGTTCAAACAATTATGACAAGAAATCATAGTGTTACATAATAATAATAATAAATATAATAATAATAACCGCAGGGCCGACTTTATGGCGAGTCGTCGGTGAGTGGCGTCACCGCGGACCCCGATTCCCTGGGGGCTAAATGAGACCCCCTGCCTCCCGGCTTGCCTTAATTGGCCGACCGGGAGTGGAAGACGCAAGAGCTAAGTACCTAAGCTCCAGGGTGGAAGTGTTAAAGGGCATAACGCCGCTAGTACCGCTCAGAGAACGCGCAGCACACCTCTCTACACCCTAAGCCACTCACATCAATGTTGCCCTTCCGGTGCCATCTTAGGCTGCCTTTTGTGGAGGGCCCATTTAGTGAGTGGCAAGTCATCACCCGCTATAATTTTTATGAATGAGACATAACTGGCGGGTGCCGTTCCTCGTACAAATAGACCAGTTTAATTAAGTCAATGAACAACTCAACACAATAGCCTGTAACATCAATACCATGTCTGCAATAGTAATTTTATATACCTAACATCCTCTTTCTGTAATTTTGTACTTAATTTTAAGTATAGTATTGTAAAAGGCCTCTCAGTGTTGGCTACGTCCCCACTGATGCCTTAAAAATACCGGGCGTAAGGCCCGAGAGTCTGTGAAGGAATTAAAGATAATAATAATAATCATTTATTTGAAAAACACATTTCATGAACACAGTAGGTACTTAAAATTAGTTATGTCATAATGCAATGATGTTATTAATAATTTACATTTACACAATTTAATTTAGGCTGCAAAGAGTATTTACATTGGGTGCCCTGACTACTGCTGTAGGATTCCCTGTGTTGCAGTAGCCAGGGTTCTTCCGTTGAAACTATCTATCTATACAACACAATACAGGTGACTATTATAATAATTACATATGTTTATATTCATATTCTATCTTATATATATATATATATACATGATGCATAAAATTATTTATTTGTTTTGTAATGTTTATGATTTCAAATTTTTTTTCTTCCTTCTTTCTTTATTTCAAATGTTGTTTTAACAAATAAACCTTATGCAACACTAGATATTTACTGTGTATAATAAATTGTTTCCATACATTAAAGTGAAATACTTGAAATAAATTGAATATGAATACACAGAAAGCTAAAATAAAGGCTACTTTTTTATATAAAACTTATATAAAAAGTATATACTTATATTCTTAGGTGTATATAAAACTATCAGAAAAACCACTTTGCTACATACTTACGGGCGCGTCGTTATTACCTACTAAATGCCTTTGAAAACCTTGTAGTTTGAAAAATCAAAACTCAAAGCTTATTACAAGATAGAACATTGAACATGCTTTGTAATAATATAAACTTGACCCAGTTTATGACAATCTTCAATCGATAATAATGTATAATAACAAAAACATACAAAAAGTTGATCGAAATTGATTTCTTCCATACAAAAGACTTCAACGAGCGCTCTCAATTTCTTATTATGTATTCATTGCATTACTAGCGGCGCCCCGCGGTGTTACCCGGTTAAATATGAGATAAAAACATGAATGTGTTAAACTATGGTATACATGGTATGGTACATATGTAGCTTATTTCTTACAAGTCGAATGCTAGTGTACCGATATAAAAGATAAAATATACACTTACAAACTTTAGTATTATTCAGTACTATTGGTGGGATAACAATGATTCTTTGATTTATTGTTAATGGACATTATTAGGCAAGTAACTTTGAAAACCTTTTATTGATATAGGTATTGGATATAATTATTACAAAATTAAAATGAATACTGATTTGAATAAAATTTTACATAAGTACATATGTATTTTTTATTTAAATTTTAGTATCTTAAAAATTTAGACATTAGAATTGCTCTTATTTTATTTCTTTTTGCTTTATTTAAATAAAATAATAACCTCATTGTATAATCAATAAAAACAAAAACAATAATTTTATTGAACACTTACTTCTCGAAATATCGTCCAGTAATTTCGGCTTCATTTCTTCGTATCCCAAAACCTTCCCCCATTCACTATTCCCTAAATGTCTATCATTATAATCTGCGAGCATTTTCGTAACATAATTAGTAGCATCACCTATTTTATAAACGAAATTATTCTCAAATATTGACAAAACACTATCTTCTTTTTCTTTTTTATTATTTTTTTCTTCAGCGATAACAAGATGGCCGAAAGTTAAGATTAAAATTACATTTTTAATTTTGAGTTCCATCTCTTTGGTAAATTTAATTTTGCGAGCGTACGAAAGCTTCGATTTTCAAATTCAGACTGACTGTTGCTTGAGAGGTTGCATGGAAACTTTTTTCGGACATGTCCAAGAAGTTTCGACCTCCATTTCTCTTGATGAGTGGGAGCGGATACGGTCAAGTGTTTCTGGTTAGTATACGAACTTTTTTATATCTCACCTAGAATTCACGCGAGATAATTTGATAGCGCACGGATAAAATTAGAACTAAAAACAGTTATAGCACTAATATTTATCGATTTAGTACTACATGATCTCTCGAGATATGCATGGTAGCTAATATCCTAAGATCCCAATTAACTCATTCTTATTTAAAATAGTATTTTTTTAATTTTTTACTAAATTATGCACATATTTAAAAAAAAAACAAATCAAAATATTCAAATGCAATCAAATCTATGAAGTCGGAAAATGAATAAAATAGGTCTATATAGGATTAAGGTTTTTGAGAAAATACATATCAACAGTGCTGCCATCTCTTTCGCGATAGTTTGCGCGGTTTTTACTAATATTTTCATTGTTTGTTTTTCTTTAGCCGTAATGGCAGAGGTCGTTAGATGTATTGTACTCATTGTGTTTAAAATGTAATTCATAAAATTTCAATCGACCAAAGCCAATAATAGTTTTTTGAAAGTTCACAGACTAAATGGGTATTTTCACTCATATATTTTCTGTTTAGTTTTTCTTCCCTTGTTTTTATGTTTTATTATTGTAAATAAAGGGTTTCTGAAAATTAGCTTTTAATTTCTTTGCTAAATATGATATCGATTTAGGTTAAATTAAAACTATACAAACGCAAAAAATGCCTGATAATTAGTCAAAAATAGTAGATTAGTAGCCGAGGGCTGTAAGGCATCAATTGCAGCCCGAGATAGTTAGGCGCACGAGCGCAGCGAGGGCGCCTATAGTTCGAGGGTGCAATTGATGCTTACACCCAAGCTAACTACTCTGCTTTACATCTCAATTGTGAGGTAAGTAGAAAAAACCCGTATTACAAGAATAAAACATTTTAATGGTTAAAATTTATAGTGAAACGAGAACAATTTTAAAATTTTAGGGACAGGTGTTTTTTGAGTATGTTAATAGTTTGAGATTGTGATATTTGCTGGTCACGGACAAAATCAGAACTTACTCGTTTTTCTTTTCGCCAATCCATGAACTCGTCGTAGATTTTCAAATATCTCTCTTTAGAACTTTCAAGCAAAATATTGTTAATTGCTACTTCAGCTTCTATTTTCATTGAATCAGGAGTGCAGCTTACATAATATATCGTCATCACTTGCAGAACTCATGTTTTTTTCCTAATTAATAAAGTTAATAGCCGTCAAAGAATGAAATGACGACATCAAGAAACGGACGAAGCTAAGCTACCTGCATCTAAAAGAAGCAGCATGGGATCGCAAGAAGTTTTGCCAACTGACCTCCGAACTACAATATGGCACCCGTGTTTTTTCTACGGAGGGTGTCTTTAAGGGCTCTGAATACAAAGATTAAAATCGTAAGTCCTATACAAGCTACATATATGTACAATATGTACGTACAGAGGAACTGAGGGACGTCGTAATGTTGTACGACGTGCATGACGCAAAATAGCTTGTAGGATGTTAATATTTATATTTATATATATATATATATAGTGTATGTGTGTGGTAGATTGATATGATGTATAAATATATCACATGGTCACAAATACAATACAAATACAAATATCAACGCTCAGCTGGCGGAGGCAATCGCATGCGATTACAAATGGAGACGCGGTCAGTACGCGGATGGGTGACCGAAAAGAGGCATACCATTTGGGCACTTCCGTGGATCGGATATTACGTTTAATTATACGTCCCATCCGGCTGATTTTTACAGTCATACGGTAGTCGTTAATTCATGTCAGAGGCCCTTAAGGCGGCTTAATAAACTCTCGACTCCAGAGTTGGCCACTTTCAAGAAGAAGAGGCCCTTAGAGCAGTTTCAAAATTCTGACACGGGAGTTGGCCACTGTCATACTAACTAATTAACTAATGTAATAGTAAAACTGATAAACTCACCAAGCAGCCAATGTATAAGGCTAGGCAAGGGCTTCAATTCGTCTCCGACGCCTTCAAACAAATCCATCAAACTAAGCAAATATTCACTTTCCAGCCTATAAGTATAGTGCCTCCTTGGACAATAAATAGATACTTCTTTAATGACGTATGAAGTTCAGTCAAAGAGGTTCAATACTTGCGAAAAGCTTAGTACCAATTCATTCAAAGAGATTCAATGCAGGGAATATTTCCAAAAAGTTTTGAATCCATTCATGGAGGTTGTGTGAGTTTATTGTTTGCGCACAATGCAGGGATCGTACGAAGCTGTAGATAAAAATAAATGTTTTAATGCTTTTGTACTGTCTGTCTGTCTGTCTGTCACAAATCTTGTTATGAAATGAAATACAAGGGTAATAGTATTCTTTGATGAAATATGTAAAAATAATTAACTTTGATCCTTGAACAGCATTTTAATAAGACACATTATTTTAATCATTGCTAATTTAGGTAAACATTATGTCATTATCCTTAAAGAACTTAAACTTCCTATTTTTGTGTAAATCGGTGTCATAAAAAATAATAACGTTTGTTTTATACTAAATAAATCAGACAGGTAGAAAAATACTTGAACACCACACACAAAATAATAAAAAAAAATCATAGACATAATAACTAGCGTTTTAATTGGCAGCCTAATCGCTAAGAGCTATCTCTTCTTGTCAACCAATCTGATCAATTAGATCAAATTTAAATTATGAAAGAATTGATATTTTTTTAAAATTATATTATAAGAATTTAAACATCTTAAAATACAAGCAGGCTCACGACACTTAACTAGTCAGCTACAATCATCACAGTTTAAAAATAGAATGCGTTCTAGAATCAACTTTTTCAAAATTTGTTTATAATATTTTTAATGTTGGCACCAAAACTGCTGTCAAATGTCAACAAAAGAGATTAAGGTCACGCTATTAGGCACTGTCCTAAAATAACTTCTATAAACGACAATTTCACACGAAAATCTATCTTTTGTCATTTTACTTTTTAATGCTGTTGAAGAAAGTGGTTAGTTGAAAAATCAGAAGATAATTTAATTTAGTAAAATAATTAAACTTACTTATGTGTAAATGTGTAATTATGGAAATTTATAAAATACGTATGTAATATCGAGTAGTTATTTATTTTTTGCAATAAGTATAAAGTCTTCATGTTTGAGGACCACAATATCCGAGGAGTGAGGAGATGTGTCTGCCGTGGACATAATATGTACTTATATGGATGTACATACATATGTATCTACCCGAAAGTCACGACCCTCAGGTATGAGGAAATAATACTCAATAAGGACTACAAATATGAATGTATTAGCTATGATGTTGTGTAGGTACTTAAATTATACATATTTTTTTGATTGCTTAATAATATTCAGTTAGTTAATCAAGCGAGTGTGGATCAGCGGTTCCAGCGTCTGCTTTTCATCCAGACGCACTCTGGTTCGAATCCGGCCCTACACCAATGACTTATATTTTCAAGTTATGTGTGGATTTGCACTCGCTTAACGGTGAAGGAAAACATCGCCAGGAAACCGATATGTTCGAGGATCACAATATCCGAGGAAATTTGTCTTCTGAGGAAGGACCTAGGCGCCCACCACGATGTATCTGCTCAGAAAACTCCTCTAACGATTTTATTCTGCGGGGGAGTCACGACCCTCAGTCATGAGGAAATACGACTCCAGAGAGAACTTGATTAACTTGCTTAAAAACAAAGGCTTGTTTACGTAAATGTTTTTTTTAATGGATCTCGTTAAAATTAAATCAGTGTAAATAATTCAAGATGGCGACCATAAAATTATAGTAAATGTGTTTATAATAAGCTTCTACTTCAGTTAATAAAGATGAAAGTGGTATAGTTGGCCTTCGTAAAAATTTGACATAAATATTATGTTTTAATGTGTTTTATTCAGTTCTCTCTATTTGTAATATTTTTTTAACCGACTTCAAAAAAAGGAGGTTATTAAGTCTTCTGAAAGTATTTTTTATCTACCCAGCAGTGGGATCCCAAGGGCTGTGGATGATGATGATGATGATGAGCTATAATTTTACACGTTGGCGCAAATTATTCAGTTACTATGCTCCTATATCTACCTAGTAACAATAATCTCACTCACTTTCAATATATTCCAATTTGTTGGTTTGTTCAAAATGCGTCAATACTTTCTACGAGAATTGCAAAAAGTTAAGTGGGCTATCGGTGCGTGTGGTCAGTAAATTAAATATACTGGCTGAATAAACACAAAAAAAGTATAAAAACTTTGTTGTCAGGTTGGCAGTACCGTCTTGAGTTGATACTTTTTTTTGGAAATTTTGGAACTGCGTGCGTACTTTGTGCGTAAGAACTTTTTGTTCCGTTGTCAAATAAAGATTGTGAAACGTCTTTTTGAGAACTACGACTGGCACAATAGTGGGCACAATACAAAGTTATGGTTTTGTTTTTCTTCGAATGATTCGTTTGGTTTCAAAGATTATTGATTTGATAAGCAAATACAGATCTAAATACTGAAAACAATTTAAAGACTTATTTGTAGATATCTATTTATTTCCATATATTATTTTGCCTTAATAATTTAAAAGTTTATTTTAAAGTTTTTTTATGCTTATTTAATTAAATAACAAATAGAATCTATTCATGGGTTAAGTTCAGACACTTTAGACATAACGAAAGTAAACTCGACTGTTTTTCTTTCTATTTAGGTATTTAATGCCTAGGTCACAAGCTGTCTGTGATCTGTAATTTTAGGAGAGAAAGTATTTTGATGTCTAAAATGTCGAGTACGTACGATCTTGATATTTCAGTGTTGAATTTCTACGCCTTTTTGACTTCATAAGTACCTATCAAGGCATCTTTTTAAGTATCTAGGTATAGAAATTCAGAAGTCTTTTACAGTTTTTGATATTTGATATCTTGGAATAAAATCAATCTATACTGATATTATAAATCTGAAGAGTTTGTTTGTTTGAACGCGCTAATCTCAGGAACTACTGGTGCGAATTGAAAAAATATTTTTGTGTTGAATAGACCATTTATCAAGGAAGGCTTTAGGCTATATAACATCACGCTGCAACTAATAGGAGCGAAGAAACAATAGAAAATGTGGGAAAAACGGGGAAAATTATTTATCTCTGCAAAAACGGTTCAAGATATCAAAAAAAAATGTGTATGAAAAAATTATTTCTCTTGAAATGATCTAACAAAATGTCCGCAACAGTATATGTCTATCTTTTAAGGTTAAATCACTAGAACCGTTTTTATGGTAATAACTATTCCATGCGGACGAAGTCGCGCGCACCAGCTAGTATTGGATATGCGGAAAAAATGTTCGATGACACTTCTAAAAGTGGACAATTGACGGAGTGACACTTGATATGTTTGTGGCAGACAAATAATACAGAGTTACTTGATAACTGATTGAAAATGGGAGAATATATAATATTTAAATCAAAACCAAACCTGACAATTGAAGGAACCTTCTATTACTGATTAATATCGTTCTGAGCCGCTAAGAAATCGAATACATTTTTAATTATGTATTTCTTAATATTTTTGTTTAATTTTTGGATTGCCATATTATTGTATAACCCACTATATGTGCTTGTTTAGTGCTAGTCGTGTGGAAAGGTATACCTATTGTAAATAAAACTAAAATAATTTGTTTTCTCTATGTAAAAGACTTCAACGCGTTCAATGAAATCAACGTTATCTAATTATACGAATACATTTACATTAATAAATGCATCAATCTATTTAAATAAAAATGGTCTCATGTAATGACATTTTCAATCCTTGTCCAAATTACTTTGTAACATTTAAACAAAACACATTATTATTAATTAACATTTTAATTCACAATAGTTATTGACAACTATCTTACAAAAAGCTTTACAAAGTTACCAACATCATGTTGCAAACTGACATTGACAATACAATAGCGGTGACAGTGACAGATGACAGTTCTCTGACAGCAGCGCCACGGTGGGTGAAGAGCGCAACATCGTGGTAGTTGGAGTTCCAGCCAATAAGAGTTTCATCCCGGTTTTGGACGCGCAGCCATAATTCTAGAGGACGGAAGTATCTGAAAAGATGCATATTTTTTATTACACCATCGTTGTTTCAGGATATAAAGTACTCTGTCACTTTCAGGACCCTATACGACCCCTAGGCCAAAAATTACTATTATTTGTCTAATAGTGGACGCTCGCGACTTCGCTCGCATTATTTCAGGACAAAAAGTAGCCTTTGACACTCCTAAGTCATCATACTACCTACATACCAAAAATCGTGATGGTCCGTTCAGTCTTTTTTGCGTGATGACGGTTTAAATAAACAGATACAGATAAACGAACAAAACTTCTACAAATTGTTGAAATATGTTCTATTATCAATTGTAAGCATCTCCAACCAATTTTTGTATTAATATCATCATCGTACAGACTTTCGACCCTCTTCAGCTTTATTATATGTATAGATCATTTTTGTTGACGTGCACAATGCACATCAACACAAAGCAAAATTCTTTGTTTTGCCTGACCACATTTCAACATATTTTCGGTTTATAAATAATTTGTTATTTTGTTAATGTATAACAGCGCCATCAAGCGAAATAAAAAGAAATAAGCATGTTTAATTGCAGCACTAATTTCTTTAGGAATGAGGTAGGATAATAAACTCTTTATTTAATATTTGCTCCAATTGAAGCCTCTTATATGTAAAAATAAGTAGTTTTATCAATGAACCAGTTACGATTAATGGTTCCACTTTCATTTCGGTACCTTTTGCGAATCTTATGTTTTCAAAAGTTATGTTTATTTATATTAATTTTTATCTGATCAGGATGATTGTTTTTATTTATCTCAATTTATAGGGTTATTAGTTACTTATTTTATGCATTAACTTTAGAGCTTGGTTTTCATACAATGAAACTAACAGCGTTTTAGTTTTAGGTACAGCTTTTGAAAATTCATAAAACAAGTTCTGATTCATAAAAAAATACTTCCATAAATAGCTAATTAGTTTGTATAATATAATAGGTAAGAAAGTCAAGCGTAAACTCTTCCACTATATAACCAACTTAAACCATTTTCACTTTTTTTTTATAAAAAAAGTGTACCTACCAAAATAACCCAAAAGCCTGTATAAAAACAAAACTAAATTAATGAAGATTTTGAGAGAAAGCAGAGCAGTCTCAAAATAGCCTGATTTAATACCAGATTTAAGCATTTAGCACGCAAAAACTTATAAAACTCATACAAATGTAGTTGAAAAGGAAATTTTGGGCAGTTTTGTAGGTTTTTGATATAAAAGAAAGTTTTGTAAGTAGGTATTAAGTAGTGACTTACGCTTAATGTTAGACCTGCTTGATGTTAAGCAATTCTTCAAGTGGCACGATTGTCTAGAATAAAACTATTTCATACTTGAAGACTCTGGATAAAAATTTAGTTTTTTTTACATGAAATAGGCTTACGCTTGACTACAACTTGCCTGATGTTAAGCAACGTTATAGTATACGATCTAGCGCGCTTGCCTAGAAGAAACCGGTTTACTCTCGACTTGAAGACCGACAAATTATAGTTCAAGGGGAAAAGAGATTCTGGCAAGGAGTTCCACAGTTTAAACTGTTGGAAAACATCGTGAGGAAACCAATACATTTGAGGACCACAAAATTCAAGAGCTTGTCGTCCGTGGCAAGACTTGGACGCACACCACGATATATCTGAAAGAAGAATTTTCTCAAGGGATCAATGTCAGTACTAAGAAATACCACGCAAGGCGGAGAATGTAGGAAGGGAGTACTGATTGTTTATTGTAATTTTGTAAAACTTTATTAAGTAATTAAATATAATAAACCCGTGTACTATTTCAGATTGTAGTTCAATCCTTGATAATAACTTACTTGACAAGCGCTTCCGGTGAGATTCGGTTAGTCTTCCCTTTAGTCATGGATCTGATGATATCTGACGCAGACTTCGACGACCCTTGCTGCATTATCTCACTGGAAAACCAAACATAATATGTGTAAAATATGTATGTTTAATGTGTAAAATCTCTGTTCTGAAGTTTCTATTAGAGCCATATTCCGAGCATAGCGAGGGATCTATATTTTTGACGATATCCGAAGAGTTATATAATTATTTTCTTTACGCGCTGGCTTTGCAAGTTGGAGGTCGAAGGTACATCTATAGCCCAGCACCTAACCGTGTGTTATGTCACCCTATTTTGTTAGTTTAATTGCATAAAAGACATGCTCCACCTTCAGCCACAATGTCGCATGTACGGGTGTCGTTTTTGGTGAACCAGTAGTCAAATGCCGGACTATACCTATGTATTATTATGTAACTAACTATGTAAGAAGGAAACATAGTGTAGAAACCAATATATAAGAAATCCAGAAAATCCCCCAACGTGGAATGTTTCTGTTTTTCCCCATCGCGATGCGCTTTGACTTGACTTTTAGAAGAAGAGTGTCAGTCACGACCCTCAGTAATGCGGAGGTGCGAGTCTACTGTGATGGTACCTAAGCACGCGCCCCGCGTCCCTGCTCCGGTACACGTCGCAGTCGTGCAGGTGCCCCACGTGGCCGGACGCCGCGCACAGCTGCTCCAGGATCTGGAACTCCAGGATCGTGGACAGGAAGTATTTTATGTATTCCTGGAACAAAATGAAAGAAATTTAGTGTAAGTTAAGCCACGTCAGAGGCTCTTAGGGCGGCTTGATTAACTCTCGACACCAGAGTTGGCCCTGTATAGAATGCAATAAAATAGTTAGGTACGTATTCTTTCATACATTTTTTGATAAAGATTTGCTTTTTAATAAGGATGGATTAATCTGTTCAGAGAATTCCTTTTTTTTCACTCTTTTTTTTTCCTTTTTTTTCCAAACATTTGTCATGCCTAAGAAGCTTTAATCACTGGTAGATTAAGATTACTGTCATTGCCTAAAATATCTCCGTTTAGCCAAGGTTTAGCCGTTTTTGATTGGCATTTACTTTTGCCATAAGAAAAGTTTCCGAATTTGTGAAACACGTCAATGGAGCTAAATTATTGTATTGTCATGTAAAGTTTCAGATAGATACAAAATAAATAAAAGTAGCTTTTTATTACAAACCTAGTATTTTCTCTAGTTACATAGTTGCGACAAGTTAATAGCAGTGTGATAAAAATACGATTACACTTTTTCGCTGACTTCCAAATAAGATGCAAATAAATTTCAACCCTATCATTCTGACTCAGCATTTTTCGTGCTGATAAAAATCATAGCTCTAATTTAGCTGAGAGGTGTCTAGGTTTTCGGAAACTATATAAAAATACTATTTGTAATGTGGCTTTTTTTGGTTTCTACCTATTTTATATCACAAAGCACTACAATGAAAGTTGGCCCATTGACGTTAGGAATGTTAGGATCACACCTACATTGCTTAGACAACAGCGAACTTCATACGATAGCAATAAAGCTCAAATTGACTTTTGATGTTTCGTAATTTGTAAAGATAGATATACCTATAAGTATGATAAACTTACTTGATCAGAAATGATGTGATATTTGGACCCTGGATCGAAGTCTGCTTCGGATCTTGGAATAGGAGGAATGACACCCTGAAAATAAACATTGTTTAAGTAATCATTATATAAAAACTAAATGTTTTTGTTGTTTTGTTTATTCCGCTGTCTAAACGATTATAGGTATGAGGTCCTAAAGATGTCATAATAATCTATAGATATATAAAGCAGAAGATGGTGGAAAGTCTGAACATTGAAGATATTTAAAAACAAATTGTTTGGAGATACTTCGAATTGATACTTGAACACGTTAACGATTTCTAGAAATGTTATCTGTTTTTCTGTGTCTCAGTTTATCTGATTGCTTGTTTATTTAAACGCTTATCACGAAGAAACGGCTAAACGGATCATCATGGTTTTTGGTATGTAGGTAGAATGAGGTCTTTGGAGTGTCATAGGCTACTTTTTATCCTGAAATAATGCGAGTGATGTCGCGGGCGTGCACTAGCATTAATATAAGAAAAAGGCGTAAAAGCGAGGTATTGTTTAGTAGTTTCATTTGTGTGTAAAATATGTATTGTTTTCTCTTATCTGTAGTAATTAATGTAATTGGCTTCGGCCGTTTTGATTCATCATCATCATCATATACAGCCCTTGTGATCCCACTGCTGGTTATAGGCCTCCCTTTGTATGTGCCATCTGCGTCGATCTTGTGCAGACCTCATCCAGGTAGGACCCTCGACTTTAACGTTGTCGTCGATTATTATTAAATAAATAAATAAATTAAGTTAGTACTTACTTGGTACCTGAGTTTCATGCGCCACCATCTAGTGTTCATGTTGTGGACTCCTTCTTCAAACACTGACCAACGCCACTGAAAGATAAGGCAAGTAAACATTGACTGTAGGGAAGTCTCCTTCTATACATACATATAACTAAGCTGAACCGGGTCAAAAATCCGAACATAGGAGATATTAGGAAAAAAAATGGTTGGTATACTTTAAATTCACAACAGAACACATTTCGTTTTATATTATTTGTCTGTTTATCTGTTTGTCTGTTAAAGCTCATAACAGAAAAACAGCTGAGCGGATCATAATGATATTTGGTATGTAGGTAGTATGAGATCTCAGAAGTGTCATAGGCTACTTTTTATCCCAAAACAATGCGAGCGAAGCCGCGGGCATCCACTAGTAAATAAGTATTTCGGGATATTTCACACAGTGCCATCTAGCCACATAATAAGAAAACGCTTGTGTCGTGGGTACTACAATAGACTAGGTAACAGATATAATACTTAAATACATAATAATATCACTTTTCTTTTAAAAACGCATACACGTTATACATAAAGCAATCAGCCTCAATACAAAAAAATTACTGATCTGAGTTTAATATTGAATGATTTTTTTTAATCATTTTTTAACGTGGGATAGGTTTACGTTTGACTACTGCCCGACTGATGGTAAGCTTCGCTGCAGCCTAGGGTGTAACACGCTTTTCTAGACACTTTTTTTTAAACTATGTACGTACCTGGTCCACCATAAACGCGAAGGGGAGATAAGCCACCTTCTCCAGAGCCATACTCATCAGGAAGTTCATACTCACTTCATAGGGGTCGTGAGATCTGAAACATACAATAACTTGTGAGTAAGGTTGTAAGAGAGTGGTCAACTCTGGTGACAGGATTTTCAAACCACCCTATGGGCCTCTGACATGGCTTTATGACTGCCGTATTATGACTAACTATTTATTAGGTTTGCTAAGTTTACTTCACTCAGGTGTTGAGAGTTTTAAAAGCGCTCGAAGGGTCTGTGGCTCCACACCCCATAGGTAATCGGAAAAAAATATTTTACCCATGTTATCCGACTGACGGTAAAGCAGGTTGTAAATGTATATATAACACACCTGTAATAAACTTTTTGAGTGGAAAATGTATTTATGTTCAGACTAAAACCAATATTTGCCGAATATTTATGAAAATACGATACAAAAACCTTTCATAAGACATCACTTTCATGTAAGTTTACATATATTACACATCGGTAGGATTAGATTTACTCACTTGTTCTGATAAAGCCCAACCCTTTGCAAATGGTTTAGATTGTAGACAGATAAAGTAGCTGCATTCGCCACCGCTTCGTGGAAAGCTGGAAAATAAAATAAAATGGTAATAACTAACAACGATTTCATGAAAAAGCAAGTGGATTCGATTCGCTTTTTCGCCAAAACGTAGCAACAGATCTTACTAAACACTTTCGCTTTTATGCAGATAAATAAGGCATAACTAAAAAAAAAAAATTGTATGCAGGACCGGAATGAGTGGCGAACTTGAAGAGAGGCCCATGCTCAGCAGTGGGCGATAACAGGCTGTTGATGATGATACCTGGGTTAGCGCCATCTCTGAACAGTTGCGGTAGTTCAGCGTACTGCAGGTAGTACTGTATGTGCGCCATCTCGTGGTGAGTCGAGATCAGATCTTGCATGGTCACTTCTGTGCATTGTTTTATTCTGGAAAAATAAATAAAAATATATGAAATTTAATTTATAATTTACGATAGGCACAAATCGCTTCTCGTCGCATCGTCTTTCGTCTTTTAGCTAAAGAATTGGGCTAGAGATTGCAAGGTATTCAGATGTCTATGTAATAAATCACCAATCTAAAGAGGCCAAGTAGTGGTTGTAGTAAAACTGGGCAAGGAGTTGTGAAAGACCCGTTTTAGTATAGTGCTCAGACTAAAGAAGAAAGAAAGGACTCGGCATAACAAACAGTAGTTACTGACATATCGGCATCTCTTTTTATCTTATGAGGGCAATCATAATGTAAAAGAGCACAACAGTAGTTTTATCAATGGCTGATGACGTCACAAAATGTATCACTGCGGCCGGTCGCCATGTTTTATCACAGCCAACAACAAGTACATCAGTTGTCATCGTAACTTGTTTATTACAGAGTTTTGAAGAAAATTTAGTGATATTAAGCGAAAATTGTGCTTGTTTATAGTGTGTGAACTTGCAAAATACTGCATTTATTATGGGTAGGTGCAGTGTGTTAGGCTGCCGCATGAAAAGCAACACAAAACATCCCAAAATAACGTTGCACAGGTAAGTAAACGAATTCATTCAAAATATCTTGTCTTTTCTATTATTTTAAAATATTTTGCTGTTTGTGGGAAAGTTTATAAAGATAAACGTGCTTTTCTCTATTCATTTACTGTTTTACTAATAATATTAGGCGATTATTTAAGAAAATCATTCGTCATAGTAAATAGAGTTGCGGTACGGCATTTTCAATGTATCGATAACTTAGCGACAGGTGAATATTATCTAAACTCGATTTCTTTTATTTGATTTTAGATTGCCAACATGTAAAGAAAGAAAAGAACAGTGGCTGGATATACTTGGTATTGAAAATTTGAATACTACAACCAAACATATTTTTATTTGTTCCCTGCATTTTGAAGACAAATGTTTGAACCGAACTTTAAATGTAACAAGACTGCGCGATGATGCTTTACCTTCAAGTGAGTTGTTGGTAAGTTTTGAAAATAGACCAGATAAGTTTATAGTGTTTACCTACTTACTGACAAAGTAATCGAACTAAACCAGTTGATGACAAGGGACGAGAATCATGTCAGCAGCAGTAATTCTATATTGTTGAAATACTGATAAAAAGTTTCAGATTTAAATGTACATAGAACAAAATAGATAAATGTACCTGTGTTAAAATGCAAGTTATACAAATGTGTGCATGTGTTAGTGATTAAATTGGCAATGTAAATATTATTAAACATATAAGGTTTTTTTTGTGTAGATACCAGCGCAAATAATAACAAACACACTCAATATTAAAAATTATTGTTATTTTGCTTTACAGTTACCAGCCCAATTTAATGAATGCCAGGAACATCAATTTGTTTCTCACAAAGCACTGGAAGGGGAGCCTATCTGCAGCACTTCTAGCTATTCAGATGTAAGTATCCTTTTTACAATGTTAAGTATCGTACTTCATATTATACAATCTTGATTTTTGAAAACAAACACACTCAATATTAAAAATTATTGTTATATTGCTTTACAGTTACCAGCGCAATTGAATAAATGCCAGGAACATCAGTTTGTTTCTCACAAAGCACTGGAAGAGGAGCCTATCTGCAGCACTTCTAGCTATTCAGATGTAAGTCTTCTATTTTATGTTACTATAGGTACTGCGGGCAGCATAACTGGTAATTTAAAATAATTTAGGCCAAAAAACTTGTACGAAGTTGCAAAAAACTAGAAGTCAATGTGTTTTTTTTTTGTTTCAGGAAAAAGCGCTTGAAATTATTCAAAAATTAAAATTAAAATGTGAAAATCAGAAAAAAAAAATAAAAAGATTAAATGAAAAAGTGAGAAGACAGAGTAAGAAAATAGCAGATTTTAAAACTGTAATGAAAGATTTAAAAGACAATAATTATGTGAATGATGATCATGCGGCTGTGTTGGAGCAGTGCGCAGGCCCCAAAGATTTTCTAAAAAGGCAAATTGCGAAATCGGTAGGAATGCCTTTGGAAAGACAATACAGCGAAGAAATTCGAAAATTTGCACTGACACTCCACTTTTTATCTCCAAAGGCCTATAACTTTGTTCGTCGTACGTACAGTTCCTGTTTGCCACATCCAAGAACTTTAAGTAGGTGGTATCAGAATGTAAACGCTGAACCTGGGTTTTGTACAGAGGCTTTTAATGCTTTGAAACACAAAGTTCAAACAAGTGAAATGCCAGTGATATGTGCTATGGTTTTGGATGAAATGGCTATTAGAAAGTCTCTTTGCTGGGATCCTCAAACTAAAACCTATTATGGACGAGTTAACGTTGGGATTGATTGCGATATGGACTCATTAGAAGTAGCCAATGAGTGTCTTGTGTTACTGCTGACCTGTATAAACGGTAGTTGGAAGTTACCTGTGGGATACTTTTTCATAACGGCTTTGTCTGGGGAACAAAAAGCAGTACTAGTTAAAACATGCATCCATAAATGTGAAGAAGTCGGCGTCAAAGTTGTGAGCTTGACCTGCGATGGTCCAGCTGCAAATTTAAGCATGTTTTCAGCATTAGGCTGTGATTTCAATTCAGGCCAGGTAACATTTACTTACAGTAACAGCATCATACACGCTTTTATTGATCCCTGTCATGCTATCAAACTAGTCCGAAATGCTTTCGGTGAATTGAGGGTGTTTTACGATATGCATGGCAGGAAAATAGATTACATCTACCTGGAACATCTACTAAATTTGCAGGAAGCCGCAGGACTGCACATGGCCACAAAATTAACAAAGGCCCACATACAATATCAAAAACAAAAAATGAAGGTACGACTTGCCACGCAGCTTCTTAGCGACTCGGTGGCAGATGCCTTGGAGCATTGTGCTGATTTAAAAATCCCGGAATTTCAAGGAGGTGAAGGCACAATTAACTTCATTAGGTTAATAAACAGCGTTTTTGATGTCTTAAACAGCCGATCAATTAGACCACCGGGGTGGAAAAAGGCTATATTTTCGGGAAATGTTGGTCTGGTAGAAGCTTTATTCGAAGGTGCCACAACCTACCTTCAGAATCTGATACTGCCATCTGGGCAGAAACTCGTCGATTCCAGAAGAAGAACAGGCTTTGTAGGACTTATTGTGGACATGATCAGTGCAATTCAACTGTATAAATATTTGATTGCCGGTACCAAACTTTAACAGTACCTGCCACTGTACAAGGTCAGCCAGGACCACCTCGAGTTGTTTTTTTCTGCCATCCGAGCTCGAGGTGGCTTTAATAATAACCCTAATGCGGTTCAATTTAGGGCCGCTTTTAAAAGATTGTTAATAAGAGCTGAAATTAGGGATGCGGGCATTGGCAACTGCGTTCCTCTAGAGCAAATTAACATATTAACCTGCTCTAGTAAGACAAACCCAGTCACGGCCATAAACGAACTAACAGAAAGGAATTCATTTGTTGAATTGCCAGAGGATGATAGTGAGTTGTTCGAAGAATTTATACACTGCATGTACAATAACTTACCCAACTACTCCGAAAGCGTAGTTACTTATATTGCCGGTTTCATATCTAGAAAGTTGGCTCGCTCTGTAAAATGTGATATTTGCGCAAATTTGTTATTTGGAGATGCACAAAAAAGCTTAATAACTCTGAAAAATAGGGGTGGATTGGTTTACCCGTCAAAAGACGTGACGAATATTCTGATTAAAATTGAAAAAATCCTTAAAGGTATTTTTCAAAAGCAGCTTCGGTCTGAACAGTATTATCTGCATGCATTTCGATTTTTCATGGAACATTTTGATGAATCCAATTTGTTGAAATCGAATTCCGAACATGACACGACCCACAGACTTTTACTTATTAAATCTATAGTCCAAACTTACATGGATCTGAGGTTTAAATACTATGGTAAGAAAACCACAGAAAAGATTTCGTTTCGCAATTACTTTAACAAAATCATATTATTCCGTAATGAGTAAATTACTGGCAATTTTATTAGGGTCCGATATGCTCTTATTTGATTATTGTGTACCTATATTTGTATATAGTTTGTATTTTTAGAACTTGAAAATGACTGTGATTGAGGGTTCAACATGCTCATAGTTGATTAATGTGTATATTTGTATTTTTATTTACAACTTGAAAATGACTGTCATTGAGGGCTCAACATGGTCTTATTTGAAACACGTTTTGAAACATATCCTTTGTATTTAAAAAATACAAATTTTACAGTTTTACAACTATTATAGTTTTTAATAAACCTGTGTGAAATGGTAATTTTCGTTTTATTATGAATGATCGTGCCAAGTTGTATAAATAAAGTATTAAGTAATTAATAAAATTAAGTATACTCTGCAAAACGAGAAAAAAATCTGTATTTAGTAAGTACCTATTTATTTATTCTTTTCTTTGGTAACTAATTACTTAAAGACCGTGTTGGTATTGAAGGCGTGGTATGCTGATCAGTAATAGTGATACTCAAGGCTCCTATACATATGCCCCGGCACGAGCCGCAGTAAGTGGCAGTCCGCACGAAACTCAATCTTAATTCCAATTTCGGTCGCATACTACGCCCACAGGTAAGATATAGGTACACGGCTATCACAAGGCTGCAGTTTTTATTCGTGATCGCAGCGGTGGAAACTGGGAGTAATTAATGGGATAAACATACCATAGTAAAATTCGTTTTATTATGAACATGTACAAGTACAGAATAAAGAGGATGTTCATTAAATTGCAGTGGCATCAGTACAGTATCCACGTGCCCTGCCATAAATAAAATGTCACTGAGCGTGTGCGTTTTTATAGGTCGCATTTCCACGTAAATAAAACTGAAGAAATGTAACCGAAACTCATTTTCGACAATTTTCAATTCTGCAAACACCGTGCAATTCAACTATCGATATTATAATGCGCGCATCCCTACGGCAAGCCGCCATCTTTGTGCCAGGCTCACGTTAGGTATGCACGTTTTTTTCGTAGGTATTTCATGTCCATTCTTTTCCTATTGTCTGTGGTATAGTGATATACAATGACATCAATAAAATCGTAAACAAATTTCCAACTTCAACCAAAGTGACACCTGAGTAATAGTTCAGACAACTATGTTCAAATCCCTGAATGTCACGAGTACAAATACAGTCCAAGTAGTTGTGACATTTATGCAAGAAAACACACCAAAAATGAACAAAAACACTACTTTATGTCACTAAAAATGCGCTATAGCTTAGACCAGACCAGTTTCGCTTATGCAGATGTTGCTTCACTTTACAAGAATACATGGGCTCCTATGATTGGCGTTCTGTTTTCTAGAGAAAAAAATCCGAATTTGTGTGAATTTGGTCTGTGCTGAGAGGTCAAATTCACAAATGTATCGTGTCAAGAAACTGGTCAATCAGTTATAACGCACTTCTGAAACGGAAACTCTTCTGAAACTGTAACACAACTGTATGTGTGTGAAACTGGCTGAATGTTGCTTGTGCGGAGTCATTTCACTTTACAGGGGTCCACCAATCATAGAAGTCATATGGACATGGGCGTTCATGGCAGTTCCATGGTATCCTATGATAAGCGTTTCGTTTTCAGGAGAAAAGTTTCCGAATTTGCGAGAATTATGTCTGTTTTGGTGGCCAAATGCTTGACTGTCACGTGCGTAAATGAACTGGCCAAATGGTCACATTTCCGAGTGTCAGGAACAGAAAACCTGGTCAAGTGGTTGTACCTGTAATCGATCCTATTGCAGAAGTCCCAGGCACTAGCCGTGCACTGCACGCTTCTCTGCGCGGGCCGAGCGAGCATGGAGCCGCGCCAGAACTCGGGGGGCGCCGGCTTGAGGCCCATCGAGGTGTAGAACTCTTCCGCCATTTGGAACATTCTGGAAAGAATTAGAAAATACATAATTAGGTAGATGTATAAGTACCTTTGTGTGAGCATGGCAAACACTGATGATGAAATGGATTGACGACTACAGATCTATGATGGATAATCAGGACTTACTATTTTACTCCATTATGTCCATAAGTTACCATTGCCTATAGCCTATATGCCACTGTCTTTTTGAAACGGTCGCCCGTCGAAGGACTGACCGCAATTGCAGTAACTGAAGTAAGTATTGTTTTTTATTATGATTATTATTTCATTATGTTTTTACTCGTGTTTGTTTTTCTGTTAAATCTGTCACAATAAATGTTTTCTTTCTTTTTTTCTAATTGCATGCGGATACCGTAGAACACTATAAGCCACAGGCACTTCACCATTAATAATATAATGGAAAAAGTATTTTAATGTATGGAAAGCTACATCAAGCTTTTCATGACGAACGCAAAATTAAGAACATTTTTACAATTATTGATTCACTCAAGACATAATAACCCGAATTATTAATTATATGATGCACTCAAGACATAATAACCCGAATATCCATAGCAAAAACAGCATTCAACCGGAAGAAACATTTACTAAAATCCAAAATTGCAAAACACGTAAGAAAACAGCTCATAAAATCTTACATATGTAGTATTGCTCTTTATGGAAGCGAAACTTGGTCCATGACTCAAAGAGATAGAGAACGAATAGAAGCTTTTGAAATGTGGTGCTGGCGGCGGATGGAGAAAATTAGTTGGACAGAAAGAAAGACCAATGAAGAAGTGCTGAGCATGGTCCAAGAACACCGTACAATACTGGCAGCTATTGAAAACAGAAGAGGGAAGATGGTTGGCCACCTTATACGACATGACGAATTTATAAGAAACATCATGGAAGGAAAATTGGAAGCCCGAAGAGGAAGAGGAAGGCCGAGAAGATCATACATGGACCAAATAAAAGAAAAGGCGGGTGTCATGTCGTATAAGGAGGTCAAGGAATTGGCAGAAGACCGGGAAGGATGGCGCATACTCCACAGACAAGGGCCCGGCCCTTAAATTTATGATGATGATTTACAATTATATAGATAAACAAATACTTTCTACGTGAGTAATACAGATATAGATCAATCACCAAAAATAACAAGAATGGATTGAAAGCTACAGAAAGTGTATGTGATAATTTATACCTGAGAGGAGTGAATCCCTGTCGCAGCATGTCAGCAGTTACATCAACGTTGGGAGCCTGCGGGAATGGCATCACCAGATCCATTATGGACTTCCAGTTCTGCGCCCACATGTTACCTGCAGGACATGCATTTTTTTATACCTAAATATAATCGTTTCTCACTTGGCCATAAATGGTCTCATGGTAAGCTAATGGTCTAGGATAAAACGAGCTTACACAATAACCAATTATCGCTAAATTAACATAGGTTTTTGTTTGTTTGTTTTCAAATTATCTTTATTTGCATAAATTCTTATTCTAATGTACAATTACAAGTGTATATTATAAAATCCTAGTAGTACATTGCAATCATATGGTGTATTCTTTAAGTAGGTATACTCATAAAAGAATTTATATAAATGTAAATTAAATTTTCGTATTTATACTATTAGACACTATTGATATATGAAAGTAACTTAATAATTTAGGTGTATGTAAGCCTATTTTAGATTGCATTACATTTAACAACATGGTTATCGTAACAAATACAGTGGCAAGCCAATTCGGGGGTAGATGACAATTTTAACTCCGATCGTCCAGTAAACAACAAGAACGTAGGTAGCATAAAGTGGCTCACACCCAGGCACATTCAAACCGAGAGCGTTTGGTCGCGCACGCCGTTCACACCCGATACCCGCGGTAATACGGGCGAGTACGGCGCGCACGACCGCCGCGCTCGGCCCGAGCGCAGCGTAGGTAGGTATGACGCGGCCTATTCATCGCGAGCGGACAAAAGAAAATAGTGGTGAGGTAGTTTGTACCTGTTGTAAGTATCGATATATTTTATATTGTGAATTCTAGATTGACAAATATTTTTAATCAAGCTATTTTTGTGTTTTGGAATTTTATGTAGATAAAACAATTCGGATAATTTATAAATGAAAATATCTATTTTAGGCAGACCTATTTTCAAATGTAATTTGTGAAGGTTTGTTCGAAACGGTGTGTTGTAAGAGTATTTTAAGGCTTTATTTTGTATAACCTGTAGTTTATTTATATTGGTTTTGCATGTGCTGCTCCAGACAGGGCAGGCATATGTAATACATGGTCGTACCAGGGTGCGGTAGATACGTAATTTAGTGTAACTACTCAAGCTGGAACGTCTATTCATTAAGGGTTTCAGGGCATTCAGCGCCTTGACTCCTTTAAGGCAGAGTTTTTGAGTATTAGCGGTCCAGTTAAGCTTTGTATCGAGGGTTATACCCAGATACTTAACTGTGCGGCTCCATGGAATAAAATGACTGCCTATTTTTAATTTGCGCAAGGGCAGACGTCTTTGTCTTGTGAATAAGATAGCCTCGGTTTTGGAGGTATTGATCTTTAACTTCCATTTATGGAAATATTCTAGCAAGCGTTCCAGTGCAAGCTGGAGGCGACCAATAATAAGATCAATATCAGCTGAGAACGTGTAGCATGCTGTGTCGTCGGCGAAACAGGCAATACTAGTGCGGGGTTGTATTGGAATGTCATTCAAATATAGCAAAAATAAGTACGGCCCTAATATGGAGCCTTGTGGCACACCAGCAGGTACAGGCATGGTTTGCGAAATGTTTGTATCAACATGGACGTTAAATTTGCGATTTTTTAGATAAGAGTTAACAAGTGCCACAAGTGGCAGTGGAATTTGGATAGAGACTAGCTTATGTAAGAGTGCCTTGTGCCAAACGCTGTCAAAGGCTTTCTCGATGTCAAGAAGGAGCATCCCTGTTGACATTTTTTTTTTTTTTTTTTTTTTTTTTAGTACAATTGTCTGTTTCCCTCCGCGTGGCGGAGGCCTTTGTTTAGGTTTTTGGTTATATTTGCAAAGTATTTATATATACATATTATATATGTGACCTTAAGGGTCTTAATGAATTTTTATATATATATATAGTGTACATGTTGATTAAATATAAAATATTATGGTATAAGTTTATATTACGAACTTGATTGTTAATTTATAACTAAAGGTATCTATCTGATACTGTTGCCGAAGTTTGATTCATTGCAACGTTTTAAGTAGCATGTATACATACCCGTAATGCTTAAACTACGGAGTGTACACATTTTTTACAGGTTGTAAGTGTATTTGAAATAAAATGTTGTGACTCTCAGAGTCACCGCGTTTTATTTCTGTTCAAAGCTTCACCTGTGACTTTGATGCAGAAGGCGATGAGATGCGGTCTGGAATCCTTCCTAGCCATCAATTCACAGATTGATTCAGCCGTCAACTGGGATTGCGTTGCGATTTCCAGATCGCATCTATCCGCTTCGTATTTTGGGCACCTTAACAACAGGTGGAGTATCGTTTCTACTGTACCTTCTTCACAGATGCATCGAGGGCTCTCTTTAAGCTTAAAACGATGTAGGTATTCCGAGAACCCCCCGTGTCCTGTGAGCGCCGCAGTCAGAAGTGGCTTAGTCTTTATTTTTTTTGATTACGGAGTAAGCTTTTGCGGCATCTGGGAAAAAATGTTTTGTGGTTCCCGCTGTTGTACCACTCGTGTATCTCTGGTTCCAGGTGTCGATGGTGTTTCTCCTTATTTCGGTCTTGGCGTGTGATATGGGGCATTTATCGTATTCGGCCGACCGTTCTGTGTCAAGTGCCGCTTCTTTAGCCAGTATATCCGCGCGCTCGTTTCCGGGTATGCCCACGTGAGCCTTCACCCAGTATAGTTGCAAGTTGCATCCCCTCGACTTAATGGTGTCTATGTTCCTTCTTATTTCGAAGCCCAGGGGATGAAGTATGTCTGGGTTTTGGACCATTTCAAGAGACGATCTCGAGTCACTCAGCACAGCCGCATCTTCCCACTGTTCTTCGAGCAGTAGCTCAGTAGCTTGATATAACGCGTACAGCTCAGCTTGGAAGACTGTGCAAAACGACTCGAGGCGTATCTTTTTTGTTTTGATTTCGCGGCCGTTCTTCCAGCAGGTGTATGCCGCTCCAACGTTCCCCTCCAGCTTGCTCCCGTCTGTGTATATCTGTACTTCAGGGAGCTGCTGTTGTTCCGAAGAGT
Source organism: Macaria notata (assembly GCA_927399415.1). Lineage (NCBI taxonomy): Eukaryota > Metazoa > Arthropoda > Insecta > Lepidoptera > Geometridae > Macaria > Macaria notata. The sequence goes on from OV656752.1 coordinate 6,641,943, forward strand.
CAGTTTGAGCTTCGGATAGTCTAGCAAACTCGATTTCGTCGACTTGAGCAGGGTGTGGTGCTTCTGTGTGACAAATCCTCTTTTCTATCTGTTTGCCATCTGCTAGTATCGACGGTATGCCTCTTTTAGCTTCGTACAACTTAGCTGCTTCTCTAACCCTGAGGTCTAAAGGGAGTAGCCCAGTTAGTAAGAGTGTTGCATTTAAGGACACCGTCCGATACGCTTGTATGTTGGATACGCTTTACCCTGTTGACATTTTAAGGTTAAGGTTATGTGCCACCGTGTCAGCCACTCTCGCGAGCTGCTGAACCGTGGAATGACCCTCTCGAAAGCCTAATTGCTCATTTATAAGAAGGTGGCTGGAAGCTTTTAAGAGTTGCCGGTATATCACCTTCTCAAAAAGTTTTCCTAGACACGGGAGCAGGCTAATTGGACGGTAACTGGTGGGGTCTGATGGGTCTTTACCAGGTTTATGGATGGCAATTACCTTTGCAGCCTTCCACGAGTCTGGAAAGTAATTTAAACTTAGGCAAGCATTAAAGATTTTTGTTATTAGCACCAAGCATTTACGTGAGGCATTTTTTATTAGTATGTTTGCTATATTATCCACACCAGGAGCTTTGCGAGTTTTCAATTTTAAAATGTATTTTTTAATCTCAGAAGGGTGGACCATGGCGCAACCTTGGGTAACTATGGAGGAATCATTAAGGGTTTCGATTGTCTTGTTAACGACTGTGTCTTCGCTACTATGCCAGTCATGGGTTAACAACATATTGCCTAGGAAGGAACCGGCTAAGATATTACATTGTGACTGCTGGTCCGTAGTTAAGGCACCATCTGCTGTGCGAAGTGCAGGAATTTTAATTGAGTCAGATGAGCGTAGACTACGGACGAGTCGCCACAGGTCATGCCCAGGATTATCAACTCTGCTTAGTTTGGTATGCCATTTCTTCTCATTGTTGGAAGTGATCGCAAGTTCAATATCACGCTTGAGCTGTTTATATTGATAATTAAGAATCTTGCGCTTCAAGTTATTGCTTTCTGTTGAGATTAGCCTACGCAATCGATTTTTCGCTTTGATCAGGCGCCTAACTCGTCTGGGTAGCGTACATTGGGACCAAGGTTTAAAAGTAGAAGTAGGAACGCAGCGGTCTCTAGCACTGATTAACAACTGGTGTAAATTAGTAACAGCAAGGTCAATGCTCTCTTTAGAATTGCGTAATGAAGAAGTAAGGGTGATATTTGAATCAAGAATTTTTCTATATTTAGCCCAGTCAGCTTTAGCAAAATTTAGTTTTTTAATCGGAACTCGAGTAACTGAAGTGTAATATTTAACAAATACGGGATAATGGTTTGATGACAATGCAGGTATAGTTACAATTTCGTTGGGTGGGTCTAAATTTTTGCTTAGCAAGAGATCAGGTATAGATGGAGTATAATCAGTACAGTAGTGCAATAGGGTCAAGTCTCTGGGCGCATGTACTACATAATCATTGTCTAGCATATGTTCGTAAAGTGTCCGGCCTCGTGAGTTTACAGGGCCAGGCGACCAAAGAGGATGTTTGGCGTTATAATCGCCCATTGCCAGAACTTTGGTCCCGGTGGACATGACACAATCAATATCGCTTGTAAGTAGCGGGTTATTTGGGGATTGATATATATATATATATAACATAGGTAGTTCACGGGGAACAAGGGTTTGTTTAACCAATTCTGACAATATCACATATGAAGTCAAAGTAATAATAGACTTTTTTTAAAGTCGGTTTAAAGTGGCATTTCGATTGGTGTGGAACGAATTGAAAATGATCAGCTTTACCTTCAGTTTAACAAGACTTTTAAACTAGACATTAGGACTAACTTACTAGTGTTTGCCCATTCCAGTTTTTTAACCCTTACCCAGTAGATGCGCAGGTATGGGTCCATCGCTCCTCACGGTGGTCTCTCCATACCGCTGCACCAGCTTCCTCCGCACGTATGTGAATAGTTGCTTGTACAGAGGTACTATCTGGTTGTACATTTCTTCCACGCTCGCTCTGAAGGACGTGTCTTCGTATGCTAGACGCATTTGTTCGCCGGCGTCGCGGTATCCTGGGAAATAAGTAGATTTAATAAGTAATGGTTTTAGATAGCTTTCTCTTAGATTTTTTCTGAGTATGATGCTAGTGAAGAATATGCTTCTAAAAAGAGAGAGAATGGTAAAAAAAATGTATGTTGTTATTGTTTTAAACTATTTTTGTCCACTTAAATTTGGAGTTACAGAACAGAAGACGTAGGTTCAAACCACTTTACTTTCATTATTTATTTTTGTAACGTTTTTCAGTTTTACAATCTCTATTCCCCTTGAACTATGATTTGTCGGTCTTCAAGTCGAGAGTAAACCGGTTTCTTCTAGGCAAGCGCGCTAGATCGTAGATTACAACGTTGCTTAACACCAGGCAAGTTGTAGTCAAGAGTGAGCCTATCTAATGTAAAAAAAAATTCATTACCATAGCTGCGTAGGTACGGCAAATTTTTACATTCACATAATTCTCACTAACCGGTTCATAATCACGATTCTAATCCAATGTCACATTTTAACTTCGAATCGTACTTTTTTCTTTTTTTGCTTAACATACAAAAAAATCAAGTTGAAATCCTACCCATCCCGATATTTTTGCATTTACCTGTTGCATGTGCAGCTTGGTTGGCAAGTTGCACGTATCTCATGAATCTGTTCTTCAGTTTAGGTCCAGTCTGGTCGCGGAAGGAACGCCACACGTAGAGAAGCTCGCTCTCTATCCGGGAGTGGGCTAGGATCCTGGGAATAATAATATTGTGTAAAATTGTTTAAGAACCTAATATTTGACATTGTTATTTGTAAGTGACATTATAAATTATTATGTAGTATTATTTCCTATGACATTTTATAAAATTATTTAAGAATCCTAATTTATAAGATTAATTGATTAAGAGAATTTATAAGATTTTTATAAGATTTTTTATATTTGACATTGTTTGTTTGTAAGTGACTTTAATTTTTTTATGTAAACTGAACTTTCTTTGACATATGTAGCTTAAAAATATTTTATTTTATCTAATATTAGAATTAAATTAAATTTATCTACTTAAATAAATCTGACATTGTTTGTTTGTAAATGACATTATGTACACATTTTTATGTTTTTATCTTTAATTCTTTCGTTAATAATTAGTATTAAGTTATATAAATGATTACTGTATTATATGACGTACCTATTGTAGCGCAATGTTATAGGGTCAATAAATATATTTGAATCTTTGAATCTTTGAATCTTAGAAGTATTTAATTATTTGTAATTTATAAGGATGGATCAGACAGGCTGGAGACCGTACTATATATGTGGCACGTTGGAGAAGAGGCCTATACTCAGCAGTGGGAAAACACGGGCTAAAATCATGATGATGATGAATGAGGATTGCGCCTCTTGTATAATTCAATGTCCTCTAAACCGAAAAAGTAGGTGGTCATGGCGTCCTGTACTTATATGAAATTGTAAAAATTTAATAAAATTTGAGAATAATGTTCTACAATGATTTACTCTTTCATCTCTTTCATTTTATTATTTCCTATATTTTAAATGACGTACCTTGATATCTCTGGATCAATTTGCATATCACAGTAGTTGGAGTCGGGAGTTTCAGTGTAAGGCTGGTAATGTTGATACGGCTGGTTGGTCAGCTGATAGCTCGCCTGTAATTTCAGAGAATATTTTAGTTTAATTCAGGAATAGAATTGCCTTGCCCTTTTTTATGTTGTAGTTTAGAAGTAGTATGTTTAGCTTTCTTTCCTTGTTTTTATATTTTATTATTGTAAATAAAGAGTTACATACACGGTGATAAAAAAAAACTTTTTTTTTATAGAATATGTTGATATTTTCTATAAAAATATATGCTTTCGCTATACCATTAAACTAATTAATAACGTCCAACTACAACCCTGTTTTTAAAAATAGTTGTTGTCTTATGAAGAGTTGTAGACCTACTTTGGTAAACAAGTGCAAAAATACTAAGCGGGACAGGGATCGAACCAATGGGGGTCGGAATATGAACCTGACTAAATTTCACAATACTAGCGGTGCTTTATGGTGTTTTGTCTGAGTAAATCCATAAAATTATGATGGCTATGAGTTCATTCAAGGTTCAATCTATCCCTATAAACAATATCTTTCGAATCAGTACCCACATACATACACACTCACAGACCATTGGAATATCAGTCTTCTTCTTATCGAATGTTGTAGTTGCCAACTCTAGTGTCAAAAGTTTATCAAGCCACCCGTAGGGTCATTAACAGGGCATAACGTTGGAATACCTGATAAGGTGGTGGTTGGTAAGATCCGGGTTGCTCCCCGAATGCCATCCTGGGTATATGAGGGTCGTAGGGCTTCTGCCCGTACGGACAGATCTTGGCAGAGTTGTAGATCTCTTTCATCTCGGATATTAGATGCTGGAGCTGGAAGGGAATAGTAGATACTATATGAGAATAAAAATAAAATCTTTTGAATAAAGAAACTATACATTTTAGACTTTAAACACATAAATCCATGTTATGTATTTAAAGTATATGGTATGACCGAATCTTCTCGTGTTAAAAGAAGGTTTTTATTTACAATAATAATATATAAAAACAAAGGAAAAAAAATAAACATACTACTACTAACTACTACAAAAAAGGGGCACTTAGAAAATCTTTAGAAAAGCCTAAAGATAATCTCAGTGCTCCAGCCCACTACCAGAGGGCAGCGTGCCCAGCATACTGGCCGCATTACCACGCTGGATGGCAATGCTTATACGTTGAGCCAGAAAAAGGCCAGCATTTTGGTCACGCGTCGCGTCTACCAAGCGCTCCGAGAGGTTTTGGAAAAAGATGAAGTAAATATTGTTAAACCCGCGATAACCAAAATAAGTTAAGAGTTTAAAATTTTAAAAACGACCATATAACTCCTATAATATATTCTCCTTTTTGTGTCAAGTTGTGTAGTATTGTACTTACCTCGGTAAACTTATCATCAGGTAGAGCAGCTCTGCTGGACTGGACTATCTTCATCAGTTGACGACGGGCCTGAGAAGTCAAATTAATAGTCTTTAGTATATAACACACTATCACATCAAAATACTTTTATAATCAAGTCAAAAGTTTATAAGTAGGTATAATATATCATCATGTTTTTTCCTTTAGCTTGGATGATGATGACAAAATTTTGGAGTCCGATAGTTCAGTTTTGACAGTCAAGCGATGAAACGTTTGAGCTCCAGAAAGATACAAAAACGACACTGTGGTTCAGCTTTATTATATGTACATACCGCAAAATGGAACTATGGTCAATTGCAAATCCGTTTTAGTTTAAAGAACCATACCTGTGGCTCAGACAGCCTGGTGGCATCGAATGCAGCCGCCTTCCTCCAAGACAGCCTCTCGAACTTGGAGCTGAGAGCGAGCTCCTCCATCATGCGACGCTGGTTGTACTCCGTTATGTTGGTCACGAACTTCCATTGGGACATTGTTACTCTGAAATTGTTGAAGAGACCATTTTTAAACGAGTTCTTTTAAAACAAATACGTTATTAATTCGATCTGTATGTTTGTGGTTTGAGTTTCGATAAAATTTGAGTATGATATGATCTATTGAGCATTTGTGACACATTTAGTGTGTGTATGTTTCTATGTTTATCTGGGGTCACGCTATATGTTCGGTGTCACGTTAGTGCCTACACTATAATAATTATAGTCGTAATATTTATCTAAATAGTTCAGGCCTTAATGTTCGTACACGAATTTCTCGAAAACCATTACCTACATGATGTGGAAACGAATATTTTTTGTATATTAGGTATGTTTTCTCACAGGAAATAGCCCAAGATTGACTAAAATTTGATCGGTAGTTTTCGAGATATGGTTAGATATTGGTGCCAGCCAATGCTATTTATAGATATACTATTTTCCAAAACCTCTCGGAGCGCTTGGTTGACGCGACGCGTGACCAAAATGCTGGCCTTTTTCTGGCTCAACGTATCAGCATTGCCATCCAGCGTGGTAATGCGGCCAGCATGCTGGGTACGCTGCCCTCTGGTAGTGGGCTGGAGCACTTAGATTATCTTTAGGCTTTTCTAAAGATTTTCTAAGTGCCCCTTTTTGTAGTAGTTAGAAGTAGTATGTTTAGTTTTCCTTCACTTGTTTTTATATTTTATTATTGTAAATAAAGTATTTATCGATATTAAGATATTTATTTGACAAAACACTGGGACTTACTTAACATCACTTATAACTAGATTAATGTATACAATGTTAATGTGTTTCTTGTGAACCCCGCCCGAACTAGGCCTGGGCCTGTATCTCGGTGGTTCGTATTAAGTCGGTATTTTTTTTACAAAACCTTGAAAGTACTAAAGCATGTCACCTGTAGCACATTCCAGAAGCTTCTCTGTCATATTCCCGAAGAAACTGGGCAGCTTCCATCGCGTTGGTGTTCGAACCCTGGAATACATGAAATAACAATACTGGAATATATATTTTTTTCAGTTCAAAAGAGTAAAGGTCGAGCAAGACATACCTACTGCTTGGACGCCGCTATAAATTGCAGCTTACAGAAGTGATAGCGATCTGTCCCCTTAGACTAGAGGCGTATTTAAGTGAGTGTACTGACGCATACTCATGGAATAGACCAATGTATGGGATTGATAACACGATACGCTCCGCGGGGGGAAAATTTATGTCAATCCCATATATTGTCTTTCTATTCCATAAGTTAAGTATGCGTCAGTACGCTCAAATATGCCTCTTGTCTAAGGGGGCAGATCACTTTGTCCCAGACATTACGTTCTTCATTAAGAAAATCCTGAAGCTTTACTGTAACCTTGTATATGTAAATCAAGATGATTACTTTGTCTCATGTATGTCATGCATGCCAGTAATCATGTAGGTTGTCATCTCATGAAGGTCAAGAAATAACATTACTTGTACGCTTGTAACTTATTTAATTCTTTTAGGATTTCCCGTCGTTTGCCTTTGTTATCTAAAGTAGATCTTTTTTTAGCTGACTGCTAAAAATAAGGAGATCCTCGATTCAACTTAATGTTTTTTTACACTGTAGGTATTTAAGGCATAATTGTTTTTTTTTGTTAAATCTGCCATAATATATGTTTTCTTTATCTATTTCTTTCATTTTAACCACTAATTCACCCTAACACAAGCGAGATAAATAAGCTCGTTGCTTAACATCAGGCGAGTTGTAGTCAAGCGTGAGCCTAAGTTTTTAAAAAAATATTGTGGCTTAAGGTAGAAGAGCATAATACGCATGGACTAGTATGGAATATTTATATTTAAGACCCAAGTACATAGTAAGGAATTGTAGACGCGGTCAGTCCTTGGATGGGTGACCGAGCAAGATACGTTTATGCTTTTGGGAACTATCGTGGTTTGTCTGAGTATAAAGTCTTAATAGTCGTAAAACCATATGAGATGCTTCTTAATTGCTTTGAAAACTCTTGACACCATTGTTTCCTACTCTCTTACTTACATCTCTCTATTTCCTCATGACAGGGTCGTGACTCCCCCGCAGAATGAATTCGTTGAGGGTCTCTTGGGCAGATACATCATGGTAGGCGCCCAGGGAGACAGGAGGAGGGTCCTTCCACGGGATACACCTATCCTCGGTTGTTATAACATACTTAAAAAACTTACTCAGGCACTTTGTTTTTCAAGGAACTTAGTATGTGTTTGCTACTTTACCTATAGACTAAAGTGCGCTTCAATATATTTTTTGATATGATCACATCTCCGACACCTACATGTTGGTGGATTGATCGACGAACATATACAAAAAAGTATGTGTTTATAACTGGTAAAACCTTACTGAAACTCTGGAGAAATATGTTGTGTTTTTCCGCTGCGACTGCTCCTTAACCGACTTCAAACAACAAACTTGATGGTTTTTAGGTGTGTTCCTCCATATACCACCGCCACACCTCACCTCCTAACCAACGTGGCCTCCGTGGATCTCAAGATCTTCTCACATCGCACCTTGTGTCTTGAAGCTTTGTTGTTCTCTTTCGGCAAGATATTCTCGTCGACACGTGTTTCGCCTCTCCGCGAGGCATCCTCAGGACTCGTGTTGACTCTTCGAACGTCGGTCCGAAAGACCTTCTAAAACCTTGTTAGGACCATGCCAAAACAAAGAGGCTGCTTAGAGCAATGAGGTTTTAGAATATCATTGGCTTAGAGCGTTTGAAAACTCTAGACTTTAGAGATCACCACTCTCATACTAACTTACATTGTTATTAAAGAATCTAAGAAAGTAGTTAATATAAGTACTTGTATTAGTTAAAGTAGAGCGTCACAAATAATTAGCCACGAGCCGCGGCGGCAGCTAGGGACACTTTACGCACACTTGCACATCTGACACAAGTATATTTTGTATAAGTAAGTAATAACTTGGATGTAAAAATGTAGCGAGCGTCGTTTGTCGTGTTTTGGTGACTTTTTTTTTTTTTTGAAACATGGGCTTGTGCTCTGTACTGTTGAGCAAAGGTCGACGCGGGCAGTCCTTGGATGGGTGACCGATAAATGGCATTCCTTTTGGGTTCCGTGGGTCGGATCGGATGACACGTTAAATGGTAGGTCCCGGCTGTTTGACTAGTACGGCAGTCGTTAAGCCATGTCAGAGGTCCTTAGGGCGGCTTGATAATCTGTCGACACCAGAGTTGGCCACTCTCATTAGAGGAAGGTCTATTTTAACGTTCGAAAAGTTAAGATCTATTTAAATTTTCATTCTCTTTCTTGAGTCGTATTTTCTCATGACAGAGGGTCGTGACTCCTCCGCAGAATTAATTCGTTAGGGGAGTTCTCTTGAGCAGATATGGTTAACTACGCATTTCTGAAGAAGCTGCTAATTTCAGAATAAGGGGCTTCAAAAATACTGCATATAAGCTTATATACTTTAGTATAAATTAGAAACTTCTATCAAATTCGAAGATTAGAATCATAATCTTCTAGGTAAGCGTGTTACACCCTAAGCTGCAGCAATGCTTAACATCAGGCAGGCTGTAGTCAAAAGTAAACCTATCCCACGTAATTTTTCTATTAAATTAGATAATAAACAAGGTAGGTATTACATTAGAATCTGGGTCAGTGTCTAAATGACAGACAGACCGACATTAGAACAATGGGCCGCACTTTCGCTGATCGAAAACTAAGCTTAACTGGTCAGGCGTTAAAAATACTGCCTATAGCTTATTGCCGTATCCTGAACCTACGTACATAATTTCGTAGTAAAATATTGTATAGTAAGTATTATGTTTATTTATTTCATAACTAGTGGACCCCCGCGGCTGCGCTCGCATTGTTTTAGGGTAAAAAGTAGACACAACCCACACACACACTTCCAAGACTTCATACTACCTACATACCAAAAATCATGATGATCCATTCAGCCGTTTTTGCGTTATGAGCGTTTAAATAAACAGACAAACAGAGACAAACAAACAGGCAAAATTTCTAGAAATTGTTGAAACGTGCTCTTTTAAAATCGAATGTCTTCGTTGTGCAGACTTTTAACTTTCTTCAGCTGTAGGTATATACCTACGTCGTAAGTATAGGTAAAACATATCGTCTTAAATAAACAAAAAGCCCCCAATTTGTCTGTAATTTCTCACGATGCGCAATTTAGTGGCAATCTCGTAGGCGAGGCGTGAAGGAGGCTACAAAAACTGTTGTTACATGTGGTGACACACCATGACATGAACAATGGTGGATACAATCCAGGGGTCTTCAAATCTAGAGCCCTCTTCTTATCGAATGAGAGTGTGCAACTGTTGTTATCCGAGCCTTGTTGAAGTAGCATCTCGCGGAGTTACCCGCGCTAATTTGAGATAGAAACTACCTACCCTATATGTTGTTCCACGCTCTAATCTACCTTCATGCCAAACATCACGAAAATTGTTGTAGCCGTTTTGAGCGCGAAGAAGTAACAAACATACAAACTCACGCACAAACTTTCATTTACGACGTGTACCTATAATAATTATCTACTTTAGTCAGCTTATGACGTTTTTGATCACATCTATGTATTCTTATTGATGCGATTTATGTCAATTTAATCTAAATATAGAACACTTAAAGGTGACTGACTGACTGACATAGTGATCTATCAACGCACAGCCCAAACCACTGGACGGATCGGGCTGAAACTTGGCATGCATAGGCAGATGTTATGACGTAGGCATCCGCTAAGAAAGGATTTTTGGAAATGTGAAATAGATGTTTCGATGTTTCATGCGAGCGAAGCCGCGAGCACCCACTAAAAACGTCAACAAGCCTTTTCCTTACAGAAATAGCACTATTTTCTCTTCTGCTTATTTGTGTAATTGCTTAAGGTACCGCATATTACAAAATAAGAAAAAACAAACCAGATAGAGAATAATTTCCTTTCTCGTCTAGAAAATCCAATTAGACGACTATCGCCGCATCAGAAAGTAAATTAATCGTCGATTTATCATCACTTACCATCCTGAAGTAGTCTTCACAACACGCATCTTGGAAAAGAAACGCGAATAATGCTAAATGCACCAACCGTGATAAGTTCATTTTAAATTTAAAAAGTTAACTGTCAACGCACTTTCTTCTTTTTTAATCGATCATTATTTTTAACAATTATTATTTTATTAATAAATTAAATTGAACAATATCCAATTATAAACTTTATTTCATTGGTTAAGATTTTTTTAAATAAATCACAATTTATTTATCAACATACAAGCATAATTAAAACATTTACACACAGAATCGAATTTGCATAATATATTAATAAAAACTCTTTCGCGGAACAACTGTTCGGATTTTTGGCGGGAATTATGATGTTTGACTTTTTTACCAGGGGTTAAGGCGGTGCACGCATTTAACGTGAATTATTAACATAATTTATGAAGATTTTATTGTTTTCTTGTGTATTTTTTCAGTATTTTACGCGTGTGTCGTATAGAAAACTGTCTTGCGGGCTTTCTTGTCGCTGACTGGAGTAATGGATCCGTTGCTTTTGTTTTCTACATGGTTTGCTGAGCACGGTTGTATGCATGGGCGCGGCTACAAGATGGGACAAAATGGTTTATAATATTTTGATGCAGGTCGGGAAGGGACTGGCATTGTTATGGTACTCTTGTATCTGTATGTATTTCTTTAAAATATAAATAAAGACTTTAAATGGAGGAGGATTTTCTGAATTCGACTGCATGTCTTAGTTGTTTAAACTACTTTCAACACATAGTTTATAAGACAATATAAAGGCTATGCTTTAGTTATCAGCAACCCTGTCTAAGTAGCTACTCCTGATAGCACTTCTGCTATGCATTACACGCATTAGATAATGTACATAATACCGCCTGCACAAACTACTCAAGCAAATCACTTATGGTATGACTTAAACAAGGGAATATTTTAATTTCAATTTAAATCGAGTTAAAGTCGCATTTAACTTTGCTGCTTCTTTTGTAATGAAGGCTGACTGACTCTTAAGTACTATAATGAAATGATTATAAACATTCAGACCTTTTTTGAAGTTGGTAAATGACTAACTAAAATAATTACAGGGTTAGGAACTTTATTTTTGAATAAAACGAAGTTAAAAATTCCTATGTCAGTACCTCAAACACAGTCATTCATTTTTGCATCTATAAAAATACATGACACTAAAACCACCCAATCTCAAACGCTTCAAGACAAAAGGCAACGGGCCTAGTGTTACATTTCAACACAATGCTACGTAACTTTAGTCGCTCGACATGCTCCGAAACACATTCATTGTTAGTTGTTACTAACTCTCTAACTAGAGAGGGCTCAGGACGAATGTGATACCTAAGTGGGAGTGACATTGTACCCTGCTGTATGTAGGACTGGTCTTGCTTATTTACAAAAAGTTATAAAAAAAACTTGGGTGAAATTGTAACAAAAAGGTTGAATATTTTAATGAATTGGTATCACATATTTATTTCAAAATAAATAACTATAATAAAGTTTCAAAGCTAGGAAGTAAAGAATAATTAAGTTTTATGGTGATTACTAGGAATATGCTTAAAACTATATAAAACAAAACAAGACCGACACCAATATCACCTTGGGAGGAGGCTTATTCCTAACAGTGGCTCGAAAAGGGCTAAAGATGATGAAAAAGACACACCTAGGTACAATTCCCTGAAAATAAATATATAAATAAAATAAATAAATATTCCGGGACATTGCACACATCGCCATCTACAATTATATCAATACAGTTTTGACTGGGACATTTGGTAAACTGGTACCAATTAAATCACCATTGATATACTATTAACAATTCTACCATTTGATTTGAGTTTCAAATAATCGTTGAATGAATAAATCTTGAATTACAGTAAATTACTGAGCATATTCTTTGCACTTAGGACGATCTCTTGCTGTTTTATGTCAACTCCCTAGCTGGTACTAGAAGCATTGAATAAAAGATAGTACCTATAGGTACTTGAAAGGTATTTGAAAACTCTTGACACTAGAATTCGCTACTACCAGTAATTAAAAAAGAAACTATTTATTTGTGTAAAAAGATTACATCTATGTATTTCAAGAATAGAAGCACTATCAGTCTTTTAGCCTAAATAATGTTAAGTTCTAATTTACAATTGATTACTTAAATTTCATATACATAAATACACACATAACTCACACTTATAGTAAATAAAATCTAACAAAAATATGTAAATAAAATTGCCCAGAAATATTCAAATATACACATATGTACATAATAATGCATGTGAATGAATTTGCCAATAAAAACAAAAACATCATAATCATAAAATCAATCTTCTATCTCTTAATTTTGCTGTTCCTCAGCATTCCTAGATATCCAGCAAGCATTCGATAGAGTCTGGCATAGAGGACTGATGTGCAAAATAAAATCATACCTACCACATAACCTCTACCTCCTCCTGCAATCCTACTTGTCGGATAGGCTTTTCCAAGTACAAGAAATGAACGCCATGTCGCAGTTCTATGAAATCAAAGCTGGAGTCCCACAGGGATCCGTTCTGGGACCGGTACTGTACACTATCTACACGGCGGACCTTCCCCAAGTGGAAAACGTCACTATAGCCACTTTCGCTGACGACACAGCAATTTTAGCCAATCACAGCGACCCTATAGAAGCATCAGAAAACCTACAAAAAGGCCTGGACGAAATAACTGCATGGCTAAGCAAATGGAGAATTAAAGCCAGTGCGGCAAAGTCTGTCCATGTTACGTTCACACTTCGCAAAGGAAATTGTCCTCCTGTACAGCTAGCAGGATCCACACTGCCTCATAATGACAAGGTTAAATATCTAGGCATGCACCTAGATCGCCGCCTAACTTGGAAAGATCATATCATGACTAAAAGAGACGAGTTAAAAATAAGATACCAAGGCTATTCTTGGTTGCTTGGACGGAACAGCAAGTTGTCTACAGACAATAAACTCCTTATATATAAGAGTGTTCTCAAACCAGTCTGGACTTATGGCATCCAACTATGGGGAACCGCTTCCAAGTCTAACATCACCGCCCTGCAGAGGATGCAAAATACCATACTCAGAACTATTGCTGGAGTGTCGTGGTACACTACCAACGCAGAAATCCATGAAAACCTAGAGATGAAGACTGTGGTTGAGGAAATCAGGGCAATCACTAACACTTACAGCAATCGTTTGGCAACACACCCCAACGTCCTGGCCGCCAATCTAAGAACCTGCCAGTATAAGCCTAGGCTTAAACGGAAAACTGTATTACCCCGTGACCAATAAGAATAACAGAGACCTAAATCTAGTATGAAAAAGTAGAAGCACTCAATGGAGAGCTCACTTACACGACAAAAAGCTCCAAACTCATCTGCTCATAGTGCAATCTGATCGCAGATAGATACAAGATTAAAAAAAAAAAAAAAAAAAATTTTGCTATCAAACCCAATTTGACCTTGCGATCTTCAAAGCGAGAGTGAATCGGTTCTTACTGGGTAAGCACGCTCCATCTTAGACCCTAATGATTGCTTACCATCAGGCGTATTACGGACAAGTGCAACCCCATTCCTTTAAAAAAAAAATGTTGGCAGAACATGGTATTTTCATCATGGTATTGTAAACTTATTACTACGCTTCACATCTTAGTAGATTCCTTACAAATCAGTTACTTTATTCAATTCAATCAAAATTGTCTAATCTAAAATCTAAGCCTTTTATTTTGAGTAGAGTGTATTAACCACTATCCATCTTTTAACAAACTAGCAAAACCCGCGAACTCCGTTTCGCCACCAGATGGCTTTGTTTTTTTTATAAATCTAACGGAGCCCGAGACCTTTCTAACAAATGCAAAACCGTGGAAATCGGTTCGTGCGTTATTTTTATAAAGTAGATGTGGTTTAAATATAAGTCTAGTACATTGAAAATAAAAAGTCAGTTCTTGTTTCCAAGGCCAAGACTTCCACGTGTTTTTCAACCTATAGTCAAAACAGCGTTCGCAAATTGTCTGCCCACAACATTTTGACATTTTTAACATTTTTAACACTTTTATAACATTTTTAACACATTTTGATTATAATGACAGAAGAAAGAAATTTAGAACATCAAAAACGGACTGCATATTTTCAAAGTCCTGGACTAATAGTTAAACTATGTTTTGTTATAAGGCCCTATGGTTTGAGTTTGAATGCATGTTCTAATTTAGTACAAAAATGGTCTACCTTTCACCACAGTGTAGTTTATGTGAATGTTACTGTAGGATATGGTATATGCCGGATTATAATCACATGATCTACATATTTTTTAAACAGTTCCACTGTCAAAATTAACAATAAGAGTGGACTGTGCATTATTTAAAGCCCTTAGCTGCAAAAATAGTAGTGCTGCTACATAAATCTTCTCTAGCCAATGCAATATGGCCAATGATAATGATTATTATGATCCACTTTTGTTATTAGTGCCTTTGGGTCTTATTACAAAACGTGGTTTAAAAATATTAGTCTAGTCAAACTGTACCAATGCTAAACCAAAGTTCCAATTTGATGTTGACATTTTGATTGCTTGTATGTTATGTCTGAACAACAAGAACCCACTTTTTATTTTCAAAAGTCCTGGACTAATATTTAAACTGCATTTTGTAATAAGATGGTTTAAGTTTATGGATGGGGCGTAAAAAGCTTGGACTTAAGCTTTTTGTAAAGAAATTTGGCTGTAAAATTATTGTGATCAAAATTTCTTGTGCCAGGTGATAGAGTAGTTACAATCAAATATTACACCTACAGCGTGTTAAGACAAAATTATAATAGAGTTCATAAATTTTTCACACACATACATGCTCAGTTCCCTAATCAGGTATTATGTGAGTTCTATCTATATCATTAACAATATTCACATTGTTTTCCTCCCTCGCAATATTGAAGAACTTTTTCTTCGACGTATCAATGTTGTGCCGTCTCTTCATATGTTTCTTATAATTCGACCCGTTTGTAAAGTCTCTTTGACAATATACACAGTTATACGGTTTATCTCCCGTATGTTGTCTTAAATGAAGGTTAAGACGAGTTTTGAAACGGAAGCTTTTGTTGCAGTATTCACATATGAACGGCATAAGATCCGTGTGAATTATGTAGTGGGATTTCAACAACCGCTTTACTCTGAAGCTTTTTCCACACTGTTCACAGACAAACGGTTTTGCTCCAGTGTGTAAACTGAGGTGTGATTGTAGGTTACCTCTAGCTCGGAAAGACATTGAGCAATGCTCACATTTATACGGCTTCACGTCTTCGTGAGTCATTATATGAGTACTTAATGTACCTTTAGTGTAGAACATCTTACCACACACATGACAAGAGAAATCTCTCGTCCGTTCTGTGTGTACATACTTATGCTGTTGTAAATTAGATCTGGACTTGAATTCTTTCTCGCAAACATCACATTTAAGGTCTCCAACCTCTTCTTTAACAGGTTTCCGTTTACATCCTTTTGTGAATAATATGATGTGGTATTGAAGTTCTTCAGTTGTTTCAAATAAGAAGCCACAGTTTTCACAAGTGAGGTATAAGTCTTCTTTGTGTGTTACATAGTGTTTCTTTAAGCAGTTGCTTCTGTTAAATAGTTTGTTACAGTATTCACAACAGTATCTGAGCGCTTTCTTGTGTTCTCTTACATGTTTAACAAACAATTTATAGTTGCTTACGTTTTTACTACAGTCATTGCATTTGAAGACTGCACAAGTGGTATGTATTTGCATGGAGTGGAGACGCAGAGATTGTACGTTTTGAAATGAGGCATCACAGTTGCCACAGCGCCAGGTATATTCTTCCCAAGTAATACTAGAAGCTTGCTCAGAAAAACCATTGTTTGGGTCACATTTTATTTTCTTCTTCAACTTTTTCTTATTGGCCATACTCAAAAGAGGTTTATCTTCATCGTCGGAGGTTTTAAAACCGTCTGAATGCAAACCTTCGTAACCATCGCGCTCAACTTTGATTTCGATGAGCAAATCATTGTCCATAGCCGAAAACTGCACTTCACACTCGTCATCCTCGCCTTTGATATCAGGCTTCGGTTCTTTAAACTTCTCCCAATCTTCATCGACAGGTTTTCCTACCTCTTCTTCGGCGTCAAGTTTGATGTTTACATCATCTTTCTTCAAGCATATTTCTTGAAGTTTCGTCTGCGCAGCACGAACGGTGGTCAGGAAACGGAACGTCCGTTCTAATTGGTCGAAGCACGAAAAGCAGATGCCGTTTGGAAGACCGGAAGACGTGGAAACGTCGATGTTTATCCACTGCATTTTTGTAACAATCATACAGAAGACAGCCACATCGTCCTCGGGTGATATAAGGTTTGATTTCAGCGTTGGCTCGGCGCAAAGCCGGCAATAACCTTCTTCCTCTTCAGCCATAGCTATTTAACACTTTATTGTACACGTTTAGTTTAGTAGAGAAATTAGTTTTATTTCAGCATTTCAATGCAAAGTTTACAAATTGGAAAGGAAAACATCAATCCATTTTGACGGGAAGCAATAATGCACGTCCAAATAATGCGCGGCCCGATATTGCACGGTCCTGGATTGTACGGGAAATAATTGGTGTACATGGCATCGTTTTATTGGGGCGTGCAATCCAGGGCCATGAAATACAGGCCTGTACAAGCTTGGTACGGACGATAAAGCACGACACCGTATTGTACAGCACGATAAATGGTGTACATGGCATCGTTTTATTGGGGCGTGCAATCCAGGGCCATGAAATACAGGGTTGGGGTGTACTTTACGGGATGCTAAACCTAACCTAACCTGTTGTAGTGCAAGTGTTGGACTCGAAGTCACTTGTCTGTGACAGAAGGTAGATTAGGTTCGTTAGGTTGCTTTCTACCACGCACATGCGACGACGAGCGAAGCGAGGAGGAGCCAAGTCCTGTTGTAGTCCAAGTGTTGCACGGGCAAATATTTCATGTACATGGCATCGAATTATCGGGGTGTGCAATATTGTGTCGCGCATTATCGCCCGTACCGGTTTGGTTCGGGGCGATAATTGCCGTCACGATAATGCGCATCCAATATTGTACGCCCCAATAATTGGATGCCAAATGGCATCGGAATACTTCCCGTACAATATAGGGACGTGGAATATAGGTACGTGCAATAACCGGACCCATTTTGACAGCTTCTAAGTTGATTGTTAAATCTTTATGTCAAAATGTATTTCTGGTTGCCATATTTTTTTTCGGATTTCTACCATTTTCTTGTCAGCGTTTGGTAGTTTTTATTTGAATAAATATTATTGGAACGCCACAGCTGTGATTTGATGTAGGTACGTATTATTTATATGCTACGAAAATGTTTCTAAAATTTAAAGATAACTCCGCTATATTTTATACTAGAAATTGAAGTAGTTGTTAATTTAATCCAGTACCTATTTCTTTATAATTTAAGTACTAATATTATGATAAACAAAAAATCTTGCATTAATTTTTTTTTTTAGGATAGGCTTGAAATTGTTAGAAAAATCCCTGAACGTATTGACGGATTTTAAATTAAAATAGTAACAATTAGGTGATAAAAACATGAACGACTTTAAAATAACAGACTAAGCAGTAATTGACTTGGAATTTGATTCAATCACAAGCATTGCCATCAGATCAAGAAATTAGAATTTCAAATTGTTAGTACATTCCCAGTACCTAGATAAGTTAACCATGTGACATCAAGTATTTGCGGAATGCGGATAGAATTTGCGATTTAGGTACATGAAATTTCTTATGGAGGCAGATAAAACTCTGACATATTATTATTATGTTACATCGACGTCTTGGGTGTACGATGCATTTGTGGGGCGAGCCCTCAAAGCATGGTGTACCTGGTAACCTGCCCCTCCTGCCCGCCACCTGCACCCTGTCGGACCTGAACGACGCCACGGAGGATGCAGTGAGAGTGGCGGTGTTCTGGTCTGCCAGACATATCTAGAGCTGACACTGGACACAAGCTCGATTTGAGAAGAAAACTTTTTATCTCGGATACTGGATTTATATCTGTTATTATAATACAGCGGGGCTCTGCTGGCAACGTATAAATTTAGAGTCTTCCGTCAGATTATCTGTAGTACTTAGTCAACCGTGAGATGATCAATGAATCACCAAAAATAGGTACGTATACTTATACTTGCGCATTAGATCTTTTCCAAGCAATCAATTCTGTGGGGGAGTCATGACCCTAAGAATATGGCTCAAATAGTAAGGGAGAAAGATCATAACTATGCAAACTAGCCATAACTCGAAAACTTCTCACACAGCTCTAGTTGCAAATTTCTTGGAATCTGCACAATTTTAAAATACGTTACAGATGTTTTTGCGCGTCGAGCGATACGCGTGCTGATTATTAATGCAGACGTTTCCATTCCACTGGTAGAGACCGCATGATCTGGTACTACGATTATTTGAATGGGTGAGGATTTAAGGGTTTTTTTATATCTTTGGATGAGAAATAAATCATATAACCACGTTAGAGTAAAATTGTGTTTGTTGGTCTGTTTTTCCTATTTAGTGATAGTTTCAGTAGTATAGAGTTTTAAAAGTGACATAAGCTAAATACAATGAAAGCAAAGCCACGGTCATTCACTAGTATTTCAATCAAAAAAAAAATCATTGCTTCTTACGCTTTTATGGGTGAAATATTCTTCTAACACTTCCTAGTAAATAAAAACAATGGAAACAAACATATCAAAAACACCCATATTATGTAAACCTTTTCGCCTAGGTCAATGGCATCTAGTACTTAGTATTCAAGTCTGAGCTAACTTAAATTGTGATTCTGTAGGTAAACACATAAATGGATAGATTGTAGAAAATACTAGAGATTTATCTTTATGGCCGAATCTAGACTTTTATCTGCGCCTAGTTTACTTTTTTAATGTTGATAGTTTTGTATGGAATATTAAGTTACCAAAATGTGGCTTTTTAGCATAAACTTTAGACAATGTCTAAATATTCACAGCAAACTTGATATCCTTGACATCGAGTAAAATAAGGTTATCAGTATTTTTTTATTTTATGTCTAATAAAATTACCTGCTTATAATTCCATCCTTGAAATGTAGGCTTAAAGGTAATCCCTAACCACGTAACAAATTCCATTTCGGCTAACTGTTTGAGGTTGTACCGTGTATGTCCCAAAATTTTGGAACAAACGTGTGAAGCATTGAAATTAGATGGACGGTCTGATATGTGATTGGCCGCTTTTGATCTGAATTATTGGTAGTCTTATTGAATTAGATATTTGTAAAAAATATTAATAAAATCTGTAGAAAGGCTTATCGATTTTTGGGTAGCCTTCTTGTATATGCATATTTGAAACAGATTTCTTTAGTTTTTAATTGAACCGATAATTATTGTACTATTATAAAACATAAATAGCTTCGCCTACCATACAAATACGTTCGAAGTATCAAAATCACAACTGTTTTACCTAAATTCACAAGCACATATGTAGGTCACAATTTGACAAAACAAGTGTAAACATCAACAGGACTTTTTTGTCTGTCGACTCAAACCCACACTAAATCCACTAACAAAATAATCCTGTCTTGTACCAATTTAAGTCCATAGTTGAAATTCCGCAAGCCTGTCCATTAGTGATCCAAGTACAATGACTTGGATGCAGATTTATCACCTGCCGAAATAATAACACTACTTCGTACGTGGATTGAAACTAACTAGCTGCTTAATAGGTTAAACATCTGTAGTAAGTGTTGTAGGCAATTTTATGTGCTGTGTGAATTTCGGAATGATTGAGCCACGTTTTCATTTGATTTGCGGTGAAAAAAATTATAGTTTGACTGTTCATGACTGTAAGCATAAACGATTAAAGGCTCTTTATATTTAACAATTTATAATGCTGAATTGATTTTTTTATGGTGTTGTAATAAATAGTTTTAATTGTATTATATCGTAAATTGTATTAGTCCTAAATCTAGAGTAAATATAATTTCGCTCTTATGCTTGTATATGCATCAAGCACTTTTGCATAATTCGCGTTAAATTACCTCATGCATGAAATATATTTTTTTAAATAAAAAATATTGTTATATTTTGCCGCAACAACAGTTGCGGCTTGATCAAAGAAAGCCGCAGAGGCGCATTACGAGGAAAACTTTGTCATTGCCATACTAAATACATTTATTTTTTTGGTAGTTTTTTCATATCGTTCATTGTACAATGTCCCGGGTATATTTTTAGTGTACATATTATATTATAATACAAAGTGATCAAATAAAACATAACTCAATAAATTATCAATTATTTTTACTCATAATTTCATAATGAAATCCTAATCTACGATTTTTTCCCACAACATGAGTCACAGAAACTATTTAACTGTTTACTACGTGTGTGAACAAGCCATTGATCAGTTACGGTATTATTTTTATACGCGTTTTTTTCAAACTACATTAGGATTTCTCCTCATGAACGCCAGAGCAAGCGCGCCAAAGCTTTGCAAGTAGCGTTGGCAAAAAAGTTACTACTTTTTCCGTACTTATAAAAACAGAATATAAATTCGATCTGTACTTATGTATGTGATTTAGTCAAAATTTTATAAAATATTAGTTTGATGATCTATTGATAATATATATCTCTCTTGATCTATAATGATAATAAATATCTCTCTTGAAAGGGATTTTTTAATACAGTATCAAAACGACAGACAAACAAAAAAATGCCCATAATACACATTTCTAATTACTTAATCCGACAAGAGCGTAGGTACATTTGTAATAAAAATAAAGGGAAATATCTAAGTGTGATTTACATGTATTCCTCATAATAAAATACTGATGCTTGCAATTTTTCTGCGATCAGTACCTAAATCCTCATTGCGAATTCTGCTTAGCTCCGTACATCACAGTGCGTTTATAAAAGACACAAATAACTCGGAATTTTAGCATTCCTATGTATTTTGCACACCGTACTGACCGTCCTTGGATTTGCTTTAGTTTTTAGCGCCAAAATATTTAAAAAGTTTTTAATAAAAAGTGTTATTAAATCTGTGAACGTGATTGAAAGAGTTTGGAAGTTCTTGTGAAGTGAAGGTAGTTTGTTTATTATAATTTTTAGTAATTATTGTAACATAGTAACGTGCAGTAAAACATTTTTTTTCTATTATTTAAATTACTAAATTAATTTTATGTTCAAAAAATTAAATGCAATAATTGTGATTAAGTCTATGTGCAATTTGTTGCTGAATTTGCTGAAAGTTTTTAACGGATCGTTGTGATTTTTGATATGGAGCCTATGGAGGTGGTATAAAGTCCTGGAAATAACACAGGAAATTTTTATTCCGAAACAACGCGAACGAAGACGCGGGTGTTCACACTATAGAGGTGAAAGTTCGTGAATGAGGAACTATGTTTTTTATTCCTTCATCAAATAGCTTATTCGATTTTAATGAAATTTCACGGATTAAACCTTGGATGAAAAGGCATTTTTATCCCGGATAAAAGCGTAACTTAACCCTGCTTAATCCTCCAATATTATAATTAAAGAAATCAACTGCAACACTTTTCTTAAACTTGCTTAACTTTATAGCCACTGGATTTTTAGCTCAGAGCTCAATACACTTCTGACGTACTGAACTAGTGCATACGATTGCAATTGTGTTCCTGTAATATGTAATGTACGTACAAGTAAGTTTTATGGTCCAGTAAACAAATTATTATTATTATTTATTTTCAATTGTTTTCAGTCAAGATGCGATTAATAAGAAGTATATCAGTGTTCCTGATATTCGCACTGTACGCTCAGTATGGATACGCAGATGATATCGACGTAGAAGTGCACCATGGAATCATGCTGAAAATGCTCAGGGTGAGTTAGAATATCCATATGCATAGGTTATAATTAAGGTAATCTTATTTTGAAGGCTATAGCAGGTCGTCACCGCTCCAAGTTCCCAAGACTCGTAATAAGCGTTTTGCTTCCACTTTTATAGTGAGAACTGCTAAATTGTGGAACTCCCTGCCTGACTCCCTGTTCGCCGCGGAATATAACCTTGCGATCTTCAAAGCGACAGTGAATCGGTTCTTACAAGCACGTTCCATCCTAGACCGTAATGATGCTTACCATCAGGCGAATTACGGTCAAGTGCAAACCCATTCCTTGTAAAAAAAACTGTGTTAAGCGATCATCATCATCATAATATGAGCCTGTGTCCCCACACTGGTGAGTATAGGCCTCCTCTCCAACGCGCCACATAATGTTATCCGACCATCTGTGGTAAAAGTACCGAAACTATATTTTTTATGTACTTATGGCGTAAAGATGGCTGGTGCACCTACCTACATACAAACATACAAGACAAACCGTTTTGAATATATATTTCTGTTTGTTAGCGATCTAAACAAATTTCGCACTTGTGATAAAGTTATACTTTGTCCAATATAGCCAATATATAATAGTAGTTTGATAACATTTTTCACTTTGCTAATGCATTGTTCAGGGTACGGTAACCCAGTCTGGAGTCCGACGCATTATGGTTAATTTAGACTAAGTTAGTTATTTAAGAACCTAGTTATAATTTTTATGTTACGTAGCCTTAAGTCATTTTCTAGTACACAATAAATATTTTCATTTTTTTTTCATTTTCATTGTCAAGGTTATAAAAATGTGCTTTTTTTTACTTAATGTGTTCTGTATAATTAATTTGCAGGACATGGCAAACAAGACGAATGCATCCGAGAGCCTCAACTTGCCTGCCAACGCATCTTCTATCAGAGAAAACATCACAGATACGTTTAGGTAAATTGTAAACTCTTCTCTCTTGAGTCGTATTTCCTCATGACTGAAGATCGCGACTCCCCCGCAGAATTAATTCGTTAGGGGAGTGCCCGAGAGAACTCCTCTTGGGCAGATACATCGTGGTGGGCGCCCAGGAAGACACATGTCCTCGGATATTGTGGTCCTCAAACATGTCGGTTTCCTCACGATGTTTTCCTTCACCGTTAAGCGAGTGCAAGTCCATACATAACTTGACATAACGAGTCATTGGTGTAGGATCGGATTCGAACCAGGGTGAGTCTGGATGAAAGGCAGACTCTGGAACCGCTGAGCCAAACTCGCTTGTGAGTTGTAAACTACAACAACCTTATCTGAATAAGCATAACCATCATCATCCAATTCAGTATAGGCATGCTCCACTTTATACGTAGGTTCTAGGCTATTTTTAGAATAATTATAAAATAGCCTTTGCTTATCACCAGGCAAACTATGGCCAAGGGAAACCCCGTACCTATAAGTAATAAAAAAATAAACGAAGATTTACATGAAAATATATACACAGATATATTTCTTATTTTTCATTTCTGAATGGTCAGTTCATGGTCAGGTCAGTAGGAACATTACAGAACAATTTTATTTATGGGAAAAAACAAAATTGTTCTTTAAAGTTCCCAAGTGAATTGTTCCTTTTGTTATAAATCATACTTTGCACTTATAGAAACTGACCATCTTGCCTTCTGCTTTAGGATTCCCTGTGTTGCAGTATACCTGTCTACTGACCACAGTCAAAGTGTATTTTGTTTTTATCCTTAATTCTGTATTCTAACTTCCTAAATTACGACTTGTCAATTTTCCAGTTGCGAGAATCGAACCTACGGCTACTACGCTGACGTCGACAACGAATGCCAACTATTCCACGTGTGCCTTCCATCACAGACACCCTCCGGCAGAAATGTGACATATAGATGGAGCTTCATATGTCCTAATGAGACTATATTCAATCAGGTATTATGTTAAAATGTATAAAATTATCATGTACAAAAAAGAATCTGTAATTGCATATCAAATGTCATCCATATTGCCTTAAACCATGTAAGTGTGGAAACACACAAACATATGAAATCATACATTAATTTAATAACGTATTCTTTACTATGTATTTTTTATGCTAACATTTGCCGTTCCTATAAGATAGTTGTTATTATCAGTTTATGACACAAACTATTTGATTAGTTAAAACTTTTAAAATTGGTTGTGTAATTATTATAACACCAGAGCCGGCAACACTCACACAAAATAACTTACACTTACTGTAAATTCTATATTTTATAAAATTAATGTATTTTTGTATCCTTAATTTTCAGGAAGTACTAACATGCACCAGACCTGCAGATTCTATCCCGTGTGAAGATTCCCCCGATTACTATGACCTCAACAAAGAAATTGGAAAAGTACCGCCCAAAAACGATACTAAGAAAGTAAACGAAAAGGACACAAGATACTTTTACAAGCCACAAGTGAATGAGAGGGAACGATACAATGACAGAGAAAGACACCAGATTGATAAAGAACGAGAGAATAATCAAAACCAATTGGAGAGAGAAAGAGATAGGAATCAAATCCAAAAAAGAAGGCAAGATAACAGAAAACAAAACATAATCGTTGACCAACTATTCACAGAAGTTGTTGATGAGGAAATGAAAGAAAAGCTTCAAGATTTAGACAAGGAATTCGGAGAAAATGTCGAAGAGATCTTTCCAGAAATAATTCCTGATGATGTCATTGTAGATGAGCCGAAAGATTCAGAGAATAAGGAAGATGTTGCAATGACAGATGAAGAAATAGAAGGAAGATTAGCGTTGGAGAGGAATGTTGGTGCAAGGAGATCTTTTAGATTCATGGCAGACGTTTAATATAGAATTTCGGAATTGAATTCTCAAGTGGCCATTATTTTTAAGTATTTTAGTGATATGTAAATAAAAAATACCGAATAAATAAACTGCCGAAAAGTTACTGAATGTTTTTTATTATAGTATAATTAATTTAAAAGTTCTTTGATCTTCTTGAATCGGTGTATAAAAAATTCCATTATGGTTATCATGAACAATGGAACTTTTATTTTAACAAGACATCAAAATAATTGTATGTCAATGTCATTATCTTTAGTTATGCATGGCCGCGTTACCACAATTTAATAATGTTTACAATAGTGCGAAACTGTATAATATTTTCTAGTCAACGTTAAGCAATAAGTTGCATTACAAAGCAATCTGAATGATTATCTTCAATCAAAGAAATCGATTAATTTTGTCACGCTTGCCTTCAAATTTAATTACTGTTTCAATAATCAGTGTGTTCTGTATCAAGTGCATATGAAGACTTTAATAGTTTTAACTAAAATGAGAAAACCGAATTAAAAATGCATCCGATTTTTGTAACTCTTATTCTTTATATCACTATTGTTAAATCTGACAATGATGCTAAATATATAGACCTGTTGCCAGAAAAAGAAAAGGCAGAGTTTTTAGAGAAGATAGCCAGGAGAATATTAAAAGAGGTAGAAACGACAAGTGGAAAATATGAAAAGAGCATAGAAGTACCAGACTCTCAGTTGGATAAGCAAAATGATTTCGTTCACAAGATACTTCAAGAAGAAAATGAAAAATTAAAATTACAAACAAGTAATCCTGACTCTAATTTGCTAAATACTAATTACTCACCACCAGCTTTAAGAGAAGAAGAAAATAAACTACTACAATATGTTGATTTAACTCTTCGTTCAGATATTGACAAGAATCGAACTAAAAGGGACAGCAAACGTAGAGTTTTTACAGGATTTGCTAGTGAAGAAAAGAATTATGAAGATGTTAAGGATGTCAAAGGTCCGGAAAGTGAACTAGATGTGCAAGTAAGGAATTTTAAGCTAAAAACTCCAGATAAAAACGTTACTAATAAATTAAACGATAAATCTCTTTCTAAAAATGCAGAAAAACTAACACAAGAGAAATATAATGCAACGTTAGAACACGACAGCGATGAAAACAATATTACACATATACTACGACGAATGTATGAAGAAAATGAGCAAATTGATATCACAACAGAAAACATGCGCGATAACAAAAGTGTATCTACAATTGCATTCAGTTCAAATGATGTAAACCAAACAACAGTATCTAATGAGGAAGGAAGCGAAATAGAAACATCAACATTTGATAGTACTGATAATTATTTTGCAACTGAAGCTACGGCATCTGAACCAATACCTTACGAAGTGATACAAAGAACTTTTTATCCTTTGGCAAATACGAGTTTCGATGACAGCTTAGTTGACACTGAAAATAGAATTGAAAATGGTAACCTAAGAGCGTATTCACTAGTTGATGTAGAAGAAACTGTTGTTCTTCGTAATTCTAATGTAAATGAAAGTGTAAACTTTACAGAAACAACTCAATACAGTAAAGTAAATTCTACACAATCACTAATGACTACAACAGAATCTAATGAACATGTAAATGACTCAAAAGTGATAAACATAGATGTGATAACAGTATCACCAGTTGAAACATCTATACATTATAGCAATGAAAATACTAGAAAAGACTTTGTTGAGCACACTACGTCTAAAATACAAGTTCTCACAACTACGCCAGGCAATGTGAATTCTAAACCAGATACATCCTTAGACATCACGGCAATATCAAGCGATGATATTACTAAAAGCGAAAATAAAACTACTAAAGGGGTAAGAGAAAAATCCAAAGCAAAAAAAGTCTTCAAAAACAAAATAAGAAACGCAACTAAACTTCTACTAAACGGTGTATTGAAATCTCTTAGAGAAAATCTATTGGTTCAGGATAACAAAGGAGAAGAAACCACCGCAAAACCCATTAAAATATATAATGTTTATGAAATAGGTGAGTGGTTAACAAAAACATCAATTAAATTTTAATTTTAGTTATGTACTAAACTAAACTACTTGATAAGTTTGTGGCCGCTTTTTTATCTTGTTAGAAACAATATTTACATAAAAATAAAACTTAGGTGTAAGTAATCAGTAACCCAGTACTTACAATAAGCCTTTTAAATAAAATAATTGAAATCTTTTGTAAAAAATTACTCTCTAACAGATTACTAAAATTTAATATTTACTGAACTTACTTGGATGTTCACGCTACACTCAGAATGATGTTTAACATACATACCTATCATAATAAGAAAAAACTATTAATTTCTTTCAGCACCAGATGCACAACCTTTCGTTAAAATAGATGTTATTAAAAAGCCAGCATTACAAAAAATAACGTTGCCAAAAACTTCGAAATTGCTGTCACAGAAACCAGTTAAAATAAAAAAGCCAGTAAACGAACCAGATGAAACTATTATACAGGAGGAGCCTCACTATGTCCCAGTATACAACTATCAACCAAAGAATGCTTTTTATAACCCACACGAAGCACTTGAACTAAATTCTAATAAAGATGGTGATAATGATAGCCAGGAAAAAATACAATATGGTACGTATTATAAAATGCTCAAATTTGACATGTTGCTCCATAGAATTAATAAAAAGTAAGTTATTACCTAATTGCTTACTATTTATTATAAGGTTAGTGGTTTAAAGATTCTTAAAAATTGTGCCTGGAAAAGCTTGTGATGAGCTTAATAATCCTTGTAAACTTTATAAGTTTTCTTAAATTATAGGTGAAAGCCTTTCATCTCTCAAATCTATTGATCATTACGATAATGAAGAACGCTCTGCGAACATCAACAGTAATAGCCAACCACTGCCAGTTCCTATCTACGTTTATGCGCCTCAAAACGCTTTTTTCGATCCTAATAACAATCTTGGACCAAATGCAAAGGATGAAGCTATAAAAGAAGAAAATGATGTTGATAGTGACCCCGAATATACTGAAGAATACAATGATGAACCAGAGAGAAGTAATACAGAGCTACAATACCAATACTATGTGGACCCAAATAAACATAAACTTAGCAGTATAAAAGCGTCCAACATCAAGAAGAATCTAGACAATAAAAAATTCACTTTAAATAACGTGAAAAAAATCCTAATGGACTTAGTACTTAATTCTAAAATAAAAAATACACCTAACGTAACAGCTGAGGATATTTTAAGCAAAGACTTAGACTGGGACAGTAAAAAACAGAAAGCTTTGTTAAGATGTTTGTATAAGAAGAAATGTGGTAAAGGAAAAGATTCAGATGAAAAAGATAAGAGTAAAGAAGATGGTGAAGTTATTGATCCTGACGCTGGCTTTGATAGTACTTTCTCAAAAGCGAGACACCTGATGTTAGTAAGCGGACATTATGTGTTAGATAACCAAAAAGCAAATTTATCGAAGAAGGATGAATTTTTTGAATCTGCAGGTGGGCAAATGCTTTTCATACATTCTGGAGTAGTAACATATGACAGTAATTTTTAATGAGTAGGTAGTAGTAATATTGACTGTCCTCTAACCAAGTATGACGGACAAATGGAGGATTTTAAAATCTTAACTGCAGATGCGATTGCGTATTTAAAAACATTAAATTTATGCAGTAGAGGAAAGAAAAAAAAATGTTATACGATAAATAAATAAATGAGTAGGTAATGTAGGTATACAATTCTAAATAGTTATTTTAACAATTTATAAGTCAGTTGGTACAGTTTTATAAGGAAGTCAGATTGATTTACGAATAACATAATGTAGTTGCAACCCATTCTTTATCTTAATTTTCGCTGGCTTATTCTGTCTTGACTACTTCTTACAACAGTCGAGAGCTACTTAAAATATTTGTGCTAAATAAAAACTTATTTTTCTTTTAGAAAGAATAGTAAGCAAAGAAAAAGGCGAAGATAAAGAACCAGGTGATAACAGTAGATACAAAAGAGCGAGAGAAATGCTGCGAGCTCTTTTAGAAAAAAACGAGTTACTGAGTCGAAAACCTCCAGAAAACCAAAATTTAGACATAGCTATGGACTATTACTTTGAAAAACCAAAAAGAACTAGAGAGAGAAAGCAAAAAGACATTGACACGCCTAAAATAGCCGTCATATTAGACAAAAGCAATAAACGCAACAAAGAAGCAAAAGAAAGACAAATAAAAAACAAAATAGCGCTTCTTTTAGACAAAGGCAAACAAGAAAAAGAAAAACGAATCAAAGAAGCACTAAGAGACACACCAAAACCTCAAAGAAAACCTGACAAATATTTCGAATATATGCTCATCAAAGATTTGTCAGAAAAATTGCCCGGCAATAATTTTGAAAAGCTTTACTGGCAGTTAGAATTCCTTGACAAACTCAATTATTTAAGACTAAATTCCGATAAGAATATTAGTAAAGAACTGGATGTCTATGTGGAAGTGTTAGGCGATATGGTCGAGGAAAATCATAAAGGATTGGTGCATTATGACTGGCTTGGAACTGCTGTTGATCTTCAGACCGCTATCAGGAAGATGGCGCTTATGGCGTAAGTAGTTCCTTTTATTGTATTTCTAATGGGTGCTCGCGGCTTCGCCCGCATTAAGAAGTAAAACTTGCATCTCCTATTTCTCCCCTTTAAAAGTGGCATTTCCAAAAATCCTTTCTTAGAGGATGCTTACGTCATAACATCTACCTTCATTCCAAATTTCAGCCCAATCCGTCCAGTGATTTGGGCTGTGCGTTGATAAATCAGTATATCAGTCAGTCATTCAGTCAGTCAGTCAGTCAGTCAATCAGTCAGTCACCTTTGAGTTTTATATATTTAGACTTAGGTATAACTTTTAAAGTGTGACTTTAGTACATACGAACGTTTGTAGGTCCTGGTTATTTTCATAATACGGCAGTCGTTAAGCGATATCAGAGACCCTAACGGCGGTTTGAAAACTCTGACACCAGAGTTGGCCACTCCTGTACGAACTTACTTAGTACATAAATCCATCATAATACCAATGAAATAATATACGCATACGATCATTCTTTATACGAGAGTGTGTAAAGGATCAGAGTGTTACTCTGTCTCATGTGCAAGGAACCGGCCAAATCGCAGACATGCTTACAAAGCCATTGTATGGACCCAGGCAAGACATGCTTAAAAGAATGGCTGGTATCATAAACAGTAGTTTATTAAAAAATAGAGTGGATGTTAAAAAGGTATAATACCAATGAAATACCTACTAAGTAATTGTCAAAGTTGTGTGATATACTTTAGACAATAGTTACTCTTTTAGTTGAAATAAAACAAGATGGTCATGTAAAAATACTACAAAGCTGTTTCTCTATTAATTTATTAAAGTCTTCCACTGTTAGTAGTGGACGTACACTTACGTATGTAAAAAAATCATACATAAGTACATACATACTTTTTGGAGCGGTTGAACCATTTTTCTTTATACATAATATTATATTACGGGAAAATTGGGAGTTGAAAATTAACTTAGGTTTAATTAAGTACGCCTAGCATTAGCGCTTTGAGTAAAGTTAGGATATTAAGTGAAATTTAAGCTTTATCCATTCAACTGCTTAACTCAGCTAGATTTTCTCATACGAGGTTATATTTTATATACCTGTAATAAAAAATAAAAAAAACGTTTTGAAAAAGAAAATGCAGAACTTCATAGATTCATTTCATTTGTATGCTGGTTTCTACTATCTCTATACTATATTGTGTACTGCTCTTTTTCAGTAAAATTTTGATTTTTGAAGTGAATGCGGAGGAACAAGATGTTAACATAATTAAATGAAAAATCATATTTACTTTAGTTTTAATATATTGCACTATATAATTACTATTACAATTTCATATCTTAAAAAAAATCCTACATTAACGCTCCGCCCTGCTATATGCTTACCTACTACGTGCCTAGTTTCCGAAAGATAAACTAGATGGCGGTGTACTCCGCTAAAACACGCAAATCTGCCGACAACATTACTTGGAACTAAATTTTTAAGTACTTTGTCATCGTTGCTCAACATCAGGCATTTTTGGACATACCCACAGGTGAAACTGATGGGTTATACTTTATTTATTATATACAAGGTGTAACAGAAGGGTGTGACAATACTTATACTATACATACCTATGTATATATAGAATATAGCCCACTAGGTTTCAGATTTCTAAGTGCCATAGATTTCGAGTAATCATAAGTTGAACTTTCATTAAAACTTTAAGACTTGCAACCCTACATCTTATCATTTTGAGTGTTCATTGACTTTTGACGCTATCAAATGACACGGCGCGGCGGTGTCTCTCTGAGAGCGCGAGAAAGAGAGAATACGTTGCGTTAAAACTAATGCTAGAACGGGATGAAAGAATGTGTGCTTATTTCGGTTTCGTTCGGTCAGTGATCACTCGCTAGGGCTGCCACGAAATCAAGTGAAAAATATTATCTAATTTTTGTATGATAAAAAATATATGCGATTTAATTTTTCATATTTTGGTATATGACTCCTTACATGATATATATGTATACTCTTTAATATTGTCACACCCTTCTGTTACACCTTGTATATATACCATTACTCTGTTAAGATAAGTCTGTAGGTAACAGCAAAATATTGATAATAAACATAGAAAGAAATGTAATATTAGACTAGTTTTCTTATCTCTCATATTAAACTAGTGGGTGCATGCGGCTTCGCTCATGTTTAGAAGTATTATTTAATCAATTCAATTCTATACAAACTTCTAACTTACCTATATAAGTAAGTTAAGTTTTTTAACAAAAAATAAAACGAAAATCCTTTCGTAACGGATGCCTGCATGTAAGCCCCACACTAAGCATACGTCTGTGTCAGATATAATCTTTACTTGGACATAACAACAGCCAAACTCGACTCAAATATGTAATTGCAGAATTAAAATGGTCAATTTCTTTGTGTTAATAATAATAAAAAAATATTTGTCTTATTACAGTGAGCAAGTCCTAATAGATGAAAACATCCATCCATCAGATCTAGAACTGCTCAAGTATTTGGTCTGGCTTCATACGTTTGCTAAAGATGAACTGAACCAGTTCTCAATACCAAAGGAACTTAGAGGTAAAGAATTGTTTGATTAGTTTTATTCTTGACGGTAAACAAGGGGTGTTATGAGTAAGTATCCCCTGATACTTATGTAACACCATGTTACGTGTAAAATTTTTGGTAGGTATAGAGATTAGGTCTTTTTATTATTTCTTGATTGAAAATAGAAGAGGGAAGATGGTTGGCCAGCTCAGTTGACATGACGAATTTATGAAAAACATCATTGAGGGAAAATTGGAAGCCGAAGAGGAAGAGGAAGGCCGAGAAGGCCATACATGGACTAAGTAAAAGAAAAGGCGGGTGTCATGTCGTATAAGGAGGTCAAGGTATTGGCCTCCACAGACAAGGGCCCTGCCCTTATATTAGTTATGATGATAATGGTGATATTAATTCTTAATTCAAAAGAAGGATGTGATATAACTACATACCTAGTACATTTGAACTTATTAACAGTTTGTAATATAATACTATGTGTTAAAATCTGCACTATCATCATCATCACGCAGCTCTTGGGATCCCACTGCTGGGTTAGTATGAAATAAATAAATAATGATTATAGGCCCTTAGGGCGGCTTGTTAAACTCTCGACACCAGAGTTGGCCACTCTCATTCGAAAAGAGGAAGAAGAATTGTTTTACGATGATTACACACTTAGTAATACTACAACTATTGCTTGATATATCTATTATTGTAAATTAAACGGTATATATAGGATATTATACAGCGCCATCTAGCCCCATGGTAAGCAAACGCTTGTGTTTTGCTTACTAGAAAACTCATTTACATACATTTTATTGACATCTACCTATATATATACATATATGTGATTATAAAACTCTAAGGTGACTGACTGACTGACTGACTGATATAGTGATTAGCCCAAACCACTGGACGGATTGGGCAGAAAATTGGAATGATGGTAGATGTTAGACGTAGGCATCCGCTAAGAAAGGATTTTTGAAATGCCACTTTTAAAGGGGTGAAATAGGGGATGCAAGTTTTACTTCTTAATGCGAGCGAAGCCGCGAGCACCCACTAGTTGTAATATAAAACAACCAAAATTCAGTAGTGCCTTCTTTATTCTGTGGTAGTGCAATACATTTTTGGTCAATTTTCTTTTTATTTGATAGGTATGAAAATTCCATTGAGCAAGAAGCACCGCGGTAAGATCATCAAAGAGAGCGGTCTCCTGTACCGAGAGTGGCTGAACAGGATCCGCCCCAAGCCCATACCTGATGAGGAGGTGGAGCAGTTCCAGGAGTTCGTGGAGCGCCTGCAGAACTGTCTCCATGATGTGAGTGGGGAGGAACCTATTTGTAGTCATAAGTCGGGTCATGTTCTTGGTGGAAGACTGTTAGAAGTTGTTTGTGTTCGTAAGTTTGTTCGTCATTTGCACACAAACAGCTGAACTAATTTGTATGAGATTTGGTTTGGAGATAGCTAGTATTATGGATATATATTCCACATGTACATACAAAAATTAATAAAACATACAGAAAAACTTACAAAAAACAGATATTTACAAAAAAATCAGCACAACGTCCATATTGTCGCTGTGCGGCAGGATCCCAGGATGCTGGCAGTATTTCCTCTTTGAATGGAAAGACTCAATCGTAGAGAAAAATAGCTGCCAGCGTGAGATTTCCTGCGGCAAGGACTAAACGTTTGCTAACACTATTTCACTAACACTTATTATGGATTACCACATAAGATACTTTTTATCTCGGATCTACTCGACTCAGATTACAAAAAGACACTAGTAATTAGAGCAAAAAACGGCCGTTAGTAAGGTAAGATAAGATCATCAAAGAAAACAGTCTCCTGTACTAAGAAGCAGAACTGTCTCCGTGATGTGAGTGGGGAAGAATCCCTTTTTAACAGACTTCCAAAAACATGAAAGTTATCAAGTCTTCTGAAAGTTTTTTTTTTAAATTAACATAATTGACTAACTGCATGGTAGTCTGTGGTATTATGTATTTGAGCGTGTGTGGTTGTATGTTCGTCATTTCTGCATAAAAGGCTGATCCGATTTGGATGAAATTTGGAGTGGAGGTAGCTTATATTATGGATCAGCACATAAGATAATTTTTATCTCGAATTAACTCGCATCAGATCATTAAGAGTAATTATTAATAAGACCCAAAAAATAATAAAAATATTAGTGACATACTTTCTTTCTTGTTATTGCCTGGAAGAAATCGCTTAAGGCGATAAGGCCGCCCATTTGTACGTTTTTATTGGTTTTTTATTGTACTTTGTTTAACGTGTGTTCGTGTGCAATGAGGATATATCATATTATTATTTCTTTTTTATTACTTAATTCACTTTTTACTTAGTTTGATTAATACCTATATATACCTATGTATAGAGAGTGTACTTTAGCTTATAATAAAATTCTACATTTTCTTTTTTTACAGCTTCACACGGCCTTAAAATACATAGCAATGGTCACAAAATACAAACGTCAGAATTGGTTCGAAAACCTAAAACAGATCCATCTAGATGATTCTAGAAAAAGAATAATAGAACTTCTTATACATCTAAGCAGCACCAGACTTATAGGTATGATAGAAGTAACCTCCAAGAAAGGTCTTGAAGATAACTTTAAGAAGTACATAAAGAATCATGAAAAAGAAGTTGAGGATACGAAAGAAGAATTTGTCTTCGTTATGAGTCTGATTGAAGAGTTTGAGAAATTGAATAAATAGTTTGATAAGGTATTGTTTTTTTGTTAATGACTTCCAAAAAAAGGACGTTATCAAGTCTTCTGAAAGTTTTTTTTGTGGCTATGTTACGCGATTACTCCGTTGTTTATCAACCGATTTCAAAAAATCTTTTTTTATTCGATGAGGATAGTTTCCGAGATTGTCCCATAAAAATTGTTTTTCATTCGGTTCAGTACTTTTTGAGAAAAACCAATAAACCAACAAATTGATAACCAATTTTACCCATATTTCCAAAACTACTAGTCGGATTTTGATACAGTTTTCTGTAATGTGTTGAGATTTAATGGGTGCATCTTTTTAACTATGTATTACGATGACAACTCACCAGGGGGCGCTGCTGTATACACTATATCTTCTGAATTATCAGCCTGATTTTGATGCGGTTTTAGTATGTAGATAAATATAAGTTATGTTACTTTAGTAGATAATATAATATAAAACATGCGATGCGGTTTTTACAATATAATAACAAGATTTCAGAAAAAGATTATTGTAAAGATACTTTTATCTACACTAATGTTGTAACATTCTACTTATGTGTCCAATACTTGACTTATAATTACTACTGTTATAGCACAGACAACAAAACACTCAATTTAAGCAATTTCACATGATGTTATAATATCCACATCGATATCGTAAAGCTCATTATAACATCGAAAAAGCGTGACCAACCTGATTGCAGGGCCAATCAGGTTGGTCGCGCTGCACTCTCGTTGGTTAGATTTTAATGGCTGCAAAATCACTGTGACAATAAACGTACGCGTGAATTTAATTTAATAAATTATCAATGCATTAGTGCATTAGTAACACTCGTTACTATTATGAAACTCGCTGCGCTCGTTTCATAAACTCACACTCGTGTTTTAATACCCTTAATTATATGACAGTTGCATAAACTACTATAATGACCCTATTTGATTATAATAATGTATTAATTCATGCCACGTTGGTAAAACACAGGTTTTCCATTTCAAAAACAAACTCTTTATTAATAACTTAGACTATAAAACTAATTTCATTTATGCAATTATGTAAATGTACTTAAAATATATTTAATATGTCTCTTTGCTTGTACTAACACTAAGTATATTATGTATAACTATTTATATACCTATCTACATCACAAGCAGTTTGGTACATGTTTTTTTCAACTTATATATTTCCTACATATTTATATACACACCGGTATATATGTATCTGTGTCTATGTGTATATTTGCAAACATATAAAGTAAAAAATTGAATTTTAAAATTGGGAA
The DNA here is from genome assembly GCA_927399415.1 of Macaria notata. Taxonomy (NCBI): domain Eukaryota; kingdom Metazoa; phylum Arthropoda; class Insecta; order Lepidoptera; family Geometridae; genus Macaria; species Macaria notata. Next base: position 6,678,245 of record OV656752.1, read on the forward strand.
TGTTCTTGTATCCTCTTGTATTATAAAAACCATACTCAAATAATATTTATCCGTTAAACATCAGTTGAAAGTTTTTTTTACATGGAGTTTGTTGGCACTTAAATTGTCCTTAATTTGTTTGATGGTAACCATTATGTAATAGGATATGCTGTTACTATATGTATATTTATACCTTCTGTACATATATGTTATGATAGCCTGTGAAACTCCGGAGAAATATGTTTTGTTTTTCCGTCGCGACAGAACACAACATATTTCTCACATCTCTCTCACAACATATGTAGTTTCATCTGCAATGGACTTCCGCAAAGTAACGTCTGATTCAATATCTTATCTTCAATAGCCTACTTTAGCACAGTCAATAGTTACCAAGTTTTTCATCATGTCAGCCTGTCTTCACCCACTGCTGAGTATAGGCCTCCTCTCCAACGTGCCGCATAGTACGGTCTCCAGCCTATCTGATCCATCTCCTACCAACTTGTTTAGAAATGTCATCCGACCATCGGGCTGGTGGTCTGCCTCTGGGTCGGATATCAAGTTTTTACCTACAAAAATATATTGGCCCTCTTTTACATATAGTGATGTGTTTACATATACATATAAGTATATTGGACATCTTTTATTATTTAGTGATGTGTTCTGTTTATCTTTGGATGTTAAGCTTCAGTCTCGAGGTCTGCCTCGATTTCTTCTGGTGTTCGGAGGTCGATAGCGAACTTCTTCTTGGAGCTCGGAGGCCGCTCGTCTAGCTCTGGAAATAATAAATAATACATAAATGTTGAAAAGATGATATTATGTAAGTTTAGTTGTAATAACCGTCTAGCACTTACGTCAGTAATTATGTCGATAATTAGCTCGACATGTTTCGGAAAACTGAGGTTTCTATCATCAGGAGGACGAGTCAGTACGCGCGTCCCAGGCGGCCGCCTCGTCCAGACTCAATAGAATCAGGAGGTTATTACAACTAAATTTAATCATGCCTTACGGGAACTATAATATATATGCAAGTTCTTTAAAAAGAAATCTTGTGGTTTAATCTGATCTGGAAGGATCTGGGTGCCCACCACGATATACGTGCTCGTAAAAATAATAGAACGCGATTTTGTGTTGCCTAAAAATAGATCTTATATACTGAATGTAATGCCTGTGGCATTCCATTTTGGGCGCTTCCGTGGGTCGGATGACACTTTAAATTGTAGCCCTAGAGTAGGCCCTTAGAGCGGTTTGATAAACTCTCGACACCAGAGTTGGCCACTCTCTTTCGATAAGAAAAAGAAGAAGAACGCCTGTAATGCCTACAAAAATGAAGTGAACATTCTAACTGAGCAGAAAAACCATAAATAGGTATTTAAGTATTATGGTAATTTCACCTTGTTTCAGTTAGTTTTACCTGTGGTTTTACATACTTATTTGTGAAGAAAAACAGTGTAATAAATGGTCATGATATACAGACCTCACATCTGAGAACATGTCCAATATGATTCTGTCTAAGAGAGGTCAGGACCGTCTTAACATAAAGCGTTTTTCTACTTCTTGTAATTAGTTAATCTATACTAATATAATAAAGCTGAAGAGTTTGTTTGTTTGAACGCGCTAATCTCAGGAACTACAATGCGAATTGAAAAAATCTTTTTGTGTTGAATAGGCCATTTATCAAAGAAGGCTTTAGGCTATATAACATCACGCTGCAACTTATAGGAGCGAAGAAACAATGGAAAATGTGGAAAAAACTGGAAAAATTATTTATCTTTGAGGGCTTCCGTTGCGTGTGCTGCGAAAACGGTTCAAAATTCAAACAATTAATGCCCAAAATAACTATTCCACGCGGGCGAAGTCGCAGGCACAGCTAGTTTGCAGCATAAATTTCTTGTCTCAAGCCGGCCTCAACGCAGCATGTGCTGACTGCGAACAGTTAGCGCTGATCTTTTCTGTTTTTCAGTGAAGGTAAGTATAAGTATTTCACCTGGCGTCACCTGCATCTCCTTGACCCGTCTGGAGTAATCCTGGAAGGCAGCTGCCAGGCAGTAAGTCAGTCTGCGCGCCGCGTTACTGGAATCAAGATAAGATAAAATATAAAAAAAAGATAAAAATGTTTATTGAGAAACCAAAACTCATTGATAATATTAGTAACATACATAATTATTAAAAATACAGATATAGTGAATATATACTGGACTAAAATGTATGTTAGTAGGCTTATGTCTCAAGAGTTGAAAACTCTCGACACTTGAGTTGACCACTCTCATACAATGATTACGAGAAACACTTAAGTCTATGAAGAAGAGATTCTTAAAAATGCCATACGATAAATAAATAAATACAATGATAGAATTGTTCTCACGAGAAATCTTTCAACTGTTATCAGATAAATTGATAGTCATAGAGTATGTTTATTGCGAAATTTCGTTTTAGACCTTTTTCAATTTATTTTTTACTAGCTGTGCCTGCGACTTTGTCCGCGTGGTATAGATATTTTGGGCATTAATTCCATAAATTTTGAACCGTTTTTGCAGCGCACGTAACGGGAGCCCTCAAAGATGACTAATTTTCCCCGTTTTTTCCACATTTTCCATTGTTTCTTCGCTCCTATTAGTTGCAGCGTGATGTTATATAGCCTAAAGCCTTCCTCGATAAATGGTCTATTAAACACAAGAAGATTTTTTCAATTCGCACCAGTAGTTACTTAGATTAGCGCGTTCAAACAAACAAATAAACAAACAAACTCTTCAGCTTTATAATATTAGTATAGATAACAATACCATTTCGTCAAGTACCTAAAATATAAGTTCACGCGTGCCTGGCGTGGATGCTAAAATGTCCACAAATATAATATATATTATATGTACTCGAGGGAAATAATTATGTGTGGAGTTACGACCCTTAGTAATGAGAAATACGATTCAGGCAAGAGGATTTCAATATGGGATCGGTTTCTTCAAACTTTTTTAAGATAAAGATAAAGATAAAAGATAAAGAATCTTTATTGATAATGTAAAATTGTAACATACATAGGTATAAGTACTAATATCACAGAATATGCCACACAAATTACAATATCTCGTCAAATTGAATTTATAACATTAGGCTTTTATAAAATTTTAGAAGTTACATATGTCTAGTTTTATTAATAAAACAAAGAAAATTTTTGTTATTAAAATCATGTCAAACATAATAATAGGTATGTAATCAAGGTATGTAATCAATCAATATGTCAACTTAAATAAATCTTGGTACTGTCACTTTAGCTGTATAGGGGGTAAAATGACAATTTGGCATCACACTCCTTACTCAGTAGTTAATTACATAATTTCTAAGCAAGTTTAGAATCAATTGGTAGTTGACTGTAGTCATTTTCAAAGTATTCTTTAAAACTGTATAGTGTCTGATCTAACAATAATTGTTTGACGCTATTGCAAAATTGCTGATCATTATTCAAAGACTGAATGTGTGCGGGGAGTTTATTGAACAGTTTCTCTCCCATTATAGTGGGTAGTTTCTTAGTCATACACAGCCTAGGCACAGTTGGTTTCAACAATACTCTGTTTATCTTGGTTCTATTTGAGTTATAAGTCTTAAGTTTAAACAAATGTGGATTTCTTTTTACAAACTTTATAATCTCTAATATATATTGTGACACTGACGTCAAAAACTTCAACTCTTTGAAATGGTTTCTACAAGACTCTCTATATCTACCTCCCACAAGTACTCTTATTGCTCGTTTCTGCATTATTAACACTCTTTCAAAGTCTGTCGCATTGCCCCATATACTTATGCCGTATGAAAGTATAGAGTGTATGTATGAATAATAAGTTTCCTTTAGGTGCTCTGGGCTTGTTATTGGTTTCAACTGTTTTAATGCATAAACCCCTTTTGCCATTTTTTTACAAGTATTATTAATATGTTCTTTCCATGTTAAGGAGGGATCTAAATCGAATCCTAATAGCTTAACATGCTTTGCATATATACATTCAGTTCCATTCTCTAATATTAATGGAGCTTCTTTAAAGTTTGGTGATACAGCATTGAAGGACATTATATTCGTTTTATCAGTATTCAGTTTCAGACCATTCACCGTAAACCAGTTTTCTAACTCTCTTAAAGTTTTATTTATACATTTCTTAAGTTCTTCATGTGAGTCAGCGGTTATAATCACTGTCGTATCGTCTGCATACTGGATGACTTCTCCTTTAATTCCACTAAGGCATAAATCATTGAGAAATACCAGAAACAAGGTATTTCCCAATGACGATCCCTGCGGAATTCCTATATCTACATTCCTTGGCGATGATTTATGACGTTGTTTGTCTATTTTCACTTCGACAATTTGCTCTCTATCTTCAAGGAATGATTTTATAAGTCGGAGAGGTTTTCCAGTTATTCCGTAAGCTGAGAGCTTCACTATTACAAGGTCATGACTCACAGAGTCAAAAGCTTTTGATAAGTCTAGAAATATTGCAGCCACTTTTTTCTTATGTTCAAGGCCATCAATAATCGTTTCTACTAGCTTTTGAGCCGCAGACGTAGTCGAGTGATTTTTTCTATATGCGTATTGGGCATTGGTGATCAAATTATTCTGACTCATATGGCTCATAATATTGTCTGCCATCAGTGATTCTATAATTTTTGAGACTGTGGGTACTATTGTTATTGGTCTATAATTATTCACAGAAGTGGTTTCTCCCTTGCCTTTATATAATGGTGTGACTCTGTTCTTTTTTAGTGTTCTAGGATATTCATCCGACTGCAGAATATTGTTAATAAGGAAAGTTAGATGGTCCCCCAGACGCAAAATTATATCATATAAAAAAGATCCGGATATATCGAATATATCCATCGTCTCTGATCGGTCTATCTTTCTCTTAGCTATGTTCATTAGTTCAAGGGGAGTTACATACTTAAATTTAAAATTATCTGACGGAAAAGATCCCTGTATTTGTAGTAAACTCATTGCTTCTTGTATGTTTGGTGGGTTATTTGTCTTTAAGTTCTGACCAATTGAAATAAAATAATTATTTAAGTAATCTGCTATATTTTCTTTTCTTATTTTTATTTTGTTTTCGTCCAATAGATCCCATGTCCATTCTTTTATATCTTTATTTGTTTCTTCTTTAATTACATTCCACGCCTCCTTTTTGGGGTTTTTCGCATTATTTATTCTACCCTCAATGTGTTTTTTCTTACTTTCATCTAAAAGTTTATTCTTTAACTTAGTTTTTATTTCTATTATATCCTGAGTGGATGTTACTTGTGGGTACTGTCTCTGAATTTGGTATAGGTCATGTATGTCTAATTGTAATTTTATTATATCTTCAGAGATCCAAGGACATTTTTGTCTATTTCTTATACGCCTTGTTTTGATTGGTAAATGCACATCCCCGTACCATATTAATTTATTAAAAAACTTTTCAAATGTGGAGCTGTCATACACACTAAATAATGTGTCCCAGTCTGTAGCTAACATTGAGTTACATAACTCTTCTATTTGATAATTTTCACAAAAGCGCTTTTCAACATATATAAATTTGGGTATGTGTTTCTTGGCAGTATTCAAGTATACTAATTGAGCATCATGGTCGGACCCAGTTGCTGTAAGCTTAATGTGTAGCAGGCAATTTATTAGAGGATTCCTAATGAAGTTAGTTTCCGGTAATAGTATTATGTATGTATAAAAATTAAGTAATTTTCATATCAACTAAATGCTAAACGGTTACCTATAAAATTTATGGACTATATTATGTTCTCAATCAGTCACCTAAATGGCACACCTTTCAGCCCATATCATCCAGGCAGATAAAATAGTCACACCTAGGTGAATAGTGATACATAGATAAAATTCCACAAGTGCTGTATTTTATCTAACGTGTCATGTGACAGACTAGTGTTGCAACTGAACAAACATTGTTATCCAGATGTACTAGGTTTCAAGATTCTAGACTGAAGGTAAGAGCTGTAACTTTTGTTCAGGGACTATATTTCTAGATTCAAGTCTCGGGTTAGAGTACTAACTATTGTTCTCTAAGACTTCAGATAGATAGATAGATAAATACTTTATTAAAACACCACAAATGAAACAATACAAAAAAACATACAAATTAGAATCAGCGTCTTAATTGGCGGTCTTATCGCTAAGAGCGATCTTTTCCAGGCAACCAATCTGGCAGGGATATATTCTTCAAATGAAAACTGACTACTAGACTTTTGTTGAGATAATGCAATTATAGGCACACTTGAATATAATTCAAAATGATGAAGAACACATAGATATCTTACATACAGTACAGAAATCATATTTTAACTCTAATATTACCATAAGATGCTCTATAAAAAAAATTAAGCAGTTGTTAAGCAATGTCAGCAGGTCCTTTGAGAGATTATTGTCTCTAAAGTTAGGGCCACGTGTATTAAATAAAAAGAAAAGACTGACTTAAATTGTCTTAAAGATTAATACCTGTAACATTGTAAAACAGAATAAAAAGATAAGTAAATTTTAAGTAAATTAATATCCATATTCACCTGTATCAATATCAATACTAGATTGCTAAAAAATAGTTTCAATAGAAACTAATTTAATCATGCAATTTATATGCAATAATAATTCCATGCCAGAGATGGCGACTCTGATTGGATAAGAAGAAGAGGATTAAATTGCCTACTTGATCTTGGGAAATTGCTGTGACTCATATATTTCAAGGACACATTTAATTATCACAGTTAATGCTAAAAATAAAGCTATTTGTATTTCGATTATCCTTTTTATGTGTTTATTGGTCCAATATTTTGTAATTTTAAAGAACTTTTCCATGTTTTAGATACTCACCGACTCTCAAACACAAAGGCATGACACTCGAAGGGGTTCAGCCCCTTCACGTCAGCGTTGTCCTTGACAATGATTATAGAGAACACTCGAGTGTACACCAGGTCCTGCACCCCGTATGATATGGACTATATGTTGGACAACACAGACGTGTGCTCGGAAATGGGCAAAAAGGAGAAGTAAAACATGAAAAAATACTCCATATTGAAGAAAAAGACAGGATTTTCTTGATAAAAAACATAAACACAGAAGATTATAGTAGAGGCTCCCCCTATTTCTCATGTTTTTAAGCAAATATAAGTAAATCTTATACTTTTTCATAAGGTCTTTAGGTCATTTTTTAGAGTTTCTCCGGGTTTTACAAGTTTTAGAAGGTTTTAAGACACTTTCTAGTAATAGAAGTAAGTTTTCGGTAATTTTTCTGGGACTTGAAGAATGTCTTCATTCCATATTTAGAAGGATTTTAGACCATTAAATAAAAGATATAAAGGCAGGTACTCACCGACTCTCACACACAAAGGCATGACACTCGAAGGGGTTCAGCCCCTTCACGTCAGCGTTGTCCTTGACAATGATCATAGAGAACACTCGAGTGTACACCAGGTCCTGCACTCCGTATGATATGGATTCTATGTTGAAGAATACAGCCATGTGCTCGAATTCTTCCCGTTTCGTGCCGTGGTTTATGGTTTCTAAGTGGACGCCGTCTACTGTGATTGTTAGACGGACTATGGGCAGGATTTCACCTGGAATTTGAGAAGAGATTTTGTTAGAAAGAAAAAAAGGTATTATTACACGTGAGAAATGTAGGTTCACAAACACAAATGACTTATGGATAACTGCATTTTATTCTATCAGTGGACTTGTAGAAGGATACCAATATAACACGAACGGATATAGGTAACTATGTGTATAATCTACAATAAATTTTCGCAAAATAATGTCTGATTCAACATGTTACATAGAAGCATGGCAACAGATTTACTATAGGTTCCATCAAATCACATTAAGTAATGATAAATAAACATGTGGAAGCGAAAGTGAGGTTGTTAGTATGTTTGTTCCTATTTAACGCCTGGTGGAAGTGTCGGGTCGTGACAGACTCTTTAGCCCTTAAAATCCCTAAATGAAGGTTACTGGTTTCACGTAGGAAAATAGGAGAAAATTTACCTACAAAGAATTAGTAATGTGATGTTATCTAAAAACTTAAGAAACTTGGTACAAACCCAATTAAAAGTGTATGCAGTAATCTGTGTACCTATTTAATTAGGTCAATTTTCTAGATAACAAAAGTAACCTTTGTGTTAATCCAGCATCTTATCTATTTTCATACCTAATTTCATAAAAATCCATACAGACGTTTGATCGTGAAAAAGTAACGAAAATACATACATACATACACACTCACTCCCGTACAAAATTTCATCATCATCATCAGCCCTTAACAATCCACAGCTGGGTATATATGGCCACTTCCCCTAGACGTTCGGTGCTCGAGGAGCCATTTACTTTATCTGTACAAGAAAATTACAAACTTTCGCTTGTATATTATGTTACCTGGTGGTAAAGCCTTGGCAGCAGCCACCATGAGGTCGACAGGTTTCCTCGTGTGCTTGATGCCCCATAGCCCCCTCGCGTCGCTCTGCCCGAGGTATTTCACCTGCAATGTTAAAAGATAGTACTGTTAATATATAACTCTTATAGGTAAGCGTGTTACACCCTGCAGCAATGCTTAACATCAGGCAGGCTGTAGTCAAATATAAGCCTATCCCACGTAAAAAAGAAACTTCTCATATAATTATCCAAAACTGACATATATTAAAAAATCTTTCTGTTGAGACGATTTTCGTCACTACCGAGGGTCGGACTACCCTGCAGAGTTAATTCGCTAAGGGAGTTCTTTTGGGTAGATAATCGTGGTGGGAGTCCAAGGAAAGCCTACATGTTTTAGAGCTAGTTACTTTCTTGTTATATTCTAGTGCTAAGTACACTCAATATTAGTAAAAAAAACCTCGATTGCCTATACAATCTTCAAAGCGAGTGATCGATTTTTACTAAGTAAGAGCGTTCCATCCTAGTCCATACAATACAATACAATACAATACATTTATTGATATTTCCATTATTACAAGTCATACAAGTCATACAATTAAATTACATGTCAGTCTATTATATATCTATCACTATAGTTATTTTATATATCACATTTTAGGTGCCTTGAAAAATGTGTCAAGGTCATAAAATTGCTGCTCGAGCAGCCAAGCTTTAAGCTTGGTTTTAAAGCGCGCGGTGGAGGGTGCATCACGCACGGTAGCGGGTAAACGGTTGTATACCGCGGGACCCATCACGTACACGGACCTCTCCGACTTCGCAAGACGATGCGACGGTGTTACTAATTGTTCTTTCTTACTGTCGCTGCGCAATCCGTACTTGCCATGAATTCCCCTGCGAGGGAACAAGTGCAGGTGCGTATGTGTGAAAAGGGCTACCTGGAAGATGAGTTCACAAGGCAGTGGCAATATGCCGAGCTCACGAAACAACTCTACGCAGGTCGCGTCGTCTCTGGCTCTACAAATAGCACGCACAGCGCGCTTTTGCATTGAGAAAACTCTGTTTATCTCAGCCGATCGGCCCCACAACTCCAGCCCATACGTAATCACGCTGTGGACGGTCGCGAAATAGCAGGAGCGCACGACGTCGCGGGTAGCGGTGCTCGCCAGCCTCCGGAGGGCGTAGCACGAGCTCGAGAGCTTCCCACATAAATCGTCAATGTGTGTCTCCCACGTCAACGCGCCGTCCAACTGAAAGCCAAGAAGCTTCGTGAAGCGGACTTGCTGTATAGCGGTGTTGCCAACGGTTACATAATAACTCTTCGGTGTATGGCCGTTGAGACAAAAGGACAAAAAACACGTTTTGTCTCTATTTAGTGCCAGACCATTTGATTTAAACCACTTATCCAGGTCGTTCGCAACGACGTTTAGCCTGGCTTCAAGCTCTTCGTGACTAGGGGCACTTACCACGGCGGCGACGTCGTCTGCGTACTTATATATATCAGCTCCATCTATGCTGGCTGCTAGATCGTTCAAGAGCAAGCTGAAGAGCGTGTTTGACAAGCACGACCCTTGTGGGACACCCATCTCGTTTTCTAATTCCGAGGAAACAGCGCGGCCTCTGTCGCCTACTACTACCTGCGTGCGTTCTGACATAAACGAGGTCAGTATTGACAGGGCTGGCCCTCTGATACCATAAAAACATAGCTTTTCAGCTATAAGTCCGTGATTAGAAGTATCAAAGGCGCGTGATAAGTCACAGCAGAGTACTGCGACCTGCAATCTTGCTTCGCGCGCGCTCAGCACTCGCCAGACTACCTCGCGCGCCAGATCTGTGGTAGCGCGGCCTGCCCTGTAGGCGTACTGCCTCTCGGACAAGATATCGCGCGCCGCCACGTAATTCAGAAGCCTCCTGTTCAAACCTGCCTCCAACAGCTTGCTGAGGGCCGGGACCAGTGAAATCGGTCGGTACGCTTTAGGGTCAGCTTTTTGGCCTTTGCCTTTGTAGAGCGGGCAGACTTTCACTTTCTTCAGAGCAGTTGGGTAAGTGCCTTCCTTCAAACACGCGTTGAACAGGTGGCTTACAATGGGTGCCACCGCTTGCACCGCTACTTTCATTACGCTAGCTGATATGCCGTACAGATCTGTGCTTTTTTTAGGAGCGATACGTTTAGTTACTAGCGTCACTAACTCAGCAGGGGTGAATGGCTCTAGCCTAATGGATACGTCACTCACAAGGGCTCCCGACGCTAACACACCCATGGCACCGATATTGTTAGCAGCTGGCGCGCCACACTTCTTTGCGGCTGAGACGAACTCCTGGTTAAGAGCATCCACGACGTCTTTCTTAGTGGCATACGCCTGGCCTTGGGGGTCTCGAACTGAGTCAGTAAAATCAACCCTTTCTTGCGATTTACGACCAAGCTCCGAGTTTATGACCTGCCACATACGTCGTGGATTATTTCCCACTAACTCGGAGAAGAACTCGACGCGCTTGTTTTTTAACATACTGTGATACGAAGTAGTTAGTGCGTCACATTTGTCTCGCAGCGTATCATCCGAGGGAAACGTCATTTTCAGCTGATGGGCGTCACGTAATAGGTATCTACAATTCCGCGCATCTTCATCAACCCAGTGTTTATTATTATTACACAGTCGTTTTTTTAGCGGGTAGCATACGTCGAATGTGTATTTTAAAGTGTTCGTAATCTTATCACAAAGAAACTGGCAGCTACCGTTAGCTCTTTGAATAGTGTGTTCCCAGTCAACAGAACGGAGGGCTTCGATAAAATTTTGCTCATTCGATTTGGTAAAGCTACGACACATGCGGTGAACGGGCACAGAGATCGGCGTAGTCTCACTAGTCAGCGTGAGACGCTGAGCGAAGTGGTCGCTGAGAGGGCTCGTATCGATGACAGATACGCGCGCGACACGTTTGGCAGGCATGTTCGTGTACGCGTGATCCAACAGCGATTTTTTACCACCGGGGTCAACTCGCGTGTGACTGTTGACCAGCTGTGTAAATTTAAAACTATCTAGAATGTCTAGTAGTTGTCTCTGCGATCTAGAACTTTCTAAAAGGTTAATGTTGGTATCACCCAAGATAACGCAGTCTATGCACTCGTCTGATACTTTGCATAAAAGCGATTCAAACAGCTCGAGGTAATCACTGTCGCTCGTCGCGTTGGAGTGGTACACGCCTATTACTAGTATGTCGTCATCGAGTAAGTGTACGGCACAAATGTCAAAAATTTGCTCCCTGGCGAGGTCGCAGTAATCCTGCCTTCTGACCGCTAAGATACCCGACCGAACGAAAATACAACTTCCACCGTGCGCTATTTTGTCTCTACAACTGTAGGCTAACAAGTCAAAGTTACAAAGTGTAACAGACACTAATTCGTGTTTCCGTAACCAGTGTTCAGTAACTACAATTACATCGCAGGTTAATTCCCTTGTCATAAGTACTTCGAGATCTTTCGTTTTGTTAGTTATACATCGTATATTTTGGTGACACAAGTCAAGAGTTTTTTGTTTAGAACAAACGCGACTAGATGCTGGATGTGCGGGAGGAGCTCGCTGGTCCTGCCGTAGGTGGCCCGCGGGGCGCGCATATTGGTTGTTTATCGAACAAGCAGAAAGTCTGCAGGTAGACACTGTTTTATGGTGGAAGTGCCGAAGTATCGAACACAGCGCTTTGCTTCAACGTTTATTGTACGGACGGCAAAGCTTTGGAACACTTTACCAGAAGCTGTGTTTCCTGCGAACTACAATCCAGGGGTTTTCAAATCTAATAGGTATCTTCTAGGTAAACGTGTTACACCCTAGGCTGCAGCAATGCTTAACATCAGGCAGGCTGTAGTCAAACGTAAACCTATCCCACGTAAAAAAAAGAGAATAGTGACCAAAAACATAATTCGTTAAAAATCATCTAAATAGTCTACATCACACAATACCACTCCATTCTAATCTAGGGCTGCAGGTTCGATTCCCGCATGACACAAATAATTATGAGTTTTATAATTACTTTCGTTGAGTCTGGTCGTTTCTATGTATAAATAGTATGTAATTACATAAGAAAAGTATGCAAATATTATATCCGTTATCTAGCGCCCACGATACAAGCGTTTGCTTAGTGTGGGGCTAGATGGCGGTGTGGGCAATTTGCTGGATTCATACCCTGGCGAAACAGTTAATCGGATATACGCCCCAAATGAATTCACCATACTTAACTGCACACAATCACATACACCTATCTATTGTGTGTGTTTGTATGTAAAACCATGAGTCATATGGGATGAATGAGTGATTTCCATGGTCACTGCTTTATGGGGATTCTATGGTATTGTTTGGAATTAGATTAACTGTAGGTCTTTGCTGGTTTGTAACTGTAAATATACACACACCACAGAAGTCTAAATCTTGCAAATCTATTCCATACATGGGTATAATCACAGAATACATAGTGTACGTACAAATAATAAAGCTAAAGGGGCTCAAAACCCTGTACCTACGTAGAAAGTATGGTGGTTGTAATATTGTTTTAATGGGTAACAGAACACGTTTCGGCAGTTTTTAGATTTTAGTCTTTAGTTTATCTGTTTGTCTGTTTATTTGATTAAATAAAAATGGTAAATGATCGATTACACATTCTAACCGTAGTTGTTGGTATATTTCCTCTTTACAAATGGTCGAAACTCCGCCCCAAAAAAAACATTAGGGAAGTTTTCTTCGACAAATAAACTACTTAATATTTTTTAGAATTGAATAACTTCGTACAAAACTTGGAAATGATAAAATATAATTTAACAAAATTAACACGTTTATAAGTAAGGTCAATTGCCCGACACTAATTAAAGAAATTAAAGTCAATTAAGTAATAAAACACTCTCTGAGTCAGAAAAATAATTATCTTTACTTACAAGAGTCAAAAGTACAATATCATGTAGGGTATTAAAATCATATTTACCTTATCTATACATATTGTATCTTTAGATTAAATCTATACTATGCTATATAATATTATAAAGCTGAAGAGTTTGTTTGTTTGAACGCTCTAATCTCAAGAACTACTGGTGCGAAGTGAAAAATTCTTTTTGTGTTTAATAGACCATTTATCGAGGAAGGTTTTAGGCTATATAACATCACGCTGCAACTAATAGGAGCGCAGAAACAATGGAAAATGTGGAAAAAACGGGGAAAATTATTCATTTTTGAGGGCTTCCGTTGCGTGCGCTGCGAAAACGGTTCAAGTCGTGGGTAACAGCTATAATTTATAAAGCTGAAGAATTTGTTTGCAAAAATGATGTCCAAAATAACTATTCCAAGCGGACGAAGTCGCGCGCACAGCTAGTTTGTAAATAATTGGAAATACCTTTTTGTGTGATTAATGTGTTTATGCTTTTCTCAAAATGTTATTTTGCTTTTATCTTTATCTTTCTTAAAATCGCATACAAATGGTTATTAACTGTTAGATGATAAGTCACATTAAATGCAATATTACGATGAAGAAAACTTCAATGTAAGTAATGTATACTGTACCCCTAGCTCAAGTTTCCGTGCGTAAAGTCGAAAGTATTACTAACGAGTTGAATGCATTGGTAGCTGGAGTCAGAATTCGATAGTAAGTAATGTAAAATCATCATACCCGGAAGAACTATTTCATATTTCTCTTTCCTTTTTTGATTAATTTTATATATACTTCCGGTTAAGTACGTATAAATTTGTTTCCTTCTTTTGTTCAATTAAGTAGATTGGTGTAGGTAGGTATATTATTTTTTTGTTGATGTGCTGTTTTTTAGTTTTGTTGGTGTTTCTTTGTTTTTTGTTGTTTCTTGTTGATTTTTGTTGTTTCTTGTTGTATTTTGTTTTTTCTTGTTGTTTATTGTTGTTATTGTTGTTTTTTGTTGTTTCTTGTTGTTTTTTGTTGTTTCTTGTTGTATTTTGTTTTTTCTTGTTGTTTTTGTTGTTTTTTGTTGTTTTTTTGTGGTTTTTGTTGTTTTTTGTTGTTTCTTGTTGTATTTTGTTTTTTCTTGTTGTGAATTGTTGTTTCTGTTGTTTTTTGTTGTTTCTTGTTGTTTTTTGTTGTTTCTTGTTGTTTTTTGTTGTTTCTTGTTGTATTTTGTTTTTTCTTGTTGTTTTTTGTTGTTTTTTTGTGGTTTTTGTTGTTTTTTGTTGTTTCTTGTTGTATTTTGTTTTTTCTTGTTGTGAATTGTTGTTTCTGTTGTTTTTTGTTGTTTCTTGTTGTTTTTTGTTGTTTCTTGTTGTTTTTTGTTGTTTCTTGTTGTATTTTGTTTTTTCTTGTTGTTATTGTTGTTTTTTTGTGGTTTTTGTTGATTTTTGTTGTTTTTTGTTGTTTTTTCTTGTTTATTGTTGTTAACAACAAAAACCTACAAGAAACAACAAAAACATCAATAAACAACAAAAAACAACAAGAAACAACAAAAAACTACAAAAACAACAAAAAACAACATAAACAACAAAAAACAACAAAAAACAACAATAAACAACAAAAAACAACAATTACAACAAGAAACAACAAAAAACAACAAAAACAACAAAAAACAACAATAAACAACAAGAAAAAACAAAATACAACAAGAAACAACAAAAAACAACAAAAAACAACAAGAAACAACAAAAAACAACAATAAACTACAAAAAAAACAAAAAAAAACAACATAAACAACAAAAAACAATAGAAACAACAAAAACAACAAGAAACAACAAAAAAACAACAAAAACAACAAGAAACAACAATAAACAACAAGAAAAAACAAAATACAACAAGAAACAACAAAAAACAACAAAAACAACAAAAAACAATAAAAACAACAAAAAACCACAAGAAACAACCATAAACAACAGAAAACATCCATAAACAACACAAAGCAAAAAAAACTTATAATAATAGCAAAACAACAAAAACTGACAACAACAGCAAAACAATTTCAACAACAATTATATTGTATTATTATTATGGTTACTAGTGTCACAGACTATATTTACAATGACATTTCGCTAAACATAAATTAATAAAGTAACATTTTTCCGTACTAAATTATTTTTATCAAAATATATTAATAAATAATACATTAAAAATCCATGGCAAAATTGTCGACAATGATTCTCACTGAAAAAATTTAGGTGAGAAAACTTCCGATTATTTGTCGAAGGCTGGGTCTGGTATTCACGGATCATCTGTCAAAAACAATTTCTATCACACAAACTACGTAAACGTCCATACATAATCATATTTCGAATCCTACGGAGCTAACGTATTCGAAAGTAAAATAGTTCAGTTACGCGCCACCAGGTTCGCTGTACGAATTTTGTATGAAATATGGTTCGACAAATTGTCGGATCCTGCGATGGTAATATTCCTGCTAGGCCCACAGCATTCGTATATTTTGCTGTAGCTGTCGATTTATTCGAAGTTTAATTTGTTTGGTCCGATATTATCTAATGCACTATCAATATCTATGGAAACTACTGGTATTACACTCGCTCAATTACTTCAATGTTTTTTATAGTTTGTTTACAACATAAAAAGGGCACTTAGAAAATCTTTAGAAAAACCTAAAGATAGTCTAAGTGCTCCAGCCCACTGCCACAGTGCAGCGAGCCCAGCATACTGGCCGCATTACCACGCTGGATGCCAATGCTGATACGTTGAGCCAGGAAAAGGCCAGCATTTTGGTCATGAATTTTTTGTAGTTAATACGAAGTGAAATTCAATTTGTACTTCGCTTGTGCGGGTATGACCTGATGCTAAAAAACCTGACTGTTTTTTGTACAAGAAAGAAGTTCCGTTTAGTAATGCAAATTTCTGGCGTTCACCATTCACATCTCTCTTAAGTCGTATTTCCTCATGACTGAGGGTTGTGACTCCCCCGCAGCATTAATTCATTAGGGGAGTTTTCTGGGCACGTTTACCATTCACATAGAAAAGAATAAATTCCTGAGCAATAGGTACCATATAAAAATGCTTATTTAAATCTACGTTTTGGAGCTTTCTTGGTCATCTGAATTATAATGCTAGTTATGCGAAAATACAAAATCTTTTAATAAACGTTTTATGATTTAGTTGTAATAACCGGCTAGCACTTAAGCTTTAATTTCCTAGGAAAGCGGTGCCTTCATATAGCGGCCGTAATACAGCGGTGAATGACGTCACTAAAATGTTGTCTATGTAAACGAAATGGCGCGGTTTCTTGGAGAGCGGTAACTTGCACCGTAATTTACTTTAATTATTTTTGCGTCCGTAATATCAAGGCCGCTATACGATGGCACCGCTTTCCTAGGAAACCAAAGCTTTACGTCGAAAATAACGTCGAAAAAACCTCAGATTTCCGAAACTTGTCGAGCTAATTTTTGACGTAAGTGCTAGCCGGTTATTACAACTAAATTAAATCATGCCTTACGGGAACTATAATACAGTAAACGTTTTATGGTTTTTATCTGTTTCGAATTTTGACCCTTTCACATTAAAATAACCACAACTACCTAGTGTGTATATTATAATGTATGTTCTTTACTGGTAAACGAGTACTAATGCACTAAGCAGCTATTTATCCAAACAGTCCAATCTGCAGTCGGCACAAGCTCAGTAAATTGTAGCCAACTGGAGCGAGACGCCAGGAAGTGACGTTGCAGCTACATATACTGACCATGGCATACCCAGCCTAGATACAGTTAGTCGTTTGCAAGTGGCTAACTCTGGAGTTCCGAGTTTTTAAACCACCCATAAAGTCAACATGGCTTGACTAAAACTAAACTTAACTAAAAGCCGGTAAATAGTAGTTAAATTATACTTAACAGTCCAATCTGCAGTCGGTCAGTAAATTGTAGCCAACTGGAGCGAGACGCCAGGAAGTGACGTTGCAGCTACATATACTGACCATGGAATACCCAGCCTAGATACAGTTAGTCGTTTGCAAGTGGCTAACTCTGGAGTTCCGAGTTTTTAAACCACCCATAAAGTCAACATGGCTTGACTAAAACTAAACTTAACTAAAAGCCGGTAAATAGTAGTTAAATTATACTTAACAGTCCAATCTGCAGTCGGTCAGTAAATTGTAGCCAACTGGAGCGAGACGCCAGGAAGTGACGTTGCAGCTACATATACTGACCATGGAATACCCAGCCTAGATACAGTTAGTCGTTTGCAAGTGGCTAACTCTGGAGTTCCGAGTTTTTAAACCACCCATAAAGTCAACATGGCTTGACTAAAACTAAACTTAACTAAAAGCCGGTAAATAGTAGTTAAATTATACTTAACAGTCCAATCTGCAGTCGGTCAGTAAATTGTAGCCAACTGGAGCGAGACGCCCCAGGAAGTGACGTAGCAGCTACATATACTGACCAAGGATTACCTAGCCTAGGTATTTCGGATTTCCTAGATTAAGCGAGTGTGTTTCGGTGGTACCTTAGCCTGCTGTAATGCCTAACATCAGGCAGGCTGTGGTCAAACGGATATATGATAATCTCATAAAAATGCGTGCGCATTTGTGAAATTATAGTATGAATGCGACAATCAATTCAAATAAGCAGCCAAATCCATACATGATCAAGGGCACACACCAAAAACACGGTACCTATGCGATTTTTCTAGATATAGGCACACTGCTTTTGCTTGTACAATCTTTGTTCATATGCAAGATAATTACAACAAACTATAAAGAGAGTGCACAGGTTGGCTGGACGATAACTTCAAGTTTTTTTTATTATAGAACGAGATTTAACATTTTTTACCAGACTATCTTGCAGTATCTATGCTAAGGTAACCTTTACACCGGATTCACATTTTACCTCATGCATACTAAACAGGTGTAAGTGTGCCGTCGCGTTAAATTCGGACCGAACATAATAAGTTTGTATATATTGTATACTAGTGGACGCCCGCAGCTTTGCTCGCATTATTTCAGAATAAAAAGTAGCATATATCACACCTAGGGCCTTATCATCATCATCATTAGCCTTATTAGATTTTCGTAGCGTCCATACTATTTTTGCAGCTGCACTCGTGGCTATATAAGCCAATACGAGAGCCACAGATGCAGTCACATTATTGGCAGGAGTAATTCGTAGGACCTCATCTCATACTACCTACAAAAGTTATGAAGATCCATTCAGCCATTTTTATGTGATGCGCGTTTAAAGAAACAGACATACAGATAATTTTTGGAATATTTTATACGAACAGACTGTTGACCCTCTTTAGCTTTATTATGTGTATAGATAATGTAATCGGAATGAATGTGAAAGTCAGAAGGATGCGCTTTTGTCACGTGTTTATTTTGTTTGTTGGTCGGGTGGGTTTTGATGATGTTTTGAAATTAATAAGAGTGTAATGCAGTGCGCGTAATATGCGATTTTGATTTTTGTATCACCATAACACGTTTTCTGTTTTTTTAAGCATACGAGTATACAGCAATTAAATAGAGACAAATCAATTTATTTAACTAGATTTTGCCGAAGACCTAAGCATTCCCACTGTAGCCCTTAAATTTATTCTGTAAGCTGCATTTCGATGTAAATTAACACAGAGAAAACAGAAAAAAAATGACGACCGGTAGGATTTCAACCTATGCCTTTCTGACATCTGTACGGGAATGGTACAAATATACGTTTTAGTAGGATACGTTTTTTTAACTACTTGGCCATAGTTTGCCTGATGGAAAGGTATAGCTGATGGTCCGTACCTACCCAATACGAACCGGCTCTCTCTCTAGGTTATGTTAGTACTTCTGTTTTCTGGTTATGGTCAAAATCATACATAAAAAACCTAATATAAATATAATTTTACCTGAAACGAGATGGGTAAATCATCCACAGTGACGGGGCCTTCGCTGTCCGCCATTTTGTTGTCCTTCTATCGCTTCCGGTTGTTATTATGCGACATTGCTGGGATCTGGGGGCAAACAGACGAAATTACTTTTCTATAAAACTATTACTATTATCACTACATAGTATAAGTAAAGTTTCGATGTATTTAAATTAGATCTTTAGGACTACACATCGGATTTAATGAAGTTTTTTTAACATATAGAGTGATTCAAGAGGATAACATGTACATATAATAAAGCGTGCGAAATCGCGGGTAAAAGCTTGTTAGCAAATATTTCAGGACATATCACACAGCGCCATCTAGCCTCATACTAAGCAAACGCTTGTGTCTTGTGTCATTTTAAACTAGATAAAATAAAATGGTTAAGTAAGTTCGTATGAGAGAGGCCTACCTTGGCGTTAAGACTTTTCAAAGCGCTCTAAGGCCCTCTAATTTAGTTGAATGACTAAGTTTGACAAACAGGCGTAACTACTTGTTTTAGCACAAGTGAATGCCCCAAGTTTTACTCGCGTTGCTTGGAGATTAAAAGTAGCCTATGTCACTCCTAAGAACCTATACTAGACCCATACTGAAATTTACGATGATCCAACGCTCTACTTGCACGCTGATCAAACCTGCATATAACTTGAAAACAAGTTATTGATGCAAAGCTGGGCTTGAACCGGTAATAGTCTGATTAAAAGAAAGTCATCAATAAATACTACTGCACAACTAATGCTTATATCGACTTCTCATATAAGCAGATAATAATTAATGCAAGTATACATTTTTTGAATAAATTTATCAAATATCAGACGAAAGTTACATAAGTGTAACATTGATCCAAATATTTAGAAGAAGTGTCAACATCTTTCTCTTTGCTCCAAACAAAACCAATGTGCTATAGTTTAAATAAATCTTGATGTAGATAAATCTAGGAGTTTCACAACATAATTCCTCAGACGCATCATCAATTCATGGTGGAAGTATCAAAGGCTCTTACGAAGCACTTTGCTTCTAAAGATAAAAGATAAAGATAAGATAAAGATAAAAACTTTATTAACCTTATGGTATCGCACCATATAGGGCAAGTCATAATACAATTTCCCTTAATTATCTATAGTTCTTAATGTGTAAACTTATGTAATACTTATATAGGTATAATATATCAACTTACTTCGTGCATAAAGAGCGCGGGAAGATTTAGTCGCCACGCCAGCCTTAATGACATCATTCGTCGGGCTTTTGCCACCGCCAAAATTGCAGCAGTGCTCGAACCGAGCGGTCTTGCACGCAGCGATGGCAAAAGACCAGACGGAATGACCCTCGTGCCCTGGAAGTTGGGGCGGCCCCTTGTTTGGGACGCTACATGTGTTGACACATTGGCACCATCCCATCTCTCAGCGACACAGGGTCAGGCTGGAGCGGCGGCTATTCTTGCTGAACAGCGCAAAAGGCTCAAATATATCACACTCGGTCGGGGTTACATATTTGAGCCTTTTGGCGTGGAAACATTGGGGCCGTGGGGACCAGGAGCCCATAAAATTTATAAATTTTTAGTAGAACAAATAGTTCAGGCAACCCGTGACCAGCGTGCTGGCGCATTCTTGGCGCAAAGGATAAGCATTGCCATCCAACGTGGCAATGCCGCCAGCATGCTGGGAACGTTGCCTACAGATATACTTTTTTTATAGGTGTTTTAAGTTTATTATAAGTTTTAGTTTATAAGTTAGTTAAGTTTTTATTTTTAATTAGTAAAATTTGTTTTGTAAGTTTTTTTCAATAAATATATTACTTTATACCTAATAAAGTAAAAATATATATCAACTATTTTAACATACACGAGAGAAGTTCAATTAAAGAGTTGAAATGAAGTTTCTACTAGTGCTCGGTTCATAAATTCTTTTAGACTATAAAATGGATTATCTTCAAAGAATTGTTTTAATGATCTCCTGAATTTCGCGGTTGACAATTCGATGACTTTTGTCGGAAGCTTATTAAAGTTATACAATCCTTGTATTTGTGCTTTTACTAATCGATTGCACGGTTTCTTTAAATAATTCTTTTTTCTTGTATAATATTTTGGGTTTGTAGCCAGTAGGATCTTTTCGTCATACATTTTCAACAAGCAGTTAAATATATATAATGATACAACTTCTACCTTCATAGTAAGGACAGCGAGATTATGGAACTCTCTACCTGGAGCCCTGTTTCCAGAAATTTATAACCCATGGTCTTCAAATGCAGAGTAAATAGATTTCTCCTGGCAAACGTGCAACATCTTAGTGGTGCTTAACATCAGGCAGGCTGTATTCAAACGCTGGCCTATTCCGTGCAAAAAAAACTACTTTTGGATTGATTTTTAGATCGCCATCCAAGGCAAAAACTAAGGCTACTTCAGAATAAAAACTAGTATAAATCAAACCAAGTACCTACATACTAACAAACATGCGCTTCTTTGTAGAATATCATTTCAAATTAAAGTAAGCATGCAGTAGATATTATTGGCATTATTTGGCGAATTTTAAAAGAAATTCAAGCGAGTGTGGCTCAGCGGTTCCAGTGTCTGCTTTTCATTTAGACGCACCCTGGTTTGAATCCGGCCCTACACCAATGACTTGTATTTTCAAGTTATGTGTGGATTTGCACTCGCTTAACGGTGAAGGAAAACATCTTGAGGAAACCGACATGTTTGAGGACCACAATATCCGAGGACATTGTGTCTTCCGTGGAAGGACCTGGGCGCCCAACACGATGTATCTGCCCAAGAAAACTCCCCTAACGAATTAATTCTGCGGGGGAGTCACGACCCACAGTCATGAGGATATACGACTCAAGAGAGAGAGAGAGAGAAAAGAAATTCAGGGATTTCACATTTTTTGGTTCAGTAATTTACTTTTGCGTCTTTCTATCGTTAACTTTACATATCGTTTCATAATTCAATATTATCTTTCTTTCTTACATTTACCAATATTATCATTAATTAATATTTTTACACTCGTAAAGACTAACAACCTACCGTTGCGTTCAAAAACTGCGTCAATTCAAATTTAACCTCCAAAGTAGTAAACAAAATGTACACCTACTTTCCGTAACAATAAAGACACCTGTTCCAATTTGCTCCGATTCACAAAAAGAGGGGTGGCCAGCTGACGTCAGCTGTTACACACCTGCTGACCAAATAAATTTATCGAAAACCTTGGGGGAAGTTTATCTATGAGTGTTTTTAATAATTACTTTGATATACCTATAAAGCTATACGTATTTTATTTTGTATAGGTAGAATATCACATAAATAGCTAGCTGAGCTACAGGCTTGAAGAACTGAAGCTGAAGTTGTTGAAAAAAGTAACATACTTAACAACTATTATTGTAACTCGATAAAATTGTCCAACACGAAAATATTTGTAACTTTTATAGTTATTCTAGTATTTGTCACGATCTCACGATAGCGATTCCAAAAAACATCACGATTTCTATAACTTTGTATCGATTGAGATACAAAGTGCTAACGTGTAATGCCAAATGAACGTTTAAGATCAAAATGTGCGTGAGCAGTATTAAGTATTTAAATTTAGCTTCAAAATAGCTGATCCAATTTGAATGGTGTTGCGATAAATTACCAACAACATCATCATCATCATCCACAGCCCTTGGGATCCCACTGCTGGGTATAGGCCTCCCTTTGTATGTGCCATCTGCGTCGATCTAGTGCAGACCTCATCCAGGTTGGACCCTCGACTTTGACAATGTCGTCGACCCATCTCGCGACCGGACGACCCACTCCTCGCCTGGCAGTTCTAGGCCACCACTCAGTAACTGCTTTACTCCATCTGTTGTCAGTTCTCCTAACCACTTGACCAACAACAGTTCTAGAGAAAAGATATAAAATCGCATATTACTTAGGTAAGGCACGTAATAATTATTCGCATAATCTCGATATTTAAGATTTTAGAACGACACGAAGTAAGTAATTTGAATTAAAATTATTTGCGTTAAATATGTACTATTTTACAAATAGAAGCATATGTACGTGTTAATTTTCTTCATAAACTGTTGTTTTAAAACAAAAACTGCCAACTAAGCTACCAAATTGAACAACTATGTCACTACCATGGAAAGAAGAGACAGCCAGATTTCCCTTCCCCTTACGACTCTTCTATGGGTAAAACCCATATTATTTTATTATAAAATAGTGGGTGCTCGCGGCTTCGCTCGCATTAAGAAGTTAAACTGGCATCCCCTATTTCACCCCTTTAAAAGTAGCATTTCCAAAAATCCTTTCATAGCGGATGCCTACGTCATAACATCTACCTGCATGCAAAATTTCAGCCCGATCCGTCCAGTGGTTTGGGCTGTGCGTTGATAGATCACTACTTATATCAGTCAGTCAATCAGTCAGTCAGTCACCTTTGAGTTTTATATATATAGATTTAAGTGCATAAAACACAAAGATCCACAATTATCTCAACCTTGCTTCTGTTCTGATAATTATATTGTTATCGCGTTATCATCTCTCAAGATAGCAGCTGTTTTGTGCGAAACGGTTCTGATACGCTGAGTCTAAGTTAGTGTATTAATTTTATGTAAGTTTGTTACTTAAATACGCTACAGTCTTATTACAAAACGTAGTTTAAATATTAGCTTGTTATTCTATCTTTCAGTATATTCTACCAACCAGTACGCTAGCGACTTTAACTACGTTATTAAGGACTAGCTACGCCAGCGACTTCGTCCGCTTTGAATAGTTATCATAAAAACGGTTCTAGTGAGTTAATCTTAAAAGATAGACATATACTGTTGCGGACATTTTGTTAGATCATTTCAAGAGAAATAATTCTTTATACATATTTTTTTGATATATTGAACCGTTTTCGCAGCACACGCAACGGAAGCCCTCAAAGATTAATAATTTTCCCCATTTTTTCCACATTTTCCATTGTTTCTTCGCTCCTATTAGTTGCAGCGTGATGTTGTGTAGCCTAAAGCCTTCCTCAATAAATGGTCTATTCAACACAAAAATATTTTTTCAATTCGCACCAGTAGTTCCTGAGATTAGCGCGTTCAAACAAACAGACAAACTCTTCAGCTTTATAATATTAGTATACATAGCAAATTCACTTCCATACTGTCTACCTGTGAACAAAAATCGCGGTGATCCAATGTTCCATTCGATGTGTTCACTGTTCCAACAAGCAGCAAACAAGCAAACAAACTTTCGATTTTACATAATGGCTTCGCATTAAGACATAAAAAGACTTTTCTGCAACTTAACATAATTTTTAGCTCTCGCAAGTAACAATTTAATGTGTTTTCGTTAAATAATGGTATCAGAGCATCTATTTACCTCGGGGAACCTTGGAAGCGTGGTTATGAGTTAATTATATTAACAGTTGCGTAAACAAGTCTCAGGAATGTTTTTTCTTTGTTTGCTCATTTTGCAATGCTCGCCTGGTTATTTTATGTGTTGGACCTAGAGGCGAATGGTTTTGTGAATTTATTTGTCTGGTACCCGAAATTAATATTGAAAGAGAGAAAAGATATCTGGAGCAATTTGAGGCAAAAATATACTTGTTTTGAAGTAATATAGGTTCTTTCTTTTCTTTTTTCTTCTTCTTCGGCTTCTTCTAGGCAAGTGCGCTAGATCGTAGGATTATAATGTTGCTTAACATCAGGCAAGTTGTAGTCAAGCGTGAGCCTATCTCATGTAAAAAAATAGAATTTCTAAGATACAATGAATAATAAAAAAGTCTGTCAAATTGATTTTATCATCATCCACAGCCGGTTTCTTCCCACTGCTGGGTATAGGCCTCTCTCTTTATATGCTATTAAGTTAGTGAGTGAACAAATTCGAGTCACCGGTGTCATAGTAAGCCATCGTTAGCCATGTCAGATACCCTTGATAAATCTGTCACCAAATTTGGCCACTCTCATCAAAACTTACATACTTTTAGTAATCAAGTAAACATAGCAGTTTTATACCGTGACTACAATACGTTATATCAAAATCTTTGATCGATAAGGTCAGTTACAATCTTATCAGGCAATGATAACGGCGGTAGCTGTATAAAACGTGGTTTATTGCTTTATTTTGTAACTGAACCAACTGTATCAGTAAATTAGTATGAGAGTGGGAAACTCTAGTGCCGAGAGTTTTCTAACCTCCCTAAGTGCCTTTGACATGCCTTAGCGAACAACTATTATTATATTATTTTGGCTATCAGCTGAGCCTACAATTCATCGTGTCATCCAAGGCACAGAAATACCCAGATAGATAGATGTAAACACTTTCTTTCTTAATAGGTCACCCATCCAAATTCATCGTATGAAACTGGACACATTGTATTTCCTCTAATAAGGCTTAGCGACAATATCCAGATCCTAAATTTATCGTGTCATCTGACCCATAGAAACGCCCATATGAAATACCATTTTGGCCACCCATCCAAAAGCCGACCGCGTCAACAGTTGCTTAACTTTGTCCATTGATATTGGTACTTATAATCAAAGACTTTGGTGATCACGCACGAATACCCCTATTTTATATAATAAAAGAGAAAAGAAAGAAAGTTCAAGAAGATGTACGTTTATTGTAGGGACGGCAAAGCTTTGGAACACTTTACCAGAAGCTGTGTTTCCTGCGAACTACAATCCAGGGGTTTTCAAATCTAGAGTTAATAGGTTGTTACACCCTAGGCTGCAGCAATGCTTAACATCAGACAGGCTGTAGTCAGACGTAAATCTATCCCACGTAAAAAGAAGAAAGAGAAAATGAGAAATACTTTTTTCTTCTATAACAAGTATGATATTTTAAGACTTTGGTGATCACGCACGAAAACTCCTATTAACTATGATATGTTACTTTATTAGTAATGAATAGTTACATGACATAGCCAACTTTCTCGTAATCTCCAATGAAGTATGAAACACGCAACCTCTTATGTCAGAGCAATAAGCAAGTCATTGCTGTGATAGTTAGCGGCACGTTTAGAGAATAAATCCCCTCTTTGAGTTTTGTTCCTCATTACAAAGGGTTGTGACTCCTAACAACATAGTAATAAGCAAGTTATTGGTGTGATAGCTAGCGGCACGGTTAGACAATAACTCCTTGTTCAATAACCCCTCCTTGAGTTGTGTTCCTCATTACAGAGGGTTGTGACTCCTATCATAGCAATAAATAAGACATTGGTGTGATAGTTAGCTTTATATTTATCGAATCACTCCCCTCCTTCTCTTTGAGTCGCATTTCTTTTTACTGAGGGTTGGGCCTCCCCCCATAGAATTGGTAAAAATACTTACAATCCATACATACAAATTTTTGTTATGAAACTTTTCAAAACGAACCTCATACCTATAGGTATTATAATGCTATGTACACTAAAATTGCACAGTGATGTAGGTATATAGGTATGTGTATAGATTATATTTTATGTACATGTAAAAATTCATAATTCAAACTGTCACCTTAAGGATTATTTATGTCATAAAAAATAAAAGTTTAAAAATAAGGTACATAAGCTAGATTAGTGTTGGTTTAAGATAGGTCGATATCTTTGTAAGTTTCCTTTTATATTTAGGCACAAATAAATAGGTAATATAGAAGATATAATAATAAAAAGCAAAACAATATTTAATTTATACTATCGCAATTGAAATAACTTTGTTGTCTAAAGATGACTCAAACATATAAATAATAAGTGCTCAACTAATAAAACAAAGAACAAACGATTTCAAGGTAAAAATAATTTCCAACGATAAAATAAAACGTACCTACCTACATGTTTTCAAAGAAAAACATTTTCCACAAATCATAAAAACCTTATCAGTGACGTAATCCAATTAACGCATACTCACCAAAATAGTGAAGAAACACACACAGAAATCCACACAATACACTTTAAAAATCACTTTTGCACTTAAATCACACACAAATGTCGAAAACAAATAAAAATAAAAGTTTCAAATCGAAAATAAAAATGGCCGACACGAGCGACGTCTGATAGCTAAGGCACAAATGTGAAGAATACAAAATTCGCTTTTCAAAATCGGAACGCAATGCCACCAAATTACGTAGACCTATGACTGTTCATACTAAATATCATCTTTCACATAACTTTGTTTGACCAAAAAGGTCGCGGGAGGTCTAAACATATTGGATGCGATGCGTATCCGAACAAAGACTTTTTGCTGTTGAATTATGAAAATGTAGGCTTTATGTTTGATGAATAGAGTTGAATATGTGTTTTAGAAAGTATTGGATATAAGTTTGTAGATTGCTCACACAATGAGGTGAGGTAAAGTGATAAGATATACAGGCTGATGGTAAAACGATATCATTATTTTTTGTAGTTTTGTTAACGTTTGAATTATAATACACAAGTGGTTTTTAATTTCATGGATACTGTCATATTATAAAACGTGGTTTAAATATTAGTCCAGGACATTGAAAATAAAAAATTGGTTCTTGTTGTTCAAACAACACATACAAGCAATCAAAATGTCAAAAAAAATTGGAACTTTGATTTAACATTGGTACATTTTGGCAATTTTATAATTATGGCAGTAGACAGACAATTTTCGAACAACTAAAACGGACTTGGTCTAGACATACCTATTTAAACCACGTTTTTTCATAAGGCCCATTGTGTTACATATGTCTTTATTGTTTATTTGATTGCTAGTCAATAATAATTGTAGATAATTGTTTATAAATATCATAATTTTGTTAGTATTTTTTTTATTTTCCAAAAGGCAGCACTGTAATTTAACTGTATGTTTTTTTTTGCTTTCTGTTTTTTTATTGCAACGAACATTTACTAAGCCCGCTGTACATCTAATCTGTACATGTGTGCAACCTCACCTGTGTTACTCATCAATGCGTGTGTGTGTGTTACTAGGTATGTATCAATCTACATCTAGATATAATATCTATAGCTATAATATTATTATAATATGTAGCGCAATTTATAATGCATTTAGGAGAGGTACATTATTATTAGAATTATTTACATATGTACAGTTCTTTGGTAAGTTAATATGAGACTGATTAACTATGATGTTGAAGGTATTCAAACGTCCCCTAGAGCCTATAAAATGGCTAAACGGCTGATGTACTTTATAGCTAGCACCAAGATGGAATGTTTTTTAATATTTGATCACCCATCCACGAACTGACTGCATACGTAGTTTACTCTTTTTTAACCTTATATGCATTATCATTATACCAAAACACTAATCACTATATAAACACTATCATTAAAATATCCTTACACTTGTAACTACCGTCATTTTCCATCAAGTGTCAAATCAGCAGAGCGTGCACCGTGTGGCGTATGCACGCCACACGGTTCACGGGCTACTATGGTTCAGTGGTTGTGCCATACGGGGCGGGTTCGATGCCCTGCGAGGTGCTATGTGGGTTTGTGTGGTAGTACTTAAAAGGGTATATTTATGTTTTTTATTTTGTGTTGAAAGAAATAACTTATTGCTACTACACTACTATTGATAATTGATTGTAGGTAATTGACCTATGAAAAAAATGGAAATATGTTTTTTTTTTCACTAGACATCATCCAAGTGACGTTGTGGTTGATAGTATTGGATAATACCCGCCTGATGTCTAGCGTTGCAGCCTACGCTTACCTAGAAGGTACCATTGCATTGTCGTTCACTAGAAATACAATTTACGACAAAGTGGTTGAAGTAACTTCGGAAGGGATATAGGTTATTTTATGAGCGTGATACTTACCAGAAAGTTTAAAAAAACCCAGTTTTGTATTACAAAACCAGAGCGTTTCTTTTCCTTTCTTTTATTGAATTGACAAGTTAATAGTAAGTACACCACCCCTATAAACAGATACATAATAAAAAAACAGCACGACAGACAGAGCCATCCAAGCGAGCAAACCCCAGGAACTACTTTCCGTCGCAACCATAAAAGGGTGGCAATTGACATTTCACACAGTTCCCACATACATTAGTGACATCATTAGTGGACAGCGTTTTTTATTATTTTACTATTGCACGAAAAAAAAAAGTAGCCTATGACACTCCTAAAACCTCATACTACCTACATACCAAAAATCTAACTTCATGCCAAAAATCATGATGATCCGTTGAGCAGTTTTTGCGTGGTGAGCGTTTAAATAAACAGACAAACTGATAAACAGACAAAACACTAAAAACTGCTGTTTTTTCTTTCTAATATCTTCTATGTTCAGACGTTCGACCCTCTTCAGCTTAACACATTTTACTCGGTAATTTTGACGCTAAATGCGTATTAGAATCTCTGTACAAAAGGTATCAAACTAAACAATTTTAATATATTTTTATTATATACTATTATGCTACGTGTTAATGACATATTGTGATGGTTAATTGACCACAAGGTTGCCTAAAGTACTACTACGGTAAAAGGTGATAACACAACAACATTAAACAATCAAAATACCAAGTCATAGTAATTTAACGTTTGTTGGTATAAACGTTAAGCGCCTGTTGAAAATTTATAAGAACATTAAACTAAATTGCAGTCATTTTAATCACAGGCGTTACTAACCAAGTAACGATTTTATGACTGTCTTGGTGCTTTTATCATTTAAAATTAATGATTGATGAATGAAATTTAAACTATATTAAATAAAGTTGAAATGTTAATTTGTTTAATAGGTACTGATCAATAAAACAAAAGTTGTCTACAAATTATTTATCTAGTACGAAAGCGATATAATTGTTTACCTTCTCGATTTCAGGTGATTTACAAACTAAATTCTCAATATGAACCTTTGATAAAAATAACCTACAATACCTACTAATAAAACAAATAGATAGTCACAAATTGATTCACCGCCTCGTGATGTCGCGCACAAAAAAAGTTCTAATGACAAATCACGTGACATCTGTCATTATCCAATTAACAGCCACGTGTGCAGAAAAAAATATAAAACAATAGTAGTTTCTTGAAGTGTGATGGATTGATCATTTAATTACTGTAAATACTGTAATTATGTGAACATATTATTATACTAGTGGACGCCCGCGGCTTTGCTCGCATGATTTCAGGAAAAAAGTAGCCTATGACACTCCTAAGACCTCATACTACCTACATACTAAAAATCATGAGGATCCGTTCAGCCGTTTTTACGTGATGAGCGTTTAAATAAACAGACAAACGGGGACACAGAGGAACAGACAAAATTTCTATTAATTGTTGGGACGTGTCCTGCTATCAATTCGAAGTATATCCAAAAAAATATTTTTCCTCTATGTTCAGACTTTCGACCCTCTTCAGCTTATTATAATATGTATAGATAGATAGATACGTTAGTGGAAAGAAAATTATTAGCTTAGCCTGAGGCACAGAATCTGAGGGTTGACCATGGCCTAGTAGACAAGACGACCCTTGATTGCGATATGACTCTGGTTCGAATTTGGCCTGTTGTAATTATTTTCGTTAACTTTATTTGTATAAGTACCTAGCTGAAAAAAACGTGAGTAGTTCCAGAATAGAGCAATATACATTATGAAAATTATAAAAAGTCTGAAATCTCTCTAGCAATTTTCCTCTTTTATTCTAAGCTCCCCTACTCCTCATAACTGAGGGTCCTTCCACGGATGACACATGAATTAGGTACTCGACTTTTGTAGTCTTCAAACATTTCCTATTCTAACGATGTTTTCCTTCACCGCCAAGCGAGTGTAAATCCACTTATTACTTGACATTTTCTCGTTAATCTAACAACATCCGGTTATCCGGTTATCCGGTTTCTTCTAAGCAAGCGCGCTACATCGTAGACTATAACGTTGCTTAACATCAGGCAAGTTGTAGTCAAGCGTAAGCCTATTTCATGTAAAAAAAAAAAAAAAAAACAATACTATTAATACTAACAATACTATCGATACTTATTCTTTAGATAACAATCGACGAGTAATTATTCCTTAATTGGAATTATCGTTCTGTATTTAATTTGTTATTTTAATGAATAGATCATCCTTGTTAGGAATAGTTTCACACGTGGCTGAATCTAGTTAAAAAGTAAATTGTATTAAAGTATTTTTATGAAACTAGCTGTACCTGCGACTTCGTTCGTGTGGAATAGTTATTTTGGGCATCATATTTATTTGTGCAAACAACCTTTTCAGCTTTATAAATTTAGCTGTTACCCACGAAAAGAACCGTTTTCGCAGTGCACGCAACGGAAGCCCTCAAAGATGAATAATTTTCCCCGTTTTTTCCACATTTTCCATTGTTTCTCCGCTCGTATTAGTTGCAGCTTGATGTTATATAGCCTAAAGCCTTCCTCGATGAATAGTCTATTCAACACAAAAATAATTTTTCAATTCGCACCAGTAGTTCCTGAGATTAGCGCCTTCAAACAAGCAAACAAACTCTTCAGCTTTATAATATTAGTCAAGATTATATTTTTCTGAAATTAAATGCAAAATGATGTTAGTTAAGTTTATTTTTAAGGTAAGGAAATAAAGATAATATTTATTTAGAATAACTTACAAAACACATAGGGAAATAATAAATTAAAAACTAAACCTTATAATAAACTTAAAAAATAATAAATTAACAACTATTTAATCTAAGGTAAGGAAATAAATATTCTATTCAATTATTAACCGACATCTATTAAAAGAGGTCGTCAATAAGACCGAATATTTTTTAAACCAACAAAGTAAGAATTTACAATTTTAGAATTTATTTATTTCTTACCTTAAAGATAACTTAATTAACAGAGTTTTGAATTTTATTTCAATTGACCTTATTAGTTACCAGTGGCTACTGCACTAGGTACCCCTGTATCGCAGCAGCCACAGGTGCTTTTAAAATGGTATGATTTAAATATGCAGCTACGGTTTTGGTTCATAATAGTTGAATAATTTTACAAAAATAGATTTATACTAAAAACAACGGACGATGTGTGTGTTTTTGTGTGTGTGTGTGTGAGTGTGTGTAAGGTAAGTTAGAAAATAACGTTTGGTCAGCAGATAGTCTGGAGACACAGCCATACTCTGAGAGACTCAGACACTCTGTTGTAAAAATTGCATTCAACTGTATTGGAATTCATTTGTATCTCAAATGAGGCTTCCAAAAATTACCTAAGATATTTCTTTAGAGACCATTTTACTGCTATTAATTTTGAGCGAGTTGATCGAGCAATTAGTAGTAAGGTCGAATATAAGTAATCAACTCTAGTGTCAAGCGTTTTCACACTGCCTTAGCAGCATGCAAGACATCTACATATGTTAGTAAATAAATACATCATTTAGAAAATTATGTTTAAAATATAGAAATACCTGTAGTTAACAAAACTAGTCGCCAAAGAGGTTGCCTGGATGAGATCGCTTTCAGCGATAAGGCCGCTGCTTGTGGCACTAGTTAAGATAATAATTTGTTTTATAATAAATAATAAAAATGTTTATTAGACAAACAAATTCGTATAATATTAACACATAATGTAATTTAAAAGAGGGCATTTTAATAAACAAACGATATGTCGAGCATCTGCTACGCTGAGAGAAAGTGGTCTCTCGTGTTGTAGCAGCTGATTCCTTCAGGGAAGCATTTTTTCAATAGGTTGGAAAACTCATCTTACAGAAACAAAGCTAATCAAAATTGAAATGAATAAATAAAAAGAGAAATATTTAAAAAGAAAAGAAAGAAGAACTGTTCATTTTTAATGTGTCAACTATAAAGAGTTTAACTATCTATCTAGTCTTATCCCTAAAATTAATATCTCATCATTCTAGTCACAAATATCTCTATAACTAATCTGTAACAGTCGCCCCCAGTGCGTCGGTATCCCTCCCCTGCAAGGTCAGTAGTACAGAGATAGTTGTATTGTCGAACTACGCTCTACTGTGGCCAGTTCTCACAGTAGGCAACGATGGCCGTGTACACTGATCTATGTGTCTTGATACTTAAAAAGAAACTTTTTTTGGTACACACTTTACAGAACCACCACTAGATGTCACTATACAGGGTAACTGGTAACTAAGCTAGTTATAGAAATTCGTAAAAAAAAACACCTGTTCCATACATTTTGTCGAATATCTTCCATACTTTTGTATGGAACAGCTGTTTTTTTTTCACGAATTTCCAAAAGTTGTAGAACAAAAGTCGTTGGTATAGATGTACTAAAGCCACCCTTAAAAGGTTGTGCGTTAGTTACCAGTTACGCTGTATATATATCACTCTCAGAGCCACGTGCTCTAGCTAAGCTACAGTACAAAGTATCACTGTAATTTGTCGTTTAGTCGTAGTTTAAAAAAGAAATAAGCAAGCAAAAAAATACAAAAACAAACTGTCACTTATTAGCAGGTTTTAATTTTTCTTCTAATTTCACGCTTATTTTTAAGTAATCTTTTGTGTTAATTAGCTATCTATTTTAAGATCTTCTCTATTAATCACTTTCGCATTTCCACAGAGACTAAGTAACAAAATGAACAGTAAAGTATCAAAACCTCACAATCCACGTATCCAATATAATATTTCGAGCGCACGCAGTAGAGTACCGCAATACTAAGATTACTTTGTTTTCTTACAACATTTACTAATCACTACGGGGAATGCGAACTGTACTCCTCGGATGGACCAAGTATTAACAAAATATTATAAAAAAACAAACTCAAAAACGTTTATATTTTATACTAGTTGTGTCTGCGACTTCATCCGCGTGGAATAGTTATTTTGGGCATTAATTCTTTGAATTTTGAACTGTTTTTGCAGCGAACGCAACGGAAGCCCTCAAAGATGAATAATTTTCCCCGTTTTTTCCACATTTTCCATTATTTCTTCGCTCCTATTAGTTGCAGCGTGATGTTATATAGCCTAAAGCCTTTCTCGATAAATGGTATATTCAACACAAAAAGATTTTTTTAATTCGCACCAGCAGTTCCTAAGATTAGCGCGTTCAAACAAACCAACAAACTCTTCAGCTTTATAATATTAGTATTGATAAATTATGTACTTAATATTTAACTGTTACTTTACGAAGATAGGTATTAAAATTTTGATATTTTGACGTAGACCAGTAAAATAATGTATACAGTGTGTTCCGTTCGAAAAATATCTGTATCTATACCTAATACTATATTCCCGTGGGTTCGGCTTCGCATTTCACGTCTACAGAAATTAAAACACTTGTAAATTATTTCAGGATAATAAGCAGCCTATTTAAATCAATTTTATACTAGCACCATGGTGTTAAACACGAAGACACGATACGATGTCCAATTTCGTCGTGAACTCTAAAAGATATTTGTTATTTTTAAATTTTTGGAATGAAATAATTTATAATCAGTATTAAACGATTGCTATGTCAGATCCGATATTGGTAGATGGAAATACAAAAAAATGAATTATAGTAGAGAAATTATAATATATTGAATATTTATTTTACTGTATATTTCATAAAGAAATAATAATGTGACCTAATCGCATTGATCGATTTTTCGCGGCACCTTTTACATAACCACAACTCGAAATAAGAAAACAAAGATATATTATGTGAGTTCATTAACGCGTCGCTCGCTCCGTTCCCTCTGCCAGTTACAATTGTGAATGATCAGTTGCTACTTGTATTACTGACCTCTTGTTCACATCTTATGGTGTTGCAAAGAAGATGTGTTTAAAGAATGGCCGAATTAGAGGAAAGTGCAAGGGCATTGTGTGAACTCTTTTGTAAATAAATAGTTGGTGTAATTTGTTAAAATTATGTAGGTAGGTAAGGAATGAATATTAATACAAATATGTTAGTTGATGTTTTGAAGGATTTGAAGAAAACAATGGAATATAAACTTAAAAAAAAATTGGTACGTTGGCTAGGTTGCCTGGAAGAGATTACTCCAAGTGATAAGGCCGCCGTCTATCCCAATCCTATGTTCCAAATTTACTTGTACTTGTGTTCTTTTGTTATTGGTGTACAATAAAGTATTATGAATTGAATTGAATATTCCATAAAATACGTGCTAATAAAATAGAATTAGGGATAGGAATATATAAAATATAAAAGTTTGTGCGTGTGTGTGGTGAACTGTATTTGCTACTTTTCACACTCAGACGGCTGAACTGATTGGGATAAAATTTGGTATAGATGTAGATTAGATCCTGTATTAACGTATAGGCTACTTTACATTCCCGATTACCGCGGGTAACACCGCGGGGCGCTGCTAGTTTGATGTTAGAAATACATTTGGTCAAGATTAAACCCAAAAGTACCATGAAAAAATTACGTAAACTAAGTCATTCAACAATAGCTTTACTTACTTTGACTTATGACCAAAAAACTGACCCTTACTCGTCCTTAACATTTGTGATAGCCATTTATACAAGGTGACTCGCTCAGTTTAGGATGATAATTATATGGCTATAAACAAGAGTCGAGGAATGAATTAGTGATCTCTCTCTCTCTTGAGTCGTATTCCTCATAACTGAGGGTCGTGATTCCCCCGCAGAATGAATTCGTAATGAAAATAAGTTATAACTAGTTATAACTTTCTTTCAGATCACCAAGTTTGGAACTTCAAAACCAGTCACAAATTCGCATTAGGTCAAGTGAGGATAAAACACATCTAGCTGGAACTTTCTTTCAAATCATCTAATTATAGCAAGCTATCTATTGTTTATTTACATTTACAGGCTTCGATCTTCAAAACCAGTCACCCTGCAGCCCATCACCGTGGGAACATAAAGCAGTAACAATAGTTACAAACTATCCTAATTGTTTCTCGTGATCTTCAAATAGCCCGGGGCTTTGATAGATTATCGAAAAAGTGTAGCTAAATGTCAAAGGTTATGATCAATTTGGTAAGTAAGCTTGTGCTGTACCACCAAAGTTAAGTAACTTCCGCCGCAGTCAGTTTTTGGATGGGTGACCAAAAAGTGATATTCCATTTTGGACGCTTCCGTGGATCGGATGGCATGTTAAATTGTAGGGTCCGGCTTTTTATATTAGTCTGGCAGTCGGAGGCCCTTGGGTGGATCGGATGACACATTAAATTGCAGGTCCCGGCTTTTTGTTATAGTTGTCGCTAAGCCATGTCAGAGGCCCTTAAAGCGGTTTGAAAACTCCAGAGTTTGCCACTCTCATACGAAGAAGAAAAAGAAATACTTGGATGGATGGCCGTGGCACATCACCTTCTATGTATATCTACCATCTAACGTTTTGCTTTTTTTTGTATAAATTTACATCATGTTGCTTTTGTGATTCGGATAGCACATAATAGGTTTATATGCGAACTTACTATATATAGTACTCTGTTTAGGACAAATGGAGTCCTGTAATGCTATTTACGTAAATCCAGGTTAAAAAATAACCTACATATGTGGGTACAAATTTCATCCAAATCGATTCAGCCGTTTGAGCATGAAGAAGTTACAAACATACACACTCATGCACAAACTCTTGCCTCATCGTCATCATAATCATCCGCAGCCCTTGGGATCCCACTGCTGGGTATAGGCCTCCCTTTGTATGTGCCATCTGCGTCGATCTTGTGCAGCCCTCATCCAGGTTGGACCCTCTTGCTTATATGATATTAATTTAAAATTAGTAATTAGAGAAAAACATTTGAAATAGTCAATTTATCTAAATATATAAAACTCAAAGGTGACTGACTGACTTACTGACTGATATAGTGATCTATCAACGCACAGCCCAAACCAATGGACGAATTGGGCTGAAATTTGGAATGAAGCTCGATGTTATGACGCAGGCATCCGCTAAGAAAGGATTTTTGGAAATGCCACTTTAAAAGAGGTGAAAAAGGGGATGCAAGTTTTACTTCTTAATGCGAGCGATGCCGCGAGCACCCTCTAGTAATACATAAATGCTTGAAATTGCTTAGACGGATCTTAGGCCTTATAAGTTACATCACATTCCACATAGTATTTAGCTTATTTGTTTACCCATTCTTTGACCTGATTATACCTAAAGTTAAATGTCAAAGAGAACGGACATCGTAGATTCCTTGCTACAGTTTCGACGTTCACTTTTGTGATGGTCAAAATTATGCGTAAAAGTGACTCTGACGCAGTTGCCGAAATATCTTTTAAATTGTTTAAATATCCTTATAGGAAGAACACAAAAACAAGATATCAGTAGTTACCAACTTTATAGTTAGTTACTTCCTACGTTGTCTGGAATAGATCGCTTGCAATGATAGGACACATTTGAGGCGCTAGATTTATAAATTCAATAATTCACTCAAGCGTCTATCTAGCGGCTACAACAAATTCGTCCATATCTTAATTAAACAAGGAGTTTGAACGCTGGCTTTTTTCTGGCTCAACTTGTCAGCATTGCCATCCAGCGTGGTAATGCGGCCAGTATGCTGGGCACGCTGCCCTCTGGTAGTGGGCTGGAGCACTTAGATTATCTTTAGGCTTTTCTTAAGATTTTCTAAGTGCCCCTTTATCATGTTGTAGTTAGAAGTAGTATGTTTAGTTTTTCTTCCCTTGTTTTTATGTTTTATTAGTATTAGTAATGTAGTTAACTAACTTTTTCTCATCTAGGATGAATTGTTTATAACCTACTTTTTCAAAAAGGGAGATAATCATTTCGATCCCTTTTATATTGTCAGAATTGGATTATATTTGAGTATTACAATGGCTGTTTTTTCGTTTCGTTTCATTAATCTCAATGTCCACTTGTTTTTAAAAAATACAAGTTCATAGTAATGATTAGTTCTCATGTTCCTGCGGCGGCGGCACTTGTGAGGCAAGCATACTTGTACCGAACTAGCCGACAGCCGTGGGAAACTGGGCAGAGTAGCGTGGATACGACAACTCGTAGTGTATTTTATATTTTACTAGTGGACACCTGGGGCTTCGCTCGCATTTTTTTATGAGATATAAATAGCCTATGACACTTTTAAGACCTCATACTGCCTACATACCAAAAACCATGATGATCCGTTCAGCCGTTTTTGCGTTATGAGTGTTTAAATAAACAGACAATTTTTTTTCTAATAACATCTATGTCAAATTTAAGACCCTCTTCAGCTTGGAGTTGTAATAGCTTCGTAAAGAAATGATTTTTCAAGTTCTTTCAAAATCTTTAATATCTTATACTGAAAACGATGGTTTTGTAAAGAAAAGATTGACTTCATAGCATTACTAATTTTGCATTTACAAACTATTATAAAATAATTGATTAAGAGAGAGACATTCTCGAATATTCTAACGAAATGGAAAAATAATTAGCAAAACGCACATTCGCACACATAGGCTCAAGAGGCCCGCCACGCACTGTCTGAAAGTTATTGAACGCAAGTTTAGACCGTTACCGCACCAGATGAAAGTAATACATTTTATTAGCGCAGCAAGGGTGTTAAACTAATTTCGGGTATATCCATAGTATGCTCCACCACACTACTTTATAAAAGCGCGTCGCGCTCGCGTTCACATTTCAGTCTGACTTTGCTTCCCGTTGTGTTTGTGTGTCTGTTGGTTTGTTTGTCGCGCAGGTATGTAGCATGGACTGTTCTAATTATATGTAATTAATTAGTTAAGAGATGGGAAATAGTGGGGAATTAGGTCATTGTTTATTTTCCCATGTTATTTGTTTTGTTTTATGGAATTATGAAGATATGAAGATGGGTTGTAATATACATTTATAAATGAAATTATACTTATAATGTTTCTACGAAAATAAGACAAAGCTCTTTTCTGGATTACTTTATGAAATGTAGCCAAGTTTAGAAGTCAAGTTAAATGAATTTTACTATTTTATCAAGTTCTAATATAACTTGAAAATATAGTTACATTAATTTAAGTCTTTTATTTTTATTACGCAGTACTTTTTTACTAATAAATCTGACTCAACAAATTTATAATTAATTAGTGTTTTGTCTTTGTCAATTATTTTTAAAACAGATAAAGATATTAGTAAACAAAAGATTACACGTCGATTAGAAATCACAAATGTACATTAAAAATTGTAAAATTATCTATTAAAAAAATACACAAAAAACTACATAATATAGGTATATAAAGTTACTAAATGGTCCATCCGCAAGACTGTTAATTTTCAGAATTCTAATTTTATACCTATTCATCAAATGTCAGTTATTTTGCCTTAAAATTAACACAAAAATGCAATCATGGTATCATTCCTGAGATTA
Organism: Macaria notata; assembly: GCA_927399415.1. Taxonomy (NCBI): domain Eukaryota; kingdom Metazoa; phylum Arthropoda; class Insecta; order Lepidoptera; family Geometridae; genus Macaria; species Macaria notata. The sequence goes on from OV656752.1 coordinate 6,717,564, forward strand.
ATATCAGGATGGGTGACCGGAATGTTATATTGTCTATCAAGGTCAGAGACATTAAGGGTCACAACAGTTCTTAAGAGAATTTAATGACAAAACTACCTTGTAAAACATTGTCTAAATGCTATCAAGAGGCGTAGTGCAAACGGACCTAAATGGTACCTATGTAAACTGAAAATGTTATTTTTGAATGCCTACCACTTATTATGTAATGAACTGTGAACTACGACTAATGAACTATACTATAAACTAAATATTAATGAACTATACTATAAACCACGGAAATGCCATTTATGTGTAAACATTAATATAATACTTATCGGTCACCCATCCAAAAAAAACTTGTCAATCGTTCAGCTTCGTAATTAAAAAAATAGATTAATTTCATACATACATACAACAATGCAACTTTCCTGAAATATTTTCATTTATTTAAAATTTTCCGGAAGTAGGTATGCCACACGATAATGGAAATTCACCATGAACTTAATTTGTATAATTTATCTTTGAGGATAATCTTGTCAAGTGCGCTGTGCATAAAATTCATGAAGTGTTAAATAATTAACTTCTATTAATAGTCTAAGTTTAGGTAATTGAGAATTTCTGCCAACGTTTTTAATAGGATTTTTATTTTTAATTTAGTTGTAAGTCTGCAAGAGACTCCTCAAATAATTAATTCCGGGGAGTTACGACTCTCAGTACTGAGGATTGTATTAAAAACGTATGAAAATTTATTGAACATTATCAATGGACATGAACCACTTAAATCTCACAGTGATGTGTGGATGCAAATGACAATCACTGTCAGTTGAAATAAGTTTTGAAGCTCTTTACTTTACTTGACATACATAAAAAGAAAACACACATTACATTTTACGTCACAGCCAGCCCCAACGGAAGACCAGCGCTGGTTGCTTCCACACAACCAGCATTATGCTGAGTTGGGGCTGTGTTGTGCCAGATTTTATGTTTCTGTATGTAATTGTTGTTTTGTTGGTGTGTGTTCTAAAAATCTATCACACTAAATGTTTTTTTTCTTCTTTCTTTCAAATTTACAAAAAAATCCTGGTGATATTTTATGTCAAATTTGCGGGCGCGATAGTCGAAATGTAATGCAAATTGAAATCGTAACGGTAGTCTAAGCTGTCCGATCATATTGATCGTTATTGTTTTATTATTTTTTGCTTTCAAACACAATATATTTTACTAATAAAAAGAAACTTAATAATTATTGTTACAATTTTTTTGCTAAAATCTATTTATACTTAACCGTTTTATTTTTAATTATATAAAACTGGTACCATCTTAATACACAATGATTTCATTTCTTTCTTCTTCTTTACCTTACGTCACATATTTTCTAACAGATTTCCATACATACATACAAAGTGTGAAGTATATTACATATTAGGTAATGCATTACATAGGTAACACCTATACTTAGTTACTTAGTTTTTGCTGAGTAAGTCATCAAGTTAGTTTAGAAATCTAAGTGTAATGTGTCAAATGTTACATGTAATTTACCTAGATTTAAAATCATTAGTTGACTAAACTTTGATGAGCTTAGATCAGTTTTTGTTGATATTTTTTTGTGTCTTTGAATTACAAATTTTTTTAAATAATTGTAGGCACACATATGTGATTAATATTATATTTATGAAATAAAATAGAAATATAACTCTTTTAAGAAAAATATCTCCGGGGCCCGCTTAATATCAATAAAGAAATATGTAGGTATATATAACACGAAAGCTTAGTGTCAACTGAGTCTAAATATTCTCGGCCAGTTTGGTTCAGTTGGCAAAATCGATTTTTAAAATATAAGACACATAATGCTTTTATGTATTATATACGCATATGTATAATATACATAAAATCATCTTTACGAAATAATTCATAAAATTTATAAGGTGATAATTAATTAATTTAACAAATTTTAGAAGAGGATGTTTACCATTCCTTATTTTTAAATTTTAGTAGTTATAAATAAATAAAATAAATAAATAAATATTCCGGGACATTGCACACAGCGCCATCTAGCCCCACACTAACCAAAAGCTTGTGTCGTGGGTACTAGATAACTAGATTAGTTGTTATCCTAAGCTAATGGTTAAGGGTGAGTAATAAAAACAAACAAACCATAAGCATACATACATACAGCTACAGATACAAACACAAAACAGCAATAATTTCATTTGCGCTGTAAACTGTTAGCTACAAATAGGAAATTACGCGCCAGGAAGAAATGGTCACGCTAATACATACAAACTTATATACTGGGTTATTGGCGGTTTTAGTATGGTTATTTTTTTACTCTGACACCAAAGTTGGCTACTCTCATTCGACCTTATTTACTTAGTACAGTCAATTTTATTGGTGGAATTTGGGATTTGCCAGCTTTAAACACTTTCTACAAAAAAATTTAGAATTCCACGGCCTTGTACGCATAGTTTTGTGACACAAATTAGTATATATCATTTTCCGTATACTACTTCTCTTTTCTACAAAAACACATTGACAACAAACATACTAATAATTTTGTCCAATTGTTTGACGTAAAATAAATAAATGAATGATATGCACAAGTATTGACAACGAAATTGCGGCGGTGCCGCAGAGTCCATTATTAAAAAAAAAATATACATATTTATACATAATTATTTAGTTTTATTTTGATGGCTAAATGTACATAAGTTTATAAAAAAACACTGTGTAATTCATAGAGTACCCAATAAATAAATAACGGAATAATCCAGAACGTATATGTTGTATACCAAAAGTTGTAGTAAAAATGATGAAGCTACAAAGTTGCTTATAAGATATAAGTAGCCCTGTATAATAACATACATGATGTATCGCTGAATCTGAATAGAATGAAAGGTTGGAATTAATAGACTAAAAGCCAAGTTTTTTAGCGCCAATAAATTCATCAGTTAAGTTATCAAAGTGAATTTTAATTGTTGCAAAAATCGATATACTCATAAGTTATTGCTCTATCATTGAACAAGTATTTTTTTGTGCCAGTAGTTTTGAGTTTTTTTTATAACTTTACTAAAAGGTAGGTAAGTTCATATAAGAGTGGTTAACTTTGGTGTCAGTATTTTGAAGCCACTCTAGAGGCTTTTGACATGCATTATTAACTGCCGTACTGAGTATAAATAGCCGAGAGCTAAAATTTATCGAGTCTTCTGACTCATGGAAGCGCCCAAAATAGAATATATAACTTTTTGGTCACCCATCTGTTATATATGTGTGCGTGGTGTGGCTGCGTCCCACCTCCCTTCCCTAAATATATCAGTGTGAAACCAACTACTGTGTTTCATTGACGTACCGCTGCCTACATAACAGTGGCGACGAGGATGGGATACTACACAACACCATCCGCGACTGGCCGCGTCAGCGTTGGTAATTGTGCGATTGCCTTCGCTAGCTGAGCTACGGGCGGTTCGATATTTTTAAAGTTTTTTTATCACTAAATAGACTTACTTTTGACTATAGCCTGCCTGATGTTAAGCACCACTATAAACTAAGATGTAGCACGCTTGCCTAGAAGAAACCTATTTACTCTAGATATTTTTAATAGTACCTATTAAAAGTATTATTTTACTGAGTTTAAAACCAACCAGTTTAAAAGCTGCAGATTAAAAAAAACCTGCAAAAAGGTCAGACTAGAAAGGACGAGGCTCAAACAATGTGCTAACCTTTTTGCTCTAATGAACAAACTACATTATTATAATTAAAATTATCTCTCATCTGACGCGTTATAAAGTAGAATTTACATAATTAATTAACACGAGACTTCTAGGTCAATTCGTGGGGATAATGGTTAGTTCTAGGATTTAAATAATTTGTACATGGTATAAGATATTTGCTTAGCGTTTTTTGTAGGTGTTGTCTTTTTAGGTTGATCGGAAGGTATTAAAATTTAATTAATGGTACTTTTTCAGTAATTTTGGGGTCTCTCCTATATTTGTATGCATTATTGCGTTTATCATTTTACATTAAAAAGCATAGAACTGGTGGTAGTAGGATTTGCCGCATTTGATCTTAAGCGAATTAGTAACAATGTTAAGCAAAGGTCGACGCGGTCCTTGGATGGGTGACCGAAAAGTGGTATTCCGGCACTTCCGTGGGTCGAATGACACGTTAAATAGTAGGTCCCGGCTGTTTGTCTAGCACGGCAGTCGTTAAGCCATGTTAGAGACCCTTGGGGCGGTTTGAAAACTCTCGACACCAGAGTTGGCCACTCTCATAACTTAAGCGAACTAGTACCAAAGTCCACTGGACCACGGGCTGGAAATCATTGTGTACTTACTCGAATGCATCTATCTAGGTGATCAACAAGTCATTCGATCCGTGAGAACTGAGTACAGCAGGTCATCTGACATACTTTGCTCTGTGGTTTCCGCCTGCTGTTATTGAGAAATGGGCTGATTTAGGTATTGTAGGATAAATTAGGCTGTTAAAGTCGAATTACTTGTAAAAATTTAATGTATCTCTTTTTGAGTCGTATTTCGTCATGACTGATGGTCGTGACTCCCCCGCAGAATTATTTCGTTAGGGGAGTTCTCTTGGGCAGATACATCGTGGTGGGCGCCCAGGTCCTTCCACGGAAGACACATGTCCTCGGATATTGTGGTCCTCAAACATGTCTGTTTCCTCACGATGTTCTCCTTCACCGCCAAGCGAGCGAAATACAAGTCATTGGTTTAAGGCCAGATTCGAACCAGGGTGTGTTTGTATGAAAAGCAGACACTGGAACCACTGAGCCACACTTTTGCCTTGTTTTTCTCATAAACATAACGTTTAACCCTTGATTCTTCCTAATCTAGCATTCATTCTTATGCTGCCAACATAACATCCATAACAATTTAACTACTAATTAAATTAACAGTGTCAATTACAAATCACAAAAAACTCCGAAACAGAATTCCCAAGTGACCTGACTAACAGACTTGCCCAACGAAGATGCTGTAGATAAACACCGTATTGCATACCACAATAAAGATTTAACCATATTACTAAACTGTGGGAATAAGATACCATCGCCATTGTGGTTGTTACCAATATTTGACAGCAAGGTTGTAAATTACAATGTAATAAGTAATTTGTGAGTCATGTTGAGCAAGGGTTGTCGCGGACAGTTTTTGGATGGGTGACCGAGTAACAAATTGTAGTACATGTATTTCAATCAAATACTTCAATGAGATGAGAAATACGTAAATTAGCAGGTTTCAGTGGCTTACTATATTGCTATAGAAATGAGTATTGTCAATAGACCTTAGGGGCGGTTTAAATACTCTCAACACCATAGTTCATCTTTGTCAAATGAACTAAATTGTAACAAATTTAGAGTTTTTTTATATGTTCAAACTAGTGAGTTCTTGTGGCTACGTTTGCATTAAGTAGTAGTAAAACTTTCCCCTATTTCATCCCTTTAAAAGTGGCATTTCCAGAAATCCTTTGGATTGAGGAAAGCTTTAGGCTATTTAACATCACGCTGCAACTAATAGAAGCGAAGAAACAATGGAAAATGTGGAAAAAACGGGGGACGTTCATTTTTTCCACGCGGACGAAGTCGCAGGCTATTTAGATAAATTAAGCAACAAAAATCCTGAAAAAATGCCTTTTTCTGGAGTTGCTTTTTCTTTCAATGTTGGTAAAATTTCTTTCATTACATTTATAAGTCCATTTGCAAAAGATAACCCAACAATTAGCCCAGCAAAAGAAACAGTACCTCAAGCATAAAATCATTACACAACTGATAATTTCTTTTCCATATTTGGCTCAAACAATTCTCCGCTGAAGCAAAGAAAACTTCATTTGCATTCACAAACAAAACCATTGCAAAAAGCAATTTCATTTTGCACAATTTTAATGCAATTATAAAATCTACAATTACATTAAAACGATTGCAAAATCAAGAGTCCTTGTGCCTACTTAATATTTTATTACTTACGAAAGTTTATTTTTAATTTTGATTGTATTTTTTTCTCACTATAAAATAGGACATTTACTTTTAGGATGTCCTTCGTTTTTATCTCATGTATTAAAAACAATGTGTAACTATTATGATTAAGAAAATATTTATTGTAAATAGTAAACATCTTTGCAAAATGTTGGTCGGTTTTAACAGGATGATAATACATACACATACATTACACATTATACAGGCATATTATATTAAGTTTAGTTTTAAAAGTAGATTATGTTTTTATTTTATAACTAGTATTTAGTTTTTTAATTTAGTTTGTAATAAAACGTATTGTTTAATTTATACAGATGAAAAAGTGAAATTTATTTCCACTAACTATCGTATTGAGATATGTATTAACCAGCTCCTATTCTCAATCTATAAAATAGCCTTTAAATAGATTTGTCATGTGAATCATGGTGCTGAATTAAAGCTTATTATTGTTGATAGTCTTCCAAATTCATGTTTTATTCTTGAAGTCTAATTAATATATATAATCACAATATTTTTTGTGATTTACAATTTTAAAATGAACTTAGATTTATTAGGTACAAACCTTATAATAAACTTAAAAAATAATAAATTAACAACTAAATAATCTAAAATATATACCTTACAAATAATATAAAGTTAGCTAAATAACCCGCCCCTAATTGTTCCCGGTGCAAATGTGCCCATCAAGCTCGCTGCGTTTCCGCGCTGGATGGCAATAGATAGCCGTTGCACCAGAAACGAACCAGAGCGGGAGTCACCGGTCGTAACCCTAAGCTTATGCCCAATTTCTCCGATGAAAATCTTCGCAACCTTACTCCAAGAGCCCATCGTTTCCACTGCCAGGGGAACAAAGATGTAATGCGACTCCAGGGCAGCATACTTGAGCCTCTTCTTGATGCAGGCGTCTTCTGCTGCGGCTGACGGGGAGAGGACTGTGCGACTCAGGTGGCTGGGGGCTACTGTGCTGACACACGTGGCGTCCCAAATGAGGCACTTGCCATTTTTCCACGGCACCAGAGTCAGCCCGTCCGGTCTCTTACCATCAGCTCTGCTCAAACCCGGAGGCTCGAGTACGCTGGGGACATTCGCAGATACCAAATAATACAATAGATACATGTCTCAAATATCTCAGAAAAATAATGCGCAAAGATCTAACCGATAACAAAATCTAAACTTATAAGTATTTTATCCTAAAACCCACCTTACCTCAACAATAAGCAAACTAACATCAACCATACTCCCACGGGTCGGAAGCCAGCATGCGTGCTAGTTTTTACACCACTTCCACATTTAAGTATCTGTTTTTATTTGTCTCGTGTCTAGTTTTAGCTGTTATAACTAGGTTCGTAATTAAATCTAGATTAGATTTAGTGTATGATTTGTGACTTGATTAATGTTGAGTTTTTGTTGATGGATTTGTAAGGATATTAATCGATTTGAACGGTTTTCGTCATAATTAGGTTTATACAAATTTTGTTAAAATTCATATGTAGTGTCTTCATAAAATATAGACAGAAAAAGAGATGGATCAACAATTCATAAGATAAGATAAGATATTTCTTTAATGCACACCAAAATATTACATAATGAAAGAAATTTAAAAAACTAATTTAATGCACATTGGGCGGCCTTATCGCCTTCATTGGACATGAAACATAAAACAAAAAAGAAAAACCAGAAAACACATTTGAAACTATTAACACGAATGGCAACCAAATTGTTAAAAATAGCGCGAGAAAGAAAATACATTATTTTATCAATCAAAGTTGTTATTGTTAATTTAATTCCATAACCAACTAAAACATATTGAAATAAGCAGATGTACGCTTGATGGTAAGCATCTCTAGCCGTAACAAATGCAAGTTTTTGATTACAAAACCCTAAAACACAAAAGCCCACATTCACAACGAACCCAAAACGCGTTTAGGGACAAAATTACATACCTACCTAAACACTAATAAATATGTTTAAGACTTGTGCAAGTGAACCGAATATTCAATGCCCAGTAATTAATAACTGTCATTTATGATACACAATTTTCCTTTAACAAAATTAAGCCTTCAATCCAACTGTCCTGTCCATGAGAACTTCACTAAAAACGGTACAGGCAAACAATTAAATCGACACAAAGGAACTATATACATACAAAAAGTCACCAATTAAATACAGACTGCAATTATGACTGCAATTGTATAGTTATGCAAATATCTGTATGTGAATTTACGTGGTTCTCTAATTTTATTGAAATGTCGCTATTGATTTGTTTATTTGATTGATTGGTCGAATTGCGTGGATATGAAAAAAATTAGTAATACGTGGTTCTCTTATTTTATTGAAATGTCGCTTTTGATTTGTTTATTTAATTGATTAGTCGAATTGCGTGGACACATAAAAAATTAGTAATACGTGGTTCTCTTATTTTATTGAAATGCCACTTTTGATTTGTTTATTTGATTGATTACTCGAATTGCGTGGACAGATTTACAAGCCAGAGTAGCCAGCTCTAGTGTTAAGGGTTTTAAATCACTCCAAAAACTGTACTGTAACAAACAGCTAGGACCTATTACTTGTGTAACTGTGTCCTTAACAATTCGCAAATGAATAACGGTCACTATGACTTAATTTAACCCATTTTGATGAAACTTTGATTTTTCCCCAATTCGTACCAATTCCACGTAATCTAAGTTTATATATTTTTTACTCAAGTTTGATTTACTTAGTGGTAGTTAAGTCAATCAACAGATTGCTACAATATGTACAACATAATGTTAAATGTACTCAAATCAAAATATGTACTTTGGTTATACATAGCATCAACGAATCGAATTATTAGCCGTCGGGTTTTTAAAACCACGCAATGAATTAAAACTGATAAAGTAATACACCTATTATTTCACGGACTTCTATTTCTGAGCTTTTTTCGTAAAAAAAACATACGCTGTCTTGAAATATTGTTATAAAAATGTTTTGCTTGATTAAAATATAATTTCAATTTTTAACATACTGCATTATTAAGTTGTTAATAATATACTAAGTTGTAAACCAGAACCCTCGGAAGAACCTGCCTCTCTACGACACAGTTTTGTACTAATGTAAGATGCAGTGCTATTTGTTAGATATAACTTATTGTTTGTTTACAATACATTTATCTTTATCTCTATTTGTTACAGCGCCACCTAGTCCTCCAAGATGGTACAATTGAGAAGACTGTGTGGGTTCCACGCAGGCTCTGTAGGAATCCTCGCCGTGTTACTGTACATTCTGGATAGATCTCTAGCGGTGAGTTTATATATTAATTTTATTTTATATATATTTTATATGAACTGTAGGCACGGCAGTGTCCCCGCCAAGTCGAGCGCGAAGCAAACACTGCCGTACCATCCTTTACTGGAACCATTTCGACGCATTTTCAGGCCCTTATTTGAAAACCTCTGGATAAGACCAGAACGCAGACATTTCCGTTATTTTTCGGATGTATTCTAACAAATACAAATGGCAATCACATACGATGCAACTGTCGATGCGGTCAGTACGCGGATGGGTGACCAAAAAGTGGCAGGCATTCCATTTTAGGAACTTGCGTAGGTCAGATGACACATTTAAGTCCCGGCTGATTGTCAAAGGACGGCAGAGCTTACTCCCTCTTAGCCAAAAATAAAAAAAGTCCAAAAATTGTCCGCGATGACAGTTGCTTACTTGTAATAATCAGGAATGTATACTGAAAGGATGAAAATACAAAAATTGTGATCGGTTGTTTGTCCTCAAATAATAATTAATTAATAATAAATCATTTTATTCAGTATTCTCAAGATAATTTACAATAAGTAATTACTTATTAACAATAATTATTAGGTCATAAAATGACAAATGAAACAATGCCGTCGAACTCAACGACACTTACTACCTAATGTCGTTGATCGAACTATGATTATTTAATCATGATTGTTATTGATTTGACAATAAAATTGAAGAATATTATAATAATTGTCGCATTTTAATAATGGTCGTTAAGAAAAGTACTAATACAGGTTTTCAGAGTATTTTACTCAAGTGGCGCCCCCGAGATTTTACAATGTTTTTTTTTACGTGGGATAGGTTTACGTTTGACTACATCCCGCCTGATGTTAAGCAGTGCTGCAGCCTAGGGAGTAACACGCATTACTATTATTATTACATTACCACACATAATATTCTGGTTTTATAGTAGAAGGTAGTCTGATGCGACAATCGCACAAGCGACGCTGTGGTTGAAGCAAACCTATTCCAGAATCTGGAATGGATTCGGTTCTTAATTGAGACTATATACTGAAACACATACGTTTGGCGAGAGATTTATAATATTATGGAGATTTGATAAGTTCAGTACATTGACTTAAGATAAAACTTCATGTCAAAGTCTAAATATTTCTGGCATAAATAAACTTATTTAACTGCATTACACCCTACGTATTTACAGGGTACATAATATCCACTGTAAATCAGTTTAAGGTCATGTTTTGCCGACTAAACGAATATTGAAATTTAACTTTTTTGGATAAGTACATATGTATTTAACTATTTTTTTTATATATTACAGCAACTAGACAGCTATGTCCCAGACCAAGACTACCCCATCTATACTGAAGTACCTCTCGGGCTGAGCTTCACATGCGATGACAAAATACCTGGATATTACGCTGATCCGGAGACTAGATGCCAGGTATGTAGATAAATAATTAAAATGTATAGCTAAAAAATGTTTATTCTGAGGTTAAAATTAAAAGTTACGAAGCGGAGAGAGTAAAAGTTAGTAAATATTGTTCATTATTAGACATAGTCTTTAAATAACACTTGATACAATTTGCATTTACCATCAAGTGACTAAATGAAAAGTCACGTCAAATTACTCCCATTACAAATCTTTGTCTGATATACATTATAATTTACCATAGTGAAACAATTAAAATAGTATGTAAAACAAGTATTGCAAACGCCTGTTACAAAATTAATAGCAGGTAATCTATCCTACAGAATATTTCTGTCACCTTTCTATCAGGCGTTACTCAAATGTTTTAGCAGTTATGCCTTCAAGCGCTATAATCTGCACTAGATTGACGCAGCTGTCACATTCTAATAAAGGCCTATGCCCAGCAATGGGATAGAGAAGGTTGTGGATGATGATGATGGAACGCTATAATCATATTTTTTTAACTTTTCCAGGTGTGGCACTGGTGCGTGCCAGGTCTAGGTGGCAATGAGAAATACTCCTTCATCTGTGCTCCAGGCACCGTCTTCAACCAGAGGACACGCGTCTGTGATTACTTCTACAAGGTAATAACTTAACTTCATAACTTTTGTTTACCTAAGTAATTCTCGTAAAAATATAGGCTGTTTAATATAAACAAAGGCTCTTTGGGCGATTTAAAAATTTTCTTTCTTGACTGTACATACGTTTACCGTTTTCGTAAATATAATAAATGTAAAGCGTTTGCTTAGTTTGGGCCAAGATGGCGCTGTGTGCAATGACCCGGAATATTTATTTATTTATAATGACTAACAATCACTCTCCTTGAATCGTATTTCCTCATGACTCCCCTGGAGAATTAATTCGTTAGGGAGTTCTCTTGGGCAGATACATCGTGGTGGGCGCCCAGGTCCTTCCACGGAAGACACATGTCCTCGGATATTGTGATCCTAAAACATGTCGGTTTCTCTCAATGATATCCTCCACCGTTAAGCGAGAGAAAATCTACACATAACTTGAAAATACAAGTCATTGGTGTAAGGCCGGATTAGAACCAGGGTGCGTCTGGATGAAAAGCAGACACTGGAACCGCTGAGCCACACGCGCTAATGACTACCAATATTGAACGTTAAATTATGATTTGGGTATAATTTCGTCTGAAGATGTAATTTAGCACACATCCAGAAAAAGATGACTGTTTCGTAACTTTTTCTTATCGAATGAGAGTGACCATCTCTGGTGTCGAGAGTTTATCAAGCCGCCCTAAAAGGCTCTGACATGGCTTAGCGACTGCAGTAACTAACTTAATAACAAACACACAATATTACAATTCAACGTTTGATTAATTTGACCTGTAATTTGATTCGTAACAATAAAATTATTTTCGAGGAACGCATTGATGTCTTTTGTATGAAGAACAGTTTTGAGTTTGAGTATTTTTTAGAATCAACTGGGCAATTAATTTCATAAATTTTGATATTGTTTGAAGATTCAAGTACCTAAAGGATTTATAATGTAATCTAAAGTAATATATTATACGTGACGATTTATTATTACTGCTGGTATTTGAATAAAAAAAAATTGGAGCAATAAAACTGCCCTTTATGATTCCATGAATTTGTGACCTAGATGGTAACTAATAAATTGTTATTAATATCAAATAGGTCCTTAAATCTAGAGTTAATAGGTATCTTCTAGGTAAGCGTGTTACTCCCTAGGCTGCAGCAATGCTTAACATCAGGCAGGCTGTAGTCAAACGTAAACTTATCCCACGTAAAAAAAAAGTTTAAATATACTCAAATTTTATATAATTCCAGGTGGATTGTCCCAACGCGCCTGCGTACTACGGAGTGAACGAGGATCTCTACAAGGACGAGCAGGGAAACTATATTAATGGGAAAAAGTAGATCTTAATTATATTTGTATATTGTGTAGTTAGATTTGTCGTAGATAGTTAGTTTAGACTGAGAGCTCATGCATGAAAAACATCTGTAGAACTTTTGTTGAAGCTTTTTCAGGGGATTTCCTCATGACTGAGGGTCGTGTCTCCCTCGCAGAATTAATTCGTTAGGGGAGTTTTCTTGGGCAGATGCATCGTGGTGGGCGCCCATAGAGAGAGAGAGAGAGAGAGAGAGAGAGAGAGAGAAGATATATAGAGAATAGATAATAATAGCTTTATTTTGGACACATACTTTAAAAAATACAGTATTTAAATAAATGGTTAAATTAAAGTCTTTCGTTCATGGGCTCTCCTGTCTATTTGATATTTTTAAATTATAATGTAGTTAGTGCATAGTTGGTAGAGCCATAAGCAGAATAAATTGGCAAGAATTTAATTCAATGAAAATAGTATAAATATAAAGATAGATAAATATATCTTTAATGCACAACAAACAATAATACAAACCTAAAGAAACTAAATTAACTAAATGTAAATAGGTTTTGGCACTTAAGATTTTCACGCTGTCATTGTTTTGAATTAAATTTGTTCAATGTAATATTTCTGAACTGTATGCATGTGTGATTGTAGTTAGTTTATTTAGTTTTACAGCGTATTAGAACCTTAAAACTTACTATCCGAATGACTTGAAAATTTCAACTCTAACAAAAAATGCATGATGCACAAAATATTAAACTACTAGGCTAATAAAACTACAAGACTATGTAGGTATGATACGATTATGTACAAAAATGATAAAATTTTACATAGAACATCGTATTTACTATAGCTTGCCAGGGGTCTTCAAATCTAGAGTAAATAGGCTTCTTCTAGGCAAGCGTGCTACGTCTTAGTCTACAGCTATGTTATGCTTAACATCAGACAGGTTGTAGTCAAACGCAAGCCTATTCCGAGTTAAAAAAAGCTGTAATTAAGAAACACAACTTCGAGTTGAAATATTTTTCTCACGATCAAGTTATGTCAGTGAATGTAATGTCAATTCTTATCACTCCCTTCAATGATTTTATCACCAATAACTACACAGTTAATACCTTTCTCTCATTATTCACAAGTAATATGCAACAAGGCTATTAACCGACTTCCAAAAAAAAGAGGTTATCAGTCTTCTGAAAGATTTTTTTTGTAAGACAATTCCTTAAATTGTTAACTCTAAATTAGTCATGTCTTATATTGAATATGCTTTTCTTTACAGTTAGTATAAATTGAGTAGCTTTGCACATAATAACCGGTTATATTTCTGATATTTTAGTTTTTTTTGTACTCATTTCTATATGTGATGAATTTTAATTATTAAAGATTGGTTCAGTAAAGAAATTAAAAAAAAAACTATATTGTGCAAAAAAGCAAGACATACTTTGCATTTTTTTAATATAATAAGTAAACAGTGGCGTCATCTATTACCATACTGAAGTTTCACCAAAATTTATGATCATGTAGTAGAAACACAGCACTCACCAAATCATATCATAATTTCATTCATAGTCATACACGCTTTTTCAGAAATTACTCATACAACAAAAACTTCGACGAGCGCCGTTTGACAGCGCGGCAGAAACGTCAACAGAACGTCAAGAAATACAGACCGATGACTGACAAATCTGACAGGAGGCTACGATACTGACAACATGACAACACTATATTTTATTGAGAATAAGTGCGAGTTCCAGTACCAAGTTGATTTTAATAACTTCCTTTGCTAAGAGCTTTCGCTAGCTTTAGCTAAGCTTATTATAGATAGAGAACTGTTATGTAATATTCTCACATTTGAAATAGCTGCAGTTTTAGTTTTGTTATGACTTACTTGTTTACAAAACAATATCAGTAAAACTTTACACTTATACAGAAAGAATGTTTGAGATTTTGTTAGTTGTCTTACGATGAGCGCCATCTAGCGAGTTTTTTTGAAATACTTTTTGAGATATGAAAATCGCTCATTAGAGATTATAAAAAATACATTACTTGCACCACATTTCCCTGGGTTTAGTTGTGTACCTATGAAATTGCCGTTTTTTTCTTACATTTTAATCTGTTTGTAACATTTTTAATGTTTGTATGGAAATATCATTTTTCTCAATTTCGTCATACAAATCGGCAATTTCATAGGTAAAGACCTTATTTGTTTGTTGACAGCTAAAGATTTCTCATAATTATGAGAAATCTTTAGCTTTATTTTACAAAATCCAGACTTATATCAATCATGATCATTCTCACAGCATCATCATCGTAATTGGCTTTTATTATTTATTGTCGCTAAGCCATGTCAGAGGCCCTTAGGGCGGCTCGATAAACTCTCTACACCAGAGTTGGCCACTCTCATTCGATAAGAAGATTATTTTTAAATACGCTATCAAATCATCGATATGAATAAAAATAATGATCAAATTCAGACTTTATAGTAAATTTATTTAAGAATTTGTTTATAATTAGAGTTTAATTTGCCATAAACGAAGTTACCGACAAGTCAGATTATAAATAATTTTGTATGTATACCTACTTTTTTACATAGAAATAAATAATTTTACAAGTATATTGTTTTATTTTACTTTCCCATTCAGGATGTTCAGATAATTCTTCAGCCAGTTTACTACTTGCTGCATCCCGTGGTTACTCTGGAGATAAAAAGTAGCCTATGTGTTAATCCAGGTTATATTCTACTTCCATATCAAATGTAATCTTATTCGGTTTAGCCGTTTGAACATAAAGCAGTAACATAGGTAGGTACACATATAGCAAAAATTGGGTCTGCACAAGATCGTCGCAGATGGCACATACAAAGGGAGGCCTATACCCAGCAGTGGGATCCCGAGGGCTGTGGATGATGATGATGATAGCACAAAGTTTTGCCCTTATAATATTACTAGTGGGTGCTCGCAGCTTTGCTCGCATTAAGAAGTAAAACTTGCATTCCTTATTTTACCCCTTTAACAGTGGCATTTCCAAAAATCCTTTCTGCATGCTATACATTCTTAAACGCATCGAAAAATTAAAAATACTTTATTGCCAGAAAAACCTCAATTAAGTACTATATAACTTTATATATAGTATCTAGTGAATAATCCTCCTGTATCTAGGCATCCTAAATAAAAATATGTAGAAACAAAATTAATTAATAGTTCAAATTGGTGCATTTATGAGCAAGCAAGCTTGAGTATTATTATACTAAATGGATTTCCACTTGACCACTATAAACTTAATAATAAGTAACAATGGCTTACCCAACATCACTTTAAAAATTTAGAAATTCTAACTTCGGTATCTGTATACATTCTTGAAATATTAAAGTATGTGAAGAAGAACATGCATAAATATAAATTGAAAACAGTACAGAGCAAAAGAAGCATAAGAAATATAGGAACAGTGCTAGAGACAGCTATTCCAAGGCTTAAAATGACAGAGAAATTGCCACTGCGAATGGGCCAAATGTTGTTTAACAAACTTCCAGAATGTTTAAAAACAATGACCAATGAAGCCCAATTCCTAAAATGTGTTAAAAAGCTATTACTAGACAGAACTATATACACAATTAAAGAATATTTTTAATATGACTACAGTCATATTAAAAATGTTGATTGCTGTTGTCATAAATTCTAAATTATTTAGGTAATTAAGGACATATAAGTTTATACATTGTGATTCTTATTGTAAATTGACTATCTAATCTAGCCCCTATACAGCTAAAATAACTATAAGTTTAATTTTATTTTATTGTAATTTTAATTAGTAATTTTTTTTTGACGAGACATGACCGATGCCAACACTTATAATCATTGTAATAAGTTAGTTGTAATTCTGTATGTTTATAAAATATATCTATCTATCTATCTATCTACAAAAACCAGTTCACTCTCGTTTTGAAGATCGCTAGATTATAAATTGCTGGGAACAAAACAGCTAGAAAGATTTCATAAGTAAACGTTAATATAACTTGTACTGAGAGGTAAACATTTCACAAACTTAAAAGCTACAGACATTTCGACATCGTAACATAAATAGGTATGAATAGGTAAGGTATACAGATATACATATACAGAATTAGCGAAAAAAATATGACACGTTAAATTGTAAGTTCCAGTCATGTGCTATTATAGTACTGCAGTCGTTAAGCCATAACAGAGGCCCCTAGGATCATAGATACGAGACTTATACGACAAGAAGAAGGAGAAAAAATAATATGCAAGTTCCACAGAAATCTAAATAAACAGTGGGTGTTTTTCAGAAGATTTTATAATAAATTAGAATAGAATAGAAGTCATTTATTTCGGAATTATAATGCCTGACTGTCCACTGTATGAAGTTTTTTTGTTATATCGTTAAGGGGTCATTGAATTTTCTATACAAAAATCAATTTAGGTGAATCTATACTATACTATACACTATATACTATATAATAATATTATAAAGCTGAAGAGTTTGTTTGTTTGTATGTTTGTTTGTTTGTTTGAACGCGCTAATCTCAGGAAATACTGGTCCGATTTGAAAAAAAAAATTGTGTTGATTAGACCATTTATCGAGGAAGGCTTTAGGCTATATAACATCACGCTGCAACTAATAGGAGCGAAGAAACAATAGAAAATGTAGAGAAAACGGGGAAAATTATTAATCTCTGAGGGCTTCCGTTGCGTGCGCTGCGAAAACAGGTCAAGATATCAAAAAAATGTATGTCAAAGAATTATTCCTCTTGAAATGATCTAACAAAATGTCCGCAACAGTATACGTCTATCTTTTAAGGTTAACTCACTAGAACCGTTTTTATGGTAATAACTATTCCACGCGGACGAAGTCGCGCGCACCAGCTAGTTGAGAACATATTCCTTGTATTGAAGGTGGTAACAAATATACAGTGATGATCATTTATCATTTGTTTTGTTTTATTCTTTTGACAAATTTAGTTTTTTCTACTTCGTGTAAGGTTTTACTTAAGAAATGACGAATCTCCACAAAACCACATCCTTTCATATTATAGGTTATGATTATAGGTAAGTAAGTAAGCAAGTACATTAGTATGGTCAATGCATTCTGTCACACACACACACGCGCGTAAGCGCTGCAACGCTTTCTATGTGTGCGAACGCATAATTACATAAAGGTTTGGTTACACTCGAGAGTGATATATAGACGACTTTTTAGGTAATAGTAATGAAAAGCTTAGTACATTGTAGTGAAAGGCTGAGTTTTTGAAAATCAAAACTCAAATATGTAGGTAAGTAAATAAGCTAGTACCTACATTAGTATGGTCAATGCATTCTGTCACACACACAGCGTTGCAAAGCTTTCTATGTGTGCGAACGCATAATTACTTAAAGGTTTGGTTATACTTGAGAATGTATATAATAATATGTATATATTATGTACTTTGTTGAGCATCGACATGTTGCACTGTGTCTAAATTTATTGGGTTTTGAAAGTCTACACTCAGATATTTTGTAAATTAGGTCATTATATAAATTTCACGAAATCAAGTCAAAAGTAGATACACTGTCATGGATCCGACAAACTGATAATGATATTAAGTTAATTAATTCATAATCACTTTTAGTTAATCAGTTATTGAATAAGCTTTTTACAAAAAATATCGTCTCTATCAAAAATGAGTCGATAATCCGATTAAGTGTTACATCGGAAAATCAGCATTATATTTGTTGTTTCCACGCTGAAATATCAAAGTCCTTACATCATCTACCATCCGATACACGGAAGCAACTGAAAACAATACAATGCCATAAAAACCGTGACAAACCGCCTGCAACGCTTGACAACCAATCGCATGACGAATAAAATCCACCGAGACAAATCGTAATATTTCAACAGTCAATATGACAAGACCTTTAGGAAAGAGCAAAGAGGCGGGCAAAAGCAATTCAAGTCAGTCTTCACTCGAGACTAAAGCCGCACGCACGTATCGTGCGAAGCCTTAAAAGAAAAACAAAACGCATAAGAACTCTTTTCCCAATTGCCCCGCGAGTGACAGCTGTCAAAAAGCATCAAAGAGTGCCAGTGTTTTTTTCCAAAAAGTGTTTACTTACACGGGTATGGTTTGACAGTTACCTTTTTAATTTCGCGCTCGCACAATAGCGGTTGCATAACCGTTTTCGTAACTTTTTAGGGTTTCGCGTGAATTATTTATGTTGTTTCACGGAACGCGAAATGCTTTCGTCGTTTTTTGCCAGATGGTGATGGATAGAGCGTGATTGTCTATCCCTTTCTTGAAATTGCATCCACTTTTAACTCAAGGTTGCCTGTCGCTTCGTGATTGTCTTTCTCTTTCTAGCTTTATTACAGTTATGGTCGTGACTAAAAAGCGCTTTTGTATTTACTAACAATTTGTAAATCTACTTTTAAGTTTCTTTAGAACAATTTGTACAATAAATTGTTTGTTTCTTAAGCATAATTTGTAAAGTTAGGTACTGTCACTCAAAATTTCTGCAAGCGAAAGTTATCAGTATGAAGTTTGTTATTCCTTTACGCTCAAATGGTTAAGCCAATTTGGATGGAATTTTGCACAAAAATAGAACTTGAAGTAGCATATAAGTTACTTATTATGTATTCCAAAGTAAACTGGGAAACGATTTACGAACCTGCAAAGAAATATTTCGTTTTGTTAACCTAAAACACTATATTCGTCACAGCAATGTTTTACACTTTGCAATGTATTTCCAATTTAATTTCCAATTTGCAATTTATTTAAAGACTTGTAGTTTCAAGAATTGAAGTTTCACGAAAAAACTGTCAATGAAGGAGAAAAGGGATCTTTGAAATAAGATAAATATCAATACCAAGCTAAATAAATTTTCCCGGGCATTTCAAGCAGCGCCATCTATCACCATACTAAGCAAACACTTGTGCTATAGTAAAACCTTCACGAATCAAAAATTTAAAAGCATACACACTTAAAAAGTGACAGAGAAAGAAATGATCACAGACATTTGCCATCTCCCTCTACTATAGACAAGTTTATAATCCGGTCAATAAATTAGTAGGTATAAGTAAGTATTTAAACATAAGCCTGTTACGCTGTTGTGGAATAATCCATCCTGTATTACTACTTTCAATAAGAATGCTTACTTCTGAGATGTTGGTCTAGCGTAAGCCTTTTAATTAGAAAACGCCTTAAATTTTAATTTAAAAATGATATTTAAAAAAACGAGTATGGCTCGATGTTTTTTTTTTTTACTTGGGATAGATTTACGTTTGACTACAGCCTGCCTGATGTTTAGCATTGCTGCAGCCTAGGGTGTAACACGCTTACCTAGAAGATACCTATTAACTGTAGATTTGAAAACCCCTGGATTGTAGTTCGCAGGACACACAGCTTCTGGTAAAGTGTTCCAAAGCTTTGCCGTCCTTACAATAAACGTTGAAGCAAAGCACTGTGTTCGATACTTCGGCACTTCCACCATAAAACGGTGTCTACCTGCGGACTTTCTGCTTGGTTGGTTATAGAAAGGAGCTGAGGGAATCAATTCATGTAGCTCCTCTGCACACTCGCGTATGCTTAACGTTCTGACGCACTTTGGTTCAAATCCAGCCCTACACAAACAAATGCCTTATTTTTCAAGTCGTACTATTCACTTGAGATTGGTAAACCCCTGAATTGAACTAATGTCAAAATGTTGACGTCATAAACATGTAATAAATTAATATAACATAACAATTAAACCGGCACATGATAATCAGCAAGAAATAATTTAAACCAAACACTTGCAAAACATTCGAGCAAAAAGACAAGCAAACTTAATAACTTTCGCATTTTGTAATGACATTTTCTAATCACAAAAAGTTGACAGATGAAATATGTTGCAAACTTATGCAGTCAATGCAATATTGCCGTTTCAGATTTATCTTGCAGAATTGATTAATGTGGCTGGTAACTTTATATTTTTCTGTATTTTGTTTTTGCTGTCTTTAAAATTTGTTGATATCTTGCGAAATTATTTAAACTACGATCCGGTCACCCATCCAATACCTACGTAGGTCACACTCGTTAGTCTTCCGAGATACAAGCAATATCTATACATATAATAAAGCTGAAGAGGGTTGAAAGTCTGAACATGGAAGTTATTTTAAAAAAATGTTTGGAGATACTTCTAATTGATAGCAGAACATATTCCAACAATTTCTAGAAATTTTATCTGTTTATCTGTGTATCTGTTTATTTTAATGCACATAACGCAAAAATGGCTGAACGGATCATCAAAATTTTTGGTATGTAGGTAGTATGAGGTCTTAGAAGTGTTATAGGCTACTTTTCATTCCAAAATAATGCGAGCGAAGCTGCAGGCGTCCATTAGTAATTTATAAAGTCTTTGTTTAAAAAATACTTTAGTTTGTTAAAAGCCCAATAAAAACATTTGATGTAAGTTTTTCAGTGCCACATACATTTCTTAGCTTGCATAAATTTCAACTTAAAAGATCAAAGAACATAACAAAGCAATGATTCGATAATCCAATCAGCAATTAAAACTCACAAAATATTATAAAAATACAGAACCTACGTCACATAAACAACTTTCGATTTCCAAGGCGAACTATTATTAGTGGAATTGATAAAAAAAATGTAGTATACTTAAAGATTTAGTAACTAATATTAATAAACCAGTTATTTCGTAATCTAGATTTTCAAGGTCGTTTGAATATAGTTAATTACTTTAACCTGATTGCTAAATACCGATCTAGATGCATTGACATTAAGAAATGGTGTAGAATTAAATATGTACCTATGTGCTTCACTATTTACATTTAATCTACAAAAATCGGTATATAGTATAAAGCAGAGTCTCTTCTCGCGTCTGTCTGTATTTATGTCGCTATGTATGTACATAATATGCTTAGACCTTTATCTAATAGTACATAACGGATTTTAATGCAGTTTTCTATAGATAGTGTGATTATACAGAAAGGTTTATATGTATAACTAGTGGGTGCTCGCGGCTTCGCTCGCATTAAGAAGTAAAACTTGCATCCCCTATTTCACCCCTTTAAAAGTCGCATTTCCAAAAATCCTTTCTTAGCAGATGCCTACGTCATAACATCTACCTTTATTCCAAATTTCAGCTCAATCTGACCAATGGTTTGGGCTGTGCGTTGATAGATCACTATATCAGTCAGTCAGTCAATAAGTCAGTCACCTTTGAGTTTTATATATATAGATAATGTGGACAAAAGCTAGTTAGTGTGTATAGATGTATAGGATTGTAGGGACAAAAAATCGTTGTTTTTTTTAAAAAAAGGAATGGGTTTCCACTTGACCGTAATTCGCTTGATGGTAAGCAGACATTAGGGTTTAGGATGGAGCGTGCTTGCCCAGCAAGAACCGATTGTCTCTTGCTTTGAAGATCGCAAGATTATTCTGCGGGGAACAGGGAGTCAGGCAGGGAGTTCCACAGTTTAGCAGTTCTCACTATAAAAGTGGAAATAACGATGTTTTACCTGAAATAAAACATATATTAAATACTTACCTTATTTAAAACTTAATAAATTGAGAGTGGCAACCGTGTTTTCCGCTTCCTTTTTCCCTCTCTTTCAATCTTTGTGCACTTTTATCGTTCTGTCTCGCTCGCACACCCCCACCAACAGGCGACCGAACCATGAAGGCGAAGATGGTCCGACCTCTTTTCATTGAGTCGAAATTTACACCAGGCAGAAATAAAATGTAAGTTTTAAATAAGGTAAGTATTTAATATATGTTTTATTTCAGGTAAAACATCGTTATTAAATAACTTGACCGTTATTTAAAACTTAATAAATTGAGACGTGTCTGTTATCGCCTGGTGGGTAAAAGACGCCAATGTGAACATGTACAGAAGTAATAGATACTTAAGTACTGGGAAGGTATATGTACATAGGTAAAGGGTAAGGTAGGTGTACCTTAGATACATACATAAAACCAACCAATGTGCGAGAGACAGAAAGTGATGTAATCACATTTTATTCAGAGCTAATATAACTACTTTTGTTGAAGTAACTAAGTAATCAAAAGTACTAGCAGTACTAGACAGACTAGAAATAACAGCTTATATCGGGTTGACTGTAAGAGAACTGAGGCTATTATTATAAAATAATAATAATTTATCAGTTAAATAATATAATCACAGAAGTATTATTTTAAATCTTTACTTTGGGATGGAGACCAATCAACCCTGACCAGGCTTTAATCAGAAGTAATTTGTCAGACCTACTTGAATACTACTACTTCCGACGGTATGAATTTGAACCTGATATAACATCTCTCCAGAAAGCTGCTCTTATTGATTTGTGAAATCAATAAATAGATTTGGTCATAATACTAATATGAGTCATAATACTATGGCTTACATGAAGAAAAGTTATGCTTTACACAAAAACAGTGATGAAGCTAAGTAGTAGGATTTTAAGACAATTCTCGTCCTGATTGTCTATAGCTACTTAGTTGTGTCAGTTTTTACTACGACTAGTATGGACACAACAGTTATTCTTGGATTAAATGTTAAGAGTACTCAGCTATCTAGGCTAACTCTTGCGACTCGAGCAAAGTAATAAATGCAATGATTTTGTGATGAATTTAATGTCGAAAATATTTTAAAAACCAATACCAAGTCATGGAGGTTTTTAAACTAAGATAAGATAAATTTATTGTAAATAGACAATATGTTACATTTTACAAATTGCACTGCCATTAGTAAAAAACTGTGTCGTAGAGAGCTTATATTATAATGCGATAGTTGGATGTATTGGGTATGATGACATACTGGCACATAAGCTCAATTTCTATGGGCCTACGACACGGTAATATCGTGCCTACGATGTTACATGAATACATTAGTCCATATAGGTACCACGGATTTATAACCAAATGTAGCATGTAATTTGAATAAATCTGTTATTAAAGTAATAAGCCTGCCAATTTTGGTACAAATGGAAAAATGTTATTATCATCAGCTCATATTAAATACCTCGTGCCATTTTACGCCAGGGTTTTTCCAGTTGTGATTTTGTCTAATCAACTTAACATTTTGCCAAGCTAGCGTTATATTCTGTATTCTGACAGGTAGATAGTAATTAGTATTTAGGCTCTAAGTTGAGATGTTGTCGGTTGAAACATTTTCGTAACTACAAAAGGGTGACGGATATACCCACACCAGGGTTGATATATGTACATTCGCGTCCGCAAGAATGTTCAAATCAAATCAATGTTACCCAAATGGTATCAATATCAAATCGATCTAGTCCGGTGACATAAAGATGATCACCATTTAGACTGAGCATTAGATCTCTTTAGTCCTTATAGGTGCTATCAGGATAATGATTATGATGACCTAGCTAGTTATAGGTGTTCTGTATGGCACTGTTGTGTTTCCATGGGATGAATTACACTGTCAAGTTTAATCAATTGAATACAAATGAATCAAAAGCCTGTATGCTTATTTGCATTAAGACAGCAATTTACAAGCACTGTTCAGATACATAAACTTTGACGATGATCGTGCCTATGGATACGGTTTATCGTCCATTTCTATTGTTCGCGGTGAAGACACCGTGACTCGTGTCCAGACTGATAATATGTTTGAGTCGAGGACCAAAGTCAAAATCGACACCTCTGAGGACAAATAATGCGACAGGGAAGGATTACGAAAAGAAGAACCTCAGTGACAAATGTGAAAATGCAGAAAGATATTTCTTGTAAACAGTATTGAGAACAAGAGTGTTTATCAGGAGTTTCATTTACTGAGTCTAGACTAAGACTAAGCTTAACAGGTAGTTAAGAAACTCTTTGAACAAGTATATCACCATAAGGCAGAGAACATTAATTTTGAATATTCATATTCTACGGGTTATTCCCAGAAATACAAGACAACGCAGGAGGAAGAAACTTGAATACGAAATTAGATTTTCCTCGCTTGCCACACCTGACGTTCATGGTGTCTATTACGTATGTAATACTATGTATTACTCGTATAAGGCGTATATCCAGATCACAAATATTAATTTACTTACCTACTTGCCATTTAATTTTACGGATATAAGTATTAAGTTCTATTTCATTAGTGATGTCACATCTTTGAAAATCAGGTTGCGAGCAAAACGGAAGGCAGCTTTGCGAGATTTAGTTATTAGCTAAATTAGCCTTAGAAACCGTCTGTTAGATCTTTGTAACTGTCAGGTAGGTAAAGACAGTACCTACACGTATACATTTATCAGTATGTTTCATGTATCAGTTTTTATCAGTTTTGTGACGACAAAACTATTCTGCGATATTGCTTTAGATTCTATAGATTTAAATCGTTTGGTCGGCATAGGCCTTGGGGTTTTGAAACAATGTCATATTTTAGCACTAGGTTAAGCGTATGCTTCCACTTCATGCTATCTGCTGACAAGATATTTAAGCTGGCCTGCAAAGATATTGTCATAATATATCTTTATACTTAACCAGCAGTTTGTCATGTATTGAAATAATAGGTAATTAACGTTGCTGGAAGTTTAGCTCTGCGCTGAATATAGATAATAGATATGATTAGAAATGCGAATAACTTTGAGTTGTTACCAGATCCCTGCGAGGGATGGCTCTGCATAGGGGTCGTTATGACCACAGCCCTGCGAGGGCTTGGTCCAGACCACAGCATGTCTTCAAAATACCCTACGAGGGTCCGGTATGATTAGCTTGTCTTTGTTAGAGGCTACGTACCCTGCGAGGGTTCTACATAATGAGCCTCCCTTTGTGAGGGCTTACGAATAGATTTACAGTGCATCACAGCACAATGTGTTACACAAGATCCCTGCGTGGGAAAGCTTTGTATAGGGCCGTTATGACCACAGCCCTGCGAGGGCTGGGTACAGACCACAGCATGTCTTTAGAGTACCCTGCGAGGGTCCTACATAATGAGCCCCTGAGGGCTTACGAATAGGGCCCCTGAGGGCTTACGAATAGAGCCCCTGAAGGCTTACGAATAGAGCCCCTGAGGGCTTACGATTAGAGCCCCTGAGGGCTTACGAACAGAGCCCCTGAGGGCTTACGAATAGCTTTACAGTGCATCACCGCACAATATGTTATACAAGATCCCTGGCTGGGAAAGCTTTGTATAGGGGCCGTTATAACCACAGCCCTGCGAGGGCTGGGTACAGACCACAGCATGCCTTTAGAGTACCCTGCGAGGGTCCTACATAATGAGCCCCTGAGGGCTTACGAATAGATTTACAGTGCATCACAGCACAATATGTTATACAAGATCCCTGGCTGGGAAAGCTTTGTATAGGGGCCGTTATGACCACAGCCCTGCGAGGGCTGGGTACAGACCACAGCATGTCTTTAGAGTACCCTGCGAGGGTCCTACATAATGAGCCCCTGAGGGCTTACGAATAGATTTACAGTGCATCACAGCACAATATGTTATACAAGATCCCTGGCTGGGAAAGCTTTGTATAGGGGCCGTTATGACCACAGCCCTGCGAGGGCTGGGTACAGACCACAGCATGCCTTTAGAGTACCCTGCGAGGGTCCTACATAATGAGCCCCTGAGGGCTTACGAATAGATTTACAGTGCATCACAGCACAATATGTTATACAAGATCCCTGGCTGGGAAAGCTTTGTATAGGGGCCGTTATGACCACAGCCCTGCGAGGGCTGGGTACAGACCACAGCATGTCTTTAGAGTACCCTGCGAGGGTCCTACATAATGAGCCCCTGAGGGCTTACGAATAGATTTACAGTGCATCACAGCACAATATGTTATACAAGATCCCTGGCTGGGAAAGCTTTGTATAGGGGCCGTTATGACCACAGCCCTGCGAGGGCTGGGTACAGACCACAGCATGTCTTTATGTACGCATGTCCCGCTATATAAATTCCTGGTGTTTTCCAGAGTCACGGACTCTGAAGTATTGGGTGTCACGGACACAACCACCGCGCACGGCGCGAGTTTCGCTACTCCCGGGTCTGCGACGCGCAGACTCCTACGTCAATTCCGGCGGGGAATCGAACCCCGGTCTCCCGCGTGACAGGCGGGGATACTTACCACTATACTACCGAAGAATTAATTAAATCGAACATAAGAATCGAACAAAAAATAAGTTCCATTTTTATCCGTATTCACGGTTCTTAGCTATATTATCACATAATATATGTATTTTGTAATGTTACAAATTTAACTCGTATCTATCACAGATTCTTAAATTATGGACTCAATAAAATTATTGAATTGTAAGCAAAGTAAATTAACACTATTAAATTTAGATGTAAAAAAAAAGACATGTCGGTTACTCTATTGTATTAGAACATCATTTATCTGCATTAGAAAAATACTGCGTGAACCTGCGAGGTTCATATCTTGTGAAGTTATCTAGCAGATCGTTTTTAACAATGATGCATACTCGCCCCCCCTTTTTTTTACCTCAGCGACGGCGCATATTCGTGATTCATCGAATTGAAATTCTAGTTTGATCACTCGTGAATATCATTTTACTTGTAAAACACAGTATTAGCTACGTCCTATGTACGGGGTACATATACAATACACATACAAGTATTAAAATTACTGAAATGCAATCCACAAATAATTTTGAACATTACGTTAAAAATTATTGATTAAATATATTCTGAGGGTAGATATTAAAGAAAAATTGTATAATTCAGTTTTCAAGTACACAATATTTAAAGTCAAGCAAATCATGCAAGAAAATTGAGGGTAATAAAATTATTTATAATAAAAGGAAACAAGTCAAATGGTAAAGTCGAACGGTAACACCGTTAAAAATCACTTTACCAATAAAATAAAGTCAAGTGGAATTAAACTTACTGCTTTCCATTGGAAAAGGCACACTTACAAATTGAAATTTAGAATTTCAATAAAAAATTAATATTCCACTTTTGCTCCAAGACTAGCGACTTGTCGCAGCGGAAAACTCGACGCCAATGAAAAGAGGTCGGACCATCTTCGCCTTCATGGTTCGGTCGCCTGTTGGTGGGGGTGTGCGAGCGAGACAGAACGATAAAAGTGCACAAAGATTGAAAGAGAGGGAAAAAGGAAGCGGAAAACACGGTTGCCACTCTCAATTTATTAAGTTTTAAATAACGGTCAAGTTATTTAATAACCTACTTTTGTCATGCAGGAATTAAACCCTCACCCCTCGATTAGAAGACAGTGCCACTACCAAGCTAATGGAGCAGTCAAGTAAATCAGTATTATAATTTATTGTTCAACTGTAAAGTAGAGAAATAGAAGTATGGGGATAGTTGGCATTTGGAAATATCATGGAATACTGATTTGTTATTATTTATTCATCAGGAGGCTGGTGCGACAATGAAATAGACATTCGTATAGGCACTGGAAAAAAACAGATTAATCTTTGATAATGCTACTTATTTCTATCCATATATTGTATGATAAACTATTGTAATACAATATTAGTAATATATTTGTTCAATATAGTTTATTAAAAGCTCGCATTGCACCCGACAGTGCAATACCCGTTATCAATACATAGTTAGGTAACTGCTTGTGTAAGCTGTGTTGCAAGCGACATACTTACACCGGCGCAAGGTCAGCCGCTTGCAATACTGCGTTACAGTGGACACGGGGATACGAGTGTTGTGCCAACTTAGTGGACAGCTCTAGAGGTAGCACATACCCCTATGGGTTCTTTTCCCTGTGTCCATATTTGACAGGCACATCATACTCATTTGTAATAATTATTTTAAACAAAAGCAAAAACCGACTTCAACTCTACTGTCACGTTACTGAATAAATCTAAGCCTACTATAAAAAAACTACAACATAATTTTTTTGCTAAACAAATCTAAGCCTATCAGAGAAATCCGCATCAAAATCGGGCTGATAATTCAGAAGATATAGTGTATACAGCAGCGCCCCCTGGTGAGTTGTCATCGTAATACATAGTTAAAAAGATGCACCCATTAAATCTCAACACATTACAGAAAACTGTATCAAAATCCGACTAGTAGTTTTGGAAATATGGGTAAAATTGGTTTGCATAAACTTTATCAATTTGTTAGTTTATTAGTTTTTTCTTAATAAGTACTGAACTGAATGAAAAACAATTTTATGGGACCATTTCGGAAACTATCCTCATCGAATAAAAAAAATTTTTGAAATCGGTTGATAAACAACGGAGTAATCGCGTAACATTCCCACAAAAAAAAACTTTCAGAAGACTTGATAACCTCCTTTTTTTGGAAGTCGGTTAAAAATATAACACATAAATTGAGATACGAAACGCACAAAATACAAAAAACAGCTACACATTTCGTTTAATATTAATAAATAAATAAATATTTCAGGACGTATCACACAGTGCCATCTAGCCCTATACTAAGCTTATGCTTGTATCATGGGTACTAGATAACGGATATAATACATTTCAACCATACAGCATGTGTAGAATGCAAAAACCAAGATTTATTTTTGTTACACCAACATATTGGTTGACTATCATATGTTACATTCAAATACTAATATTCGGTTACTGACTGAAGAATAGATAAGATAAAGATAACTTCATTGATCAAAAACTTACATACTAATACAACTTGGTTCGCTACACTCCACACTAGCATGTAATGTACCTGTATTGTAAAGTGTAGGCTCTTCCTTAACGTTATACATAGATTTACATAGTTAGGTCATAAAAAATCAGTTCTACGTGTGTTTATGAGTGGTGGGCGCCAAGAAGAGATATACTTATATGTTGCAGGCTAAAATGATATAGATATAGAATACTAGTGGATGCTCGCGGCTTCGCTCGCTAAATTAAGAAGTAAAACTTGCATCCCCTATTTCACCCCTTAAAAGCGGTTTTTCCAAAAATCCTTTCTTAGCGGATGCCTACGATATAACATCTACCTGCATGCCAAATTTCAGCCCGATCCGTCCATTGGTTTGAGCTGTGCGTTGATAGATCACTATATCAGTCAGTCAATCAGTCAGTCGCCTTTGTGTTTTATATATTTAGATTACATTTGTCCCTTATTCTAGTTTTTGTTTACCCTTCAAAGGACTGACTACATAAACCGTGGCTTGACTTTAGTAATCACATAAGCTCCGCGCATTCTTAAGTGTCTGCCATGCGTGAAATCACGTAGACCAATAGCATTGTGAAACAACAAGTTACAAATCTACATATTGCTATTTGTCGGTCTTCAAGTCGAGAGTAAACCGGTTTCTTCTAGGCAAGCGCGCTAGATCGTATACTATAACGTTGCTTAACATCAGGCAAGTTGTATTAAAGCGTGAGCCTATTTAAAAAAAAACTTGACTTTTGTTTTAGTTGCTAGCATCTTATAATTTTAAGCTGTAACTTAATTGGGTGCTTGTTTATTGATAACTTTGTTGAATTATCACGCCAAAATTTACGGACGGATGATTGGCATCAATACTAAGCGAGTGTGGCTCAGCGGTTCCAGTTTTTGCTTTTCATCCAGACGCACCCTGGTTCGAATCCGGCCCTACACCAATGACTTGTATTTTCAAGTAAGGTGTGGATTTGAACGCGCTTAAAACGGTGAAGGAAAACATCGTGTGGAAACCGACATGTTTGAGGACCACAATATCCGAGGACATGCGTCTTCCGTGGAAGGACCTGGGCACCCACCACGATGTATCTGCCCAAAAAACTC
Organism: Macaria notata; assembly: GCA_927399415.1. Taxonomy (NCBI): domain Eukaryota; kingdom Metazoa; phylum Arthropoda; class Insecta; order Lepidoptera; family Geometridae; genus Macaria; species Macaria notata. The sequence goes on from OV656752.1 coordinate 6,747,812, forward strand.
CGCTAACGAATTAATTCTGCGGGGAGTCACGACTCTCAGTCATGAGGAAATACGACTCAAGAGAGAGGATAGATTTCTGAGAGTAACATAAGGTAATTTGTGGCGCAAAATAAAGCGAGAAAAGCTTCAACAAGTATATTTTTTTTTTTAATTTTCGATTTTTTCATTTCAATATAGATATATATTTCGCGCGATCTTTCACACATATATCACTTCCGTTATCAATTTGCGTAAACTTATTTACGAACCATTTTGGTATTTTTAATTACTTCGCTTGCGAATATTACTTTTTTCTCACGGGTTTCGAATTTCTTTGTTGATAAATTACTCACTCACTCACTCACTCACTCACACGTTCACTCGTTCACTCTTTATTATATATACTTTTCGTCACGTTCGTGACGTCACCTGCCGGTTCCAACGGAAGACCAGCGTTGGATGCTTGCATCCAGCATATGCTGAGTTGGGGCCGGATTGTGACATGAAACGTGTGTACCTACTTGTTTATATCTTGCATTCTGTATCTCTTGTTTCGTGTCCCAATAAATGTATTTTTTTTTTGTTTTTTAAATTATTACGTGTTCCTTAAGTTTAATTCCTGAGATTATATTGATATGATATTGATTTAATAGTGCAGATTACATTAAATCGTTTTAAAAAGCAACAAGTATTGTACATGTATTTATCAACTTACGAGTACCTTAAAAACATGGTGGTTTTAGTAAGCTAAAGATTTCAAAGTTAATTTTTTAGAAAACAATAATATAATGTTAGAACCTAGCCCTATTTAGTGTTTGGTGTGGGTGAATGAAATAAGTAACACCAAATAACTATTTAACAGTCTATTCAATATCCACAATTAATAAATAAACACAAATACAAAGGCGAGAAATACAGAATGCGAAATGTGAAGGCAGCGCGAGTGTGCGTCGAAACGATCTGTCTGGCACTGGTGGCCGGGCGGCGGGCGCGGCGGCCGCTGGCCGGCGCCCGCGTCGAAACCGGTTTCGAGCTCGGTATCTCCGCGACACAGCCGCGAGAACAATAGCGAATAGCGATGGTTATACCAGTGTTGTCTCGCGGCTATGCTTGTGTAAATAATATTTATTAAGTTTAGTGTGATGTTTGAATGTTTGTGGAATGTAAGTGAGTAATGAATGTGGAGTGTTGATATACTATGTAAATAAATATAGAAATAAATATTTAATATGTGAAAATGTTAAGAATAAAATATATATAGTAAAATATATTACATAGTGATAAATAAATGTGGAGTTACCTACATCACTCCCCTCCAGAGACCGGCTAAGGGCGATAAAAATCCGGGAACCGTACGCGCCGTCCGGAGCGAGTGGTCCGAACAGGAAGTGTAGGAGCGGTATCCTGGGTTGATGTTGGAGGAGTGGGAGTTGGGGTAGGAGTAGGAGTTTGGGTAGGAGTGGTGTCAGACAATATGTAGGCCGGCTTGAGGCGGTCTATGGATACAGTCTGCTCAGAGTTCCTTACCAGTATTTTGTAAGTTTTGCCTCCTCGTCGAAGAACTTTGTATGGGCCAGTGTAGGCCGGTTGAAGTGCGCCGCGGAGTATTTCTTCCCTTAGGAATACATACTCACATGTGGCTAGATCCTTGAATACAAAGGAGCGACGAGAGGCAGAATGGTGCTGTGGAGGTACAGGTTTTACCACTTCAGCGAAAGATCTCATCCGAGCTGAGAAGTCTGCTATGTCGGTGGTGTGGTTGCCTACTTTGGTAGCGAAAAACTCACCAGGCAGACGAAGAGGCTCACCGTACATAAGCTCGGCTGAAGATGCTTGGAGATCTTCTTTGATGGCACTGCGGATGCCGAGGAGGACGAGTGGGAGTGACTCGACCCAGTTAGCATCAGCGTGGCATGTGATGGCTGCTTTAAGCTGTCGGTGAAAACGCTCGACTAAGCCGTTGCACTGCGGGTGGTATGCTGTCGTTTTGCGGTGATCAAAACCTATAAATTTGGACAGCTGTTCGAATAGTGCTGATTGGAATTGTCCACCTCGATCAGTAACGATCTCGACAGGACAACCATATCGAGCCACCCAGCAGGATATGAATGCTTTGGCCACTGTTTCGGCGGAAATGTCGGTGATTGGTACTACTTCAGGCCATCGCGTGAAGCGATCAATGGCTGTGAGGCAATACCGATAATTTCCAGCTGGAGGAAGTGGGCCGATGAGGTCTATGTGGACGTGTTTGAAACGTGCTGAAGGTAAGTCGTGCGTACCAATTGGTGAGGCGACGTGTCTGGTTACCTTCGAGCGTTGGCAAGTCAAACACGCCTTAGCCCAGTCGCGGCAGTTTTTCCTCATCAGTGGCCAAACAAAACGTTGGGCAACGAGCTTGGCTGAGGCGTTTGGACCGGGATGACTGAGCGAGTGCAAGCTATTGAAGACTTGCTGGCGAAGTTGTTGTGGGACAAATGGCCTGGGTGTCGCTGTACTGACGTCGCAGTACAAGGATGCACGACTTCCAGGAATGTCCGTTTTGACCAGGCGAAGTGCTGTTTCACCTGCGAGATGAGCAGAAAGGTCTGGATCACTGGTCTGCAGTTGGGCCATCACTTCTAGATCGACTGGTTTCTCGAGTTCGTCAATGCGCGACAAAGTATCGGCAACTAAGTTGTCCTTACCTGCGATATGCACTATGTCGGTGGTGAACTGAGAGATGAAGTCGAGGTGTCTATACTGCCGAGGTGAACAGTTACTTTTCCGCTGATGGAAAGCATAACAGAGAGGCTTGTGGTCAGTATAGATTGTAAAGTGAGTGGCTTCTAGCATGTGCCGGAAGTATTTGATACTCTCGTAAACGGCAAGGAGCTCCCGATCGTATGGAGAGTATTTACTCTGTGATGGGCTCAACTTGCGTGAGAAAAATGCTAGCGGCTGCCAGTGTCCATCTTTGAGCTGCTGAAGTACTGCGCCTATTGCGGTGTCGGAGGCGTCAGTGACAAGTCCAAGTTTGGACTCAGGATCAGGGTGGGCCAATAATGCTGCGTCACAGAGGTTCTTTTTGCAGGCCTCGAATGCGCGTAAAGCGTCTCCCTCTAATGTGACAGGGTCGGAGGCTTTGACAGAGCCTGTGAGCAGAGCATTAAGAGGTGCCTGAATCTGGGCGGCTTTGGGTAAGAATCGCCTGTAAAAGTTTACCATGCCCAGGAAGCGTCTGAGTTCTCGAACAGTTTTTGGTGCAGGGAACTCAGAGATTGCCTTTACCTTGCTGTCCAGAGGTTTGGTGCCTTCTTCCGAGATTTGGTAGCCCAGAAATGTTACCGCAGGTTTTCCGAAGACGCACTTGGCAGTATTCACCAGTACGCCATACTCGCGCATGCGTTCGAAGAGTTGGAGTAGGTGGTCTTCGTGCTGGCTTGGCGACTTTGAAAAGACTAGGAAGTCGTCAAGGTATGGGTAACAGAAATCTAGGCCACGGGTAAGCTCGTCGACAAACCTCTGAAAGGTTTGGCCTGCGTTCCTGAGACCAAAAGTCATGTAGGGGAACTCATACAAACCAAACGGGGTGGTGATGGCCGTTTTCGGGATGTCTTCTTCCTGAACTGGGATCTGATGGTAGGCTTTTACCAAGTCTATGACAGAAAATACCTTGCATTCAGATAGGCTGTGCGCAAAATCATGGATGTGACGAATCGGGTACTGGTCTGGGATCGTTCGGGCGTTGAGCAGGCGGTAATCGCCACAAGGGCGCCAACCATTGTCTTTTTTACTTACCAGGTGAAGTGGAGAGGACCAAGGGCTGTCGGACGGTCGTGCGGTTCCGTTGGCTAGCATGTCCTCAAACTCTTGTTTGGCAATTTTTAGTTTGTCAGGAGCGAGTCGTCTGGGTGAGCATGATATGGGAGGCCCAGGTGTAGTGCGAATGTGGTGTGTAGTGTTGTGTTTCGGAGAACCGGGTATGCCTGAAGGGCGTGTAATTTCAGGGAACTCCGATAAAATCTTATGATACACAGTATCACCGCCATTCGGTACCTTTACACTCATTACATCGTTATTATCGTATACCGAAGCTGCTGCGCTGAGGCTGGTTGTGCCGTCGACCAACTTCTTTCCGCTGAGGTCCACCAGGAGACGGTAGTGCGCCAGGAAGTCGGCGCCGATGATCGCCTTGGTGACGTCAGCGACGATGAAGCGCCATTTGAAGTCTCGGCGGAGGCCCAGGTTGAGACACAGCTGCAGGTGGCCATATGTGTCAATAGCCGACCCATTTGCGGCGCAGAGTTGATATGGTGTCTTTTGTCGCTTTTCTTTGAGCTCAGACACCGGGTAGACGCAAACGTCGCTCCCGGAGTCAATGAGAAAAGAAATCCGGATCTTGATGTCTAGGATGAAGAGGCGACGAGATTCTCCTGGGCAGTCGTCCGTCGCAGCTACTGACCGCCCCTCGCGTTTCCCGAAGTCTTCGCGTAGTCGCATGGTTTCGTGCATTTTTCGGTCTTGTTATCAAACTGTGAGTGGTACCAGCAGATGGGGTACCTTTTGTAGCTCGAAGCGGATCGGTGTGCGCTGTGCGAGGGGCTGCGGCTGCGATGTGAAGTATCTCGTCGGCTGGTAGGTCGGGATCGTGCTGCCGATGATGATGATTGCTTCAAAGTTAAGGCATCTACTATTTGCGTGAGCTGCGTCACTTGACTCAGCAACAGGTCGATGGTCGATGATTCTGAAGAAGGACTGGCAGGTGTCCGCGATGATGCTGTGGCGACGTGGTGGTCAGCTGGCGTCAATGTCGCGATTTTGTGCACATGGTCAGCATGCGCGTCGAGTGGCAGTGCAGTTTGGGATGCGATGCTGCTGCTCCAAATTCTCCGCCAGAAATCTTCCGGAATGTTGGGCCCAGCCAAGTGATTGTCGGATGACAGACAAGACATTTTTTTTTGTATATATGTAATTTTGGTTAAATTTAAAATGATGTCACCGTCGAAATGCAGGTAGTTAATGGGCAATCAATCACATTCCTTTCCAAATGGTACTTAACTCGGATGATGATGATGGAGTGAAGTCCAAATTCCAGGTTCAGTAGTCTCGCCGTGTGTTTTTAAATCCGCGTGGCAGGTCCAATATGAGGGGTCACCAGTTTAGTGTTTGGTGTGGGTGAATGAAATAAGTAACACCAAATAACTATTTAACAGTCTATTCAATATCCACAATTAATAAATAAACACAAATACAAAGGCGAGAAATACAGAATGCGAAATGTGAAGGCAGCGCGAGTGTGCGTCGAAACGATCTGTCTGGCACTGGTGGCCGGGCGGCGGGCGCGGCGGCCGCTGGCCGGCGCCCGCGTCGAAACCGGTTTCGAGCTCGGTATCTCCGCGACACAGCCGCGAGAACAATAGCGAATAGCGATGGTTATACCAGTGTTGTCTCGCGGCTATGCTTGTGTAAATAATATTTATTAAGTTTAGTGTGATGTTTGAATGTTTGTGGAATGTAAGTGAGTAATGAATGTGGAGTGTTGATATACTATGTAAATAAATATAGAAATAAATATTTAATATGTGAAAATGTTAAGAATAAAATATATATAGTAAAATATATTACATAGTGATAAATAAATGTGGAGTTACCTACACCCTACACCAATGACTTGCTTTTCAATTAATGTGTGGATTCGCACTCGCTTAACTGTGAAGGAAAACATTGTGAGAAAACCGCGAGGATCACAAAATCCGAGGACATATAAGTCTTCCGTGGAAGGACCTGGACACCTTCGCACGATTTATCAGCACAAGAGAATTCCCCCAATGAATTAATTCTGCGGGGGAGTCACGACCCACAATCATGACGAAATACGACGAAAAAAAAGTTTGTAGATAGTTAACATCCTCTCGTTACTTTAGCTTTTTTTTAACAATAAACGGGTTTGCACTTTACCGTAATTCGCCTGATGGTAAGCAAACATTACGGTCTAGGATGGAGCATGCTTAATCATTAAGAACCGATTCACTCTCGGTTTGAAGATCGCAAGGTTATATTCCACTAGCTTCGGTAAGGTTCTAATAAAACACCTATCTATACTTCTATACTAATATTATTAAGCTGAAGAGTTTGTTTGTTTGTTTGAACGCGCTAATCTCAGGAACTACTGGTGCGAATTGAAAAATCTTTTTGTGTTGAATAGACCATTTATCGAGGAAGGCTTTAGGCTATATAACATCACGCTCCAAATTATAGGAGCGAAAAAGCAATGGAAAATGTGGAAAAAAATGGAAAAATATTCATCTTTGAGGGCTTCCGTTGCGTGCGCTTCGAAAACGGTTCAAGATATCAAAAAATATGTATGAAAGAATTAATGCCCAAAATAACTATTCCACGCGAAAGAAGTCGCGAGCACAGCTAGTTACCAATACAAGTAAATAGATCTATTACCTACTAAAGTATTCCACAGTCCACTTGCATTTATATTCTCCGCTGCCTTACTTTTGCGTAACACGAGAAAGCGGAGAATTATTTCGTACTGGATGTTTGTGTATAACTGTGCGAATTGCACGCTTTTTAGTACAGGGTAAAACCTATTTACTGGATGAAATATAATATAATGATTCCAATAATAAAATATAAAAACAAGGGAAGAAAAACTAAACATACTAGATACTTCTAACTAGGTACTACAAAAAAGGGGCACTTAGAAAATCTTTAGAGGCCACCAGAGGGCAGCGTGCACAGCATACTGGCCGCATTACCGCGCTGGATGGCAATGCTGACACGCTGAGCCAGAAAATGATTCCATAGTGTAATTAAACGCTTCCATGGGTCAGATGACACGGCTCAAAGGTCACGGCTTTTTGTCATAGTACGGCATTATTTTTGACCAATAAAATCCGTTGTGTATAATATATGTATTCGTTTAGCCATGTCAAAGAAGTTTGAGAACACCAGAGTTGGCCTCTCTCATTCAAAAAGAATTTTAGGATTTTGTTATTTTATTCGATAACTGGTAGCGCCTCACGGTGTTACCTACATTATGTCGGAATAAAAAGTTGCATTCGTATTCTACTAATATACCTATGTATGTAATCGTGACACATTATAAAAAAATGTCTGTGTTTGTGTGTGTTTATTTTTGTTTCAATTATTGACTTTCAAACCGAATTCTTAAAGAAAGAAGTTCTTATTAATTCGTGTGTTCTTTATATGACGAAATTCCGTCATGTCGCATGCCATAGTAATCTATCTCTTCCTTACTAACAGTCAGACTATACAAGTACAGATTTAATTTATATTTTAGTAATTTTGACACATGCCTTGTCTCTCAGTATATACAATTTTCTTTTACTAAGTAGATTTCTCTAATTATTATCATACTCTAGTTCCATTTACTTACTGCAATATTTACAGTTCAAAACTTCCATTTTGCATAAAACACCTCGAACTAAAGTGAAAGTTGGTAAACCACCCATTATTTCAAGATCTAAGCATTACTGGCATTTACTAGAAACTAGAGCTCTACTTAATTTGGTACTTATTTCAATGTCCATTATCTCTTGACCCCTAATTGGATAAAAAATGTTTTAAACCAGAGGTCAGTGTATGATGGAGTTCATTTTGTAACAATGCTTTAGACTGATTAGGTATTGTGTAATTTTCTGTTGTTAGAATGTTATTTCACACTATAAAGTATGTGATTTGTTAAGAACAAAGTATTTTTTTAGTTTCACCTATAAAGACGTATAATATGTAGTAAGTAAATTTTAATGTAAGTACTTTCTTTAATTCTGTATTTCTTAATTGTATATGGATGTAATTCCGAGATAAATGATTTCTATTCTATAAAAAATATGTTCTAATGATAATAGTTTTTGTGGTAATAGTCATACCTACTTGCTTATACTTACAATTGATTGTGAGTGTGTGTTCTTACTTATTCACACTCAAACGGCTGAAACAATTTGTATGGAAATTGGTATGGAGATAGATCATCTTTTTTTTTTTTAATGAAATAGGCTTACGCTTGACTTCAACTTGCCTGATGTTAAGCAACGTTATAGTCTACGATGTAGCGCGCTTGCCTAGAAGAAACCGGTTTACTCTTATTTATCTTCTTATCGAATGAGAGTGGCCAACACTGATGTCAGACAGTTGACAGTTTATCAAGCCCTAAGGGCCTCTGACATGGCTTAACGACTGCCGTACTAGACAAACAACAGATACAGAAATCTTATCTTATGGTATCTTCTAGGTAAGCGTGCTACACCCTAGGCTGCAGCAATCAGGCAGGCTGAAGTCAAACGCAAACCTATCCCACGTAAAAAAAGATTAAATCCTGGATTAACATAATATACTCAGGCTACTTTATACTCCAGATTATGCTCAACAGTAGACTCAAATAAGCTGATGATGATGATGATGAAATTAGCCAAAAACCGAATAACAAATTTAAACTACAGAAACAGATCACAATAAAACCAATTCGAGTTAAATAGAGACGAACATTTTTGGATTATTATGTCATGTTTTAAAACATGTAGGAGTTTTTATATGAGAATTATGTAAATAAATGGCTTCTGACTAAATTAACATACTTTTCGTACGCATATTTGGGATTTTGGACTAATTTTTGGAGTTGAATCAGTGATTTAAGTATAATATTTGTCTTGGTCTAGCTTTCGAGTAGTGATTTAAGATGTTTTGATGACTTACATATTTAATTACATATTGCATGACTTAATTTTCACTTCTTTTTCAGCCTAAACTCGAAATAAAAATCAAATCTATCTTAAAATCAAATTGGTTTGTGTCTAGTTGGTTAAGGCTTTCTGACGGTAGCTGAAATACGCAGGTTCGAATCCTGTCAGGTCGCAATTTTTGTTTCCTATTATATTCATCATCATCATCATCTGCAAGGTATAGGCCTCCTCCCTTTTAAAGTTTAAAGCGTTTTTTGGCTATAACCCTCCCTATTATATTAGAAAGTAAAATATGTCTTATTCCAAAACGTGGTTTAAGTATTAGTCTATAACTTTGAAAATAAAAAGTCGGTTCTCGTTGTTCAAAGATCACATACAAAACAAACAATTAAAATGTCAACGTTAAATAGGAACGTCGATTGTCATTGGTTACATTACCAGTTAGATTATTATGGTATGAGTAGGTATACCTACGAACATTTTTTTACATGAGATAGGCTCGCTTGACTACAACTTGCCTGATGTTAAGAAACGTTGCAATCTACGATCTTGCGCGCTTGCCTAGAAGAAACCTAAGATATTGAATCAGGCGTTACTTTGCAGCGGAAAGGCACTACATATTTCTCCAGAGTTTCAGTAGAAGAAACCTGTTTACTCTTGACTTGAAGACCGACATATTACAAGAACAACAAGAAGCGACCTTTATTTTCTAAGTATAACTATGCTAACATACATATAAACTATGTTTTAGAATAAAAGATATTGTGTCTAAGTTGCATGATTTTGTAGCCCTCGAACAATAAATAAGTGATGGTTTTTCACGATGTTTTCCTTCATCGATAAGCATATGATAGTCTATTGTAATCCATACTTAGTGTGGGGCTAGATGGCGCTGTGTGGAATGTCCCGAAATATTTGATTAATTCGTATAAATATATCTCTTATAATATTTTACAATAGCTAGATAGCGCTGTATGAGTTGTCCGGGTTTATTTATTTTTTATGATGTTATTCACTAAATAATTTGTGGTAAAATCATATAAATAAAAACTATATCGAACTTAATTATATGTACAAATATATATGAAATTATAAGATCACAGCACGAATTTGATAAAAATATTATTTTTAAATTTACCCGAGTCCCTTTTACATTTTAAAAGGTTTGTGACACTTACGATAACAATTCCTACATACTCGTAATAATTTCCTTCACTTTTGTCGCTTTATTATAAACTTGAATTAAATTGTATCAAGCCCATTGTTTTACAAACAATACTGCTTAGAAAGTTTCAACTTGTGATCGAATCAGGCTTCCTTGGCGATAAAATGTTTTAGTACATATTGTAAACATGTATTTTTATAAATTTACTGTATTTTTATATAAGTATTTTATTTTTCCTGTTTTGTATAAATTGAGTGAGTGTGTCGTTGGACAAACGTCTGCCTTACAATCTGACGATTCCGGTTCGAATCCCTGCCCTACACCAACGACATACTTACTTTCAAGTTTTACGTAATATATGGATTTACACTCGCTTAGCGGTGAAGGAAAACATCGTAAGGGAAATCGACATGTTTGCCTATACCATGTTAAATAATAGCTAAGTATACTTACTTAAATTTTATTTAAATAATAAGAAACAATATTTACACATATTAACACTAATAGAACTAAAAAAGAGTATTTACATCTAAACTAAATTTAAACAATCTACATGTGGTATGGAGCCAAGAACGCTGGCTGCATTCCCACGCTGGATTGCTATAGAAATCCTTTGCGCAAGGAACCAGCCAGCGTTCTTGTCTCTAGTGATGTCAATCAACATTTTATTTAATTTTTTTATAAAAGACTTCGTGCTTTTACCCCACGGACCAAAAGTTTCGAAGCCAAGCGGTACGAAAATATAATCAGTCGATAATGATGTATATTTACTTCAATTAATTAACTAGGTCTACATATTATTACGACCAATTTTAATAAAAAAAAACTTACTAAGACTACATTCAATGTATCTTTCTCTAAACCAGTTCTCATTCGAACCAGCTAAAAACTATATTGCTCAATCAAATTCACCTCTTATATGTGTGTAATTATAGTAATTTGTTAAACTAACACCAAATTAAAGAACATTTACAACCATTTTAATGATAATTTTCAAACATTTATTATTTTAAACTTACATAAAATAATTTAAGACTATTCGTTGCTGCATAGAAAATTTCGATTTGAAAATGAACCTTATTCTTTACTACGTAAGAATTATGTTCATTAAAAAAATATATGTTCTAAAGAGGTTGTAGTTTATAAGTAAGGAGGTTTTTATTTGATTAAACGTAGCCTCAGGTAAAATAAAACTGAACTAGTAATTTGAAATATGTTGAAGTAATGTAGTAATTGTGGCAAGAATGGAAAATAACTATGTTTTTTATTGCAATGAGAATTTAGAAATTACTGTTTAATTTATTTTAAACTGTTTAAATTGTTAAAAATATAGTTCTATGATAAAATTATGCAATATCTACAATAAATTAATTAACTTCAAACTATTGATTATTTTAAATTAGACATTGATGTATTAATAATTGTGATATTTTTATTATATCGAAGCAGATTAATAATAACGTATTTTGTCGGCAGACCAAAAATATTTAAATTTAAATTGATGATCACATTAAAATGCGTTCATTCTAACAAAATACTTTTAGACTTTCGCCAAACAGATCCTTATGAATTATTAATTGAGTATTAATAATACGCCAATAATAATGCATTCGTGGGAAAAACACTGTCTAAAATTTACAAAACAATAATTCTGCGCGTGGCTAAAATCGGAACTAAAAAATTCTTACCAGAATTTTCTTTTGCTTCGTACAAAAAATATATGTAAGTATATAAAAAAGTTCTTGACTGAGTTATGTTGGTAGGACTGCTTCTTGTTCCAAAGGTCGTGGATTCGATTCCCACACAACACAAATTATTGTATATTTTCAATCTGCAATTATTTGTGTTGATTCTGGCTGTTTCTGTCTATAATATTATGTATGTATTTACAAAATAAAGTAAATATGTATCGATATCTATTACCCACGACACAAGCGTTTGCTTAGCATGGGGCTAGATGGCGCTGTATGGAATGTTCCTGAATATTAATTAATTTTATTAATAGTCAATATCATTGGAAAAAATGCTGCCATCATTTGTTCGTTATTTTTTTCGTGAAATCTTTACTAATATTATAAAGCTGAAGAGTTTGTTTGTTTGTTTGTTTGAGCGCGGTAATCTCCGGAACTACTGGTGCGAATTGAAAAAATATTTTTGTTTTGTATAAACCATTTATCAAGGAAGGCTTTAGGCTATATAACATCACGCTGCAACTAAAAGGAACAAGGAAACAATAGAAAATGTGGAGAAAACGGGGAAAAATATTCATCTTTGAGAACTGTCGTTGCGTGAGCTGCGAAAACGATTTAAGTCGTGGGGTAACAGCTATAATCTATAAAACTGAAGAGGTAGTTTGCAAAAGTAAATACGATGCCCAAAATAACTATTCCACGCGGACGAAGTCGCGCGCACAGCTTTTTTAAAATGTAATTCATGGCTCCACAAATGAATGGATAGACACATTTTAATGATGATGTAACTGTTTGTATAATAAAGTCATTCTTGCGTAGAAGCATTCTTTGGATTTAGAAGGTCACAGGTCAACCTATGGATGATGGAAATATGTACATAATAAAAATTACAAAATGGGTCAAAAAACAAATAAAAATCAATAAATATTTATTGTACAGTAGAAATAAATACAAATATTATAAATAAACATATACTTAAAATAAAATACAGCTTAGCATTGAGCCATATATCTCTGTCTTTGAGTAGTATTTCCTCATGACTGAGATTCGTCAGAGGAGTTCTCTTGGGCAAACATATTGGAGAATACAGAATATTGATTGACCCTTTTAACATTGAGAAATCTCTTTCAGGCAATTTCAGCAAAGAAACCTTTTCGAAGTAAGATATTTCTTGATTGATGTTTTTCTATAAATTTTAGGTTCTTTACATATCTCATAACCTTAACAAAAATTTAAACACAACCAACTTTAACAACCAAAGTAGGTCACTTCAAAAAACGGTGCAATTCTTTGGACATTCTCCAAAAAACCTATTCGATTCACACCTCTGTAACATCCATAGATTATGTAATTACAAATGTGACAGTTGATTAGACGCATCTTGGATTGTGTAATAGGTCATAGATGTATTTGATAGGCAATAGGTAGCCTTGGTAGGTAGCCTGTGTGACCTAGAAACCTAATATATTTTATTTCTGAAATATTATTTTCGTTTATAAGTGTACATTTTATATATACTCGTACCTACATAATTGAATTGATTCGAGATTGCTCTTAGCGATAAGGAAGCCACTTATGGTACTACTAGCTGGTGCGTGCGACTTCGTCCGCGTGGAATAGTTATTAACATAAAAACGGTTCTAGTGAGTTAATCTTTAACAAAATGTCTGCGACAGTATATGTCTATCTTAGACACGCGGACATTTTGTTAGATCATTTTAAAAGGATTAACTCTTTCATACATATTTTTTGATATCTTGAATCCGTTTTCGCAGCGCACGCAGCGGAAGCCCTCAAAGATGAATAATTTTCCCCGTTTTTTCCACATTTTCCATTGTTTCTTCGCTCCTATTAGTTGCAGTGTGATGTTATATACCCTAAAGCCTTTCTCGATAAATGGTCTATTCAACACAAAAATAATTTTTCAATTCGCACCAGTAGTTCCTGAGATTAGAGCGTTCAAACAAACAAACTCTTCAGCTTTATAATATTAGTATAGATAGTATAGATAAGAACACTATAAGTTTTGGAAGCACTTATTTTTCTTACATTAGATCCATCTACGAGTATAATATTTTGCTAATTTCTAGACGACAGAACAAGTTTTAAATTATTTGTTAATAATGAAATCCATATATATTTAAAAAAAATGATTGATTTTTTATCACCAAGCAACTTATTAAACTTAAAACAACTTTTTATGTCTGAAATCTTTTAATATGGTGTGAACCAGACAGTCATAAAATTACAAGATTTAGTAGATAAAAATTGCATAAAACCATATTTGGGGGCAGACAAATGTCGTAAAACGATAGTTCCTTTTATGCATTTTATTTTATGACCAAATATGGTCTAGATTAGAACGTGTGATGAGATCATACCATTGTTTTCTAGTAGCTCCTTTAGTTACAAGATAAAAATACAGATTAATTCAGAACTTATTTGTTTGAGTCGGTTATAGATCGAAAAAATACTTATGGTCTTATATGTAAAAAGTTAAAATGTCGTGCACCTCGCTAAATATGTACTTTTTAGCTAATTTAGCAAATGTAATTAATAAATCTATTTTAAAGCTAAACAGTTGTTAAAGCCCTGTTTAAAAGATAATATGATATTTTAGCATTGATATTTTATAATAATGACAAAATTTTGGTTGGTTATGGCCAACTTTTTGTCCAAAATCTGTTTTAAACCATTTTTAGACAATTTTTTATGTCCTTTTGCATAATCTTGTTTCTTTAGCAGGTACGTCAAAAGTGTACTTCTAAGGCATCTAAAGTTAGCCACTAGCGTTTTAATTTGATAGCTATGTTTGGGCTTTTAAACTCGGGTATTATATCAGGAGCCCGTACGGCACTTTGAAAATTCTCGACACTAGAATGCGCGTACATACGATAATAAAAAACTGCATCTTAATTTGATAGTTATGTTTGTTATCTCAAAGTAAGCTCTGTTATGAGTTATTGTGTAATATTAGGCCGTTAGTCCATTTTTATTACGTTTAATTATACAAATACTTTCTCGAGTGTATGACTTGTTATGCAATAATGTTTGTATTGTATTATTAGTTTTGTTCTGATAATTTTGGCCGGTGATTCATGTTGGCGGAAGGAATAAGTCTTTATACATGCATATTTTAAGTATTTGTTGTACAAGATTTAAGTTTTTTTTTAAGTTTTCATTAAGTTCTTTTAGTGTTTAATACGTCATAAGCAACACGTTCTCTTGAACTTGATAATCATTTGGGCAAAATTACGTTCTAATACGTAATTTGATTAAATGTAGGTAACTTTTACAAAAAGTAAAAAAAATAGAGACATTTTCTAAAAATATATCTTTGTAATCGTAATTTTTTATTTGAGGGAATCATATACATATCTTTGATTGTGACATTGATCGATTTATTTATTTTGTCAACTAAAGTTATAGCCTTCTAAAAAAACTTTATACAACACCACTGATACAGAATTTCCCAGTATATCACTATAAAGATGCTGATCATATACTGTCATATCACGGTGTCTGGTACCTATGTGCATACGAGTAAATAACAAATGCGCAGTCACATGGAGAAAACCAATAACACATAATTGAGTAGCAGTGTGGTTTCACCTTTCTAGGATACGCTTCGATTGGTGGAAAAATAGAAGATCGCTATTGGTCAGTCAGTTTTATTACAAACTAGCCTTTGCCTGCGACTTTGCACGAGTTATTATACATATAAACCTTCATCTTGAATCTTTTGATCTATAAAAAAAACTGCATCTAAATCCATTGTGTATTTTTAAAGATCAAAGCATAGGTACATACAGACAGATGCGGGAAGCTACTTTGCTTTATACTATACTAGTGGGAGCTCGCGGCTTCGCTCGCATTAAGATGTAAAACTTGCATCCCCTATTTCAGGGGTGAAATAGGGAATTAAAAGTGGCATTTCCAAAAATCCTTTCTTAGCGGATACCTACGTCATAACAACTACCTTCATTCCAAATTTCAACCCAATCCGTCCAGTGGTTTGGGTTGTGCGTTGATAGATCACTATATCAGTCAGTCAATCAGTCAGTGTGTCAACCTTTGAGTTTTATATATTTAATTTTAAGATAGTAGTAATCTTTAATAAGTGTTATTTGTTAATTTACCTTATTAATAAAAATATCAAAGACCTAATAGCTAATTAAATATGACACCAGAGTTGGTCACCTTTAATACGAAACTAGCAGGTGCGCGCGACTTCGTCCGCGTGGAATAGTTATTACCATAAAAACGGTTCTAGTGAGTTAACCTTAGAGATAGACATATACTGTTGCGGACATTTTGTTAGATCATGTCAAGAAAAATAATTCTTTTATACACATTTTTTTGATATCTTGAACCGTTTTCGCAGCGCACGCAACGGAAGCCCGCAAGGATGAATAATTTCCCCCGTTTTTTTACATTTTCCATTGTTTCTTCGCTCATATTAGTTGCAGAATTTTTCAATTCGCACCAGTAATTCCTGAGATTAGCGCGTTCAAACAAACAAACAAACAAACTCTTCAGCTTTATAATATTAGTATATATAAGTATAGATTAATTACTTTACTTATTTTATAAGTTGAGTAAAGCGTTTGTTTTTTTCTATAGCTTTAATAAAACGTTTCTCAACTTAAGTTGCTGTTTGATCATTGTTTTTTTTTGCTCACGACTGGCATTACTAGCGTAAGAGGGAGGAGGCATATGCTCTTCATTGGCATTATAGAGCTGATGATGATGATGATTTTTAGGGTTCCGTACCTCAAAAGGAAAAAACGGAACCCTTATAGGATCACTTTGTTGTCCGTCTGTCCGTCCGTCCGTCCGTCTGTCAAGACCCTTTTTCTCAGGAACGCGTAGAGGTATGAAGCTAAAATTTATATCAATTACTCAGGTCTACTATCCCTTGAAGCTGTGAAAAAATCAAACTTCTAAGCCAACGCAATCAAAAGATACAGCCATTTATGCCGCAAATTTTCGACACTTGCAAGGGAATCAAAACCTACAGGGTGCTTCCCGTGAACTCAGAATCTTGAAATTTGGTACGAAGCAACGTCTTATAGCATAGATAAAGGAAAAATTACGAAAACCATAAATTTTTAGTTATATCACAAAATATTTAACCTTGCAGGTTTGTACGGAACCCTCGGTGCGCGAGTCCGACTCGCACTTGGCCGGTATTTTTTTTATTAATAAAGCAGTTGCTGTTTGTACCTATTAAAGACTTTTTAACTAAATTCCCATTAAAAATGAAATCAATAAATGGTCCATAAAAAACTAGACATATCGACATTTTTAGTGTCGAGAGTTTTATAGCCACTTTCAGGGCCTTTGACATGGCTTAACGAGTACAGGTTGCTTAGTTTATTATGAATCAAAGATAACATATATCCAATCGAAACATTCCACCGTTTTGCTTACGAACTCTTTCCTGTCTATGCAATACTAGGAAGGAACCACCAATCATGAAACGGAAACTAGCCATAACTATAAAAACCTCACTTTTTGCACGTAGGTAAGTCTGTTAATAGGTCAGGCATGATTTTACTTGCATGGTTATACAATGAAAGATAACATTCTAATTTTGTACGTAACAGGTTTTTTTACTGTTGTGTTAGATTTTACTGTTTTTCTTTCAGTTTTCCGGCATTAACAATTACGGTAATATTTCAAAGCCGGAATTAATCGGTGTTTTTATCAGTGTTATGCTTTTTTGACTTGTTTATAAAGCTGAAAGGAAGTGAAACGAAACAAAATTTTAATAGAATTGCTAAGTATGGGGCTAGATGGCGCTGTGTGACATGTTCCGGAATCAAATTATAGTATTTTAAAGTCCTCGTCATTTATTTAATTTGAAACAACATACGACACGTAATAACTTAATAAATACTATATATAAAATAAAAACTAAATACGAACAATAATAAAGTAAACTAATATGTACTTACATATATTAAAAACATAAACTACTTCGAAAACTAAATCTGAAATTCCTAAAGTTAGTAGTACCTACTTTACCTCCAGTGTTGGAGTATCATTCGATGAGAAGAAAAATAACTTGTAAATAAATATTAAAATAAAATAATAAATATTGCATTAGGATAACCAATATAGTGTTTAACATATCAACCACGCGCCAATCTAAATAAAAAAGCACCACCGATATAAAACAAACCTTGCATTACAATAAAGTATCGAATAGTATCGATATATTACTGGCTGCCATCGAGTCAGATTTCACAGCGCTGCGCAAGACTCGATCTACCGACCATTGTGCGCACGCAATCGAGTAGGGAGGCCAAGCGTTGGGGCTTTGTAGGACGATGTAGTGATGTTTGATATTTATTGTGTAAAACTGTAATAATGGTCTCTGTTGAATAAAATAATTATGGAACATTGTGGTCATATTCAAAGCCATTCTGTTTTAAATATAACTGTTTGATATGTTCGTTTTAGGGCAAAAACCATCCAAAATTTTTCTTTATTATTATTTGTTTTTAACTGCTCAACACTGCGGATTTTGTGTTTTTTATAATATTTTATACATATTATACTAAAATATTTTTGTCAAAATTATTATGTAGGTAGGTTTTTAACATACCAAAGATTTTTTTAATGCAATATTAACCTACTTTATTTTTTAATACTTAATACTAAATTGCTATGGTAACTCAGAATTAAACAGATTTGATATTTAAAAAAAAAACCATTGGTTTAAACTCAAACAGCCTCAAAATCCAAGAACTCATATTTTCCAACTCGATACATAACACGAAAATCAACAAACCAAATCACGTGACGTAAAATGAAACTGACCTTCGCCATTCTAAAATCCACAGACTGACTTCAGTGTGGGCACAGCAGTCGGTCGCGACGTTCTTTCTATACCACTACCTTAGTGCTAGTCTGTGTACGAAAGAAGTCGCGCGTACCATAAATACTCGGAATAAATACTCCTTGGTACCTGTTTGTATTTTTATGTGGTTTGGACTCTTTGGTGGCTTGTGTTTTTGATTTGTGAAAAGAGTTTTCGTGTTTATATTTGATGTTGTCTTGTTTTTTTTTGTTGTGTATTTTATTTTAGGCTTTTTAGTGGTTTGTCAATTAAATTTCGAATAGTTTTTGATATTATTGATGTCTTTTTTTATTGTATTAAGACTTTGGCTGATAATATTTTGATTTTGAATGGAATAGAGTCTTTACGCTTTGCACGAAAATACTTTTTAGAGTTTTTAGTTATTTTTTGAGTGTTGTCTTCCAAATAAGGGTGATTTAGATTTGATTAGTTTTTTAAAAAAATTCAGAAATGTGTGTATAGTGTTTTTTTTTGTGTTGTGGTTTTATAGGTACTTTGGTTTCGGTGATTTTACATTTACCTATTAGTTATGCATTTATGCTTTCTTGACTAACAATTTTCATATTATCTCTAATTTAAATTGGGTTACTCCTACTAAAAGTTTATTAAGACTTGAACAAATACAGATATTTTGTGACTAACATGCCTTAAAATTAACATAATTTATATTTTTAAATTAATAGATAAATTATTAATATATCAAAATTTCTTGTTACAGGCAAACCATTGGCAAATTAATTAAATAATAATAAATGCAAGAAACTAATCAAAGCCCAAGCGGGGTAACCCAAACTATTTGGAAATTTATAAAAGACTTTATATATTTATATTTAAAGTTCGCACTGTATGCTATTGCAATTTACATGCTATTCTATTACTATGATTATTATTTCGGATAAATTACATTATTATTCCCAATAAATAATAATATTGAAGATCATTATTATTATTTCGAATATATTGCGTAATCGTTATTTTTTTATAATAAATAGTGTTACTATTAACTATTATTATTGATAAATAATTGTTTTTCTTATTAAAAGAGCATGTTATTAATTTTTGAAGTGTTCTAGTGACAGAAATGTGAACAAAGTGTCAAAAAACAAGTGAATAAGTGAGTTGGACTAAACTGGACTGAAGTTACTTTTATTTTCGTCTAAGGAGGCTTTTTGGTAAGTTTTCAACCATATATTTTTTACTGTTTTAATTTATTGCAGTTTACCTGATAGAAATCATCATCATTATCATCAGTCCATACGACTTGTTCTCTAATAAAAACTATTCTTCTAGTTGAGCTTTACCCTATTATTTATCGTAACATGAAACACAGAGACAAAAAAACCAGTCTTTTCCATATTGTTTGCAAATTCATTATTAGCAAATATGAAATAGAAATAAAAAACTTTACTAAGGCAATACATTTAATTAATACCATGGATATAGATAGACAATTCCTTATTAAAATAAACAAAAATATTGCAGCCGACAGAGAACGTAATCTATTTTATCACAAGTGGCGACCTTACCGTTCAGAGCGATCTCTTATAGGCAACAAAATGATAATTAAACCTCGTTCAATCAATTAACCAACAGTTAAAAACTTCTGATCAAACTGAGAACAGTTTGACATTAGATTGATGATGTAATGTCGCTAACCGATTGGACACCGGTACAACGGTGATAAAACTAATAGACGGCTCTATAGAGTGAAAAAAAAAGTATTCAAAACTAGTGTGTGCTCGCGGCTTCGCTCGCATTAAGAAGTAAAACTTGCATCCTAGGGGATGCAAGTCACCACTTTAGGCGTGACATTTCCAAAAATCCTTTCTTAGCGGATGCCTACGTCATAACATCTACCTGTATGCCAAATTTCAGCCTGATCCGTCCAGTGGTTTGGGCTGTGCGTTGATAGATCACTATGTCAGTCAGTCAGTCAGTCACATTTGAGTTTTATATATTTAGATGAAGTTTAAAATTTTTATTTAGTGCTGATCTCAATAAAAATTGGCTTCGAAATAACGAATAGATTAAATAAATTAACAAACGACACAATTTTCAACTATTCATGAAGCAGGCATCAATTTGGCATAATAACACCAATTTATATTAGTAGGATATGTAAGCCAAAACGGATTTATACGATTATATTTACTGATAATATTTACGTATACAATAAACTTGGACTCTTATTTTCAACTGACTAATAAAAAAGAGGAGGTTCCCAATCAGATCATAATTTTGAACACTGTACACAAGGCTACTTATTTATGGAAAACTACAACCAGAGCGCATGTTTGTGATTTTTTCGTGCAACGAAGGATACGTTTATGCATCGTTATAAACCGAAAAAAAAGATTAACTTTACTCTCGCCTTTATTCGATGCAGTTAATAAGATCCAGTTCTTCTTCGATCAATTAATAAATAATAAATCAAGAAAAATAAAAGTAACAAAGGAGGTGTCTCCGCTAAACATTGTCCATGCATCGATTAGATTCGGAATCGATTCACTTTCAATCGAGTCGGGCTTCGTAATCGGTATTCGATTAGTAAACTATTTGATCGAGTTGTCGCAAACCGTTTGTACATACCTCACTATGTACCTACCTACCTGTTTGAAAATTGACAAATATTTAATGAGCTTTTGAGTCATAGCTAATTGCTAATTATTGAATTTCCTCATTTCTTGTACTTATAAACTTGAATCAACTAGTTATTTGATGATCCATAAGTTTTTTACTTAGCAGTAGATAATTTTATAAAAATGAAGCAAATTTTATATTTATCAATTGTATGTCTGTGATATAATCAAAGAAACCTCTCAAATAAAAGTTACTTTAAGATATATAACTGCTACATAAAACACACTATTTGCAGAAATAAATAAAATAAATAAATAAATATACACTAAATCCACAAGACCGAAAGAAACCATCTGCTTAAGAATTTCCGTCTACAAGGCAATAAATCGACTATTTTTATTTATTTTTACTAAAACCAGAATGTAACGTACCGAAAAGGTCACTTGCTTTACTTGATGTGAATCCTAGAATCTTTGAAATGTTTTACATCACTTGTATAAAAATATTTAACATACTTACTAATGGACAACCGCGGCTTCGCTTGTATTTTTTCCGAATAAATACTAACTAACTAAGTAAACAACAATTTAAAAACTATTGGAATGTATTTTGTTATCAATTTTAAGGACTTTTTACTATTTGTTGTGCATTTAAAACTATTTCTATATATACTACATATGTATGTATTAAAAAAAATATCCAAGTTTTATTTCCGTTATCTAGTACCCATGACACAAGTGTTTGCTTAGTATGGGGTTAGATGGCGCTGTGTGGAATGTCCTGAAATAATTTAAATAAATTGTTTGAATAAGGTCTATGTACAGACAGACTTACGATCCTCTTTAGCTTTATCATATGTATAGATTTAATATATGTTTAATATGTTAAATACTGGTCGTCAGTGAATCACTTAACCTAAATATCAGAGTTAACATTTGAGCTGTTGATTTAGGATCATAAGAAATTTGCAAGATCCTTAGCAAGACACTAACTGGCTTTTTAAATAAATTACGGTGAAAATGAAATTTTTAACTACGCGTTTCTTAAAAAATATGTAATGTTAAATTAGGTTTATAATTGAGTTTATTTAAAATATTTAGGCTAGACTTGTATAATTCTTAACGATCATTTCAATCATTATCTTCCTACAATTATATACAACTAGTGGGTGCTCGCGGCTTCGCTCGCATTAAGAAGTAATACTTGCATCCCCTATTTCACCCCTTTAAAAGAGCCATTTCCAAAAATCCTTTCTAAGCGGATGCCTACGTCATAACATATACCTTAATTCCAAATTTCAGCTCAATCCGTCCAGTGGTTTGGGCTGTGCGTTGATAGATCACTATATCAGTCAGTCAGTCAGTCGCCTTTGAATTTTATATATATATATAGGTATATATAGATAGATATTTATTAACCTTAAACTACCATCAAATACAAAAAACACTCATTTCCTTCCCACCTCTAAGTAAAAAGAAACACTAAACTATTACTTAGTTAAGTATTAACAAAAAACAACTATTACAACTTAGTAGTCACATACCAGAAATACCTAAAGTTGTGATTAAGTTAACCTCTTGTTAATTACGAGAGTTAGCCTTGAGAGTTGCTTGGACAAGAGTGAAGGTTGACTAGTGTGTGTATATAGTATGTATATACATGTATGTTAGTAGCTTTAAGTATTTTTGATAGGTTGGTAGTAATAATACTTCGGTGATCATTTTCATGATGGGTTGTAGAATATGAATTTGTAGGACTTCTACATAAACGATTTAATTAAAGAATTTAATCTATTATGAATATGTAAATAACTGTAGTGGTCCTATATTAACACATAAGTCAATTTGATGTCTTATCTGTGTTTACGACAAGTTTCATCAACAAGTGGTTTTTTTGACCGTCAAGTCACACACACACACACACACAATACATTAAGTATATTTTGAATTTCAGGTGAAAATATATGCGTATTTTTGTTGTTTTTTCACGCTTTACAGATAAACCGATTTGGATGAAAAATTGTAAGGATATAGATAATTAAATATTATTGGATTTTGTTAAACCCCTGCGCTTATATAATTGTTTTCGGTTGTAATAATCCTTACGAGAACTAAATACTTCAGAATTTCTGTTCCATATAAAAAGTTCGTTGACCTCCAAAAAAAATTTATTCAATCAATCAATCAAAAATTCTTTATTGTACACCAATATATCAAGAGAACACAAGTATAAAGAAAAAAAATGTAAACCATAATATTGGGACAGAGGGCGGCCTTATCACTTAGAGTGATCTCTTCCAGGCAACCTAGTTTGGAAAACAACACAATTAATTGTATGTGTTTTATGTATAGCATTACAAGAGTCAATTGTAAGTTATAAAAGCACACATATAATAATTAATATCCAAACTTTCGCCTTTGTTTTCTATATTAATTTAATTATATGTACCTAACACCTACCTACTATAATAGCTTTAAAATAACACGCTATACCTATTACCAGCACAATAGACAATACAATATTGACTAGTATTTTATTGCACACATCTAGGTCTCAAATATGACCTAACACTTATGTAACAATACCTATAGACCTATACTTATGTTGTTTGCGTTTTGAAACGGTTTTGCAATAGTAATAGCTTACAGCTAGCCACTGAGCTGAGTTAGGTATTAGTAAGCGATTAGTGAAGCAACTGTCGACGCGGTCGGTTTATGGATGGGTGGCCAAAAACGGAATTTACATTATGGATTCCAAGTATTTCTGTAGATCAGATGGTATGGTAAATGGTGTCTTCAGGCGTATCTGGCTACGATTAGTCAGTCAGTGTTATAGTGAAGCTATTTCTCCCCAACGTCGATTTAAAAACTCTTATTAGCAAAGTTCGTCACACATATTATTTACAAATAAGTACAAAGTAATTTAACTTAATGAGCAATCAGGCAATCTATCGCATCGATTAATCAAATAATTTAGTTCACAAAAGTTATTTGCATAGGCTTTCATTTATTATGTCAGAAATAAAGAAAAACTTGCAGACGAATTTAACATACATAGAACACAGAAAGAATTATACAATTCTAACTTACCTAAAATTAAACCTAATAAAAAAGGACTCATTACATCATTTGACTCAATTTTAACAATATCATCAACATAAATACAAGTTGAATTTATAATTTCCTTTCGAACCTGGAAAAGAAAGAGATTCTTAATTCGTAAGTATATTTTTTGACATAACATTTCTTTAAAATTCACTCATGCAACTGTACCTGCATTTCTTACATAACCTTATCAGAATTCCTTCCAAAAACTACTTGAATAAAAGAACATAAACAGACATGTGGGACAAAAGGTCAGCCGCAGTGAGGTAAGAAGCCTTGTATGTAGACTTACTAACAGTAGCGCAGTTTGTGTTTTTATAGTGTGAGGCTTTTTAATTATTTTTTTAGACATATCACACAGCGCCATCTAGCACCACACTAAGCTAACGCTTGTGTCATGGCTGCTAGATAATGGATATATTAATTATACATTTTCTTTTGTTAATACGTACCTATTATTTTACGGGCATGGAAATATCGTGATTTTTTTGACAGTTTATAGTTTTTTCCGGCATGATCTTTACTCGTCTAATCTCTTGGCAGAAATCTAATTTGCAGTTTTTTTTTAATTATTTATCCATTTCACCTAAATCCAGATATATCTGCTTAACTACAAATGTTAGTTTTTATGTAAAAATGTAATTATGTACATATCTCTAAAGATCTGATTGTAAACATAATAAAAGCTAGATTGTCTGACTGTGTCTTAGCGACAATTTAATCAAGCCAAACACATTTATTACAAAATTATAAAATGCATATATCTCTTACCACAATTCAAATTTAAATTCGTTTACTAGCCAAAATGAGATAACAATATAAACTAAAACATAAACATAAAAAGCTTTATTTACCATACTGTCAATATTTATACTACCTATCACATAAGTAGGTAACGTGAAGTATGAAATAATAATTGACACGTCTACACGCAAGATGGCGTTTTGTTTGTCTTCCATTTGACATCCATTCTGTAATGACATTGACCGAAAAACGTTGTTTGTTGGACGGACAAATATTTCAAAAATGCATGTGAATTGTTTATGTTAATCTCGGAGGAAGAACAAGCCTGGAGTCATAGTAATAAGTTGAAGTGTGGCGCACTATCGGAACCTCTCTTTTTAATTAATGTTTTTAGTGTGCTAAAAAGAGACAACTATATACAATCTGTTCGGCCCTTTACGTTAGTGAAGCCGGTTTTTCTAGCTCGAGTAACCAATTTGGATACTAGCTGTGGATTTGGATTTTTGGCGAATATACCGTGAATCTTTGGAATATTTGGTTAAATGAGTTTGTTTGAGAAGTGTTTTCTACTGAAGAACAAATGGCGTGCGTTGCCTATGGCTGTAAGAGCCATGCTTCGAAGAAAAGTGACGAAATCCAGAGCTTGTCATTTCACAGGTTAGAGTTTTTTATCATTTTCCACAAAACAATACAAAACTGAATCAAAATATTAAAATATAACAAATTTCTACTCTTTTAGAACCTCATTTTGGAGGAAAACAATTAAATTTTGCCATTATATGTTAAAAATACGCAAAAGTTTGGTTTATAGTGTTGTGCACAATTGTTCTGAATTCGGTTAAAATCGGGTCTCGGTTTTGCCAATAGTAGTAATTTATTCAAACAATTATTTCAACATAGTATTGATCAGTGGAATATTGATAATCATAGAAATCTACTCATAAAAGCCATAGCCGAGACATACTTAAAAACGAAAATTCATTATATGACTAAGCAACTTATACAACCACAAGATAAAGTACGTAATTTTTTAAATAAAACTGTATTGTTTAAGGGTCAGTAAATAAAAACCTACAAAAGTTATCTGAGCTATTTTATTTATTTCGAACTACACAATCCTTTTCCAGGTTTTCTCACCTAGTTCTAACTATGCCTAAAAGATCGATTTTGAAAACATGTTACAATTACGTCACTTTAATATGGTTTAGTTAGCGAAACTACTAGAATAATCGTTAACGTGACAGAACAGAATGTATGTTTCGGTTCGGTTTCGGATTTTTATTTCGTACGTCGTAGGCACATCACTAAATTGAGGTATTAAAAAACGGCTACACTGTCATTTGAAGGTGATCTATATAGTAACTAGTTATCTCTTTCTTCCGCGTTGGTGCGCACATAAGTCGAAAGAGTGCAGACATACAGAACACGTTCAATTTATTACTATGACTCCAGGCTTGTTCTTCCTCCGAGATGTTAATATATGGTTGCAAATGTTTTAAATATGTGTGTGTTTTAAATACGTTTGTATTATGAATTTGGATAGAAATAATAATTGTAATAGTTATGACAGCCAAGTCGGTATTAAACAAACGTTTTAAATATAGGTTAAGATAGAAAAATAACACGCAACTACATATGTCTTAACATGTATCTTATCAATTCTTAAGAGAGTGACGAGCTCCGGAGTTGAAAATATTCAAATCGCCTCCTATGCCTCTGATATAGTTATGAAAACTAAAACTTATTATTTAACTCGAATATGCAGCTCTACACTTTAACGTATCAGTCGACCATCGGAAGCGCTCAAGAGTGCTTTTATCATGCTAGTTTTTTTTCTATGTACCATTTTTAATCGTAAAAATATCTTATCTTTATCTACAACAATATATAAAAGTATAATAAATAATTAAAAACCTATTATAAACCACTAATAATCTAATTAATCTATTTTAATACCTAAATTCGATTATAACTAACTTAAATGTTTTTTAAATTCGATTATAACTAACTTAAATGTTTTGTGATAATGTAAATTACAATTTGATAAAATCAAAAGGTTCGCACCACTTTTTAGTAAGCGCACTATAATCCAGCGATCTTCAAAGCGAGAGTGAATCGGTTCTTATCGGGTAAGCACGCTCCATCTTAGGCCATAGCCTTACTTGCTATCAGGTAAACTATGGTCAAGTGCAAACCCGTTCAAGTTAAAAAAAAAAAAAAAAAAAAAAGCGCATCTTGAAGTGGGCGCCTGCGATACAGGTTTCGTACCCAGTGCAGGGCTCACCAGAAAAAGTTAATGTAAATAGGTTTAATATACAATTAAGTTAGCTTAAGGTTTGTAACTGCTTTTGTTTAATAAATAAATTTGAATTGAAATTTAAATTTGAATTGAATTAAATATAAAACTTATAAAACCGACAACATCTATCTCTTTTTTCAACCAACAACAAAAGAATGAGACCTACATTCAGCCAACACAAACATCTCAATAGCCAGTACTCGACTTGACCGACTTCGCAGTAAGAGGGTTATGTAACACAACAATAGGTGATTAACGATGTTGCAGATTTGTATTATGAGGTCTATTTCCTTGGTACTTGTTATGATGACCTGAGATATATAAATTTAGATGATTTTTTACAATGCAACTCAGTATTTTATATATATAAAAAAGGTAAAATATATCAATTAAGGGTCAAGAGTTTTTAAACCATCTCAACTGGGTTTTGAGATGATATTATATTTAACGTTCACTACTTATTTATTCATTATATTTATTCATTATATTCGTTTATTCTTACTTTTCATCAATCTTCTATCTATACATATAATAAAGCTGAAGAGTGATGAAAATCTGAACATAGAAAATATTAGAAAAAAATAGTTTAGAAATCAACAACAGAACACGTTTCAGCAGTTCTTATATTTTTATCTGGTTATCTGTTTTTTTAAACGTCATCACGTAAAAACGGCTCAATGGATAATCATTATTTTTGGTATGTAGGTAGTATTAAGTCTTAGATGTGCCAAGGCTACTTTTTATCCTGAAATAATGCGATCGTAGCAGCAAGCGTCCACTAGTATCAGAAAAGTAGGTACCATCTCACAATTCAGAATAAAATATAATTAAAATGTTATTGTAGGCATTTTAATTTCAATACAGTACCATTTCTATAAGCAGCGGGCACCCATCTAAAAACTAGCCGCGGCAGCAGTTGTTTAACTTGGTCTCTATATTAAGTCAATGGAAATTCATTCGATATATTTCGTAAACTATTAATAAAACTTCGTATCTAAACGACATTTCTCAACTCTGCAATAAATCAATATGGTTGCAATTTTATGTATTTAATTGTAATACAGTCTATTTGAATTTGTTGTCGCTTGCGTATTTCTTGGTTTATGTAACTTTAACAGCCGGGATACACAATTAAACAAGTTATCCGACCCTCGGAAACACCCAGATATTCCAAGTAAAGAAGATTAATGCTCCATCTTAGGCCATAGCCTTTGCTTACCATCAGGCCAACTATGGCCAAGTACGAACCCGTATAAGTTAAAAAAAGTTTATGTATGGGACAAACTGTAGCGTAATGTTGGTGTAATAGGATAATTACGATTACCACATAAAACAAAACACAACCACAGGTGTTTTGTAAGTTCTGATCAATAAAGAACAACAAAGAACTTTTACACTGATACGGCTGTATCGATTGCAATAAAACTTATTCATAGATTAATTTCGGATTGCTGTAGTAATTAATTAATTATGGTCATTCATCATTCTCAGAGTCGAGGGTTTACAAGCCGTCTTTAAGGCCTCTAGCATGGCTTAACGAGTGCTGTACTAAGCCAGGTTGTATTAATAAATCAATATGTCAGTAATTCGATGTATTTAATTGCAATTGCAGGCCATTACAGCTCGCTGCAGGTTGTTGCTTGCTGTTGCTTGCCTTACGTAACTTGACTTGTTTCCATTACCAATCAAAATACGAATGAGTTTTCATTTTAGTCGAGATATTCGTTGTCCCCTGTGGACATGTCCCCGGTACGGTTCACGGCATTATGCAATATTATTTTTCGTCTCATTTACATAAAAACACCGACATAAAATGCCACAACTGATAGCCTTATTTCAAAGAACTATTTCTTCTAGACATCCAGTTAATGATATTCAATGTAATCTAAACTCTCTAACGTCCCAAAAAACACGTATCGTATCTGTCAACGGTCACAGTATCTCAAACTTTAATCTTAGCAAACCATTACCGGCTGTCTGTTCCAATCTAATCCTACACCGCTTTTAATTTCATGCGATTGCGACTCAACCGACCGCGGCAAATGAAGGGACTGTGGTTGGACTGATTTAGATTAGAGGAAGGCAATATGGCTGGATGTATTTTGATGGGATTTTAATTAGCGTGTCTTACGTTATATACTATAAAATATTTTTCTTTTCCTGTCAGTTATATTAACTAGGTACATAAAAAATACCAGTAACGTTATACTTTTTGGTTGCTTAACATCAGGTGAGTTGTAGTCAAGTGTGAGCCTATCAATTGTAAAAAAACATACCAAAAACTAACAAAAATAAGACCAAAATTAAACATGTGTGGTCTAGCCAAGAACAGGCAGACGAGGAGAGGGTTGTCCGGCAGCGAAATGGGTCGACGACATTATTCGAGTCGTGGGTTCTGTATGGAGGTCTGCACAAGATCGACGCACCTGGCACATTCAAAGAGAGGCCTATGCCCAGCAGTGGGATAGAGAATGCTGTGGATGACGATGAAACATTAAATTCTCAATGTTTCAGGTAAAGCATGTTTCTTTTCAAATAGAATAAAACCCAAATAATATTTATTATAGGCAAACGTTTACCATTCTACTCTTAGACAGCGATGCTTACCATCAGACGGGATGAAGTAAAACATGAGCTTACTCCATGTAAAAAGATGTATTATTATTTACTATCGTTATTTATTCAATGCCTCTCAACTTTACTGCATCTATGCATTGCCTCAACCACAATGCAGTATAAAACCAGACAATACCAAGAACTATAAAATAAATACAAAACAATGGTTTCAAATAAACTTTGAATGCAAAATGAGATACGAACAAAGAACTTTACAACTTAAAGTTCAAGAAACTTGTAAGCATGATTCGAATATATCAATGATATTTAATCATATTTACTATATTTGTTGCTTTATGCTTTGCAAGTTATTTTGAATTAACAATGAAGTATATTATTTACACATATATTAAATACAAATTTATTGTTTCAAAAACTACAAAGCCGATTTTGATGAAACTACTGAGTACAATAATTCCGTCATTTCTTTAGTTTTCGATATTTGTAAGCAAATACTTATTTTTACACATATAAACATAAACATATCTTTATCTTGCATCATATACAGTGTTGTTACTTAATTGTAACCCTGCCCTCTGCACTAGGCGCACCTGTGTCGCGGAGGGTAGTTGCTTAGCGACCGGACTGTAACTATCTATTTATATATACACAATACCTACACTTACAAATTGTAACATATTTTCTTAAAAGATTTTATAGAGTTTACGATGGATACTATAAATCTATCCAATTTTAGCAATGGAATAAACAAAAGTTACAAAAATAGTATGTACGCTACACAAATTACTCTCGTAGATGCCATAAGGCCAATGATGATTATGATGATACGAACAAGTCAAAAATTTTAACTCTTTTGATGAAGTCGGTAAAAAGAAGTACATAAGTGCATTGAACTTTTTGAACATTTCCTTCCTTATAAGCTTTGTCATTGTCACAATTAAACCAAAAAACATTCAACAATTTCAACCGCAACATTTATACCGTTACATTCCGTCGTTTTTGTTGCAATTTCCCCATAAACCATGCTGTGCACGTACGTCGTCCAACATTACCAAAAATGGTCCAGCCGTTTCTTCGTTAGTGACATACTGACCTAACAGTCAACCTACAGACCTTGGCTCGAAATAGGTACCACTTTAGGTGCCCTAAATTGTAAAACTAGCGGTGTTTTGTAGTTTCACTTGTGTTCGAAACCTTAATTAATTGAAGTTGTATCAAAAGTTCTGAAAATGTTACTTTGAATTCAATATTTTTTATTGGCAGTGCCTTTATTCTTCTTCTTATCGAATGAGAGAGGCCAACTCTGTTGTCGAGGGAATATCAAGCCGCCCTAAGGGTCTCTGACATGACTTTACAGTTTTTCGAAGGTATAATATGATAATATAATCTTACCTAAATATTTTTGTAAGAATGTTAAAACAATTATGACAAGATATCATAGTGTTGCATAATGCATAAAATTATTTATTTATTTTGTATTTTTTATGATTTCAATAAATATTTCTTTCTTTCTTTCAAATTTTTACTCTAAACACTCGTCGATCGTCTGAAAACTCTGACACCAGAGTTGGCCACTCATCGTTGACCATACATACTTCCTTACACTAACTTTATCAGATGTTTTATTAATTATTTTAATAAGCAGAATTATTAATTACTTTATTAATAAATTATTTTTATTAATTATTTTTAATATTTATTTATATATAAAAGCAGATATGTCTTAATGTAACACCTCAATCAGCATCACCTGCTTAGCCTAAAATCCACAAGGAGGTTCCGCTCCGTACCCACAAAATTCTCCACCAAAGCGCGAACCTCACCTACTTTACAACAATAGAAATTATAATATAATTCCATACCACGTAACTTAGTACTACAGTTATGTAACTGACGGACAGACAAACGTGATCTGTTTGTGTATATAGACCTAGTTTGGTTCTATTAAATAATTTGTTGCGAAATCTGGAGCAACTGTTTTGGGTATGGGGTTTTCTTGTGTAGTCAAATAATGTTGAGATATAGGTACGTTTTTTTACCAGATATTTTAAATAGAAGTATTTTCGACCTGTAGGCCTGTGTGTCATTGTGTCAGAATTTAAATACAATTCGAAAACAAAACAAACCAATGTGAACAGGGCACATGTTAAGACATATTTAGTCCCTAAATTAGTTTAATAAATGAATAAATTAATTAAATTTTATTAAGATTATTTAAGCTTTCGCACAAGTAAGCAAAATTTTATATCATTGCGTCATGTATGTTTATAAACTTTACTAAGGCAATATTGTTACTTTTACTTTGATTAGACATATATTTACCTCCTTTTTTGGAGGTATAGTGTTACCAGTAGATATGTCTGGATGTGGAACTCATTCTGAACATTTTATTCAAAACACCAATGTTGGCTAGATTAAATTTTATTTTCATTTCAAGAACATGAACATCTCTCTTGAGTCGTATTTCCTCATGACTGAGGATCGTGACTCCCCCACAGAATCAATTCGTTAGGGGAGCTCTCTTAAGCAGATACATCGTGGTGGGCGCCCAGGTCATTCCACGGAAGATACAGATCCTCAGATATTGTGATCCCCAGACATATCGGTTGCCTCGCGATGTTTTCCTTCACCGCTAAGCGAGGGCAAATCCACTCTTAACTTGAAAATACAAGTCATTGTATGTCCGGATTCAAACCAAGTTTCATCTGGATGTAAAGCAGACACTGGGATCGCTGAGCCACACTCGCTTTTTTAAAACGATATGCGTTAGGAAAATAACTGTACAGATACATGTCCCATATTTTCATCCCTTTTTGGACGCAGTATAGTCAGTTCATGATCAAAATATTTCACAATTTTCACTAACTAATCTAGGCTTTCGTTATCAATCAAATGTCATTACAAAACACAATTAACTTGGATAGTACGCGTGTGAGCGCGGTCGCGCCTCGGTGGCCACTTTCACTGGTAGGTGCATTCCTGTACCGCTACGCCACGGTAGGAAATATGGGTAAATGTGGGGATTGTATGAATTTAGACCGTATTACAAATTTATTACAAATAACATTTATTATTATAATATACAATAAAATACAAATACAAAATTCTTTATTTTCTTAAAGTTTACAAAAAATAATGTGTTGGTAATACAATTAACCGAATAATGTACTTAATATATACATTTTTATGTATTATTTTAATGTATTAAAAAATATGTACATGAAACATGCCGCTAAATAATAATAGAATATGTTTGTTAGTTCTGTATTTACGCTCTGCAAAAGAGAGATGGATCATAGTGTTTTTCGAGAGTGACTGCAATGCAAGAGCAACACAAACATACCAAACAATCTTTAGACGGCAGTTTAACTTTATCACTGCAGTTAATTTATTATGAACTAGCTTATGCCCGTGGCTTCGCGTTAATTTAAATACGAACCTTCCCTTTACATCAATATATATGTAAAAACTGCATCAAATTCAGTCGTGTAGTTTTAAATATCTAAGCACACGTACAGACAGACGTGGGAAGCCACTTTAAAGATAAAGATTACTTTGCTTTACATTTTGTAGTGAATTTTAATACTACTAGATCCTCCTCCTCCTTGAATCGTATCCCTCATGTCTGAGGATCGTGACCACCACCGCCCAACACCTTCTCCTTGATGGCATCGTTCCACTCCCTTCTTCTGCAGGTACTAGATAACGAATACAATACTTATACATACTTCCACTCGTGAAAAACCTGGTTATTCCACTAGTATAAGTTTATCGAATACAATAAGGTAAAAGTCAGCAAAGCAAGGACACGCCGAAGGTGAACGCCCGCCGTAATGCCTGAACTAGTACTGTTGGGCTTGTTATTGTACTGCCTAGGTCTTGTACGGAGGTATAAATAGCATTCTCTTATAAACATAACCTTCCCAAATAAAATAAAATTAATAACATGTTTATAAAATGATATTGATAAAATGTCTCACGAAAGTTTTAATATTATAATGCAATGTTGTTGGTAGGAGATGGATCAGTCAGGTTGGAGACCGTATTATGTGGCGCGATGGAGAGGAGGCCTATACTCAGCAGTGGGTGAACACGGGCTGACATGATGATAATGATATTTCGTAGTCATTCTTCTCCTTGGTCATGTTCTCAATTTTATGGAGCAGGTCCCAATCTACCTAACACTTACTATAATTTTGTTATACTATTCTGTGAATCTAGCGTAAAAAAATTGGTATGCCATATAAGAAATAAATATCCGTGACAAAAAATATAGCGAAGTAAAGTGGTTGTAATAATTAACACTATCTATTTTAAAAAAAAAACTTAATAGGACTTTGGTTTTTGGGACGACGTATTTTGTTTTTCGTCGATATACTATTTTATCTTAACTAATGCAATTAATCAAACAACAAAAGTAAAAGCTGACAATAGTTAATTTTTCATATAATTTTCTAGATTTTTCTGGCAAAAGATTGTGAGTTACTTTTGTTGCCAATTCTAGAATATCCGGAGGCGTACAAATATCAATACAATACAATACAATATAACTTTATTATGCACACCAAAAATAAATTAAAATATGAAATGAGCTTAAACTATAAAAGAATGCACAAGTGGGCGGCCTTATCACCTTGAGTGATCTCTTCCAGGCAAAAAAAAAAATATCATCGTCGCTATCCATTTTTAACTTTTAATTTGTATTGTAAAAACAAAACACATTACGAAACATTAAATTCACGCGTACGTGTATTGTCACAGTGATTTTGCCGCCATTAAAATCTAACCAATGAGAGCGCAGCTGCGCGCATCAATAAAACGCGACCAACCTGATTGGCCCTGCAATCAGGTTGGTCGCGTTTTATTGATGTTATAATGAGGTTTTACGATATCGATGTGGATATTATACCATCATGTGAAATTGCTTAAATTGAGTGTTTTGTTGTCTGCGCTATAACAGTTGTAATTTTAAGTCAAGTATTGGAAACATAAGTAGAATGTTAAAACATTAGTGTAGATAAAAATATATATCGTATTGTTATTCGCAGCCTAATCACATTAGTAAAGTTATCCAACCACAAAGTGCCATGAACGCAACAACATAAGGAAGTATATTATATACCTGCTATTACGATATCCCATTGTACGTACTATTGTTTGTCTGTTCATGTGTTCTTTTTGTAGTGTTGGGACAATGGACAATAATATGTTGTCGATGATTTGATAGTAATTTCGAATTATCGTGTAGCGATGGAACTATATTATTATTATATTATGTTCGGTGACAATGCTGACTTAATTGTTGCTAAATTATGTAAGTATATTTTTAAAAACGCTCCATCTTAGGCCATAGCCTTACTTGCTATCAGGTAAACTATGGTCAAGTGCAAACCCGTTCAAGTTAAAAAAAAAAAAAAAAAAAAAAAACAAGTAAGTATATGTTCATTAAAGGAATGATTGTACCTATTGTGGTTTAAAATCTTAATAAATAGATTTAAGTCTAGTTGTGATACATTTTCACCCTCATAATAAATAAATATTTCAGGACATATCCAACAGCGCCATCTAGCCCCATACTAAGCTTACGCTTGTACTATGGGTACTAGATAACGGATCTTATTAATAGCATGATTACGATAACAATTTACCAATTTATAAAATGATGTTGGCACTTAAGATTTACTTGATAACTTTAAAAATGTGTTAAAAACAAACTATCGATAATCGAATTCAAAAAGTGCATAGCATTTATGTGTTTTCGTGGACATAACCAAATAGTATTAAACTGATTTGTATAAGAATTTCTCTAAAAACATTAACGGTTCGTGTCGAAAAGAATTGCATACCAATTCTTATCATTGCCTAATCGGGGACCGCTTTTACACAGCTTTTCATGTTTTTAGGCATAAAACAACAGCTAATGTTTTAACCAGTTAGGTTACAAGTTTAGTGTTACATAGCTTGCCTGGCTTACAGTTAGTTAACCTGCTCAGTTATCGTGGAATCACAAAATGTAGGTAGGCTGTTGGTACAAGATTTTTGGAAGCAAATTCGTTTGTGTCAAAAAACTATTTACTTAGTATGGGTGTGAATATATTTTTTGGTATATTTAGGTAAATTTTGATGTGTTTCGTGTGTTCCTCAATAGTATCCAAATGTTCAGTTTATTACTTTTTGTAATTGCATGTATTTAAAATGTAATAGACATAACAATTAATATTTTATCGATAGTTTATTCCCAACACTATCTTCAAACAAAATAACAAAGCAAGGTCCCACAGAGCATAGTTACTTTTTAACTCAACTTTTAAGCATTTTAGAAACAGTCATAACACACAATGTACCTACAATCCTACATATGTATAGTAACATATCAAAACGGCCAGACAATCAATGAAAAATGTTAAGCATCACGTTTTCCCAGTTGAATACCATAGAAGAACGTAAATAAATTAAGAATAATCATAACACTTTTATTTCGCATGAAAAATAATTCGTAGATTTATTTTATTTTGGTAGCATGTGTCCTCAAATTTTTACTTCATTATTAAGTAAAATAATTGAGTTTATATCTCTCAATAGTTTCAAAGGATTTTTACAATATTAAACTGTAAAATGCCTGACTTTAAACTGATGTACTTACTGTATTTACTTTTAACAAATATCTTATTTCTAATTCGTGTAATTAATTATCACAATTGAATTACTTTGGTGTCATTTTGAGGGTTTTGAATTTGAAAGAACTTTTTGCCCGATTGATTTAATTGTGTGTTTTTGGACATGTAGCATCACTAGTTTCATGCTAAAGAATTGGTTTATCTATCAGTCATTGTAACAGTGTTTCTTGTGTTGTTTCAGATCTCAGTGGCACAATGAAGCGAGCCCGGCATCGGTGGCTGGGGTACAGTCTCTTCTGTAAGTATCTCCTTCTTACAGTTGACAAGACATGTTAGAAACCAACGGGATAGTTTAAAACCTTGAATATTATGTTCAAACTTACCGACGACGTATTATTCTCAGACTTCTCTGAGTATTTCTTGGTTTCTTCTAGGCAAGCGCGCTAGATTGTAGATTATAACGTTGCTTAACATCAGGCAAGTTGCAGTCAAGCGTGAGCCTATCTCAAGTAAAATATAATTATATAATATTTTAACGATATAAGTAGAATTTGGCAAAATATCTATAATTCTTGCTTTTGATATCATAGAAAATTGTGTACCTACTAGTATTTACCATAATTTTTGCTTCTCCAATCATTTGAAAGACGGTCAGCGCGAGTGAAGTTTTTAAACACGACGCCGAAGAATTCGCTAACCAAGTCTACATTATAATATTAGAAAGAAACTATTTCTATTATTTGGAAATATGAATATATAATCATACTCATACAATCAGATTTAATTGATATCCTCCTAATTCAAATTCAGTAAAAAAATACATATACCAAGTACTGCATGAAAAGTGCTTACTACACTTTGAAAAAGAAGACGATTAATAAATCAATCACTAATCACGCCTAACCTAATTAATCAACTTCGCAATCCGTCCGTGAATATTATAATAACGAATATCATTGAATAATAATGCATAATAACAATCGATTAGTTATGCACGATCTATTTTATTAGGTCAAATGATCGCGCAGATTTATCGATCTGGTATCTAGATCATTTAATGATAGAATCTCTTGATGGATAACTGTAAGATTTGATGATGATTATCTATTAGTATTCGATCTTTGTAATAGTAGAGTATAAGCGAGTGTGGCTCAGCGGTTCCAGTGTCTGCTTTTCATCCAGACGTACCCTGGTTCGAATCCGCCCTACACCAATGACTTGTATTTTTCAAGTTATGTGTAGATTTGCACTCGCTTAGCTGTGAAGGAAAACATCGTGAGGAAACCGACATGTTTGAGGACCACAATATCCGAGGACATGCGTCTTCCGTGGAAGGACCTGGGCGCCCACAACGATGTATCTGCCCAAGAAAACTCCCCTAACGAATTAATTCTGCGGGGGAGTCACGACCCTCAGTCATGAGGAAATACGACTCAAAGAGAGAGAATAGTAGAGGACCTAGTTCTGATATTTGAATAATGATACGACATTTAGCATACTTATCTTAAACAGTTTATTTTTGTATATTAACAAATAACTATTAATATTACTTGCGCAGATCATTTTGATATA
Organism: Macaria notata; assembly: GCA_927399415.1. NCBI lineage: Eukaryota > Metazoa > Arthropoda > Insecta > Lepidoptera > Geometridae > Macaria > Macaria notata. The sequence continues at coordinate 6,785,698 of OV656752.1, forward strand.
CAGTATACAAGTATGTATAATAAGTATGTATTTACAAGAGAAAAGTATATAAGTATTATATCCGTTATCTAGTACCAATGATACAAGCGTAAGCTTAGTATGGGGCTAGATGGCGCTGTGTGCAATGTCCCGAAATATTTATTAATATTATTACAAACTGTTGTATAATGAGGCCCAAAAACTGAGACCCATTTGCACAATTATTCATACATTTTGCGACTTAAGTAATTATAAAAATTTGCTAAGTTAGTTTTTGAGTCTTACCAATGAGGTTTTACTAGACAAGAAATAGTCGGAAATACGGTCGTCTTCTGCACTGCACTAAAGCCGGTAAGAATTTTGCCATTTAGTATAAGTTATGTATGTATATTATATCAACTATTTATAGAAAAATTACTAAATATTTCAAAGAAATACAGACAAAAAACTTAAACATAATGACATTACAGTCGCCTCAAAATACATAACACGTTACGTTTTGAATAAAGATTTATATGTTTGATGCTTTTGACCTTCGTTATTCAGCAATCACATATTTAGTTAGGATTTTTCCTTAACGAGACACTCAAGTTGGGTATTTCAAAAAACTCCTTGAGGTATCGGTTTTTTGGAAGATTAGTCAGTTACAAAGAAATTATAAGAGGTCAAGAACTGTAGATTTATGTTTTTGGGAATTGGAGAGGAAAGACATTTTTTAAACAAACAGCTTGGAAAAACCATCGAAATTCTTCAAACACTTAGTTTTAATTACTTTTTTTTTTTACCTGAAATAGGCTTACGCTTGACTACAACTTGCCTGATGTTAAGCAACGTTATAGTCTACGATGTAGCGCGCTTGCCTAGAAGAAACCGGTTTACTCTCGACTTGAAGACCGACAAATTATAGTTCAAGGGGAATAGAGATTCGGGCAAGGAGTTCCACAGTTTGGCTGTTCGCACGATGAAAGTCGAAGCAAAACGCTTGGTGCGAGTCTCAATGGTCAATGGTGGTTATCAATTATTATTTAGTTTCATTACAATAAGAAAGAAAGAAACACGGTTGGATTCCTGGTCCTTTCACGGATTGATTCTCAAAGTCGTAGATAACGTTTGATCACGTTGCTTTCCTTGACGGCTAAAGCATTGATTTCCTAGGAAAGCGGTGCCTTCATATAGCGGCCGTAATACAGCGGTGAATGACGTCACTAAAACGTTGTCTATGTAAACGAAATGGCGCGGTTTCCTGGAGAGCGGTAACTTGCACCGTAATTTACTTTAATTATTTTTGCGTCCGTAATATCACGGCCGCTATACGGTGGCACTGCTTTCCTAAGAAACCAAAGCTTAAGCGAGTGCAACAACAAATAAATTAAGAAGACGCACAGCACTGTTCTCGTATATATCGCTTATGTGCATAGAAATAAAATTACAAATGTGTATGTTTGTGTAAGAGCCGCCGACTCTAGTGTAAGTTGTTAAAATTAGTAATGTGATCGGTTTTAATTAATAACTTTATTTTGCAATTAATATTGTCTATAAACTATCAGAAGGTATTTTAAAACATATAAATTAAAATAGCTAGGTTCACTGTATAGGAAATATACGTATTGTAATTTGTTATCAATTAAGAATTGTATAATTGTAGCCTGTATATTTCTGTTTGTGAACTAATAAAAAAAAAGTTTTTTCAAAAACCGGCCTCAGAAATGATTGCCGTAGTATGACAAAAAGCTGGGACCTACAATTTACCTTGCAGCCGACCAACGTTTTCATTTCAAAGTTATTATTGATTAGATTTTTGATAAAAATCTCTTTCTCTCTCTCTGGAGTCTTATTTCCTCATGACTGAGGGTCGTGACTCCCCCGCAGAATTAATTCGTTATGTGAGTTCTCTCGTGCAGATACATATGTACATCGTGTTAGCGCCCAGGTCCTTCCACGGAAGACACATGTCCTCGGATAAAGCCATCGTGATTCGATAAAATACAACGATATACCTAAAACGGTAAAACTTCAAACATGTTCCCTACAATGTGCTACACATTATCGCTCAAAACATGAATATTACACCAACACCGAGACGAGTATTCGCGCATCTTCTTGACATTTCACACTTACATTATACGCCGTTACAAATCCTTGACATTTGCCAGGCTCATCTTTATTCTATAAGGAGTTTATTTAATCCCAGCTGTTTACGAGATCACGTCGAATATATACTTATAATAGGTAGGTTTATACCTGTAAGCAGCGCCCGTAGCTCAGCTAGCGGAGGCAATCGCATGCGATTACCAATGTTAAGCAAAGGTCGACGCGGTCAGTACGCGGATGGGTGACCGAAAAGTGGCATTCCATTTTGGGCGCTTCCGTGGGTCGGATAACACTTTAAATTGTAGGTCCCGGCTGTTTGGCTAGTACGGCATGTCAGAGGTCCTTAGGGCGGCTTGATAAACTCTCGACACCAGAGTTGGCCACTCTCATTCGATAAGAAGAAGATTTTTTTCATATTTGTATTATGTAATTTTGTTGTTCAATAAATAATTTCATTATTGTATTAATGTATTATTTTCATCTCTGTTTCCAGGCATCACATTCCTGGTGCTTTCAGTGGAGCTCCCCGCCACTACAGCCGTGAAGGCCACCTCGCTCATCTTCGCCAAGTCCACCACCAGCACTGCAGCGCCGGAGGACGTGGCTGATGATGGAGAACAGGTAAGGAGTGTCTTCTTGAGGAGTAGTTTCTACCTAGAACTATATGTCTCTATCTAACCTCCACATAACCTGTCACCATCTTGAAAAAATCTGTCGCCAAGCATACAACGGTGTCTTTTGGCAGTCTTATTTGAAATTCGTGGAAGGACCTGGGCGCCCACCACGATGTATCTGCCCAAGAGAACTCCTCTAACGAATTCATTCTGCGGGGGAGTCACGACCTCAGTCATGAGGTAATACGACTCAAGAGATTTGAAACCCAGTTTAGGTATGAGGTTTGGGTGGGCCACAGTGTCGTTTGTGCAGATGTCGCTTCTAGTGACCTAGTGATAAAATGTCTGATTGTTCAGGACTTGCATTATCTAAAAAAGGGGAATTAAAAAAATGATACCGGCTAAAACTTACGATTAACGGTGAAGGAAAACATCGTGAGGTGTTCAAACACCTCACGATGTTTTCCTTCACCACACCACAAATATCCGAAGACATGTGTCTTCCTTGGAAGGATCTGGGCGCCCACCACGATGTATCTGCGCAAGAGAACTCCCCTATGAACTCCATGAATTAATACTACGGGGTAATCACGACCCTCAGTCATGAGGAATGCGACTGAAGAGAGAAAACTTACGTCAAATATATGTATTCGTATGTAATACTTAACTGGACATATAATATGTAAATATTCATTTCGCACTTTGTCACAGAATACCGATGTACTAACTAATATATTATTAAGAGCTAACCAATACCTTTTAAACAAATACTAAATTCTTAATGTAATAATGTAAAAGTACCTGCCCATAAAAATACATACAAATAGATTCCATATCCTGCTACCTCATTCCGCTGGGCGCGACCAAGGTGACTTACTTTTCACTTCCGCACAAGTTTTAATAAGTAAACTTACTACAGAGGTATTTGGAATAGCACACAGGATAAATTAATAATTATATCCTTCAAATCATATACATTTCTTTACATAAATATTGTCATACATCGTAGATGTAAATAAATAATTTCGTTTGAAATATTTTGCCGATAGCGTACAAATATTAGAGCATAGTTTATTATTTACAACATTTGGTAAAATCCAATATTTTTTTCGAATTCATTGCCTTTTCTTCTATATCTCTAAAGTACTGAACTGATTTTCATGAAATTTGTTCTAGTCCCCAAGATAAAACATACCTAATCTGATACAAATTAAATTATGAGTCTCGCATAAGATTTCAGACTTCTTTTTGAATTACTTTCCCGATATTACATAATACGTGTCTAAAAGCCTAAATAAACAAGGAATTCCATGTGCATATTATTCAACCCTGTATGTTTAACTCAAATTAAATATTTCAACCCAAAACCCATAATTTAGGTTTGTCTACACGCACGTAACAGCGAAAGTCCTCTCTATAATTCACTGGCAGCCATATTTCTTTCGGTGACATCTCTTTTATTTATTACTGGTTGCATCTTTTTATGACGCCAATTTAAAATGGCGGCTAAATCAATCGAAATTCTGTTATTTTAGTTTATAATAATCATGTTGTAACTTTTAATTGAAAAAGAATTCATGTTGATGGATTGACAAAGAAATTAAATCGTTTTATTTCAAAAAGTCGTAACAATTTGTCAGTTTTTTTCGATTTTCATGTTAGCAAAAAACCAATTTTGAGCGATAAGAACAAACTATTTAACTTCTAAGTTCTGGAACAGTCGGAAAACGTTGGTCTGTTTAGCATGCACACTGCAATGGAGCTATGGATAATCGTATATCGATAATGTACAACACTACACTAGTAAAACCGCGGGATATACATATATTAGGTCTTTACCTATGAAATTGCCGAATTTGTATGACGAAATTGAGAAAAATGATATTTCCATACAATTATTAAAAATGTTTGTATATAAATATCATTTTTGTTTGTATGGAAATGTCTGAACAGATTTAGATGCAATTAATAACTATAGTTAGATGGAAAAAAAGCTATGCACTGCGTATATAAATTTCTCAAAAACCGAGTATATGATAAAATTATACCTAGTTAAAGTAGTGAAACCGACGACACATTGAAAGAGGTGTTTTCAATGACTTCCCTATAAGTAATATGCACTATAATACATTTTTTTTATCTAAAAGGTACATAATTCAACAATTGATACACTAAAAATTGTATTTGGAAAAAATATACCTGTACGTAAAAGTTACAAACAGATTAAAATGTAAGAAAAAACGGCAATTTCATGGTAAAGACCTATTAGTAATTAATAACTACAAAAAAAAACTTTCAGCCAAGTTGTAAACCTTTATTTTTAAGTCAATTCCATATAAAGAAAAAAACGAACTCTATTTATTTCTCCATTCCAGCTCGAAGAAACAACAGGCGAAGGCGCCGACACCAACACTACGAGCAAATATACCGGCATCCCTCAAATAGACTACATCTACGACCCGAACCTACCTCGAGAGTTGAACGGCTACAACCTATCAGAGTACCCCTTCCTCGAGGCAGTACCCCCTCCGGAGACCATGGACTTCAAGTGTGACGGACTGCATGATGGCTTCTATGCTTCTGTGCCGCATAAATGTCAGGTAGGTGGGAAAAGATGGCAAAAATGGAGTTGAGTCGGGTTTGAACTCACGAACTTAGAATTGGGAAGATATTGTCTTTTTTGTTGAGACTTTGGAAAATATGAATTCTAGTTCTTTAGATTTCTGAATGATTAGATTCAACGATGTTTAAAAAGCTTATTAAAGAGTTTCATTAAAAAAATACAAAAAATGAATTGCATTTTATAGTATTACAACCGGCGTCCTTTGGAATCCTTGCCGTCTTACAGGTTTTTTTACAATCTTAAACTCATTGTTCCTAACATCTGTTAATCCCATTTATTTTTCACTAGAACGTGTAGCGTAAGTTCCTGCTGTTATGGAACAACCAGTCGTTAAACCATGTCAGCAGCCTCTAAGGCGGTTTGAAAACTCTCCACGTCCTTTTACGATTTAATCTTTTTTTTCTCTCTTCCAGCTCTACCACCACTGCCTGTTCGGCACCCGCTACGACTTCCTCTGCGCCAACTACACCGCCTTTGACCAGAAGACATTCATCTGCCAATTCGTCTCCGAAGTAGACTGCAAGAACTCACACAATTTTTGGAGCAGGTGCGTGGTTATATATATCTAATTAGTAGGTGCTCGCAGCTTCGCTCGCATTAAGAAGTAAAACTCGCATCCCCTATTTCACCCTTTTAAAAGTGGCATTTCCGAAAATCCTTTCATAGCGGATGCCTACGTCATAACATCTGCCTACATGTCAAATTTCAGCCCGATCAGTCCAGTGGTTTGGGCTGTGCGTTGATAGACCACTATATCAGTCAGTCAGTCAGTCAATCAGTCAGTCACCTTTGAGTTTTATATATGTATATGTTACGGTAAATGTAAGTAATAAGTAATTATGTATAATTACCGGTAATTATACATAATTACCAACGCACACGGTAAATGTAGTGAATTATCCACATTTACCGGTAATTATATATAATTGCCATACCTCTTTGGTAAATGTAGTAAATAATGAAATTAAACATCAGAATCAAAATGTTTATTTGAATCATTACAAGTATAAATAAAATAAATAAATCGCACGAGTAGAGGTTCGGCTCCCCCTGAATTATAATTTGTCGGTCTTCAAGTCGAGAGTAAACCGGTTTCTTCTAGGCAAGCGCGCTAGATCGATGTTTCATGTAAAAAATACTCCTAGTTTTAATCTATACTAATATTATAAAGCTGAAGAATTTGTTTGAACGCACTAATCTCAGGAACTACTGGTTCGAATTGAAAAAAACTTTTTGTGTTGAATAGACCATTTATCTAGGAAGGTTTTAGGCTATATAGCATCACGCTGCAACTAATAGGAGCGAAGAAACAATAGAAAATGTGGAAACAATGGGTAAAATTATTCATCTTTGAGGGCTTCCATGCGATTTATTTATTTTATTTATACTTGTATTTATTCTTATAAAGATTTTGATTCTGATGTTTGATTTCATTATTTACTATATTTTCCAAAGGGTATGGTAATTATATATAATTACCGGTGAATGTGATTAATTTGAAAGTTTTAACCACTTTTACCAAGAGCACTGGTAATTATGCATAATTCCCGGTAATTATACATAATTACCGCATTATCTACATTTACCGTAACATATATATAGATTTAATAAGAAAGCTCAATATTATTAACTAAACGGTTTTCACTCACGTGTAATTCGCGTATGTTATGTTATATTATAGCGTATAGTTGCGTCTAGTTAACATATTAATAAAATGTCTCACGAGAGTTTTAATATTAAAATAAGAAAGCTGCTTAGTGCAAAAAAACTAAAGTTTTTGCTAGTTTGTTTGTTTTTCTTCCACGCCGCAACATAGATGAGATGGATCATCAAGAGTATCTCCAGAATTACATTTATTGCTTTTTATCCCGGAATTTACGTAATTCATTAATCCAACGATCTTCAAAGCGAGAGTGAATCGGTTCTTATCGGGTAAGCACGCTCCATATTAGGCCATAGCCTTTGCTTGCTATCAGGCAAACTATGGGCAAGTGCAAACCCGTTTAAGTAAAAAAAAATGTACAACCACTTGCCACTGATACCAACTTAGAAACAAATGTCAGATGATGCGAAAACTCTTTCATTTAACGTCCCTATTCTTTCTTCTTCTTCTTTCTTTCTTTCTTTCTATTACTATGTAAGTCGTTCAATCAACAACTAAGGAGTAATATTTAGTGGCTAATTCTGGAGTCAGTACTTCTTAAACTACTCAGACATCAATTTATATCTACTGAGACCACCTATTCTAACCACAAACTTTCTTCCTTCCAGAAACGAAGCCCTCTACAAAGCAGCGACCACAACGACACTGGCGCCGCCCCCGCCACCACCGACCACCACCACAACTACAACCACAGCCCCCCGCCCCGCGCGCCCCGCGGGGGGCAGGAGACGGCCCTACTACGCATATGACTACTATGATGATGACTATTACTATAATCCTAGGGGGGAATATGATGAATATGACGACAGGTAAGTGTGGTTTGATAAATTGTATTTAGCGCCATCTAGTGGTAAATTTAGGTACTCTTCTAAACTTACATAGATCGTAGACAGTTGTGTGTTTTAAGTGCAGCTGTTTATTGGAAAATATTCAAGAAGTTGGAATATTACAACGCAAAAAATCTAGGTAAATAGATAAAAAGAACACTATTGTGGACACAAAATAGAAAAAACACAATTAAAACTATCCCACAACCGCTAGATTTAACGCTAAAAGCGATCTTTGCCTTGCACCCTATAGGTGGAAAGAAATAATTAGGCCAATTATGGTCAAGTGCAAACCTATTACTAGTAAAAAAATAAACTTGACGTTTACTTAATTGTTAACAGTTATTTGTATTACATTGTATTGAGGTAACGGTAGGTACTGCACTAGGAATACCTGTATCGCAATAAATATAGGTTTGTTACTGTTGTATATTTCCAGGGACTATAACAGAAGAAGGCCTCGCCCGAGGCCCCAAAACAGACCTGGCAAGAAACGACCTGCCGTAGATGATTATGAAGAGGACAGGTAAATAATCAACTATGCTTGTGAATTCATTGACCAGTCGAATAATATAATCACACAAATATATATGAAAGAAAGAAAAAAGAAAGAAAATGATTTATTGTTTTTTTATGATATATTTATTTATATGAAATAGCTGATCACCAGATCACCACTGACCAAAGTATATAAAGTAATAAAGAACGCAAAGAAAACAATATTTTTGAACAAACTACTAGGTTCCATGTTATTTAGTCATGTTTTTAATTATTTTATACTTATGCCTACAATGTTCTTATGAGATATTTTTGATTTATATTGAAATATCTGTATTTCAGACCAGTCCGTCGCCCACCTACCGCTAGAGACGAAGAAGAAGACTACGACAAACGAAGACCATACAATAGACCAGGTGCTAAAAGACCATACGACAGAAAACCTTACGAAGAAGGCCGCGGAAGAGGAGGCACTCGAAGGAGACCAAGGCCCAGAGACGATGAAGAAGAAGAAGATTATTCTAGACCTAAAAGACCAGAAAGACCTAGCGAAGATAAACTACGAAATGATGATGAAGTGGTTAGGCCTAGAGATGAGGTCAGAGCTAGGGATGAAATAAGGCCAAGAGATGAGATCAGATCGAGGGACGAAATAAGGCCAAGGGATGAGATCAGACCGAGAGACGAAATAAGGCCACGCGATGAAATTCGTCCCAGAGACGAAATCAGACCAAGAGATCCCGAGTCAAGACCGTATAGTACAGACGATCGCAAGGACCCAGAACCTCGACCATTAATCAGGGAACCTGAAAGAGAAACTCGACCAACCAGAGGCGAACGGCCCCTACGAGATGAAAGACCAATGAGAGACGATGTAAGACCTGCAAGAGACGAGTACAGGCCTCGCGAAGAAACTAGGCCGGAACCCAGAAAACCTTATAACTTCAAACCAAGAGACGAAAGAAGACCAGAATTGGACGACGATAGATCTAATAGAGGTAATAGATATCAAAATCAAGGTCGCAAATATAACGATGAAGCTGCAAGACCAAGAGACGAGCGCCCGAGACCTTTCAAAGAAAGAAATTATGAAGATGAAGAATATGACAAGAAAGTAGACATTCCTACAGCACCGGAAGCACCGGCTGCAGGTTTAGTAAAACCAAAAGGCACGGGAATCTTTGCTCAACCTCGCATGCCTCCGAAAATCAAACGACCAGTCCCCATCACTGAGAAAGATAAGTACGATTACAAACCAGTTGTAACTACGAAACCTCCTCCACCGAAAGTAGAAGACGAATATTACGACTATGAAGAAGATGAAACTAGTAGACCATCGTCTTCTGGCAAGTCCAGCTCGATTCAACAAAGACCTGCCCCAGAACCTGTTGAAAAAGAACGGTTTAAGCCAGCCCGTCCTCATTTCACTCCTAAAAGACCAACGAAAAGACCGATAGATTACGAAGACGAGCCTGTAAAAGTTAAACCTGTACCAAAGTTTGATGATGACTATTATTACGATTACGATGAAAAGAGAGATCATGACGGTCATGATAAAAAGAGACAGAAAGATGAGATTGAGACTAGAGTAAGAGAAGTGAGGCCCACGGTTAGGGTGGTCAAACGTCCTTTTTTACCGTCTAGGGGTGGTAGCCCGTACCTGCCGCGTGGCTTGCAACCTGTCAACGGTAGGGACTTGAAAGCTCCTATTCATACCACCCCGAAACCTACTACTACTACTTCTACTACAACCACTACCACTCCTGAACCTATCACGAACCCTCCAACCACTACGACCACAACCACGACAACCAAGCCAACCACAACCAGAGCAGCGACCACTACTACAACCACAACAACAACCACCACAACTGAACCACCGCCAACCACAACCAGACTACAAACCACAACAACCAAACCGACTACAACTATTACAACCGAAGCGTCTACAAATCTTAAGCCTGAAGAAGAATACGAGTATTATGACGAAGAAGACATTGACTACGACAAAAAAGAATCGTCAACAGCTCCCGTTGAAACTACAACTAAAATAGAAACAACCAGCTATTACCAACCAACTACAACCCGCTATCAAACTACAACCAGATATCAACCAACAACAACCAGAAATCGCACAACAACCACAACCACAGAAGAACCCGAACCTTCAACTGAAGAATTGACAACCCCAGATCAACAAGCAAAATACCTAGCAAATAAGGTACTAAAAGTATACAATCAGAACTACGAAGCGATACGCGAAAAGCTAGAATCTACTTTAACTCCAGGTGATTACATAAAACCTTATGTAGCAACCGCAAAACCAGCCATCAAATACAAACCAAACAACTTAGAACCTGTCCCATTCAAACCTATCCCAAAACCAGAAATCTCAAAACCATATACCGCGACAGGAAAACCTTACATCCATGAAAATATATCTATAAAACAAAACTTAGCAAATTCGGTAGAAAATGACTATGACATAAACTTGAACGAAGCTTTAGCACCGACTTTACCAGTAAATCGAGTTCCAAGCGGTTTCATTCCGCAAGATCGCGATTATACGTTCTCAAGATTTAGAAATAACTTTAATTCTGAGCCTCAGTTCGCGGCGTCAGAACTAAATAACTACCAGGTAAGGAAACGTCAACCTGTACAAGGAGTTAGTATAAGAACACCTAGTTCTTACTACTTGCAGCCGCAAAGAGTTTTGTATCAGGACGATGTTGTTAGATTCCCGAGACAATTGGGCCAGTTTGGGCAGATTTATAGACAGTTAGGTGACCTATTTTAAAACTTGAACTTTAATTGTACTATTGAATGTGATTGATTTATGTACTTTTGGTGTGACTGAATCAACAAGGACTATTTCATGATACTTAGCTATTATGCTACTTTTTTTTACAAGGTATGGGTTTGCACTTGACCGTAATTCGCCTGATGGTAAGCAAAACACCATTATTATAAAAATAAACGTTTTAAATCTACAGACTACAGTGGTGCTAAACCTCCGGCAGGCTGTAGTCAAACGTATACTTAAATAAAAACCTATTTCGTGATAAAAAAAAATTGAGTTCGGTTATATCTTGGATTAACTGAAAGTCTACTCTAATCCAGGATTTACGCTGTGTGGAGAAACAGGTGCTTGTTTTTTTCTATCGAATACAAGAAGAAAACAAAGAAAAGTCTGTGGTCAAAGAAAGCATGTATGATTAGATTATAAAGTTGCTTAACATCAGGCAAATTGCAGTCAAGCGTGAGCCTATCTCATGTAAAATAAAAGTATTTGAACGAGCTTTCAAATGATACTTCTCGTTATAAAATAGTATCATAAAATAAAGCAGCTGTAGTCTTTACTGATTCTAGTTACACTAAGAGTATTATCAGGATTTATAGGAAATCTTTTGCTAAGTTGAAAAGTGAAATAAAGGAAACAACACCGATATTTGCTTTAGAACAAATTGGGTTTGACAGTTTGACTATAATTGGCAGAAACCAAATATTATGCAATCCCATTATGTCTATCCCATGTAATTTGTTAAAAAAATAGTATGAAAATCAAAAAGCTTCGATTTTGATAACTATTTTCAGCTTCTTAAAATAAGGTTCTTTGTATGATCCTGAATATTGTTTCCATATTTTGTACATTAAATATGAAAACCTGTAGGTGTACGTTTGTTTCACCGATTTTAAATTATAATTTTGTATATTAATAGATAAAATAAATAAAAATAAAATAAAATAGCCTTTATTCTACTGCCACAAAATTAATATGTTACTTAAAAATTTCACACTTTGAGTTTTGATTTTTGTCAGCAGAAGTTGCCTGCTTGGCAAAGGCCTCCCCTAACTAGTAATAGATAAGTATCTTTATTAATGTTTAATTTAATTAATATTATAATTATCATATTTTATTAATTTAATTGCACGTTAAAACTCATTTAATTTCAATTGATCTACATGTTATTTCACTTATATGAACAAATGTCATCAACATTATTTCTGGCCAAAATGACTTCGGTGATTCTTTATTTGATTTAAAAATTAATGTACCCTACAGATTTTCGTAAAATTTTAATCTTAGTAATACTCTATTTTTAGTCAACTTTAGATTTTTTATATAAAATTTTATAAAATGTGAAAAATATATACAATTTACTTACATACTTCTACTATTAAATCACTGCCAATATTACATATCTTATAAGAACAAAATGTACTGCAATTTATGTATACAAGATTATTATAATTAATTATCATTTTAAAATCATAATAATTTACAAACTTAATATATTTTATAATAATTTTGTTATCCTTGTAGTTCTGATAAGAATGTATTTGATCTATAATTATAAATGTTAAATTAATTTATTAAAATAATCTTGTATAAAATCAAATAATACTCTAAGTTACCCTAAATTATTAAGAAAACTTTAAAAGGTTACCTATTTAAAAAGTGCAATGGATTTAAAGAGAGTAACTTAATTAATTAATTAATGAACTGAACAAAAACGGTTATAATATACGAAAATGTGTTTTTCTTGATCACAATTATGTTCAATTGTAAATAAAAATAAGGGAAATTACGTACTTAATTTAAAACATGCTAAGACGAACTTTATGTATGAAAAAGTAAGATTTTGTAAAATAAAACTATGATATAATAAGGACTTATTTTTATTTTACTGTCTCTTTATCTAAAACTAGTGAACGCCCGCGGCTTCGCTCGCATAATTTCGGGATATAAATTACGCTATGACACTTCTAAGACCTCATACCTACCTACATACCAAAAATCATGATGATCCGTTCAGCCGTTTTTGCGTGATGGGCGTTTAAAAAGACAAAAATTTTATAAACTGCTATAACGTGTTCTGGTTATCAATTCAATGAATACCCAAAAAATTTTCTAATATCTTCTATGTACAGAGTTTTGTCCTTCTTGTGCACTCTATCATATGAGGACACGGAAGATTTGCTTAAAATCATTAAGTAGAAGTACCTATATTCACTCACACGCACACACAGACACACACACACACACACAAACACACGTCGTCCGTTGTTTTTAGTTTAAAACTATTTTTGTAAAATTATTCAACTATTATGAACCAAAACCGTAGCTGCATATTAAAATCATACCGTTTAAAAGCACCTGTGGCTGCTGCGATACAGGGGTACCTAGTGCAGTAGCCACTGGTAACTCTACATTAAGGTCAATTGAAATAAAAAATTTAAAACTCTGTTAGTTAAGTTATCTTTAAGGTAAGAAATAAATAAATTCTAAATTCTAAAATTCTTCAACTTTACTATATGTATAGATGCTCTGAAGCGCTCCTATATGAGTTAGTAATCCAGGATCTACTCGTAATTTGCAAATTTTATTCAAATTATTTTCATCAAATCAGATTCAGCCGTTTGAGTGTCAAAAGTAACAAAGAAATACTATTATGTTATTTTTTTCTGATTTGCGATTAAACTATATATTTTTTTTACATGATATAGGCTCACGCTTGACTACAACTTGCCTGATGGTAAGCAACGTTATAGTCTACGATCTAATCTATATCTCAAAATCTTGAAGTTTTCTGGGAACCTATAAAATGAAAGAAATATAAATATTTATATTCTTTATTGTACTTTTTAAAATTAATATTGCCAAGTTACTAAAATTCATTCTAATATATATAATACTTACAAATAAATTATACTAGTACTTAACTACGTAATTGGAATGTTTTGACCATATTACAATAAAATTATTATCACACCATTATCTTTATAAGTCATACATAATAATAAAAAAACATTAAATGTATGTAAAATTAAGTATAATTACTTTTCTAAGGCAAGTTCATTTCTAAATTAATTATTCCCAATATGTCATGAATTATGCAATTTTTGGCAGAAATTTAGATTTCAATCGTTTTCAAGCGTCAAAATAAACAACCATAAATAAATAGGTTATGAAACTCGGTACCTATCGACTTTCATTCCTATAATGTCGTTTCAATTATTTATTCTATAAAATGAAATTAATTGCTTACTGGATATCCTGGTTGATAAGTAGGAATGTTATGCTTTTAATTGCTTTATTTATTTTGATTTCTTCCAATTTTGGAAACGATAAAACTATGCATAACTTGTAGAAAATATTTTACATAGCTATATATTTTTAACATTGTAAACTAAGCTGTCCCTTTTTTTCCATGATATTTGACTATAAGTAAAATGTTTTACTTTTTATAAATATTTATTATTTTCTTTTCATCAACATTTTTGTCTATCTATATTGAAAGTCCTTTACAATCTGGAGTTCTCTTCTCTCACAGATCTATACTTCAAGCTCCACGATTTGTTCGGGTACACATCCCCATTGATGTCGATGTTGGCTGCTTTAGCGACCTCTGTGTTTTGTACTTTTTGCTCTTCCACAGCTTCTTCGCGGTGGAATATTCTGGAAAGAGAAAAATAAAGAGGATTTAGCACAGTATTGATTAAAACAAAATAGTTCCCGCACGCTTTAGGTTTAGTCATAATTAAGGACATAATACTTATCTTACTCAACAATACACAATTCATAAGGAAACCTTCAACTAGGGGTAATGACAAACATGACGTAGAGTCCTCATAAACTAAACATGCGCTAAAGAGGGCAGCACTTTGTACATTCTATAGCAGAATAATTGGGTTTTGTTATTTTATGTGTCATCCTTTTAACAGTATTTTTATTTATAGTGGTGGAAATAGGCACTTTAAAGAGCATTTAAACTTCATTATTGTAGTGAAATCATTTATTCTCGAGTGGAATTAGTAAAGTTCTTCCTAAATCTTTTGATAAGTGACTAAATAGGGTTCAGCAGGGTTCTATTCTGAGACCAGCAGGGCTACCGCCTATCTCAAAGCGATTATTATTGGTCACGTGATTATGAAAGCAATTCGAGTGTAATCGTAATAGATTATCGATTCAGCCGATCTTTAATGGAGGCAATAGCTAAAGCTTCCCAATGAATTGATTATAGCTTTCACAGATTACCAATGTCTTTGTAACATCTTTGTAATCTGTGCTTTCGAGTCAATCTGCGTTTTTTTCTTGCTATTTTATAATTAAATGGCAGAATCAGACAAAATGTTTGTTTAGTTCTAATTTGCTCAATGTATATGCATAAAACAATATTATTGATAATTAAGTAATATTTCAAATGAATTGTCAATATAAAATTGTAACTTACCTAAGTATTGTAATGCGAATAAGTTTTTTTTAATTTCAAGTCATAATCGTATAAATCAAACGCATTGACATTTTGACATTAATGAGCGTTATGTTATAGTTTATCTTTCAGACTTCGGAGGGAAAATTTTATTATTGGAAGCAAAAAATATTTTTGAAGTACAATAAAGTAAGTGATTTGAAATATATTTTCCGAATTGAATGTACACTACTTACAGGGAACAGTAGTCAACATTTTTATTTGTGTGTTTTTTGAAGTTGTTCATTCAACGATTACTTTGAATCCGCGCAAAGCTTTTGCTTTCCTGTTCGCTATGTCGGCAGTACCAAATGATTGATATGACGTCATAAACGATAGCAAGTGATATAGTTTACTCTTAGGCGGTAGCCCTGCAGTTCTTTTTTAAATATATGCAAACGACCTATAACAACTACTTGTCCATAACAACAGATAGGAGACAGAATATAGGTATTTGAAACAATGCTAAACCTACACAATCATTATGAAAATAAAATAAAATAAATACAATATTAGTATGAGCATACTTAGTAATGTAATGACTCATTCACTCTAAATGTAGCTAATAGTTAAAAGTTACCTGTTTATGGGGAACTGCAGGAAGTAGAAGAAGAAGGCTGAGCCCCAGATGAGGAGCTGGTACAGACAGACCTGCCACCACGTCATGATGCCGAACACGCCGTACAACCAGCGACCAGTGAAGTAGTAGATGGAGTAGTAACTGGAATAGAAGAGATAGAAGTTTGAGTCAATCAGTTAAATCATACACAGTTGCAGCTTATTTATTAGCTATTCTTCAGCGTGTTTTCAAACTGCCCTAAGGGCCTTTGACATGGCTTAACGACTGCCGTACTAGACAAACTGCCGGGACCTACAATTTAACGTGTCTTCCGACCCACGGAAGCGCCCAAAATGGAATGCCACTTTTCGGTCACCCAGCCTAGAAACGTGAAAAATTAACAAACACAAATACACACGCACAAACTTTCGCTTTTATAATTATAGTCTGATTTCGCATTGATATTGAGTAGGTAAAAGTCAAGGTTCACAATGTACATTGAATTTTGAGTTTCACCCCCTGGACCCTGGTTCAACTATTAGACTATTTTTTGTAGTTAAATTTATAGAACGATGTATTCAAGGTTATCTAAGCTCCAATGATGACATTTTTATTTCAAGTATGATACTTACACAACAGCATATCCAACATTGATCCCAGTGACAGCAGCAAGTTTCTTGCTCCTGGGATAGACTAAGACCTATCACCTATCTAACGCTTTGGATGTGAGCGAAGCGAGTGTTTTTGGGAACTTTGCGCCTATGGCATATGTTGTATGGTTTTCAAACTGTTTTGCTTTTGGAAACAAGGGACTCGTAGTGACAGCTTTCTTTGAGCAAAGTAACTGACCTTCAGAGCCACTATTTTGAATTCAGGTCAAAGGTTTTACTTTTTTAGTAGCATTCAAGATACTCACACAACAGCATATCCAAGATTAATCCCTGCGACAGCAGCCAACTCAAGTTTCTTGTTCCTGGGATATCTCCTGGCCTGCAGCACTGTCTCCACCAGCACCACTATGCTGATGTTGGTGTGGACGCAGTGGTTGAACCACCAGGGGACGATCTGGTCGTAGACTTCCGGGAAGACCAGCTCGCGGTCGATGGAGTAGACTGTCCAGAACATTGATGAGATGAACTGGAATTGAGAATAGAAACTCATTAGGAACATATTTACTTATCATCATCATCATCGTTATCATTTCGCCCTCTTCTGAATATAGGCCTTCTCTTGAGCACACTCTATTATAAATATATACCCATAAATTTCCATCAGGCGAATTACGGTCAAGTGCAAAGCCATTTTTGTAAAAAAAAAAAAATTCTTTCTGTATTAACAATAACGCCTGATTTAATCTTATAAAATACCCAGTACTGCCAATACAATCACCAACTTACCAAAGTAAAAGGCACCACAAGTCCGCTGAAAGCGACATCTCTGTAGAACTGCAACTTCTGTCCGAAGTTAGACTGGTGCTTGTCCAGCCATTCTAACGCGTCGTACAGGAGCGAGAGAGACAGGAATAGCGTTTGGAACATCTGTGGGAGAGAGATGGAAGATTAGATCTAAATATATAAAACTCAAAGGTGACTGACTGACTGACTGATATAATGATCTATCGGTATCTATCTATCACTGGTCGGATTGGGCTGAAATTTAAGCTAAATAGGGGATGAAAGTTTTATTTCTTAATGCGAGCGAAGCCGCAAGTACTCACTAGTTAAACCCATAATAACGACTGGCCTGTTAGCTTAGTTGGTAGTGGCTCTGCCTTGTAATCTAGAGGTCGCGGGTTCGATTCCCGCATGACACAAGTATTTATGTACTTTAAAAAAATATATAATTAATGGTGTTGAGTCTGGTTGTTTGTATGTAGGTATAATAAGTATGTATTTACAAAAAAAAAGTATATAAGTATTATATCCGTTATCTAGTACCCACGACACAAGCGTTTGCTTAGTGTGGGGCTAGATGGCGCTGTGTCCATTGTCCCGGAATATTTATTTATTTATTTTATTTATTTATTTCATAATAATATATCCTAATTCTTCAATCATCATTATCGGGTGCCATATTCATATAGAAGTTTGGAGATCAATTAGCTAAAATTTTTGGCTGCTTCTTTTATAGCTCATTCTTTAATCGTGACTTTATAATGGGTGGTGAAATGAAAATCATGTCATTCTTTTCCCATTAATAGAAGAGCTGTATTGTGCGAATTATTTTCACTGCTTTTTGTAAAATTAAGCTGGTTTTAATTTAAGGTATCTTTGATGAGACACACTCGCAGGACCTTAAACTATCAACATTACAAAAATCACGATGATCTGTCACTCCGTTGCGGTAAGAAAGCCGATAAAACAGACAAATTTCTCTTCCACCCACCAGTGGGTACACACGGTGGGTACATGGGTTCTTAAAAAAATATGCTTTTATATTAAACAACAACTCCTTTTCTTTTTATTCTTCTATTAAGACCTTAATGGAGATTAGCCGTCAGATCAGCAAACTTGTCCTTATCTAATAAATGAACTGTAAATACATCAATGCTATGTATTGATGTATTTATTATTATGTTGATAATTATAACTAATTATGTTATAATGAGTGACCTTAGATACCTAACCGATGATGAAATCGGTAGTATGATCTTTAGAGAAATGAAACAGGAAAATAATTCATTAAACTAGGATATTTTACTACATTCTATAGGTAGATACATAATTATATTAAAAGTACTTAAAAATGACCTTGAGTCTAGGTATTTCAAAAAGACAGGAATTCCAAATTCATTATATTTTAAAATTAACGAATAGATTTATTAATACCAGTTGCTTAAAATAATATATAGGTACATATTCATTTCATGAATAAAATATCATCATGTTTAATTATGCATTTATAAGACTATAGTTGTTTTTAAGACAAGTTTAAGCCCGGTTTAAATGTTATTTCAAACCCGGACAAGTTAAACCTGAGTATAAGGAAGCGGGGGTTTACCTAGTCTTTGTTATATGGAAAGGAGTCAACCCTGAGATTATAAAAATATGAACAAAACTACAAGATTTTACTTGTGTACTAATAGTGAAATTATCCTTAATCTTTAGACTTTTTTGTAGACCTTTATCTACACTATAATATTATAAAGCTGAAGAGTTTGTTTGTTTGTTTGAACGCGCTAATCTCCGGAACCACTGATGCGAGTTGAAAAATTATTTTAGTGTTGAATAGACCATTTATCGAGAAAGGCTTAAGGCTATATATATATATAACATCACTTTGCAACTAATAGGAGCGAAGAAACAATGGAAAATGTGGAAAAAACGGGGAAAATTATTCATCTTTGAAGGCTTCCGTTGCGTGTGCTACGAAAACGGTTCAAGATATCAAAAAAAATGTGTGAAAGAATTATTCCTCTTGAAATGATCTAACTAAATGTCAGCAACAGTATATGTCTATCTATTAAGATTAACTCACTAGAACTGTTTTTATGGTAATAACTATATTCCATGCGGACGAAGTCGCTGGCACAGCTAGTTATACATAAAAACCTTCCCCTTGAATAACTCTTTCTATTTAAAACAATTGCATCATTGCCCGTTATGTAGTTTTAAATATTTAAGCAAACATACATACATACAACAGACAGACACGAAAAGCGACATTGCTTTATACTAGGTATGTAGTGATAGTGAAGTGACGACTTTGTGACTATACGAGCAAAAGGTCACGGGACTGCATTTTACTTAAATTACGTTAAGTTTACGTAATCAGGGCAATGCGTGATTTGAAAACAATGACTTAAATATTACGTATTACTTTAAACGTTCTTATATAGACACGGAACAATAGTGATTTAATACAATTACGTTTACTTAAATATAATACCATTTTGAGCGCTTTAATGGGTCGGATAACACGTTAAATTGTGGGTCCCGGCTGTTTGTCATAGTATGAGAGTCGTTAAGCCATGTTAGAAGCCCTTAGGGCGGTTTATGAGAGTCGTTAAGCCATGTTAGAAGCCCTTAGGGCGGTTTTCTAACACACACTAACACCAGAGTTGTGACCATTTTAATACGATTTTTTTTAAATATCATCATGTTTATAAAATAATGTCTTGTTAGCTTAGCGGTTTTAGTTACGGTTTGCAAAGCGAGAGGTCGCGAATTCGATCCCCGCGCAGAGCCAGAACAAAGAGATTTAAACGAGTACATGCGTGAGTGTGTGTGTGTGAGTGTGTGTGTGAGCGTGTTTGTTTGTTACTTATTCACGCCCAAACGGCTGATTTGATTTGAACACATACAAGTAGCACCGCGGGGCGCCGCTAGTATTATATGCAAACAAATCACGTGTCGCCAAAACACGTGTGCCCTTAAATACTATCATCTCTTCTTTATCGACACAAACACTCACTCGGATAGCCCTTTGTATGTATATGTAGATAAATTTTATTTGACTACAAATTTTAGGACGGTGCTTCCGTGGTCTCGTGCGATACTGAGTTAGTAGGAACTAAAGAACGGTTACAGGGTATAAAGAATTTTGAAAATATAAAAGTTTTTTTGCTTGTCACACGAAATGCGAAGGAAAACTTTTTATATAAGGAAGCCACTAACATTATCTCTAAAGAAATCTCAATAAACGCTTAAAATTTTAGATATTGACTATGTTCTGAGTTCAAAAGTTTTGATACGATAGTTTTTAGTAACCCTACGTTTTTTTGAGTACCAATTATGTAATACGTTTGTACGAATTTCTATTCAAATCTATAATTGACACACTGGAAGAACCCTGGATACTGGAACACAGGGAATCCTAAAGCAGTAGACAGGACCCCAATTTGAATTTGAACTTGAATAATTTAGATATTTTTATGTAATGTAAAAAAGTGATGTATAAAAGTAAATAATATAGTTACCTAAGAATAAAAAAAAAGAAAAAAAAAACGCCTACAATTTATAATTAGTTTAAATCTAATTAAAACAACCAGTGTTTAGTTCAAAGTCCACCCAATCTAATGATCATTCGCAGCACATGTTTATTGTCAGACAAGGCTAGTTTGGTACATAATTTTATAGTTTATTATAATTATATTACTCTGTTTGATACCTAGTACTATTTACTTTTAAGATAATAAAGTATTATTTAAGAATAAGTGTTTTTACAATATGAAACAATAAATGTTAATCAAAATTTCATTACTTAGAATTATCAAAGTTAATTCAATGCTCGTAGCTCAATTATCGGAAGAAATCACATGTGATTACCAAGTTAAGCAACTGACGACGCGGTCAATCTTTGGATGGGTGACCGAAACGTGACTGTATATGTATGTCATTTGTACATTTAATTTAAGATTTTATGTCAACCAGATGTTTGATATTTATATGAACTTATTTTCGTAAAGCATATTTACTTATACGTTCAATACAATATAAAAAAAAACATATTTTATCAATATTATAACAATAAAGATTGTCGTTACGACAAAACAAACACCCTATACCCGAAAAATTATCTGCACCAGCAAGAGAGAACCATTAAGAAGAAGAAGACTGAAATTATCTGTCTAAATAGCCCAGTCACAGATTACATTCCTGCAAATCACCTCTTACTAACGTGACAGACATTCAACCAGTAATTTACTATAAACTATATCGTACGTTATGATAAGGTTATCATCAATAATTAGGAACCAAGGTTCAATCCGCGGGTTACCCAATACAAAGATAACGGGAACTGTCTGTCGTTTTAACCGACTTTGAAACAATCATTTATAATTTCACACGTACAATTTTTATTTGTAAGACGACGCATGATATAAAAATAATGATTTAATGATCTTTAATTGTCTATAATGTTCCAAAGATGATTAATATTTTATGGTTTAGAATGTTTAGGGCATAGTTTTGTGAACTATTTTTGATTAATCAAGTCATTCAAGTCATTCATTAGTCATAATAAAATATTAATTGTTTGCCTCAAAAAGATTACTCAAGTAATTCGGCCACACAATGTGCTAATCTATTTCAGTTTATTCTTAGAGTGTAAATAAAAAATAAATGATTGATTGATTAAACTGCTCATCAAAAATATCATTGGTTAGTTTAACTAAAACTTATGATTTCATTATCATGATCAATAATCAACCAATTAAATATATAAAGATCACTGAAATCCGACATTAAAGTGTTTTCGTTGTATGAAATTTAATTATACTTTTTCGACTAACTTTACTTTTTCCTTATTGTTATGAGAGTGGCCAACTGTAGTGTCAAAGAATTTAAACTATTTGTTGAAAAGTGTAATATAAATAAACACTAAAGTCGACATAATTTTTTATTTTTTTTTTGAATAAATAAATTGATATTTTAAGAAGAGGGTACTCACAAAATTCCATCCAGTTAAGTAACCAAACTTGAACTTGTACAAATTATCCAAATCTAAATGTTCACTTTCTTCCAATTTTATATTAACTGCAAATAAACCTACATAATAATGGTGTAATGTTGCAAATATATGTACAACTGTTGTCCAATATAATTTGGCATCACTCTTGTCGAATAGTTTCTCGTTTTCAGTTATTAAAAAACATAATATATTGTAGTATATGTTGTAGTCTGTCCATAGGGTTTGTTCCATGTTTTATATTTTATGTAATTCAGAAAATATCGAGTATACTAAAGTATTGTTGATTGATTTGAAATGGCAACGAAAAGCACTTAATACATGTATTTTTAATTGAAGAAATTAGCTATTTGATTTTTGTTTACTTTTTAGTGTTTGAGATAGTATATGCGATGTTTTAATTGAGTTATTAAAGTGTTAAATATTCTTAGTTTGTATGAACACTGCACTATTTTTTCTGTTTACAAAATTATTAACCACAAAACGATATCAAATATTCAAATTGATTATTATACCACTTAACCATAACTTTCTTAAGTAT
This sequence comes from Macaria notata, assembly GCA_927399415.1. NCBI lineage: Eukaryota > Metazoa > Arthropoda > Insecta > Lepidoptera > Geometridae > Macaria > Macaria notata. Next base: position 6,808,754 of record OV656752.1, read on the forward strand.
TTTTAAAATAACTTTTGATTAATTTAACGATTATATCACTAAACTTTATAAAAGATAAACTTAACAGTTAAAAATAACATAAATTCTAATCAGATGGCCTTACGCCTTGCTTTTAGGCCGACTGAGAATTATGTTAACTAATTAAGTACCCACATTAATTGCATTTTACTCACTATCGGGTTCGGGTTACCAGGATGGGTCAATATTATTCCTACCGAAATGGTAGTTTTTATGAGTTTGCATTCAATATTATTTTATTTTTTTTCGTTTGTGCACTCGTCACTTGATTGTAATAATAATGAATTCACTAGTGGGTGCTCGCTGCTTCGCTCGCATTAAGAAGTAAAAGTTGCATTCCCTATCACACTCCTTTAAAAGTTGCATTTCCAAGAGTCCTTTCTTGTCTTAGCCTACGGCATAACATCTATCTGCATGCCAGATTTCCGCCCGATCCGTCCAGCGGTTTGTTAAGTTTTAACCTTTAAGTTTTATATATTTAATTCAGAACTAATATATCATTGCTTGCATGTAGTTATACGAAAATAATATTTTGTAAAAGGATACGAAGTATAAATGCTTTGAATTTGAATTTGAATAAGTATATTGATATCTGTAAAATACTCCTGTCGCATAATAATAGCAGTATCATTTCATCTAACTTCAAAAACAATTAAATATCTATAAAGATGTTAAACCTACATTTGTAAAAACAGCGGTTTGTAATAAATATTTTTTTTTCTAATATGAACTATGACTCATTGATATAAAATGTAATAATCAGAGTTTCTTAATGCAATCAATTCATTATTGGACCATACGTGCTTTTTGCTACGAAGATGAGTAGATAGGTATATTCAAGATAACCACAAAAGATGGTTATGATAAGGTTGGTTTCACCAGATGAAAGCAGTCACTTTATTATTTAAATGTTCTATAGTTTCATTTCCTGATATTTACAAGGGGAGAAATCATCACATGAATAAATGGGAGTCACAAATATTATACTTAATGTAGATTATTCTTTGATTTGTTCATAAACAAGACAGTCAGAAATAAGAAAAAAAAAGTAAACTACAAGTGGCGCCCGTTACTTTTGATACACTTTAGTACATCTCCCGAGTTATGGAGTGTTTTTCCGTATCTAGCAACACTATAACTACACACAGTAGTTTCATGTATCACGTACCAGGAGACAACACACACACACATAAACACGTTTTATGCAAGGTTTGTGGTAACTAAAGCATAATACCTAATAATAATAAAAGTATTTTTTGTTTTGTTTTTGATTATATCCGTTATCTAGTACCCACGACACAAGCGTTTGCTTAGCGTGGGGCTAGATGACGCTGTGTGCAATGTGCCGGAATATTTACTTATTTATTTATTTATATTATTAACCTTTTAATATGGTTTTAGTACGACAAAAGTAACAACATTTGTTCGTCATGTTTCGAAAATTAGCGAAAAAAATCATCTGTTTTATACGAAAAGTTTAAGTATCACTGTTTGACAAAATACAACAGACAGGGGAACAGCATTTTTTTTGCAAATTCCTGCAAGAAATAGAACTGTAATAACTGTCGCTGTCAGCACACCTACTTCTGTAATGTATGTATGTAAGATATAAAAACCTGTAATACTATTTATTTGTTATTTACATTATTAAAACGAACAATAAAAAAGGTGAAATTATTTACCGATCAGATGAATAAACAAAGCAAAGTAAAAATAAAAAAAAATGTTTAATTTCTTATGTTTCTTTTTTTTTGTTTTAAAAATGTATAATTTCTTGTGTTGAGTCTGGTTGTTTGTATGTATAATAAGTATGTATTTACAAAAGAAAAAGAATATAAGTATTATATCCGTTATCTAGTACCCACGACACAAGCGTTTGAATAGTGTGGGGCTAGATGGCGCTGTGTGCAATGTCCCGAAATATTTATTATTTATTTATTATTTATTTATTTATAACGGTACACATAACAGAATGAGTTCATATATAAGCCAAATACACAATCAAAACTGGTTTTGAACCAGAACAAATTCCTCAGGTGAGTGTACACAGCTTGAACAATACATATGAATTTGATTATTATTTTCAAAAACCTGTGTTAGACAGAGAATACAGTACCTAACTGGTACTGTATTCTTTTTTATTATTTATTTAAAGAGCGCAAGCAATATGTTTAGTCTAACAATGTCTCTGACATTCACTGTCGGAGGAAGTATAGATGGAACAATAAAAAAAAAAAAAAAACACCCACCTACTTCTTCTTCCTACATTTTTAATATAATTGCAAAAGCCTACTTTTTTATTTGACCTACTAAAACCACCTTCAATACATAAACGCATAAACTACTGGTTACTCTGTACTAAATTCCATATTCTAAGTACCAGGGAAGTTATTAAGGACATATTGACAATTAATTAGACTTACTTATTATTATTATTTTAATAATTAATACATGTTCATAAGATAGCATAGGGTAAACAATCTGTTTTGTTTAGAGTCCTAGCCCTTAGTACTGAGGGTCACGACTCCTCGACCTATACATTGATGGTGTTCTTTTGTTTAGTTTAGTCTAAGATACAAATACAAATAAAAAAGAAAAACACGTGGACATCCGTGGTTCCTTTCACATTATGTCTTATGTTACTCTCAGGATAGGTATATACCACCAGTAGGTAAACCAAAAAGCGCGAAGATCCATCGCCTGTTCAGGCGTTAAAGCATGGATTAAAATTCGATTTTGGGCGCTTTCGTGGGTCGGATAACACGTTAAATTGTAGGCCCTGACTGTTTGTCTGTACGGGCGGCTGATGAACTCTCGACACCAGAGTTGGCCACTCTCATTCGATATGAAGAAGTAGATGGATTAAAACATGGATTAAAACACTCACTAAATTCCAATTTGTTCCAAATCCCGCCGAAAACTGTACCATAAACCTGGTAACTTCTTCTTCATGATAAAAATTACTCCCAATTATATATAATCCATACAAATTCACACTTATATGATGTATTGTTCCAACAAGATGAAATATAGTTTTTAAAACGAGAAATAAAATGTGTCCTCTCATTCTTTTTTCACATATAAAACTTTGCGACTCCAAATCGTCTCTGTCCACCATTTTGGATTTTGTAATTTTTTGTCTCAATTTGATATTTGCAATGAATAAAAATAAAATTGAAGTATATAAGTTTTATGTACTTAAAATGCCAATTTCTTTATTAATGCTAATAAGATAAAACACAGATGTCTTAAAAATAAATTAAAAATATGTTTCGTGTTGTGTATTTGATAGTAAACAAAACACAGTGGAACCCATATCAATAAGAAAGAACAAAACGATGAAAGAAAGCCTTTTTATAATATGTGCTGCAAAGTAATTAATTTTATTTAAATATTTTGCAAAAAAATATAGATTTACTAGGTGGTCTGGAAGAGATCACTTTAGTGACAAGGTCGCCCAATGTCCCTGATCAGCCTCTAACTTTTTTGTAAATGTTATCCGTTATTTTGGTGTACAATAAAGTATATTTGATTGGCTGATTAAGATTTAAATATTTCGTATATATATATATACATATATATTAATTTAAATCAGTTTTTTACTTTAAAACATTCCTATGTCCAGTTTTATTTATCAAATATCATAATATCAATATTTTTTGTCAATAATGTGTAAAAATAGGTACAGTTTTTTCTTTTCTTTTCAACAATTCAGCGCGGTAATGCTGTACCTGAATTTCAATCACTCTTTGTTCTGTTGTCACTTAACTAACCACATAATTTTTTTTCAACTTTATAAGGTTCCAATTAAATCACTGAATGTACACCTACTTTTTGTATAACTTTGATTTAGGTTTAATTTGGTTTATTTATTATACCACATTACAAAATGGATAAAATTTAAGTATTGAGATTGTATATGTTTAAAAAATATCATAACTAAATTACAAATTGAACAGTTAATAAATTCTTGTTTTTGGCCACACTGTTTATGGGAAGTTTTTGTACTATTTCACAATAATTTACACATTAATTATATAAATGAGTATTAATACAATATATTTTGTACACTAATGTGTTTATAGTAAACTGTTATGAAATAATAAGTAGCTTTGCTGTTGAGGAAAATAACTGTGGTATGTATTTATTTATGGTATAAAAATAAATTCATTGAATCATTAGTATTATTATAATTTTAAATCAATGTATTACATATATCATCATTGTCTACTAAAAGCTAGCCAAAGACCGCAGTTTCGTGCGCTTGGCTTAAAATATGCATCAATAATTGAGAATGCATTTTTTTACGTAAAATAAAACAGAACATAATTATTAATCAAAGCTGAAAACCCGATGGGAAAAAGAGACGTACATACAAACCAACAAACTAATAAACACTTTTAACTTTAACACAATTGGAAGATTTAATTGATGTGGTAGTTCAAGTTATGTATAAAATATTAAGTATATCATTAACATATTCAGCTTCAGAATTTTCATATGTAAGTACTTTATGTTAAGTATATTGTAACGTACATGATATGAGGAAAAATATAGCTAAATGGGATAACTGTATTTCTTTGCTTACAATCATTAATAATTAAAAAATATGAGTATACATATATTTATTGCAAAATTAATGTTTTTTTTTCTTTTAAATGTTCCTAAAAATATGGGTTCCAACTGTTTATTTTGTTTAACATCTATTAAAAAAATATATAAAACTTTGAACACTTTCACTTTGAATGTTAATTTTTTTTATGTACTAAAAAAGTAAATATTAATTCAAGTTCTATATGCTCACTGCATGTAAAGATATTGTAAATTTTATGGCTAATCACTTTACCACAATGATCTATAAAATATTAATTAATATTAAGACCGTGAAATAAATTATAAAGAAACGTCAATCGGTTCAAGCACACGGAACAGCTATGGATCGAAATTATTTCACATTAAAAAGGCACGAAACCTGCTTCTTGTTACAATATATCTGTCTGTTGTTCATTAATTTATTTAGGTTCCGTATATAAATCTAAAAAGAGTCAAAAGTCTGCACATAGAAGCTATTCTCTCTGTGAGTCGTATCTCCTCATGACTGAGGGTCGTGACTCCCCCGCAGATTTAATTCGTTAGGGGAGTTCTCTTGGGCAGATACATTGTGGTGGGCGCCCAGCTCCTTCCATAGAAGACACATGTCCTCGGATATTGTGGTCTTCAAACATGTCGGTTTCCTCACGATGTTCTCCTTCACCGCTAAGCGAGTGCAAATCCAAAACATAACTTGAAAATACAAGTCATTGGTGTAGGGCCGGATTCGAACCAGGGTGCGTCTGGATGAAAAGCAACACTGGTACCGCTGAGCCACACTCGTTTGGAAGATATTAGGAATAAAAGTTTTGAGTATACTTAAAAATAATACAAGACGTTTCAGCAGTTTTTATATTGTTTGTCGGTTTGTCTGTGTATATAAACGCATAACGCATGATGGAATCAGCTCTTGATTTCAATTAATAAATGATATGGTAATGTACTAAACTACGACATTAAAATTAAATATGCCTAAGTACTTACTAAGTAAAAAAGCCAAATTTAAGATATTAAGTAGAATTTAATCAGGCGTTACTTTGCGGAAATCCATTGTTACTGAAACTCTGGAGAAATATGTAGTGTTTTTCCGCTGCGACTGCTCCTTAACCGACATCAAACAACAAACTTGATGGTTTTTAGGTGTGTTCCTCCATATACCACCGCCACACCTCACCTCCTAACCAACGTGGCCTCCGTGGATCTCACTCAAACTACTCGACTCTCGACTAGAATATCTTGCCGAAAGAGAACAGCAAAGCTTCAAGACACAAGGTGCGGTGTTGGGAAGATCTTGAGATCCACCTAAAAACCATCAAGTTTGTTGTTTGATGTCGGTTAAGGAGCAGTCGCAGCGGAAAAACACTACATGTTTCTCCAGAGTTTCAAGCCAAATTTAAGCAGATACCAAGAATAATATTGTATATGAATATAGTACAAAGTCGTTACCTAAATCGTTCCCGGTGCAAATGTGTCCATCAAGCTCGCTGCGTTTCCGCGCTGGATGGCAATAGCTAGCCGTTGCACCAGAAACGATCCAGAGCGGGCGTCACCGCTCGTTATTCTAAGTTTCTGTCCAAGTTTTTAATAAGTTATTTTATGTTTTGTAAGTGTTGTAATAATACGAATTTAGTATAATAGAGGATGATATTTAGATATAACGGTTTCATTAAAACACCACGGAACACAAATTTAACGCAAAAAAACCAGTTTAGAACTCATTTAGAATCAAGTTTTTAATTGTCGACTTGAAATTGAGTTTGGATGCTGGGTCATTTTATTTGTTTTATTTTAACGTCACAGCGGAGCAACTGATGAGCATTATTGTTGGTCTGGATGTAGTATATGGTTGCGGGAAATACTACTTAGTATCCCTAAATAGTGAATTAGTATATTTATCTTTTTCCTTCAAAAAATGCGTATTCTGTCAGGATGGCAAGCCTAAATATTTATAACTTGATTTTTTTACATTTTGACATTATCATACATACTCGTGTGTACCGACTAGTGGGCGCTCGCAGCTTCGTTCGCATTAAGAAGTAAAACTTGCATCTCCTATTTCACCCATTTTATATCATAATTTTTAAATTAATGTAATTGGCTCACGCCGTTTTAATTAAGTTGTGAATAAATAAATAAATAAATAAATAGAGGCATCTGCAAAAATCCTTTCTTAGCGGATGCCTACGTCATAACATCTACCTGCATGCCAAATTTCGGCCCAATCCCTCCAGTGGTTTGGGCAGTCAGTCACCTTTGAGTTTAAAATATTTAGGTAAATGTCAAATTTAAAAAGCTATATTACAATTATATAGGTATAAACAGGAGGACAAAATCACTGTTTCGCAATCTGAATAAAAATAATAAAAAAGGTAATTGTTAATTTAGACAACAATTAAGCCCTTATCAGTAAACTATCAGATAACAACAATTAACCTTGAATTTAGACATAAATTTACATTATTCGACAATAATAACTATATAAATATACGGAAATTATAGTACGGAAGTTATATTGAAATATATCTTGTATGTATGTATACATAATTGCAAACTTTTTGAAGGCGCGGTTTTGCCTTGGTTTTATCCCACTGCCTAGAGAGGAGGACTTAACTATTAATGTAACTGGTTTTCGACATTGTGACGTAGGTAATAAAGCATAATTTATGTTCTTTTGTCTAATAGATACGACTTATTTTTATAAGCAAATCTATTTATATATAGGTAATATTCAAAAAGGAAAGGTTACTGATTGATCTGTCAACGCACAGCTTAAAGTTTCTATGTAATTTGGATTTGATATAAATACTCTAGTGAAAAAGTACTACGTTTGTGGAGCCTGCCCATAGTCATTAAGTACTGTATAAATTTAATTATTATAAACTAAGGTCACTAAGAGACGGTAATTTTATTCATAAAAGATATGATATTTTTTAATATTATACCTACCTGAAAAACACAGGTAAATATTAACATATTTTGGAATTATTTATGAATAATATAAATAAAGAATCTTTGTAATCAATCCAAAAATCCCTTTTGGTTTAAAAACTCTAGCACCAAAGTTGGCCACTCTCATACACACTTACTATAAAATTCTATATATATAAGGTCTTCTTCTTATCGAATAATAGTGGCCGACTCTGGTGTCGACAGTTTATCAAGCCGCCCTAAGGGCCTCTGACATGGCTTAACGACTGCCGTACTAGACAAACAGCCGGGACCTACAATTTAACGTACAAGGTATAAGGTCATTGAACGATATTAAAATGCAACAAGTAAATAACTCGATATGATATACATAGTGTAAAGTATAATACATAGTATAATGTTTAATGTATGTTTATAATGCTAATGATTGACGTAAGTATGAAATACATTCAAAATAGCCAACAGACTGTCAAGGTTTATTTTAGTTTATGCTATTTATGTTTATTAGCACGGATTTATGTTAGGTTTTTTTAAACTAAAACAGGTTTGCACTTGACCATAGTTTGCACGATGGTAAGCAATAGCTATGGTCTAAGATGGATCGTGCCTACCAGATAGGAACCGGTTCACTATCGCCTTAAAGATCGCTGGATTATAGTTCGTGGGGAACAGGGAGTCAGGCAGGGAGGTCCACAACTCAGCAGTGCGTACTATAAACGTAGACGCATACCACCACTTTTAGGTTTATATTTTATTACTAGGTTTTTATATTATGAAGGTTAAATGTATTTAAGTAATCTAATTTAAATACCTCTCATTGTTTTAATAATACAATAATAACTTGAACAATCATTCTCACGGCAAATGTAAAACAATGCAGTTTTTTTTCTTTTATTGTTGTTTTTGCGCATTATATAAATAAATGATGAACTTAACTTCTGTATTTCTTGTTTTGTAAGACAAACCGCCGACACCTGCTATTGAACGTGTCGTCCAACCCATGGAAGTATCCAATGCCACTTCTTGCTCACTCATCCAAGCACTCACCGCGTTGGCAGTTGCTTAAGATTGGTAATCGCATGCTAATACCTCTGTTAGCTGAGCTACGGTCAGCATTTATATAAGCCTATGCTATTCAAATGATTACATTTTTTACGTTGAATAGGTTCGCGTTTGACTTACAGGTACCACCCAACCCCGGGGAGGGCGGATGGTTATGTGGGAGTCTCCGCCCCACGCCAAAGGGCGGCATACCCACTAAAAACCTGGGGTGTTCCACATCCGCAACGTTGGTCCAGGGCCGCGAGAGCGCGGTGCATTCATCCGCAGCCCTGGTGATGCTGGCCCGGTAACGGGCCCCGCCTCGGGGAGTTTCAGCTCGACCCTCAATGGACGACGTGTCAGAACACGGGACACGTCGTGCATCCTGTGGGGACTCGTTCTAGGGCAACAGGTTCCCCGACCTGCCGCCCAGAGTCCCCAGGAGTCATGCGGTCGCGCGCCAGACCGGCCGCCCTTCTCCAATGCGCCCTCTGCGCACGGAGTTCGGTTCCCGTGTCGCCGCTACTCGGCCGGTACACCGAACTCCTCTCGCCTCTCGGCGAGCACCTCGGGTGCTCTGAACGAGCATCTGGCTCCGCCTGCACCGCGAGGAGCGGTGAGCTCTACGCCCCTACACCAGCCCTCTCCAAGGAGAGGTATAGGCGAGGACCCCCACTAGATCGGACATTTGGACACAGGCTAGCAAGATCCACTGGACTGTGGAAGTTACTAACCTGTGGACGGGGTGCACCAGGCCTCCCCAACTAACCCCAAATCCCCATATGAAGAGATGAAATTAGTTGGGCTTACCCAACGTGAAGGTAGTCCGATCCACGCACCCCTTGACTACAGCCTGCCGCAACCTAGCACGCTAACCTAGAAGGTACCCGTAGATACATATAAGTACAAAAGTTTTATATTGTGTTAGAAATCTTACATCTAGGTACAATTATTGAAGCTAAATTAGTAATAAATTAAAAATGTAATAACTGAACACACTTACCAAATTCCAATTAGTTAGGAGAAAATATTTATAATCATATTCCACACACGAGTTCAGTATTTCTCGCTGCTTAGCACTCAAAAAGAATATCAAATAAGTCACACCCCAAAAAGAGAATATAATATAAAAACTCAAATAAACAACATGCGATAATGTTCTTTGAATTAATACGTTGTTATCACAAATAAATTTTGTATATTTTAAAATATATAACACGGTACTCACTAGTTTTAATTCTAACATACTTATTTTTTACCCAAACTTTGGTTTGTAAAGTATTTCCTTATGTAGGTACCTAATTAATTAATTCAAATTTATTTAATAAATAACAATTATATTGAAAAATAGATAGATATTTTAAAACACTCAATGTAAAATGTATCAGGTATCACTTATTTTACAAAAGTAGTGTACCCAATGGAATTTTAAAGCATTGTTAATCTAAATTATGCAGTCAATAATTGTGTTTGTAGATATAAAATACCCAACGTTTCGTGTTTTCAGTTAATTTATTTAAACTGATGTGAATTTTTTAGCATTTTAAATGTTAAATAACAGGTCAAAAAAACCTCAAATAAGAAAATAAAAACGCTTCCACAAGTCAAGTTATTGTGATTTTCAAAGACAAATAAAAATTAATATGAATAATTTAGTAAAAAATTGCTGCTTACAAATGCTGAATAATTGATTATGTTTCAGTATTTACATAAATATGGCTTGCAAAAAATTCATTTAATTTTTTGAACATTAATACTTGTCTATAAAACATACATTTTGCAAACATAGTTCTTGTGAGAGTGGCGAACGGTACAACAAAAGTATTGAAACCGCCTTAGAGGCCTCTGACATAGTCTAATACCTGCTGTGCTGTATCAAAACAAACTACCAATGGCTAAAATTGACTTTTGCCATTGTATTAACAAAAATTGCGTGCTTCGGTAGCCTCATTTGGGAGCTAATTTCACTCCAGTACAAGAATGCTCTGAAACTAGTTGCTTGCTATGCGGGTGCCGTTTCATAAGACAGGCTAGTCGAATTATAATCAACATACTCGCATTTTCATTTAACGCCTGATATTATAATACGAGTAATACACATTATGTTGCTCAGTTATTTATTGACAGGAACTAAACAGCTATGCTACAATACAATACCATACAGAAACGTTTATTGGGTTCAAAAACGTACATCTAGGTTCATTATTTTAATACATACAAAATAAGTTTGTAATTTCTTATAACAGTGTGTTGTCAACCAGACGAGATATTTCTGTTTCCCGGGTGAAAACATTTGATAAACAACTATTAGTCATAATAAAATTAATAAGTGGTAATTAACTCGATTTAAGTATAGGATATTAAATCCAACAGTGGTCTGTAAAAGATTATTAGGTAAGCGTGTTACGCTTACACCTTAGGCTAACAGCAATGCTTAAAATCAGGCAGGCTGTAGTTGTGAACCGTTGGTAGTAAATAAGCAAAACTCAAAAACTAAAATAAATATTCTATAAACTATTTCATATGTATCGAGTTGTAATGTCATTTTTTATGTAAAATTGTTTACTCATGTGCAAGTATAAATAAATACACTGTAGACATCAAAGATCTGACCTTTAGAAAACTATCTGCATAGGTTTAGCTATGAAGGTATCGTGAATAAACATTTTGTAAGAAAACTTATTTTTAAACCACTAAACCTATGTATGCAGTTGGATATGTAGAAGCGAGACCTTTGTTCAGATATACACTTTTTTTGGGATTTACCCACTAAAACCCCCGGGGACCCGCCTCATGGTCTTGTGAAGAACAGCTCCGGGTACTCTGGTGGGAACTCGCCGAAATTATTTGAAATATACGTAATTCATTTACACTAATTCATCTAATCTCTTTTAATTTTATAGTCTTACTTTGACAACAGTTTGTACGAAAATTATGCACGGAAAACTGCACTTTAAGTCACTTTAAAACCAAAGTATGTAAAATAGAAGTGAACACTTACCATATTCCAATTAGTAAACAAAAAGAACTTCTGTCGCAAATTAAAAAAAACATCATTTTCATCCCGAATACCTTGATCCACTTTCACATTAATTAATCCAAAATAAATTGTATAGAAATTGATAATGCAAAAAAAGTGATGGATAAAAGTTCTTTTTAATAAATCATCGGAAAATTTGATTTGTATACTATTTTCGTTTAATGATAACTTTACAGATTTCTCTTCTCCACTATTTTGTTTCATGTTGTATAAAGCAAATTACAAAAATTAGTCAAACGCAAATTAAATTATTATTTTGGGGAGATATTCAAAATTACTTTACACATATGTAAAATTTATTTCATAAAATAATCAAGTTATATATTTACAAAATTATTGAATACTGGAGCTATTTATTAAAATTAATTTAGAAATAAACACGTTGCTATTCACTGAAAATTTAATATTAAATAAAATAAAACAAAATCCTTTAGCATAACAATAATATTCAAATATAGCAGATTTACAAAGCCTTGCGAAAAACTAATGTATTAATTTGAGAATAAGATGTAAACAAATTATCCAAGAGAGAATATTAATTAAAGATAAGGGTTCCGCATATTTTTAACCGACTTGTAAAGAAAGAAGTGGAAGTACGCTAAGCTATTTTCCAGCTAATAAAATGATGTATTGACTTCAATTCCCTTAAGCATTTATTATTCACTCAAAAACCTGTCATACAACAATTACCAATTTAGGTTTGATTAAATAACTCGCCGTTTATACATTTTACCTAGAAATTTTATACGCATTCCTATAAATTTTATAGAAATCGGTGTAAATTGATCTAAAAACACCAAAAACTCGGCGTAAAACCTACAGAAACAAGTGAGCAATCTGTCAGAAAAGGCAAGCAACAAATATTATCTAAGGCGTTATAGTCATTTTACATTCTTTAAATAATCTTACTTTGTATTTTATAGATATACTAATGGACGCCTGTGGCTTCGCTCGCATTATGGCTTGTATAAGGTCTTAGGAGAAATTTTACTACTTACCTATGTATATACCAAAAATTAGTCATAATGTTGTCATCTAGTACAAATCTAGTCAAATGGTTTCTTCATCTCTCAAACGGATCCCTAAATCTAAATAAAACAGTGCGAACCAATGTCAGAAATTAACCTCGTCTTTCTGCATATTAGGTGACGTGTATAACATAATGTAATTAATGTTAACCTTAACCTTGTGGCTACTTCACCTTAAAAGTAATACCATTAAAATTTAAAGGAGTTCAGTGGAAAATCCGAACTGTGTTATTCGCATGGAGCCAAAATTAAGCTACTGACGTCGCAGTCAGTTTTGTGATGGGTAATCGTTTATGAAAACCAAGTAGAATTTAGAAATATTGATACGTTAACCCTTTCCCCCCGGGGTAGTGATTTTTAACGAATTTCCGCTTTTGAACTTTATTTTCATAATAAGGTAGGTAAAATTAAAAACACAGATTTTTTTTAGATTTTTATTATAGTTAGAAGTACTATTTCCAAGACCTAGACTTATAAGTACCGTCAGGAACTTCGTGTTAACAGAGTGGTAGGAACTTTGATTGAAACTACAAAAATAATGAGATCCACTATTGACTTAGCAGTAATTAAATTAATGACTTAAGTAGTAGTAATAAAAAAAAAAAATTACAGGTTAACCTCGTGGTATTCAATAAAACAATTTTTCTTTTCGTTTACACACAAAAACACGTTGCAATGCGAACATTTACTATGAGGTTTCGACTGAATCTTCTTCAAACTACAAACCTCACACCTTCCCCTGTTCTCTACAAACGTAGGCCAATGGATGCCTCTGTTACCTAAGCGTACGTCTTTTATAGTGGAGTAGTCAGATTTGCGTCTTTTGGAAGGGCCGCCTTTTGCAGTATTGTCAGTAGAAGTCTTCCTTTTCTGACTAGCATCTTTCATTGTCATCAAGCCTTGAGTAACAGAACGTCTAAAATCTTTTACGGTAGTCTGTTCCATTATAAGTCCATGAATGACATATGCATTGACAAATACGATGTCCAGAAGACCCCAAAACAATCTGTGCCACCATTTCGGAGATTTGCGATCTATACAGTAAAGGGCTCTCAAACGATCAGCTTTATCTACGCCGCCCATATACATATTGTAATCTTTGACAGCTATAGGGCATGTAATGGCTGACTTGGTTCCATTTTTTTCTTTACGTGACACAGTTGCCTCTTCGTTCCCGTGAAAATTAGACACTAAATGAACCATTTTATTATCCTTCCATTTCCAATATCCAATGTCTAAATTTGAAAATCGATGATCACTATCGCCCCTTTTCAATTGAGAATCAGCGAGCATATTTCCGGGCAGTCCTTTTCTGTTACTTCGGATAGTTCCACATGCGTAGGTGTTTTCAGTTTTCAGTTTCTCAAGTAAAGCCACAGACGTGAAAAAATTATCAAAGTAAACTACCTTCCCCTTACTCCAATCTTGTTCCGTTAACTCCAAAACTACTTTCTCTCCTAATCCATAGCCGGTAAATTTTGTGTTCAGTTCTTCGTCTTTCCCTTGGTAAATTTGAAACTTCTTTATATACCCCCTCTGGTCAGCAAGACACCACAGTTTGTACCCCCTTTTTATGGGCTTCATAGGTAGATACTGTTCTAGGACAGACCTACCTTTGAATTTAATCATGGACTCATCTACACTCAGTTCGCGAGTACCATGATAAACCATTTCAAATTTTTTATTGAGTGCATCAATCATTGGTCTAATTTTATATAATTTATCTTTGCAGCCTGAAGGCATTTTGGAGCTATCATTGCAATGCAGATGAGATAAAATAATAGCGAACCTGTCTCTAGGCAAAGTCTTGCAAATAAGCGCGTTGTTGAGATCAGGTGCCGAAGAGTAGTGGTCTCTCCACGCCGGACGAGTATTGTAACCCATAAAAAAATTAATACCTATAAATGTTAGGAGTTCCTCTTTTTTTAGGTTCAATACTTTGCTTTTCTGAGTAGCATAAAGGTTACTTTGGTATACAATATTGTCAACAATGTCATCAATCAATACTAAAAATATATCAGTCGGTGTGGTACAGTGAGCAAACCAGTCATCTACTACTCCAGTATCCGCAATGTATTCCGGTAAAGATGTACTTAGGTCCCTCTTTTTCCATTTACGGTTTGGTTCGGGTAATCGCTGGTTAGTTCGGTGTGAAGAGTTATTTGCAGATGGTAGATCAGGCTGAACACTAGGTGCAGGTAATGAAGATGTGGGTACCTGATTTATTGGGTACTCCAATACATCTTCATTTGACGGCGACGACGGCGGAACTTCGGCCAAAACATCTTCTATAGCTCTTTCAAAAATTTCATCGAAACCTCTTGGCGAGGGTAGTTGAACATTTTCCACTTCATCATCGGACACACCTGCATCAGACGCTTCGTCGCAGTCCGGAAGCTCTTCTAATAACAGGGCTTCAATTAGAGCCGTATTGTTTTTAATATCCATCTCAATTCCTAAAACAATAAAAACCTTGATTAGAACAATAATAAAAAAAAAATAACATGGGTTTATAAAAATAATAATAAAATAAAATAACCACTTCATCGTATACATGTATTATAAAAAATCATAATATTTGAGACTAGAATCACCTGACGGTACTTTTAAGTCCGCAGTAGTTTTTATCAAATATTCGTATGAAATATCGTGATAATACATTATAACAGCTTTTAGAAATATAGCCAATGATATAAACAACGTAAATAGTAAAAAAAATAGCACTTACCTGTGATATTCTACTTATAAAACTTTTTTTATTTCACTGCACAACGAAATGAAAAAACGTTCGACAAGTTGTGACAAGAATTTCAATTTTTACGCCAATGTCGCGCGGTAATTCAATTAACGCGCTGTGATTGGCTGACGGAAACGGTACTCTAAAGGATCGTCAGTTGCCGTTCACGTAAAGTGTTTTCGTACTAAAGATATTAGACGAAAAATGTGGTGGTACTTCTAAGTACCGTAAGGAGGGAAAGGGTTAAAGTGTATTTAAATACCAAAGCGTTTTTTTTTTGCTAAACTTTTACTTAGTTTTTACGATTTTAATTTTAATAATGTTCAAGAATTTATTGTACGTTCTTGTAATACCTAACAAAATATTGTAGTTCTGATTGACTATGGTGTGATCTCGCGGGAAGCTCCTAAATTTTTGAAAAAAACTTGTAATAAAATATAAGTTTTTTTTTTACAAGAAATGGGTTTCACTTACGACCGTAATTCGCCTGATGGAAAACAATCATTACGGTCTAGGATGGAACGTGCTTACCCAGTAAGAACCGATGCACTCTCGCTTTGAAGATCGCAAGGTTATATTCCGCGGGGAACAGGGAGTCAGGCAGGGAGTTCCACAATTTAGCCGTTTGCACTATAAAAGTGGAAGCAAAACGCTTAGTGCGAGTCTTGGGAACGTGACGACCTGCTGTACCCCTGCTCGTCCGGTAGTAAAAAGGGGCGGGCGGAATTAGATCGTGCATAACCGTATTATAAGTAACGGAATAAGATGTAACATGTGTGTACATACATACCAACAAACTACATAGTAATTAGATAATCATATTATAGGGTGAATGACCTGGATTTACTTAGGTATATGAGGCTTTAGAAATGCATTTGTACTACCTTTGTAATAAAGATAAAAGATAAAGAATCTTTATTGATAATGTAAAATTGTAACATACATAGGTATAAGTACTAATATCACAGAATATGCTACACAAATTACAATATCTCGTCAAATTGAATTTATAACATTAGGCTTTTATAAAATTTTAGAAGTTACATATGTCTAGTTTTATTAATAAAACAATGAAAATTTTTGTTATTAAAATCATGTCAAACATAATAATAGGTATGTAATCATACAATATGTCAACTTAAATAAATCTTGGTACTGTCACTTTAGCTGTATAGGGGCTAAAATGACAATTTGGCATCACACTCCTTACCTAGTAGTTAATTACATAATTTCTAAGCAAGATTAGAATCAATTGGTAGTTGACTGTAGTCATTTTCAATACGATCGGATGAGAGTTTTTAAACCGACTTGGGAGCGTCTGATATTACGTGTGATAATTTTGTGGCTAAGAAGTAAGTAGAATAAGAGAGAAGTAGCAGTAATCGGAAATTAGTCATTGTCGTAAATAGCAATAAAATTTACTCAAGATCTTAAAAACTACAAAACGTATAATAATAATAATTTACTTTATTTACACAAAAATCCTTAGACTAGTATACATCATTTGTACTTAAAGAAAATTGGATCAGAAAGGCTATATAAAAAAATGGGTAAATGATGTTGACTGTAATCCCCACACTAGGTTTCCCTGTGTCGTGGGAATCATGCTCTTCGAAAAGGAATATCTAAACATAAATGATAGGAAACTAGCATATACATACTAAGGATCTGTATATACAATTTTTTGATTAGTAAGAAATACAAGATTATCTAAAACAGGAAAGGATCAATTCCGAGCAAGTAAAAGACTGACTAAAACTATTTGCTACTAGCTATACAATCTTAATCTAAGTATTAATATTATTTGATACCTATATGGCTTCGAAAAATATTCAGGATAACTAGAACATTATAACAAATGTATGCCTTTGGTTTTCTTTAGGCGAGATCTTTGTAATACCAACAATTAGAGATATAGGTAAACCATCAGTCTATCTTCATTACTTTTTGAGTCTAACTATACTACTTTCGGAGTCGAGACTTTGGGGCCGTGGGGTCCGGGTGCCCACACTATTTTCCAAAACCTCTCGGAGCGCTTGGTTGACGCGACGCATGACCAAAATACTGGCCTTTTTCTGGCTCAACGTATCAGCATTGCCATCCAGCGTGGTAATGCGGCCAGTATGCTGGGCACGCTGCCCTCTGGTAGTGGGCTGGAGCACTTAGATTATGTTTAGGCTTTTCTAAAGATTTTCTAAGTGCCCCTTTTTGTAGTAGTTAGAAGTTGTATGTATAGTTTTTCTTCCCTTGTTTTTATCTTTTATTATTGTAAATAAAGTTTAATCTTACTTTTACTATACAACAGTTGATACGGAAATAACGCGCGGCCGACTGCACGTTAAAAGTAAAGTTAATTGTATTAAAGGGTGAATGACCTGGCTTAACTTGCAAGGCTTCTGAAATGCACTTTAAGCACCTTTATAATACTTCCTTGGTTATGTATGACACATTTTGTGGATTTAAATTAAGTAAAACTGACTGTAAGAATGTCATTATCTATCTATCTATCTATCTAATCTACGATGTAGCGCGCTTGCCTAGAAGAAACTGGTTTACTCTCGACTTGAAGACCGACAAATTATAGTTCAAGGGGAATAGAGATTCGGGCAAGGAGTTCCACAGTTTGGCTGTTCGCACGATGAAAGTCGAAGCAAAACGCTTGGTGCGAGTCTTTGGAACCTCAACTGCATAACGATGCCTCCTTGCCGTACCTCTACTCGTGCGATGGTGAAATGGGGCTGCAGGAATTAAATTATGCAATTCCTCCGCACACTCTCTGAAATGCAACCTGTAAAAAACCGAAAGACTGGCCACCTTACGGCGGTGATCAAGGCTTTGTAATTTTGAGCTACATTTGTGTCACACTTAAATCTTTTCTAAAACAATTAAGACGATGATAAAACTTATAAATAGAAAAGGTGAGTTTCTTAAGGTGACGACCGAATCCAGTAGAAATGAAATCCTTTTTATGAATTGGTGACATTTCACCTTCTTAGTCGTATTCCTCATGACTGAGGGTCGTGACTGCCCCGCTGAATCAATTCGTTAAAGGAGTTCTCTTGGGCAGATACATCGTGGTGGGCGCCCAGTAAAATAAGTAGGTATATCTACAAATCAAACTAGCAATTACTACTACATTATAAAATACAAATTCTAATAAGGTAAATATTTGTACAACTGCAATCCTATTAATACACACAGCGCCATCTAGCCCCACACTAAGCATACATACTGTACAAAATTAATAAATGACTTGTCAAGGAGTAATAACTTTATTACATTATGACATTAACAATGGATTTAGCTTTGAATGAGTTTGCGATAACAACGAATATTTGTCTGAAAAACATCTGAACTTACTTTAATAGCGTCATTGTTCTGCAATCATATTGCGTAGTAAATCTCTCTTTACCTAAATATAATAAATTAATAAATATATGTGCTGAGACATTGCTCACAGCGCCATCTAGCCCCACACTAAGCAAACGCTTGTGTCGTGAGTACTAGATAACGGATACAATACTCATTTACTTTTTGTTTGTAAATACATATTTATTATACATGGAAACGACCAGACTCATCACAAGCGTTTGCTTAGTATGGGGCTAGATGGCGCTGTGTGATATGTCTTGAAATATTTATTTTACTCGGAAACGAAACATCAGGCCACATAGTGGAAAAATGTAAATTTTAAATGAAATGTATGGAAATGTCAAATGGCAAGGCAAACTAATTCATATTTAGCGTATTTCCGCGTATCTCGTTATGCGTGAAGGTTTTTGGGTTAGTCACTAATTTCAGAGAAGACATTAGAATAGGTACATAGAATTTTTATCCCAAACAAATATTTCTCAGAATTTTATTTAGTTCTTTGGTTTAACGTTCCTATCAACAACATTACTACAAAAAAACATAATTTGTCAGTTAATTCGTTATTTTACATATTTTGGTACGTTTGGTTTTGCACGCCGTATTATACATATAAACCTTCCAGTTTTTTTTCCATATAAACCTTCCCGTTGCATCACTCTATCTATTAAAAAAACTGCAACAAAATCCGTTGTGTAGTTTTAAAGATCTAAACTTACATACATACAGACGTGGAAAGCGACTTTGCTTTATACTATGAAGTGATAATTATTTTGCTAAAAACTTTTTATAATCCATAATAATTAATTGAGTATTTGGTAACTAAGCGGTCTAGAATCGATAGATCGGTTTAGAATCAGAAAACTAGCAACTTTTGTTCAGGCAGTGACTGACTGATGGACTGAAATAGTGATCTATCAACGCACAGCCCAAACCACTGGACGGATCGGACTGAAATTTGTCATGCAGGTAGATGTTTGTTTTTGGAAATTCCAAAGCTAGCTTGCTAGTTTAGTTGGTATTCATATCAGTGTTAATAATAATAATAATAATAATCGTTTATTTGCACACTATTGCTTACAACTATATTGCTTATATATTACTTAGGAATAAACATTAGCTCACAAATGATAAGTACTATATTTCCCCCACTAGGCTACCCTGTGTCGGGGGAAATTTGCTCGTCCATCAGTATTTACAGATAGATATTTTGTAATATACTTACTAAGACTAAAGTAAATACTAGAAATATCTGTTTCCAATACATGTGGTGAATTGGTGAAGATACTTGATTTCGTTGGATAGAAATACATACCTACGTGAAAGATAAAAGAGATAAATATACCGGGACAGTTGTAGGAGGATTAATATTATTTACATATACATATGTATACAATTCAATGTAATATATAATATGTTACATCTTACAAATAGCACTGCCTCTTACATTAGTAAAAAACTGTGTCGTAGAGAGGCAGGTTCTTCCAGGGGTACTTTTTAAGGCGCATGCTAAGGTAAAAACGTTCATGTCATCTATAGGGCTTCTTTCATGTGTATCTAATAGGCGTAGTTTTACAGACAATAATTAATTAATTAATAAATTGAAATAGCGTAGAATGTGGCGATCTCTAACTCCAAGATCTCCCAAACTTTGAAGTCTTTGTTGAAAAGTAATGTTATAATCTTCAACAATGTAAACAATTAAAATAAAACAAACTTACATACATATATCATCTACTTTATTAACACGGTTAACGGCCTGGAAGAGATTGCTTTTAGCAATAAGGCCGCCACTTGCGGCACTAGAGTAGTTTATGTAAGTAATTTTTATTATTTTTGTTTTATATGTGTGTGACAATAAAGAATTATATATCTATCTATCTAACCATGGGTTGGACATGATTTTTGCACACCAGAAAAGGTAAGATGTTTTTAAAATACGATAAATGTTTTTGTACCATGATTCTCACTACACCTTCGCAAATAAATAAATTTGAATTTGATAAAACATAAAATTGGAGTTTTCAGCTAGTAGTTTTGTAAAATTGACTATAGAGATCGCCACTTTCAAATAAACCTACATAATTATGATAACCCTGTATGGTAAAATGCTAGATTGGTATGGAATAATAGCTGATCCGTAAAATCGCTCCATGATGATATGCTACAGACCAATATACATAGTTCTTTCGCTATATCCTTTATTTGTTAGCTGGTTGTACTAGCTTATCTATACTACTAATATTATAAAGCAGTGGGCCTAGCAGGAATATTACCATCGCAGGATCCGACAATTTGTCGAACCATATTTCATACAAAATTCGTACAGCGAACCTGGTGGCGCGTAACTGAACTATTTTACTTTCGAATACGTTAGCTCCGTAGGATTCGAAATATGATTATGTATGGACGTTTACGTAGTTTGTGCGATAGAAATTGTTTTTGACAGATGATCCGTGAATACCAGACCCAGCCTTCGACAAATAATCGGAAGTTTTCTCACCTAAATTTTTTCAGTGAGAATCATTGTCGACAATTTTGCCATGGATTTTTAATGGATTATTTATTAATATAATATGATAAAAATAATTTAGTACGGACAAATGTTACTTTATTAATTTATGTTTAGCGAAATGTCATTGTAAATATAGTCTGTGACACTAGTAATAATAATAATAACACAATACAATTGTTGTTGAAATTGTTTTGCTGTTGTTGTCCGTTTTTGTTGTTATGCTATTATTATTATTTTTTTTTGCTTTGTGTTGTTTATGGATGTTTTCTGTTGTTTATTGTTGATTATGGTTGTTTCTTGTGGTTTTTTGTTGTTTTTATTGTTTATTGTTGTTTCTTGTTGTATTTTATTTTTTCTTGTTGTTTATTGTTGTTTTTTGTTGTTTCTTGTTGTATTTTGTTTTTCTTGTTGTTTATTGTTGTTTTTTGTTGTTTTTGTTGTTATTTGTGATTTCTTGTTGTTTTTTGTTGTTTCTTGTTGTTATTGTTGTTTTTTGTTGTTTTTTGTTGTTTTTTTGTTTTTTCTTGTTGTATTTTGTTTTTTCTTGTTGTTTTTTGTTGTTTTTGTTGTTATTTGTGGTTTCTTGTTGTTTCTTGTTGTTTTTTGTTGTTTCTTGTTATTGTTGTTTTTTGTGGTTTTTGTTGTTTTTGTTGTTTTATGTTGTTTTTTGTTGTTTCTTGTTGTAATTGTTGTTTTTTGTTGTTTCTTGTTGTAATTGTTGTTTTTTTAAGGTTTTTTGTTGTTTATGTTGTTTTTTGTTGTTGTTTTGTTGTTTCTTGTAGGTTTTTGTTGTTAACAACAATAAACAAGAAAAAACAACAAAAAACAACAAAAAACCTTAAAAAAACAACAATTACAACAAGAAACAACAAAAAACAACAAGAAAAAACAAAATACAACAAGAAACAACAAAAAACAACATAAAACAACAAAAACAACAAAAAACAACAAAAAACAACAAAAAACAACAAAAACAACAATAAACAACAAAAAACAACAAGAAACAACAAGAAACAACAAAAAACAACAAGAAACCACAAATAACAACAAAAACAACAAAAAACAACAAAAAACAACAAAAAACAACAAAAACAACAATAAACAACAAAAAACAACAAGAAACAACAAGAAACAACAAAAAACAACAAGAAACCACAAATAACAACAAAAACAACAAAAAACAACAATAAACAAGAAAAAACAAAATACAACAAGAAACAACAAAAAACAACAAGAAACAACAAAAAACAACAAAAACAACAATAAACAACAAGTAAAAAACAAAATACAACAAGAAACAACAAAAAACAACAAGAAACAACAAGAAACCACAAAAAAACACAAAAACAACAATAAACAACAAGAAAAAACAAAATACAACAAGAAACAACAAGAAACCACAAGAAACAACAAGAAACAACAATAAACAACAAGAAAAAACAAAATACAACAAGAAACAACAAGAAACCACAAAAAACAACAAAAACAACAAAAAACAACAATAAACAACAAGAAAAAACAAAATACAACAAGAAACAACAAAAAACAACAAGAAACAACAAAAAACAACAAAAACAACAAGAAACAACAAAAAACAAAGCAACACCAACAAAACTAAAAAACAGCACATCAACAAAAAAATAATATACCTACCTACACCAATCTACTTAATTGAACAGAAGAAGGAAACAAATACGTAACCGGAAGTAAATATAAAATTAATCAAAAAAGGAAAGAGAAATATGAAATAGTTCTTCCGGGTATGATGACTTTCCATTACTTACTATCGAATTCTGACTCCAGCTACCAATGCATTCAACTCGTTAGTAATACTTTCGACTTTACGCACGGAAACTTGAGCTAGGGGTAGAAGAGTTTGTTTGTTTGAACGCGCTAATCTCAGGAACTACTGGTGCGAATTGAATAATTCTTTTTGTGTTTAATAGACCATTTATCTAGAAAGGCTTTAGGCTATATAACATCACGCAACTAATAGGAGCGAAGAAACCATGGAAAATGTGGAAAAAATGGGGAAAATTATTTATCTTTGAGGGCTTCCGTTAATAACTATTCCACGCGGACGAAGTCGCTGGCACAGCTAGTTATTTATAATAATGATAATAATAATAGTATGTCTTTATTGCACACCAACATGAAAGAAATACATGAAAGGATAAATTTATGATGACGTACATATGGGCGGCCTTATCGCCTTAAGCGATTTCTTCCAGGCAACCTTTGGATGGACACGATTAGCTGAGAAGAAAAGGGTCAGAGGTGTACTAAAACAAATATAAGGAATTTATAAATACATACAAAAAAAAAATATATTGAGTATTGATTAAAAAATTATATTAAAAATTTATATTGAGTCTGGTCGTTTTTCTATGTATAATATACATAGATGTATGTACTTATAAAAGAAACGTAAGTATTTACTAGGCTCACATAACCACACAGAAAACACATGATTACGATTAAAATATTTTAAAGGAACTGATCAATTCTGTAAAATTGGCCAGTTCCTTTGAAATATTATTCCGGTTTCTTTAGCTGGCACATTCAAAGAGAGGCATTTGCCCAGCAGTGGGATAGAGAAGGATGGGGTTAATGATGATGATGATGGTAAATTCTGTTCATTTTATTATGTTTG
Source organism: Macaria notata (assembly GCA_927399415.1). Lineage (NCBI taxonomy): Eukaryota > Metazoa > Arthropoda > Insecta > Lepidoptera > Geometridae > Macaria > Macaria notata. The sequence goes on from OV656752.1 coordinate 6,832,673, forward strand.
TGCGCTTTTAATGATCCAAAACATAAATAAATAAATAAAATAAATATTCCGGGACATTGCACACAGCGTCATCTAGCCCCACACTAAGCAAACGCTTGTGTCGTGGGTACTAGATAACGGATATAATACTTATATACTTCTCTTTTTGTAAATACATACTTATTATACATACAAACAACCAGACTCAACACAAGAAATTATACATTTTTAAAATGCATAAATACTTGTGTCAGGCGGGAATCGAACCCGCAACCCCTAGATTAGAAGGCAGAGCCACTACCAACTAAGCTAACAGGCCAGTCAACAGCAATAAAGGTTTAGTAAGTTAAATTGAAACAACTAATTATATATTATAACCAAAACTCTCAATTTTGCAATTGAACATGAACATGAACATAGGTACCGCACCCAGCCAGGACAAGCCTGCTCCGGTCAAACCGGCATACCGGGGGGCACGAGGTTGTGGAGCGTGGTTTTGTGCTAACGCTCCGGGATGGTAGTCGACCGGCTATGCAGCCAGACGCCGATTTGGAGAAGGTTGTTATTAAGGATAGGGATAAGCGTTAGTAAAAAATGGTGTTCGTTGATTATTGAGTTGACCCATCTTGGGGTTTGTTAGTGTTTGGCTTTGCAAGAGCTATCTTAACACGTTCGCTGTGTAATTTTCGTCCTATTGTGAGTAATCATAACCGCGTCGGGTGTAGTAGGTGGATCTTAAATGTGGGTCGAATAGATCCTATGTCGCTAAGGGATTGTTCTTGTGTCATCTGACGGCCTTTCCTGGGGTATGGTTGGTGCCTGCCTGTTGGTATGTCGTTCTGCTTCCTCATCAGATTCGCTGTCAGTTTCTGCCATCTTATAGATCTCCTTGGCAGCTCTTATAAAGTCTCCTTTGTTTTTCGCCATGTCCTGCCAGTCAGATGTTTTCCTGGGGTAGTAGTCCATATCATGAGATAAAGAATCCTTCCACGTATAGTTAGGTCTACCCACTTTAAGGTCTTCCGTTGCTTCGATCTCTTGCAAACGGCGCCGGCACTCTTTAAGTGTATTTCTAGCCTCTATATCTTGAGGGTGATGCTTATAATGGAACTTCGCCTTCTGTAGGTTTGTGATTGCCTCTTCTCTAGCCTTAGAGTACCTTCTTTCATGTTTGATAGTTTTATTGGCCGCCATCTTCATGACGTTTGTTATCACTTCCCCGATAGCGGCTCTTTTCGGTTTTCGCCGTTCCTGCTCTTTTTGGTTTCCTCTAATAAAGTTTCTTGGTATATTTTTTTTTTCGAGTGGTGGTACTTTGAAGCATTTCGTAGTTTAGGGTTTTGTAGTCAAACTCGTTCGCAACGTTGGCCCGGGTTAGTCTTATTGGAGGTCTTGTAGAGTCCCTATTGGAATTTAACGTGAGGGCTGGGCGACCTAACTTTGAACAAAAACGCGCCATGCTATCAAAATACGTTCGCAGCGTACGTTCGTAACCTACGCGCAAGCCAAATTTACGGTTCATATTTCACTGCATACAGTTCGAGTCTCTCAAAGTTATCATGGTTGCCATTAGGAATGTAGATTTAGTACAATAATAAAATTGTATTATTTTAGTGTTTATACTTAATCAACAGTGAATTATATTTCGATAAATTAATACTTTATCAGTAATTATTTTTTATGTGTTATTATAACAAAATATGTATTTACATTTTTTTTTCTAAAATGTTTACTTAATTAATCCTGTTTTTCTCGAATTCAACTATAAATTGCTTATTTAATTAGCTAGATATAGTTACCTACTGATACAATACAAACAAATTTTTCATACTTTGGCGAGTGATGTGCCGTTTGACCCACGACTGTCGAGCGTACTTTACTGTGCCCTCCGCTTGCTGCGTGTTCGGAACAGGGAGATAGGTTTCTATTGTATTATTTATTCTGTGGTGAGGGGCTTCAGGTTTCCCCATATGATTCTATGCTCAGATAGGATTGTTTTTTCACCTTTGATGTAATTAAAAATCTGGTTGTTTTTGGCATCTGTCATTATGTGGTATATTTGCGATGTTTTGTTTCCCGACGTCCAAGTCAGTTTACAGCTCCGCCGGCCGAATGATGTGTCCAATCGGAGATTTTCCCGTTTCGTTACTTGTTTGGTGTGAGAGATTTTTGCCTATTTGATTTTTATCGCGAAGTTCGTGTGTATCTGTGAGTCCTATGTGGGCGTTGAAGTCACCTAGTATGATTGTTATTGAGTTTCTTGGTTTGTTCTTGGTCAATTGTAGTAGCCGAGTCGCGTCGTTTGCTGCTGATGACGTTGAATTGGACCTGTGCGTTGTAGTGATGAATAGAAAGGCTCCACTGCTTGTATCTATTGATGCAACCATATTGTTTGTGTTTGCTTTAGTCCAGTTCAGCCTTAGGCCGCTGCTTTTTCTTATGAGAATAGCTTGGCCTCTTCTGTTGTTGTTTCCGCTTAGGTGCCACGTATAGTGACTAGATTCGTAGGTCCCGGATTTTAAGTGAGTTTCCTGTAGGCAGGCAATATGGATAGATTTTCCGTCTAGAAACTCGTCGATCTCTCGTTTTTTAGTCAACGTTGCGGCGCCTCTAACATTCCATGTGGCAATGTTTATGTTTTCATTTACTACCTGTTTTTGTTGTTTGGTGTGGTCTGGGGCGGGCAAGTCTGTATCCGGACTCATCTGGTATTCTCCTCTGGGGTGCTAGTTCCAAGAGTTAGACTACGGTCATTTTGCGTGGTGCTTGTACTTATTACTCCTAGGTGATTTTCAAAGCAATCAAAGTGGTTCCCCGTAAATATTAGACCTATGCTACCTGCGGTGTCGTTTGGTGCCTTAGGAGAGAAACATACTGTTTCTTGTAGCGGGGTTTTTTTGAGAGATTTTGACGTTAATACTATAATATTCCGCTGCCGCTATAAGTATGTCTGTGCCGCCCCATGTGCCATCTTGGTATTGTGATAGAATGTAGTTCCTGATTTGTTCGCTTTGTGCTGAACTATCTAGATTACTTCTGTTCGCTAGGTACATTTGTGGATCGTTTTGGTTTTCCTCAACGTGGCGTGCGAGGTCTCGTCGAATGTGTTGGTGGTCAAAGGTTAGGCCTTACAAGTCGTTAATTTGGTGGGCTATAAGCGCGATACAAGCAGTTGCCGTTTCCTTGTATTTTTACGATAGGGTCCCTATTTCCATATCGGCTTTGTGCCTTACCGTGGCGGTATCGCAGAGGACGGGTTGTCGTGGCTAGCTCGTGATATCTTTCAGGTAATATTACTTATTAGTTAACTGGTATATCATGCACTATACTAGTTCCCCTTTGCCTTTAACGGAAAAGGGGAGTAAGTAGCACTCGAGTGAGTACTTGGGTCTCGTCTAACAACTCTAAGTACGAGTCATTTGCTAGGTGTTTGTTAGGATACTTGCACTTAATACCTGCTGTTTTTTCCTAGGCTATCTATGGGGTCTTTACGAACCCTTCTGTCCGGCGGCAGGCGAAGGGCTTTTAGTTCTAGCGTGGTGTCCAAGTAAGTTAGGGTTAATTATTTGGAATAAGTCTATTAATTACGCTTTTTGTACTATGTAAGTGTGTTATGTGTATAAAACAAACGTCTGGGCTTTATTGTACATAGAAAAAATGACTACAATTAGAAGTAAATTTTGAGCTATGTTTAACAAAGGATGACCCACCCGACAATAGGGCCTCGCAGCTTAGCGGGTGATTTTAAGAAAGGTTTTTTTTGGTTGTATTGTTAATGGTCTGATTTATTGCTTAGTTTTACGTGTCGGTATTTGTTTTGGGAATGGATAAAGTAATATTTCACGCGCCTTTTTAAAACCTTAAGTTATTGTCCAAACGGGCCTGCAGATGTGCGTAGTTTTTACTCGTATTTAGGCTTTTGTGTTTGCCTTGGGAAAGTAGATTGTCTGTGTATTCGCATACGTTACGAGTAATTACGTCCGTGGCATGGGATCGCGTGATCTAGTCTACCCTTGTAAATTTAGCAGGTTTTTACTGCAGTTTGTGTAAATATGTATTTTGAAATCGGATAAGCTAGTTACGCGTAGGTTTGATCTATAAGTAACCGATGTGACCGTACGGTGTTGGTTGCTGGTATGGGCTACTTGAAAACAGACTTGTCCCTCGTGGCAGACGTCTAGACAATATCCTAGGATATTGAGGAAGGAGAAACCGAAGAAAAGGGGTTTAGACCACGTGTGGCTAATATGGAACAAGCTCACCGAGTTTTCCTTTTGTTGGAGTGGGTTTCCCCGCGCTGGGCGCTGGTACCGGTGGTCTCTGATGGCGGGTCACGTACACTGGTTGTCACTCACTGATACATGTAAAGATTATAAACACGCGTTGCACGGCCCTTGATTATAGTCACTTTTCGCGGGGCCAGGGAATTGACCTAAGCTAAGAACCGTCAGCTTTGCTCGCAGCCATTACGCTAGCCGCTGGCAGATGTTGTGCCTATTGTTTACTGGATCAATTGTATTGACGAGGCTCTATTGACCGTTCCCGAAAGCGACCGCTCGTCACGGCGTCCAAGACGAGACTCCCAAAACTCTCAATTTTGCAATTATAATAATATTTGTGATAAACCGTATAATTTAACATAATACACTACATACATACACACTAGGAAAAAAACTAAACATACTACTTCCTACAAAGTAATATTAATCGAAATATAATAGTTATTAATATGATAGTAGGTAAGTAGTTTTAAAACATTATTGTACTTACATAATATTTACATTTATCGAAGTTACAGACATTGTAAACATTATACAATTTATTATGAAAACATATACACAATACGAATTGTGTATAGCAAGCAATACAAGGTGAGATATATCACAATGTAGATTTAAATATTATATATGTTATCTAATTCCCATGACTCATTATGCAATAAATGCTTTGACTTTGACTTTGACTCAAGCGTTTGTTTAGTATGGGACTAGATGGCGCTGCGTGGAACGTTTTAATGATTAATTTCTCTCTCTTTGAGAGGCATCTCCACATAACTGAGGGTCGTGACTCCCCTGCAGAATTAGTTAATTAGGGGAGTTTTCTTGGGCAGATACATCGTGGTGGGCGCCCAAGTCCTTCCACACTAATTAATCATTTAAATACTCTAAATTGAAGTAAATTGCTTAACGTTTGCCATGAGTAGTTGATACATCGTCCCTTTTTCGATTTTAAAACGCATTTTTGTGTTTAAGAGACTTTGTGAAAACAATGATTTATATAATTGAATCCAAACTTCTTCTTATTATATTAGAGTTGGCAACTCTGGAGTCAAGAGTTTATCTAACTGCTCTAAGGACTTCATAAAATATATACTTTTTTTTACTAAATATATAAAACTCAAAGGACTGATTGGCATAGTGATCTACCAACGCACAGCCCAAACCATTGGACGGATTGGGCTGAAATTTGACAAGTGGTAGATGTTATGACGTATGTAGGCAGGATTAATAGAAATGCTACTTTTAAAGGCGTGTAATAGGTGATGCAACTTCTTAATGAGAAAGCACCAACTATCTATACTAACATTATAAAGCTGAAGAGTTTGTTTGTTTGTTTGAACGCGCTAATCTCAGGAACTACTGGTGCGAATTGAAAAATTATTTTTGTGTTGGATAGACCAGTTATCAAGAAAGGCTTTAGGCTATATTACATCACGCTGCAACTAATAGGAGCGAAGAAACAATGGAAAAAAACGGGGAAAATTATTCATCTTTGAGAGCTTCCGTTGCATGCGCTGCGAAAACGGTTGAAGATATCAAAAAAATGTGTATGAAAGAATTATTTCTCTTGAAATAATCTAACAAAATGTCTGCAACAGTATATGTCTATGTTTGGTTAACTCACTAGAACCGTTTTTATGGTAATAACTACTCCACGCGGACGAAGTCGCGCGCATCAGCTAGTTATATAATAAAATCAATACATATGTACTTTTGTTCAAACGAATCATTTTAGTTTATGTGGTAGAAACCATTTTCAAATTTTCGTCATCCGAACCGCCGCCGTAGGCAACAAACGCTTCAATGATGTTATATATTATATAACAATAATGATACATTACATAATGGCTTCCATTATTATGCATAAGGTCGTTGAATACAGCCTTGACTTCAGAGGTCAGTGCCAAAAGAATCTTCGCTTAGAATGTTCTGTAGATGTTTCTAGATATATTTTCGATAGCAAAATTTTATTACCTAATACATTTATAACTATAAGCGGTCCTAATTGATTAAAAGAAATAGCTAACATTAATTACATAATTGTTAACGTAAAATAATGTTTTATTTAATTAAACATTTTCAACATATTGGATCTATCTTGTTTTTCATAAAAACACAAAGTTATAGTTAAAAAAATATATTTTGTTGTTTTATAAATGTGTAAGATGCATTTAAGCAATTAATATATGCAGCAATTGATTCATTTCTATTTTTTAAAGCTGATCTTCTTCTTCTTGTCGAATGAGAGTGGCCAACTCTGGTGTCGAGAGTTTATCAAGCCGCCCTGAGGGCCTCCGACATGGCTTAACGACTGCCGTACTACACAAACCGCCGGGACCTTCCATTTATCGTGTCATCCGACTCACGGAAGCGCCCAAAATGGAATGATAATTTTCGGTCACACATCCAAGGACTGACTGCGTCGACCTTTGTTTAACATTGGTAATCGCATGCGATTGCCTCCGCTAGCTGAGCTACGGTCTCTTCGAAGGCAGATTAAATAGTTTTTCAATGTGTTTTACTGAGTGCTCATGCTGACTCATATGAGTAATATACTAGACTAGTGGGTGCTTGGTGCTTCGCTCGCATTAAGAAGTGAAACTTGCATTATTACTATTTCACCTATTTCACCCCTTTAAAAGTGGCATTTCCAAAAATCCTTTCTTAGCGGATGCCTACGTCATAACAGCTACCTGCATGTTTGGGTTGTGCGTTGATATATCAATGTGTCAGTTAGTCAGTCGCCTTTGAGTTTTATATATTTAGAACTAGCAATGTGATAAAATAAATCGACGACAAATTAAGGCGAAGTGCCCTTTCTTAGCCGTCTTTCAGAGTCCATACTTACATGCCTGCTCCTGAAACAGGTTTTCATTAAACATTCGTTGCTCCCTTAGTTGTAATATACTTAATTTACTCTTATGAGTAATATACAACCAGTAGCAATTTGAAAAATAAATCGACGACAAACTATGACAAAGTTTTCATTCTTTTTCAGTGTCCGTACTTACTCTGGAAATGCTCCTAAAAATAGATTTTGATGAAACTTTCTTTGTTCTCTAAGTTAAAACACAACTAATCTAGTACAGCTGAACCAGATAAACAATTTATTTGTGAACAAAACATTACATGTTAGGAAATATCATAATGTACATAACTTAAGTACATTAGATACAATATAAAATTAAATAATCTATAACTACTATTTCACTAGATCTCTACCACTTACTACGTAGGTCGTTTTTTTGCAAAACAACCACATCTATATCACTTATAGTTTTTGATAAAGGTTTTGCTGCGGTTGTACGAATACTTGGATCCGGCGAAAGTTACGCACAATATTTACTTGTGTTTTAATGGCCATGTTCACAAGCACCAAGTAAACACACAGGAAGAGGTTGCTAGTATCATAAACAACAACTTGTTTCAAAGCCATGTCAGAGGTTATTAGGGCTTGATAAACTCTCTACACCAGACACCAGAGTTGGTCACACTGATTAAATACAAAGAATTTTTTGAAGATTTTTGAGAATCTGTTTAACAAAGAAAATAAAAGAAAAAAGTGTTCCCTATTATATAAGCTTATCTCCCCTTAATCCATTTTCAATAATTTGAATGTGGATACTCAAAAAAACTGTTTTCGAAGTTTGAACATGCCTAAAAGGTGAATTGAGATAATACGTTCTTCAAATTACGGGTCGACGGCCAGTCGGACGTCCCAAGTACCGCTGGAAGGACCAGATAGAGGAGGATCTGCAACAGCTCCATGCTACCGAGTGGCGGGAGATGGCGCAGAACCGAGAGGAGTAGCGTCTCCACGTGTCGGAGGCCAGGATCTACTTTGGGTCGCAGCGCCATTTTACGTAAGTACGTACTTAAAATTTCCGAAATAATTGTAAGCATACCTACATGAATTAAATATTGCAAACTTGCTAAAACCTTGTTATAATGATGTGTGGGAAAATTAGTTATACCTATTCCGTATATATATCTAATCTTAATAAATCTTTTAACACAGCCAAAAACTAATTAAAATAATTATCTGTTAAAATACATCCGCATTCAAGTTTTCCAAGACGCTCCTTAACGCCTTCCATAGTTTAATAGCAACCAGCATAAAGAGAATAAATAACTTCATAAACATAGGCGTTAAGAAATATATTGTAAAACTGATTTCGAACCGAATTTTCAAATGTGAGTTTAATTGTGAAAGAAATAATCTTAAAGTTTCAAAAGCTAAATTGCAAATGATAATTATGGGCCTTAACTCAACCATGCGACCATAAATTTTAGGAACTCTGCTTATATATCTATTAAAATCTTCTGCTAAGACTTCTTATCGTAGAATAATAAAATAGGTATACATAAAAAAGGTAGATTATGAATTATATTAGTTGTAAGGTCTTGTTTGTACGCCTACATTTAAACCTGTAATTTTGTAAGTAAATATTTTTTCTTTCTTTATGTCTTATAAACACTGATTAAGGTTTTTTTAGTTAGTATTGTAAAGTTAAAAACAAATTAACATAAGTACTTATTAAAAACTTTCAGCCGCAAGACCATTCATTTATAGAGTTCAACAATAACAGAAATATACCAAAAAAAAAACTTTTTCGCAAAACTTGTTTCAAGTATGTATTTTTACGAGAATCAAACGCATGATACATCTTCACTTTCCCACCATTTTGCGTTCCATTTAAAAACCAGTTCATATTTATACATATATATAAAACTCAAAGGTGACTGACTGATATAGTGATCTATCAACGCACAGTCCAAACCACTGGACGGATCGGGCTGAAATTTGAAATGAAGGTAGATGTTATGACGTAGGCATCCGCTAAGAAAAGATTTTTGAAAATGCCACTTTTAAAGGGGTGAAATAGGGGATGCAAGTTTTTCTTCTTAATGCGAGCGAAGCCGCGAGCACCTACTAGTTACAAATAAACACAATGATTCAATTAATTAAGTTAAATCAGCACCTGCCTGGTGTATAGTTACTTAAAAATTCGTTCCGTCATTTATCGTAATTTCAAAACTTTATTACTTTCCCTTTTTTGATTTACATAAAATCATAAACAAGTTGAAGAATTTTGAATACAAAGTACCTACAGACATACCTAGTGAATTATCAATTTTCTGGAAAATAATTATGTAACCTCAAGAGTAACAACATGGCTAACTAATTGACTTTAGTCTTATTTTCTTTATATACATATATAGCATAGAATGACAGTACTTACCTAGATTTATTTAAGTTGACACATCGTTTGATTACATACCTATTATATTTGACATGATTTGATGATATTATGTTTGACATGATTTTAATGACAAAATATTTCATTATTTTATTAATTAAACTAATATTATTAATTGTAACTAATATTTTTTTTAAACTAAATGTTATAAATTCAATTTGACGAGATATTGTAATTTGTGTAGCATATTTTATGATATTAGTAGGTACTTTTATAATGTCTGTTTCAGTATCAATAAAGATTCTTTATCTTTATCTACTAACATCTATTTTCTTTTTATAATATAGTCATAGAAATATTGTTGTGGTTAATTTACCATAACTTAAAGTTATCTGTGCTAAATTCCAAACTTTTCCGAACATCCCAATAGTTTAAAAAGAGGTTCAAATTAGTTAAATAAGTTGTCCGGAAGTTTGTTATCACTTCGAGTTGAAGTAGTAGACTATTTATATCGTTAATTTTAAGTATATTTGTACACCCACCTATTTATAAATCTAAATCCTGTCCATCCAATGGTTGCCTAGAAGAAATCTCCTGAGGCGATAAGGCCGCCCAGTGTACATTAAATTAGTTATTAAGTTTCTTTAAGATTTTATACTATTTATCTACTTTGTTCATTATAAGCTGTATGCAAAGTATTATTTTTTTCTGGTAAAGAACAGAGCAACTGGTCTGTGATAATCCGTGATACTATTTTAATAATATTTTTGTAACTTATATAAGTACATTTTTTTATATGGTCAGACCAACTTTATGTGGCCAAAGGTAAAGTAGGTACCTACTTGTACCTACTTATACCTACCTATAGTTATACAGATGATTACCAATTCAAACAACTATAGAAACCAGTATAGAGTAACCAATCCGCCCACTTGACTCTAGGGCCGGCCCCTTGACGCATAATCTCTCTTGACTTCCTTAAAAGTTCACCCAAGACCCCAATTATTCAGCAAGTGTGTAACCTAAGAAAACCTGTTACAAAAGAAAGTGGCTATAAACTCATTCATTGACTCGCCGCGCGCAGTGCTACCTCGACCTTCACGGCATAAGCACCTCTTTGGAGAAAAAAGAAAGTCAAACGTCAAAACTGAAACGTCAAAAAATTCCCGCCAAAAGTTTTTATTCATTTAAAAATAGGAAGAGTTTTTATTCGAATGTTTTGAATCGACCGACAATGTTGTCGAAAAAGTTCGTTATACCGATTTTGTTTTTGCTAATCAATGGCGGGGTGGAGAGTGCGAGTATTTTTGAGACTTCTTACGAATATGTAGTTAATTTCGGTAAAAGTATAGCGCCCAGTTTCATGTCGATCTTGGACTGCATGGGAGAGGCGCAGGCGTGGGAGTGTGCTAAAGAGAAGGCGGGGAAGATGCTCGACGGATGGGATGAGGAGGTCGAAAAGGAACGAAGGAGTTGGCGAGGTTAGTATTTAACCTATTTGATGCTTATTTTTTATTACATAGTGATTTTTCAATATTTTTAACAATAAAACCTTTTTTTTATTTTTTTTGTCAAATATTTTATTTTAAGCGTACACTAGTGACTGTATGTAGATATAATTAGAATTGAATAAAGATTTTTTTAAATTGAATTGATAGAAACTAAACGATTATTCAAAAAATACTACGTGCGCTAATTTAATTCCGCAATCAATGAACTTATTCGGACAGTATTATTTCAGTTCCAGCTCATATTTATATTTTTAAATATATATGTAGTACTTAGGTATTTCTGTGTATAAAATAAATTATTGCCGTATCATTTACTTTTCTGCAATCAAATACAAACTAAGTAAATAATTGTATAAACTTTCGTCAAAATTAGACTACGAGCGCGTTGATGTCTTCTGTTTGACAAATTTTAACTGCTTTATTTTATTAGTACATATTTTTATTTATTTAGATACCAGCTCCTTAACCTCTTTGTTTTGGGTTATTTATTACATTTATTTTATTTTCAGGACCATAAGAGTCCCACTTACAGCATATTAAAAAACGTTAATTTGTCGCTCCGTTGCAAAGACGGATATTTAAGTATAACAGCAAAAAACCAACGTATGTAACTACTTTCTTTTTCATTTAAATAATGACTAGCTAATAAAATCTCCTGACACGTAACTAGCTTAATCTAATAAAAATAAATGTAACATTTACTCGAACAAAAACACAAAATTTCTAATTAACATAATCTTGTTTGGTCAAAACATGTATTTTTTTGCAATCGCAATGGCATTACCAAACCCGCTACACTTTGCAATAAACGTAAACGTGAAATTAACAAGATATAAAATTTCTCCGACGCCATTTTGTAATCAGGATGTCAAGTGTTACGCATTGTGAATAAATATTGAAACACTTTCACTGGTCACCTTGAGGTGAGACATTTTCGATATGTGTAAAATATCTATACATATTAATAGTAGGTGCTCGCGGCTTCGCTCGCATTAAGAAGTAAAACTTTCATCCCCTATTTCACCCCTTTAAAAGTGGCATTTCCAAAAATCCTTTCTTAGCGGACGGCTACGTCATAATATTTACCTCCAATTTAAATTTCAGCCCAACCCGTCCAGTGGTTTGGGCTGTGCGTTGATAGATCACTATGTCAGTCAGTCAGTCACCTTTGTGAGTTTATATATTTAGATAAAACGAAAGAGAGTCAAAAATCTGTACTAAAGATATTCGATTTTTTTTGTATATACATACTTTGTCGATAACTGAACACGTTTCAGCAGGTTTTAGAATTTTTGTCTGTTTATTCAAAGAGACATCACGCAAAAACGGCTGGATTGATTATCACGAGTTTTGTTATGTTAATAGTTTAAAGTTTTAGGAGTGTCATAGGCTACTTTTTATCCCAAAATAATGCGAGCAAAGCCACGGGTATCCACAAGTTGTTAAATATTAGATAAACACTTTCACTGGTCACAGTGCAGTGAGACGTCAATAAACGTCAAGTAAGTGAGGGCTAATTTTTGCGACCAAGTGTTGCTTATTATCACATTTGGATCTCACACTTGTGCTTTTCTTTACGTTGAAAGGAAAAGTGGTGAAATTTTCACTTGCAATTTGGTGTAGTTTTTATCTTATTGCAAAAGAAAGCTATGCTGTTTTTAAATGTTTTCTCAACAACGTATAAACATTGCCATCCAGCGTGGTGATGCGGCCAGTATGCTGGGCACGCTGCTCTCTAGCAGTGGGCTGGAGCACTTAGATTATCTTTAGGCTTTTCTAAAGATTTTATAAGTGCCCCTTTTTATGTTATAGTTAGAAGTAGTATGTTTAGTTTTTCTTCCCTTGTTTTTATATTTTATTTTTCTCAACTAAGATTTAAGAAGTCTGTCTACACTGATATTACCTCTTTGAGTCGTATTTCTAATGACTTCCGAGGGTTCTCCAAGAGTTCTATTGGGCTAATATCTCGTGATTAATTAATCCTAAAAGGAATCGATCAAGTGTAAAAAGTCTAGACTACTTAGTATGCAGCATAAAACATTAAAATACAAAAAAACTTTCAGGTGACTCTTAAAAACTCGTCTACGTTGGTAGGTGTACTAAGCCCTGTACTAGATGTCACAAAGAATTCTGTGTTACTGGGCTATAGTATCCTTAATAATATATACATAAAAATAAAATAAAGAAATATTCCGGTACATTGCACACAGCGCCATCTAGCCCCTTAATAAGCAAACGCTTGTGTCGTGGGTACTGTTTAAGCTAAGGATTTTTCTATTTCAATACAAAACTCTAATCAAATCTGTTAAGTCATTGTATGTACCTACTAGCGGGTGCTCGCGGCTTCGCTCGCATTAAGACTTTTACATGTTTCTTTCCTAGCGATCTTTACTAAGGTTGCCTGGAAGAGATCGCTCTACGCGATAAGACCGCCCAATGTACCTAGGTTAAGTATTTTTACTATAAATTGTTTCTGTATTTTGTTTTCTGGTGTACAATAAAGTTATATTGATTGATTGATTGATTGATTAAGAAGTAAAACTTGCATCCCCTATTTCACCCCTTTAAAAGTGGCATTTCCAAAAATCCTTTCTTAGCGGATGCCTACGTTATAACATCTACCTTCATTCCAAATCTCAGGCCAATCCGTCCAGTGGTTTGGGCTGTACGTTGATAGATCACTATATCAGTCAGTCAGTCAGTCAGTCAGTCACCTTTGAGTTTTATAAATATAGAAGAAGAAGATAGAAGATACACAAATACTCACTAACTTCCGCCTTTATAATGTATAAGTCATAGAATACCACTATTAAAACCCGGATTAAAGTAATCTACAACATTCTATTACAAACATAACTTTCTATTTTAATCTCTTACGAGTGTATGTGTTGTATATTATTATGATTAAACCAGGGATTAAAGTGTTGTCTAAGTATTTAATACCACACAATATAATCTAAATGTCTTACTAAGAAAATTGAACTATCATGAGAAGGATAAAGAAATGTGACATTTATTTCAATGGTATAAGATACTTATAAAGTAAATACTTTGTGATATAAATGGAAAGATTTAATCTGTGAATTTTCTCGAGAAGGCATATTTTATTAGTGATATTATATACTTCGGCGAAAGTTGGTACATCAATGTCATACATGTTTCTGTGAAAACTATGTTTGTATGTATGTTTATAATAAGGTTTGATTCTTAAAGAATATGTTTTATTTAGAAATATATAAAAATAAAGCAATACAAATATTGCATTTAATAAAACAAATAACATTTACAGAGAGAAAGAAAAAAAAGGTAAAGATACTACGAATTACTTATGAAGAACATTTGTGTATATGAGTGAAATGAGTCACTAAAACAAATCTACTAAACAAAAATATTCCGTATATAAAAATCAATATACATACTCGTAATTATAATATACAATTAACAATACTAAAATAATGTCTAGATAATAATAATATTAACCTGTCAAATTTTATTAACAGTTATGTCACATAAATAATACAATTATATAATACATATATACAAAATATACCTTGAATAATTAAAAAGACCTATTTTATTTAAGTGTTCATTTTATTACTGAACTGAAACAACTTTTTATAACATGTTCAAACAAAACCTTATGGGTATAATATTGTGGACTGATTTATTTTACACAGATTTTTTTCATAAGAAAATAACAGGAATATAACCGAGTAGCACGACTAGTAGTACATAATCGCAATTCATACAGAGAAATTGTAATCAGTTAATCAGCTTTGTATGAATTGAAATATCACTTTCAATTTTCCCATAATTGTTATACTATGGTAGGCTATTATTTATGGAAAGTTCACTTCTTTTTTAATTCCACTTATACGTGTTGATCGATAAAATGGCAGTGATTGCTATGATTTTATGTGGTTATTATTGGAAGGTAGATTTTTTTATTTCTATGTGAATTTAAGTAGTCAAGTTTTATGGTAAGTATGTTATTTTTGTTTTCATTTGACCATAATTTGCCTCATGGTGAAATTTGATGGGTTGTACCATTCAACTACACTTTAGAGACTTGTATAATTTATCTTGTGTTATTTTTTTAACAAGGAATGGGTTTGCACTTGACCGTAATTCGCCTGATGGTAAGCAATTATTACGGTCTAAGATGGAGCGTGCTTAGTGCTTACCCAGTAAGAACCGATTCACTCTCGCTTTGAAGATCGCAAGATTATATTCCGCGGGGAACAGGGAGTCAGGCAGGGAGTTCCACAATTTAGCAGTACTCACTATAAAATGCTCACAATTACTAACTATTACTATATTTAATGACTTATTATATTTATAGCAATTATAGCAAAATAATGCATGTGGTGGCATGTAAAACTTGTTATATGTATATTAATTATATACCACTAGCAGAAGATAACAGCATTAATTCGGAATAAAAGTATCTATAAATTTATGTACATATAGTATCGGTCCCAAAATGGACAGATTCACAACATACTCGCAAATAACTGAACACGTTTCAGCAGTTTTAAGATATTTTGTCTGTTTATCTGTTCGTCTATTTATTTAAACACGCATCTCGCAAAAGAGGCTGAACGGATCATGATGATTTTTGCTATGATATCTTGAAAGTGACATAGGCTACTTTTTAATCTGAAATAATTAAAGGCAACCCGCAGGCGTCCACCAGTTCGTTATAATAATTAGGCTGAAGTATACACAGATCTCGTAAATTGCCACAGGAGATCTCAGGGCTGGCAGCTATTTTTCTCAACAATTGAGTCTTTGCATTCAAAGAGGAAATACTGCCAGCATCCTGGGATCCCGGCCGCACAGCGACAACATGGACGGTGTGCTGAACTTTTTGTAAATTATAGGTATCTGTTTTTTATAAGTTTTTCTGTATTTTAAGTCATTTTTTATATACTTGTGGTATATGTGTAAATATTACTTAGTTATTTTTGTAAATAAAGGACATACATATATTGTTTTGTGCGAACATACATAGGTTCAAAAAAAATAGTTTTGATTACGCGTTTGCATTGCGTAATCAAAACTATTTTTTTTGCATACAAACTCTAAACTACAAATATACATCTCTGGTAGGTCCAAATACCCACCTAGATCATCTAGTCTATCCTACATCGTATATGAGATATATCATAATAACACGCTACTGCTAAGCACGGTGCTTAAAGCAATTTAATGAGCACGCTTTAATAGCTATCCAGATCAACTTGTTATGCTTAGTTTACTTAATGTCCGGGGTTTATGTTTACGAGTGTGTTTTGTTTTATAACTTCGAGTATTTAATAAAAACAATTGTTTAATTATTATTATATTATTTTGTAGTTTTATGCGTAGTTGTTTCTGTAAGCCATGTTTCCAATAGGAGTTGGCTCCCGATCTACCTAACTCGGCAGAATACGGATTTATATATACTGCTGTCGGATATCAAACTGTCCAAGTTTTATTAAAATCAGTTCAGTATTTTTTATAGTAATTATTCCATGCATTTACAGTTAGGTACTTATTTTTTTTAAACTATTATAAATGACTAGCTGTGCCTGCGACTTCGTCCGCGTGGAATATTTATTTTGAGCATCATATTTACTTTTACAAACCTCTTCAGCTTTATAAATGGTAGCTGTTGCCCACGACTTGAACCGTTTTCGCAGCGCACGCAACGGAAGCCCTCAAAGATGAGAAAAGCCCTATCTGTTGCAGCGTGATGTCATATAGCCTAATAAAATATAAAGCCTTCCTCGATAAATGGTCTATTCAACACAAAAAGAATTTTTCAATTCGCAACAGTAGTTTCTTAGATAAGCGCGTTCAAACAAACAAACTCTTCAGCTTTATAATATTAGTATAGATTGAAGCTCTTGTGACTCAGGAAATGGTAGTCATCATCATCATCATTAACAGCCTTCTCTAACCAACTGCTGGGCATAGGCCTCTCTTTGAATGTGCCAGCTGCGTCGATCTTGTGCAGACCTCATCCATATAGAATGTTATTCATACGATTACCAAATCTAAGCAACTGCTTTGGGTTATCGGGCTCTAGCATGGCAATGACATTCACGGAAACATGTTCAAATACTAAGGTTCGCTTGACCGCTTTTTCGAGACGAAAGGACATCGTGGTAGGTTTTAGCACAGAATGCAAGTGTTAGTCGATAGTGAAGTCTCATTTTGTGAACTTATAAGTAATTCTTGGGGTGGTACGAAAACTATCAATCGTTGCACGAACTTAGGTACTTTACTTTTAGGTACTTACTAACCGACTTCAAAAAAGGAGGTTATCAGTTCTTCTGCATGTTATTTTTTGCGGGTTTTTTTCATTGAATTTGATATAGCTACTAAACTAAACTATCAGCCATGAGCCGACAACGCACTAAGCACGGTTTAACCGAGATGTGGTTAGATGGCGTTAAATTGTGCTAAAACACGGTTGCGGGTAGAAAGGTTGAAATCACATTATATCTGCTGATAAATATCTGATGTGCGAGTTTTTGTACATCCGGTTTTATTTATTTTTTTAACAGACACAAAGCTTCTCTAAAATTGACAAGCTGTTATTAATTAGTCTAAAATATAAAATAATCTATAAATTTATTGTAAAATAGGCATGTTGGGCGTGATGTATATATTTTTTTTTAAATAATTATGCATATCTTTTTCATGAAATGAAAAAAAAACTAAACATATAACAAACTAAACTTACAGGTACTTCTTAACAGGTACTTAATAAGAAATAAGTGCTGATTTAATTTTTTTCTTTTCATTATTATTCGAATCATTTTTTAATGTCTAGATACTATAGTTTTTAAGATTTAACTCGATGACAAACAGACACCTCAAAAAACTATTAAATTTTGGGCAATAGATAAACTTCATATAAACTAGTTATTAGCATATCTCTAACTAAATGTCTTAATATTTTATCTGATTACAAATTCCGTGGCAAAAAAGAAAGTTGCATGCCAAACTGCTATTGAAACTTATATCAAGTAATATAACTCAAATATATATATAATTTATCATATAAAAAGTAATAGGAAATTTACGTAAAAACTTATTGTTATTATATAGTTGAATAATTCAGATTTACTTTAGAAAGAAAGTTTATGCAAAATATGTATCGTAAAATTATGAATTATTATAAAATCTTCGCTTCCTATTTGTTTTAATTTGTAAATTAATTCATAATCGAATAGTTCCTATGTTAATTGTTATTTAATATGAATCGTTAAATATAATATGGGTTTTATACTTTTTATTACACTTACCATCCATTTTGATGCTATTTATTTATTTATTTTGCTTATTACAACATCAAAAAAATTGGGAGTAATAGTAGTTTATGCAACTGTCATATAATGAAGGGTATTAAAACACGAGTGTGAGTTTATGAAACGAGCGCAGCGAGTTTCATAATAGTAACGAGTGTTTTAATACCCGTGTTATATGCAGTTGCATAAACTACTTTATCTTCACTAATGCAATTAATCAAACAACAAGAGTAAAAGCTGACAATAGTTAATTTTTCATATAATTTTCTAGATTTTTCTGGCAAAAGATTGTGAGTTACTTTTGTTGCCAATTCTAGAATATCCGGAGGCGTACAAATATCATCGTCGCTATCCATTTTTAACTTTTAATTTGTATTTAAAAAACAAAACACATTGCGAAACATTAAACTCACGCGTACGTGTATTGTCACAGTAATTTTGCCGCCATTAAAATCTAACTATCTCTAAAGCGCGACCAACCTGATTGGCCCTGCAATCAGGTTGGTCGCGCTTTACCGATGTTATAATGAGCTTTACGATATCGATGTGGATATTATAGCATCATGTGAAATTGCTTAAATTGAGTGTTTTGTTGTCTGTACTATAACAGTAGTAATTATAAGTCAAGTATTGGAAACATAAGTAGAATGTTACAACATTAGTGTAGATAAAAAATCAAATACCATTTTTGCCCTCTTTTTCTGTTTAGTACCAAAATTTATGACAGAAAGTCGTATTTCTATTTCAATAATCATGATAAACAAACAATCTTATCTCTTATTCTTTTCTAGAAAATGACAAATGATGAATAAATAATGATAAATGCATATGTACTTAGTTGACCCTCTTTAGCATTATTAATGTCTTCTGTGAAAGGACCTGGGCGCCCACCACGATGTATCTGCCCAATAGAACTATTCAGCGGGGGAGTTCCGACCCTCAGTCATGAGGAAATACGACTCAAGAGAGCTTTCTGCTTAGTAACAAAAGCATCTGATATTTTTTCTAACTATCCTCCTTTCTTCCACAGAGGAAGCTGACGCCGAAGTCCGGTCTACTGGCAGGTCTCTAGAAGAGATGCCCTCGAAGCTTGGAGGTGACGTGGAACAGAGTCTTGGATCCTTGGTGGAGCTGGTCAACCAGGCACTGGCTAGGTAAGAGATTTACTCGTAAAAAAAGAGATTTAGATTTATTTTCTTTAGGCATTTCTAAAGATTTTCTAAGTGCCCCCATTTTTCCGCCGATTTCAAAAAAAGGAGAATAGAATAGAATAGAAAATTCTTTATTGCAACACACGATAATAATTAAAAAGAAAGAAGAAAAAAATACTTATACTAGTGCCACAAGTGGCGGCCTTATTGCTAAAAGCAATCAAGTCTTCTGAAAGTTTTTTTTTATGTTGTAGTTAGAAATAGTATTTCTAGTTTTTCTTCCCTTATTTTTATGTATTATTATTGTAAATAAAGATTATTTGGATATAGAGATTTAGTATGTTGCAACTTAGGCCACAATTTATGAAAATCGGTTCAGTTGTTTGTTTTTAAATGTATTTAATTATAGGTGTCATTCGAAAATAAATATCCTAATATCACAGCGCCATCTAGCCCCATACTAAGTTATCGCATGAATGGTAATCCAACTTGAAAACGTACTAATTTTCATGTCAAAACATGCTAGGAATCTAGTTTATAACTTTTTAATGTACACTAGCATATTTTATTATTAATTACTTATATGTGAAATAAAGACACTTTGAAATTGAAAAAATTGAAAAAGTAAACGCTTATGTCATCAAATGAAACAAACCTACTCACAAACTTTCGCTTTAATACCTAAAAACGTTTGAGTATTGTAATAGGATGTTCTACAAATATGGTTTGTGAATAAATTTGTGTGAATCAAATAGAATAGAAAAAAGAAATAGGCTTATTGAGAGATATATCTTTGTCAAGTAACACTTCCGATGTTAAGACGCAGTCACACAATATCAAGTTATTGCCAAAAAAGGATAAAAAAAAGAAAAAAGACGCAGTCACAAAAGTAAATCTTCTTGCACACTTTTGGTACTTTGGAATAGGTAGTACTTACGGCTTGAAAATTATGATCTTCTTAGTAATTTATTGTTATGATAAATTTTTATTTGCTTTAAATTGCATGATACCGAACTAAGTTTAACATCAGCTTTAGTAAACGTGACAATATTGTTCAAACTGTTGACATATCCATACATTATGTACACATAAAAAACATAAATTCTTCTTACCTGTGTTTTATATAGTATGATGCCCTGGAACTATATTCTTGGGTCTTGCTTATCTCAATATCAAATGTCACCCAAATCGATTTAGCTGTTTGGGCATGAAGAAGAAAATTACATATTATGTACATACACGCCTTTATAACATTAGTGACATGTTAAAACTCAAGCATTACATTTAACGTTTCTCAAGCACATTATTTACTTGCGAGTGCACCTTAATCCATAAAATATGACCTCAACGATGTCGACTCACCGAGCCCCGTTAAGTTGGTAGAAAGCGAATCTTAATCACACAACCCGTAATTTAAACATGTGAAGTAGTATAATTCTTTTTGTGTAACATTTATTGAGATAAGTTGACACTTGACTCAAAATATTTGTTTCTAAGCTTGTTGTTACAAATATGAATTGGATAAGCTCTATACTTTTATTAGTAACTAATGGGAAGTAAACTTCGTGATGAAATCGTTATGGAAAAGGGCCTCAAAATCTAAGTTACTATCTCTTAACAAAAAAATACAATGATTAGTCGCTTTGTTATGCGACGTGAATGCAAATTAAAAAGATCATCACATCCATAATTCAACAACATTGCAACAAATACTCAGGCCCACCTGCACAATAATTCTTAAACGCATTTAGCGTTAAAAATACGTAGTGAAACTGGCTTAATCCGTCTTATTACAAAACGCGGTTTAAATGTTAGTCGCGGACTTTAAAAAAGTTTTAAAAGGCGGTTCTTGTTGTTCAAACATCACATACAAACAATCAAAATGTCAACTTCAAATTAGAACGTAGATCTATCATGGGTAATATTTTGTCAATTTGAAAATTATTAACTAATATTTACATATATTCCACAAGTAGGTATATGACTTAAACATACTGAAACAAAAAAAAACAGATATTTACAAATAGTGGTGCTTAACATCAGGCAGGCTATAGTCAAACGTAAGCCTATTTAATGTAAAAAAAAATAAACAAAAAATTTAGCACACCGTTTATGTTGTCGCTGTGCGGCAGGATCCCAGGATGCTGGCATTATATTTAATCTTTGAATGAAAAGACTCAATCATTGAGAAAAATCAATTTTGTCAATTTGATTATTATGGCAGAAGTAAACAACAAGACTGCATATTTTCAAGATTCTGGACTAATAGTTAAACCACGTTTTGTAATAAGATATAATGTATTATAGAGTCGTTTTGCAAGCGAGCTTTAGTGTCGGAGGTTAAAATGTACTAAAATGACTTTAGGTATCACAAACTCGGTCATAGAAAGTGAATCTGAATCACAACACCTTGTATGTTAAACATGTGAGCGATTCTCGTTTTGTAGTCTTTTATTATTTTACTTTTACTCGGAGGTGTTTTTGTTGCGTTGCGATGATCTTTAACATTGATGGAATGATTTAAATTTTAGTAAAAAGGGAAATGAAAACATTTTGTCTAGTATTTCCTTAGGTTTCCAAGAAAATTCATTTCAATTTAACAATTTAAGAATTGAAACGCAATTAGAAGTTATATAATATCTTCATAGGTACTCAAATTTTTAACCGACATCATATAAAGAAGATTTTATTCTTAGGAATGTTTTTTTCTTATTTTTTTGTAACCAACTGTGTACCTCTTTTAGGCAAAGGTCTCCCCAACTCCCTTCATTTTTTTCTATAACAAATATACCACACACAAACCGAACAAATTCATAACCATCTTTTTGTAAATCGATTACAAAATAATTTATTCAAAGCTCGTTCGTTTTGAGCATTAAATTTTACGATTACTATCATCTAAAAGAAGCGAGGCACTCCCAATCAATAAATGAATCATAAAAACGAATTTCTCTCGTGACCATAACATTGTATTACGATATATACAGGGTTATTGATCCGCCTAGTTCCTCAATACTGAGGGTCGTTACTCCTCTGCAGATTATACTCATTGCGGAAGTTATCTTAGACAGATAACTGTTTATCTGTCTTAATAAACATTATATTAATAATTTGTTCGAATTACATGATATACCTATACTTTGATACATCGTGGTGGGCGCCCAGGTCCTTCCACGGAAGACACATGTCCTCGGATATTGTGGTCCTCAAACATGTCGGTTTCCTTCTCCATTAAGCGATTGCAAATTCACACATAACATGAAATACAAGTTATAGGTGTGGGCCGGATATAAAACAAATAATAAAAATCATTTCTTGCCACAACATTTTAAAATATACGTATAATACCAGGTACCCCTGTATATGCGATTATTTATAATCAGTCGATTTCCATACATTCTTGTTCTTACGTGATATTTCACTTTATGAAGTGAAACTCAGGCCCAAACTGGACAAGTTTCACTGACACACATCGATCGTTCTCACGGAGCGACGCGAATTTTAGCGCATGCATCTTTTTTACGCCAAAAATGTAGGTATTTTTGCGCAAGAGTCGTCATTATTCGAGAAACGTAAGTCTGTATTTTTGCGTATGATTTTTTTTTACATTACATAGGCTTACGCTTGACTACAACTTGCCTGATGGTAAGCAATGTTATAGTCTACGGTCTAGCGCCCTTGCCTAGAAGAAACCGGTTTACGCTCGACTTGAAGACCGACAAATTGTAGTTCAAGGGGAATAGAGATTCGGGCAAGGAGCATAGGAGATTCTGCATTACATACACATACAATGATATAAGAATTACATATAAGAGCGAGAATGTATCAAAGTATGAAGTTCTAAGAATTTCAAAGTTCAATGTTTACATAAACTAATAGACACATATTACGTAGGGGGCGCTTCCCAAAGACCACGTGACCGATATTGCCTACCCGGCCCCGCACTTGCCGCTCAATACACACGACAATTGCTCAAATAAGAAACGGCGTAGCCGGTCATAATCATGTTCAAGGCGTAGCGGACGGACGTGCTAACATGACGGGGCCGCGCCGCGCGCCCGCGCCCGCCGGGGATCGGCTAGGGTGCGACTCGCGCGCGGGACGCGGCGCGGGTTGTTGAGAAGGGAGTCAAATTAGTTCGTACAGTATTATATGGTCACTGAAAAAAGTCGGTATAATTTTTTAAATTGCTACTTGTTTGTTGTTATTATAACTATTTATTATTTCATACCAATACAGATAGAGGTAATTGATAAATAGGTTCAATATACGTGGTATATGGTAGTTACCTTATCGGTATTTATTAATTTACTTATAACTTTATATTACATATATGTAGGTAACTAGTTATATAGGTACTTTGTTTACAGTTGTTTGAAATCAGTAAGCACTTACCTACTAAATTATTAATCCAGTAGTATGTAACTTGTAATACCTACTTACCTGGTATAAAATCGGCGAAAGTATATGGCGCTTCAATATAAAAAAAAATACTTATGCACGAGTTAGGCACCTACACGAAAACAGTTTCAAATGAAACGCAGCTAATTAGTGTTATATATTCTCTGGGAACCCCGAATAGTGTGTGACGAGGGTCAATTAGCTCTGGTAATATGCATTCTTTGTAAAATAGCTCTAAGGGATACTCCATTTTGGATTTCCAAAAATCATCATCTCTATAAATTGAACGCTACAATCGGTGCTGTTGGTGACATTGTTCACGACTTCACCGTCGCTCACATCATTATTATTACTACCCGCACGACGACTCCTGATTACAATAATAGTAATACATAATAATTATGAAATAACTACTATCTTATTTTTTTGCAGTACCTAATTAAAACAAATGTTGAGGTTATAATTTTAATAAAAAAAAATCATAGGTATAAAATATAGAAATAGACATTAGATTATTAATTTATTTTCAACTGAATTCTGCTGAACTGAATTATACTCGCACACATCGTTTTGCACAAACAAACATACTTACTAAAATCCATTATTTAATTATTAATAACGCGGAACCCTAATAACACTAAAGCAAAAAATAAATATATTTTTAGTAAGTATTTGTTGTTATAGCGTCAACAGAAATACGTCATCTGTGAAAATTTCATCTGTCTTGCTATCACGCTACATGGGATATCGCCTGGTGACAGACCGACGGACAGACGAACTTCAGTTGGTACGTACAGATACCTAGGTACTTAGAAAGCAATAAACTTGATCAAACAAGAAAGAACAGGTAGAACAGAGGGGCAACAAAATAATTCTATTAGATAGATCGATGTCTATTAGGTTTACTTGAGGTACGGACGAACCCCTAAAAAGGTTATAATGTAAAAAAATATACCTAACAAGTTTGATTGTTATATTTAGGTAATTTATAGGTAAATTAACTATGTTTCTACGAAATCCGTGATGTGAAAATAAAACATTTGGACGGTTTTATTTTATGTACCTACCGACCTAGGTAGAGATGCCATGCAGGAAAGGCCAGCAGATTGACACTCGAGAAGGCCTAATGCAACTTATGTACCTAGGTAAGTAGGTACCTATATTTATTTTGTGATTGAAGTAAATCAAGAGTACAACTAAAGAGTACTCTTGATTTACTACTCTTTTAGAGTTTGTTTTTGATTACGCGTAAGCGCCACCTATTTTATAATAGCGCTAGCGCTAATAACCTACCTACTAGGTACCTACCTACGACCTTTCACCGAGCCAACCACGAGCCCGCGAGACGACAGAGCGGCCAGATTCTGAGAGCTGCAAGCGGGTCGGGCTATTTTAGTAGCAAAGATCAAGTTATCCTGGACGATCAAACGAATTGAAGTCAGGTAGGTACCTATACTTCTAGTACTTTCGTAGTTCCATAATAATATTTTTTGAGGATAGTTTTACGACTATATTATTATTATAGGTTAGGTATTATAAATACATACACATATTTCAGTACCTACCTATATAGGTACGACCAATACGTATATGTAGCTCGCTTTATGTCGATCCAAAGGTTGCCTGGTACAGTTCGCGCAAAACTTTATGAGCTCTCTGAAGTTAGGCCCGAGTACGTAACCGCGCATGGTACAGTTGAGCGCACAATCATTATTGTAAGATTTTAAAAAAAAATAGTACATTTATGCCTATCATAAAGTATTTAGATTTTAGGTATTTTTACGTGCAGTAAGATATTAGAACAAACAGGTAGGTATTTATTTAAGTAAATTAAAAACTTTAATATAAAACTTGTGCATTTATTTATTTATGTTTGGCGACGTAGCACATTAAAGCGTCCGCGAGGCATATCTGATTAAACCAAAAAGTTCGATAACAGTAAGAAACCACAGTAATAGAACAAACAAATAACAAATACAATATAACGGTGACAAAACTTAACAACAACCATAACAGAAACAAATAAAAATAACGAAAACAAATAACAGTAAAAAAAAATACAATAGGAATGAAAATTAATTGTTGCACTCGACTGTACTTTCGTCTACAACGTGCGCAAGTGTTGTGTACGAACGTAGCACTCACACTTAGGCACGGCGCAACGGGACGCGAGCGGTGATACGGCGCGGGGCGCGGGGGCCGGTGCCCTCCCCGACGCCCTGTCCCGTCCCTCGGATACCTATAATATGCGTACTGCGCAGCCACTAGCGTGCGTGTTCCGAGAGCTCATAAAGTTTTGCGCGAACTATAGAATTCGATAGGCGAATAAGGCGATAAGGCCGCCTACTGCACTACCAATAGTTATTATTGTCCCTGTGTAGGTACCTACCTATGTTTCGTTACTGTATTTGTGGATCGGGCATAACACGTCATTATTCTTACGCAGCAGTAAGGTAAAATATAATAATAAAAAGGTAGATTTGTACCTATATCCACCACCACGCCGCCACCATGTGCTCAAATGACGACTTGCGCAATTTTGATTTTGTTGGTGTTTTTTATTTTTCTTTCGCCTCGGCATATTTCGCACTAAAATGTCCGTTGGTTAGAAAAGCACCATCACCATAACAAAAAATGTTAGTGCAAAAGTACAAACTTTTAAAATATTTTTAGTAAGTATCTAATATATTACTAATTGCTATTTTATTTCTAACGCACGGTAATATTATCCGTTTTAGATGCAAACGCTTTTGAAAACTAGTTACTCTGAAAATGAACGAACGCTTGTATGCAAACCATTCATTCGGTTACAATTATAACGTACTACAATTACGAACAAAAATGTCAAATGTGTGCTCTATGTCAATACGTTTTAAGTCTATTTTTGCATGTTCACAAATGTAGTTACTTGAAAGTGGTTTGGCTTAGACAGGTAAAGCGGTTCTATGCCGAAGACATAGAGTCTAATATCCATTGCACTACAAAAAAATGGGTTTATAAGGAACGAAAAACGACAACAGCTCATGTTTAGAAATATAGTTATTTGAAACTAGTTAGGCTTTGACAAGTAGAGCGGTTCTATACCGGCGGCATAAAGTCTAATATCGATTGCACTATAAAAAACGGTTTTGGAAAGATGTAATAATATTATGTTATTTTAAATTGAAATATTTTGTTTTATTTTTTAGACATAAGGTATTAATATAATTTGAAATAAAAAATGGTTCTAAAAACGAAATCATGTTGAAATTTGTTTTATTTTGGAATTTGAGATGTTATTATTATTATTGCAATGGGTGAATATATATTCAATAAATTTCAAATACATTATTACACAAAAAAAATGTTTTTATTGTATCGTTGTTTTTTTAATTAATAATATGATTTTTCTAATTGCTACTTGTATTGTTGCTATATTTCAAATTTATAAAAAAAATATATCTAGAAATCGTTTTATTCGTAACCAACCCAGCACTACCATACACTAGCAGTAGCTCAAACAAACTGTCGAGTTGGAGCAATAGTTTGTTGAGTCGTTTCATATTTCGAAAACTGGAGCATGGAGCTGCGCGGAGTGGCACGTGCTTCCCGTACGAACGTTAGCTAGCTACTGATGAACGTCGACGCCCACGCGTCTATCGGCTCAAAATAGGTTGCAAAAGCTATAAAACAATTCATAATAAATCGAAAAACCAATATTTTGATAATCCTAAAGTGCCAAAAATAGCAAAATGATGTGTAGCACATTTCCTTCAAAGAAAGGTATGTATTATTTCTCCCCATTTCGGAGCCTCAGGGAAATACATGACAAAACAAGGGTTAACTTACAAATTTTTTTTTGGATTCATGTTACAAAGTATCGAAATTTCTAAAATTACAATCTCTTTGAAAAACTATACAGAATAACATATATTTTTTCCCACAGTGAATTTATTCTCTCAAGCGGAGTTCTAAGCTTTCAAATAGAGGGAATTTGGAGAATCTTGTCGCAATAAATGTATTGCCATCTCGCTCTTCTTGGGAGCTCGTCCTTAAGAATTTTTTATCTCTGGGCTCGAATCCTATTCGCGTAATTATAGTCAGAGTAGCTTTAGGCCTTAACTTTATCTCTGGCATTACTAGTTTACATGTTTACAGGCTTAGTTTGTTCTACAAAAACTAAAATTTATTTAAAAAAAATCAAAAACTGACTTGATGTCACACAAAAAAGTTAATAAATAATTTATTTTCATTTTTACGACTTCAAAATTCAGAATCGGGAGTAAAGAATCTATCAAATTATTGAAACTTACAATCCTATAAGTATTCTTATTGAAATCAGTAATATTTGTTGTCGCTGCCAGTCACTGGTCAAACGAAATCGACGCTTGTCAAAGTCGCAGTTCTAGTTGGCTTTGGATTTGTTCCTAATGCTGATAGATATACTGCGACTGGCACCGACTCCAAATATTAGGTACTCCTTTTTTGGAAGTCGGTTAAAATTACTATGGCCAAAATAAAACCACTCCAGATTTCAATAGAATAATATTATTTTATTTGACGTATAAATAGGCTTTACGAAAATGAATTAATATGAAAATCTTGTCTGTATTTAGATATAAATGTACCCCTCATCACTTTATGATTGTAGCGTAAATGAAAATCCGTTTTCACTAGCAAAATCACAAAGTCTTTTTTTCTTTACTTACAAGTTAAAAAAGTATGTTTTCGCTTCAAGATATCGAACACCACAGCTTTCTTTGTGTGTGGGTTTGTTGAGTCATCTTAAAACTGTTAAAACAATGATTTAAAAACGGATGTAAGATGTATCTCAAACTAATTAATTGTAGCTGTGATTTATAGATATGAGTAATACTAGACTAATTACATCGAATCACTGTATTAATTTCCAGATGAGAAAGTAGGTACCTATTTTATAATGTAGTGATTATTTTAAAAATAATTGTATTTATTTAAGAGCTATCTTATTAGTGGAAATAGTATAAGATCTTTGCCGTAAATTGTCATTTTCACATTATATAAAAGTGTCTAAATTATTCAAATTCAAATTGGGGTCCTGTCTACTGCTTTAGGATTCCCTGTGTTGCAGTATCCAGGGTTCTTCCAGTGTTTTCATTATTGAAATTAAGAATTAAAATTAAAAATTAATTACAATAGTATTGTCAATCAAATTGTTTCAACAGTTTTTATATTTTTGTCCGTTTATCTGTTTGTGTGATTGTTTGTTTATCTAAACGCTCATCGCGCAGAAACGGTTGAAAATCATGATTTTTGGTATGTACCTAGGTAGTATGAGGTCTTAGCAGTGTCATAGGCTACTTTTTCTCCTGAAATAATGCGAGCGAAGCCGCGGGCGCCCACTAGTACTTAAATAACGCCAGTATTCCAGTTCAAATGAGTAATTTTGTGAACGTTACATGGAATCTTGGACTAGTCATTTTATCTACTAATCTATTTCAATTTATTAATTAAGATTGCATTGTTGCAGGACATTCGAGTCTCCCAAAAAGCACGGAGGCGGTGGCATCGACACCATCACGATCTCAACCAGCGACGACAAAAAGAAGAAGATGAAGAAGAAGAAACAACCGCCTAAAATCCACCTCATCCATGTTCCAATGAAAAAAGCACACAAAGAGGAAATGAAAGGTGAAAGAGTCGAAAGAAGCTTCCCGAACGGACGACAAACCTGGGTGATCGGCGACGAGATCTCGACGAGTCAAGACTTGACCCGACAAGATTTCGACGCGACGCGACAAGAACACGACTTGACGCGACAAGATTTTGACGAGCGAGACACGAGGGCTTTGACAATGACTGACGATGACGACGAAGAAGATGTTTTGACTAGTGAAGAGGCTTTGACTAAAGTGGAGAGTTTTAGAAAAGGGAGGGGTTTTTTGAGTGATATGTGGAGCATGGGAGAGGAAGCACTAGATGCAGTCGCAGAGCATGCTCTGGAGTCAGAGAATAAGGATAATGGCATTCAGGATAAAAGCTCGTTCGAAGGTGATGGTCTTTACTTGTTCTTTACTCTGCTATTGTTTTATGTTTTTGCACTTGTTTTTTACTGCGAGTATTGCTGATTTATGTAGATGAGGTCGCTGGCCTAAACGAAATTGAAGCGGGCGATATCAATTTCGATTGAGTTTAGTGACTCTGTGGACTATGGTACTCGTTCGCTATCAACAAAGTTAAACAGCTGCCGTCACAGTCAATATTAGAATACATCGTCAATTCAGACGAAAACTTCTTCTCAGATTGTCTTAATGAGTGTACCAGAAGACAATTTTAAACCTTACTTTTCGAATGTTAGTGTTAATACGATAGTCATAAAAATAAGATACAAACCTATAAGTATATCTTTTGAATGGGTGTGAACCACTTCAAACTAAAGGCGGCCACCCTCATACAAAGTACTTACTCCTGTAAAAAAACATAAATATATGTTTTTACATTTTATTTAGATAATATTTGTTGCTTGCCTTTTCTGACGGATTGCACACTTTTTTCTGTAAGTTTTACACCGAGTTTTTGGTGTTTTAAGATCAATTAACAGCGATTTCTAAAAAAATTATAGGAATGCGTATAAAATTTCTAGGTAAAATGTATAAACGGCGAGTTATTTAATCAAACCTAAATTGGTAGTTGTTGTATGACAGGTTTTTTAGTGAATAATAAATGCTAAAGGGAATTGAAGTCAATACAAAATTTTATTAGCTGAAAAATAGATAGATAACTATCTCAATCATTAAAATTTATGGTAAAACCTTCACTTTCTTATAAATTCTAATACGATTTCCATAGTTCATGCGCAGCATCATGAATAACTTTTTACTTAAAATATTTTGCATCATTATAATATATTTTGTTCCGTTTTCACACGATAAAAATTCACATGCGTGAGTGAAAAGGAATTTAAATTGCTAAATATAATGACAATACATATTTTTGTATGTTTGTAAGGTTGTAGGTTTTAAGGTCGTTTCTGAAAGTCTTATCTTAAGTTTAATACGTTGATTTTTATTTAACTTGTATCATAAAAAAACTATAATGATTTTAATCACTATAAATCTTCAAAATGTCTGTCATTTTAAATTACAGTTATTAGTATGCTCAAAAAGGTAGGCAAAATTGAAATATAGAAATCGTTTCAAACAAATTCCTTCAAAAATTATTTCAATTTATATTTTTTGTTTATACCTTGTAAATTAAATTACCAGACTTTAGAAGAATTAGCCAGGTGAATTAATGAAAACGATATAAACACAAGTTTTACATATTTAAAAGAAAATCACATTCCTTATACTTCTTCTTATTGAATGAGAGTGGCCAACTCTGGTGTCGAGAGTTATGTCGGGCTCAGAGCTAATGGGACTCCACTACCGACTAAAACCTACCACGATGTCCCTTCACCTCGGCAAGGACGGGTTTCGCGGGCAAGCGAGCAATACTCCTCCGCAATTCCCGTCCCAACCGCAGTCCACTGTCCAGGTGGACCCGCCTCAGGAGGACAACCTCCCTCTTACTGCGCGAGCTACAATTTAACGTGTCATCTGACCCACGGAAGCACCCAAAACGGAATGATAATAATACTAAAGCAAATACTTCTTGATTTCACAGGAACAGCAATTAGAAATATTATCTTTTGGTAATGTTCAAAAAGAATGCATTTATGCATGTTCATTTATTTAATTGTCTAAAGTGTATGTTAGTGCAAATTTATTATATGTTTAGCATGATAATGTTTGTATTTCATGAATTTATTTGCATTTTAAATCGCACGGAAAAAGATTGTTACTTTTCTGTTTATGTTATTTAGCATGAGAGCATGTTTTTGCATTTTTTCAGAATATGTATAAGTTTAGCGATCTTTTTTGATGAAATTTGTTTTACTCCAAGTAACCAAAAATTGCCTTTTTTTGTAAATATTGAAATTGCCTTTGCTAAAATTAATTTGAACGGGAGAACTTAATCCAATTAAAAAATCTATCCAACAGTCAAAACTGCATCAAAATAGCTACTACTGCTATTGCATGTATCACCGCCTATAATTATCATCCTATGTTAAATTCTTGCCTTCTTATATACTAAAGAATGAAACTAACATCTTTTTCAATGTTTTAGAACAAAGAGGAAAGAAGAAGAAGAAAAAGAAGGCCATCCTGAAGCTGCTTATTCTCGGAGCTGTTCTGAAGGCCAAGATCGGAACTCTGTTGCAGATTCTATCATTCAAGTTGCAGGTGAGCTAACTGTCGCGGTCAGTCTTTGGATGGGTGACCATAAAGTGACGTTTCGATGCATTCGACGTTTTGGTAACACGTTAAATAGTATGACACAGTAAGGCAGTAGGTAAATAATATCAGAGGCCCCTAAGGCGGTTTAAAAACTCTCATGTTACACTACAAATAGTCGCAAGCAATAATTGAGTAGCATTTGACCCACGAAAACGCCCAAATGAAACACCAATTTGGCCAAATCATTATCATCATCCACAGCCTTTCTTATCCCACTGCTGAGTATAGGCCTCTCTTTGCATATGCCAGTTACGTCAGTCACTAAAATTACCTATAATTTCACCTAATTTTATCTACCTACCCATAAATTATACCTGGTTAAAATCTAAATCAAGAATCACCGTTCATTCACATTATAATCGAAAGTGATAAAATTACAATGATACAAGATTTCTTCAATTAATCACTGAATTCAATGAATTATTAATCATCTACGATGATGTTGGACGAATGCAGCTGATTTAAAAATTAACTGCTTTTTAAATTTAGCTTAGCTACGTAAATAGCAAAATCTTCTATGCATCTGTTTTTTGCTAAAGTATTTTATGGACACATTTTTTGCAAACTTTTACCAATGAATGTGCAAGATTATTTTTCAAAACACTTGAATAGAAAAGAATTTTGATAGTAAGAGTTATAGATGTCTAAAATTTAATGATTGTAAAAAAGTTATGTGAATTTTAAAAGCGTTACTTAGCAAATAGGAAATACCGTTTTCTCTACCTAACATCTGGTCTGACGTGATTGATGTCTGAAGAACATAAGTTTGTAGCTATAATTCTTAGCACTACTAACTGTCTTGAATTCCAAATTAATTCTTAAGTAGTTAAATCGTAATATAATATACATTATTTTTCTTCTTATCGAATGAGAGTGGCCAACTCTGGTGTCGAGAGTTAATCAAGCCTCCGACATGACTTAACGACTGCCGTACTAGACAAACAGCCGGGACCTAAAATTTTACGTGTCATCCTACCCAAGGAAACGTCCAAAATGGAATGCCACCATTCGGTCACCCATCCAAGAACTGACCGTAATGTAGTGTGGTAATCATTATTTACTTATTTTACTTCAATAAGAGGAATATGATTAAATAATTCTCAAGAGTGGGTGCTCGCGGCTTCGCTCGCATTAAGAAGTAAAACTTGCATCCCCTATTTCACCCCTTCAAAGTGCCATTTCCAAAAATCCTTTCTTAGCGGATGCCTACGTCACAACATCTACCTTCATCCCAAATTTCAGCCCGATCCGTCCAGTAGTTTGGGCTGTGCGTTGATAGATCACTATGTCAGTCAGTCAGTCACCTTTGAGTTTTATAGTTTAATTTAGAAGGGATGGAATCTCAGATGTTTGTTATTTCTATTTGCAGGTTAAATTCTTCATAGTAGCAGTGCTGGGTCTGGCCATCAACCTGGCGAGACTCTGGATCGACCTTAAGAAAAAGCACAGCCATGAGCCGCAGAAGGTAAGATAATTAACAGTTTACTGTAATTATTGACGAATCAAATGTATGAATGCCAAAGGTAAACAATAAGTCAGCTAATTATATAAAACTTATAATGATTGATGGACGTTATAAAAGCATAACACAGATTCGAACTTATTTCTTTATTAGCAATTAATCAATTTACTTTTTTTTCACCTAAAAGAGGACAAAAAATATGTATATTATGTTCTTTGTGCAAAAGAAAGGAAAAGAATTTAAATGGCAATCCAGCGCGGGAATGCAGCCAGTGTTCTTGGCTCCATATCACACGTAGAAGATTTTTAATGGTGTTTTGTTCTTACTTCTATCACCCTACAAAAGAAAATCTTATGTATGATCACAGAATACAGAAGGCATGGGTTTATTTACATTTAAGCTCTCTTTAAATTAAATGTACCAAGTCGATGCTGTTATCTCTCTTTACTTTACTCTACCACAAGAAAGTCACAATAAATATTAAATTTCATATCGATATTAAAGGCGATAACATGCAAACTGGTTAAACATTAAACCTCAACACACCTCGTCAAGTTTTTTCCATAACTTGGAAACCAGTTTTCTACTTATTCCACTACTTTTCCATAATAAAATAGTGAAGATTCTTCATTTTACGACACGAAATTAATTGGCACAATTAATTTACGATAACTTTTACATATGTACCATAATTAGAAAACCAGAGATCGATCGTTTTAATCCTACAGATAACCTAAAGAAAGGTTAACGTGGTTTTATATCTCCAGAAGTACAGATATGGAACGGGATGATCACGTGTCGTGGTAGATTTTACTTATTATTTACTTTCTGCTTTTTTTATTTTACTTGCTGTTGATACAAGTAGATATATATAAATACACACTCTCTTCTAAACGTCACGTTAATCTTTTTTGTCATTTTTTTTTGTTTCGGTTCTGATCATTGCCTCCGCCGCAAAATAATTGAAGGAACTCACTGAAATAGATATAAATTAACATATTTACCCTGTTTTTTTTTTCAAATCGTTTTCCAAAGATGTGTTTTTTCACCAGTAAATCGCAATTCAAATAAACATAATTTGACTGATTATTTATCTGTTTGGACATGCCTTTTTTTGTTTAGAGGGGAAATCTTCAGCTAGATGACACGCTCAACGTCTTTATGCATAAAATATCTTCTCATACATTTCAAAAGTCACATAAGCACATACCACCTTTCGTTCTTTCTTCTTTCTCTGACCCCAGAGCTTCTCGAAATATCTTTTACTACTGCTTAAAACATCACTGTGGTCAAAAGTACAGTGTGCGCAATGTACCTATGTAGTACCTACTGGAGTTGTATGTAGTAGCAGTAGTAGTGTGTAGGAGTGGCTTTCAATCGAGGTCATTCAAAATTAAAATTAAAATTCATCTATAAAACGTATTAACAAATAAAAAAATATTGTTTTTTGTTGGATTGTTGGTCTACTACTTATCTTGACTGTGCGACAGCTTATAATGTAAAGACATTGCGCACGAAGCCACGGGCATCCACTACTAAATCAACCAACTTGAAAACCCACCCATCCAGTTAAGGTGCCATCTGCCCATGCACCTCCGAAGCCAGTTTTTCCGCGCCCTTCTGTCCTGTTTCCCTGACCTCACACATACCAAGGGCCGGCTTTCTACGCGACTGTATTAATTACTTTTACATACAAACATACATACATGTAGCATGTGTGTTTGTTTGTTGACCTTAAGAATAGAAAATCCTAAGGCTTAAAACATGAGATCTAAGTCTTAAATATCGATTCCTTACAAAACCCATCAATTTTTTTTTTAAATAATATCAAAGACTTATTAAATATCTTTGATTAAATCAGTAAATAAACAAAGTAACTTTCTTAATAATTTTTATTTTAAAACTTCGTTTATGCAACTTTTAAAATTTCCCAAAAAAATATGCTGTATGTAGATAATACCAGTGTTAATCCAGAATAAAAAAACACACTTGTTAATCCAGAACTGTATGCATCTTTCCCTGACCTAAGAGGCGACAGTCCGACACATTAACCCGAGGGCCTGCTTTCTACGCTACTGTATTAATTACTTATGAGTACATACATACCTACATACATGTCGCATGTCTGTTTGTCTTTGTTTGTTGACCTCGTAAATACAGGGTTAGTTAAAGTGCTTATATCTCTTAATGTGCAGTAGCTCAAGCAAGTACTTAAAGTACTAGCTTAAGCATAATTTCATAGACCGGAAAGATTAGGCAATATAACTTTATTTTAAATCGTAGGTACTGAATTATTACCGTAATTCGCCTGATTGCTTACCATCAGGCGAATTACGGTGAAGTGCAAACCCATTTCTTGTAAAAAAAAACTTATCCAAAACCGCTTCTAAAAATCAAACCAATGATTTTTATGGTCTCTTATGAAAACGAGTTTGTTTGATAAAATTATCTCTCTTTGAGTCGTATTTCCTCATGACTGAGGGTCGTGACTCCCCCACAGAATTAATTCGTTAGAAGAGTTTTCTAGGGCAGATACATCGTGGTGGGCGCCCAGCTCCTTCCACGGATTGATAAAATTACAAAACTACAAAACCTATATGGCTGGTATCGTTGAGACGAGACCTATACAAAGATGTAACGGTACCAACAATTTAAGGTATATTTTTAGCAAAGACATATAGGTAAACTGTTTCATAAAAATTTCATCGTCACAAAAAAATGAATTATAATGATGTCCATTGGGTTTTTCGTAAGCCATGTAAAATAACAACTAAAATCAAATAATAAATACATATATTATACAACAACACGACTAACAATCTATAAGACAGACAGTCCACTTTCAAGCGAGGTATGTCTTGTATGTAGGTAAGCGGAGCACATCCGATGTTTGTTTTATTGTGGTTCTAATCCATTATGCATACAGTTAATCCATACTTATAACATGTAGAATTGTAGATATAGTCAAAGATGTACAGTATGCTAAAGTGTTGGCTCGGGGAAAGCATCTGGCTCAAAATCTGCGCAAAACTGGTTCGATCCCAACCCTACACATATTTTTGTTGTTGTTTTTTCAAGTTATGTGTGTATTTGCACTCGCATCATTCAAAGGTACTTTGCTACAAATATAAATATTTCTCTCTAGATACCTTCATAGTCGTAGCCCTCATTACTGAGGGTCGTGACTCCCCCGCAGAATCAATTCATTGGGGGACTTCTCTTGGGCAGATACATCGTGATGTGTGCCCAGGTCCTTCCACGCATGACACATGTT
Organism: Macaria notata; assembly: GCA_927399415.1. NCBI lineage: Eukaryota > Metazoa > Arthropoda > Insecta > Lepidoptera > Geometridae > Macaria > Macaria notata. Next base: position 6,869,530 of record OV656752.1, read on the forward strand.
ATTGGATTTTGTAGTCCTCAAACATGTCGGTTTCTTAACAATGTTTTCCTTCGCCGCTAAGCGAGTGCATATCCACATATTATTTAAAGAAACAAGTAATTGGTGTAGAGCCAGGATTCGAACCGGGATCGTCAGATTGTAAGGCGGACGCGTTCCCAACCAAGCTGCACTCGCTAGACACAATTCAATTATAAGATTACTTACATTGCCATCCAGCGTGGTAATGCGGCCAGTATGCTGGGCACGCTGCCCTCTGGTAGTGGGCTGGAGCACTTAGATTATCTTTAGGCTTTTCTAAAGATTTTCTAAGTGCCCCTTTTTTGTAGTAGTTAGAAGTAGTATGTTTAGTTTTTCTTCCCTTGTTTTTATATTTTATTATTGTAAATAAATTTATTTCACTTAGAAAACATTTCTTCACATTACATTCATCTAGATAATACCTAACAGCTATCTGTAGGTCATTGCCTGGCCAGTCGCCTCTGAGGTCGCAGGGAAAGTATATGCTTACTACCGAGTGAAAAGGATACCAACCTTTTTTTTTCCATAGTTTTATGGCCGAAATCGATAAGCGCTCGTGGTACAGCAAGCTAGGGTATTCTTTCGCGTTTGACAAAGTTAGATTGTGACGATAAGTCATTGGACCGGTGCTTTTTACAAAAAGAAGTATTTACTTATGATTACTATTAAAATTAGGTACATTTATGCGCTTCAGTCGGTCAGAAGACACTTTAAATGGTAGGTCCCAGCTGTTCGTCATGTAATAATGGGTGTTAAATCTTTCCAGTGGCTCTCTTATTCTATTACTGCTAGTCGGTTAACCATTATGGTTTACATCCTCTCGAGCTTTATGCTCGGTATTTTTAGGGTATCTTCGGGGCCGCAGCCAACACTGAGAGGCCCTTTACAATTAAATACTTAAGAATAAGTAACATACAGAAAATGGATGTATGTGTATAAATGTATTTCTATTGCAGACATGGTACACGTTTAGGCTATTTTGTTGCGCATTGTTCTAATGTAACTTGTCTATTGCATGTGATCCGGCACCCGCTAAAATATGCCGGCTAATCTTATTATTACGCTTCTTAGGTGGTGTGAAATTTCTTGACACTAGAGTTGATCTCTTACCATTACACTATATTCAGTGGTACCTAGATGGTATCTGTAGGTCATTGCCTGGCCAGTCGCCTCTGAGGTCGCAGTGAAAGTATATTTACTACCGGGTGAAAAGGATATCAGTGTGTCGATCGAGAATCGAGAATCACTGGTTTTCTCGTGAGATTTTTTTAACAGGCTTACACTTGATTATAATTTGCCTGATGGTAAGGAATAGCTGATCTTTGGTATAATTAGCTAGAAAAAATATAAGTACATACATATAATATTTAAGATGAACCTTAGGTTATAGTTATTCTATATTTATTCAATAATAAGAAACAATATTTACACATATTAACACTAATAGAACTAAAAAAGAGTATTTACATCTAAACTAAATTTAAACAATCTACATGTGGTATGGAGCCAAGAACGCTGGCTGCATTTCCACGCTGGATTGCTATAGAAATCCTTTGCGCAAGGAACCAGCCAGCGTTCTTGTCTCTAGTGATGTCAATCAACATTTTATTTAATTTTTTTATAAAAGACTTCGTGCTTTTACCCCACGGACCAAAAGTTTCGAAGCCAAGCGGTACGAAAATATAATCAGTCGATAATGGTGTATATTTTCGCCGCTTGGCTTCTTATTAATCTATTGGATTTAGTTTATACCCGACTTCTCAAGATAGAAGGTTATTAGTTCGACTCGTATTTACATGAAATGTGTTATCGTTAGATTTAGATAAAATTTCAGTATGAATGCTATTTATTTATTTGTACAAACATATTTACCAAATATCGTATCGTATGTGTATTTTTTTACCGATTTCTTGGAAACCATATCAATCCAGAACAAAACTGGGCTAAACATTGATGTCAAAGCAATGAAATCAGTTTAAGTTCTCCACATTTCCACAAGTTTATAATGGCATCTCGAAAATAATTGACGCTGGAGTCAACGACGCTCAAATTCCTCAGCACATAGTGAAAGTACTACCGGGTGAAAAGGACCCGTTGTCGTGACCAAGATGAAACCCACTGGTTTCTCGTGATGGGAACTGTAGTCGATTGTTTGTGCATCTTACTTGATAATTGGGTATTGGAAATTTCTTGGTATTTTTACGGCGGTTGGTGTAGTTATAGGGCAATTTGAAAGTTCGAAAGATTATTTTCATACAATTGCTTTCATATCTAGCATAAGAAGAAAATAAACAAATCTAAATAGTTTATTATACAAAAGAAATTCGTGTTGGCTAAAGTTTATCTAATTTCTTAGTAAACATATTATTTTTGCTTTAATATAAAACCCCTTAGGGTGGCTTGATAAACTCTCGACACCAGAGTTTGCCACTCTCATTCGATAAGAAGAAGAAGCTTTAATATTTTGCGGCACTTATTTATAAGTAGGACTATTTTGAGTTTTTTCCGGCTTGTTATTCTTTAATTATTGTTTAATTTATTTCTACATTATAGTTTATTAATAAATTGATTAAATTAATCAATTTAATACAATCACCCAGCAGAATAATATCATGTAGTAACTAGTATATAATACAAGCGTGTCTATCAGTAAATAACCACCTACTACCCCAGAAGCCTACTAAACATAGAATATGGAATAGTTTCTATACTAAGTTAGTTCTAATGTGGTCATATAATACTTAAAAATGAAAGCTATATAATTTATTTTCGATTACATACCTATTATGCCAATAGATAAAAAATAAAAAACATGTCATCCAAGGCAGGGAATCGCCATAGCAAAATGATTATTATGTGATGTCAATGCATTATTTTAATTGGCATCGGCGTAATATAGCTTACATCACTCGTGGGTCCTATGCTCTCACCGTATGGTCAGTTATGGTGTGAAAGAGAAACAAACCGATCAACAGTACTACAGGTACTTTTTCGCTTCGACTATTTGGTATCAATCAATCAATCAAATATTCTTTATTGTACACCATAATTAAAAATTTCAGGGAAGGTTGTACTAGAATGGGATATTGGGCGACCTTGTCACTTAACTGATTCCTTCCAGGCAACCTCCTGGTATAATTGATACTAAAAAACTGTTTGTTTATTCACACGCTCATAACGCAAAAACGGCAAACCGATTCATTATGATTTTTGGTATATAGCAAGAATGAGGTCTTAGAAGTGTATAGGGTACTTATTATCTTAAAATAATGCGAGCGAAGCCGAGGGCGTCCACAAGTAATACATAAAAACAAGGGAATAAAAACTAAACATACTACTTCTAGCTACAACAAAAAGGGGGCACTTAGAAAAGCCTTAAGAAGTAACCCTGTATGAGTAGACACCAAACCACAAGGAAAGCTGCTGCATATTTATAAAGCAACAGATTAAGGTCAACGACCTCACTTAGATGCTTACTTACTTCACTTACTTGTAACTTGTAAGCTATTAATGGCTCAACTTACATGCGGTTTGGTTTGTGGGTTATAGAAAAAACACTTCAATATACGGCTTTTTAGTATGCTAGTTTTTAGACTGAAAATAAAACACATAATATTGTATAAATACTAAGATATTATGTTCTAGCTAGTGGATGCTCACGGCTTCGCTCGCATTAAGAAGTAAAATTTGCATCCCCTATTTCTCCCTTTTAAAAGTGTCTATTCCAAAAATCCTTTCTTAGCGGATGCCTACGTCATAACATCTACCTGCATGCCAAATTTCAGCCCGATCCGTTAAAACTGTGCGTTAATAGATCACTATATCAGTCAGTCAGTCAGCCACTTTTGAGTTTTATATATTAAGGTTATTCAACTACTTTTCGTTTATGAAGAATTGTTGTTGTGTTGTGTAAAGTTTGCTCATTATTAAACACTAACTTTTCTCTTTAATATTACAACTAGTTTTGTTGTTTGTTTATTAGAAATAACTGGACATCATCACACAGGTGCTGACCTAGTTTGATGTCCAGGGTTCACCAACTATTGTATAGTCCTAAGCCCTATTTCATAGTACAATTTCAAATGTTTACTATTACTATACCTGTATCTTTGTGAAAAGGTCAAGTTAACGTTATTCTATTATTATATCCTATTAACTAGTGCATGTTTGTGTGCAGGTGATATACTACGAGCACGCGCAGCACCAACACCACTACGACCACGAGGAGGAGCCCGAGAGCCATGGCTGGGGGCCCTGGTCCAGGAGCATGGAGCCCGAGGTACTTTTAAGCCACTATACTTCCCCGGTTTTCAAATCGAAAGTGAACCGGTTTCTTCTAGATCGTAGAGAGGCCTATTTTCAGAAATGAGTAACTAGTGGCTCTTCTTGCGAGCAAACTAAATAAATAAATATTCTGGGACATTGCACACAGCGCCATCTAGCCCCGCACTAAGCAAACGCTTGTGTCGTGGGTGCTAGATAACGGATATAATACTTATATACTTTTTTTTTTGTAAATACATACTTAAAATACATAGAAACAACCAGACTCAACACAAGTAATCATAAATTTTAAAATGCATAAATACTTGTGTCACGCGGGAATCGAACCCGCAACCCCTAGATCAGAAGGCAGAGCCACTACCAACTAAGCTAACAGGCCAGCCACCTTGTGGAACACCTTGCCGGAATATCTGTTAACCTATCTAGAAATTATCGGTTTGAAAGTGAACCGGTTTCTTCTAGATCTTAGATTGCAACGTTGCTTATCATCAGGCGAGTTGTAGTCAAACGTAAGCCTATCTACTATTAAACAGCCCCCTTAGACAAGAGGCGTACTTGTGGACTTCCCACCTACAACCTTCCTCATCCCACTGCTGGATTTAGGCCTCTCTTCGCATATGCCTTTTTCTAATGTTAATTAATAACTGTGTAAATAATATATAATCCTTTTACAACAAAACAACTTCTTCTCCTCAGGAACAACCCGACGTAGAAGTTGACATGGATTTCAACAACAGTCCGTTCAGGGGCCAGGAGCGGACGCCTGTGTACAGACCGAGACAGATCGCGTAGTACATGTTACATACAACAGTCATTTATATAGGTTAGGGTCTTACCTGAATATGTACTACATTTTAAAAGTAAGAAAGAAAACATTTATTGTGACAGATTTAATAAACACGATAATAATGAAACAAACCTAAAATCTGCCACAACACAGCACAGCACCAACTCAGCATAATGCTGGTTGTGTGGAAGCAACCAGCGCTGGTCTTCCGTTGGGGCTGGCTGTGACGTCACGCACGTACAAGAAGGCAGGCAAACAAACAGACAAGATGAGACGTATACAAAGAGGAGCAAAATTTAAAATTAGACAAACCTTCTCATAGTGGAAGTTTAATATAGTTTGTAAAGAATGCCTGCGGCTTTATTCGCGTTGTTTCGGTAGCCCATATTACGCCCAGAACCGTATACTATCACTATACCGAAAAACATGATGATCAGTCGCTCTGTTCAGCGTGAAAGCGGAACAAGCAGACCAAAAACACATTGTTGCTTTCATTATGATAGTGTGAACATTAAATCTATATTGAGCAATCAACGATTTAGCAAAATATTATTCCTTTTGATTGTTATGCCTTTTTCACTGTTGGAAACTATCAGTGAGAGAAAAAGACGATGATAAATGTTTATAAGACGATAAATCTAAAAAACTATTTTATAAAGGTCGCCTACGACAATATGTACATTGTACAGCTAACCCCATTTTATAAAGAAAATCAGTTTGTTTTCTAAAACGAATAAGATAAAATACATTGTCTAATGATTTTGGTAGCACATAGTAGAGTATAACTTCGTTTGTAAGTTATTTATTTTAACTTATTTTTAGCTTGTAAAATATGTAATTTTTATGCCAGTCTACAATGTATGTACAACTTAGATTTTCAGTTTAAATAGTTAAAGAATAGAAATTGTAACTTAACAATAACTTTTGCTTATATCACTCTTGTAATTAACAAAAACCTCCAAGTTAATATACGAAAATAATAATTATTTATTATTTGTGACTAGGTCTGTGTACCTAAGTATTATGTAAAAATCTTATTTTCTCTAGTTATATGGTTGTTACAGCCATAAGTGTGAATGTAAATTATTTCAGTGCAATCGGTGTATGTTTGGATTAAATTATTTTATACTTACTATAGTTTTTTCTATAATCCTTAAAAAATAATTATTAGTAACCAAGCCACGAAATTCATAAAAGGGAGCCACTTCTAGTACTTGTGCAGTTTTGTTCGTACCTTTCCTAAAAGTAATTTAAAATAAGATTTTGTTTCACATTCAATTGTGACAAAATATGTAACTATTTCTACACTTTTTGGATAGAATTTAAGTAAATGAAGTACCTAACAATCCAGCTATTGTTGAAGTCGGTAAATAAATAAAAAAGCTAGTACTTAAAACTCAGACACTAACAAACAAGCATAGCATACCTACCGAGCTAGATCGTAGATTTGCAACGTTCCTTAACATCAGGCGAGTTGTAGTCAAGCGTGAGCCTATCTATTTAAAAAACTGTTTTATTAGTCCAGTTTTTCGTTTTTCTTATATAAAAACCTACAATTTAGCTAGAGAATGTCCTTTGAAATGGGTGAAATAAATAAAAAAATCCAGTACTAATATAAAACCAAAAATATATTTGTCTCGTACATACAGACACATAGAGGCGGCCTACGTCCCTCTACAGACGGACACACCAACACTACTATGTATATTACATGGGAGCAAGCATTCATCCCGGAATAAAGTACAGATAGACTATCTCACGAAGTCCGCTTGACTACGCACAGTCTCTTCTCGCTTTTTTATACACCTAACAACATTATTATGCTCCCTGCGAACTACAATCCAGGTGTCTTCAAATCTAGAGTTAACCGGTATCTTCTAAGTATGCTTGTTATACTAGAACTTTGTATACTAGAGCTGGTTAGTCTCATACGATAAGAAGTCTCAAAACAAGCATAGATTGTGATAAGCTGATCAGTGCTTTGTCTCTTTCACTCGTTTCAATAATATCAAAGTGAAAAACCAAAACATTTATTAACTTGTCACTTTTGTCACTTGTGGCACTAGTATAAGTTATTTTTTATCTCATTCTTTGTTTTTTTTTATTTCGTGTGTTACAATAAAGATTTTTCTACCTATCTTTTTCATTTCTAAACACAATCAATACAATATTGTCAGGTGTACAAAAACTATATTTTTTTCTTTTTTTATAACATTGAGTTACAGATCAAGGAGCAATACAATGCAATCTTCATACATGTGAGATCTATAAAACCAAACGAACTTCGTGAGTTAGAACATGTATAGTCGAATGTGGAATATGCATACCTACTGAGAAACTCGACAACGACAAAAACTGTAGGTATTGAATTATTCTTTCAAAGTGATTTTAAGCAAACTGTTCAAAAAAAGATAACGAAGGTTTTTTTACATTTAATAGGCTTACGTTTGACTATAGCCTGCCTGATGTTAAGCACCGCTATAGTCTAAGATGTAGCACGCTTGCCTAGAAGAAACCTATTTAGCCTATTTAGGCTATGGATAATGATGGTGTGTTTTAAATCGTTGTCAAGTTTCTAGGTTATACGCATTCTTTTCTTCACAAACATCGAGTAAACTTTTGTAGTAAGGATTTATTTTAGATTCAAAATTGACCTCATAAAGCTACAACTCAAGTTTATTCTAGTAACATACAAATATTTTCAAAATTGTATTCTTTTTGCACAAAAAATAAAAGGATAGAAGACATTTTTAGCTATTTAAACTACGAGATCAAGAATTTCACTCAAGCCGAAATGAAAAATAAGAAAAATAACAGGAAATTACCCTTGTTTATGAAATTACTTTCTGAAGAGGCCATATTGACGCGTGACCATCTCGATTTTCGTTGACCAATGAAAAAGCTCTAATAATAATCGAGCTGGTCATGATGAACACATTTTAACTACCATTAAAAAGATGTTTGTGAAAAAAACCTCCATAGAAATATTACAATCTTTATTTCCTAACCAAAGACATCTGTTATCTCGTTTCCTCCTTAGGAAAAGAGAGAGACAGAAAGATCAAGACAAAGACGAAAGTTTATCAGAGCTTAAATTATGGGCGCGTTCGAAAATAAATCTACTTTTAATGTTTTTTTTTCGGTGAAAATAATTTAGTTTTCGAACACAACCCGATATTTTTATTAGTAATACAAAGGTTGCCTGAACGAGATCACTTTTAGCAATAAGACCGCCCAGAATTCTTTTAAAATGCTACAAATTTACACATATTTAAAAATAGAAGTTGATTTTCTTCATCACAATTAATCTATACAGGGCTTACTGATAATTGTCGTCAAAATAAATGATTTTAAAGTAGTAATACAAATTATATTACTATTTAAAACCACGTTATATATTATTGAATGATAAGGACGAGCCAGTTCCGTGCCTGATGGTAAGCATAAGCATAGCGCTTGCGTTAATAAATTGTAAAGAAACCCTGAGTTTTAAATTACAAAACCGGTTCTCATTGCAATTAGAATTGACAACAAGTGTTTTTTTCAGCACGATTCTATCGTCATTTATTTAAATAATAAGAAACATATCAGTAATCCTGTATAACAATAATGATGCCTCGTTTACACATAAACAGTGCTGGAACGATATACATACTTGATCCAGTCACTAGAACGCACTAAACGCGGCATAAATCTATTTTTAAAAACAACCAAAGGTCGTCTGGACGATATTGCTATTAGCTATAAGACCGCCCGTCATATCACAAAATGCTTTACAGTATTTGATAAAACTTTGTTTTTCGTTATAAGCTATTTTGATTTATCATCGTCACTATTATAATATTAGTAGACAAGTCCAATAAAATAAAATTATGTGGTGAAATTTTTGTCACACAAAAAAAATACCTTAGTTTTTTTTGTACGTCAAAAATTTAACCAATACATATTTTTTTTTTAATAAACATTTTATGTACAAAATCATCGTCGAATTCGCGAAATAAGAATCGTGTGATAACAAAATTAAACCGCTCGAAGAAACGGAATTTTGTGCAAAATAAAATACTTATACAAAACAAATATTCTAGCAACGAGTACAATTTTAATACCTTTATTATTGTGATAATAAGGTCCGTCTTTGTCCATAATAGCATGATAATTTTGACAGCTGTCATTTTCATAAATTTAACGTCCACTTTCACAGATTATTCATGGAAGTGACCACTATCAAAATAAATAGAGCGAATTTTTTTTTCTATGCAGTGATCGGGGGCGCCACTGTCGCATTTTAGTCAAAAACTACGTTTTTAAGCGATATTTGACTTGCCCATTTTGATCAATGCACAGATAAAGTCAAGCCGAGTAAAGCAATGGTTTCGTAAAATAATTGTTAGCATTTCGTATGCTTGTCTTGTCTGTTAATGTTGTTATATTTCGAGTGTTAAACAATCAGTAATAGTATTTACATGGAGCAAACTTTCCGCCAATCAAAGACAGTATAAATGATGTATTTTCATCGATGACAACATATTGCGATGCTTTTATTGGTTGACTCTTTTTTTAGCTGTAAGGCATTTCAATTTCAACAAATCAATCAATAACAAAACGTTCATCGATTTAATTTGCGAATTATATTCCTTAAGCGTAGGCAATTCTGAATAAAATATTTTTTTTAGTTATTCTCTATCAAAACTGAAAAAAAATCTCTTACCGCGGCGAATATTTCGGATTCTCCGGGGCGTATGTAAAACTTCTCAACTCATACGAGACGCCATTTTGATTTTCATAACCTAACTCTCTCATCACTTGTTTTTCGGAATCGTATTCGCTCGATCCTCCAAAAACACGGTTCGGCGCGCGATTAGTCGGTTTATTGAGCTCTGATTGGTTGACGTCGCGCTCTGATTGGTCGTTGCTTTCGTTCTTGGTCGGGATTGGTCGGAAGAGCGCGGAGTGGGCGGTGGCAGTGTCTAAGTCAGCTTTTCTGGAGACGATGAGGCGGATATCGGTGTGCAGGTATAGCTTGCCAGATTTCGATGTCATGAATCTGGAATAGAAATTAAAGATTATATTAAAAATGGTGGTGAAAAATATATTTTGATGTTATCTTATTTTACATATGCATCCTTAGACCATTCTCTGACTCAGATATTCGAAAGCCTCTAGATCTACTAGCGATCCCTGCGGCAACTGGATGAAGATTGCTAAATATGGAAATTTTAGGATCTCATGATGCAGTAGCGCCTCTAGTGGTGATCTCACACGCGGTGGACCCCATTGGCGGAACCATATCTCTCATATAAATCTCACCGGCTCTCTTAGACAAGAGGCAAATTTTAGTGAGCGTACTGACGCTCACTTAAGGAATAGAAAGACCAATGTATGGGATTGACATCGCGACGCGCTCCGCGGGGGAAATATTACAGTTCGCGCAAAACTTTATGAGCTCTCGGAACACGCACGCTAGTGGCTGCGCAGTACGCATATTATAGGTATCAGAGGGACGGGACAGGGCGTCGGGGAGGGCACCGGCCCCCGCGCCCCGCGCCGTATCCCCGCTCGCGTCCCGTTGCGCCGTGCCTTAGTGTGAGTGCTACGTTCATACACAATACATGCGCGCGTTGTAGACGAAAGTACAGTCGAGTGCAAAACTTCAATTTCATTGCTATTGTAAATTTTTGTCACTGTTATTTGTTTTCGTTATTTTTATTTGTTTCTGTTATTGTTGTTATTAAGTTTTGTCACCGTTATATTGTATTTGTTATTTGTTTGTTCTATCACTGTGGTTTCTTACTGTTATCGAACTTTTTGGTTTAATTAAATATGCCTCGCGGACGCTTTAATGTGCTACGTCACCAAACACGTAAAATGGTGTTTGATGTTTTCAACTTTATGAAAAAGGAAGCTGAAGACGGTCTACAGTATGACCTGAAAATGGTGCAAAAGCGAACTTACTTAAATAAATACCTACCTGTTTGTTCTAATATCTTACTGCACGTAAAAAATACCTAAAATCTAAATACTTTTTTATACCAACGCATAAATGTACTATGTTTTTTTTTTAAATCTTACAATAATGATTGTGCGCACAACTGTACCATGCGCGGTTACGTACTCGGGCCTAACTTCAGAGAGCTCATAAAGTTTTGCGTGAACTGTACGTCACTCCCATACATTAGTACGCTCACTAAAATACTGAGACGTATCTATACTTCTATACTAATATTATAAAGCTGAAGAGTTTGTTTGTTTGAACGCGCTAATCTCAGGAACTACTGGTGCGAATTGAAAAATTCTTTTTGTGTTGGATAGACCAGTTATCGAGGAAGGCTTTAGGCTATATAACATCACGCTGCAACTAATAGGAGCGAAGAAACAATAGAAAATGTGGAAAGAACGGGGAAATTATTCATCCTTGAGGGCTTCCGTTGCGTGCGCTGTGAAAACGGTTCAAGATATCAAAAAAATATGTATGAAAGAATTAATGCCCAAAATAACTATTCCACGCGGACGAAGTAGCGAGCACAGCAGCTCACATATCTCACCTGAGGTGTATCAAGTATCTCATATACTTGTGCCTGTCGGCGGGCGCCGGCTCGGGCCCGGGCGGCATGTACAGCGTCCTCTGGCGGAGGAAGGTCCTTGCGCCGCTGGGCATAGACCCCAGCTCGTACAGCACCACGAACATCTTGACTAGCGTGCCGTGTGGGTTGAAGAGGGACACCTGGATGGTGCCCGAGCGGGCCACGCGGTAGCCTTGCGGGCCTAGATTGATGTGGCCCTTGAAATAAACACAATATAGAAAGTTAATAATTTGTATTATAGATTTAATGGTTCAAATATATAGATTTAATGGAACTATTACATACTGACTAGACGACCGTTGAACATTCTTTATGCGTTAGCGGCACTGATCTCCATCAGTACAAGTACGCTGTAGGTACTGATGCAGGTCAGTGGTTAGCGGGTACAAGTCAACGGCCAATCATATATCATCAACTATAATAATAAAGAAATCGCAGCAACGCACCTTAGACTTGGCACGACCTTGTCTAGATTTCATTACTTTTTAGAGATAAACAAGCAGCTCCATCGAGACTTGGCTAGTTTTTACAGAATGTTATTGGTGGGATATAATTTACGACGCAAACTCGTGGACAGTGGAAACTGTCCACGCTGGAGCTTTGCTGCTCAGTCCACGTACTATATAAAGGTCGTTGGTCTTGTTGTATCTTTAATAAATAAATAAATATTCCGGGACATTGCAAACAGCGCCATCTAGCCCCACACTAAGCAAACACTTGTGTCGTGGGTACTAGATAACGGATATAATACTTATATACCTTTTTTTGTAAATACATACTTATTATACATACAAACGCCCAGACTCAACACAAATAATTATAAATTTTTAAAATTCGTAAATACTTGTGTCACGTGGGAATCGAACCCGCAACCTCTAGATTAGAAGGCAGAGCCACTACCAACTAAGCTAGCAGGCCAGTCAAAATCTCAAAATCATGCTGAGTTGGGGCCGGATTACCTACTCTTGTTTTTTATTATGTGTCTATTTAATGTTTCATGTGACAATAAATTCATTTTATTCTTATTCTTATTCAAAATAATGCTCAAAATGCATTGATAACAGAGATAACCACTCCCCGCTTTACAAGAATTGGTTCTATTCCTGTAGCATAAGCGATTGTTGTTGTAAGTATTTTCAAATCTGTCCCATTTTTGTTTCTTTCTTTCTAACGCTTGAAAACTCACCATATATGGTGCGTTGGTCCCTCCAGGCGCGTAGAAGAACACAGTGACCGGCAGACGAACGTGTGGTGGACAGAACGCCCCCGAGGCGCCTAGTTCGGCCGTGAACCCGTGGACAGTCGCCACTGCTTCTAGCCGCCCTTGGAGCGCTGACTCTTCGAATGAGCCTGAAATAAGATAATATTACCAGGGGTTAGAGATAATGATATAATTCAAAGTCAACTCATTTATTGTATAATTGTGTTTTCAATTACATTATTATGTTCTGTTGCAGTTCTTATGCATAAATTGGTACATGAAGAACACAATATACCCGCAAAGGGTGTTTACAAAGAATTTTAAGTTAATAACTTTTGTTCCTAAGAGATGGCGCTAGCTTTAGCTAAGTGCAATATAGCATGCCATGAACAAAATATACAGAGAACCATATGATAATTAAATTTGAACTATTTCCAAATGGAAACGAATCTGTGGAACACCTGCTGAAAATTAGATAAATTATATCAACAACAACTTGATTCTAGATAATGCGCCAGTATCTTGTCAATAGCGCCATCTATTGATGGAATACAGAACAGAACTTACCCAAGAGTCCAGCGCTGGGTCCCACGCGCAGCTTGTTGGTATCGCGGCGCGCGGGGCGCGGGGCGGGGGACGCGGGGGGCGCTGCGCCCTCGCTCGGGGACGGGGGCGGGTGGAACAAGGCGCTGCAAATAAGAAAGAATAAGAATTAATCAAAGTAACATATTTGAAAACAGTCAAGACTTGGATAAATTGTGTGTCGACCCACAAAGTGGGATTAGGTAAAGAGAAAGAAGATCATATTTGACTTATCTAACTAAGAATACTGCATTTTTGGCATGCCTGTGGGTTCTGCACTAGGAACATCCTGTGTCGCAGAAATTACGGTTGTTTTAATGGGATTGATTTATTTTGAGACGTTATCTTAACTTGTAATGCCAATTGTGCCATTTCTTATCGTTACTTACCTTTTGATGCCAGAAATGGTATCTTATCTCACTGGTTGATGCTAGAGATGCCATTTTAGTATCTTATAACACCTTTTAATGGCAGAATTGGCATCTTATCTCACTGTTTAATGCTAGACGGCCTTTTGTGTATCTTATCTTACCTTTTAATGCCAGAATTGGCATCTTATCTCACTGTTTAATGCTAGACGGCCTTTTGTGTATCTTATTTTACCTTTTAATGCCAGAAATGCCATTGATCGAGTCGTCGAAGTCGAAGCAGTTATTCCCCCTCCTCAGCGGCGCCGGACTAGAAGTCAATGGCAGTCCAGTCTTGGTGTGGAACACCATGGATGCTGCGGAGTCGAAACGCCAGCGGAATCTCTCCATCTCACTCGGGGATGGAACGTTGTCGTGGCCTGCAAATTAATAGAATACATATATACAAACACAAAAAAAAAAAAAAAAAATTTGACGTATAGTCAAAGAATCGTACGAGTCGTCTGACCTCGCTTCAGCTGTTAGATTGTGTTAGGAGACCAGAGTCATCAGTCACAATGAAAATAATAAGGCTTTATTTTTAAACACATATTTTAACTAGTTCAAATGACATGTTAATATAATAAAGTTGATGTTACAGGCGTTAGTTTATCATATTGATTCATCAAATTATAAAATAATAAATAAATATTGTTAAAGTCAATCGATTAACAGGTATGTTTATCGATTGACTTTAACAAATTATATTTTTTTAATAGTAGTACCTAGGTAAGGTAGGTAGATAGTTTTGTCAAATCATTGTCAAACTATTTTCGGTTTGTAATACCGTAATATTATGATAGAAATAATAAACAATACACACCTTTCTTAGGATCCGGGAAAACGAAGCCCTCTTTCAAAGACTCAATATTTTCCTTCTCGAATCCTTTCTGACAGTCCTCAGTCTGCGGCGCTGCAAACTTGAATTCTGGACTCTCTTCTTTAGGCGACTCTGCATCATTCCTATCTATGGTCCCGTAATCACATTTCTCATACAAAATATAACCATCGTCACTTACAGAATAAGTTTTCTGACGCTTCGAGTCTTTTGGCACTGAAAAGACTGAATCGTCCGTATTCAAATGCAAGTCTTGAATATCTCGCTCCGTGTCTCTCCTCGTACTGTAGTCTTGATTTTGGTCTCGTTTGAGACAGTCTTGAGTCCCGTTTTCCGTCTCTCGCATCCGATCACTCACAATACGCTCTAATCGATCTACTATGGGTAATACGCGTCTCAATTTCGGCCTCTTTATCAGGCCTTCTATATTAATATTTACATTATCATTATCACATTTTATACTATTATCACATTTGTGCTTTTTCAGCGCTTTCTCGTCACCGTCTTCGAGTTTCCTTCGGCCGCCGATTTCCTGTCTATCATCGGACAGTGATGCAAGATTATAGCTTCCATCCGATCTGACCATGCCTTTATGACAGGAATCGCATTTGAAATCGACATTATTTCCACATTGACAAACTATATCCTCCGTTTGCGTTCCAACTGTGTTAGTCTTTTTGAAGTCAGGCGGACTGTATTCTGGCTCAACAAACGGCGATTTCGTCTCGATCCGACTAGCTGGTAGAGTCAAATACGTTTGATTCCTATAACATCCTATAGCGCGGAATCTGTCGAATCTTGACGCTTGCAGAATGGGTATCGACGTGGTTTCTTTCGACTTCAAACCGTCGCCTTCCGACGACGTGCTATCGCAGAGTTTCTTCATCTTCTCCTTTCTGATGCGTCGTTTGTATTTAGCTATTTCTTTGAGGCGTCGTTCGTCGAGTTTTTTAGGCGGTTGCTTATCTTTGTCCTTGTTTCCGTCGGATTCGTCGTCGCAGTTGCATTTGTGTTTTCCGTTTTCGCTGCATGGTGTGTGCATCCTGTCGTCCACTAGTTCCTTCTCGACGGCCGTGAACAGGTACTCGGTGGAGCCAGTGTTGGAGATGATGGAGAGGCGCCGGGTGGGAGTGCCTATGTTGGAGTTTATAGCACCATCGAATTTTCTAGAACCTGGAAAATGATAAATAACATGTTTAGTGCTTAGAAATTACAGTTTATAACTTCGCTGTATACCTACCAGTATCATAATTGCGTTAGTTACTTTTCTATAAAATTCCGAAAACTACTAATTTAATAATAATTTTGAACTGGGGCAAAATAACTTTAATTAACAGCCATCATAAGTTCGATCACGAAATCCAAGGACACGCGTTATTTGTGGAAGGATCAGGGCACTTCCCTTAATGATTCTGAGGAGACACATGACCATCATTGAATAAGGAATACAGCTTAAAGGAAATATTACAGAAATACCTATGTGTTTTAGGGTATCATCTTTTTCTTTACCTTTTAGGTTTTCATCATTGGTTTTCTGTGGTTTATAAAGTTATGTCCCAATTTTATATAACTATCAAAGTTATTATTTCATCAATACAGAGTGAATCGGTTCTTATTGGAAAAGCACGTTCCATCCTAGACCGTAATGATTGATTACCATCATGATGATTGTGACATGAAACGTGTGTACCTACTTGTTTATATCTTGTATTTTGTATCTCTTGTTTCGTGTCCCAATAAATGTATTTTATTATTTATTATTACCATCAGGCGAATTACAATCAAGTGCAAACCCATTCCTTGTAAAAAATAATAATAATAAGTTACCTATACTGAGATCATTTAGTTTGCCGACCAGCTCGTCGGTGTGGTCTTTACTCAGCCGCCGCTTCGCACTTTGACTTTGACATTGACATTTGAGCGGCGGGATGTCATCCAGGCGAGGCAGTGATTCCAGGTTGACTTTCAAATAGGTGTTGTTGCCAATATCTGTAATTTAAAAAAATATGAATGTAAAGGAGAGTATATTGGTCTGTTTCTCTATCATGCCTCAACTTAGCGACGGAGCACCGTGGCTTTTATACTAATATAAAGGTAGCATAATGCCGATTGTAGGATAGACTACTTATATTCCAAATCAACGCAGATGCTATGATATGTACCTACTAACAGTCTTGCCTTCATCAGAAACAGACTTTCTATTACTGAGCTCCGCACTAGGTTTCCAAGGGCCCTGTGTTACTGAGAAACAGTGAAACCACTATCAGATCACTTATATTTAGAAGTGTCTTAAATAAGAGAGACTTATGCTTAGCAGTGGCCTAAAAGTCTTATAATGATGATGATGCGAAAATCTGTCTGTATTTTTGTCTGCATCTGCTTTTTATGCAGTAGTAGCATGCAAGAAGAGAGATCTCTGCTCAGCAGTGAGCAATAATAGTCTAGTGATGATGGTTTCTCTCTCTATTTAATAGTATCTAATACCCCTCGCTTAGCGGTAGAGGAAAACATTGTAAAGAAACCGACATGTTTGAGGACCACAATATCCGAGGACATGTGTCGATGGACGATGTATCTGCACAAGAGAGCTCCCACAACGAATTAACACTAGGCCTCCAAGAGGCCTGTGTTACTGAGACACAGTGTACCTGATCCGGAAGTCTGTCTGTATTCTACTGCATGCTACTCCTCCTAATGGAGAAGTAGCACGCTTCTGCTATCTGCTAGGAGTAGACAAGTATAGTCGCATTGTTGCTTTGTCGCTTTAAAACACACACACACCCACACGCACACGCGAACACACATATATGCAAATACACATACACACACACACACACACACACACACACACACCCACACGCACACGCGAACACACATATATGCAAATACACATACACACACACACACACACAAACATCCAGAACCAATCGCCAATACTCCAAGCATAACATCATTGTAAATATATAAATAGCTGTTCATATTATATTATATAAAATTTAGGATACAAATAGATTAAGTAATATCATATTCTGTATAAACAATAACTAGGCATAGATTATTTTGTAATCACTTAAAAACATATGTACCTACTACATTATTATAAGTTGTTAATATAAATTAAGTTGTAAACAAGAACCCACGGAAGAACCTGCCTCTCTACGACACAGTTTTTTACTAATGTAAGAGGCAGAGCTATTTGTACAGTGTAACATATTGTTTTGTTTTACAATAAATTTATCTTATCTTATCTTATCTTAAAAGTATGTCTGGCTACTTGTCTGCTACTCCTTCTTATGGAGGAGTAACAAGATATGGAGAAGCTTTTGGCCTGTAATAAGCTTGAAGAAATCGATAATATTTTGTTCAGTAATAAGCTTTAACAGTCTGATTATGATTTCTCTCCATGTTAATTTGTATTTAACGCCCCTCACCGGTGCACGGGAAGGTGTGGTCTTGCGGTGGTTTCCTGAACTCCGTGGTTGCGGCGGGCGCGGCCAGCGAGTACACGATGCTCAGTCGCCGCTCCGACTCCACCTCACTGCCCTCCATCTTCTTGTAGTTCTGCTCGCGGCTTATCTTCCTCCTGGAGAAGAATAAGTATCGTTAAGTTTCAGGGGCTAATTGTTAAGCCATGTCAGGATTCCTTAGGGCGGTTAAAAACTCTGGCACCAGAATTGACCAGTTTCATATGAAGTTTAAAAGATATTATGATTATTATTTAAAAAAAAAACTAAAACTAATGGTGCGCCTGCAGCGGGGCAGGGCCCTAGCAACCGGTGCTAGAGCCTACAGAGACAGGAACCTCGGGACAATATGCGCCTTGTCAAGTATCACTGCCTTCTGTACCCTTAACCCAACCTTCTAGCGAGAGCCTCTTGAGGTGCTGATCGAGCCTCTTCGCTATAAGACCGTTCACCGGGGCAGTTAAATCATCCAATCAACATAAATATAAATGTGAGGTATATATTATTTTTATACTACCTTGGTCGTGGTTGTTGCAAGCGAGCCAGCCAGGCGGACAGCTGAGAGAAGTGTAGTTGCGAGCGCACCGCGTTGAGAAGCCACTGAGAGTTGATCAGCGCCGGCGGGTCTTTGCCTCTGGAAACGGGTAATTGGTATTTGGAAAAGACAATCTATGTATATCATATTCCGTAATACTGGCCGCGGAGTTTTGCCACTGGACAATAAGTACTGACGTAATTGGCCATTTTTGGGAGTAGCAAATGGAGACCTAGGGGTCGCGCGGACACCCTAGACATGGAGCCACACAATTTTAAGACAACGGCTGCACTGCTATCCTTCTTTAGACACCGCGTCGCAAGAAAAATGTCGTGAGGGTTTAGATCTGAATATGCCAAATGAAAATGTTAAGAAAGAGAAGAAAGCATCCAATTTCTAAGGAAGATTTGCTTAAAAACGCGCCACCAATTACAAATCAATAAATTTGTTATTTTCGTTGATTTTCGAATGTCGACTATCAGTTTTCCGCCACCACCGCCCAAGACTGTAACTATATTAGGACAAGACCTCTATTTAACACCTTTATGTTTTTTACTCATTCGACATTCGGAAACCTGAAAAGAACCGTCAAGGTTTAAGAATGCATACTTGTTATAGGGCACAGCGCGCATGGTCCACCGTTCCAGCAGCAGCGCTCGCCGCGCTCGATCGTACAGCGGACCCGCGCACTCGCGGCACTCCGCGCACAGCGACACCTGGGAACAGAGAATCAAACTAAACTCTCTTCGCTCCTCCTCCTCCTCCTCGTACTTCCGATAGACCTCCTTCTTGCGCCGTATTCCTTATTACAAAGTGACTGGGGTAAGTCGATTGTGGCTCGGCGGTTTGAGCGTCTGCTTTTCAACCTGACTCATCCTAGTACGACTTGTTTCTCAAGTTATGTATGGATTTGCACTCGCTTAGCAGTGAAGGAAAACATCGTCAGGAAACCGTCATTTATGAGGACTAACAATTCCGATAACACGTGTCTTCCGTGGATGGACCTGGACAACCACCACCCAGCCCTTTTTGTTTCTATTTAATTAATATTCAGTGACTAGTCAAACAGCGCCATCTATTGTCATGTAGCTACCTCAATGCAAACAGGCTCCATGTGCGTCCAGAGCGCACAGACGCGGCTGGCGAGCTCCTGCTCCAGCGCACACTCCTCGCTCGCATCGCTCGCATCCGCCGCCGGCGCCACTATCACCTGCAATGGAGATAATAACTTTATATTTTTTTTTTTTTTTTTTTTTATTATTTTTATAAAATACTTTAGGACGTTCTAGTAGAGATCTCATACTGGGACGTGGACTGCAACAGAATCAATCAAGTTCAAGCGAAAGTTTTTGGGAGATCTGATGAATTTATGGTCAGGTCAGGAAGCCTATTTTGATGTCTTTTTTAAGAAAGTCTTCTTGAACAACAAGTCGCCTGAACAAAAATATTAAATATGTATACCAGATGTAAATTCTTTATCTGAGAACTGTTCAATAATTAAGTATCAAAGCTTAGGTACTGTGTTTCATAGACCCTTGGAGACTGAAGAAAACTAAAAACGTTTAAATGGAGAAAATCAATCTATAAACTAGTGGAAATTACAAGTTTCAAAGTGATAAAGATAAAGATAAAGAATCTTTATTGATACTGTAAAGTTGTAACATACATAGGTATAAGTACTAATATCATAGAATATGCTACACAAATTACAATATCTCGTCAAATTGTATTTATAACATTTAGTTTTCATAAAATGTTCGAAGTTACAATCTGTATTATTAATAAAATAATAAAAATTTTTGTTCTTAATATCATGTCAAACATAATAAGTAGGTATGTAATCATACAATGTGTCAACTTAAATAAATCTACGATCATTTCAGCTGCATAGGGGCTAAATTTGACAATTTGGCATCACACTCCTTACCTAGTAGTTCACTACGTAATTTCTAAGCAAGATTAGAATCAATTGCTAGTTGACTGTAATCATTTTCAAAGTATTCTATAAAACTGTATAGTGTCTGATCTAACAATAATTGTTTGACGCTATTGCAAAATATGATTTAATGATTGATAATACTTTAGAGACCAAGACGTCTTTTCTAATGCTAGGAACTTTACCTGAGAACTGGTGGAAGGTACAAGCTTGGAAGCCCTGGCCGCGGGCGCTGGAGGTTTGGAGGCCGCCGGGCTGGTGCTGCGCGCCCTGATGATGAGTTTCCCCAGCTGCAGCAGCAGGTTGGGGCCCGCCGGCGCGCCCGGCCCGCCCTCCGAGCTGTGCATCTGGAGAGAAAGGAAAGGCTTTGTTAAAAATAATTTCGTGATGAATGAATACATTTGTACTTTATTATTACTGTTAAATAATAATGGGTGGGATGACACGTTAAATTGCAGGTCCTGTCCCGGCTGTTTGTCTAGTACGGCAGTCGTTAAGCCATGTCAGTTCAGTTTCAGTTTTCAAACATCTTTATTTCACTATAAAATATTTACAATTGGGTAACTATGCTAGTGTACATCTAAGAAATCCTAACAGAGCACATCATTAGTATTACTTACGTGTTGTTTTGGAGTATTCAACTCTAATAAAACACTTTCAGCTATCTAAATGTAAACAAATCAAATTAACTTTGATATTGAGGGTAGAAACTCATCATCTAATAATTTTATGCAAGCTTTAGAAACAGCTCATACATTTTACAAAATACATTTGAAAAGAAATAACCGGGATACATACCGGTGTAGTGATAATGAAGCAAGTAGGCATTGCGCGCGATGCGCTTCCACAACAAGCAATCGTGTAGGTACTCGCGCGATGGCCGCGCGACCGACCGGCACCGCTAAGCTAAGCCATGTCAGATGCCCTTAGGGCTTGATAAACTCTCGACACCAGAGTTGGCCACTCTCATTCGATAAGAAGAAGAAGAACTGTTAAATAGCAAAGTGATCCGTTTTTGCCTGCGGCTGGAATGTTTAATGTAGCCAGTTTTTAGTTCTAACCTCAATATTAATAAAATTACCAAACTTTACCAAAAACATGACAAAAAATATTATGCCTTCATCTATCTCACCAACACACACGACTGTAAACTGTAAAACACGCGTTTATTAGAAGTATAACGAAACTGCATCTTTCATTAGCAAGCGTAACTTTCTATCATGGACCTACCTATAGGAATTCCGCAGGGATCGTCATTGGGAAATACCTTGTTTCTGGTATTTCTCAATGATTTATGCCTTAGTGGAATTAAAGGAGAAGTCATCCAGTATGCAGATGATACGACAGTGATTATAACCGCTGACTCACATGAAGAACTTCAGAAATGTATAAATAAAACTTTAAGAGAGTTAGAAAACTGGTTTACGGTGAATGGTCTGAAACTGAATACTGATAAAACGAATATAATGTCCTTCAATGCTGTATCACCAAACTTTAAAGAAGCTCCATTAATATTAGAGAATGGAACTGAATGTATATACGCAAAGCATGTTGAGCTATTAGGATTCGATTTAGATCCCTCCTTAACATGGAAAGTACATATTAATAATACTTGTAAAAAAATGGCAAAAGGGGTTTATGCATTAAAACAGTTGAAACCAATAACAAGCCCAGAGCACCTAAAGGAAACTTATTATTCATACATACACTCTATACTTTCATACGGCATAAGTATATGGGGCAATGCGACAGACTTTGAAAGAGTGTTAATAATGCAGAAACGAGCAATAAGAGTACTTGTGGGAGGTAGATATAGAGAGTCTTGTAGAAACCATTTCAAAGAGTTGAAGATTTTGACGTCAGTGTCACAATATATATTAGAGATTATAAAGTTTGTAAAAAGAAATCCACATTTGTTTAAACTTAAGACTTATAACTCAAATAGAACCAAGATAAACAGAGTATTGTTGAAACCAACTGTGCCTAGGCTGTGTATGACTAAGAAACTACCCACTATAATGGGAGAGAAACTGTTCAATAAACTCCCCGCACACATTCAGTCTTTGAATAATGATCAGCAATTTTGCAATAGCGTCAAACAATTATTGTTAGATCAGACACTATACAGTTTTAAAGAATACTTTGAAAATGACTACAGTCAACTACCAATTGATTCTAAACTTGCTTAGAAATTATGTAAGTAATTAACTACTGAGTAAGGAGTGTGATGCCAAATTGTCATTTTAGCCCCTATACAGCTAAAGTGACAGTACCAAGATTTATTTAAGTTGACATATTGTATGATTACATACCTATTATTATGTTTGACATGATTTTAATAACAAAAATTTTCATTGTTTTATTAATAAAACTAGACATATGTAACTTCTAAAATTTTATAAAAGCCTAATGTTATAAATTCAATTTGACGAGATATTGTAATTTGTGTAGCATATTCTGTGATATTAGTACTTATACCTATGTATGTTACAATTTTACATTATCAATAAAGGTTCTTTATCTTTTATCTTTTATCTTACTTGCTCATTTCGTCATTAAGTATATAATTTCGTTTATTTACTGTTTAAAACTTAAATGGTAGGCTACAGATTATTAGAAAATTGGTCTTAGAACTATCATGCATTATAATATACATATAAAACTTAGGGCTAATTGTAATGAGCAATACATTCCATAATAATGAGTTAGAGAGTGCGATATAATACCATTTCTAGATACATATGAGTCCCTAGTTCCCACAGTAGGATTCCCTGTGTTTGTGGGAGCTAGTTCTCTTCCAAGGTGCATTATAATTAAAGTGAGAGTAAAGTGTTCTGAGTGTATATGTGATGAAAGATGGCGAGATTGAGGATCCCACCACCAAGTGTGTGTGTTTGTTGTGAATAAGTTATGCTTGTTTTGTTTTAACTGAATTATTAGATTGACTAATGTGGGTACATTTACCTACATATAACTATGGTGGGGGTCTGAGTACCACCAGGCATTTAAGCTGGGAAGACAGACCCTACACGTGAGTGAGATCTTATATAGTATATGCTATAGTATATGCTAGAAAGCAGCCTACAAGCAGTACCATAAACAGTAACCACCCCCCGGGCCCTTGACCTCCGTGCCCCAGTTCCACCGCTGCAGCGGCCCCTGGCGACACAGATTCGGAACCCGCTCTGGATTCAATCGCAGATTACTCTCTATAGATACTAATTTGCATTGCATTGCAACGCGCCGAGTGTACATCAGTGCTGTTGTATTGCAACGTTAACCCACAACAATGTAGTGTTATGTATTTCACCTTGTTTTGCTTGCTACACAAATTATTTTTGTACCTTATTCCCTTTTTTTTAATGATTTTGCTTATTATTTATAATTAATTGTAATGTTTGTATTGTATGTATTATTTTAATAGTTTCACTTTAGTTTAACTAACCGAACATTGGATTTGTTTATAATCATGTTGTGCACGCATGTGTTTGATGCACATAATGGATCAATCAATACCTTTAAAATGTTATGCTGTCACTCATGTATTTTCTGTGTATTGTGTTGTGTGCCTAGTAAAATAAATAAATTAATGATGTATTAATCAATATGTCAGAATCAAATAAATATAGGATGGTACACTCTAAAGTTATTTTAATACTTGTAAGCAATGTGCGTCGGTTATGACGTTCTTTGCCAGGTAAGTGAGACTTTTCTTGCTAAATAAATAAATATATTATGTAGTTGCTTATTGATCGCCTGCTACACCAAGAACAAAAAAATGTACAATGCGGAAGTAATGTTGTAGTTGTAGTAATGTAATAAGACTAGCTGAGCTTATAGCGTTTACAGTTTTCAAACCAAACGCCTCCAATAGTATTTTAACAAACGCTAATCTATACTAATATTATAAAGCTGAAGAGTTTGTTTGAACGCGCTAATCTCAGAAACTACTGGTGCGAATTGAAAAATTCTTTTTGTGTTGTGTAGACCATTTATTGAGGTAGGCTTTAGGCTATATAACATGAGGCTGCAACTAATAGGATCGAAGAAACAATGGAAAATGTGGAAAAAACGGGGAAAATTATTCATCTTTGAAGGCTTCCGTTGCGTGCGCTGCGAAAACGGTTCACAATTTAAAGAATTAATGCCCAAAATAACTATTCCACGCGGACGAAGTCGCAGGCACAGCTAGTAATATAAATATTGATGTGTGTTTTAGGTATTACTTTTTGTCGTATTCTTAAATCTATTTTGCTTAGAGGTAATCCACGGTAAATTCGAGATCGCACCACAAAAAGGGCTCTGCGTTGAAACTTCTTATATTGTTGAAATCAGGTCATACTCGCATTATAGCCAGCTGAGATAAGCATAAAACTGGTTTAATATTATGATGATGATGATAGAAAGGTTTTATGAGTGGCGAACTATGGTGTCAAGAGTTTTCAGTAACATTTAATAAGATTTAATGACTGCCTGTCAAAACATGATTAAATTACATACACGCATAAACTGTATCCAACTCACAGCAGTGCTAAATCAAACCACTTTTCTTTTAAAAAAAAAACACGATTATCATACAGAAAAAAAACAGGAATACATTAAATGTAACGTTGCATCCGACTTAAAGCAGACACAGACATAAAACAACAACTTTGGCGATCACGTAAGAATACACCAAACAGTTAAACCGCGTGCGTTTCTTTGTGTATTTCATGACGCCTTTGTTTCAGTAGATGCGTAGATCGGGACGTAACCGCGCCAGCGCACAGTTTAATATGCAGTTAGTGTGCGTAAAAACAAATAATACTTCATAGATCGTATACTGGGTTAAACCTAACATATCAAAACAAACTGTAAGCAGAGGGCAACATCTTATGTTCAGGCAGCCTCGTTTGTGAGACTAGTTTGTTGATTCTGTTACTCTCGCTAATAAACGCTGATACGTATCAACTGCTCCGTTAGCTTAGTTGGTAGTGGCTCTGCCTTCAAATTTAGGAGTGCGGGTTCGATTCCCGCATAACACAAGTAGTTATGTATATTAAAAAAAATGTAAGTACTTGTGTTGAGTCTGGTCGTTTCTATGTATAATAAATATGTATTTACAAAAGAAAAGTATATATGTATTATATCCGTTATCTAGTACCCATGATACAAGCGTAAGCTTAGTATGGGGCTAGATGGCGCTGCGTGAAATATTTATTATCTATTTATTATTATTATCACTTGTATTGTTACGAGCCTGTTACAATTATAATGCCGACGGTAGTACACGGTTTCCTAGAGGCGATCTCTTTGTTAGGCCACGTAGGATATAACCTATCACTGAATATTGGTTGAAGTTGGTATAGAAATGACGCAGGCGATTTTAAGATGAAATTACGATAACTCTTGTGTTACTCCGGTACCCCAGTATGTATAGCACAGAAGATCACAGAACAAGCGGCAGTAAGTACATGGTGCACCATGTACTTACTACTGTACTTACTTACTGAAATGTAGGTCACGTGTCAAGGACTGTGCAAAACACCGCCCCCCTCGCCCCGCGCCCGCCCGTGCCCTGCCTTTGTTGCCAAGTGACTTTTACGCAGTTTGATGTAAGGGAGTTAGGGAACTTCAGTGTTTGGTGATTTCGTGTAGTAATCGCTATAAAGGAGCGAACAGGACTTTATTTTTGACCCTGACTATCGGGCATTTGACCATCAGGTCCCCGATTTACTTCTAGTTTCTCAATAGTGAATGTGCCGAAAGTTAACTCGTGATTCTATTGTGATTTGTGACTTTTTTTCCCTCTCCAATTAAACAGACGACCAAAATTGAAGCATAGTATAGTCTAAGAATGAAGAGTGCAGACGGTAAGGTAGCCTGGTCATATTTTGATTACAGCTACAATGGTGAGTTTTGATTTACAAAACCCAGCGTGTCACTGTGGCACTATGTATACATTTGTGCAAAACAGAGCTCCCCTCCCTTTACCCCACTCCCCCTGCCTTTGTTGCCAAGTTATTTTTACGCAGTTTCAAAACACTTTGAGAGGCTTTGCTTCTTTCTTCGTCAAAAGAAAGCGCGATATTACCGTGATGTTCATACACACTTAACTTATGACAATCATTGAGATGAAATTTAGTATATCTAAATAATAATATATAAAACTCAAAAGGACTGACTGACTGACATAGTGATCTATCAACGCACAGCCCAAACCACTGGACGGATCGGGTTGAAATTTGGCATGCAGTTAGATGTTATGGCGTAAGCATCCGCTAAGAAAGGATTTTTGGAAATGCCACTTTTAAAGGGGTGAACTAGGGTATGCAAGTTTGTCGCGAGCACCAAAGTAGCATTAGTACCATACACAAATCATTTATTGGTAACACCCATCATTACACGTCACACTAGTAGATTGCCGTGGCTGCTCTCGCATTATTTCGAGATAAGAAGTAGGTGTGAAGTAGCCTATGACACACTCTCAGGACCCTACACTATCATCATTATATTAGAAGCCACGATGATTCGTCGCTCCATTGTTACATAAAAGCAGAAAAACACACTTTCGATTGTATATAACGATTTATGTAGGTATAACTAGTGGGTGCTCGTGGCTTCGCTTGCATTAAGAAGTAAAACTTGCATCCCCTATTTCACCCCTTTAAAAGTAGCATTTCCAAAAATATTTTCTTGTCGGATGCCTACGTCATAACATCTACCTGCATGCCAACTTTCAGTCCGATCCGTCCAGTGGTTTGGGCTGTGCGTTGATAGATCACTATTTCAGTCAGTCACCTTTGTGTTTAATATATTTAGATTGGCCTAAATATGTCTAGTCAAGTACAATAAACTAGCTCAAACCCTTACTAAATAAATGTCATTTAAATCTCAAGAGTACATATGTAAAATAACTGTCAGTGATAACTTAAATTAAATTGCATTTCTCCAACTGCATTGTGAATTATGTAAATGCCAAGTGCCTTTACAATGTATCGAGCAAACCTGTCGGGTAAAGGTTAACAACACCTTTTTATATTACATACATACAATTGTGATTTTTAGCTGATAATCTGTGTCAGAGGCATTTGGTGCGGTTTAAAAACTTTCGAGACCAGTATCACAGTATAGATCATACTGTGTCTGGATAATCCACTAACTAAACAACTAATCGTACAAATTAATTTTTTAGGTTATGAAAAAATACTGAAATCGTGCGCTCACATAAACTATTATAAAGGCGAACGTTTACGAGTGTATACACGTGTGTGTTTCTTTTTCACTCTGTCACTGCTAAACCTGTTTGGAGGAAATTTGGCATGAAGATAGATGTTATGACGTAGGCATCCGCTAAGAAAGGATCTTTGGAAATGACACTTTTAAAGGGGTGAAATAGGGGATGCAAGTTTTACTTCTTAGTGCGAGCGAAGCCGCGAGCTCCCACTCTCTCTTTGAGTCGAATTTCCTAATGACTGAGGGTCGTGACTTCCCCTCAGAATTAATTCGTTAGGGCAGTTCTCTTGGGCAGATACATCGTGGTGGGCGCCCAGGTCCTTCCACGGAAGACACATGTCCTCGGATATTGTGGTCCTCAAACATGTCGGTTTCCTCACGATGTTTTCCTTCACCGTTAAGCGAGTGCAAATCCACACATAACTTGAAAATACAAGTCATTGGTGTAGGGCCGGATTCGAACCAGGGTGCGTCTGAATGAAAAGCAGACACTCGAACCGCTGAGCCACACTCGCTATACTCCCAGAGCTCCCACTAGTCCAGCAAAAAGGAAGCTTAGCCCTACCGTCATGTCACCAGATCACATTACTCCATTCTGGCTCCATTCCAAGAGCGCGCGTGTGTCAAAATATTTGTGTATGTATTTGTGTTTGTTTATAAATATATGCAGGAAGTATGCGGTGAGTTCACTTTCGACATCGGGATTCTTTTGCAGATAACTACTTTTACTATATGTATATATGTCTATGTTAAACACACCATCATCATGTTTTTGAATCAAATTAAATAGAAAAACTATTCTAGTTCCTAAAGTTCCCGTAACTACGAGTAACTACACTAGGGCCACAAATGGTGGCCTTACTGCTAAAAGCAAACTTCACGGCAAATTGGATGGAGAGGAATAAATACAGGATAATAAAGATTGATTAGCAAGATTAGCATTCCAATCAATATTAGGTAGATTGCGAGCCGACACCATAATATACCTATAAGTATCGACATATTGAAAACATGGCTACGAGGAACACACACATTCCTCCTTCTCCAGTCTTATTTTCTTATTACTGAGGGTTTTAACTTCCCCGTAGGTTTTATTCGTTAGATAAATCTTCTGGGGCAGGTACATACACACATGGCGCTCAGATCCTTCCACAGAAGGCACAAAGATAGAGTTGTTGTGATCCTCAATACTTTGGTTTCTTTACAATGTTTCCCTTCGCCGATAAACGAGTTCATATTCACACAAAACTTGAAAAACAAGTAATTTGTATTGGTTGTAACAAAATGTTAAGCAACACCACGAGCCAAGCTTTCAGCTTCATCATCATCATCATCATCAGTAGCCTGTGTTCATCCACTGCTGAGCTTTCAGGTTACTATCATCGAAATATCTTGCTCGTCACTTACACCTATGGCCATCTGTCGACAACAAGCAAACCCTATTTTTAAAAACACAGCCGTCCTTGAGATAACAGCTGATAAGAAAGATAACAATACTTTTATCATTATTAGTCGATAAATTTCGACTGATTGTTATATAGGTTTCTGGGTAAGTATGTGGATTTGATGCTTACCTGTGAAAGAAAATATCGTGAGAACCGACATTGGAGACTACAATATCCGAGGACATGTGTCTTCCGTGGAAGGAGCTGGGCGTCCACCACGATTTATTTGCACAAGAGAACTCCCCTAATGAATTAATTCTGCGGGGGAGTCACGACCCTCACTCATAAGGAAATACGACTCAAAGACAGAGAGAGAGACATCCAAACAAAGACCATTTTTGACAAAGCCCCTTTACAGCCGCTTTATTTAAAATTATTAATTATCGAAAGTGTTGTAGATGTAAATAAGTAATGTTTTGTAATGTTTAACTAAGGCAGGCGCATTGGACTGTAAGGTCTGTCCTTATGTAGTGAATAAATAAATAAATAACCAACTCGACGCGTCATTATAAAATATTAATTATTTGTAAACCTCTTGTAATACAATATAACAGAACTGACAATAAACGAATCTGAATCTCCTCAAAAAAACAACCGTGTAGGCGTATAGGTGTTTGAAGTTTATCAAAGAAACTTCCCAGTCATTGTAACATCCCAGCTGCATGATACCACTAAATGCACAATAGTTAAAGATAAAACTCATATCAGTTATAGTCTTATCTACTTAACTGTAAGTGCTAGAATAACAGACATTATGTAAGTTAAGTGTATAGCAAATATTATGTCCAACTTACATAAGTAATTTTTTTATAGCGGAACAAAAGATCTATGTATGAAACGAAGGAAAATTGATTAAGGCAATTTTTATAGGCTTGCATTGAAACCTAACCTACCAAAACCAATAGGCAACAATTCAAATATATAATATGTATAATACTAAAATTACACAAAATATAAGGTAAATAAAGGCATATGAAAAAGTCGTCAAAATGATCCCTTCCACTATACATAAAATTTGTAAAAATCTGTCTAAATATATGCTTGCCCCCTGGGGTCCGCGGTCGTATGACACGTTGCAACTACAACAAAAAAATAAAGATAAATGTACGTGTTATATCCGTTATCTAGTACCCATAGCACAAGCGTTTGCTTAGTGTGGGGCTAGATGGCGCTGTGTGATATGTCCCAAAAAGTGTTTAAAATTAAAATAATAAGCAACATACATGAAATCCAGGTCATGACATGCAATGAATATATTGTATCACGTGAGTGTGTTCTGGCACAATGGCCTGCAATTAACAAGCCAAATACTACAAACTACGCAGATTAGGAAAATACAGATGGCTATTGGCGTACAATAATAGATAAAGGTTAGAGAGGCCGAGTGTCAGAGACCGCAAGAGCGGTTTAAAAGACTCGACACCAGAGTTGGCCACTCTCACATGACTTCTTATTTACTAGATAGGCTGGTAGAAAAAATCGATAGAATTGTTATGCCTAATGTGTTGATATTTGACAAATATACACAAATTACTCATATATATACAACCATATTTAAGCGAGCACAACGTTTTCCTAACAATCCTTTAGACAAATTAAAAAAGGGGTTGCTTGTAACACCACCTAACAAAGTAGTTACCACTGAACAAAGCTTTCAATAGCCAATTAAAAAAAAAACTCTTAAACTAAACTTGTCCTTCTGTCCTAACATATTCTGCGTCTTCCCAACACAACACATATACCTACCAATACCAATATACCTACAAGGCCGACCCGAAACAACTTCCGTATATATTTGAAACGCTTCAATATCATCGTAAAGTTCACTATTAGCATTTATATTTTTGGACTGAATAACATTAGATATACATACATAATAATATATCAGAATAAATATAAAAACGGACATATCTCAACAAGAGAATAACGTTTAAATAATCTAACCATGAATTGGTTTCATTCTTTAACAAAAAATAATAATTGAATAAACAAACCTGTAATTGTAGTCAATTTGTCTTCCAGAAAAAAAAATCTCGGTAAGTA
Source organism: Macaria notata (assembly GCA_927399415.1). Classification (NCBI taxonomy): domain Eukaryota; kingdom Metazoa; phylum Arthropoda; class Insecta; order Lepidoptera; family Geometridae; genus Macaria; species Macaria notata. The sequence continues at coordinate 6,900,866 of OV656752.1, forward strand.
TACCAATTTCAATAAACTCATTTCATAAACTTAGGAAACTTTGAATCAATATGTTCATTCGAAATTGGATAACTAACTCTTTTTTTTAAATCGGATAAAAAAAATTAATAATCAAATAATATGAATAAACCAATTTAATCTAACAAGAGCGAAAAATATTAATATAATAAACTTATCTAACATACTTCATGTGACTCATGTATCTAGAACAATCGAAATAAACAGAGCCCATTACCAAAACAATGACGATAATACGTAAACGTAAACAATAGAAAACTAAATAAACATTCGTAATCTTTACGCTAAAGTCCGCACAAGATAACTCAGCTCATAAGTGACTGCAGCACTCATGCCTGTACTCAATACATTCACAATAATATTTCCATATTATATTTTAGTTCTAAACTCATCCGCGCGCAGAGATATCCAGCGCGGATTTCTAATCAGATGCGCGGGCGCAAGAGCCACGCGGACGCCATCTTTGTTTTGGCGGTGGCGGAGCGAGACAGATATAGCAGTGTTATACAGGGTTAAGGAAATGCTGTTGCTAAGGTGAAATAGGTCAATAAATAAATATAAATAAATATTCCGGGACATAGCACACAGCGCCATCTAGCAATGTAACTACATATTTGATACGAGTAAAACATCACCATAGAATAAAGGAACTCTGTAATCGTGCAACATCAACTATAATAATAAAGAAATTGCAGTAACGAACATAAGACTAGGCACGACCTTGACTAGATTTCATTACTTTTTAGAGATAAACAAGCAGCTCCATCGAGACTTGGCTAGTTTTTTACAGAATGTTTTGGTGGGATGTATATTTTAACTCATGGCGATGACAAAAGTTACAATAATATCAATTAGGTAATACCTACATAAGTGGTGAGTCGATCTCTAATTATTATGTCGAGTATTCTAGTTGAATTAGTACGGTAACTCATGTATCATTATGTTATCTTAAATTTTCATCAACGTTTGATTGGTTAGTCAGCCTGTTTTTTCTCACATCCAATTTTTACACTTTGTACACGAATTCAAATTCAAATTCAAATTCATTTATTTGTCTGCGAAAGATGGGTACATAAAGGTCTTAGGTCAGTTATAATTAAGAGCGCCACATTTCAGCCATCGGCATGCAAAACAATTAATTTAAGTACTTACATTACATATATCATAGTCATTAAAGAATTCTTTAAGAGTATAATAAGCCTTTGCTTGCAGTAGACATTTCAGTTTATACTTGAAGACTTGTAGGGATAACACGTCAGTTATACATTTTGGCAAGTGATTGTAGACTTTTGGGGCTATATTTAGAACACAATTTCTAAACATAGTCGATTTACAGGCAGGTTGAACCAACCTATATTTCCGGCGATCACTTTTATGATTTTCATATAAATAGATATTGTTACGTGCAAACATCGCACATTCAAAGATGTAAACACAAGTCATTGTTAAGATTTTTAAACTTTTAAAATGAGAGAGACCAAACAAAAAAATAAGATTTCCATTACCCCTGTATAAAACCATTAGATGGAATATAGTAATTCGTACACGCCAGAGCGAGACAGAACACTGTTTATCAACATTGCGCCTATTTTTATATTTGGAACGTGTCAGTTATCTTCCGCGTTCGAAATTCGTACTTTTGTGGAATTTTCGGTGGAAGTGTCGTGTGACAGGTTTGAATTTAGAACAGTTTATATTGTAAACAAGCTTTTATTGACCTTATAAATATAGTAAATTCCGTTTGTATCACTCAAGGGCAGAAAATTGGATATCGTAATAACAGGAACACGAACAAAGCGGGCAAATGTCTAAAGAAAAGTTGTTTTTATCATCATACGCCTATATATAGTCGCTAAAACGGGCCGCCTATTGAAGGTACATGAAAACACGAATTAAGTTTCTCTTATCACACCACAATTCCGCTTCACTTTATTGTCATGCATTTTTGAAGCTGAGGTCCTGAAACACCCAAACAAATAACCATTTGTGCGAAGGTAGAACTTTATTTTAACAAGGAATAGGTTTGCACTTGACCGTAATTTGCCTGATGGTAAGCAATTATTCCGGCTAGGATGGAGCACGCTTTACTTGCCCATACAGTAATGGATTTGGCTTTCGACATGTACTTGGGTATCCTCAATTGAGTGCCAATTCTAGCCATCAAATACGTAGTTTGTGCTTGGGTGTCACTTGCGACTTGTTTTATACAAGTTTTTATATCATTGGTCGAAAATAAATTAATATTAATTTGGTTTCTTCTAGGCAAGCGCACTAGATCGTAGATTATAACGTTGCTTAACAAGTTGTAGCCAAGTGTGAGCCGATATCATGTAAAAAATTAGCAAAAACCAAACAACCAGCCCCTTTTTTGTAGTGCACAAAAATCAAAGATCATTCCTGTAGGTCGTCCTCAGCACGTCAGTAGTGACCTAGACATTGCTCTTGTGTTGTCTAATTGCATCTAATACTCTGGCTTTAGCATGGGTATGTAGGGAGAATTGTATTGAGAATTCAACAAAAGAATCATAATTCTACGAATCATCGCTATGGGACACAATTGTGTATGAATTATATCTGATGATGAAAAGGAATTACAATAATCTGCGTGTTAATTTGCTCTAATAAAAATATATTCTTTTTTATTTCTAAAAATAAAGAAAATTGTTACTTACAACAGTAACAAAAATTTATGTTCATTATATGTATTTTTTGCGAAAATTTAAACCAGCTCCCAAATTTTTTATTTCAGCCATGCTTATATTAGATTTGACTATTGTAATGGAAAGCCTGTTTATGAAACAGACCGGACTTTTGTACTAGCTAAGCCTCAAAGAACTATCCATAATATACTTGTCAAATTAAATAAGATTGCTAGCAATTAAATAAATCAGATATGAATTGCCATCATCTCTGTGCTATAGCTACAGGTTACCTGCCAAGATGAGAAAAATATTGGCAATCATCAGTAACTAACCTTATCTCGACTGTTTACGACCACCTGCTTCGTACAAGATCACTGCTGAGCATAAGCCTCGTTAAATGTTACGGTCATGATACCGATAGATTTTTATAGTAGGATTGCGTTTAACTACAGCCTATGTTATAGCCCGCCTAATGTTAAGCATCGCACAAGTCTAGGGTGTAATACGTTTACCTAGGAAGTACATATTTACACAAGATTTTTTGCACGAATGCATCTGCACTAGACCCTAGTTCATCTGATGGTAAGCGATCGTTATGGTTTAAGTTTAGTGCTTACCAAGTAAAAACCGATTCACTCTCTTTTTTATAAGCTAAAAAGGGTTTGCACTTGACCATAGTTTGCCTAATGGTAAGCAAAGGCTATGGCCTAAGATGGAATGTGCTTACCCGATAAGAACCGATTCATTCTCGCTTTGAAGATCACTGGAATATAGTTCGAGGGGAACAGGGAGTCAGGCAGGGAGTTCCACAACTTTGTGGAAGCGTACATATGAATATCCTCAAATTACATTCGTAAATCACAGGTAACGAAACTTTCCAAGTTTTTAGTACTAAACCTATAACAACGCGTTTTTTTATTACTATCCCCACTAGCTCCAACATAAACTACTCGACCATACAGACAGACATACCTATACATAATTCATATGGAAACGGTAGCGGTGAATGACGTAGTAGTAGTCATTGGGCAATAACGGTAGTAATGTGGTTACTAGCTATTGCTACAGAAGTTGCTTATGTACGCAAAAAGTACCAGGAGAACAGGAGAGTGAAAGAGGTCTGTATATTTCTATGTGTGTACCTTGGCTTCCTCCATCCTTTTCAAATAACGTTTCCTGGCTTACAAAAATTTTCAAAGTGTTAAAGTTTATAAGTTGTTTTTGTTTGTTTATAGATAAAGATTATACTTCTAATACAAACTGTTGTTAGTATTGCCACAGAAGTTGCTTTTGTACGCAAAAAGTACTAGGAGAACAGGCGAGTGAAAGAGCTAGGTCTTATTTCTGATCAGCACCTTTAGACACGTGGTATTTTTAATAATCATTAGTATAGAATAAGAAGACTGCATGTATGCGATTGACATAAAGATTCGCTATGGGTGGCTGTTTCTTTGTTCATCCTACATGAATAAATAATGTTAAACTAGGCAGGTGAAATTGAAAACTAAGAACAGTGAAAGACGGATATTATAGTCGCAAAAGAGAGGAGCCTTATGCCTAGCAGTGTAATTTCTTAGAGAATACATAACTAAAGTATGTAATTTATACTCTGAGTTGGTCATGGCTAGACCGATTCTATGTTCAAATGCCTGAATTAGAATTGCGTTGAATTTTGTAGTTCAAATTACAACCCTTACAATTTGCTTTGTATGTTTTTTATTAGAAATGAAATGAAATAATTTATTCAAAATCATGTCACGTTACATTCACATAGGGAAAGCACATTTCAAGATTTAATCCGTCCACATTATTATAATTATTACATTTTATTAGGTACCTACCAAAGAAAAAAAAATAAAGTTTAAGGTAGTGACTATTTTAAAGGTTAATTAATTACGTATTTAAAATAAAATCTTTGTTTTACTATCAGCTGTAAAGAGGCATCGTCAAGTAGTGTCATAGAAATTGGTAAACTAGAAATTACAATACATTATATAATATACGATAGAGCTGTATAGAGGCTACGTCAAAAAATATAAGTAGATAAACTAAACTTTGTACAGTGTGCAAAAGTCATAACATAACAAACCATAAACATCAACATTGCTATGTTTGTATATATGTGAGAAATTTTTGCTTGATTCCACTGCTACATTAGTTCTTTGTTATCGTTACTATACCTAGTATTTATTTGAAATTCCTTGTAATCATTGGATAAAAATTCCTTGATATTATATATTGTTAATATTATATATTGTTTTTGAGAGGAGAAGCCTCTTTAGATTTGCGTTAAAACTTCCTTCTTTTTGTATATTTCTCAGCTGCTCGGGCAATTTATTATAAAGTTTCTGTCCCATCAATTTTGGAAGTTTTTCTGACAACACAAGTCTATGAAATATATATTCGAGATATACCTTGTTTTTGCATGCTCTGTTATTCGTTTTAGAACGTATCTCATATTAGTTTATATTTTTGCGAACATATTTTACTACTTCAAAGATGTACACTGACACAGAGGTTAAAATACCTAGCTTAGAGAAATGGTCTCTACAAGTATCTCTAGATTTGATTCTCATCAGTGCTCTCACGGCCTTTTTTTGCATTTTTAAAATTCTTTCGTAATCTGTCGAACGAAAAGTTCGAAAAGTTAGAAATCGGTATTGCATTGGTAAATATTAGATATGGTTAAAATTAATAACAACAACCACACAACGTTAAAACATACCTGATGCAATATACTTGGAAACTATTGAAATGAATCTAAGTTATAAGAACTCGTTTCCACAATCGTCTATAATATCAGACGATCTAAGGTTGTTGTTTTGTACATAATGATTATTACAATTTATGTAACAAAGGTTTATCTGACACATATATGGACATACATATTTAATAAGTTAACACACATACATATGCATACAAAGTGTACATAATATACCTGGGTAGTTACCATGCAGTTTTAGTTACTAACCTTTGCTTCTCTGCCAATATAAGACACTAAAAGACATTTAAAAATAAACCTTATTCGACTGTAATAACACCTATGAACATTTTAGATACGACCTTTTAATTTTAAAAATTAATCACAAATAAGAAACCTTTTTGTACAGAATACAGGCTTTATAATAAATAAAATAAAACTCAATTTCGCATGCATGTTTCACAAAATGCAGCACCGGACAAGGTGATTCTGTAATGTTACATTTTCAAGCAAAACTAAACTCTAAACCGAACAAAATAACGACTATTTTAGCTTAAATGGAAATTAATTACAGATCACGTAGAGAATAGATCAACATTGAAACAAAATGCAATCTTTATACAGATTAAAAACCCATTCACGTAATTGTTACTTAGCCTGATCACAATAGACTCAATTTGAGCTTGCGATATGTGCAATCACTTATGACGTTCTTTGTACTTACATACAGTGCAATATTAGTAATACTTACTATGTCATAAATACTAAAAAAACACTATCCAAACTGCACTTTACCCTTATCACCATAGAGTCCATTTTACCTTACAAGAATTTATCACTCATGAAGTTTTGTTAACATATAGATAAACGTAGTGCATTTGTGACGTCACTTAGCCTCGAAAGCCCTTCTAACCTATATTTGCTGTTGCCGGGCGGAATTTGGAAACAAGATATTGTAACTATGGCGACACTTTTACACATATTAAGGTACTAGTGGAGGCCCGCGGCTACGCTCGCGTTATTACGGGATAAAGAGTACTGACCTACTCCCAAGACCTCATACTACCTACATACCTAAAATCATGAAGATTCATACTGCCGTTTTTGAGTGAGGCGTGTTTAAATAAATAGTAAAACAGAGACAATATTTCTAGAAATATTTGGAACTTGTTCTGCTTTCAATTCGAAGTACCTTCAAACATATTTTTTTTAATTTCTTCAATGTTCAGACTTTTGACCCTCTTCAGCTTTATTATAATGTTTAGATGTAAAAATAGATAGATACATAACAATCATAACTTTTAGTTCACAATTCCATCCGAAGGTAAACTGCGGAATTTAACTGGAAATCGAGTTAGCAGTTAAAAATAACTAGTTGCCAGCCAGTTAAAGCTAAAACTGGGTATATCGAGTTACTGGGAAAACTATTTGTAGAAGTAGATTGTGTAAGGTTTGTAGTTTATTGAAGACTAGTGGATGCTCGCGGCTTCGCTCGCATTATGAAGTAAAACTTGCGTCCCCTATTTCACCCCTTTAAAGTGGCATAAATCCTTTCTTAGCGGATGCCTGCGTCATAACATCTACCTGCATGCCAAATTTCGGCTCGATCCGTCCAGTGGTTTGTGTGTGCGGTAATTTTTTGGAAATTCGCACCATGAAATCAGCAATTTCATACTTTAATAAATTCTGGAACATTGAATACATCGCCATCTAGCCCCAGGCTAAGGAAACGCTTGTGTCATGGGTACTAGATAACGGACATGATACTTAAATTATATTTACGTAGTACCCACGACACAAGCGTTTGCTTAGTGTGGGGCTAGATGGCGCTGTGTGCAATGTCCCGGAATATTTATTTATTTATTAAATACTTTTAATGTTGTAATTCGTTTTACAAGGCGTGTTATTTAGCACTGACTCAGTACATCAATCACCATAATATTACGGTAAAATGAGGCAATATGGCGGCGCAAAAAGAAAATAACAAACTTGAGTCGCGCTAGAAAGTCGTTTCTGTGATGTAATGGTGTGGTTCCTCCATGTCTAATAACTTAGTTTACTCTGTGGTTGAGCAAACGTATCTTTAATACGGTTTCTATTGAAATAGGTCCTGGAGTCCTGTTTCCAAAAAACTATAACCCAAGTGTCTTCAAACCCAGAGCAAATAGGTTTCTTCTAGGCGTGCGACATCTTAGACTACAGTACTAACATCAGGCTGTAGTCAAACGTAAGCTTGTTTATTGTTCTTCTTCTCATCGAATGAGAGTGGCCAACTCTGGTGTCGAGAGTTTATCAAGCCGCCCTAAGGGCCTCTGACATGGTTTAACGACTGCCGTACTAGACAAACAGCCACTAGCTAACCTACGGACACTTTTGAAAAAAAGATTGAGTGTTGATTTATATCTCAAATCGGAGGTATAAAAAAGCCAAAAAGCTCGTCTCTACTAACTACTTTACAAGTACCCAATAATAAAAAATAAAAAAACAAAAAAAATATTAATAAATACTTTACAATTGCTGCAGCAATGCTTTACATCAGGCAGGCTGTAGTCAAACGTAAACCTATCCCACGTAAAAAAAGCCCCAATCAGCTGAGCAACCTTTGAATTAAATTATTTACAAGCAATGATGTAGCCGCTATTAGTACTATTGTATTATTCTGCGCTGTGAGGTAGCAATAGCATCGACAATTACGTACTTCGGGCGACGCCAGGTCTACGTTTGGTTTGTTAACAGATATTTTAAGGACAGATGCTCATTTTTAAACCGAATTGTATAACAAGAAAGGATTAAAGGTAATCTATTCGATTTGTATCCGTGTGGTATGGTCAGTAAGTGTAAAATTTGAGTATGATGCACGGGTATTTCGGAATGTACAACCCCAATCTATATAACTATAACTCAAAGATGACTGACTGGCTGATATAGTGATCTATCAACGCACAGCCCAAACCACTGGACGGATTGGGCTGAAATTTGGAATGAAGGGACATGTTATGATGTAGGCATCCGCTAAGAAAGGATTTTTGGAAATGCCACTTTAAAAGGGGTGAAATAGGGGATGCAAGTTTTACTTCTTAATGCGAACGAAGCCGCAAGCACCCACTAGTACTAAAATAAATGTGATTATTAGTGTGTTCTAATTTCATAAAAATCTGCTCAGTAATTTTGAGATGTGATAAATAATATATATGGAACTCCTTGCCCGAATCTCTATTCCCCTTGTCTACTACAACTATAATTTGTCGGTCTTCAAGTCGAGAGTAAACCGGTTTCTTCTAGGCAAGTGCGCTAGATCGTAGATTATAACGTTGCTTAACATCAGGCAAGTTGTAGTCAAGCGTAAGCCTTTATCATGTAAAAAAAATGTATATAAGTAGTACATATGTAGGTGCCAAAGTATAATTTTACCAAATCACGACAGATCCAAATCGCTCATCACACACAAACTAGTGTTGTGGCGAGAGTTGTCCCTCTCTACTAGTGCTGTGACGCAACCAGCCTTGGCACGCTTCTGTTACACTCGCGTCGATCGCTCCCAACACACTGATTACCGCTTAATTCGTGATACGTGGATTTACTGTTTACTTTTTGAACGTGCTCAATAAGTTTCTTCTAAAGCTTCGATTTCCTAGGAAAGCGGTGCCTTCATATAGCGGCCGTAATACAGCGGTGAATGACGTCACTAAAACGTTGTCTATGTAAACGAAATGGCGCGGTTTCCTGGAGAGCGGTAACTTGCACCGTAATTTACTTTAATTATTTTTGCGTCCGTAATATCACGGCCGCTATACGTTGGCACCGCTTTCCTAGGAAACCAAAGCTTCAAAGTAAGCTCTTAATCGGCTTGTGTTTATGATCGTACTGCTGAGTTGTGGACCTCCCTGCCTGACTCCCTGTTCCCTACGAACTATAATCCAGCGATCTTTAAGACGATAGTGAACCGGTTCCTATCTGGTAAGCACGATCCATCTTAGGCCATAGCTATTGCTTACCATCAGGCAAACTATGGTTATGTACAAACCTGTTTTAGTTTAAAAAAAAATGTATCATAGAAATATTGTATATTCCATGTATGCGTGCGTGACGTCATCACCAACCCCAACGGAAGACCAGCGCTGGGTGCTATGCAGCCAGCATTATGCTGAGTTGGGCAAATATGTATTTTATTTAAGTAGTTTTAGGTATATATATATTTCTTGCTTGTACTTAGTTGCTTATTATTTGCTACATAATTTAATATTTGTTTTTCTTTCTTTCTTCCATATATGATTACCTAGGCTGACGGCTTGGTGTAAGTGATATTGTCAGATATAAAAAAAAACTGAGGATGGTAAATTCATCATATTGGTTGCATCTTTACGCGTTTTCCAAGTTTGGTATGTGTATGTTCAACCAAAGATATATCGGAAATATTAAGTGATATATTTAGGATTACTTTTTATCAAATTAGGTACGTTTCAACTAACATAACAGTGCAAATTTCACCAAAGTTGATTCTATGTTTAATTGAGATATGGTTAAAGAAAGGTGCTAATAGGCTATCTAGCTGCTCCACAAGGCTCCACCACAAAGGTATTCTTCCCAGATGCAATAAAGGCGTACACAATAGTTAGGAATATTAAATTGGATGGAAAATTAACCCAAATGCTAACGGGGCACGGCGGATTCTCCTTCTACTTACATCGGTTCAAGTGCAAGGAGAGTCCGTCATGCATCTGTGATCCCGATGTTCAAGAAAGTGCTCTGCATGTTATCACTGAGTGCCCAGTCTTCGGTAGGCTAAGATTCGATACTGAAATGGAACTAGATGAAGATATTAAGATAGACAATTTATGTAACATAATAAATGATAAATACAAAAGACTTAAATTTCTAGAATATTGTAAAAAAGTAGTTATAATTGTAAATAATAGAAATAAGTAAACAACGGAACAACACTTCTGTATAATTAAATTTATATTAGAAAGTGTCCAAAACAATGCTAATTAGAAATTTAAATGAAAATGTAAACAGTCAGTAGGTAAATTAAATTAATAAAGTAGGTTGTAAGAAAAATTGTAAAGTAGTTCGTAAGAAAGCGTAGATTAGGTTCCCCCATAAACCGCCTGGGGAGTTAGATGTATTCAAATAACAAAAAAATAAAAAAAAAATAGGCTATGATATTAGTTTAATTTATACATTATCAGGGCAGGACAAATAATCAAAGATTGTCAGCTGTCATGAACTGAACACACAGGCAATGCTTTTAACTTTGGTAAACGCGTGCGAACAGCTCAGTCGACTTCGCTACGGGCTTAATTCATTAATCGTGATCATTCAACATTCTTTTAAATTCGGCCTTCACACGGCGCACATTAAAAAACGCAAATATTCACTACAACTGCCACTGACCCACTTAGTTTTATTTGATTACACAATTTTTTGCAAGTCACCCTATATTTAAGCACTCACATTCTAATCAAAAATGTATACATATAAAAGATAAGTGCACATTACCATAAGATTTTTATAAGCTACACACATTTTAATGTGACGTATCGAGGGCACACTTTTTAAATAAGCAAAAACCGTTTTTACTAAACTACAAACTAATAAGCGAGTGTGGCTCAGCGGTTCCAGTGTCTGCTTTTAATCCAGGTGCACCCTGGTTCGAATCTGGCCTTACACCAATGACTTCTATTTTCGAATAAAGTGTGGATTTGCACTCGCTTAACGGTGAAGGAAAACGTGGGAAACCGACATGTTTGAGGACTATAAAATCCGAGGACATGTGTCTTCGACCTGACGAATTAATTCTGCGGGGGACTCGTGACCCTCGGTCATGAGGAAATACGACTTAGAGAGAGAGAGAGAGAGAAACTAATAAAACGAATAGTTGTGTTATCATCAACTGGAGCTAGAATTCATCACTGCAATTCATTTAGTTTCCAAGTGTTACTAACATGTATAAACTACACTCGATCTAGTTAACTATTCCCATGCCATGATAACTGTCCACAGGTTTACACCACCATAACACACGCATGTGTTTTTACACTGTTTCCACCGCGCGCTGCATGCATGGTATTTATAAACATAGCGGGATATGTTATGTGGTAGCGTAAATAAATAAATATTCCGGGATATTGCACACAGCGCCATCTAGCCCCACACTAAGCAAACGCTTGTGTTATGGATACTATATAACGGATATAATACTTATATACTTTTCTTTTGTAAATACATACATACTTATTATACATACATAGGTCGTGTCGTGTTATGGGCTCATCTCTGGACAGAAACATTGTTACGATTTTTATCATGTCTTAAAACTCGTACAAAAGCACTTTTTTATACTATACAGTTTTCACCAATATTTTGAAATACTTATTGGTTTAAATTTCGTCTTTTACATGGCTGGATAGCGCTGAGTGCAAGGTCTCAAAATAAATGTTCATTTTGTTTTGTTTACGGCAATCGATCTCTAATTGTATCATCATCATTAAATAATTAATTAAATCGATGAATTCACTGATTATTTGTATAGATGCCACAGTCTAATAGCATAAATAGCCTTTTTAGGGTTCCGTACCTCAAAAGGAAAAAACGGAACCCTTATAGGATCACTTTGTTGTCCGTCTGTCCGTCCGTCCGTCCGTCTGTCAAGACCCTTTTTCTCAGGAACTCGTAGAGGTATGAAGCTGAAATTTATATCAATTACTCAGGTCTACTGTCCCTTGAAGCTGTGAAAAAATCAAACTTCTAAGCCAACGCAATCAAAAGATACAGCCATTTATGCCGCAAATTTTCGACACTTGCATAGAATCAAAACCTACAGGGTGCTTCCCGTGAACTCAGAATCTTGAAATTTGGTACGAAGCAACGTCTTATAGCATAGATAAAGGAAAAATTACGAAAACCATAAATTTTACGGAACCCTCGGTGCGCGAGTCCGACTCGCACTTGGCCGGTTTTTATTGTTAAATATAGCCAGGCTGGTGTTAAGCACCACTAGTATTTTGTGCTACTTATAGTGCAAGGTGTTACACGCTTACCTAGAAGAAAACTACAATATATTTACTCTGAATTGAAAGAGTTTGGGAACGTTATTCTAAGTAATAAGGATCACTAAAAAAAAATTCTGGACATATCACACAGCGCCACCTAGCCCCATACTAAGCTTACGCTTGTATCATAGGTACTAGATAACTGATATAATACATATATACTTATCTTTTGTAAATACATACTTATTATACACAGAAACGACCAGACTTAACACAAGTAATTACACTAACTAACAAAATTAAAATCACCACATATATAAAAATAAAAATACTATCACCAATTGAAGCAGCTAAAACCGCAAACTCCGTTATCATAACGTGTATAGTAATACCTGAGAATACTTAATAATACCTATAATGAATTAATGATGTCATTTGAAAACAACACCACTAGACCAGGCCTGAAGGCCGATTCACCACATATTTGTGGTTTGTAGAGGAAATATCGAAGTGGTCAGCAACAGATAATGTTATCACTATGTTGGTAACTAGATGTGAGAAAAGTGTTTCTAGGATATGATATCTTTATTTAAGACTAGTGAGAGCCTGAGGCTTCGCTCATGCTAAGAAGTAAATAAATATTCTGGGACATTGCAAACAGCGCCACCTAGCCCCATACTATATTTAGGTGTAACTTTCAGCAGGAGAAAGCCTGCCGCGGCAAGGATACTATAGCCCTGTAACACAGGATCCTCTGTGATACCTAGTACAGGGCTTAGTACACCTACCAACGTAGTGCATAAACATTGTTATTGTCTTATACCTATACAATCATGTTCGTAACACGTAAGTTTAAACAATAAAGGGTTTTTTTAATCATCATTATCATCATCATCTACGCCCTTGGGATCCCACTGCTGGGTATTGGCCTCCCTTTGTACGTGCCATCTGCGTCGGTCTTGTGCAGACCTCATCCAGGTTGGGCCATTTTTAGGGTTCCGTGCCTCAAAAGGAAAAAACGGAACCCTTATAGGATCACTTTGTTGTCCGTCTGTCCGTCCGTCCGTCCGTCTGTCAAGACCCTTTTTCTCAGGAACGCGTAGAGGTATGAAGCTGAAATTTATATCAATTACTCAGGTCTACTGTCCCTTAAAGCTGTGAAAAAATCAAACTTCTAAGCCAACGCAATCAAAAGATACAGCCATTTATGCCGCAAATTTTCGACACTTGCAAGGGAATCAAAACCTACAGGTGCTTCCCGTGAACTCAGAATCTTGAAATTTGGTACGAAGCAACGTCTTATAGCATAGATAAAAGAAAAATTACGAAAACCATAAATTTTTAGTTACATCACAAAATATTTAACCTTGCAGGTTTGTACGGAACCCTCGGTGCGCGAGTCCGACTCGCACTTGGCCGGTTTTTTTTAATACTATTTATTATACTAAGCAATCGCTTGGAGCCATGGGTACTCTCTTTGTTTCGTATTTCCTCATGACTGAGGGTCGTGACTCCCTTTAGAATTTATCATATATCATAATACATCGTGGTGGGCGCTCAGCTCCTTCCACGGAAGACACAAGTACTCGGATATTGTCTTCAAACATGTAGGTTTGCTCACGTCAAAATAAAACGGTCAGTCTACTATACAATACGTACAAACAAGTATTCTAGGACGGTCCCAATCTAGGTCAGAGATGTATCGCGGTCGTCTAAAGTGAAAGTGGACTGAACAATAATAAACTAAAGAGGCGTCAACACTATTTTAATACTAATTTACTGGTGCTAGCTATGTAGCTAAATGCTAACTAAAAGCTATTATGTATGTACATATGTATGTATATATGTATTTTTGTAATATTTGTTTATGTTTATTCATATATAAGTAGTATAAACCTTTTGATCTTTTTTCTCATTTAATATCTTAAACACCTCGTCCTACTCACTTAATTTGAAGATTATATCCCTGCCAGATTGGTTGCCAGGAAGAGATCGCTCTTAGCGATAAAGCCGCCAATTAAGACGCAAATTTTAATTTCTATGTTTTTTGTATTGTTTTTTTTTATATACGTGGTGTTTTAATAAAGAATTTATAAATATATCTTACGGAATATCTGATAGATGTAGCGAGCATTTTTCTGTAAGTACATAAAATTCTAAAACTAACAAATACATTTTAGTTTTACTGTTTCTAGAAAATCACCCAAATTATGGATAGTTGGCGAGCGAATATGTGATCCTATAAAATTTAGTAGAAAATGCCTTACATTTCAAAAATGCAATCATATAAATGTTTGTTTAGTTTGTGACATTTGAATTTGAAGTAAGTTTACTTCAGATCAAAAAGTTTCTTCGAAATCATATGAATGTCACAAATAGACCCTTAACTAAATTAAAATACACTTACCTTTGTCAATACAGCCGGTATCTTAGGAGTTACACTAGGAACTGGTTTTACTACCATCTCTGTTTCCTTGTCCTCATCTATACTGATCTTATCAAATTCTTCTTCAATGGAAGTATCTTCTTTACTAGACCTAACTGAAGCTTCACTATTTAAAACTTCTTCGTTTATGACTTTATTATCTTGAGCTAAGGTATCTTTAGATTCTTTAGTTGTAACTATGTTATGTTTAGGTATTACATCTTTTAACTCATCAGTGCACTCCTCATTTGTTGAAACTTTATCTACGGCTAATTTATCTTTGGGTTCTACACTAATTGCATTCTTATCTATGGCTTGGTTGTTTGAGGTCTCATTTATGACCTCTTTGGCTATGGCTAATTCGTTTCTTGAATCTTTACTAGTAATCTTTTTGTGTTTGCCTTTGTCTATGACCTCGTTTATGACCTCTTTGGCTATAGCTAATTCGTCATCATTTGCATGCTCTTTGTGTTTGGCCTCCTTATCTATGGTTTTTTCACTAATCGCCTCTTCTTTCGTGTACAGTTTATGTGTAGCTTGACTATCTAAAGCCTCTACACTTATGGCCTCTTTGTTTGTGGTAAGTTTATGACTAGTTTGGCTATATGAGGCCTCCTCACTTGTAGCCTCCTCTTTTGTGGCCACAATATCGTCGAGTAACACCTCTAACTGCTCCTCCCCACATATCTGAAGAAGATTTTTGCATTTACCTGGAATAATAGAAAACATAGTATCAGTATAAAAAGATTAACAAGAAATAATCTGAAAAATGCATTATGAACGAATAATTTCCGTACACAACACAAAATGTGTACCAAGTTTTTAAGAAAATAACAAAGATTATTCACTAAGTTCGACTATGTGCAAGTACAATAAAAATTATATATTTTTCTAAGATTTCAGTATTTATGAGTTAGCCTGACATGATTTTGACCGACCAAGCGAAGGCACAATTTTCTTTCAATATACGTACTTGTATGTATGTACCCAATATAACCTACAAGTACCTACCTATCAACTTTGACAATACTTTAAACCGAATCCATTAATTTAACGCACCAACAGTCTCGAAACAAAGAAAATCAGTTACTCGAGAGCATAATAACGTAATAAAGAAGCGCCCACGTCGAAACCTATTGTAGAGGACAACGGGCCAAGGTTCGAAGGGTTAACTGCTTCATTGGGCCTCTCTGACCTGACGACTTTAGGGTTATTAGCTTATCCCGTGAATCCTAAAATGTCGAATACTGAGTGGCAAATTTTCAGAGAACCGAGATACTGATTGTATTAATTAAATTATATGTTGTTACAACTAAAACTAATCAAAAGTTATTTATTGGACGAAAAATACAATTTACTATGTATTACAATAATTCATATCTTTGCAGTTGCAATTAATAGCTTAGTAAGTACTAGAGGTGTTCAATTCAATTCAGTAGACTTAGTTATACAAGTGTAATAAAATGTCACAAAGGTCAGTTTTTCAACATAAACTGCAATCACTGTAAGCTAATATGAAGCAGTATACTGTCTTATTGCATTAAAATATATATAAACTTATATATAGCACATCCAGATAAACAAAACGATTCCCAAATGCAAAACTAATTCACAAAAGCTCCAGTCGTTTGACCTCTGCATGCATTTCCCTAAACAGTACCCTACCCCCCCTCCACCCCTCTCTAGTCTAGCCAAGGTCTAGACTAAATTCAGGACCTAGGGCAAGGACCAGACTACAAAGGGTCTAGGTTTTAGGGTGTTTTTATACAGAATTTTATACAGGCTATACTAGTTATCTGGTCTTTTGAATGGTGTCATCGTCTTGAGTAAATTTACATCAAATTAAGTATAGAAAAGTTTATGAAAATATGTAATGATTGCATTTCTTATTCTGTGGTAGTAAGCTGAAAATTCTAAATTTTTGAGTTCCAATACATTTTTCCAAATGGGACTCAAATAACTATTTCTATCTGACGGCTGTTTTTATCATAAATGAAATTTCTAGCCATATCACGAACATTTTGGTAAGTACTTGTAGTAACCAATTGATGTCTCTCTTGAGTCGTATTTCCTCATGACTGAGGGTCGTGAATCCCCCGCAGAATTAATTTAATAGGGAAGTTTTCTAGAACAGATTTATCGTGGTGGGCGCCCAGGTCCATCCACGGAAGACACATGTCCTCGGATATTTTGGTCCTTAACATGTCGGTTTCCTCACGGTGTTTTCCTTCAATGTCAAGCGAGTGCACATTCACACATAACTTGAAAATACAAGTCATTGGTGTAGGGTCGGATTCGAACCAGGGTGCGTCTGGATAAAAGGCAGACACTGGAACCACTGAGCCACACTCGCTTACTATTGATGTAGAGGTACTAAAACCACCTTTAAAAAGCACCTCATTAGTTTACTGGTAACTATAACTCTAACCTTGTATAACTGGATAAAAGGAAGTGGTTCTGTATCCGGTTTTGCAAAGTAAAGGGGTGTCTGTAAGTAATTAAATTCTGAGACGTGTCGATAGGATGTGAAGCGTTCTGGATTTGTACATCGAGACTTTTGTACTAATAAGATAGTATTTGTGTTATAAGTTTAGTGTAGGTACAAAAAATTTTTTTCATAGTTAGATTAAAGATTGTGCGCTTGTTAGTTGACTCTAGATACGCCTGCTTGCATAACGAGTTTTAAACATATTTAGGCATTTTTCTAAATAATTTTGTTGCTAAATGTGTTTAGGAATCGTGCAAGTTATTTCTACCTTTATGTTCTATTAGAACAACACCTCAAAGAAAGCGTAAATTTGGATACATATCATTATTTTAAAAAGTGTTTGTTGGTTTGTTCGTTCCTCTTTTAACGGAGCAACGGATCATGGTGGTTTTTGGCAAGGTAGAAGTCTAAAATCCCGAGAGCTAAATAGGCTACTTTTTATCCGGAATCAACGCGAACGAACCCATTAGCAACTACTAGTATTTGTACCTACGTGTAACATTTACAACACATTGTTCAGTCACCGTGAGTTAGTAAAGTTTGTCAATATGTCTGTATCTCAGTCTAGACTAATCATTAGTTAGAATGTGTCGCCAATACAATAGTATCCTAGCGAACCACCATCAGTCACTGGATGTATTTAATTGTGTGTTATCCACATTCAAGCGTAATGTTCTAGCTATTAATGCCAAGCTATGCATGATCACTAATTGTAAGATAAAATTTAGTCTGTAATTATGTTGTCCTTGTTTATCGTTGTTGTTTGTGTGTTTGTTAGACAGAGAATACAGTACCAGTTAGGTACTGTATTCTCTGTCTAACACAGGTTTTTGAAAATATTAATCACATTCATATTGTTCAAGCTGTGTACACTCACCTGAGGAATTTGTTTTGGTTCAAAACCAGTTTTGAATGTGTATTTGGCTTGTTTATGAACTCATTCTGTTATGTGTACCGTTATAAATAAATAAATAAATAAAGACTTTATATCCATGACCTAGGACACAGAGCAAGCACTAAGTTTGGAGACTAATGTACTTTGGGGAGTACGTTCACCTTTATTCTTTGTTTTTGAATATCGACGTAAATGTACATTAGTAGAATTATAAGTATGTAAAATTATATCCGTTATCTAGCACCCACGCGACACAAGCGTTTGCATAGTGTGGGGCTAGATGGCGCTGTGTGCAATAATCGGGAATATTTTTTTTATATTTATTTAAAAAGAGGGATGATGTGTGTCAGAGAATCTGTTAGTGACAAGTGGTATTCAATAGACGATACGCTATTATCATTTCCTGGAAATCATTTTTACTATACAGTCCTCTTCGACCGAGCGTCACTTCTATAATGTTATAAATTGTCATGTCATAGATAAAGCTGATAATGTAAAACATTTTCACTGTTTCAAATAAAAAGTTTTTTTTATTAACTTGTGCTTGTATCGCCTCAAACAATTTAGTGGTTAACTGCCAAAACGCTTAACTGCCAAGTGTAAAGGAAGCTGAAATCCTAACCCTAGTTTTTAATTTCAAATCCTAGCGAGCTAAAAACGCTTGTTTGTAAGTGTGTGTGTGTGTGTGTGTGTGTGTCTGTTAACATGTCTAGACTCCCGACCTGGGTCAACGTGCAAGGCAATCCTGCAAACGATGCTCCCTTGGGAGTACATTCACCTGGTTCCTTTTTCTACGTACTGTAGCTGAACTTTGTAAAGATTTCGTATTTTGGAAAGGCCTTGAATTGTTAGTCATAGAAAACTCCAAGGGTGCGTGAGTCACTGCGAATTTTATTTATCACACAAAGAAGTTGATGACCGAGGCTTCGCGCGCGTTTACTCGGGATGAAAAAAGCTTATCTGATTTAAGGAACCAAAATTAATAAAAAGGGGCTACTTTTTATCTTTTACTTAGTAACCTAGCGCAAATTCGTATAAGAATGACCAACTCTGGTGTTCAGAGTTTTAAAATACCCTAAGAGCTTTTTAACTAGTAAAGTTTGTTTTTACATAAAAGTTATTATTGTTTTTTTTATATAGTCCTTATAATACATAATAATATATTATTATAGGCAGGTTTTATTACAATAAGTGTACTTCACAGCTAAACGCCAAATACTCATACTCATGATTTGCGTTTTATAATTTTAGGACAAAGAATACTCACTCGGACTAAACAAGCAAAACATTATCACAGTATATATCACACTACACTATCACAGCACTGACTACGTATACATTGCCAAAAATATCACAACCTCATCACAGCCCGCTCCTAATTTAGACTAAAATTTACAAAATTGTTGTTGACACTAGAGACACTAGAGATACAAAACGATTTAGATATTGTTTAATTTTTTTTTATTATAATTTAATATTGGTTTTAATTTTCGTTACACCATTATTGCTACAAAACTTTGTTGTATTATTTACTACACATTTTAGAAATTATTTGATACAAAAATGTGTTTTAAACTATATTTCTGTTTGTTACAAAAAAATCAGCTACAAAAGTACAAAAGCCTAATTCTATTCGCGTTCTTTGTGCGCGACACGTCTTTGCCCGTTGACGGTCAGATGTAAACTGAGCACAAATATTGTAAACAGACGAGTTTGGCGCAACAGGTTTTTATGCTTCTCAGACTACCCACACCCCAGTCTAGACGAGGGGGTAGTGAAGGGGGGAGGGGGTAAATTTAATATATCAGACTATTGGGTCTCTGCACTTTGCTTTTGTGGATATCTAGAGGTGAGATTGTGAATTGGTTTTATTTTTATGAGAGTTCTGTGTGTGAATTATTAATAGGCTATCAAAATCAGATTCAAAGCCAAATTTACTGCAATAAAAACATATACACATCTAGGTAACTATCATCATCGTTAGCCCACTATCGCCCACTGCTGAGCATAGGCCTCCCTTCTTGTACGCCACTCGTCTCGGTCCTGCGCAGTTCGAATCCAGGTGCTCCTGCGGTTGTTCTAATGTCGTCAACCCACCGCATTGGTGGGCGACCTCTATTTCTATGGCCAGTCATAGTAACTATGCATCAACTCATTTGTACTTTGACGCCAGAGCTGGTCACACTCATACGAACTTACTTAAATAATATTTTGATGTGAATTTGTGTCAATTTTAATGGTAAAGCTTTTTGTAAATGATTGTATTCTAGATCTGCCACCATAACTTTTCTTTAAAACTCTTTCCAAGAACATGTTACAATATTCACAATAAAATATAATATACCTACTAGGTATAGGTAGAGCATATTAATATATTGTCAATTTTCAAATTAAGATTTAGTGACTAAATAACTTAACTTCCGTAATTACATACCATTAAGAAATAATGTAATCGATTGTATAATATATACGATATGTATAGAAATAATGTAATGATTCGCGTTGCGGGTAGTTTTGTATCCACACGCAAAAAAATTTAGCTCTGCATAATTATCTGTTTTTTATTAAATATCTTGCAAGTTTTGGTAGTATTTTCGATAAAACATCTCTATTATTTGTTACGTGACGTAAATTTAACATATAATAAACAAAAACAATGGTAAAGTGTGGTGGCTGCGGTAAATTCTTGTCGGCGGCCGACGGTATTCGGTGCGGGACATGTTCGGGTGTGTTTCATGGATTGTGCGTGAATATCCCTGACGGTACGGCGGCCCCGCTGGACTGGCTGTGCCCTGCTTGCATGGCTAAGCTTCCGCGGGGCAGTAACTGCAGCACTCCCGTCAAGGGGGTGACGGCGGGTCGCGAGCCTCTGCATGCCCAGCTGGCCCGGGTTTGCGCCCGCCAACCCGAACAGGAGCCTGAGCCCGAGCCCGTCGGCTGCAACGACACCGCGCACGACATGACGGTGGAGTTGGACCTTGCAGTCGAGATCCGGCTGTTCCGCAGCGAGCAGCAAGCCGTGCGCGATGAGCTCCGGCAGTACCGGGACGAGGTGCGCGCCGAGGTAGCTGAATTGCGTCAGGAGGTGTCTGCGTTGAGATTGTCTCACGCAACCGGTACAAAACAGATCAGCGAACTACAAAATAAGGTGCGTCGCCTGGAAGAAACCGTCGCAACGTTGGAAAGTGATGCCGCTGCCCGGGAACAACGCGCCTTGTTGAATGATATCGAAATTACGGGCGTTCCCGAGCGTGAAGGTGAATCTACGGCTCACATCACTCTGGCTGTGGCCAAGAAGCTCGGTGTGTCTCTCGAGGAGCGCGACGTGGTGAGTGTGCGGCGCGTTGGCGCGCGGCGTGAGTTCGGCGGCGCGGCTGGCGGCGCCAGCGGCGGCTCCCCGGCCGGCGCGGCGCGGCCTCGACCTATTGCGGTCAGCTTCGCGCGACGTGCTCCGCGTGACGATATGCTCAGGAGCGCCCGAGTACGCCGAGGACTCACGACGGAGCACCTGGGCCTCCCGCCGCACGAGCCTGCGCGCATCTTCGTCAACGAGCGGCTCACTAAGGGCAACCGGACACTTCTGGGCAGGACGAGGGAGGCTGCCAAGATGCACAAATGGGCCTTCGTGTGGACCAGGGACGGCCAGGTATACGTAAGGCGCGACAAGACTTCTGCCACGCACCGTATATACAGTGCAGAAGATATAAAAAAATGGTTTCCTTAACTTAATTCTATCTAAAACTCACATCTTCAATCCCTACTTAAACCTTCCAACTATTTTATTTAATGTAAAACTAAAAAAACAGTTCTTTTTAATCATAATAACATCAATTACAATACTCTTCCTATACTTACCTTCAACAATGTATTCTTTTGTCTTAGTTTGGATAACTATATTTGCAAACTCCAGGTTATGTTATAATAATAAATTAAGTTCCCACTATATCATAATAAGTACATTTTACCTGATGTTCTACCTAAACCATATAATTTGTGTAAAACTACAGAAGCTAAATATCAGTTGGCCAACACCTGTATCAGATTATCTCACAGCTATGTTTATTTGTACATGTCAATATCATTCCAAGATAATATTCATTATGATATATCTTGTTTCTTCTTTACACATTTATAAAACTGACTTAATTCTTAAGTTATTTATAATTTTTCACATGAATCTGAGAGTATCAAGCTATAACACTTATTCAGCAAGTTGTATTTGTTTAACATACAGACATTGCATATTGAAAATTCTAACCTTTGATATTACAACAAAACTTGATATTTTTGTGTTAATGTTTCTTAATTATTACCATAACTTAGTATTGAATATAACTCATATATTACCACTATTCTTTTATAAAATGTATTTAATATTACTAAAACGCTATAGCTTTGTGTATTGTGACCCTATGTTTTCCAGTGTTAAACAGTATGTATGTTTTCTTCTCATTAAATACCAATATTCTTATATTCTCTCATATGTTTACATATACAACAATGGGTAATAATAGTAAATATTTAAAAGTTGGACTCTTTAATGCTGGATCATTAGGTACTAACCATGATGATTTTATAGCTGCTATGCAAAGGTTTTCTGTTGACTTGTTAGCTGTAAATGAAACCTGGCTGAGAGCTGGGCAGGGCGGGTGCGCGCCCGTCGTGCCTGGCTACCGGCTGCGGCACGTGCCCCGCCCCAAGGACGTGCGCAAGGGCCGCGGCGGGGGCGTAGGCTTCTACGTCAAGCGAGGTATCAATGTTCGTTTATGCTCTCACCCAGAGGCAACCAATGTTGAGCAAATGTGGGTCAGACTTACTGTGAACACATCCAAAGTTATTATCGGCACAGCTTATCGTGCTCAGTGGGTAGATGCAGATGAGTTTTTCGACGCATTAACTGAATCTATTGCATCTTTTTCTTTTTGTGATAATTTAATATTAATGGGAGATTTCAATGTTAATGTGCTAGATAGCCACGACAGGAATGCTAAATCTTATAGGACTTTTCTTTCTAATACTCGTCTAACGCAGCTTGTAGACAAACCTACTCATTTTACTGTGCACAGTCAGACAGCCATAGACTTGATATGTTGTAATGTACCGAGCCGCAATTTGCAAATCGAACCGGTTGCTTCTGATAATGGCCATGCTTTTGTTATTAGTGAATTCATTTTTAAGAAACCAAAAATTCCCCCCAAACTTATTACATATCGACCACTACAAAATATATCATATGAAATATTTACTTCTCATTTAAATTCTATCAGATGGGACATTATTAATTCAGCTGAGAGTGTAGATACCCTGGTTAATAGCTTTCACCAGGCTATTTTATTTATATTCGACCTTCATGCACCTATGAAAACTAAAGTCATTAAAGAGTGTGGGTCACCCTGGCTCACAGATACTGTTAGAGCCATGATGCGCCTACGGGACGCTGCACTTGTGCGTTATCACCACACTAAGCAACACAGTCATAGAACTTATTACAAAGATTTAAAAAGACAAGTGGATATGGCTCTGGACTCGGAAAAACATGCATTTTTTAACTACCATATAAATAGAAACATAAAAAATCCTAAACAGCTATGGAACACATTGCAACGTAAAGTGTTACCACCCAAAGCGATAGATTTACCGTCACTATTTGATGATCCGGACAAAATTAATGACAATTTTCTCAATATTCCTGGCAATGTTAACATTTCTATTTCCCACATGACCTTTTTTGAATTCCATAAATGTAGCTGTAGCAATTTCATCTTTCACATTGTAGATTCTAACACCATTCTGAAATATATAAAGCAAATTAAGACTAATGCAGTAGGAATTGATGGTATTTCACTTGATATGTTAAAACTCACACTACCCCAAAGCCTTGATACTATTACTGCTATTATTAACAAGTCAATGATGTCAGCAGAGTTTCCATCTTCTTGGAAGACGGCTATTGTTAAACCTATACCTAAATCACCCGATCCTATTGAATATAAAGATTTAAGACCAATTAGTTTGCTCCCCTGTATATCTAAAGTACTTGAAAAAGTTGTATGTGGTCAAGTAACAGATTATTTAGAACAAGAGGGTATATTACCTGATATGCAGTCCGGATTTAGGAAGCTCAGAGGAACTTGTACAGCACTGTTGGACGTAACTGATAATATTCTAACCGCTCAAGATCAAGGGTTGGGAACTATACTTGTACTACTTGATTTTTCGCGCGCTTTTGACTGTATTAACATATCTTTGCTACTTTCTAAGCTAAATTTCTACGGTTTTGATGCTTCTGCCATTGCTTGGTTTAATTCTTATTTAAGTGGTCGCACTCAAGTTGTTGAAATTAAGAAAAATAATGGTGAAAGTCTGCGCTCAGGTCTGGGTGAGATAACTAGAGGTGTACCTCAAGGTTCCATTCTAGGTCCTCTTTTATTCATACTTTACAGTGCTGATGTTGTTAACACCATACAGCATTGTAAATTTCACATATATGCTGATGATATTCAGCTCTATCTATCAATTAACCCTGAAGACACAGATGAAGCAACCCGTAAGATAAATGAGGACCTAAATAGGGTGCAACAGTGGGCGCAGGCAAACTCACTAGTTTTAAATGCTAAAAAAACCAAATACATGGTTCTAGGGTCTAAACTACAAGTGCAAAGGATTGTTCAGAGTAAAATCACAATACATATAGCTGGTGACGTTATAGAACGTGTTCAGGAAGCCCGAAACCTTGGACTTGTATTTGATGAACAATTGAAGTTTGAAGAACATGTTAATGAGATAGTCAGAAATTGTTTTTATAAGCTCAAAATTTTGTACAAAATTAGGAAGTATATAAACACCGATCTTCGTATACTGTTAGTTGATTCGCTTATTCTCTCTAGATTTAACTACGTAGACTCAGTGTATGGTCCATGTCTTTTCAAAAAAACTTCTTGTGCTATTCAAAGGGTACAAAATGCGTGCGCTCGCTTCTGCTTTACTGTACCTCCACAAAGCCACGTCACTCCGTTTTTTAATAACAATAATATACTCAAAATGGAATACAGGCGCCAGTTACATCTAGCCACACTATTATTTGGTGTAGTCAAGTATCAGATACCACATTACCTCTATTGTAAACTAGTTTGGGTGTGTGACAGTAACCCCTATTCTCATAGGAATACACGTAAATTGTTACTCCGTACAACTAAACATAGCAGTGCAGCCTTTCGAGGTAGTTTTAATTTTAATGCCACCAAATGCTGGAATAGCATACCTCCTCCTATTCGTAATCTACAGAGCAAATTTTGTTTTCGTATCAGGTATAAGAGATACCTGATGGAGCTGCAGAGGAGTGCTAGCAGCTAGCTATTCTACTGTTATCGCTCCTCCCTCTGCATCGGGTGTTCCTCAATCACCTGACTCATTAAACCTCATTTTTAATAGATATGTATTCTAGTTTTCAGCATTTGGTGACCTAGCTAGCTACTTTTGTTTACCTTTAAACCTACAATACAAATCTCGACAATGACTTTCGTTCTTGGCTGTTAATTACCACGTTGTGTGTCCGTTACTTTACTAGGTTATATTTAAATTGTATGTATCTTTCAAATGTAATCATATCAGCTCCATGTTATTAATTCTGTATACTCTTCATCTATTTTCTCTTTTTACTTCTTTTTATATTTGTTAACTTTCTTATTCAACTCTTGACCCCGCGCGTCTCAAAGGGTCATACCTGAAAATCAGCGCTGCAGAGCAATCTGCAGCATTAATGCTGAGGTATGACCTTTTTTGACGCACGGGATACATCAATGTAACATAATACCTTTATATTCTACCTGTTGTTAACTTTTGTATGTATATATTGTTGTGTCCTGTGTGTCAAAATAAATGCTTTGAATTTGAATTTGAATTTAATCCAACCACTTATTACATCATTACCAATTCCTCATTATCAAATAGTCAAAATAGACTATGTACCTATCTACCCATTAACCTAAAATTCAAAAACAACTCATTAAGCAAATTAATAATTCTTTAAAATTTAATTTACATTGAATACAATACCATTCAATCAAAGATGGATTACTTGGGTTACACAGGGTTATACATAGATAGCAAATATTATAAATTACGGATAATTATTAAACATTTTCCTAACGCTGTATTAGGAGAGAGAAGATTTTTAAAACTTTATTATTGAGTAGCAGAAAAAAATCATATAGCTGACGGTAATTTTAAATTTATATATTTTTAAATAAATAAAAATTCGTATTTAACTATTAATCAACATTTACCTAATGCTATATTAGGAGACAAAAGATTTTTAAAACTTTATTATTGAGTAGTAGTAAAAAATCATATAGCTGATGGTAATTTTAAATTTATATATTTTTAAATAAAAAAAATTCGTATTTCACTATTAATCAACATTTACCTAATGCTGTATTAGGAAACAAAAGATTTTTAAAACTTTATTATTGATTAGCAGTAAAAAACATACATACCTGGCATGGCAATAAATCTTTAAATAAATAAAAATAAAATAAATTATTTTTATGGGATTACAAACAGAGCGCTTCAATAAGAGAACTCCCCTAACAAATTAATTCTTGCGGTGGAGTCAAGACCCTCAGTCATGAGGAAATCTCGACTCAATGAGTGATAAAAGATAAAGATAAAGAATCTTTATTGATAATGTAAGATTGTAACATACATAGGTAAGTACTAATATCACAGAATATGCTACACAAATTACAATATCTCGTCAAATTGAATTTATAACATTTAACTTTTATAAAATTTTAGAAGTTACATATGTCTAGTTTTATTAATAAAATAATGAAAATTTTTGTTATTATAATCATGTCAAACATAATAATAGGTATGTAATCATACAATATGTCAACTTAAATAAATCTTGGTACTGTCACTTTAGCTGTATAGGGGCTAAAATGGTACGAGGAATGGTACGAGTTACCCTGTATACATATCGATCTACTGCTGTTTCGATCCGACAGCCTCACAAGGAACCCTAATAATTTATACATTCACTTCGGTGACAAACTTCAGGTCAAACAACTCGATTGTTAAATTGTGTATCGAAAATTGATGTTTATTTTGTAGAGGACTTGTACTGTTTGTTAATCTGTGGCAGAGCTTGGAATTGACATTTTAAGCCAAAACATTGGTTAGGCACGAATTTGGGTTTTACGAAGGGTTTCGTAGAAACCTATTCAAGTATAGGTATATAATATCTTAAACTTTTCTATTATGTACTCAACCATACACATATTTGCACTGTCAATAATTCATCATAAGTTCTTCTCATAAGTCATAAGTTTTTGTCCATAGGTATGTATTTTATTCTGTATATCAGTATTTTATATGTATTAGTGTAGCCCTAGCTCTTATGTAATATCTTTTTTTATTAATTTTATTTCATTTCTTCCACTACCAGTGTTCCTCTTTGTATACGTCCTTTGTTTGTTTGCCTGCCTTCTTGTACGTGCGTGACGTCACAGCCAGCCCCAACGGAAGACCAGCGCTGGTTGCTTCCATACAACCAGCATTATGCTGAGTTGGGGCTGTGTTGTGGCAGATTTTATGTTTGTTTTTTATGATTTTACTCCTGTGTGTTTTTAAAATCTGTCACAATAAATGTTTTCTTTCTTTCTTTCTTTCTTTCTTTCTTTCTTTCAATTTTATAATTTGTAGACTGTGCTATATTAATTTTTAATTATCAATTTTAAGTTACATGTACACAAATAATGTTTCTACTGGGAAGGACTAGGTACCAAGATACAGGCAAACGCCTAGTTTGCTATCTAGACCCCCCCACTTTATATATGTACACTTTTCTACATCAATAAATAATTATGAATGTTGTATATATTCATCGTTAGAAATTACATATTAATTTATTGTTTGGTGTAGAAATATGTACATATACATGAAGTTGTGACTCTGGATACCACATTAGGTGTTGACCTGTATCTTGGTTGGTAACCTAGTCATCCCAGTTCAGAATTACATATATCAGTGAGCATTTTGATTACAATATTTAGCACAATCGTTTATTCTTTCAGCAGCTTCATTAGAGAGCCAGTTCGATTCTAGTACAGGCATAGTCCATCATTTACCACAGCGTCGCCTGTGCGGGTGTCGTTTCAGGTAATTTTATGCCTGTTAAGTATGGATAATCAATAACATTTGAGTATTTGCACATCAAACATGAACTTTCAAACAAAGAATTTATTTTAAAAGGTTTAAAATAACAAATACAATCTGTTTTTTAATAAAACAAATAATTTTGCCTCCATCTCTCTTGGACTTTCACAAAAAAATATTATGGTAATAAGAAAAACGTGTCCGAAAACTACATTCGTAGGCGGACATCATATGTGGATGCCAAAAATATACAAGGTTACATGTAACTACTTGCAAGTCATAACTTTATCGGGTAAATGAAAGAAGAGATTTATTGATAATTCATCGAAATATGACTCTTAAAATAACCACATGTCATCATAAAGAAATTATAATATGTAAGCTTAAGAGCTATTTGCATAAAAATAGAAGATTAACAATTATTCTCGGTAGTCAAATCTCAACCCAAAAAGCCTCAAATTCAATAATTTCTTATCGAATGAGAGTGGCCAACTCTGGTGTCGAGTGTTTTCAAACCGCCCTAAGGGCCTCTGACATGGTTTAACGACTGCCGTACTAGACAAAAAGCCGGAACCTACAATTTAACGTGTCATCCGACCCACGGAAGCGCCCAAAATGGAACGCCACACCATCCTTTATCAATAACCCAGTACCCGTAAACAGCAAGTAAATAATAATTAGCCTCTACAAAAAAGTACTTGCGGGAAAAAATTGTACTCGATCCAAAATACACGACCTTGATCTCGGGAAGTGCAATGACTTTGTGGTGGCTAAAAATACTGGCCAAGTGCGTGACGAGCGTAGGAGGATAGTGGAAGGACCTTTCAAGAGGTCCGTAACTATTCTCTATCTTATCTTCTTATATATCCTGGAAGAAATCGCTCTTAGCGATAAGGCCGCTAGTTGTGGCACTATTTTTTAAGTCTTTTATGTTTCTCTTTGTCTTTTTTTTTGGTCACTCACATTCGATAGCTCATGTGTCAACCCAGGTACTATATATCTTTGTGTCTAATTTCATACAAAACGATTCAGCCGTTTGAATGTGGAGAAGTGACATTGACGCACTTGGAATTTAGACAAAATTATATAAAGGCTAGACCTTTATAACACTTTGCCTCAGTGCATTCCGATCACTAAAAAACTACACAATAAACTAAAATTTGATAGCGTATTGATGACAGATCCACACCCAAAAGACATATTGACACATACAAATAATACATTGCATCTTCTCCACATCCTGAAAAGTTCATTCTCCTGCCACTCGGAGCGATCGCCGACTCATCTCGAAATACACTGCGATTTACGGAGGAAGGTCGGCGAATGTTACATTATATAAATAGGTATGTACCTAATTCCAAACTGCAGCTCTTGACTAGTAGGTACTAAATCGGACGGGTCGACGACATTGTACGAGTCGCGGGCTCTTTATGGACGAGGTCTGCACAAGATCGATGCAGCTGGCACATTCAAAGAGAGGCCTATGCCCAGCAGTGGGATAGAGAAGGCTATGGATGATGATGATGAACAAAATTTAAGATCAAGCTAATTGTAGTCAAGCATTGGACCCCTTATTTTATATCTCTACTAGCAGTGTTCCGCGTTAATCTGGGTAAAAAAGCGTTAGTCCATTGTCTAATCTACCTACATACTGAATTTTAATGAAATCACTTCAGCCGTTAGAGCATAAAGACGTAACAAACATATTATGTATGTATACATATACATATGTGTATATACACAAACTTCTAAATATATAAAACTCAATGGTGACTGACTGACTGATATTGTGATCTGTCAACGCACAACCCAAACCACTGGACGGATCGGACTGAAATTTGGAATGAAGGTAAATGTTATGACATAGGCATCCGCTAAGTAAGGATTTTTGGAAATGCCACTTTTAAAGGGGTGAAAAAGGGGATACAAATATTACTTCTTAATGCGAGCGCAGCCGCGAGCACCCACTAGTTCGCCTATATAATAGGTTTTTATCTACACTAATTACTACTGTTATAGCACAGACAACAAAACACTCAATTTAAGCAATTTCACATGATGTTATAATATCCACATCGATATCGTAATAGCTCATTATAACATCGGAAAAGCGTGACCAACCTGATTGCAGGGCCAATCAGGTTGGTCGCGCTGCACTCTCGTTGGTTATATTTTAATGGCGGCAAAATCACTGTGACAATACACGTACGCGTGAATTTAATGTTTCGCAATGTGTTTTGTTTTTTAAATACAAATTAAAAGTTAAAAATGGATAGCGACGATGATATTTGTACGCCTCCGGATATTCTAGAATTGGCAACAAAAGTAACTCACAATCTTTTGCCAGAAAAATCTAGAAAATTATATGAAAAATTAACTATTGTCAGCTTTTACTTTTGTTGTTTGATTAATTGCATTAGTGAAGATAAAGTAGTGTATGCAACTGCATATAACACGGGTATTAAAACACGAGTGTGAGTTTATGAAACGAGCGCAGCGAGTTTCATAATAGTAACGAGTGTTCTTAATTATATGACAGTTGCATATTTCGCCTTTAGTAGGATTGTAATCTACGATCAATAATGTGCATTATTGATCGATGATTGTAATATCATAAGACACCCGTATATCAACGGATAAATCAATCCAATAAGCCAGTTTGTTTGTTTGTCATTCAAATACAAAGCATCAGTGCATCATGACTCAGTGGACGGAATGTCGAGCGCGTGAGTCAACCGGGTCGCTTCCTGTGTGCCACAGGTTCGATTCCCGGAAAGATTATGTTGTGAGAAAGAAATGTGACGAAATTTTCGCTTCATCTTTTTATCAACTGTATTAATAATTGGCGCTTCCGCGAAAAAAAAGGTAAAAAAATTACTTACGTACATATGTACAACATTTAAAGCCAGTGTGTATCTTTGATTCTTCTGTAAAGATGGATTGGCTGGACCGATTTGGATAAAAATTGGCATTAAGAACTATAAACTTGGTGGTAATATCCTGAATTAATGCATGTAACATTACAAATTTAATATAATGCTACCTATCTTCGTATCCATCTTCTACTTATAGTGTGGCCAATATTTATGTCGAGAGTTTTCAAACCGCTCCCGGGGCCTTTGAATAATGTACTAAGCTGGTGTGTATATTAACTTAGTTACAACTTAGTTGGTAAACTCGTGCTTAAAAATAGCAAAAACCAACACAGTTTTTTATTCGCGGTCGCGACCACGGGTGGATGACCTGAATTGGGTTCAATGCACTTTTACACCAATTCGATATCCTGATTTAAGAACTGCGAAAATTTATGTAAAGATAGTACTTTATGTAGATAGATGTACTGCCAACTAGCGGAGGCATGAGATTACCATCGAGGCGGTTAGTTCTATTTCATTTGGGCGCTTCTGTGGGTGGCACAACACTTTAAATTGAAGGTCCCGGCTGTTTGAAGAAACAGCCCGTAGGATTGTTAAAATAAAATTATGTAAATAAATAATAATTACATATGTAAATAAATAATAATTATGTAAATTGTAGGTCCCGGCTGTTTGTCTAGTTCGGCAGTCGTAACGCTATGTCAGGAACCCTTAGGGCGGCTTGATAAACTCTCGACACCAGAGTTGGCCACTCTCATTCGATAAGAAAGAAAGGAAAAGTTTCAGTTCCACAACATAACAACTATTGCGGCGAGAGATTTCAATCCGCCCTAAGCCCCCTTTAAAACCGCTAGTTGAGAGTTTTCAAACGACCCAACAGGCAAACAGACTTCAAGACAAACAGACAAACAGCCGGGACCTACAATTTAACTTGTCATCCAATCCAACACTATGTAACTCGATAAGTACAGCATAATATAGTCACAATGACATCACGGTGAGTTATTTTTTGTCAGACATACTGACTACGTATCAGGTAGCCGAATCAAGTAGGTATTTAGGCAGGTATTAGGTAAATTACTACAGGGTCGTATTTAGGATCTTAATCAAATATATTATCTTTATACATACAAAAATCTAAACATATGGTAAAGCTAAAAAGGGTCAAAAATCAGTAGGTACTAGTACTTTAAAATTTAAATCGATGACAGAACACGTTTCAGCAGTTTTTAGAATTTGTCTGTTTATCTGTTTATTTGGTTGCGCATCACACAAAAACAGCTCAACGGATCTGCGTGATTTTTAATATGTAGGTAGTATAAGGTCCTGGCAGTGATATAGTCAACTTTTTATTGCGAAATAATGCGAGCGAAACTGCGTGTGTCTACTAGTAATCAATATAAACGAAAATGTGACTATCAGGCGGTAACGGAGCAACGGATCATCTTGATTTTCGGACGAGTTATAGTATACGGCCTTGGACGAAACATAGCATAGCCCACTTATTATAGTAACAACGCGAGTGAAGCCGTGGGCATAGCCATAGCCACTAGTAAATCAAATAAATAAAATTGGTTTATTTTGCATGATTCTGTTTAACAAGTAGATATTGGAGTCCAAAGCCTCCCGAACTAGTTTTCACTGTGTCTCGGGAGCCGATGACTTCTCCCTGCTTATAATCAACACACAAATAAATTTTGTTATAAAATTGTATCCAAACTAAGGATCATCATAGCTGTGAAAATAAAAAATGAAATTGGGTAAAAAAAAATCATTTTAATAAATTTATTAAGTACATTAATTATTAGGTACTAGTAAGAAACCTAAAAAATGTCCCCTACAATGTGGGGGGATTAATAATTGTGAAGAAGGAAATAAAAATAATAAAAAAACACACAAATAAACAAACAGAGTGACGACACACAATTAAACAAACTAGTGAACATTTAATTATGTAGTTAATTTATTCAGGACCTACGAGTATGCCATTTGAAATTGATAATGAAAATTTACATGATACATTCATGCTGAACATAAATTATATGTAAAAAGTGACGTGTTAAATACGTCACTTTTTACATATAATTTATGTTCAGCATGAATGTATCATGTAAATTTTCATTAATAATATCATACATTTTATGAATAAATAAATATTTTGATTATGACCCTTTAACCCCTGCCCCTAAGTCCGGCCCATAATTACCACATAATACCTAACAAAGTATGTATGGATGTCTATTGTCATTCAGCTATTGTTTGCAAATGGTCAAGGCATAGGTGTAGGGCAAAAACATTTCCTAGGTCTTAAGTTCTAGGTTTATGCTGGAGGTAAGTAATAAATAAATACATAGTAAGTTTTTAAATTCAAAACACGCATTATACTTAATAGAAAGTATTTTTGCTTAAAATTTCTCTAAAGAAGAGCCTGGCAACCTGGCAACTAATTATCTGGTAAAATATAACGTCTACGTTTAACAAAATTACTTGTATTAATTAGTACCCTTAACCTATCATTGGTCTCTTTCTTCTTCTCACACGCCGCAATAGAGCTACGCATCATGGCCAAATTGAGTCTTGTGGTACTACAGGATCGCGAGAGTAAAACATGCTAGCTACTTTTTATCAGAAAGAAAACGGGTATAGCCGCGGGCATCTACTTGTATCTTTTAAATGGCAATTATTATTAAAACTTGTAAATAAAATAAAGAAAGTTCACCCATTGTCTTGGAGATTTATTTTCGCAATTACGAACTCCTTTTGGGTTTAAAAACCTTATAAAATGGGTTCAGAAACCTGAAATGCAGGCTACGACTTTGCACTGGATATAGGGATGGGGTAATGTCGATAAATTTATATCGAACTACCGATACTAAAAATAAGTCGAATTAATTTTGGTTTCCATGTGAGGTTTTTGAGTATTTTCTTGTGATAAAAGACTTCAGATTCTGTACAGAATAAACAGTAAGAAAAAATATAATACTGGAAGAGATGATAAAAATAAGTAGAGGCGTAAATCAACGCACAGCCCAAACCACTGGACGGATCGGGCTGAAATTTGGCATGCAGGCAGACGTTATGACATAGGCATCCGCTAAGAAATGAATTTATGGAAATGCCACTTGTAAAGGGTTGAAATAGGGGATGCAAGTTTTACTTCTTAATGCGAGCCAAGCCAAGAGCATCCACTAGTTTATTCATATAACTATAGCCAAGGAAATATTAATTAAATAACAATAAATAAGCGACAAATCAATTAATTCCATCGTTAGTGTAAACACATGTCTGTGTAGTTGTATCATCCACATAGCATACTGATATCTACTACGCATTATGTTGTAATACACGAGGCTTATACATAACTATATGTAACTATGTGCATATAACAACGTACTTGTTCATAATATATGTATGTGATATCTTAACAGGTACGTGATTTCAATGACTTTATAGTTTTTTATATATTTAAGTAAATAATGTTTATTCAAAGGTCTCAATTATATTACTTACGTGTAAATTGAAAATACAATAATGTTATTCGAATATCATTTACGGTATATATGTACATACATACATATGTATGTATGTATGTAATATCAATCGCACAGGCCCATACTCAAGTAATAATTTTTGAAAAAAAAAAGGTAGAATCTACTCACATTATTAATTATTAATTATTAAGGCAAGATTCCGAGAAAAAGAAGCCCAGGCCGTCAAAGGATGAAATGGCTAGACGACATCAAGAAACGGACAAAGCTAAGCTACCTGCATCTAAAAGAAGCAGCATGGGATCGCAAGAAGTTTTGCCAACTGACCTCCGAACTTCAATATGAAGATGGCACCCGATGATGATGACATTATTAATATTTTAAATGTGTTTTTGGAACTTTTGTTTAGTAAAACATCAAAGCCACAAAATTTGTTTATTATCAAAAGCAGAGGTCTTTGTTCGTCTAACAATTTACTATCATCAAAATACCGAGAAAAAGGTGAGCATTGCTATACAACGCGGAAATGCCGCCAGCATTTTGGGGACCTTTCCTTCTACTACAGACACTTTAGATTAAGTATTTTAGCTTCAGAAGTAGTTTAAGTTTTTTATTCTATTCTTAGTATTTAGTTTTTTAAATTAGTTTTTAACAAAATGTAACTTTTTTTATTCAAAAACTTATCTTCCTTCCTAGCTAGACATAGTTACTGTGTCACAGTTAAACCAATAAAACAGTAGTTAGCTACAATTCTTATTGTAGCTAACTACTGTTTTATTGGTTTTTTTTTCGTTAATTAGCCGGTTAATTAGGCACGTTCTAATTTAACCGTATGACTAACTGTGAAGATTAAAAGTTCAAATTACATTTGTGACCCGACGAGTTTATTTATGTTTTGGGTAACATTCTGAACTCATCCTGTTTCTGCTATCCTACACTACGGCTGGAGACCTTACTATGTGGCACGTTGGAGAGGAGGCCTATACTCAGCAGTGTTCATTCATCATACTCATTCACATAGTTCATGGTCTTTCTAGGGCGTCATCTGCCTACTCTAACACTTACCAATAAAATATAATCTATCTAAATATATGAAACTCAAAGGTGGCTGACTGACTGACTGAAATACTGATACTATCAACGCACAGCCCAAACCACTGGACGGATCGGACTGAAAATTGGAATGAAGGTAGATGTTATGACGTAGCCATCCGCTAAGAAAGGATTATTGGAAATGTCACTTTTAAAGGGGTGAAATAGGGGATGCAAGTTTTACTTCTTAATGCGAGCGAAGCCGCGAGCACACACTAGTATGTGATATATCAAATTAAACATACTTTCCCAGCCCAGCAACAGAAACTAGCAGTCCACAAACACGGCCTTCGCAATCTCGCTCCGTTCTCCGATGACGAAATATGTACTACAGCTCACAATAAAATATTCGTGCACAGCTGACATTGACTTAGGTTCTGTAGGTCGTTGGTTTTGTTCGCAATACATAGACTACCCTTTTTTGTATGACTGACGTATTTGTGGAACTCCTACGATTGAACCTCCTACAAAGAATTTGATCTATGTAAACGGATCCCAAAGAGTCGCACGAAGCGGTACTAACCTCCACTTTTATAGTACGCACCGCTGAGTGGTGGAACTCCCTGCCTGACTCCCTGTTCCCCACCAACTATAATCCTACGATCTTTAAAGCGAGAATGAAGTTCTTATTGGGTACGCACGATCCATCTTAAACCATAGTTATTGCTTACCATCAGGCAAACTATAGTCAAGTGCAAACGTGTTTTAGTTAAAAATAAACTAAGTACAAATCAAGAAGTCGAAACCGGATATATGATTATGCCAAATCACAGAAATCCGAATAAACATCTAAACGGATGTACTAGTATTCTTTTTTGAAGGAAGTATAGGACATTTCCTTGTCAAACGTCAGGATCTTCCGTCACTCTGGGAGTGTAGCATGGAGTAATTTGACACAGGAACTCGCTAAAATAGGCAAATCATCTAACACATCATAGCTTTTATATACATGACATATATATTAGTATACCTAATTAACTAAAAGATCGCTTGCTGAACACTAGTTAACGTTGTTTTCTCCTATTTGAAGTATGCTACTTGCTTATCGAAATCCTGCCATATTACAAAAAAAACGAATTTACCTATTTCGTATTACTAACTAATTAGGGAAACAATTACCTTAAAATAAATGAGTTCTTCGATAACTCATTAACATGTTATCAATATGCACTTATAAAGTTATAATATTATGTCGCAATAATTACAGTATGGGTATTGGAAATAAATTGTATAGTCATTGTGTTAACTTGACCTTGGAATATTATAATGGTGCAATTTAATACTATTGTTTAATTAAATACTATTGAACTGTAACAAATTATTGTAGTAGGTACTTAGGTACAAGTTCAAAGTTTATGAAACATTACATTTTAATTACTTGCATAATACATTCACGCATGTGTTATATAGAAGCCGTGTTTCCTGCGAACTACAATCCAGGGGTCTTCAAATCTAGAGTTAATAGGTATCTTCTAGGTAAGCGTGTTACATCCTAGGCTGCAGCAATGTTTAACATCAGGCAGGCTGTAGTCAAACGTAAACCTATCCCACGTAATTAATAAATAAATATTGTCCGAAGTTCAATCATGAAACAAATTTCTGTTTTTGCTGCTTTTTTTAAATTATGGACCGACATACACATTACTCGCAAATATATATATAAAACAATACCAAACATACACTTAAGAAATGAAGAGCCTAAATGATGAACAGGCAACTTTTTCCAAACGCTAAAATATTACATACAGTAACATTATTTTACAGTTACATTATTATTTAAGCAAGTACATAAATGAATAATTTACATTATTACATAGCAATTTAAGAAATGAAAGGAAGGAAATGCAAAGAGAAATGTAAAGAGGAAAAAGAAGAAGATTATGTACATACATGCTAAATTAAATGTATCTAAACAAATATTATAAAGCTGAAGTGTTTGTTAGTTTGTTTGAACGCGCTAATCTCAGGAAGACCATTGATTGGATAGACCATTCATCGAAAAAGACTTTAGGCTTTATAACATCACGCTGCAACTAATAGGAGCGAAGAAACAATGGAAAATGTGGAAAAAAACGAGGAAAATTATTCATCTTTTAGGGCGTCCGTTGGGTGTGCTGCGAAAACGGTTCAAGATATCAAAAAAATATGTATGAAATAATTATTCCTCTTGAAATGATCTAACAAAATGTCCGCAACAGTATTTGTCTATCTTTTAAGATTAACTCACTAGAACCGTTATTATGGCAATAACTATTCCATGCGGACGAAGTCGCTGGCACAGCTAGTACCAGATAAAGTTAAACTAATACCTATTTTCTTGACACGAGTGTATTTCCCCTACTGCTATAATAATAACTTATCTGTATATTATTCACACAGTTATCTGTGTAGGTATATTTAACTACTGACATATATAACGAGTTGTTTAGACAAAAGAAAGGGTTAAAAGCCAAACATATGATTGCCCTGTTATCTCGTGTTGCTCGCGAAATGTTCTAGAACATTTCTTTGGTAACCTAGTTTGATAATGACTTTGTTAATGTATTTTTTAAATGAATTTTATCACGAAACTGTCGCTAAGCGCTTCGATGAGATCAGGCAGTCTCGTCTGATAGCGTGTTCTATACCAGTATAATATGTATGTTACACCTTCGTTTAAAAATATAATAATAGTGCCGTTTGGGTGTGAATGTTTGCCTAGTTTCATAAAAAAAACTTTCTTAATTTTTAAATGTTTCTAGGCAACAGTTTTTGGGGACTTAATCAGCTTCCAATAGTAGTGTACGTTGTTTATCCTTCGGGTCGGCGGCCCAAAAGGAAAACAAAGTAACACCTAATTATCTTATCAACTCATCCTTTTCGCACTATTGGATGAGTATTATGCGAAAAGGATGGAATGATTTTGAATTTATAAAACCTAACTTAAATAATTATTAATAAATGGCCCAAGTTTAATACATACAGATAATTACATACCTACACCAAATATAACAAACGAAATATATATGTACATGCTTATATCATTTCGGGTTGACGGCCAAAATCATTCCACGTAAGTAATCAATAAAATAAATATTTCAGGACATATCACACAGCGCCATCTAGCCCCATACTAAGCTTACGCTTACAATTATACATTTAGGTGTAATAACCGGCTAGCACTTATAGTCCGGTCAATCTAGACCTAAAAATGAGAGCGAATGTACATAAATTCCCATCAAGCCGAAACTCAGTAAGATTGTTAAAAATATGATTAAAAATAAAATTTGAAAGTTCCCCATCTTTCCTCTGCATGGATTTTTTTTATTCAAGGTCAAAGGTCCTTGACTGAGTTTCAGCTTGATGGGAATTTATGTACCTTCGAATGTTTAAATTGACCGGACTATTACGTCAATAATTATTTCGAAAATTAACTCGACAATGAAAGATGCTAAGACAGGCTCAAACAGAAGCATCACTTGACGATGCAAGCAGTTCCATCTCTTATACCACAACTCCTGCCGTGACGGGAGTAGGAGTGGAACTAGTATGCCAGAAACCCAAGGCTGTGCTCCGATATTTTAAGGAGCTTGGCTGGCTGGGTTAGGCAGAAATGGGGGAAATGCACAAAACGCCCCAAGCGGGATGTCAGTGCAGGACTCACCCCCACCTTAGAATTAGAATTAGAACTCGACAATCATGCCTTACGGTAACTATAATACAGTGATTTTGGGTACAATTTATAAAATTCATCTTAAATAATGATTGAATTATCTTAGATTAGATTATTTATATTAGGTATCTAAAATATGGTACATTAGTACCATATTTTACATACCTACTCACAAGTACCTATAAGTACATACATCAAGTATAACAAACAAAGGTAAAAGGCCGCTCCGTACCCACGTTATCTCAGTTTTCTATTTGTGTCTGTGTGTATCAGGGTAACAACCTGACTGGGAAGCATGTAATAACATGCTACTTGTTGTATTTCTTAAAGTACTGTTTTGCACATGTGACAGTAAGCAATCGGAAATGAAATACCAAGCAGAGACGCCTAATCTGACATATTTTATGAGTTATTGTGTCAAGTGCCCGCACTATGGTTGTTTAACTTAAACTCATATTGGAAAACTAGTGGTTCGCATTAAAAAGTCCAACTTGCATCCCCTTAATACACCCCTATTTCATTCTTTTTCAAATGTTATATTGACGGATTCTTTAATTTAATTAGATATCTTATGTCTGTAAACCTAACAAGGTAAAAACTAGCGTGCTAAATGTAAAATGTTTATTCTATCAACATTATTTAAGACCTGTACCTACTATACCTAGTTTTCGGACAATAAATGCATTCATTCATTCATTCATCCTATAAAAGAGGTTTTTTCCAAAAATGCTTTCTTAGCGGATGCCTGCGTCATGTCATCTACCTGCATGCCAAATTTAAGCCTGATCCGTCCAGTGGTTTGAGCTGTGAGTTGATAGATCACTATGTCAGTTAGTCAGTCAATCAGTCACCTTTGAATTTTATATAGTTAGACGAGCGAAAGCACATAGACAAGGGTTTCCACCGATCATTCCTTGGATGAGTGACCGAAAAGTGACATTCCTTTTTGGGAGCTTCCGTGGGTCGGGTGACACGTTAAATTGTAGGTCCCGGCTGTTTATCTAGTATGGCAGTCGTTAAGCCATGTCAGAGGCTTATGACGGTTTGATAAAGTCTCGACACCAGAGTTGGCCACTTTCATTCGATAAGAAGAAGAAGGGGTTCTACGATTAGGCAGATCACTGTAATTAGTTTAAATATTCCAGACATCTTTGAAAAGGGTTTCGTCCCTAATATATTTAAAAAAACCATCATTAAGGTAGTTGAAGCCGGGAGGCGACATTTGTACGGCAAAATTGTAAAATTGGCAAATTGTTGCGACAATTTAACTAACATGCGATTGCATTTAATGCGAGTATCGCGTGTTGTATGCATGCTAATCACTTTCACTCGATAATGAGTTAAGATGCAAAATTGAAATTATTCTGAAAAAAATAGTCTAATTAACAAACATAATATATGATTAAACGAACTTACAAAGTGAAGTTCGATCAATATTATATGAGTAAGTTTCATGCGAAGATATAATAAACATAGGTAGTACTTTTATCCTACAGGCAACATTTGCACGAATTTAGAGACTGGATTTGACTATAGTCAATACAAGTAAAATAAAGTCCTTCTAACTTCACTTGGAAGCCATCTTGGTATCCATCTTGGCTGTCGACCTCATTCTTTATAGAAACAAGCACACAAAATGTACTATAGTCAGGGGTATATTGGGAGGGCTGGGAGTATATATCTTCGCATGAAACTTACTCTTATAATATTGATCGAACTTCACTTTGTAAGTTCGTTTAATCATATATTATATTTCGTAAATTTCATGCTTCAGATATAATAAACATAGGTAGATGTTTAGAGAGTACAATTTTGTGTTAAATAAACTTAAGAAATGATGGTATAATAAAATATACAATCATTTATTGAGAAAATTAAGTATACTATAACTCGACATACTCTCAATAGATAAGAGATAAAAATATTAAATTAATTTAAATATTTAGTAGGTAACTTACAGTAAATAATATACAAACTTATTTAGGTACCTATGTAAGATAGTGGGTTAATAAATATCAGATACTTATAAACTTTTTAGTTTCCATAATTGCTATCATAACATTATGACAATATGCTAACTGTAACATTTAGAAAACACGGCAGAGTTGATAATCAAACCTGCCGCTTTAAGAGTTAGTTCTCATGTGTTTTATAAATAAGACGCCAATTGAAGTAGCCGCGTGTCCGCTACATCCGAAAGACATGGACTGCTGTCAACTAAGACTTTTAATCCATTGGCTGATAGGTTGAAATGATGTTGGCCTATGTGGTCGTTTAAAAGTTAATATTAAATTGCTTACTAATTAAAAGGTACAAAAAAAACCTTTAAATGCGGTAGCAAAACAGACTCATATTATCGTGAATATATCGTTATACCAAAACTACATAATTATGTAGTTGATCTTCCGTATGCGTCTGAAGTTTCATTACGCCAGGTATACTTGTGTATTTTGGTTAGAACCTTTGCTGACAAAAAATCTCAAACAAGACTAAGTAATATGTATTAGAGTCGTGGATCTTAGAATGTAGACTTCATTCTAATCAATTTATTGCTTTTAGCAATGATTACGCTGAACGATGAATATACAGAGAGTTATACGTGTCTGGGTACGAATTTAATCGTTTAAAATTAATAACCTTTTCATTTAATTTTCCGTTGAGGCATTACATCCATCACTGTTGACAAGTCCCATTGTATTAAGATATTAAGTTGTGATAGGAAAGCCATTATTATATGTACGGCTTGACTGGGCGCTCTGTGGGAGTGATGTGATACAGTCGTTTATATGTATTACATTCACAGAAATCTAAATATGTACCTGTTTATTTAGATTTCTGTGATTACATTAGAAAATTATAATGGGAACGTCAAAGCTTTGTCATTAAAAAAAATGCGAAATTTTAATAAGCTAAGAAAAAGGCGTAAACGCATACTGCATGATAGTCCCCGTTCGAAAGTAAATACATTATGCGTGGTTTAGGTTGGGTTTCCAAGAAACAGATACATTTAATGTAAATATAAAGGCTTTAACATTAGTCTTGATGTACGAAACTAGTGTTACGTATGTAAAGATATGTATGTACATGTGACTGACCTACAAACAGGAAGATGGCGATGCTTACGAGGCGAAAAAAGTATGCCATTGCCAAACAGTTTTGAGAATTCATCAAGGTGAGGAATTGGGTTGGGTTCCTACCATTTGATTAGTGTGGCTCAAAGCAGTGTAGTGCTATTACATTAAATTGTAGGTCCCGGCTGTTTGTCTAGTAGGTACGGCAGTCGTTAAGCCATGTCAGAGGACCTTAGGGCTGCTTGATTATACCAGAGTTGGCCACTCTCATTCGGCGAGAAGAAGTGTTATTAACACGTGCTAGTGGCAATGACGTTTGTGTTCAGCAAAACGTTATATGTGTGTATCAAACTGATAATGATTTTTTGTTAGAAAAGAAAACGACTATAAATATTTTTATGTATGATTTCTATACATAATAATGTTCTTCGTCATCAAGCATACTTATCCGAAAAAGAGCATCTAAATATATATTTATTTAAAATAATTAATAATAATGAAATACGGTATCGTAAAAAGTTATTTCCATTACTATTGGTTTTTAAGCAATTTAAGGCTGTTAGTTTCCAGTACTATGTGGGCCCTACTTTTGAAATTAACTTCGTATTGGTAATTTATTAACAATTATTATTATTTATATATTTGTTATTCTTCTAAATAATCTCTTCGAACTTTTTTGAATATACGAGTACATATATAAAATTTTGGACGAGTTCAACACAATATTTTTCTATCATTGCTAATGACATGAACAGGGCCCATTAAAAAGCAATACTTAATTTAGCGTTGCAGGCATATAAAAACAGCATCTTTCATTAATTTGTATAATGTCTGCTCTTTGATTATAAACAATTTACGCTCACATTGTTTATTTTTTATTATTATTTTCATTTTGTTGCATTTTAGGGCTATACAAGCTGAAGAACAACTGTT
Organism: Macaria notata; assembly: GCA_927399415.1. Lineage (NCBI taxonomy): Eukaryota > Metazoa > Arthropoda > Insecta > Lepidoptera > Geometridae > Macaria > Macaria notata. Next base: position 6,944,297 of record OV656752.1, read on the forward strand.
TAAATATTTATTGAGCAAAGTCGGGTATTGCACTCATGGTATGTCTTAAGAAGCATAAGTATTACCTCTGTAATACTCTATTAGATATGCTTTTAAGAAAGATCATCGAAATTGAATTATCGATTTTTATACAAAAATCTAAATTAATTAATTACAAAGGCCAAATATCTTAACGTGATAGAGGTAATTTTACAAACTCACATACAATTATTTATAAAACGGTAAGGTAATTTAACATAGAAAACAGCAGCGTACTTTTACGTGATTTGCATACCGCAAACGACACGATCGGACTGCTGCGCAGAGTTAAAAATAATACAGGTAAGTATTATGATCTTAGTAAAAACATGTTGAAAAGTTAGTTTTGAATTGAATTGAAATCATTAAGAGAAAATAGTTTCTAAGATAAGAGGATCACCACTTTCATGGTGTTAGAAAATATGTAAAAAGTAGAAAATGTACAAGGCGGAGCGTGTTACCACGCTCCACCGATATCGATATCGATGATTTCAGTTTCAATATAACATTTTACTTATGACTTAATCGTAAGTAGGTAAGATCTATAGTGATACATCTTGAAAGCTGATCGATCATTTTCTCACTTTAGATACATTTATAGACTTTTTGAAAAGTTATAAATTATTCATTGTCTTGAGGTTAAGCATACGTGACAAAAATATCGTACTATGATATAAGATTTGGGCCGAATCATCTTGTGATTTACATTCGGATATGGCATCGAAATCTATCGTTTCGAATACCTTTTAACTCATTAAAAGAAATATATAGATATACCTATCTATTGAATTGAAGTTTGTTGAGTTATTGGTTTTAATAAAATAAAAAGTAAGTATTGTATGACCGTTACAAACTCAGCCAAAAATTAATGGTTTAATGTCTTTAAACCAGCAGTGACAAAAATAACCATCTTTCGACTTGTACCTGTCTGAGCAAATTGAGCGCTTGCTGATGATGAGGCGGCGGGCGGGCGATGCTTTACTGTGCAGCAGTCCTCTCCTGTCTGGTGCAAGCTGGGTATGGGAGCCAGTACATTATTCCAGCGGTCTGTTTGCTGGACAGGCGCGTTGTACTTATGTGTACTGCTGAGATTTCAAAGTTAAGTAATGAACCTTGAGTTTCGGTTAGACGCCGTTACGTCTTACTGCGTAGGCAGGTCTAGTAGCAGCGCTGCAAGAGCGGTACTGTGATGACCGGAGGTGTGGACGCTGGCCGCCGTGTTATTAGCAGCAATTTCGATTCCAAAGGAATTATTTTTACATTAAAAATTAGGGTTATTAAAAAAGCAAATTAACTGAAGTTGTTGGAAGTTGTCTCGCAAAGAAAGAGAGGCAACTTTAGACGGTCCTTCACTTAATACCCGTTATGGAACTTCAGCGGGGTCCAAAAAAGAACCCGTAGGTCTAGCGTTTTATTTCCGCATGGACGTGCATAAGACTCGAAATAAAAACCCCAAAGGTCCTTGCGCTTGTCCCGGCACGGGAGTGCAGCGCTCGAAGAAAAAACCCCGAAGGTTCTTGCGCTTTGGCCCGGCACGGGAGTGTAGCGCTCGAAGAAAGAATCCCGAAGGTTCTTGCACTTTGTCCCGGCACGGGAGTGCAGCGCTCGAAGAAAGAACCCCGAAGGTTCTTGCACTTTGGCCCCGGCACGGGAGTGCAGCGCTCGAAGAAAGAACCCCGAAGGTTCTTGCACTTTGGCCCCGGCACGGGAGTGCAGCGCTCGAAGAAAGAACCCCGAAGGTTCTTGCACCTTGGCCCCGGCACGGGAGTGCAGCGCTTGAAGAAAGAACCCCGAAGGTTCTTGCACTTTGGTCCCGGCACGGGAGTGCAGCGCTCGAAGAAAGAAACCCCGAAGGTTCTTGCACTTTGGTCCCGGCACGGGAGTGCAGCGCTCGAAGAAAGAACCCCGAAGGTTCTTGCACTTTGGCCCCGGCACGGGAGTGCAGCGCTCGAAGAAAGAACCCCGAAGGTTCTTGCACTTTGGTCCCGGCACGGGAGTGCAGCGCTTAAAGAAAGAACCCCGAAGGTACTTGCACTTTGGTCCCAGCACGGGAGTGCAGCGCTTGAAGAAAGAAACCCCGAAGGTTCTTGCACTTTGGTCCCGGCACGGGAGTGCAGCGCTCTCGAAGAGAAGAAACCGAAGGTTATCTGCTTTGATCCCGGCATGGGAGTGTTATATCACTTAAAAGCTTGAGCACAATTTTCTTTCCAAAAGTCAGTAAAAAAATTTGCAGGTATATACGAAAATATTTCGACTCACCCAGATTGTCTTGGGTAGCGCATGACGAAAGCACAATTTAATTCCAAGACGTTGAGTCCATTGTAACTTGTGATTTAAAATTTAACGAATTTCATTCCAAAATCTTCAATCCGTTATAGCTTATGATTTTACAAATTTACTTATATCCCGGTATGGGAGTATTATATCACTTAAAAACTTGAGCACAATTTTCTTTCGAAAAGTCGGTAACATTTTTTGCAGGAAGGTAGAACGGTATACGAAATTATTTCGACTCACCCAGATTATCTACGGCATCTTATGACGATTTAAAAATGAACGAATTTTATTCTAAAATGTTGAATCCGTTGAAACTTGTGACTTATAAAAAATAATAAAGAATATATTTTATTTAAATTTTGAAGTTGCGCTTAGGCGCTTGACGCGTGCGTTGGTTGCCGTGCACGAAAAAAGAATGAGGTCGACAGCCAAGATGGATACCAAGATGGCTTCCAAGTGAAGTTAGAAGGACTTTATTTTACTTGTATTGACTATAGTCAAATCCAGTCTCTAAATTCGTGCAAATGTTGCCTGTAGGATAAAAGTACTACCTATGTTTATTATATCTGAAGCATGAAATTTACGAAATATAATCAATTGTAATTATTGAAAAAAAAACTTGTTTTGGATGGAAGAATAGACAACACTACTTTTGGTTGTAACTTAAATTTGGAGAAGTACTTATACATCCAATAGTGCAATAAAATTTGACCCGTAATTATGTATAAACATAGTAGGTACATATACACATACCACAATAAGCATTTATGTAAAACCTGTGGCAAAACACAGAAATTAGCAGCTACCAAAACAAGAACCATCTCTATTTTAATACCCTCTCTCTTTGAGTAGTATTTCCTCATGACTGAGGGTCGTGACTCCCCCGCAGAATTAATTCTTATTAATTAAGGGCCCCTGACATGGCTTAACGACTGCTGTTCTACAATTTTACGTGACATCCGACCCACGGAAGCGCCAAAAATGGAATACCATTTTTCTGTCACCCAAGAGCTGACCGCGTCGACCTTTGCTTAACTTTGCTAATCGCATGCGATTGCCTCCGCTAGCTGAGCGACGGGCGTTTCAATTTTTATATTAATTAAATATACTACTGACAATCACTTAATTATCCGTTAATTACCACTTAATACAACAATGTCCGAACAGTCCAACTTTCTCGGTGATTACTTGTCCATTGCGTAAGACAGTGAAAGTCATCAACTGAGAGTTAATTGTGATGACTCAGGGGTTTTATTATAAACAGAACCAACTTTACTGGTTTTATTTAAGTAAAGTGTAATGAAGCAGTAGTATTTCATACAAAGTAATATATAAGTAAGACTCAAAAACTAAGAAAATTGTTATTTAATGAAGAAATGATATCTAGCTGTAGGTAACCAAACTAAGTCATCGCCCTTAAGAACTTTAAAACAACCAAAAAGTTTTCTTTTATATTTCAGATATTTTCAAATAAAGTTCCATTCCAGTATGCATACTTCATCCACAGGTCCATCCAGAGGTCGCTTGTTGGCCCTTACTTGCACACTATAGGCAGTGGTCACCCATCCGCGTACTGACCGCGTCGATAGCTGATAAATTACTTACATTTTTTACAAGGAATGGGCTTGTACTTGATTATAATTCGCCTGATGGTAAGCAATCATTACGGTCTAGGATGGAACGTGCTTACCCAGTAAGAACCGATTCACTCTCGCTATGAAGATCGCAAAGTTATATTCCAAAGTTATATTGGATCAAAACCTTCAAATATATATTCAGTTCATTTAAGAACACATTCTGTTTTGTGTGCCATTATAAAATAAATATTCCGCGGGGAACTGGTAGTCAGGGAGGGAGTTCCACAATTTAGCAGTTCTCACTATAAAAGTGGAAGCAAAACGCTTAGTGCGAGTCTTGGGAACTTGGACCAGGAAGCGGTGACAACCTGCTGTACCCCTGCTCGTCCGGTGGTAGAAAGGGGCGGGCGGAATTAGATCATCATAAATCGGTAAATAAAATTGGTCATCACATGTGAATACCTTGGTTAGTTGAGCTACGAAGTACATACACTTAGCGTTAAGATCACCACTTGACACTATAGAACAAGATGATTTTCTTTTAATTTTTGTTGTATTAATAAAAAAAAAACCTATCTCCCATAACACAAGTGTTCACTTAGTGTGAGCCTAGATGGCTCTGTGTGATATAAGTAATTGTAAAAAAAAATACTCTAATATTTATATGCTTATTTATTTATCCATCTATCTACCTTCACAAAGATCATAGTAACTGCAATCTGACTGCTCTGTTAGCTTAGTTGGTAGTGGCTCTGCCTTCTAATCTAGGGGTTGCAGGTTCGATTACCGTGTGACACAAGTAATTATGAATTTTAAAAATTATAATTACTTGTGTTGAGTCTGGTCGTTTTTATGTATAATATATAAAAAGAAATAAAAAAATCCTTTATTTACGTACTACAGAGTGTATACGTACCACTAAAATAACTAAAACTTAAAGTAAAACTAGTAACTTACATAGGTACGATGGTGAGGTAAACTGAGCTCTGCACTAAGTGTCACAGGGACCTTGTGTTGCAGGGCTGCAGTATTTCTCGCCGCGGCAAGCTTTTTCTTACAATATTACACCAAGAATGACATGGTCTAAGTTTAATCTTAATAAAACTGATAAAAACAACAACACTATAACAAAAACATAATGTTAACAAAATTTTACTTTGACATAAATAAATAATAAATAAATAAATATTCCGGGACATTGCACACAGCGCCATCTAGCCCCACACTAAGCTAACGCTTGTGTCGTGGGTACTAGATAACGGATATAATACTTATATACTTTTTTTTTGTAAATACATACTTATTATACATACAAACGATCAGACTCAACACAAGTAATCATAAATTTTAAAATGCATAAATACTTGTGTCACGCGGGAATCGAACCCGCAACCCCTAGATTAGAAGGCAGAGCCACTACCAACTAAGCTAACAGGCCAGTCATATAGAGTGTTACCTGTTCTAAAACCAAAAATATGTACAATAAGATTCCGTATGTGTCTCAGTGTAAGGTACATCGTAAGATACTCAGCTTACTTACTCATAATAAGTATGTATTTACAAAAAAAGTATATAAGTATTATATCCGTTATCTAGCACCCACGATACAAGCGTTTGCTTAGTGTGGGCAAGATGGCGCTGTGTGCAATGTCCCGGTTTTTTTTTTGTCATTAGTCATCTATGACATATAAGAGAGACCTCTATGAATAGAACAATACATAGGAACAGACTGTTGGTCTGTAGTGTAAGCCTATTGTCATCTAGGTCTAGGCATTTAACAGGGTTACTAGATTAAGAAACTTAATAAATTCTGTGAGAGATTCATGACCCTCAGTACTTAGAAATATGAATCAAGGAGTAGATCTATATAATTTTGGTTCTACATTGGTAACTGGCGACTCAAAACAAGTGTTAAATGTGAAATTTTGTTGATATGTTTGTATGTCAGTCTGTGGAAATGGTTCCAAATAGATCAAGCAATTTTCATAATTCCACAGGCCAAAATATTTTTTATTTGTTTAAAATAAACTTTATTCAAAGAAATTCTAAACCATTAAAGTAAATTCCTAAATAAATAATATTGGATAATATTATGTAAGTTCCATTTTCATAATAGAACTCATGGTATAAGAGTGGCCAACTCTGGAGTTGAGAAATTTCAGACTGTGCTTCCTAGAGAAGTCTGATATCTGTGACCTACAATATGCAAATTAATATTCAGTCATATTTATACCCTTATACTACACAAATATCATATCTACATGTAAAATCACAGTCTACATATAACTAACATATGACTAAGTTTTCCCTACAAAGGTTTCCTACTCAAGCATTAAGTATTATATTTAGTTGTATTAACCGGCTAGCACTTACGTCAAAAATTACGTCGAAAATTACGCGCGTGCTGACTCGTCCTCCTGATGATGGAAACCTCAGATTTCCGAAACTTGTCGAGCTAATTTTTCGACGTAATTTTTGACGTAAGTGCTAGCCGGTTAATACAACTAAATTTAATCATGCCTTACGGAAACTATAATACATTAAGTATTATGTTATGTAATAGCCTAAATAAGCAACAGACCTGCCATTTATGCTTAGTGCACCTCTAAGCTGTATTTACATAATTACTTAAGTATTGTGGTATTGCTTACTGCATGCTCTAAGTTTTCACCTTGATTTTGCTAAATTTAGGTCATTAGTCCAGTCATTTTTTGAAGTTACTAAAATAGGTCTGTAGGTACTTAACCACAGTTTGCCTGATGGTAAGCAATAGCTATGGCCTAAAATGGATCATGGTACATTTAATTTGTCCGGACATTTTTTTAAAGTTATTAAAACTGGTTTGCACTTGACTATAGTTTGCCTGATGGTAAGCAATAGCTATAGCCTAAGATGGATTATGCTTATCCAATAAGAACCGATTCAATCTTGCTTATTTATTTTAACTTCCTTTGTTGTAATATTTCCATAATTTCTGCACTAACTTAATTATACTTTTTATGACTAAGGCAAAAATGCAAAATGATTCTCAACACACATTATTAACCAACTTCAAAAAAGGAGGTAATCAAGTCTCCTGAAAGTTTGCTTTTTATTTATTTTTTATTTGTCAACAAAAAATAACATCTAAAATTAGCTACTTAAATTGTAAGAGTTTAAGCTTAGTCAGACTATTCTAATAATCTGAGAGTTAAAATTAATAGTTCAAGTTGTTGTGCAAGTGAGCCTTAGTATATAATAGGTACATTTATTTTGTTTGCAAATATACCCCAGTCTTTACACTGTAACAATATCAATGTGCTAGGAATTATAGAACACTTAGAAACAAAACACTATCTGCCTGAATGCACTAAGACTACACGTGTCTCGTAAATGCATTTCAAAGTCTAACTATAAACTACATATATCTAGAACTATATAATACTATGCCTCGGTCTTATAAAGCACCCGTAGCTATATAAAGCTTATCATATTTGATTATCAATCTTCTTCTTCTTCTTTTTATGGTGCCTCTCCAACTAGTGAAGGCTGGCAGTCAGCTACTTTATTTTGTTCATTGCCAAGCAAAACAATTCTGTGGCACTTCTGATCCCGGTCCATTCTCGAATGTTCATTACCAATGTTAAGGAACTATCGGCGTGGTCAGTCCTTGGATGGGTGACCACTTGCCAAATATTCTATTATAAGTGCTTCTGTGGGATGGATGACACAGTGAACAATTGTTTTCGACTGTTTGTCATACATGGAGGTGTGACATGGTACAACATTTGTAAAAGCCATGTCCGAAGCCCCTGGGGAGGTTTGAAACCATCGACACTAGTGTTGGCCACTCCCATACGATAAAAAGATCGCGAATTAGCACAATTAATAATACATAATACTGCAGAGTCTATAGTTATATAATATACTAGTAAAAAACTGCATTAAAATTCGTTGTGAAGTTTTAAAGATTACATACATATAATATGTAGTGATACCTACATATTTATGTATTTTTATATGCAAATAATAAATACCTAGTTACTACATGACCGCACCAGCTGGGATTTCTTACCAGTAACAAAGGTTAATCAATAGGTATAATAAAATCTACAAATAAAAATATCAATTGACATAGATACGCTTTAATTATTCCTTTGCACACGAACGGAATAAGTAGGTAAATACTTAAATACCTACCTACTTAATAACGAAATAAATAAAATAAAAATGTTCTTTATTATTAAATATTATTAAAACGAAATGATCGAGAATCCTCAGCTTATTACTTAGCGACTTCAACTTATGTGTTTTAAAAGTTATCGACATATTATCGATAACTTGTCCCAAGTGTGTCACATCACTAGCAACCAGTCCGATGGGCCAAAACTACCTGTCGGACCCGTATATAAAAGCGAAAAAAAAGAAGAAATCGCCAGCCGTCCCTTTCTCTCCCTTCAGTACTTTGCCCTTTATTCCGAACGGAAGCAACAAAGAAATACAAAACAGCTGATTTATTTAAATCGCCATACTTTACTTTCCACTCGAGTTTAGAAAAAAAAGTTGGCAACAGCTGATTTTTGTTTGGCATTGACGTGGCATTTTTTCGGACTCGCCTAATGCCGTAGCGATTATTTAGCCATTTTTTGGTCCAGCTTTTTCCTGTTCTAGCGATTTACACAATGCAAATACAGCTCATGTAACACGAGCGTAACATTGTATGTACTTTAGTTTAACCCGTCTAAATCTAGAATAACTTTATATACCTACATACTGAACGCTTTTCACACCGATTCACAATAATAACACGGGTAATATAGCTGTCTAAACTCGTCAATTGAATTTCTAATTCACAGGATATGCTCTAAACCAGAATAATTGAGCTCCGAATGTGTACACACACGAAATCTAAACATAATTATAACCAACACTCACCTTTTTAGCTGCAAACGTAAATCGCCTCACTCCAAAATGAAACACCTGGGCTATAATATAACACTTTGATAATCGTTTCTTTTTCTCTTTAAATACATATTTACACTAAAACAATATGTCCGGACGCTCAAAAGCAGTCCAAAATTGAGATTTCTATGCAAATGAACGAGCAGCGAGAGTAGCGAGCGACGGAGCGACCGATATCCGCTCGCTTCAAGCACACACTGAAATTGTCAGCTGGGGAGCACCGTTCTCATTGGTCAATCGATTGAAAAATATAATAGCACACATGCATTTTCCTCGCTTTCTCGGTCTAACAATGCCCGTCTCTCTCTTAGTTTAACGACCTTGATAGGGTTTTTCAGTATTCCCTTTTAGATTCTTGGCTCGAAATAGCTTCTATTCGTGTTTTTAGGACCCCAGCTACATTATACAATAAGCTTTTCTAGCCAAAATATCTCTACAATCTCAAAGTGGATCATATGGAAACAAAGTAAGTGTCAACAAGTATGTGCGTGTGTTTGTGCGGAACAAAGAAAACACAGCATATTGACATTTGGTAGGGAAGCTGTGATTGGACGGAGCACAGCTGTTTTTGACAACAAAATGGCCTTCAACAGTTTCTTCCCAAACGTAAGAGATGGCAGCACACGTGGCCCAACACCAATGTAGATTCTACTTTTTAAATACTAAAATTCAGCTGTAAAATGTAAACATAATAAACATTGATTGTGGTGTTTTTCGATTTCATTTATTGATTTAATTAACGTACAATATGGATTTATGGAAGCTGATTTGAGTTCTTTGCCACTAGTTCATAGTTTTGAAATGATCGTGGTGACTACATGTTACCATGGTTACTGTTTATTTTGTGTACAATATAATTCGACCAAATACAGTAGACCTTGCAAAATTACTCAGTCCTGCAATAAACAGGTTCTCTTAAATTAGGCGGGCCATTCATAGAAACGTCAAAGTTAGATCGAGATTTGAAATCGTGACTTTTAATAAAATTTCTTCCAGAAAATAAATGAAAAATGGACGCAATAGAGTTGTTAGCAAGGGAAGATGAATTCAAAAGACTAAACAAACAATTGCAAAAGAAGACTGATAGTTTAATGAAAGAAATCGAGCATGTTATGGTGAGTTTTACCACAGCATGCAGAAGGTTTGACTTCGCTAGGGATTGAAAGTACCTATACCATGTTTAAAGATTGCCTGAAATTAAGCTTCTTTCTGATTAATGTTACTTAGAAGAAGTTTCATGCTCATAATATACTTAAATGCCATATTTAGTAATAACTACACCTGTACACATGTACTGATTGTTGCATCATTTTGGTGATAGGGCTATAATTAGTAAATTGAAAGGAGACAAACTCTAGTAGATAATGAAAGTTTTCAAAATGCCTGAAGGCCTTCTGACATGTCCTAACAATATAAAATGTACATAAATGTAAACATGTGTATGTGTTTGTCACATCAAATCCAATCTGTCGAACAGATTTGGGTAAAATTTAATATAGAGATAGATTAGACCCTAAATTATTAGTTAACATGTTGGCTAAGTTTTATTCTGGATCATCATCATCGGGTGCCATATTCCAATAAAAGTTTGGAGGTCAATTGGCAAAAAATTCTGTGATCCCATGCTGCTTCTTTTAGATGTGGATAGCTTAGTTTTGTCCTCATTCTGGATCAACACAGGTAAAACTGCAGGGGGTTGCTAGTTACAGATCTTACAGATAATTGTTTCTGGTTTTACTAAGTACACTTTTCATTTATTTCCAGCAAAAGCAAGATTTCTTCACAGAGTTTTCCCCAAGCCTGTCTCTCACTCCAAATCGCCAGAACTTCAAAAAACATTGTTGTACACCTCCTTCTATACCAGATACACCAATAAAAACCTTTAAGAAGAAACCTAAAGAGGTCGAGTCACCAAAGAAATTGGAATCTGATGAAGAGTTTGAATTCAAAAGTCCAAACTTGAAATTATCTGATAATGAAGACAAGAATTCTGAATTTGGAAATCATTCTCCAATTAGTGAAAAATCTGATAATTCAACAAGCAATAGAGTTTCTGATAATTATAGAAAGAATAAGAAAAACTGCCAAACACACACTAAAAAACATAGTAACACACAGAAAGAGGTTGTATGTGATTGTTGCCCCAAGGTAAATAATGGTTCTAATAATGACATGGAGTTCTTATATGCATTTGTTAATTTAAATGTGAAGGAAAAAGTTCTACCACCTTCATTTTCAAAGGAAGGTAAGTTTATTTTTAATCACAAAATCATGATGACAGGATTGTAAATCATACTATTTGTGTTGTGTGTTGTGTAGTTGTAAAGATCTAAGCAAACATACAGACAGGGACAGCCACGGGAAGCGAATTTGCTTTTTTGCCTGTGTATATAAGGGTGTGTGTGTGTAGAAGGGTGTATTTGCCTGTGTATATACCATCATGTAAGACTAACAGCTCTGTCTTTCCATCCAATGTTAGCCTGGGAGAAATCGCCTAAGACAATAAGGCCACCCATTATACATTTAGTAATATTTTTAGTTTCTTTAAGTTTTTATGATTGTTGATATGGTGTGCATTAAAGATATATCTATCTATCTCTGTCATACAATAAATGTTTTTTTCTTTCTTTCATTAAATTTTCAAATTGAAAGAGGTTCAATATCCATATCTAATTTCCACCCAATTGGCTTAGCAGTTTAAGTGAGACGAAAAATCAAAAATAGTAACATTTTCTCATTTATGTTTGTGTCATGTAATGTAATTTATATAATTCAAACTTTCATTGTTTAATATTTTCTATTCATTCTGTATTTCAGATCGCGTTTCCATAGAAAGTGTTTGCAAGTTCCTGTCATCTAAAATTAAACTAATGCAAGAACAGATAGACAAACTACAGAACACTATAGAGAAAAAGGTATGTTTTTTTTATTTATTTATTTTATTAGGCAAACAATACACAGAAAATACGTGACAGTATAATAATTTAAAGGTATTGATCCATTCTGTGCATCAAACACATGCGTGCACAACATGATTATAGACAAATCCAATGTAATAATGTGTGTGTAGTAATAATGTGTTCAGTAAGTTAAACTAAAGTGAAACTATTAAAATAATACATAAAATACAATACTTATGGAAATTATAAATATTTAGCAAAATCATAAAAAACGACTAAATTTAAATTTAGTGTTACCTAAAGAAAGTACTATATTTAAAGTAGGGACAAGATAATAGGTCACTTTTGACAGATGTCACTTTTATATTCATAGTGAGGTGACCTGCTTAAAAACATCGATTAAATGAATGAATCGATACAGACTTGAAACATATGTGAATTTTAAAAATGATCATGCGAATCCCTGTCCCATTATTATTTTTTCTTTCATAAATTAAAGGAGCAAAATAAGACAAGTACCTACGTAATTTAACAAAAAAATGCTTTTATTCACTTGAACTATCGGAACTACTATCTTCATCACTGCTGTCAGCACTCAGAGATATTATTAATTCATTTTCAATAATATTGTCTATTCTCACATCTCGTTCAAAATCTTGTAAAATTATTTTCTTTGTCTTCTCCACGACTTTTCGCCAGTCTTCTGTAGTGACTTCTGCACATGCAGTTTGTAGCAGAGTCATCATTTTAGCAGTACTGAAGGGTGGTTCAGTATTGTTCCGCGCTGCATGACCCTTTATTTGTGCCCAAATAAGCTCGATGGCGTTATACTGGCAATGGTAGGGAGGCAATCGAATAACTTCGTGTCCATGCTCTAGGGCTAGTTCATCGATTCTATTTAGTTATTTTTTTGTATTTTTATAGTTAGTTAAAAGAATAATAAATATGTATAATTAGGTTTTACTATATTCACAACGTGGTTATAAATTTATGGTGATTTTTCTTCACAAGTAATCATTGCATTCGATTCAACTTACAATCCTATCAGCTTTCGATTTTTAGAGTAACATCCCTAGTGTTTAAAAAGAAAAAGGGTTGACTGACGCAACATTGTAACGACGTTCAGTTCTTTAGATCAGAAATTGTTTATTATGTTTAGAATGGTTTATTAGTGAAAGCAAATCGTAAAATTACTCGTATCGGTCATTATTACAATAAATATGTAAACGTAATTGAAAAAAGTTAAGCAATTGTGCAGTTCTTATTTTATGCCCGCCGTTACAAGGTCACGTTGAATTTTGATGAAATGTCAAAAGTGACCTTTTATCTTGTCCCTACTGTAGTACCTAGTATGATAAACAGATAAATATTTTATCAATACATGTCTTATAATAAAGCTGAAGAGCGTAAAAAAATCTAAACATAGAAGAAATTAAAAAAAATATTGCTTGGGAATATTTTATAGTACCTAGATTATGCATTAAGGGGATAAAGCAGTGTATTATGTCCCGGGCGATATTTTGAACCCCAAGGACGAGGGATCCTAGGGTTAACTCACGATCGAAGCGACGGAGTTACAGAGTTGAAGCTGAGCTGTTAAGTCCCGAGGCCGAGGGGTTCAAAAACGCCCGAGACAAATACACTGCTTTATCCCCAAAATGCATACTCTACTTTATATAGACACTGCGAGGCAATAAAACATAATACAATTAAAATGAAAGTACGTACTTTAAAAAAAAACGCTATTTTGTTACAAAATAACACAAAGATTTGCAGTTTAGCGCCTTTTCGTTCTATTTCAACTATCATTTTATTTATTTATTATTATTTATTTGTATTTAGTGTGTGTAGTGTAATTTGTGTGCAAATTCTTCTTCATGCAGGTTTCTATGAAAAGTTTTCATTCTAATTTTGAATAAATTCTTCTTGGTGTAGGGCTCTATGAAAAGTTTGCTTAGTGTGGGGCTAGATGGCGCTGTGTGTACCTAATGTCCCGGAATATTTATTTATTTTATTTATTAATACTCACAAACTTATACGTATGTTTTAAAATCCAGTCGTCACAGTGTGAAGCCCACCTGACCCAGCTAGCAGAATTAGAGAGCGAAAGGATGACTCTATTGAATCGGACGAACAACATGAAATGCAGCACAGCCGACATGAGGGCCAAGTATTTAGCAACGCAGAAGAGACTGGAGGTGAGTTTTTTTTAATAAAATGGGTTTGCATTTCACCATATCTCGCCTGATAGTAAGTAAGAATTAGGTTAAGTTTCTGTACTTGCTATTTTTTAATTAAGTCATATAAAATTCTCATATATATTTATTACTACTTCCTATTATTTAATAATACATATTTATCCTATTATATTTATTCTCTTATTATATTTATTATTATTTTATCCAGTATATTTATTGAAATGAAATGTATCAAATTCAATTTGACAAAATATTATAATTTATGTAGCAAATTCTATGATTAGGTACATTTTAATATTACATGTGTGTGTTGCAACTTTACAGTATCAATAAAGTTTCATTATAATTATATTTTTTATCTGTATTATTATGCAGATGAAATTTAATACCTACATAATAAATGAATAATATTTTTATAGTTACATTTTCACGCTCAAATGACTGGACCGATTTGGAAGTATCGAATCATCGTGTTTTTAAGTTTGGTGTTAGTATAGGTTTTGTCTGTGTACTGTAGGACAACGAGTACATTCATCTATTAATATATAAAATAAATGCTATTTTAAATGTTGTAGTAGTATTACCAAAGAGTAAAAATAACTGTGTTGAAACTTAGATCGGCGGACTGCGGAGACATAGATGGCGCTGTTCCTATCTAGAACACGCAAATGCATGTTGTAACTGATCAAGCAAGTTGCTTTACTTCCTACTTGACTTCAATATTTCATATATACACAGTAGAACTAAAGTTTTGAAGAGTTGACGTTACAATTAACGTCACAATACATATAATTGTATTTAGAAGAGCACCGATAATGTGTAGCGCCCGATGCTCAGCTAGCGGAGGCAATCGCATGCGATTACCATTGTTTAGCAAGGGTCGACGCGGTCAGTACGCGGATGGGTAACCGAAAAGTGGCATTCCAATTTGGGCGCTTCCGTGGGTCGGATGACACGTTAAATTGTACCTAGATCCAGGCTGTTTGTCTAGTAAGGCAGTCGTTAAGCCATGTCAAAGGCCCTTAGGGCGGCTTGAAAACTCTTGACACTAGACTTGGCCACTCTCATTTGATAAGAAGAAGAATTGCCTGACTACATAATATACATATATTTCCAGGAAAAAGAGAAACTGTACAAAGAGCTTCGTAGTGAAACAGACAAACAGAGTTCAGAGCTGAAGCGACTGCGAGCCAAGAACGCGACAGTGGAGGCTAAATGTGCGTCACAGGAACAAACTGTGGACGCGCTCAGACAACAGCTGGAGATATGCAAGAGGACTGAAAAGGTATTTTTTTTTCTACAACAGGTTTGGACTTTTTTTGACAGTTTGCCAAATGGTAAGCATTAGCTATGGCCTAAAATGGATCGTGCTTACCCAATAAGAACCGGTTCACTCTCGCTTTAAACGTCGTAGTGTTATAGTTCATGGAAACTGGGAGGGATACTATATTAATGTATCATCATCATCATCATCATTAACCAAGTGTATTTCTTTATAGTGAATAAATGGGGGAGCTCTCATGTGCAGATACATCTTGGTGGGTGCCCAGGTCATTCCACGAAGGAAACATAATCTATACTAATATTATAAAGCTGAAGAGTTTGTTTGTTTGTTTGAACGCGCTAATCTCAGGCACTACTGGTGCGAATTGAAAAAATATTTTTGTGTTGGATAGCCCAGTTATCGAGGAAGGCTATAGGCTATATAACATCACGCTGCAACTAATAGGAGCGAAGAAACAATGGAAAATGTAAAAAAACGGGGAAAATTATTCATCTTTGAGGGCTTCCGTTGCGTGTGCTGCGAAAACGGTTCAAGATATCAAATAAATATGTATGAAAGAATTATTCCTCTTGAAATGATCTAACAAAATGTCTGTAATTGTATATGTCTATCTTATATGATTAAC
This sequence comes from Macaria notata, assembly GCA_927399415.1. Classification (NCBI taxonomy): domain Eukaryota; kingdom Metazoa; phylum Arthropoda; class Insecta; order Lepidoptera; family Geometridae; genus Macaria; species Macaria notata. Next base: position 6,960,118 of record OV656752.1, read on the forward strand.
TAACTAGAACCGTTTTTATGGTAATAACTATTCCACGCGGACGAAGTCGCTGCCACAGCTAGTATATTATAAATTATTATCTTCATCATTATAACTATGATTGTTTGTGTTATTTATTTTATCTCTTCTATTTCTATTGTAAACCACGTCCTCCGTTATCCTTTATTCATTTCTCTCTATCCACAGGGTGGCCTGGAAGAGATCGCTATTAGCGATAAAGCCGCCACTTGTGGCACTATATTTAATCTATTTCTTTGTATTTTATTTTTTATTTTGTGTGTTACAATAAAGAATATTCTATCTATCTATTATTATTATGGACCGAGTTTCATCTACGAACGGAGCGACAGTGAATCGGTTATTACTGGGTAAGCACGCTCCACCCTAGACTTAATAGTGATCGCTTAGCATCAAGTTAGTAATTATAGTCAAATGCGAACTCATTCTAGGTAATAAATGCCTCTTTGCTTTTTGTACAAACGCAAAGGCTCTCTCTCTCCCTCTCTTACTATTATTACTACTAGGCACTCTCTTGAGTCGTATATTCTCATGACGGAGGGTCGTATTTTCCTTGCTGAATGTATTCGTTAAGGAAGTTCTCTCGGGCAGATACATCGGTGCGGGCGCCCAGGTCCTTCCACGGAAGAAAAATTTCCTCATATTTTGTGGCCTTCGCGTTTTGTTGTATTCAAACGCAAAGGCATCTCTTTTTCATTCCTTCTGTTTCTCTCTCTCTCTCTCTCTCCTTTTGTCATGAGCTACGTATTGAAACAGTCAAACAGTTTTCGAAACTGAAACTCTAGTATTATTATTTCTTCTATTCAAGAGTAACTTTACAGCTATTGTATTATCAAATCAATAAAAATGCATTTATACTTTGTGGACATTATAGGAACTCCGGGACTCCACCCGCCAGTTAACATCGACGTATGACAGCGCCATCTCTCGCCTAGAACAGCAAACCACATGCCTAGCCGCTCGCAGCGACAAGCAATCCAAGCTAATTAACAACTTGCGGAAACAGAACGCCTTGCTTGCGACAGAGGGCGCGTTAGAGGCGCTTAGTAAAGAATATGCTGGCTTTTTGAAGCAGGATTTTTAATGTAAGTTCTAACTTAGAATGTGGAGTATAGTAGTACAAAATTAGGTAAGTATGTTATGACATAATAAATAAGTTTCGTACTGAATAATTTGTTTGAATTAGCTTTGAACTATGATTTCAAAGGTTTTTCAAAGGTTTTTCACACACTCAGGAGGGATCTACTGTAACAATATTGATGGAAATAAGCTGTCTTGTACAATAAATGGTTTGCAACTTTTGTCAATAGATGGCGCTATTTTACTTCTACAAAATGGCCACAGTACAGATTGTTGGGTTTTTTATCATTTCATCTATGAACGGGTATGTTATACATAATAAAACCACATCCCATATCTTAGTAAATGATTTATTTGGTTTTAAAACTTTACAACGTTGATGAGTATTCTTTCGTTTGTTAATAGCTTATGATTTTAATTAATTAGCGTATATAATCCTCATTAACATAGATGCTAATATCATAGTCCAGCCCTGTGCCTCGCTCGGTCTTCACTCGAAGGTTAACAAACGGCGACCCAATGCCTCCAGCGATGATATTTGTGAAACTAAGTCATCTTACAAATGATTCGCAACTTTTGTCAGTAGATGGCGCCAATTTTAATTTACAAAATGGCCACAGTACAGATTGTTGGGTTTTTTTATCGTTTCATTTATGAACACGTATGCTCCATTAGGACAAATTTGAGGGATGAAAACAAAAATCCTTTTGCTAAAAAATATTTATTTTGTTTACAAAAAGTTACATCATAGGTTTGATCTCTCGAGTATTATTAGTCAAGTGGTCAGTTATAATTAATTAGCGTATATAATCCTCATTAACATAGATGCCGATATCATAGTCCAGCCCCGTGCCTCGCTCGCTCTTCACGCGAAGGTTTACAAACGGCGAGCCGATGCCTCCAGCGGTGATGTTGATGGATGCTTTGCTGTGCAGATTGTCAAGCGCTTGGATGCCCTGCAAATCAAATATTTATTTATTTATTCATTCATAATAGACACAAAAACAACTTACAAACTAAAACTTATAATAAATTAGAAACATGATCTAATAAGATATGTAAAAAAAATTTAATAAGTCTTAACTATATTGTATATGTATTTGTTGAGATAACTTTAGGAATTAAATTTCCTACGGTATTTTTATTTTTTGACATCTCCTACAGTGTGATCATCAGGAAAAAGAGAAATAAATTGAGCTACTACAAGTGGCGCCACCGTATTTTGTACACTATTGACTTTACAGTTTCCAAAATTCCATAGACATAGGGGAGAGTTGGCTATATCGTACCGGTTGATAAATCGTACCACCCAAAAATTTTCTACTAAATCAGCATTTTTGTTTAATCTGGCAACACAAAATTACTGTTGGCAACGCTCAGGAAGCCATGACAGTTTAGCACATCGCTACGGTAATTACAACAACTGTGACAATTTAAAAAACTTTTTCGTGGTGATTGTTATAACTTTTTACTTTGAAATCGTAAGCTGTGGTTTGGAAATGGTAAGTTCTATGGGATTTGCTGTTGCATAGTGTTAATTGTAGGCTATTATTCTTTGAATTCATTTATCTTTAACGATGCAATGTTTTGAGGTTATGAAAGGATAACATTTTTTCTCAAAATGGGGCTTGTGTTGCAAATCGTACCAGCCGGTGATTTTTAAATTGTACCGGTACAATTTAACCGACCTTAATATTTAAGAATTTTAGCATATTACGAATTTGAAATGTAGTTAAGTAATAAGTATAATATTTGTATCTGCATGTCTGTCTGTGACATTGTTCATCTTAAACGGATGAATCAGTTTTGAATAAGTTATTTTTTTTTTCGAAATGTTTGTTACTCTTTTCTAATTAATGAAGGAGCATTATTAACTTTGTAAGGTTTGATTTGTGTATTTATTATTGTTTTAAGATGGAAGAACCACAAGAAAAACGAAAGTATTATACTTGGTCGGAAGAGGACCTAAGGAAGGCGTTAAGGGACTTAAAAAACAAAACTGTTGGCCTCAATGAATGCTCAAGACGGTATGGGATTCCAAAACCTACAATAACAAGACATCTCAAGAAGCAAAGCGATAAGATATGTAAAGGAAGACCTACTATATTTTCTAAAACAATAGAAAATGAGTTGGCAAAACATATTCTCGAAATGGAACAATGTATGTTCGGTTTAACTGCATCTGATGTGAGGCGTCTCGCATTTCAGATTGCTGAAAAAAATGGCATCCAACATAACTTTAACAAACAAAAAGAAATGGCAGGAAAATCTTGGTTTTACAAATTTATGGGGCGCCATCCAGAGCTAAGTTTACGACAGCCAGAAGCAACCTCTATTAACAGAGCAAGAGGGTTCAACAGAGAAAATGTTATGGATTTTTATGAGAAACTGGAAAAGATTGTTGACGATACGAGCATAACTGCCAACAATGTGTTCAATGTGGATGAGACAGGCATCTCAACGGTACAAAAAAGAACACAAAAAGTGATCGGGCAGAGAGGTAAAAAGCAAGTTGGCTCCATTGCAAGCGGAGAAAGAGGAGTCAATACAACAGCTGTTTGTGCGGTTAGTGCCTCAGGACAGTTCATCCCACCAATGATAATTTTCAAGAGGAAGCGTATGTGCCCTCAATTAAGAAATGGTGCACCTCCTGGCAGTATCGTCACTGTATCAGATACAGGTTACATAAACACCGAATTGTTTGTTACCTGGCTAAAGCATTTCATTGAAATTGTAAAACCCTCAAAGGAAAAAAAGGTTATTCTTCTGTTAGATGGTCATACAACCCATTCAAAAAATCTAGAAGCAATTAAGATAGCTCGAGAAAATGGAATCATACTGCTGCAATTGCCAGGCCACACGACACACAAATTACAGCCCTTAGATGTCGCTGTATTTGGACCTTTAGGGACATATTATATCCAGGAAGTGGAAACGTGGATGAGGGCGAATACTGGGAAGCCTGTAACACAATATGAGGTTGCACAATTATTTAACCAGGCCTACCAAAGAGCAGCAACAGTGGGCAATGCTGTTAGCGCTTTCAAAGCTACTGGCATTTGGCCGGTTAATCGACACATATTTGAAGACCATCATTTTCTAGCGGCAGAGACTTTCCAAAGTCAAAATGACATGAATGAAGCGAATAATATTACCAATGCGGTTCTTGCCACTACCGATAAGATGGAAGTTTCTGATAAAAACAGTCTTAGTCAGTTTGAAGATATTATCAAAGATTTGGATGAAATAAACTCTAACGGATCTGACGTCACCGAATGCGAATCACCGTCCCTCTTTGAAAGTAACAGCGATAACTATGAAATGATATCTGAAAAAAAAATTCATTACAGATGATCAAGTATCAAAACGTGAACAACCTGAACGATTGTTAACAACGGTCTTAAATTATTTCAATTGCATTGGCTTAACCTCTGCTCAAACCAAGGAAGTAAATCTACCGGAAAACAATGAAGGATGCAAAACAAATAATTTTTCAAATTCAAAAGTTGATATTCAAAGCAAAACTATGATTTCGAAATATCAGTCAGAAGAAATTTGTAATAAAACAGTGAATTTGGGTGCTTCAACTTCTAGACAATTAGATGATAAAATAACGTTGAAATTTCCAATTGATACTATTTCACCAAAGCCAAAGAATAAACAAAGAAATTCGAGAAAACGTGGGTTACAGAAAACTGTCGTGTTAACCGCGAGTCCATATAAAACTGATTTGGAACAAGCTATTGAAAAAAGAATTGCGAAACTCCCGAAGATAAAACTTGAAGAATCTATTAAAAAGAAGAAGAACAATGTTACCAAAAGAGATTGTGTTAGAAGAAATATCAAAAAACCAAAAAAATATGATCCCGAGACCTTTGTAGAAATTGAATTTGATGGTGATGACAAGGAAGATAAACCAAAAAGTAAATCTAAAACCAAAGATAATAAGACACCCAAAACCCGTAAAAATCAAGCAGAAAAATCCATAATACCAAAGAAAAAAGAAGTAAAACCAAAAAAGAAAAGAGGCGTTCGCAAAAATTCAGAAACAGATTCATCAACTGAAGATGATAATGTCATAATTTTAGACGATGATTCGGACGTAGATATTGAAGAAGAATTAGATGATAATTATTGTTCTATTTGCCACGGGTACTATTATGACAAAAAAGGGCCGAAGGTGGATTGGATTGAATGTGTTAGATGTCATAAGTGGCTCCATATCACTTGCAGTGACATTCCAGATATTTGCCCGAAGTGCCTTCAATAGTTCGTTGATAAAAACCTGCATTTATATAATTTCATCTAATAAATTAATCTCGAATCTGAGGACTTGTGATTTAAAGTTTGTGGTTGGAAGAACAACAAGAACTTGTACCTACACCTTTTTGTTGATCTCGAAACATTAAATATTTGTAAAAAATATGATATGTAGTTTTTGTTCAAGTTATTATAGAAAACGCCTAAGTACGATTTACAAACCCATGTGGTACGATTAAACGTACCGCTATCTAAATCGTACCTATAACAGTTTTTTTTGTAATTTAAATTTATTCAGAGAAAAATGCTCTGAAATATAAAACGTTTATTTGTTTATAAGAGTTACTAAACTAAAGTATCTTACAAACGCAGACACATAAGGATATTCTTAGCCGTTGTGGCGAGAAGCCATTTTGAATTTGGCGCGCCTTGAGCATGCGCCCCCAGCCACGCCACGGCCACAGCGCAAACTAAAAGAGCTGCCATGGCAATGATAGAGATCGGAGGTTATCTGGTTGTGTAATTGTATAAAAATGTCTTGCACATAATGAGTGAAAATAAAAAGTGACTCTTATACATAATGTTTTAATTAAACCGCACACCCAGTAATGTGACTTACATTTGGTGACTAACGACGCTCAGTGAGCGGGGCCCCATGCCCTCGCTTAGCGACACGCATTTCTGCGAACCGCTGCTGCAGTCCCCGGGCCGCCGACGCGGAGTCCCGGCCCTTGACTCGCACACGACGCACACCACCGGGCGCGGCAATCAACGACGCGCACTCCTATCTACACCTACCACCGCTGCGATCGCCGGGCCGCCAACGCGGTATCACGGTCCCCGACTCGCTCACCACGTGGCGCGGCCACCAGTGCGCACACTACGCACCAGTGCAGGCGGTCCCTAAGCCGCCCCACGCGCCCCTCGTGCCAGCAGGAGCCTTCGCCTTGGCCGGTCGTGCACGCGCACGCCGCCGTCAGGTACCAATTGGATCCGAGGTATGTGAAGAAAGTGTGGTGTAACTTATCCATCTCAGTACAGTGATTAGCTAACGGTGACGATAACTAATAACTCTAACAAGTGGTGGCGGTTATAACAATGACACTGAGATTGTGCAACCCAATTAACCTATAACTTAATATACTTACATATTATTATATGCATACCTATGTTTATCAGTAGGATATTAACCGACATGGAGATTAAGGCTGCTTGTTTGTATTAAACATAATAACTATCTACCAGACTACTACAATCTCTGTAGACTACTTGTATGTGTTTGTATTATATTGTATATTGTATGAGTGAAAATAAAAAGTGACTCTTATACATAATGTTTTAATTAAACCGCACACCCAGTAATGTGACTTACACCGTATTTGCACAAGCTTAGATAATCGTTAAGGGGTACGATATAGCCAACTCTCCCCTACATAAAAAGGTACATAAATTCATTCATGAAATTTATCACACAAAGGAGACTGTCCTGTTAGCTTAGTTGGTAGTGGTCTGCCTTCTAATCTAGGGATGCAGGTTGGATTCCCGCATAACACAAGTAATTATGATATATTATATCAAAATGTGTAATTACTTGTGTTGAGAATTTACAAAAAAAAAACAAATTATCTAGTACCCATGATACAAGCGTACGCTTAGTATGGGGCTAGATGTCGCTGTGTGATATGTCTTAAAATATTTATTTTATTATCACAATGTTTAAATTACTTTAGTTTAGATTATGAGAATATCACATACATACGGGTCGAGTTGTTAACCTCTGTTTAAAGAAAACGGTTAAAAAATAAATATCTCACCTGAATAATCCTGTTCTGCAGATCTGAATAGAAGTAATACTTCACACGTTTCATGAACGGAAACGCATTATATTGAAATTTGGTAGAATTTAAATTCGCCAGTTTGACTCTGTTGGAAACATTGCCTACTACTAAATGGTCTCCTTCCACTTTGATTAACGCTAAAACTACTATGAACAATAATATTAGGCTCTTCATTTTGTTTGTAGGTAATATTATGACACGAAAAACTAAAAATTGCCAAAACTTTCGAGTTTTTCCGTAAAGTTTTGAAGATATCTTGAATTTTTAATTAAAATCACAAAATTTCACCAAAAACAAACAGTGAACTGATAAAACTTTATTTTTTACGAAATTTTATCCAAAAATATACGACTTTTCACTGAAATTTTAATATTATAAACTAGTTTAAAAGTGACACGTCAAATCCTAAGAATGTGTGAACAAATGTGCGTACGAAGTCAAGTAAAATGATATCACTGTGGCAAAGGTCACACAAGTTATCTTAGCAAATATGGTGACAAGGTTTAGTGTGGGATTTTCCTTGTAAGTTTTGTTTTGAATTTAATTGTTATTCATGGCTTTATGAGGAAATTTTATGTGAGAACTTGAATCTATACATTCCTTTAATTCATATTTCCTCTTGACTGTGGGTCGTGACTCCCCCGCAGAATTAATTCGATAGAAGAGTTTTCTTTTTTTTACATGATATAGGCTTACGCTTGACTACAACTTGCCTGATGGTAAGCAACGTTATAGTCTACGGTCTAGCGCGCTTGCCTAGAAGAAACCGGTTTACTCTCGACTTGAAGACCGACAAATTATAGTTCAAGGGGAATAGAGATTCGGGCAAGGAGTTCCACAGTTGGGCTGTTCGCACGATGAAAGTCGAAGCAAAACGCTTGGTGCGAGTCTTTGGAACCTCAACTGTATAACGGTGCCTCCTTGCCGTGCCTCTACTCGTGCGATGGTGAAATGGGGCTGCAGGAATTAAATAATTAATTAATTATCTTGGGCAGTTGGGCATATAACATCGTGGTGGGCGACCAGGTCCTTCCACGGGCGACACAATTCATCCGATATTTTGGTCCTCTAACATGTTGGTTTCGTCACGATGTTTACCTTCAGCGTTAAGCGAGTGCAAATCCACGCGTAACTTGAAATACTTGTAACACGACTTCGATTAAGGTGCAGTTGCCCGTGCCCTTTCTAAATAAAAGATATACTGATGGTTTATATCGTGTTATACTTATATGGTTTATATATTAAAATTGTTGAATCTAAACAAAGACATATCATCATCATCATAAATTTAAGGGCAGGGCCCTTGTCTGTGGAGCATGCGCCATTCTTCCCGATCTTCTGCCAATTCCTTGACCTCCATAGGTACGTCATGACACCCGCCTTTTCTTTTATTTGGTCCATGTACAAAGACATAGGTTTTGAAAAATTATTGGCACCCTATTGCGGTGCCATTACAATAATTATCTCCGCGTACAACTTATCTAGTATTCTCAGAAGTATTGCCACATGTTTGTTTGTCAGCTGATTCATAACTCCATGTTTATTGGAGACAAGTTATTTAGACATGTAGTGAATTGCTGGAACTAACGTTGTCGAATTAAATTTGTATGGAATGTCGACAGTGGCGCCCTCGGGTTTGACACAAATTGTCATAACTTTTAACCTACTAAGGGAAAATACGGTTTTTTTAAGAATATAAGAGATTTTAGTTTTAATTAGTTTTCTCGTTAGGTTAATTAGTCAAAATTAAGTTGTTAACTATTAGTTTGCGTTAACATTATACCGTATTTTTAGTGAAACACTGGTAAAATTGAGGAAAAAAATATTCATTCATTCATTATTTAATGTAAAGTAGGTATGTACTTTAAAAAGTGAATTTTGAATCCATTTGTTAGATTCTTTATACAACTACATATGTAAATTTATGCAATAGTTTATCAAATAGTTAGGTACTTGCTAGGATCAATAATTAAAATTTATAAACTTATCATTCATCGATCTTAAAGCTTACTACGATACGATGCTAAATTTCACCCAAAACGGATAAGCCGTTTGAAAGAAGAGACAAACATACGCACTCATAAACTGTGTTTTTTATTTAATTAGGGCATATTATTATCTTCCCAAGTAATCTTCTTCTTCTTATCAGACAAGCAGCTTAAGTAATAATTATGCCCCAATTAAGTTTTTTTTTCAATAAAAATAAATAATTCAATTAAGAAAGAAATCAAATTAATTGCTTTTAAAACCCTTTATTTAAACAATTATTTAATTATATATTACTTACATCTAAGTTAAGTAAATATAATGGAATATATGTTATTGTTACAGATATACTTATTATTACATAAGTTACCAAACATGCTGGCAATAAAATATATTTTTTTATAAGATAGGCTCACGCTTGACTACAACTTGCCTGATGTTAGTTTCAGTGGCTTGCCTAGAAGAAACCGATTGACTCTCGACTTCAAGCAAGCCATCTTGCTATATTATGTTATTGTTACATAAATATGCAATTATATTTGTTTACAGTGAAGGTACATAACTAGTAATGCCCTGCGGTTTTACTCATGTAAATTTATAAGAATAATTCATTTAAACAAAACAGTTTACTTTAAAAAAATACCAGGTGTTTTGTTGCAACACTTTTGTCTTTTTCAATACTTGTTAAAAACATCAGACAGATAGACAACCTTATTTTTTGAAGTCGGTTTAAAACAATGTAGATGTATTAGGTGGTAAATTGGTTATATTGTAAAATTGTATTCAATACATTACATACATATCATAACCGAGTAAAACCGCAGGCCGTTACTAGTATACCTACATGCTATATAATGTATTAACATTTTTTTAATCAAATATAGGTACGGATTTCTTAACATATAATAATATTATATATATAATGAACATTTTTTTTCTCTTATTTTTCACAACCTGTGAATTGAATTACGATAATACACATATTAAGGTACTTTACACTGATTTTAAAGTCTTTAAAATTAAAATAAAATTATAGTTACTGACAACACTTTTAATTTTTTGCGTTTGCTTAGTATGGGGCTAGATGGCGCTGTGTGCAATGTCCCGGAATATTTATTTATATTTTATTGCAATACTCAACATTTTAAAGATGTTTTTGCAAATCGGTAATAGCTGCTTACTAGTAAATAAATTGTCAATAAATATTAATAAAATAATTTTACTGAAGATTATTGATTTAAAATAAAATTAATTGTTCCACTGTGTTATAGTTCCCGTAAGGCATGATTTAATTTAGTTGTAATAACCGGCTAGCACTTACGTCAACAATTACGTCGAAAAATTAGCTCGACAACCGGGACCAACCGGGACGCGCGTGCTTGATCGTCCTCCTGATGATGGAAATCTCAGATTTCCGAAACTTGTCGAGCTAATTTTTCGACGTAATTTTTGACGTAAGTGCTAGCCGGTTATTACAACTAAATTAATTGTTCCATTTCTTTTACACTATTGCCTTTTTACATAAATTATAACTAGGTACATATTTTACTAAGTAATTATTCGAGCGAAGCCGCGGGCGGTTACTAATCAAACCTTTGTAAAAATGACCGTCTCACTAATATTATAAAGGCGAAACTTTGTGAGTGTGTGTTTATTCATTACTCTCAAACGGCTGATCCGATTTGGATATTGTTTTGAGGGTACATTAGATCCTGGATTAACATAAAGTCTACTTTTAATCTCGGATTAAAGCTGGTAACACCGCGGCATACAACAAAAATACCTACCAATCAGAGCCGAGTCACGACACCGAGCTGCTTTGTGATTGGATGGTGGTATGAACATATAGATCGCATTAAGAAGTAAAACTTGCATCCCCTATTTCACCCCTTTAATAATAACATTTCTAAAAATTCTTTCTTAGCGGATTCCTACGTCATAACATCTATTTGCATGACAAATTTCAGCCCGATCCGTCCAGTGGTTTGGGCTGTGCGTTGATAGATCACAATCAGTCAGTCACCTTTGAGTTTATATATATATATAGATTTAGATGTTTAATCCCGGATTAACGCGGGTCCCTGCTAGTTCCCAATGTATGTGAGTGTTGTATGTCACTCGTCCTCGGGGGCTGGCGCGGGGGGAGGGGCGTCTTCAGCGGGGGGCGGGGGCACGTTGCCGCCTAGCTCTGTAATAACAGATAAATGTTATGAAAAAGAAACTAAGCTAATATATAACCTAACTAAACTATTATATAATGTTACAAAATCTTGCTTCTGTTGCTGGAAAAATGGATAGATTTAGGTCCCGTATATTACTATATACTACCTCCCCGGCGCGCTACAGAAGGCACTCACCAATGACTGGGTCGGCGGTGGCCTCGGCCAGGTTGGTGACGGACTTAGACTTGAAGCACTGGAAGTCTACATGTGTATGTATGTATGTATATTACTATACCTATATACTACCTCCCCGGCGCGCTACAGAAGGCACTCACCAATGACTGGGTCGGCGGTGGCCTCGGCCAGGTTGGTGACGGACTTAGACTTGAAGCACTGGAAGTCTAATGACTAATGACCGTTATATCTCTCTATATATACTGTTGTTTACTAGAAATATACGAAGAAAAATCAAATCTTATGAGAGAAAATGTTTATAATTTTCGTAAGCAAAAAGCATTAAAATTACCCTTAACTCGATTGGTTAAAGTACAGAAGCAAGGAATGTATGTGAAAACATGCATGTTTAATAAATTACCTCGTAGTATAATTGACTTGCCACTAAATCAATTCAAAGTAAAACTAAATTTTTTTTTCAAAACCCATCCTTTCTACTCACTAAATGAATATATGAGATTGCCTCTAATAGAATCTTCATTTATAATGGCCACAGGTTGACATGGAACATTAATTTATATTTTAGTTTATTTATTAACATTTAATATTACTTTGTCTGATATTGTGTAAAATTGTTTAAGAACCTAATATTTGACATTGTTATTTGTAAGTGACATTATAAATTATTATGTAGTATTATTTCCTATGACATTTTATAAAATTATTTAAGAATCCTAATTTATAAGATTAATTGATTAAGAGAATTTATAAGATTTTTATAAGATTTTTTATATTTGACATTGTTTGTTTGTAAGTGACTTTAATTTTTTTATGTAAACTGAATTTTCTTTGACATATGTAGCTTAAAAAATATTTTATTTTATCTAATATTAGAATTAAATTAAATTTATCTACTTAAATAAATCTGACATTGTTTGTTTGTAAATGACATTATGTACACATTTTTATGTTTTTATCTTTAATTCTTTCGTTAATAATTAGTATTAAGTTATATAAATGATTACTGTAATATATGACGTACCTATTGTAGCGCAATGTTATAAGGTCAATAAATATCTTTGAATCTTTGAATCTTTGAATCTTTGAATCTACATGTGTATGTATGTATGTATATTACTATACCTATATACTACCTCCCCGGCGCGCTACAGGAGGCACTCACCAATGACTGGGTCGGCGGTGGCCTCGGCCAGGTTGGTGACGGACTTAGACTTGAAGCACTGGAAGTCTACATGGCGGCTCTTGGCTTCCTCCTTCTCCCACGACATGTGGATGAAGGGGCGCTGCACGTAGTTGTAGATCACCTCCGCGCGCCCGCCGGGACGGTTGCGGACCTGAAATAAAATAAATAAATAAAAATAAAATAAAAAGCTTTTATTTCCATAACATCCGAATTTCAAACAGAGTTTTTTACATTTGTGTTAGTTAATTTGTTTAAGATTTACTTTCATTCAATTATTGGTTAGTTGAGTTGTCTTTCATGGTGTTAGGTCCGCCTGTGGCGGGAAAAGCCTCCTCCAATTTTTCTTCTGGTTGTAGCTGTCCAATTTCAGTGGTTATAGCACTTCTTGAGAGTAATATTTCAGGCATTTTTAAATTATTTGTTTATTTAAGGATTTGTTCGGAGACATGTATCGTATTTGTTGTATGTAACTTTTTCATAACTGTGAATATACTTATTTCTTTGTTGATTTAATTTTTTAGTACCTCTTCTCTTTCCGAGATGGTGTTGAAGTTGCATATCCTTAAATTCGTATATGAAAATATATTCTCCTTAATTTTGCATCGTCTCAGTTTTCAATTTTACATTATAAAGCCTGCTCTATTTTTTCATGCGATTGACAGTTGATTTTGTACCAACGTTGATGTTTTTTAGATGATATTGGAGGGTGGTGGTCAACAACCCCCGCCGCGGTGACCGGCCGTTCTGGGGGGGATACTGTGTTGTGCTTGTATTGTACTGCTTATTATGTTGTTGATGGCGCAGTGATATTTATAGCGTTTTGAAGTAGCGGAGCCGTTTGCTATTCTCCCGATGTCTCCCCGGACGAAATGCTAGTGGCAGGGACCGAGTGCTCAGCCTGTTGGCTTAGGTATTTAGTTATGGTATTTTGACAGCTGGTATTTTTCTTGTTTTTCTTAAGCCTACTTTTTTTAGCCGCTTGGATATTTGGCACTGTTTTAGGGAAACTTTCAGTTGTGTATAGGCTTCCAGTTTGACTAGGAGGAGTTATTTCTAGCTCTCGTTTTTTGTTGTCCCGCGGTAGATCTCGTTGGTTTACTTCTTTTGTACTCGGGGCCTCATGGACTACTAAGTGATCGTATTTAATAAATGCTTTCTTCCCTTCCTTTCTTTCTTTTTGAAGTAGTTCTTGTAGTTGCTTTCTTTTCTCCAAGACTTGAGGAGGATAATCTTGTTTTAAATAATATATCTTTGTTTTTCAGTAAATATTTGTTTTTCAGGACAGCTAATTTTTTGCCAACAGTTGTGAATGTGACAATAATTGGTCTCGTTTTTCCTTCGATTTTTCTGCCCATTCTTCTTACAAATTCTAAATCATTTAACTGACGATTTATTTTCAGATCATTGTTTATAATGTTGATAATTATGCTTTCTAGATCTTCATATGATTTTTCACTTTCCTCTACAGCGAAAAAAATAACGCGGACCTGAAAGGATCATATATTATGATAAATATATTAACTTTCACGCTAGACAGGGATTATTGGCGTAAAAAGAAAGAGGCCTATCTGAAAAAAAAATGTTCGAAAGAGCGTTTGGATACCTATTAGGACGAAGTTGACAACCATTTCACTTTTGATATTGCAGTGTCTATTTTGATCAATTTGTTACCTTTTCCTTGTAGGTAGGATATCCTTCAACCCCGAGGCGTATTTTCTTTAAACCGCGTTCTTTCATCACTTGCTTTGCCACATCTCTGAAAAAGATCAATTATACAAATCAATGAACTTATAGTCAATTAAAGTTAAAAAGACCCTGGCAAATCTAAATATATGTATAAAACTCAAAGGTGACTGATTGACTGACTGACTGATATGGTGATCTATCAACGCACAGCCCAAACCACTGGACGGATTGAGCTGAAACTTGGCATGCAGGTAGGTGTTATGACGTAGGCATCAGCTAAGAAAGGATTTTAAGGAAATGCCACTTTTAGAGGGGTGAAATAGGGAATACAAGTTTTACTTTTTAATGCCAGCGAAGCCGCGAGCAACCACTAGTGTTAAAAATGAAGACTTTGAAAGATAGCTAATGATGATAATGAATCAGAAAATATGTTTAGTATTAATTAGGTAATCCAGAACGCGAGTGGCTCAGCGGTTCCAGTGTCTACTTTTCATCCAGACGCACCCTTGATGACTTGGTACTTTCAAGTTATGTGTGGATTAGCATTCGCTTAGCGGTGAAGGAAAACATCGTGAGGAAACCGACATGTATGTGGACCACAATATCCGAGGAAGGATCTGGGCGCCCACCACTATGTGCCCAAGAGAACTCCCCTAACGAATTAGTTCTGCAGCGGAGTCACGACCCTCAGTCATTAAGAAATACAATTTAGGAGATTACTGACCTGTTCTCAATATACTTGAAGAATCTATAGAGCGGCGTGGACAGCACAGTCTGGCTGTATTCGTCACCCATCTGCGGGGGGTACTGCTCGTCCCACTCCACCGAGTCGTCGTCCAGGAGTACTACCACGTGACATTCCCTGGAACAAACAAAAATAATAATTTTTAAACTTTATTAGATTGAACAGTACTAAATGAAACTTTGGAGAAATATGTAGTGTTTTTCCGCTGTGACTGCTCCTTAACCGACTTCAAACAACACACTTGATGGTTTTTAGGTGTGTTCCTCTATATACCACCACCACACCTCACCATTTAACCAACGTAAAAACATAAAGTACATATTTCCAGTTTCAGGATTTCCGCAAAGTAACGCCTGATTCAATATCTTATGTACAGTACTAATTAAATACATAACTATGGAAGAACACCTAGATTACAATTGTGTACAGTTTCTAGTTTAGATTAAAAAACAATATAATATCAATCTGAAATTTAATGGACACACTCTAACATAAGATGTGCAGTATGGTTGACAATGCAATAATTTGTATGAGTACGCAATTGCCATCTGATTCTGAACCCGTAAAGTAGGCATTGGCTCATAGTGGAACAACACATACAAACAAATCATGTTTAGGCTTTGTATAACAATTTTGGGAAATGAGTACAAACAAGAAATACATGTATATATATATATATATATATATATATATATATATATAACTACTTAAATAAGATACATATTTGCCACAATACAACCCCAACTCAGCATAATGCTGGCTGCATAGCAACCAGCGCTGGTCTTCCGTTGGGGTTGGTGATGACGTCACGCACGTGTTTTTTGTAATACAAATTATTTATTCATAACTCCATAGTTACAAGTCAGAAGTAGATACATGTAAGTACATATGTTGTTTACAATAGTAAATTTCATAAAAAATTTCGTCACCATTCACATAATTAAATACAATGCAATATAGATTAAGCATGTCATTTTTTTATTTATTATTAAGTCCAGGGCTGCTTTTTGACATAGGCTGCTTTTTATACCGAAATAATGCAAGCGAAGCCCTGGGCATCCACTAGCAGGTTAACATAACTATGTAATTAATATTACAATGTACAATTGATTTTAATTATTAATTAAAATGTATGCCCATTCGTTAAGCTATATTATTATTTTAAGTTAGTATTAGTACATTTTTAGTTCAGTGAACTTATAACGTAAGCGTAGTGTAAGCGAGTGTGGCTCAGCGGTTCAAGTGTCTGCTTTTCTTTCAAACGCACCCTGATTCGAATCCGGCCCTACACCAATGACTTGTATTATCAAGTTATGTGTGGATTTTCACTCGCTTAACGGTGAAGGAAAACATCGTGAGGAAACCGACATGTTTAAGGACCCCAATATCCAAGGACATGTGTCTTCTGTGGAAGGACTGGGCACCCACCAATATTTACCTGCCCAAGAGAACTCCCCTAACGAATTAATTCTGAAGGGGAGTCACGACCCTCATTCATGAGGAAATAGGACTCGAGAGAGAACTTAAGTATATCAATAGATAAAAAATATAAAATACCTGTCCCCCCTCTGCGCGGACTCCACCATGAGCGGCAGTATGAGGCGCTCTAGGAAGCACTCGAACTGCCGCCGCGCGCCCTCGTTGGACAGCTCGTGCAGCAGCCCGCGGAGATTCTGACAAGTTAAGAAAATATGTTCATTGATAAAGTAGTTTATGTAGGTAATGTTATAAATTTTGTTTAATACATGTGTGACAATTAAGAATAAAGAAAATTTACATATCTATTGGTATCACACTAGATATAACATTATTGCAGCGGAATAAGCACCTGTAGCTCAGCTAGCGGAGGCAATTCCATGCTATTGCCAATGTTAAACAAAGGTCGTCGCGGCCAGTACGCGGATGGGTGACCGAAAAGTGGCATTCCTTTTTGGCCGCTTCCGTGGATCGTATGAAACGTTAAATTGTAGGTCCCAGCTGTTTGTCTCGTGCTGCAGTCGTAAAGCCATGTCAGAGGCCCTCATTTGATGTGCGGAAATGCACAAAATGATATATATTTTTTTGTGTTTGTCTGTTTTTAATATGCTTTTTTTTTTTTTTTAACCTGGAATAGGCTTACGCTTGACTACAACTTGCCTGATGTTAAGCAACGTTATAGTCTACGATGTAGCGCGCTTGCCTAGAAGAAACCGGTTTACTCTCGACTTGAAGACCGACAAATTATAGTTCAAGGGGAATTGAGATTCGGGCAAGGAGTTCCACAGTTTGGCTGTTCGCACGATGAAAGTCGAAGCAAAACGCTTGGTGCGAGTCTTTGGAACCTCAACTGTATATCGGTGCCTTCTTGCCGTGCCTCTACTCGTGCGATGGTGAAATGGGGCTGCAGGAATTAAATTATGCAATTCCTCCGCACACTCTCCGAAATGCAACCTGTAAAAAACCGAAAGACTGGCCACCTTACGGCGGTGCTCAAGGCTTTGTAATTTTGAGCTACAGAGTGAGTCTTTCGCGATGAGATTTTTTGCCCGCTTCTCAATTAACTCTAACGCCTCAAGCTGGTACTTGGCAGATCCATCCCAAAGGTGCGAACAATACTCCATACATGACCGAACTTGCGCTTGATACAAGGTCAGCAGCTGTTCTGGAGTGAAGTATCGTCGCACCTTCGAGAGGATTCCCAGCTTCTTGGCTGCGAGTTGAGCTTTAGACTCAATATAGGATCCAAAGTTGAGGGTCGGAGTCAAAGTGACACCTAGCAACTCTAGATGGTCGGTGATGGGCACGGTTACATTACGGAAAGAGGGCGCCAGTAGGAATGGCCTCCTCTTTGCAGAGAAAAGACACGCTTGTGTTTTCGAGGCATTAAACTTAACCAGATTGGCATCGCCCCACTCAGAGACTACCGTGAGGGAAAAGTTTAAGCGCTCGATCATGGCTTCCCTGCAAGACTGGATCTCGGTCGCACTAGCTCTAGCGGTGGACATATAGCTCTCTACAACAGTGCTGTCATCTGCATACCCAAAGGTACCGGGCTTCAGCAGATCATTAATGTGCAGCAGAAAAAGTGTTGCAGAAAGCACTGATCCCTGGGGAACTCCGGCATTAATCGCCATAAGATCAGACGAGCAGCCATCAACGACTACCCGAATAGATCTATCCCTCAGGAAATCTGATATCCATACGCAAAAACTAGTAGGTAGTCCAAACGATGAAAGCTTGCTGACTAGGCCGTCATGCCAAACCCTGTCGAAGGCTTTAGAAATATCTAGAGAAACTGCCAGGGCTTCCCCGTATTTCTCAATAGCCTCACTCCAGATGTGTGTAGCGTACACTAGAAGATCCCCAGTGGACCGGTTCCGGCGGAAGCCATATTGCCGGTCACTGAGGAGGTCATTAGACTCTAGGTACGCCAGGAGCCTGCCGTTCAGGACACGCTCCATGCTCTTACAGAGCACGGAGGTGACCGAAATGGGCCTGTAGTTGGCAGGGTCAGCACGACTACCTTTTTTGGGCACTGGTTGCACGTTAGCCAGCTTCCACGTCTTCGGCACATATCCAGTCGCAAGAGAGATCCGAAACAAGCGCGTCAACACAGGAGTCAACTCAGCTGCACACGTCCTCAGAACTATGGCTGGAATACCATCAGGGCCACTGGCTTTATTCACATCTAGACTACGAAGTATTTTCCGAACCTCCTTTTGGCGGATACTTATGTCAGGCATTGCAGCCGTTGTGCCAGGAGATGAGGGAGGTGTCGTACTACCAGCATCTAGACGAGAATTTTCCGCGAATATAGAGGAAAACAAGTTTGCCTTATCTTCGGCGGTGTGAGCCAATGTACCGTCGGGTTTCAGCAGTGGAGGCAGTGAGGGGCGACAGAAATTCGTTTCAACCGATTTAGCTAGGGACCAAAACGCTTTGCTACCTGCTGGGCTGGCCGCCTCACTGAGGTATTCTGTGAGCTTAGTCGTCTCCTGGTCTCCGGTGTGCGAACGGTAGACACAGGCGTAGAGAATCTTCTCATCACCCGTGTCCAGCAGCGCCCAGAGAACAGAAAAAGATCGGTCTTCAAGATTACGGAGACGCTTAACACAGATGTCGTCCCGGACGTACATGCAAACCCCTGCCCGAGCCTTAAAATTGTGCTCAAGGGTATAACCCGGGTATAGCAAATACGCCGTGTCCGACGGACATCGGATCTGCGTCTCCGTGAGAAAAAGGAGAGCTGGTCTTTCGGTCTCAAGGTGGTAATGGACCGCGTTGATATTGGAGTGCATCCCCCTAATATTAGTGAGATGCACTTTCAGAGAAAGGGCGTGCTTCCGCTGTTGGACCGTTTTTCTCCTGTTGTTCCTCTTCATAATTCGAGAGTTGACGGTGAGGAGGTGGCAGTGGGGTGAGGTCTTCGACTACGCAGACCAGCAGACACTTTACAAAAGACTGCATCAGTGGGGAGCTAGTTTGGAGGCATCGGGGACGCCCGTGCCCCCCCAGGGATGTTCATCGGGCCCTTTCATCCGGGCGCCAACCGGCACGATGACGCATCCCCGGGATTTTTCGCAAGTTGGCGGGACAGCCTTTCATGAGCGGCTAACACACTACTTGGGTCCCCTACTAACTGCGGTCGGCCAGCGGAGAACCGTGCCACGGATCCCGCTTACCTCCAGAACTAGCTACCCGGTACAATCATAGTGTCAGCGTCTAGTACGGCTATACGCGCAAGCAAAAAAACAGCTACCCCGACCCAACTCCTCAGACGGTATCATCGGAGCACGCGTCGGAACACGGCTAGGCCGCTTGGTGACGCGACTTAGTCCGATGGGTGGTCACTAACCGCGGCCGAAGCCTACCACCAGTGAGTTGCTGCCTGGTTTGCACCACCCAGGGACCACGTGTGGGGATACGAAATAATTGATGGTTAATATCAATACCATTTTTTCAATCATCGGTAGGACAACATGTTTTCGTTCAAATGGCACCAAATTTATTATTCTGTGACACTTATGTACTCAGTTATTGCAATTTTCATACATGCATTAGCGTAATCGTAACGTAAAAATAAAAATGGCTGCCATTTCAAGGGGGGTGAGGTAGGAAATTTTAGAGGGGTGGATTTGTCGGTAAAAAGGGCTGAAAAATACCCCCTTTGAATATTGGTATGTCGAAATCAAACACACAACAATTTTGACACAGTGTGATATGGGCACATCAGCAATTCGTTGCTCTCCAATTAATCAAATAATTACCTGGCAGCGCACGGTGTTGGCATCAAACGGCACAAGAAGATAGTCACATGCCTCACGTAGCTCTTGCACAGAGACTGTTGGGGGACATCTGGAGACAAGGACAAAAATTAATAAACATTAATAAATATTCCAGGACATTGCACACAGCACCATCTATCCCCACTTTAAACAAATGCTTGTGTTGTGGGTACTAGATAATGGATATGATACATACTTATATTTTTTTATTTTAACATACATAAAAACAACCACACTCAACACAAGTAAATAGATTTTAAAAAGTTCATAATAACTTGTGTCATGTGGGAATCAAACCCGCAACCCTAGATTAGAAGGCAGAGCCACTACAAACTAAGCTAACAGGCCAGTCATAATTATTTATTATGTTATTAGTAAATCTTTTTCTAATCATTTGAGAGTGTCCAACTGTAGAGTCGACAGTTTGTAGGCATTAAAGCAGAGAACCACACTATTTACAAGTTTTTACTTAGTGTGGAGCTAGATGTCACTGTGTGCAATGTCCAAGAATATTGTCATGATGAACAGTTTAAATAGAATAGATCGGCCTCCTTAGGTAAGAGGCAGATTTAAGTGGAATTGATGTAACAATTTGCTCCACAGAGCACATAGCAATGTTAATCTGCTACTTTGGGCTATTAATTCTATTAGTATTTATTAATGCACTGCACTTATTATTATCCGAGGACATGTGTCTTCTGTGGAAGGACCTGGGCACCCTCCACGATGTATCTGCCCAAGGGAACTCCTCTAATGAATTAATTCTGAGGGGGAGTCACAACCTTTAGTCATGAAGAAATATGACTCACAGAGAGAATGCACTGCACTTCAATTTGCCTTTTATTTAAGAAGTCAGAACAGAATAACATTTAGAGAATTAATTTAAAGTACATGCTCACCTGATGGACCCTCCGCGGTAGAACTCCAGTATAGCTCGGAACACTGTCGCAGAGATGCCTTCAGCCACCTCATACTCACCACGCTCGTTGGGGTGGGTGAACTCTATGCCTGAGGAATTAACGAAGAAATAGTAATTTCATGGGTTTCTTTTTAGCAGAGTAATCAAGTAACATACATGCAAAGAAAACATTACTTTTTTGAAGTTGGTTTAAAATAGAAAAAATATCTGGTGATATGACATGTCATAATGATTTGTATGATAACTTTTGCACACCAAAATTATATAAAAATCTATTGCCAAGCACACAATAGTTGATTCCAGCAGTTTGATTAACAGTCAGGCATGTCACCAGGGCACTTTAAGCAACATCTGCTGTCCTGGTTAGAGCATGTCTATACCATAATGAAACTAGGTCTCTAATGGATGTTGGCAGTAAAAAACATTGTTATAAAATCAACATGTTTGAGGATACACAAATGCAAGACCATAAGTCATCCAGAGAAAGATTAGGGTGCTTAATGTATTTGTCCAAGAGAACTGCCCCAATGACTCTGCAGAAGAGTCACAACCCTTATATTAAGAAATACGACGAAATAGAACAAGCTAACAAAACAAGTTATGTGTCACTGTTTATTTTGCTCTGTCATGAAACACTTACCAGAGCTGAACATCCTTCCCAACATAGTGTTGGGATGAGCTGTGAACTGCGCGGGATCCATCACGAACCGAGTATTATCCACAACCAAAGTAATACGGTCATCCAAGGGATTCTTTCCATTCTTTGTCTGATCTGCCGAGGAAGTGGAAGGGGTCGGATTGGCTAGTTTGGGCGCCATCATCCTGAGGTTTGAGTTCCGAACGTGCTGGCCAGTTCGCTTGGACAAGCGCCTGCGACGTTCCTCCTCCTTCCTGTACTCCTCGGTATCGCTGCTGCTGTCTGGGTAGAAGAAGGAGCGCCGCTCGTTCATGGCCTGTTGGCCGTGAGCTTGCGTGTCGGACATGTGCGCGCGCTCGTCCCGAGCCCTCACATCGCGATCCAGGCTGCTATGTCTCCTGCCCTTTAGCACGAAAGGTTTCGTCGTGGAAATTTTCTGTTTTGCGAAGTGAAAGGTGAATGGACGTCCTGCCTGCGCTTTGTTTTGACGAATTTGACAGTGACAGGTCTTTGTCCATAAAAAAAGTAGATTCAAGAGGGATTACAATATAGATTTGGGACGAAATAAAATATTCGTCCCGAAAAGAGATTTGTAGAAGAGAACGATTTATACGCCGAGATTTGTTTACTTGTTCAAGTGTATCAATTTTTTTAAGGATGTTAATTCTATTTATTTGTTCAGTTCCTTTATTAAAGCTACCTACATAGATCATGGAAAAATATGTAGTAGGCATTTGGGACAAAATGTTTTAAAACCTTAAACTCTTTTATGCAGCAGATAAAGAATACCTTATTCTTGTCTATGGATTACTTGATTTGACCTTTTCCCTTTGCTTTCTGTCAAAACTCAAAATGTCAAACCACATGAAATGAAATGACTCAAATGCGGATATTTGGTTAAAAGAATGTTTTGTAATTTTCCATTAATTACAAGACAATAAACTATCCCACCTATAAGAGCTGTGAAGTGATGTGATAAATAAATTAATACCAAAGTGCCGTGACGTCTTAATATAAGTTATACCCGTGCGAAATACCAGTTTTTGCAAAGACGCTTTAAGGGCGTCGCTCGTTTTTAAGTATAAAAATAGCTGTAAATGGATCATAACAAGGAGTACCATGACCCTGACTACCCGGAGCCGGCGCCGTGCGTCAAGGAGGAGCCCTTGGCTCTCTCCGAGGAGGAGAAAGTTGTGAAAATCAAATCGATAATAAGCCGGGAGTTTTCGAATGAATTGCAGACTCGGGAGAACGAAGTAATGTTGATAGACCAGCGGTAAGCGGCGTTTTAACCTTGAAACTACCTTAACTTGCTTCCTGCTACCAGTTTGTGTCGCTGGGGGCTCACTAGCCGTCACACAACATGCCATGTGTTTATGTTTTCCGCGTAATTTACGCGTACGTTTTTTGGCGCTCTTTTTTATTCGTGTTTTGCGTATTGTTTCTGTTAGATATTTTATTTGTAAATTAGATCGTTTCTTAAGTATTTCTAATTATAATCTTACACGTTCCTATGGTAAGTATTTATTTGGAAGATCAAAACAATTACCTAACCTGTAATGTAAATTGATATGTTTCTTTCAAGGGATTTTTCGTTCACTTCTTGGTACCTAATTCTAGTAGTAGGTAGTGTAACTCAAATTTAACTTTGTACACACATCATTCTTTACACAACATGAACATATGAACCACTCCTAAGTAACACACATTTATTAGTATCTCTGGCTTTTGTTATAGGTATATATTCTACATGCATTAACACATTCACTGGGCAGTGAATCTTATTTTGTATGTCTATTTATACATGCCCCCTTTTTGAATTAAAATTTACTTAGCATATTGAAAACACATTCTTGTGTTTCGGGCATGTTGTTAATTCTCCGACAAAATAAAGACACTCCATGAGCTGTCAAAGTGTTACTTATTACATAAATTTTAAAATAATGTTTGATTTAAGTGCTAGCCAGTTATTACAACTAAATTTAAACATACATGTACCTACATTCCAGCATGTCCACATCCCGACGGCTGCTCCATAGACTCCGGTATGCCATTGTGTCCCGCTACTACTCGGATCAGAAGCTGCATCTCAGCAACGGACAGATACAGGATGAGATTGCAGCCCAGAGAGACCCTACTGCTCGGAATGAGGTGAGATGTGTTCATTGGTAAATGGGTATGAAAATTATACAATACAATATATGTTATCAAATGATATAGGCAAATAACTTGGTTATTTTTTAGCTTGTCATTTTTAACTGACTGCAATGAATGAAAACAGATAGCTGAAAATCTAGGTTGCATTTCCACCAACAAGGGAATAATAATGTATGTTCTTAAATATAAAGAATGGCTAGTAACTTATTATATTATGGTGTGTCATTTTTAAGTGCTAAGCTAAATCCCACCAAAAACATTCTGTAAAAAATTGCCAAGTCTCGATAGAGCTGCTTGTTTATCTCTAAAAAGTAATGAGATCTCTAGAATTAGTTAAGCCAAGTCTAAGGTTCCTTACTGCAATTTATTTATTATTATAGTTAATTTTACGTGACTTTGCCGTTGAACATTCTTTACACGTTTAGTGGATACAAGTTTATTTACTAATTTATTTGCAGATTTATTCAAATCTTCTAAAGTTTTTGCCTATTATGTAGAGTCCACTTAACTATTTTTTCTGGTTCCAATCTATCTTAATTTTTCGTTAGAACTCAGGTTATTGTGTCTATGTTTCCCTTAAACTTTAATTAATCATAATCTACTACTTACTAGTCAGTTAGTCTATTAGTCTTAGTCTAGTCTTTATTTTATGTTACAATAAAAAATATCTAAGTATCTGAATCTAACTGTATTCAATTTACCTGAATTTCAATATGTTTTTTTAATTTCAATTTTAATTCTCCCGCCACGGCTCGCTGAATGATATAGTGAGACGGGCACTTGCCACTGTCAACGTACCATCGGTTCTTGAACCGATTGGCATGGTCCGTGACGATGGTAAGCGCCCCGATGGCCTCACACTAATTCCCTGGGAGCGGGGAAAAGCTCTTGTATGGGACGCAACTTGCGTCGATACACTGGCTCCTTCTCGCCTCAGTGGAACAGTACAAGCGGCAGGAGCCGCGGCGGACGCAGCAGAAGAAGCCAAGCGGCGAAAATATACATCATTATCGACTGATTATATTTTCGTACCGCTTGGCTTCGAAACTTTTGGTCCGTGGGGTAAAAGCACTAAGTCTTTTATAAAAAAAATAAATAAAATGTTGATTGACATCACTAGAGACAAGAATGCTGGCTGGTTCCTTGCGCAAAGGATTTCTATAGCAATCCAGCGTGGGAATGCAGCCAGCGTTCTTGGTTCCATACCACATGTAGATTGTTTAAATTTAGTTTAGATGTAATTACTCTTTTTTAGTTCTATTAGTGTTAATATGTGTAAATATTGTTTCTTTTTATTGAATAAATTTACCTGAGATTATATATTATGCAAAAACATGATTTAACACATTGTCATGTATGCATTCATGCTCCTTATTGTTTTTACAAAGAAAATACATCCCGCCTCAAATCTATACTAATATGATAAAGCTGAAGAGTTTGTTTGTTTATTTATTTGTTTGAACGCGCTCAGGAACTACAGGTGTGATTTGAATAATTATTTTTGTGTTGAATAGACCATTTATCGAGGAAGGCTTTAGGCTATATAACATCACGCTGCAACTAATAGGAGCGAAGAAACCATGGAAAATGTGGAAAAAAATATTCATCTTTGAGGGCTTCCGTTAATAGCTTCCGTATAACAGACGAAGTCGCTGGCACAGCTAGTAATAAAATAAAAGACCAATTAGCAGCCATCCAATATTAATACTAGGTTTCTGTTATCATTATTTCCTTCAACTTCTTTAATAAGCTTTCTTACACTTGTCAAATTTCCAGGTGGCCAGCCTGCTCAGTGGTCAGCGCCAGCTGCACCCGTCAGTCAGGAAGCTGCTCGGCAAGCGCAGTGTGGACATCGATGAGATATTCAGAACAAGAGGGCCGAGGAATAAAACTAAGAAGGATTATGTTGTAAGTTGAAATAAATATTCTGGGACATTTTACAAGGCAACATAGCATTCTAGTCTTTTGGTGACTATGGTCGTGTAGTTAGGGATATAAACTAGCATGTTACCATATGCTATCACCATTTAACAAATATTGAAGATCCGTTGCTTTATTATTGCGTGAATTAGGAACTTACTGTTCACTTTTGTCTTATAATGTAGTTTGAAATATGTGTTTCTTATGCAAGTTTATTAACAAAACATTTTTTACAAACTGATGTAGTTTTGATAAAATTTTCAATATATATTTTACTAGTGGGTGCTCGCTCGCCCTTTAAAAGTGGTATTTTCAAAAATCCTTTGTTAGCGGATGCCTATGTCGTAACACCTAACTTCATTCCAAATTTCAGCCCCATCCATCCAGTAGTTTGGGCTGTGTGTTGATAGATCACTATATCAGTCGGTCAGTCACCTTGAGTTTTATACCTATATATTTAGAAGATTTAAATAAAATTGAAGTACTGTAGTTTCTAGATTCAAGCAAAACATTGCAATGTTTTACTTATTTACAGGCGATGCTCCAAAAGCGCAACTACACAATATCAGCAGACTCCACGAAGACGCTGCGGCCGGGCGCCGAGCCCGCCCCGGAGCCCTGCAGCAGCGTGCCCAAGAAGATACCGCGACACGTGGAGCCCAAACTGAACAATGTGCTCACCCTGGTCGAACCCACCAGAAACAAGATCAAGCACCGATATAGGATTATTATAGGTAAACTTCGAATTATAATAATTAATTATTATAGAAACGTTACTAAGCCAAAGTATTTATTCCATGAGATGATCGATTGCAGCTGTTACGGTTGAGTTGTCGGGCGGAACTTAACTATTTGGAGACTTACTCCGACCATACATTCAGCAGCAAACATTCAGCTGTTTCCGGCATTGTAACCAATCACAAGCAAGCTTTTTACGCGTGTTGTGTGCATATTCGATGCGATATTTGTAAGTTACAATTCCAAGTATCAATTGTTCGTAGTAGGAAAGATTTGTCTTTTTATACTAAATGGCATGGCACTTTACCATAATTCGCTTAATGTCGTAGCCAGACTGTATGCAAGTATGCTCAATTATAAATATCTCTTTAATTCCAGGTAACACATCTAAATACGTCCCGGCGGCGTCCCGCCTCGACCGCTCCACGCACAAGTGGCTGCTCTACATCCGCGGCCCGCCCCCGCCCACTGCAGCCAACGAATCAGAGACGCCCGACTTCGCTGAGCTCACTAAAGTGGTCACAGCTGTCACTGTCACCTTGCATCACTCGTACGCACCGCATCATATTGTGCATTTAGAGTGAGTATATAGGCTTAGGCTTTTGATACTGTTAGCTATGGCAAAAATTCTAAAAGTCAAACACAAATATGTGTGTAATTAATCACATGTCGTGTAACGGTTACAAGTAACAAAATAGCATGTAGGTACAAACAAACTTTTGAAATAAGTTTTCTGCAAATAGTGGTAAAGCTGATTAATCTATACTATACTATAATATTATAAAGCTGAAGAGTTTGTTTGTTTGTTTGTTTGAACGCGCTAATCTAAGGAACTACTGGTGCGAATTGAAAAATTATTTTTGTGTTGAATAGAACATTTATTGAGGAAGGCTTTAGGCTATATAACATCACGCTGCAACTAATAGGAGCGAAGAAACAATGGAAAAAACGGTGAAAATTATTCATCTTTGAGGGCTTCCGTTACGTGCGCTGCGAAAACGGTTCAAAATTTTAAGAATTAATGCCCAAAATAACTATTCCACGCGGACGAAGTCGCAGGCACAGCTAGTTATGGTATAACACAGAGAGGTGAGCTAGGCTCAATATTGAGGTAAATGAATGACTGATATTTTCACGCAATATTATTTTTTCACTGGCTCTACTCCAGCCAACTAACCAGTATATAAGTAGAGAAAATGTGTCCATTATCTTTAAACCATAACAACTGTTTGCTTAATACTAGATGGCGCTGCGTGAAATGTACTGAAATATATATCCATTAAATTATATGTTCTTTTAAGTTAAATAAATCTTTTCTCTCTCTATCCCCAGCAAGCCACCGTACCACATCAGCCGGCGCGGTTGGGGCGAGTTCCCAGCTAAGATCGAGCTTCACTTCCCCCTGCCGGATATGAACCGACCTGCCGCCGTCACACACACCATCAAGCTGGACAGGAACTACACTGGGCTGCAAGTACTAGGTATGTTATATTTTTAGCAATTCATGTAAAAAGTCAAAATAAGTTTTGGTGAGCTATGTTTTAATTTATAGACATGAAAAGACTACATACGTTCTAATTCAGAGCGCCCGCGCGCGCTCAAAATTTACTTAGTAAATATACCATGGTTTCACGATAAAAAACCATTTGCAAGGGTTCCATGATGTTATTCTGCGTTATATGTAAAGATATATTTTTTAATAGATTCTAATAAATCTGCTGTCACAACACAATAGCATAGCACAAAAACTACTGACCGTACTTTTCGTGTAGGTGTATTTCATGTAAAAAAAAGGTGTTCGTGTGACTAAGCCTGCCATACATATAACCTTACTGTAAATCCTCATGGATAAAACGAAACTAGCCGGCTACTAAACGCTTGCTAATATATACATATATTTTTAACATACAGTTTAATCAAACAACTTTATTTTGCCACTTGCCTTACTTTCTATTTAACTTACTTGATATTTTATTAATTTTGAGAAGACTTGACTTTTACTATATTTTACTTCCAGGTTCAGAAACAGTAGTAGATGTATGGTTGTACAGCACACAAGACATGCTTCCATACGAGTTCAAAGAAGAAGACACGCAAACACATACACAGAATAACGAACAAACAGACATACACACAGACATACTATCAGAGATCAAGACAGAAAACAACCCAGACGATAATTGGATGGATTTCTTCACAAAAGCACCGACAGAATTAGATGTAGACGAGATGATAATCAAACCAACGAAAAAAGAAGTAACAGAACCACCCATAGAGGAAACAATACAAGAAGAAACGAACAATTTAGAACCCATACCAAATATAAAAACGGAAATAGAAGTAGTCAATCACGAAATCGTACAAGAAGTAGAAGAAAAGTACGAAACCTTAACAGAAATAAAACAAGAACCTTGTCAAATAGAGAATCAATTGACAGAAGAAGATACAATACTACAAGTGCCAATGGAAATATATAACCAACCGACATCAGTGGAAAAGAGAATCGTCAAATACATAGACCCGACCACAGGAAAAATATACTATCTAGAAATGGACAGAGAATTAGACCTAACCAAAGTACAAGAGATTATAATAAACAATACGACAACAAAAATCAGCCCAATCAAATCTAACGGACTCAAAAATGTGAGAAAGAAAAAAACAGGAGGAATTTCCTTACTGAAACCAGAAGTGAAAAGTTTGTTAAAGGAAAATAATCGAACGGATAAATTGAAACCGAATTTGACGCATATAGAGAATGATCACTGCTACTTGTCAGCGCCTAAAATGTTGCCAGTGCACGTGAAAACGGAACATTCGCCGGCTAATATAGAAGGTTGTGAAATTAAGAAGGAAGCCGATCTGTATAGCACGCTGTGCTCCGCTGTGTATAGGTGAGTGTTGTTAAACTTGTTTTTTTATTAATCTAGTAAAATTAGTTTAACTTAAAAGTCCTTATTAAAAAGAGTTCACATTATTTTAACTATTCCCATTTGCTGTATTCCTCATTTCTGAAGGTTGTGATTTCGCTACAGAATAAAATGTATATGCCTTGTACTTCTCTCGAAACTTATATGACATCTATTGGCAAAATCACGATCAGCCACCATGAGTTGTGGCGTGACAAAATACCAATTAGATAAACAACTCTCGCTTTCAACTTGGTAAAGTTCTAATTTACTTATTTTAATTCAAGTGTAAGTGACTTTGTCATGCTGCTATCGACGACATGTCTTCGTAATTTTTAGCATGGTGGTGACTACTTAACGTATGAGAGATTTTCCAAACCACTTGGATGATCTCTGGCATAGTTGTACGACAGCATGATGGATAGCCGCGACCGACTATTTAACTTGCTATACACAAAGAAACGCCAAGATGTAAATACCCATTTGTCTTTTGTGTCATGGTCACCCATCCAAGGATTTGCTGCGATAGTAGTCACTATTGACTGCTCTGTTGGCTTAGTTGGTAGTGGCTCTGCCTTCTAATCTAGGGGTGCGGGTTCGATTCCCGCATAACACAAGAAATTATGCATATTAAACATTTGTAATTACTTGTGTTGAGTCTGGTCGTTTCTATGTATAATAAGTATGTATTTACATCAACAAAAACAAGGTATTTATGTATTATATCCGTTATCTAGTACCCATGATACAAGCGTCAGGCTAGTATGGGGCTAGATGGCGCTGCGTGATATGTCCTGAAACATTTATTTATTATTTATTATTATCAACTATCTGTTATAACCCTACACTGTAGCACTGATAATAATATTCAAGCCACTATTTGTCCATTTGCAGGTTAACAAGCATCCGTTCAGCAGTGAACTACCTCGTGAAGCACATACCTCTCATTACGGAGGAGGCGCGAGATCCAGACTA
Source organism: Macaria notata (assembly GCA_927399415.1). Taxonomy (NCBI): domain Eukaryota; kingdom Metazoa; phylum Arthropoda; class Insecta; order Lepidoptera; family Geometridae; genus Macaria; species Macaria notata. The sequence goes on from OV656752.1 coordinate 6,990,790, forward strand.
CTTGAAACACTTCCCCTTCGCGGTGGAGAGTAGTGAACGATACTGGAAACTGGACTTTACTAAAAGGAGGAATATTGAAGTAATTTATACATATTCTTCTTCTTGATAGATCTCGCTCTCTCTCTCTTTCTCACCTCCCTCTCTATCTCTCTCATATTCGTTTATTTATACTTTCTGTACATGTCATTATTTTACAATAGTCATATTACATGTTCATAAAATTCATTTCATTATTATTTTCTCCCTCCCCCTCTCATTGTGTCTCCCCCCCTCTGTATCGAAGTAGTTTCCTCATGACTGAGGGTCGTGACTCCCCGCAGATTTAAGTCGTTAGGGGAGTTCTCTTGGACTGACACATCGTGGTGGGCGCCCAGGTTCTTCCACGGAGGTAATTTAAACATTTTCATATACTATCTTCTGCTTTATAGATATATCTCTCCCCCTCCTCTCACTCTATGAGTTATATTTCCTCATGATTAAGGGTCGTGACTCTCCGCACAATTGATTCATATCATATAGGGGAATTAGTATTCAATATTAAAAAAATAAATCCTTATCTTTCCAGTGGTCTCGAGCGAAGCTAATAAACCGGATATTGTCGGAGCACTTCCGTCACCCGGATACAATATGGCGGACCAAGCAAATACTGCTCTACGTCAGGATGCACGGACACTATCCGGTCAGAAACGAACTGCAGCCTGCACAGGTATACATAGAAATAAAAATTTGATAGAATTAAAAAAGATTAATTAACAATATTATTTGGTGATATAATTTTCAGTTGTGTTTTCTATCATCTCGATCATTAAAACATAGATTTAAAATAGCTAGGTTCACTGTATAGGAAATATACGTATTGTAATTTTTGTTATCAATTAATAATTGTTTTTTTCGGCTGGCGGTAGTCAGAAAGTAAACACGCGTTTTTAATTAACTCCAATTTTTATTCAATAATAATCGTAAAAATAGAACAACTCACCAGGTAAATGTGTGCAAACATGTTGTAAAGTAGTCTGCTTACTTAACAGTGTTTCTCCTTTCAATAAAACAGTTGAAGTACTTCACTGAACACTATTTTTGTTATCACTTCACATAACCTAAAAGTTTAACAATGGATGCTATGAAACAGTCTATGGCTGACATGATGGAGGTGTTCCTGAAGCGCCTCGATGTGATCCAGGACCAGGTGGCTTCATCCCAACCAGGTAGCCCTGGAAGTGTTGCTGAAGAGTTGGCTACATTCAAGGTTTTTGTGTTGGCAAACTTCAGAGCGCTCCAAAGTCAAATTGCCCTGTTATCTTATCAAGTCGAACAGGGTGAGATGCGCTCTCGACGCAAGATTTTACTCCTCCATGGCGTCAAGGAAGCTGAAAATGAAAACACAGGTCAAGTGATAGCAAAAGTTATGGTGGAACGGCTTAAGATTTCTAGTTTTACACCTGCTGATATAAGTAGATGCCACAGAATGGGCCGCGCTGCTTCTGATAGGCCACGGCCTATATTATACAAGCTCCGTGATGTTGCCCTCCGTGACAAGATATGGGCGGGAAAGACGAGCCTCAAGGGTTCAGGCATAACTATGTCTGAATTCCTGACGAAGGCTCGTCACGACGTCTTTGTCGCGGCTCGACAGCGCTTCGGTATCTCGAAATGCTGGACGAGGGAGGGCAACATATTCGTCCTCGGGGCCGACGGTACCCGACATCGGGTGAATTGCAAGGCTGATTTTGCTGCCATACAAGAGGTGGAAGCAACCGAGGCTCCGGCAGCCAAGATTTCTAAGCCGAGGTCTGTAGCCAAGGAACCCGTCACCCCGAAATCGAAGTCTAAGAGAACAAAGAAGTGATGCTATTCTGTCACATTTTAATTACCTTCTATTGTCTTCACATATATGTAATTTTTTTATGATCCTACCATCTTTTTTTATTGATAAAATAACTGTACAACTGTACATACATAGGTATGTATTTCTATCTATTGTTTAGTTTTTTGGCGAATTATTTTTACTTTTGCTGTCTGTCACGTCATTGTTTGGCAGTGACATAAATTGTATTTGTGCATTTGACGGTTGATGGCTGTCGTATTTGGTAACGTACCTACAAGTCATTTAGCCATCATTCACATATTATGATTTAATAATATACTTCTATGACTTTGTTTTTTTTTTCTAAATGTAAATTTAAAGTTATTACTGTGGGAAGTGCAGTTATATAAATGCAGAAAATGTGTAGTTAGTAGGTATTTCTAGAACAGTATTCACTGTTTATTTAATTTTTATTCATTACTGATGTTAGTTTTTATTACTTATAATTTCATTTATGTCTTATTAAATGTGTTGAACACTGGTTAGTAGGTAGTTAGTGGTTGTAACTTTTAGTATATTAATTAGGTTAGTTTTTTTTAACACAATAATATAACTTCATAAACATATCAACATAGACTTACTATTGAATATAAGTGTATATTTAAAGTAAACTGTAAAATTGTACTTACCTATATGTCATGCAATAGTGATGTTGACAGCCAAGTCTCTGAATATCTTTCCTGTCCATCCTCAAGTGAGAGTCTAGATAGTTTCTGTAGTTTGCCTACCCTAGCAGATTCTATCGAAAACTTTGTATCCGATGTTCCTAAAAACTTTAATGTATTCCACACAAATGCCCAAAGCATTATGGCACACTATCCTGAAATGCTAGCGTCTTTTGCAAACCCTAATGTACACGCTATTCTAGTTTCGGAATCCTGGCTAAAACCAGCTCTTTCTTCTTCCTGCGTGTCATTGCCAGGGTTTCACTTAATTAGAAATGATCGCATCGGTCAAAGAGCTGGCGGTGTTGCAATATACCTAAGATCTCACATTCCTTTCTCGGTTATTAGTGTATCGTCGCAACCGCCTCCCTCTGACGCCGGTGAGCATCTTTTTGTCGAGTTGACCCTGCATCACACGAAAATACTTCTTGGTGTTTACTATCCCCCCAATCTTAACGTTAATTACTTTTCTTCTCTTGAAAATTTGCTTCTTAATATTTCTGCGTCACATGATCATACCATACTCATGGGCGATTTCAACACGTGCCTTCTTAAGCGTGATCACCGATCTAAAAACTTGCTATCCTTAGCCAATGCGTGTAATCTAACAATTCTTCCTTTAAGTGCTACGCATAATCCACCTAATTTTGATCCCTCTCTTCTTGACTTAATGCTCATCTCTTCGCCTCAGCACGTTGCCAAGCATGGTCAATGTGCGGCGGACCTTATCTCACATCATGACTTGATATTTCTATCGTACAAAGTCCGTCCGCCTAAAGTGAGACCTAACATAATTTTTCAGCGCAATTTTGCTGGTCTGAAGGTTGAAAAATTGCGTAAAGATGCTCAAAATATGGACTGGTCATCTGTGATTGACGCTCGAAACATAGACGATGCAGTGGTAGAATTCAATGCCATCTTAACCAAATTGTACGACGTTCATGCCCCTATCAAAGCGGTTAAGATGAAACATACACCAGCACCCTGGCTCACAGCTGAAATCCGTGCTCTTATGCGTAAAAAGCTAGTCGCAAAAGCCAAGTATAAACGTCGTCCAAATGACGATAATAAGCAAAAATATATCTGGCATCGCAACGTCTGCAATAGAGCGTGTAGGGACGCACAACGCCTTTACATCCATGATTCCGTAAATAATGAAGACCCGGCAAAAGTTTGGAAATTTTTAAAAACGTTAGGTATTGGTAAAACTCGTTCTGAAACTATTCCTGACAATTTAGACATTAATCAATTAAATCAACATTTCTCTTCTTCTCCTCAGTTTGATCCGTCTATGAAGTCAGCTACGTTACGGCACTTATCTAACTTATCTCCCCCTGATATTGACCCTTTTGACTTTGTACCCTTTGCCGCTTGTGATGTTAAGAAGGCTCTTGAATCGATATCTTCAAATGCTGTCGGCAGTGACGGCATAAGTCGCAAAATGCTGCTACTAGTCATTGATGAGATTACCCCTGTCGTTCAGTTTATCTTTAATTTATCCGTTTCATCGGGTAGTTTCCCTACTGTATGGAAAGATGCTCAAATTATCCCTCTTCCTAAGAGATCCAATCCTAAAACCTTCACTGAGTACCGTCCTATTTCAATCCTTTCTTTCCTATCTAAGGCTCTTGAAAAGTTGATACATGAACAGCTCTCCTTCTTCCTTTCAAAAAACCATCTTTTTAATCCTCTCCAATCTGGCTTCCGACCCGGTCACAGCACCTCTACTGCCTTGATTAAAATCACGGACGATATTAGGAATGGCATGGGTAATTATCATCTCACTGTTCTTTGTCTACTAGATTTCAGCAACGCATTTTTAAATGTTGATTTTGATATCCTCCTCAGCATTCTCTCCTCTCTTAACATATCTCCAACGGCAATAGGGTGGTTTCGAACATACCTGTTTGGTCGCCGGCAGCGTGTTCGCCGCGACGATCAATACTCGTCTTGGTGCAGTACTGTAGCTGGCGTACCACAGGGCGGCGTGCTATCACCTCTTCTGTTTGCTATTTTTATAAATTCAATATCTCATAACCTTTCTTCTTCCTATCACCTCTATGCAGACGATTTGCAAATATACGCCCAAGCATCTCTAGACCGCCTAGATGAAGCAATTGCAACAATTAACATTGACCTGCAACGGATTCGAGATTGGAGTCGATCTTATGGACTGCTGATAAACCCGTCTAAGACACAAGTCATAGTAATTGGTAGTTCACGCTTAGTTTCTAGAATAGACTGGTCATGCCTCCAGTCAGTTATGTTTGACGGTGTTCCCATTAAATTTAGTGACTCAGTAAAAAATCTCGGTATTATGTTCGATAGTCAACTTACGTGGGCACCTCAATTAGCAGAAGTCAGTCGTAAAATTTTTGCTTCATCTGCTTCTCTGAGGAGATTGCGTAATTTTCTGCCTAATACTACCAAGATAGCCCTTGTTCAATCCCTTCTTTTACCTATACTCGACTATGCAGACGCTTGCTACCTAGACGTAACCAATGAGCAGCTCGTTAAACTCGAGCGTCTTCAAAATTTCTGCATTAGGTTTATATTTGGTTTACGTAAATATGACCACATTTCTGAGTTTCGAAAAAAGCTCAAATGGTTACCAATCCGTCTTCGCCGTAATGCACACATCCTCTCACTCTTGTACAAAATCCTCTTCAATCCTTACACTCCTCTGTACCTAAAAGAAAGGTTTTCCTTTGTCACTGCCTCCCATTCCGATTCTCAGCGCTCTTCTCGTTTCCTTCACTTGAAATTTCCTGAGTTTAGCCATCCCAATCTCTACTATCACTCCTCTTTCACTGTGCAAGCTGTTCGCTTGTGGAATGACCTGCCACTTAATATCAAGCAGGCTAAATCCTTGCCCATATTTCAGAGCTTGGTTTTTAATCATTACATTTCTACTTTGTGATGTTAGTTGGTGTGTGTAAGTCTTTTTACTTGAAATATGTTCTGCTTTCTTTTATTTTTGTGTGATTTCCTTCAATGTATATATTTCCTTTAAATATCAATAATATGTAGTTTTGTGTGTAAGTACGTATGTTTGTATATTGTTTACTTTGAATGTTATATTTGTTACTGTGTTTTATTTTTAAATTATTTAATATTGTGTTAAGTACGCCAGCTTTACGGATTTCCTCTAGTGTTGTCCAAACTAGGTTACCTGGAAGAGATCACTTTAGTGATAAGGTCGCCCAATGTCCCTGGTTACCTTCCACCTTTATGTTAAATATGTTCTTCTTTATTTGGTGTACAATAAAGTATATTTGATTTGATTTGAATTGTATAATTGTAGTCTGTATATATCTGTTTGTGAACTAATAAAAAAAAAAAACTATCGCTCCGTCGCGACGTAAAGACAAACAAATAGACCATCAAACACAATATACAACGTTACTAGTAACAACCGTACAACCTTTTAAAGGAGGCTATACTATGTTAAAAGCACAATTTTTTGTTTGACTTCGACTTGGAAATCTTCATGTGCGCTTTCATTGTTTCAATGATAAAAAGTAGTCTATGTATATTTGAAGGCCCAACTACACTATACTAAATAAAATAAAATAAATAAAACTATACTATAATTACAATAACTTGTACATTAATTTATTCCTTCCTTGGCAGACGATTAGATTGTTGTGATTTCAAGAAATACTTAGACTTCCTTTACAAAATTGGGGTTTGGGGTCAAAGTACCCCACACTTTAAATAACACAAACACCCAAGTAGCAGATATACCCAGTAAACACATACACTCACAAACTCTCTCTCTCTCTCTCACACACACACACACACACCGCACACACACACACAAATATACACACACCACACACATAAACACACATACACAAATCCAAATGCAAATATACACAGCAGGACAAACATGTTCATATATACAGATAGCAATTATATATTCTTCTATTATTATGATCTTATGATGTCCATAGTTTTAGTTTTATTTACTTTTAATTGTATTTGCTAACCATCCAAACCACTTGGAAGAACCTGTCTTTTGCAACACAGTTCCCACTAAAGCAAAAGACAGAATCATGTAAATTACAATAAGGTTGCTCAAATAAAAATTTACTTTATTTACTTTACTTTACTAGGCAATAGCCTGTATCTTGGAGATCCTACAATTTATGTTTAATGTATTCTTCCAGTTGGAGCCCACCGAGTGGAGCGCGTGGGGCGGCGCGCCCGCGCGGGACGCGGACTCGCGCGCCGCAGACCTCCAGGACATCAACACGCTCAGCCTGTTCGATATGCAGCTGGACAGGTCAATATATATCTATATTTTAATTATATATTCAATTATAGCTCCCGGCTGTTTGACTAGTACGGCAGTCATTAAGCCATGTCGGAAGCCCTTAGGGAGCCTTGATAAACTCTCGACACCAGAGTTGGCCACTCTCATTCGATAAAAAGATGAATGAGATATTTTCCAGGACCAATCTTGCAGAGGAGTTTTGGTCTCCCAATGTCAAATCGTTTATGAGCTTGCCTTGCCCTTGCCCGTCCTTGCGGAGACGAATAAACTTCGTGAGGTTCTAGTCGGTAGTGGAGTCTGATTAGCTGAGCTCGACCTATTCCGCTGAAAACCTATTTTTGAACCATATATTTTGGGTCCTGTCTCCTGCTATAAGATTCCCTGTGTTGCAGTAGACAGATAGGGTTATTCTAGCGTTTTTGACAATACTACCTATCCTCCTCCTTGAATCGTATCCCTCATGTCTGAGGATCGTGACCACCACCTCCCAGCACCTTCTCCTTGATGACATCTTTCCACTTCCTTCTGTCCTCAGCAACATGCAATGCATTATAGACTGTAGTGTCTAAAGTGGTGCGAATTTGGTCCGACCAACGTGTTGGGCTGCGGCCTCGGGATCGATTGCCTTCTACTTTTCCTGTGATCATCAGTTTTTCCAGGTTGTCGCCATCTTTCCGGGCAATATGACCAAAATACTACCAATACTACCTATAAAATTGTTTAATTGGAATAGTAGCCTGATTGATTATGATGCCCAACACGACATAAATTTCTCGTGGGTTTTGTCCACAAAATATCGAAATGACAGTGCTATGCACATCCAATTGTAGTCGTGAAACCAATGTTTTTTGCTATCTGTGGTGCATATTTTGACTCGGCGTAATTTTGTCGTTTCGCTTCGCGTTGAACTCGATATTGCATCATAAATCTATGTAGCCAAATCTTATAGCATATCCATACCAATTCTCAAACCGAAACATGTATTGAAACTCTGGAGAAATATGTATTTTCCCGTTGTGACTGCTTCTTAACCGACTTCAAACAACAAACTTGATGTTTTTTTTTTTACATGATATAGGCTTACGCTTGACTACAACTTGCCTGATGGTAAGCAATGTTATAGTCTACGATGTAGCGCGCTTGCCTTGAAGAAACCGGTTTACTCTCGACTTAAAGACCGACAAATTATAGTTCAAGGGGAATAGAGATTCGGGCAAGGAGTTCCACAGTTTGGCTGTTCGCACGATGAAAGTCGAAGCAAAGCGCTTGGTGCGAGTCTTTGGAACCTCAACTGTATAACGGTGCCTCCTTGCCGAACCCCTACTCGTACGATGGTGAAATGGGGCCACAGGAATTAAATTATGCAATTCCTCCGCACACTCTCCGAAATGCAACCTGTAAAAAACCGAAAGACTGGCCACCTTACGGCGGTGCTCAAGGCTTTGTAATTTTGAGCTACAGAGTGAGTCTTTCGCGATGAGCTTTTTTGCCCGTTTCTCAATTAACTCCAACGCCTCAAGCTGGTACTTCGCAGAACCATCCCAAAGGTGCGAACAATAGTCCATACACGACCGAACTTGCGCTTGATACAAGGTCAGCAGCTGTTCCGGAGTGAAGTATCGTCGCACCTTGGAGAGGATACCCAGCTTCTTGGCTGCGAGTTGAGCTTTAGACTCAATATAGGAGCCAAAGTTGAGGGTCGGAGTCAAAGTGACACCTAGCAACTCTAGATGGTCGGTGATGGGCACTGTTTCATTTCGGAAAGAAGGCGCCATTACAAATGGCCTCCTCTTTGCAGAGAAAAGACACGCTTGTGTTTTTGAGGCATTAAACTTGACCAGATTGGCATCGCCCCAATCGGAGACTGCCGTGAGGGAAAAGTTTAAGCGCTCAATCATGGCTTCTCTGCAAGACTGGATCTCGGCCGCACTAGCTCTAGCGGTGGACATATAGCCTTCTACAACAGTGCTGTCGTCTGCATACCCAAAAATACCAGGCTTTAACAGATCATTAATATGTAGCAAGAAAAGTGTTGCAGAAAGCACTGATCCCTGGGGTACTCCGGCATTAATCGCCATTAGATCAGACGAGCAGCCATCAACGACTACCCGGATAGATCTATGCCTCAGAAAATCCGATATCCACACGCAAAAACCAGCAGGCAGCCCAAACGATGAAAGCTTGCTGATTAGGCCGTCATGCCAAACCCTGTCGAAGACTTTAGAAATATCTAGAGAAACTGCTAGGGCTTCACCGTATTTCTCGATAGCCTCACTCCAGATGTGTGTGGCGTACACTAAGAGATCCCCAGTGGACCCGTTCCGGCGGAAGCCATACTGCCGGTCACTGAGGAGATCATTAGACTCTAGGTACGCCAGGAGCCTGCCGTTCAGGACACGCTCCATGCTCTTACAGAGCACGGAGGTTTTTAGGTGTGTTCCTCCATGTACCACCGCCACACCTACATATATTAACTAACCTAACCAGTATTATATCTACGTTTCAGATCCCTACCCGACACCAGCGAGGTGTCCGACGACGAGGAGGTGGACATAGTGTCTGTCCTCCCCCCCGCCCGGAGTGCCTGCAGCCCGCAGCCCCCGCCCGCCCTGCGCGCGCTGCCGGTGGCACGCGAGCAGGACGCGCTGCGCTACCTGTTCGTGGAGAGACACTGCCACCTCATTGGACTGCAGCTGGCCAATGAGAGCGTGGGCAGCGGGTACGCGTACAGGTACGACTCTTTAGGCGAAGTGAATTTAATCGTTAACTCTTACCCCGACATACAGGTACGATATTTTAATTAATTACCCTTTAAAATAGATTACTATCTAAAATTGTTTTTTTTTTCATAAATCTAAATATATAAAACTCAAAGGACGTAGTGATCTATCAACGCACAGCCCAAACCACTGGACGGATCGGGCTGAAATTTGGAATGTAGGTAGATGTTATGACGTAAGCATCCGCTAAGAAAGAATTTTTGGTAATGTCACTTTTAAAGGGGTGAAATAGGGGATGCAAGTTTTACTTCTTAATGCGAGCGAGAATCCACTATTGCCTTACTTAATTAACTTAAGAAAATCTTCTTCCTCTATTATTTCCAGTGCAGTGCACGCGGTGCTGGTGTCAGCCATGAAGAGTTTCGCGGAGGAGTTGATCCGGACTGCGCTCGCGCACAGGCGGAGACACGAGCAGCCGCAGGATAAAATTAGTGTATGGACCGGGTGTGTAAACATACATCTTTATACTGTCAATCAACACAGCTTTATTGTACACCAGAAAACAAAATTACAATAATATACAAAAATATTACTTAACCTAGGTACGTTGGGCGGCCTTATCGCGTAGAGCGATCTCTTCCAGGCAACCTTGTAAAGATCGCTAGGAAAGAAACATGTAAAAGACGGTGGCGTACAAACAACAATATAACAGATACCTTAACAAACAAACCAAATATTAAATTATTGCTAGGAAAGCACAAAAGTAACTAACAATGTAAGAAAAGGAAAAAAAACACATCTCTTACAAACATTACATTATTTATTTATTTATTTATTATTACTATGTGTGCTAAATGATACTTATCGTACCATAATCAGTCGTCTCTTTTTTGCAAACGGTCGTATTTTTGCGATTTTTTTTTGTATTATTTCTACCGTTTTAAACCAAATATAAAAAAAAACCAGCTCACATCTGGTTCAGGTTCGAATCCTGCTGGTCGTGATTATTTTCCAATAAAAGTTCATGTCGTATTTATGTTCAAATGTTACCCAAAAAAAAAAATTCTTAACATGCTAGTTACATTGCATGTTTAGTGTTGTGTTCTAGGTTTATCATCTGTAATCAATTGCCGCAAAATTTCGCTTGATTCTATATCTTATCAAATTTTAAAACAAAGTAACTATAGCCTATATACATAGTACATTAGTTCTACCTGTTTATTAGCTTGGTAATTGCAGTATGTAATCTCTATCTTAATTAGTGTAATTACTTACTACATATGTTTAACAAATGTTTAATTTATTTATTCTTTTTAAATTATCTTATATTAATATCAATTATAATAGGTACCTACCTTATGAGCTAATGAATTACATAACTTTTCAAATCACTCAAAATGTAAATAGGTTAGAAATGTAAGACTTATCTCATAGTGAAACACTTTATTATTAAATCACATATTATAATAACGCTGTAACACTATAGATGAATAAATGAATTATTATTATTATTATATAATATATAAAACTCAAAGCTGACTGATTGATATAGTGATCTATCAACGCACAGCCCAAACCACTGGACGGATAGGGCTGAAATGTGGCATGCAGGTAGATGTTATGACGTAGGCATCCGTCAAGAAAAGATTTTTGAAAATGCCACTTTTAAAGGGTGACATAGAGGAATGCAAGTTTCATTTACTTTTTTTAACTATGTAAATCATTGTCTTGTGAGAGAGAGGATCCCTCTATGATTTTCCAAGGTTGATTCTCGAAGGCAAAATTCCAGGGAAAAGAAGCCCAGGACGTCAGAGAATGAAGTGGCTAGACGACATTAAAAAGTTGACAAAACTGAGCTATCCGCATCTAAAAGAAGCACCATGGGATCACAGAAAATTTTGCCATTTGACCTCTAAACTTCCTTATGAAGATGGCACCCGATAATGATGATTGTCTCGTACGTGACGTCATAGCCAGCCCCAAAGAAGACCAGCGCTGATTGCTTCCAGTAATCAGCATTATGCTGCGTTGGGGCAGACTTATTTATTTATTGTATATATCTGTATGTGCTGTGCATATTTACTAAATGACTGTAAATCTGTCTCAATAAATGTTTTTCTATTTCTTAATGCGAGCGAGCCGCGAGTACCTGCTAACTAGTAAATAATAAATATAAAATTATTAATACTGATATATTTCCCTCCGCAGCAGTCCGTCTACCCGCAGCCCTATATCTGTATCGGACATCTACTCGGCCGCGCAGAGCTCGAGACTGCGTTTCCTCACCGCCGGAGACATCGCCACCACCAACAAGCACACATATGCAATATAACTCTCTATGTACACTGTGGTACTAGTACATAAACAATAAATAAACAAATATTCCGAAATATTGCAGACAGCGCCATCTAGCCCCGCACTAAGGAAACGCTTGTCGTGGGTACTAGATGGAGGATATAATACTATAATAAAGATCTATAAATAAACTATATAACTCTGTATGTACACTGTTACTGGTACATAAACAATAAATAAACAAATATTCCGAAATATAACAGACAGCGCCATCTGGCTCCACACTAGGCAAACGCTTATCGTGGGTACTAGATGACGGATATAATACAAAAAGATATATGTATATAAATAGAGAAACAGACCTACGGTATATAACTCTGTATGTACTGTGTTACTGGTACATAAACAAAAAGATAACTATTCCGGGTCATTGCACACAGCGCCATCTAGCCCCACACTAAGCAAACGCTTGAGTCGCGGGTACTAGATGACGGATATAATAATAAAAAAGATGTATAAATAAATAAACAGACCTCCGCTATATAACTATGTATGTGCTGTGTTACTGGTACATAAACAAATAAATAAATATTCCGGGACATTGCACACAGCGCCATCTAGCCCCGCACTGTAATGAACCGCATGTAAATGACTTAAATGTACCTATGACTTGTAATAATGGAATTATGAATAAATGTATTGTATTGCACTAAGCAAACGCTTGTCGTGGGTACTAGATAACAAATATGATAAAAAAAAAAACAAATTTACGCTTATATTTATTCAGGGTCACTAGTAATTAACGCATAACCTTTTAAAAGAAGCGCCAGTACGTCAAAAGCAATAATTTTATTTTTGTTCTGTGACCTTGAAATTCATGAAACAAATGTATGAACGAGAAAAGAAACAAAAAGTTTATTATCTTCAGACTTAATGTATAGAGAAAGTGAATTTTTTGTATGGAACAGCTGGTTTCTTCGTGAACTTACAAAGGTCATAAAACAAGAGTTGTTGCCTTTCGCGTACTAAAATCATCTAGAATTTTTATATATACAAAAAAAATGGGATTTTATTACTGTTTGTTTCTATTACACGAGCTGTCAAACAACTGTCAAAGTAAAATAAACGCGTAAAATATTAAAATGTTTTATAAACTTGTGTTATATACCAGTAACTATGTAAAGTTATGTACAGACTATTAAAACTTGAAACAAAATATTGTATGCCAGTACAGCATTTAATACATTATAATTGTAAGATTAACGATGCCTTTTACAAATATACAAAAAAAATAAGTTGCAGTTCAAATAAATAGAAATTAGTTAACTGAAGAATTAATTTACAAGTTAATTTTCATACATAATTGTGTATATTATTATTACACTAAGTAATACTGAAAGATTTATTACATCACAAATTGTAGGTATTCTAAGACATCTCGTAAAAATATATAATCATAATCATTTTATTTCGTAAATCATTTACACGTCAATACAAAAATTATAAAATATTAACAATTTAGGTAATATTAGATGTCATTATAAATAATATTTATCCTAGTACAAAGATGTAAGTACTAATGTACTGGTTTCAATTTAAGTTTCGTAAATTCATCAATAGTATAAAACGAGTGCTCGATTAGCCAGCGCTGCAGTCTCGCTCTGAAGCTACTGAAGCTAGGAGCATCAATGATAGAGTCCGGCAGTTTATTATATACCGTCGGGCCCATGACATGTGTGAGCTTGTTTGACTTTGATAGAGTTCTGTTTACTCCAACAATTTTACGAGTGTCCCGCATGCTATAAGGAACCAAGCTGTCATAAGTCACGTACGAGTCGAGGTTCTTCCTCATATAAATAGCCACTTGCAATATAACTATACATGGCAACGTTAGAATCCTCAGACTTCGGAAGTATTCCCTGGCGGGAGTGTTGTACGAGACTCCTACGATGGCTCTAATGGCACTCTTCTGGAGGCGAAAAACTTTTTCCCATTCTGAGCAATGTCCCCAAATCTCTGCACCGTACTGTATAAGCGAATGCACGGTGGCGAAGTCTTCTTTCGACACTAACCGTGCAACTCGCCGCAATGCAAATAATAATAATAAAATAATAATAAAAGCGTTTATTTCAGACAGAGTCCATTCATACCTAAACTATTAAACACATATTAATACAAATGTCCAAAATCTTATAAATGTCAAAAGAAGTAATTATTTATCTAATTTACACACACAAAATTATAATCACAGCAAAAAATTGGAAACAAAACAAATTATTTTTAAATTTAAATATACCTACGCACACAAATTTACAATCAAAACATTCTGACAGCTATTTAGCACATCGCCGCAAAGGAAGCACATGCAGTTTATTTATTTTACACTGAAGAGGTCCATCAATTCTATTCGCTAATACCTGTAGGTAACTGTTGGAGCTGCCCCGCACCCGCCGCATCAAGGATGCTACCCGCTTTCTCATGATGGCATGAAAACCATCTACATGCGCATTTGCGAACATACCTGATGCACTACAATGGCGTGGCAACCCCAACAGCATCCTAAAAGCATTATTATATTGGACGCGTAAGGCACTCTCTGCCCTTTGAGTAAAGTTAGTCCATAATGTGCAAGTATAGAACGATTGGCAATAAGCCCTGAACAAAGTCAGCTTTACTGGCTTCGAGCACTTCGCAAACCTACGGATCAACATATTACTCCGGACAGCGAGCGCCCTACGCTCCCTTTCAATATCTATATCGTCTCGCAGAGACTCAGTGACCCAATGGCCCAGGTATTTGAACTGTGTTACCAACTTGAGCGGAACACCTGCTAGTTTCACTTCAGGCACACACGGGTAACTTTTTGTGCCCGCCTTGAAAACCATCAACTCGCTCTTATTGGCATTGTACCTGAGGCCATGGGCAGCTGCATATCGCTCGCAAATACCAAGCAAGATCCGCAGGGCACTAATTGAAGGGCTCAGCAGCACCATGTCATCGGCATAACTGATATTGTTTAATATTTTCCCGTCGACCGAGCACCCGACCCCGGCGCTACTGAGCTCCTCAATCAGACGATCAACGTAGAGACTGAAAAGCTTTGGTGAACTAAGCCCACCCTGCCTAACGCCGCATTTCAGCCTATACGGATCAGACATCGCATCCGCCCATTTCACCACATTGTCCTGACTCTCATACCAGTGTTTAAGGAGCATAATAACCTCCGCTGGAAGATCTGTATCCTCGTCAAGTTTACGCCACAGCACACTATAGTTCACAAGATCAAAAGCTTTAGAAAGGTCCAGAAAGCACGCGTACACAGGCGTGTTTCTGTCGGTATAGTATCGGACAGTATGCTTGAGGCACAAAACTGCTGTTTCAGTTGACAATCCAGATCTAAATCCAAACTGTGCGTCTTGTAGCTGTAAATGATTATGCAACATATTATCAAGCATACTGTCCAACACCTTGGCCACGATAGTAGCTAATGAAATTGGCCTATAGTTGCCAGTGTCGGAAACATCGCCTGTTTTGTTTTTTACCAGTGGTACTACCACGGTCCTCGTCATCTCCCCTGGCAGGTAGGAATGACTTACACATAGGTTAAACACTAAAGCAAGAACCCGCGCAAGGTGAGGCCCCGCGTGCTGCAGATGTTCAACGCTTAAGGAGTCGTGGCCCGGAGATTTTCCCCTGGTCATTCTACGCACCACCGCTGCTACCTCCCTAACGGTGAACATATGCAGCTCGCTTCCAGGTTGCCTTTTAATAGAAGACTCACACCGTGGCACCACCGTCGGCAGGACCCTAAAAGCATCCTTAAACACTGAAGCTATGTCAGCGGAATTGCCAACCCCATTAACGCTGACAGGGTGACTAGACTTGGGATTCAGTTTGTTAGTTCCTTTCCAAAAATTACTGAAATCTTTATTTGAATGTGACTCCGCGATTTTGTCCATCTTTATCTGTTGCTCATGATTCTGACACCACTTAAGTTTCTGCTTAAACATCCTCCTAGTCGAATTCATATCATCATATATAGGACCACTTTTTGGTTTACCATATAATATCCAATTCTGAAACCCAAGTCTAGCCTCTGCGTGTGCTTGCTTTACATATTTATTCCATCCTATTACTGTTTTTTTCTTACATGGTGGCGGCAAGTGCGCCTTACTTTTTATTGCAGCTGTTCTTAAAATATCAACTATTTTACAATACATGTCGTCAATTATTTTAGTATGATCTACATCTTGGCAAATATTCCGTTTGCTACATTCTTGACATTCATGTGGAAAATCAATTAATTTTAATTCTTTATTACATAATTCTGTATAAGCCATAATTTGTTGTGTTGTTCTTTCCCCCCACCGGACACTATTATTTAAACAGGGTACTGATTTATCGCACAACTTTTTACGGCGTACATTATTCAGATTACATGTTATTTGCAGGGGCAAATGGTCAGAATAGTAGGTATCTAGAAGAATTTCAGCCCCTGTCACAGTGTTCCATGCCGATTCCGATACAACTACATGGTCTAACCAACTACAAGAGCCAGATACATCACTAACAAATGTATACGAGTCCGACAATAACCCTAACAGCTCGATATCCGCGCACTTCCATTTTTGATCTTCGCAGAAAAGCTCTAATTCACGACCAAACCTAGCACGCGGATCCGCGTTAAAATCGCCTAGCACGTACACTGCGTCTAGCCCGCACTCCTCCACTATCGCGCTTATTTCACCCATGCAGTCACTAAACTCAGTTATATGATCGGTTCCATCAGTTCTGCCGTCAGTCGGTAGGTAAACAGAAAGCACGAGAAATGATCGTTTGTCTAGTAAAACTTTTATCGCCGCTATACGCTTGCTTTTACACTGTACTACCGAGACCGCGTCGAATAAGCATTTCCGCCAGAGCAGTCCTACTCCACCGTACGGTCTTCCACGCAGCAACCCAGCTCCTACATCCATCGCCGATTTCCCAGTATACTCAAAATCTTCATGGAGTGTACCCAAAAACGGAATCTCGTGCGGCTGTGCCCATAGCTCTTGCAGTGCAATTATATCCGCAGATGTGCATAACTTATGAATACAACCAGCTGAGCGAAATACGGACTTACAATTAAAAGTCACGAACTTCACGCTACACGACTTCTGTGCGCAAATAACTTTCTTGTCATTGTTATTTTTAATTTGGCGCGCATCCATTATTCACATGAGTATTATCCCTGTCATAACTCCTCCTTGCATCATATGTATCTCGGTTGAAATATATAAATTTACGGAATCGCGTTCCCTCCGGCCAAAGATCATCGTCAAGAAACAATGGTAGTTTTGCGTGTGGTACAAAGATCTTAAAAGCGTTATATTGTCTTGGTCGCTTCATATCGATCTTTTTTATTGACACTATAACTTGCGTTTTTTGCTGAATATAATCACTGATATCCTTTGCACTGGTCTCTTTATCCACATAGTTTATAAATAATGGTACTTTTATATCAGCGGCTTTAAATTTGGCAGTTGAACTCAATACGGCCTTTCCTTTCGAGCCTACTAACTGATTTCTGAGTCTTTTTCTTTGAACTAGACGCCATTCTTCTGATTGTTTTTCTTCCGCCCACTCTTTACCATCTCTAACAATCTCCGCTATATTTCGAACCGCAGACTCTCGTAGCTTGGACCACCCGCTAAGTGGAGTGCTCCGCTGCGCCGCCGTCCTGCTCCCACTTCCATTGGCGCTCGATGCATCTGTCTCGCTCGCTTTCGGTGCGCCTGTACTGCCTCGAGCCCCAATCGGCAAGGTCTTATCAGTCATTATTTGGATACCGGCCGATGTAGAGGGTAGAATCGGAGACACGCGTTCAGTACTAGGCAGCAACATAGTTTTTGATGCATTATTGTTTTCTTTAGACAAGTTTAGAGCTCCGCACTCGGGATCAGTGTTCTGCGAGTCGGCGTGAGGCAGTAATCCCATCGGCCCACTATTGCAGAAAAAGCTGCTCGCTAAGCCACCACCACCGCATCCTCTTTTACGAACAATGTTGTCGACAGTGTTATTATTGGGTGTCGGTAGACATGTTAATTGTTGAAGGAGCTCGCATTTTACATCCGCTAACTGTTCATTAGTGACATACGTTTGTTTCATTAATCTCATTTCGCTTTCAACTCGAGAAATGTCTTTTAATAGGCGAGAAACGTCAATATGGTCAAAACCCACTGCAGGTAACTTATCGAGATCTTTAGCTACAAAAATAGGTACAAGCTCTGGATCAGTTTGTTTAAATAATGATATAATATCATACATGTTTCTTTCTGATTTACCGCTGTTCTTTCTTGTGACTTTTCTGAGGTGTGTCGGCACCGAGTCGAATAAAAGTGACTTCCCTTGATAAATAACATCTTCCGGAAAGGCAGATATACACAACCTCACCAAGCTTTCTTCATCCATTATGTCAATTTTATTTTGAATAAAAGCCAACAATTCACATATTACAATATTACACGTTGAACATTTCACTACTCTCGAAGCCATCGCGCGCAACCGAAACACGTCCGATCCGTAGCGATTCGCGATCCTCACTCAACCTACAACTCAACACTCCTCACTCACGCAAAGCACGCACCGCTTATTTTTCCGCACACTTTGTGCACATGATTATCCCACACTAGAGCCGAGTCTAGCTCGAACCCGAAGAAATTTGTGCTGTATGTTTGATTGATTCTGGTAGAGCCCACTGAAACATCTAAGGGTCTGCGGTTTCGACCTGACAAATCGAAGTGAATGTAGTGCGTTTTTGTGATATTTGAGGCGAGGCCGTTAGCGGTAAACCAACTCGCCAGCTGCATCGCTACCTCGTTGAGCTTCTGCTCTACCTCATCGACTGATGGTGCAGTTATTACGGCGGCTACGTCATCGGCATACATAAGTACATTAGCTGCAGTGACTGCATCCGGCAGGTCGTTCATTAATAGCGAGAACAGTACATTCGATACAGATGAGCCCTGTGCCACGCCCATTGTCGAACCTTGCGGATCCGATTTGGCTTTACCTCCGTCACCGACCACAATTTGAGATCTGTCTTCTAAAAAGCTCTTCAACAACCTGTGGCCTGAACCGACAATACCATAATGAAGAAGCTTTTGGCTCAGAACTCTATGGTCAGCGACGTCAAAAGCTTTGGAAAGGTCACAGCACAGGACTGCAACTTGCTTTTTCTTACTACCTTCACGAGCTTCCATAATGCGGCGAAGCAGCTCTCGCGTTAGCGAAGTTGTTGAGCGACCTTCTCTATAGGCATACTGTTTATCCGATAGAGCATCAGTATCCGTTAGAAAGTTAACAAGTCGAGTGCTTATGCCATTTTCAAAAACCTTTGATAGGGCTGGGATGATTGAAACAGGTCTGTACGCATCCATATCAGCCCTCTTTCCCTTTCCTTTAAAAATGGGCGCTACTTTGCTCACTTTCATGGGGGCGGGAAAGGTTCCTTCGCTGAGACAAATATTAAATAAATGTGCCAATGGGTATGCTAGAGGTACAGCAGCTGTTCTCAATAGCTTCATGTTAATGCCGTATACGTCTTTCGACACCTTAGGCGGTATACGTGAGGTTATAAGGCGGAACACTTCATCAGGTGTGAAGAATCGGAATCGGAGGGAGCGGTCGGCAGGCAGGCGAGCAGCGCGCAGCGCAGCCATTGCACGCTTTTGACATTGGCGCTAGGTGCACCGCATGCCGCCGCTGCGCTAATAAATTTGCTGTTCATCGCATTCACCGTGTCTCTTTTACATGTAAATTTATTCCCATGTGTGTTGACGACAACGTCAGTAAAATCAACATTTGGAGTATTCTGTTTGCCTCTTTCCTTATTCACTACTCCCCACATTGCTTTGGAGCGATTGGAGCTTCGATTGATTGTACCGGAATAATACCTAGATTTTTCATTCATTATCATCATGTCATACTTATTTTTAATGTCAATAGCACAATTTCGAATTAAATCATTGTCAGGTATAGAATTACTAATTTTAATAACGTCAAACATATAAGATTTATATAATTTTACATCCTCTGTAATCCAGGGAGAGTCATTTCGTTTCTTATTCGTTGACTTTTTCAATGGGTAGCAAATGTCATATGTATTTGTAATTATAGTCATAATAGCTTTTGCTAACTCTTCTCCACTGGCATTTCTTAGTATCACATTATTCCAGTCAATACTATCCATTGCAGAAATAAAATTATTATTGTTGGCAGCTGAGAACGATCTACTGAACTCTATAGTAGGGGAACATTTTGTCCAGAGCTACTATCTCGCCTTTAATAGCATAATGGTCAGACAAGTGGGCGTCTACATCCGATGCATGTACTGATCCCGGTGCTAGGTTAGAGTAAGATAAGATAAGATATTTCTTTAATGCACACCAAAAATTACATAATGAAAGAAATTTAAAAACTAATCTAATGTGCATTGGGCGGCCTTATCGCCTTAGGCGATTTCTTCCAGGCAACCTTTGGATGGACAGGATTTAGAATTATAAATAGGCGGTGTACAAGAATACGTAAATTAAATAAATAAGTGAAAGAACACAATACAAACTCAGATAATACACTAATAAATAATAATATACAATACATAATACTATATGGATGATAAGTAATGATGATACACTAGCTTTTGGAATATGCTTAAGGATTTAGCTTGCCTAACAGGCAAGGGCAACATGTTTCACAACTGGATGGCTTGGATGGTGAAGGAATTTCTGTACATTAAATTGGAGTACGATGAAGAAGGAAACTCGAGGAGAATGGTCCGGGACGAGCGCAGGGAGCTGGAGTGGGAGGCGGTCACAAATGCAAAACGTTCTTTTAAGTAACATGGAGTGGACGGAAAGAATAGGACTTTGTAAAGAAGGGTTAGGATATGAGAATTGCGGCAAAGACGGATGGGCAACCATTTGAGCTTCTGCCGATATTCGGAAACGTGATCGTATTTGCGCAGTCCAAAAATAAAACGTACACAGAAGTTTTGAAGTCGCTCGAGTTTGTCAAGCTGCTCCTCGGTTAAGTCGAGATAACAAGCGTCAGCGTAGTCTAATATAGGAAACAGAAGAGATTGGACAAGCGCAGTTTTGGTAGTAATCGGAAGAAAGTTACGAAGGCGCCTAAGAGATGCAGAGGAAGCAAAAATCTTACTGCTTACTTCCGCAATCTGTGGACCCCAGGAGAATTGCTTGTCGAAAATAATGCCGAGATTTTTGACGGTATCGCTGATGCTTATTGTAATTCCATCAAAAATAACTTGTGGCAATCGAAACCAGTCAATCTTGGAGACCATCCGGGAGCTGCCTATTATAATAGTTTGTGTCTTAGCAGGGTTTATGGTCAGACCAAATGATCGGCTCCAGTCTCGAATGCGTTGTAGGTCGGAGTTTGTACGAGCTATTGCATCATGTAATTCTTCCAACGGAGATTGGGTGTATATTTGCAAATCGTCTGCATAGAGGTGGTAGGAAGAAGTCAAATTAGAAGAGATGGAATTAATAAATATGGCAAAAAGAAGAGGGGATAGCACGCCGCCCTGTGGCACACCAGCAGAGATATTACACCAAGACGAAAAATTATCATCTACGCGTATTCTCTGCCGGCGACCAAACAGGTAACTTTGAAACCATGCAATTGCCGCCGGAGACAAATTAAGTGAGCGTAGTAAACCTAACAGTACTTCAAAATCGACGTTATTAAAAGCGTTACTGAAATCTAGCAGTGACAGCACAGTAAGATGACAGTTCCCCAAACCAACTCTGATGTCGTCAGTAATTTTAGTCAACGCAGTAACGGTACTATGCCCAGAGCGAAAACCAGATTGGAATGGGTTTAGGAGGGAGTTATTACCGAAATAGGAAGACAATTGCGTGTAAACAAGTTTTTCTAAGATTTTGGAAAGGAAGGGAAGAATGGAAATAGGACGGAATTCGGAAAAAGAGGAGGGATTGGGTTTTTTGGGAAGTGGCGTTACTTGAGCTTCTTTCCACGCTGTGGGAAAGACTCCAGAGGATATTGAGTAGTTTAGCAAATACTGGATGATGGGAAGGATTTCATCTAGGATAGGTATAATCATCTTTCTACTAATACTGTCACTGCCGACAGCATTGGATGTCACGGCCAATATACACTTCCTAATATCACCAGCGGCAAATTCATTGAAATCAAAAATGTTGGTATCGGGGGGAGTAATAGAAGAAAGCATTCGAAGAGTACTGGCTTTAATTGGACCATCAAATTTTGAAGAAGAGGAAAAATGATAATTTAATTGATTAAGATTTAGATTATTTGGAATGGCGTCCTGACGGGACTTGCCAACTCCCATTGACCGAAGAAACTTCCAGACTTTTGCTGGGTCTTCGTCTTGTACAGAATTATAGATATGTCGGCGTTGTGCGTCCCTACACGCTCTATTACAGACGTTACGTCGCAGTATATACTTCTGAATATTGTCTTCAGATTCAGCACACTTCAACTTAACCTTTGCTACTAATTTGTCTCGAATCAGCGAACGAATTTCGTTATTCAGCCAAGGTGCAGGAGCATGCTTCATCTTAACGGCACGAATAGGGGCATGAATGTCGAAAAGCTTAGTCAAGGTACGATTGAATTCTTCAACTTTGACATCCATATCACTACCACTGACTACTGAAGACCAATCTAATTCCCCAGCATCCTTGCGCAATTTATCTACATTCATACTACCAAAACTACGCTGAAAGAGAACTTTGGGTTTGATTTTAGGGGGACGAATTTTATAAGACATATAGATAAGATCATGATGAGAAATAGCATCCGCCGCACACTGACCAGTCTCGCAACACGCTGAGGAGAGGAAACAAGTATGTAAGAGTAGAGGTGATCTAAGCAAGACCTTGCTCCAGTAACTACATCGACTCTCGTGTAAAAATCAATTTCGTTCACCATGCCATGGGCTGACATCAAGTTGTGTAAATTTCTGAAATCCGCATCTCTAGGGCCCAAGTAATCTACATTAAAATCACCGACAATTATGCATTGCAAGTCTAGTTGACTTATCTTATCAAGCACTCGCGGTTATATAAAGAAAACCTTTTATAGTTTTATGAAAACATGATTTATACAAAAAGTTTAGTTTAGAAAACTAAAAAGCAAATAATATAATTGGTTTTTAATGCGATCTTGATTTGAATATCCACAATTTGAGATCATTTATAATTAATTGTTGAATCTTACGGAGCTGAATAATAAAATAAATAAAATAGCCTTTATTTCCTGAATTCAATTATTTCATTTACATATTATAGTTACTTAGTTTATTTACAAAAAAAAATAATTAAGTTGAGTTCTTGATTACTTATAATAATATTTTCTTGTATCAGGGCACCCAAAAGCGGGTAAAGGCCTCTTCCTTGCTGGCCCAGGCATTGCGGTCTTGGGCTAGTCTGGTCCACGTGACTCCAGCCACCTCCACGATGTCGTCTCTCCACCTCTTCTTCTGTCGGCCGCGCGTACGAGTGGTGTCCCGCGGGCACCAGTGTACGATGCGCTCGCTCCATCTGCCGTCGGTAGAGCGGGCGAGGTGTCCCGCCCATTTCCACTTCAAGCGACACATCATTTTTACTGCGTCTAAGACCTTGGTTCGCTGACGTATCTCTGTGTTCCTTACTTTATCCATAACGGAGCTGAATAGTTAACATAAAAAGGGAGGCCTATACCCAGCAGTGAGATTCCAAGGGCTGTAGATAATGATGAAGTATTGAAAGATCTCTGATAAAATCTTTAAATATCCAAACATCTGAAAACTCTAAAAAAAAAATTATTTGAGCTGCAAAGTATGTAGAAACAAAGCAATACTCAATCTTCAAACATCAGTGAGAAAGTTCACTATTTTTTATAAATCCGAACTACTAAGTGTATGAATAAACATATTTTTTCACAAATCAATTTTTTTATTTCTATGTCCATAGATATAGATAGATATATAATAATTTATTGATAAATTGGAACTAAATGTTACAAAAATTGGTAATAACTTTATATCTCGTCATTTTACAATTATTCATTTATAATATTATCTATACAATTACATGATGTATATGTTAATACATATATGTAAATATATGTATAGTTATACCACTATTAAAAGTGTAGTAAATAAGGCGGCGCCACTTTTTTTTTTGTTATGTCTTTTGCGAATATATGAGTTCGCAATTCTGCCAATGTCAAGTGGGAAGATAGGCCATCAAACTGAGAAATTTTATGTGAAATATCGATATGTACGTTTTTTCTCGAGTAGCGGTTGCTAGGGGATACACGTCTGTTTGGTTCGTGGAAAAATTTTTTCTTTCAATATTTTATATTTCTATTTTTCATAGCTTATTTTGTTATTATTTCGATTATCTGGTGTGGGTAACAGTATATATAATTTAAATTCGGGGGTAATGGAGCCCATTCCCCCCGATCCGCCTGTCCCTCCCGATCTCACACCCTATCCATCTTCGTCCTCTATCTTTAAAGTTTCAGGGAAGCGCCATGCTCCTCTCGATGAGGGGCCAGCCCCTCGAGGCAAAGTCACGGTCGTAGAAGATAGGGAAGCAGGGGTTGCCTCTGTTTCCACGGTTTACTTACATCCCTCATACTCCATAATGGGTATTAGGGAATACTCGAGGGCTGATCCGGGCCCATTCATAGTTCATGTAGTTAAAGCTGAAGAACCCAATTCGGGCACGACCTTTCGGCCCATCAAATTTGGACAGTTTTTATTCCAAAACAAAATTTCTGACATCAGTCGCGATGGCGTCAAGCGTTTAGGCAGAAATAAAATGTCCATAGAATTTAAATCTGCTGATGGGGCCAATAAATTCCTGTCTAATTCGGTTCTGGCCAAGTACAAATACGAGGCCTCCATCCCTAACTACAATGTCACCCGTATGGGTGTGGTCCGCGGAATCCCTGTGGATTGGTCCATGGGAGATTTTGTGGACTCATTAGAGATTCCAAGGGACATGACTTATGTATTAAAAGCGCGACGACTGAATAGAAAAGTTAGGGATCCAGATAACGTGAAAACATCATGGCAGCCGACACAAACAGTTGTTTTAACTTTTAGGGGTCAAGTGTTACCCCAGAAAATTTACAGTTTTTATAACGCTCTGAGTGTGGAAGCGTACGAGTTCCCTACAATTCAGTGCTTGGCGTGCTGCCGGTTCGGTCACGTCAAAGCTCAATGCCGTTCTAAGCCAAGATGCTTCAAATGCGCCCAGCCTCATTTAGGTGAGGAATGCAATGTTGTGAAGGTTACTTGCTTGTCCTGTTCTGGACAACATGTTGCTACTAGCAAATCTTGCCCAGAACATGCTCGCCAGAAACAAATCAAAGTCGTTATGTCCCGGGATGGGCTTTCCTATCAAGATGCTCAGGAATTGTGTCGCCCCTCAAAATCATTCAGCGAGGTTGCTAAATCTGTCCCATCTGCCCCCCTTCCTTCAACTTCAGCATCCTATTCCTCTGTTGCATCCTCTTCTGTTTCTCATAGGAAGACTGTAGCCCATTTTTCTTCACCACGTGCCCCTCTGGGTAAATCTTATGATAAATCGACTCATCAGTCTATTACAACTACGCCTCAGTCATCTCTTCCCAATGGTTGTGCCCTTCAATCCAGATCCTCACCTACCTCCAACTCCCAGAATGTCCTTCTTGTTCAGCTGCTCTCCATTATTTCTGGTATAATTTCTCAAAATTCACAGTTTTAGCAACTATGAATGAAAACACAATATAGGTAGTAGTACATCCTTAATGTTTATTCACACACACTATAATTTACAATCTTGGGCGCCAGGGCCTCTTGGCCCGAATCTTATCACTAAACTATATAATATAATCAGCATAGCGCATGGGTTTTTTTACCATGCGCTTGCGAGCTTGGCGTTCTGACTCTAACATAACTAACTCGACTCGCGCGGGGTCCGGTGAATTTACAAGCGACGCCGCGGGAGTCGCTGTCATTGGACCATTCAAATCGTTGCTTTCATTCGGCGCGTTCACAGGACGCGCGGGAAGTTTAAGTGATGGTGCTATATACTCCCCCTCCAGGTTGGAAGAACGTCTCGTTTCCGACCTGGGATTGCAAGGTCTACCTCGGGGTCGTTTTGGTAAAACGGGAGGGCCGGTATTAAAATTATTATTGACTGGAGTAAGATCCGTACTGTGATACTTTCCTATTGGATGGCCCTTGGAGTCAACCAATAAGAAAGTAGTAGGACTAACAACCTTTTGGATAAAGTAAGGGCCGTCCCGTTTGGGCATGAATTTTGACGTTATTCCCTTGCTTGCATCGCTAATATTTTTCACGCTAACAAGGACTGCGTCTCCCGGTTGAAGTACAGGAAAGGGGCGACGGGCGTCGTCGGCGGTAGCCTTGCGCCGGTCCTGCTGCTGTTCAACGCTCTCCCTGATATCACGTAGTGTGTTCACGAAGGACTTCAAATAAGGAGTGATCTGCGGAACAAAATTATCTTTTGTAAGAACAGAGCGTAGATCGTGGGACGCGTCAAAAGGGGTTCGTAACTCACGAGCAAAATTCAAATAGGCAGGTGTTCTGCCAGTGGTCGTACATACCGCGCTGTTCATGGCAAAACGTACATGCGCTAGGTAATCGGGCCACTTAGTATGAACCTTTTTAACTAGTATGGCCAGCTGAGTTTTCATGTCTCTATTTTTCCTCTCAGCTGGGTTTGCCTCAGGGTGATAAACGGGAATTAGTTCTTGTTTTACATCAAGCAAATGCATGCACTGCTGCATAACTGCCGATATAAATTGTACGCCATTGTCAGAGATGATGCGACGGGGCACGCCATACCTTAGGAAGTATTCTTCTAGTAGCTTACGCGCGCATGCCTCGGAAGTGGCGTCGGCGAGACTAAACAGCTCGACCCACCTGGTGGCGACGTCCTCCACGAGAAGTACCCAGCGCTCCCCCTGATCTCCTGGTGGCAGAGGGCCAAAAAGGTCGATAGCTAGAACCTCTCCTCTCTGCTGCAATACAGGAGTCTGCAAGAGACCTGCTGGCTTTTGGTTGGATGGCTTATATCTAAGGCAGTCAGCGCATTGTTTCAAATATTCGGTAACAAACCGCCGCATGCCGGGGAAATAGTAC
Organism: Macaria notata; assembly: GCA_927399415.1. Taxonomy (NCBI): domain Eukaryota; kingdom Metazoa; phylum Arthropoda; class Insecta; order Lepidoptera; family Geometridae; genus Macaria; species Macaria notata. The sequence goes on from OV656752.1 coordinate 7,017,800, forward strand.
CGCTCTCGCAGCCGATATAACGTTCTCTCGATACCTTGGTGACCAGCCGTGGATGAATCATGTAATTGTCTCATTACTTCCCCTCTCATAGATGATGGCAACACCAGCTGTACCTCCTCGAACTCACCGTCAGGGTCATATCGATACAGTACTCCCTGTGATACGATATATCCGCGCTCTGACCATTGGGCGACTGGAAGTTGCTCAGCACCCTCAAGAGCCTCGATGATTTTGCGCACGTCTGAGTCTTCCATCTGGGCAGCTCGGAGGTCAGCGGCAGTGGTGTGCGGGAAGTCGACGGTATCAATGTGATGTTGCGCAAAAGGAGTAGGCTCTCCCCCTGCTTGGAAGATGTCTTGGTTCTTCCACAGAAGGTCGGCCAGCTGCTGTCTCTGCTCTCCACTCAACATCAGCCCCTCATCGTCACGAAGGCAGGCTGCAGATACCACGCTGGAGTTGTCCGCTTCAAACTGTAATTTATAAACATGTTGGCTGTTTGAAAGTGTCCAAACAGATTTATCAAAGTCAAGCAACATCCCAGCTGCTTTAATGAAATCAATCCCCAATAGTGTATCGTTAGAGCTGTCTGGGAACACAATACATTCGAGTTGGATGCTTCTATTTTCAACAATTTCAAAGTTAACATCAGTCAGTAGGACTGGTCGAACTTGGACTGAACCATCAGCCAGTCGCACCTGTCTGGTGGTTTCCTTGAAAGCATGGTTGATCTCTCGAAGGTGTTTGTACAGTAAAGATCCAATAATGGTTCTCTTAGACCCTGTATCAAGTAAGCCATTATCTTTTTTATTAAGCACTGACACACCAAGAATGGGTCGAAGGCTCTTTTGTTCATTACTACAATAATAAGAAAATATTACCTGGTAGTCCGTGGGATTAGGCGTGGGAGTTGCCGTCTCAACCTTACCATCATTGTCATTGTGGTGTTTCTGTGGGTATGAATCTATACAGCTGTCAACCAATGCAACCGAGTGAGAAAGATCCAATGACATTACACATGTATTAGCGCACTTAGAGCACTGACTACGAGTGACACCCTTTTCTCCACATTGATAACATGATGGTACAATATCATTGCCAATATTAGCCTTATTCTTTAACTTAATGCAAGTGTCTCTAGTATGGCCGCGGGAGCGGCAGTAGAGGCAGTACAGCTTCGGTTCGGCTTGAACATGTTGATGCGCGGCGACAGCAGAGCGTGCGGCGGCAGGTGCAGCACGCGCGGTAGATGCATAAGCGCCGGCGGCGGGCGAAGCGTGCGCGGCAGCGGGCGACGCGTGCGCGGCGGCGGTCGGCAGAGCGTGCGCGGCGGCGGTCGGTAGAGCGTGCACGGCAGCGGCCGGGGCGCGCGCAATGGCGGCGGAGGCAGCAGGTGGCATACTTTGCTTCTGATGCTTGAATTCATCCTCATAGGTTTCTTCAATCTCTCGTACTTTTGACAGTAATTCACCGTAGGTATTAAATTCATCGCGCCGAAGACGTGACCTGATTTTGTGATGAAGGAGGCCAAAGATCATATCAAGCTCTGCTCTCTCACTTATATCACCCCTCGGTAACTTCGCCAGTAAGGCTCTAGCTCTAGCCGTGAAAATCTCAGTTTTCTGGTCGTGTTGTTGTGGATTGTTAAAAAGCTCTCTGTATAGCTTATGCGGAGGGCGTCGTTCCCCGAATGCATTTTGAAGCGCTACGATAGCTTCGTCGAAACTGGTTACGTCATGCCTGGTGCCTTGCCACCATACTGCCGCGTCTCCCGTCAGCAGCATCGAGAGGCCGCGCATCGCGTTCTCTTCAGAGATGTTACTGCACTCCCGGTACGCTTGCATGGCGTCGATGAATACCTCGACCGCCTCGCCCGACGCTCCGCTGAAGCGCGCCTTGCACGCAGCGAAGTGTCCCGAGGGCGCGGAGAAGGTCTGGTTGAATTCATGCGGTGAGTCGAGACGAGGCCCGAGCACACGAGTCATTATGCGTTCGAGGGCCTCAGTCTGAGACTGCTGGAGCGACGCCATAAGCGAGGCAACGTCGCTCAAGGGCACGCCGGCGGAGGCCGACGCCGGGGCGGACTCGTCCGCCTCGTCGGCATCGTAAAACTCAGATTGACGGCGTGTTTGGCGTCGTGCACGCGGCATTATTGACGATTATACTATACTTCACTGCACAACAAACACATGCCCCAAAGTTGGGCAGCCACTTTAGCAACTATGAATGAAAACACAATATAGGTAGTTATGTTATGCCATCTTTTTTATCAACTCTCGAGACTCCAAAGTCCTGCAGCGCGGTTCGTCCCCGATCCGCACATGTGCAAACACTTATTTCGACCCTTTTTTGTGTGTAGTTTGTAAGTTTCATTTTAAATAATTAATTTTAAGGCAGTATTAGCTAAGCCATCAAGGCGATTAAACGTTTTCACCTAAATTACTCTTTAATTTTGGAATCCATCCTCGCCCCAGCACAGCTGCATCGTCGTAACCTGTCTGGCGCAGCCTAGGTGGATTTAGGAAAACTAGACTTCTTTAGTGAAATCTGTATATTTCATGAAGTATTAGAACCTAAATTCGCGAACCATAAAATAAATTCGACTCCCGCGACGCGTGTGCTGTCTTGAAACTGGTTCGAGGTTGGAGCTGAGGACGGCGCCGGCAGCTAGTACTCCTGGAGGGTACGCGACGGCACGTGAGTAGACCCATCACTATTCCTGTGTCTTCCTACCTATTCCAAGAACTTTGTAAGTGGGACAAACATCGCTCAACTTGCAGGTTGTCACTGCACACTACACAAAATCGGTGGGGTGCATAGTGACTTAGTTAGGCAAATTTAGACTAAGGAACTTGTAAGTGAGACAAAAATCGCTTATCTTACAAGTTGTCGTGTTACACTGCACTGAAAATCGGCGGAGTACATAACGACTTAGTTAAGATTAGGCTCAAAAATCGAGTATTTTAAGACTAGTAAATAGACATAGTTTCATAAGGCTATAAAAATCTAGCCAACTTATTGTAGTTATTAATATTAAATTGTATAAAAAATAAGGGTTTCTATAAATTGTAATAATGTCTAATCCACCAGTTCTTTTGACTATTACTTCAGCTGACATCATGAAATTAATACCACAATACGATGGAGATGAGAAATATTTGGATCAGTACATACAAAAATGTGAGTACGTAATTGACACCCTAAGAAATGAAACAAATCCGGCTCAAGACCTTTTTATTTTTCACGCGTGTACAAGTAAACTCGCCGGTAGAGCAGCTGAATTAATAAGTCAAAGGCAAGATATTTTGTCTTGGCCTACATTAAAGCAAGTTTTAAGGGAAAACTTTGGAGACCCGCGTAGTGAGGAAAGTATTTCTATTGAGTTAGAGACATTAAAAATTAAACCGAACGAGTCGTATCGTGATTTTTCAAACCGAATTAAACGCGTAAGAGATGCTCTTCAGTCAAAGGTTAATCAGATCCCAGACGAAAATTTAAAAAAATCTAAAACGACTATTTATAACCACACATCTTTAAACGTTTTTTTGTGCAACCTGCCCGATGAAATGATAAGGGTTGTACGCCTGAGTGGCTGCAATAAATTAGAAGACGCCATTTCAACAGTCCTCACCGAAATAGATTTTTATGCGAACATTAATGCAAAAAAAAATATGCTCAAATCACAGATGCCAAAACCAGTACAAAATCCTTATCTAGATAAATTTGGTGTCAAAACAACTGTAGCTCTGACACCTCAAACCAACAATTTTAGATTTCCTGGTTCAAGCAATATTAGACCTCAAATAACTCAGCCGCAAACTAGCCACCGTTTTGGAATGAATTATCCTCAAACGCAACGTTTTGCCCAGCCGATCCATGGATACCGCCCACGTTTACCCAGTATCCAACAATCGTATCGCCCAAATATACCACCAAATCAATTTAAATTCGGCATTCCACCCCAGAAACCAATTGAAGATACTGATATCACTATGCGCACTGCACTCCCAATAAGAAATATGCCACATTCTAGCCAAGCAAACAATAATGTATTCCAGAATGAAATCAACGTAAATGATTATTGTTACCCCCAGAATGCGCACTATTACGAATATAACGTTGATGAACCCACAGACGAACAAGCTTGTGTCCCGTATTATGATCACACTGAACAACTTGAGACAGTTGAATACTCCAACCACAATACAAATTTTTGCAAAGATGCCTCGGAGGATCCACCATCACCATAAAACTAAATTATGATCCACTTTCCAAACTACCATACATAGAAATACCTGAGCTACGCGCGCGTTTTATGATCGATACAGGTAGTTCCCGATGTTTTATAACCGCAGAAAAGGTTGATGAGTTTTACAGCAAATACAAGATGATCATGCCGTTTGAAGTCGTAAGTACACACGGACGCAGTTCACACAACGAAGTTGTTAAAATACCATTGCCTGAAACATTCAAAAGCCCGTTGCATTGTGTATTTTACATTTATACAGTGGACAAGAATTACGACGGTCTTATTGGATCAGACCTTTTAAAAATGCTGAGTGCCAAAATTGATATGGGTGAAAAGATGTTGTGCACTAAAGACACACAAATACCAATTGTATACGACAATGGCGTGGACATACTACTAGATCCCAGGTGTGAAACACGTGTGAAAATCCCCACAGACTTATACAGTGGAGATGGCATTATGGAGTACATGAATTTTGGTGAAGGTGCACGAATGCCCAGCGCTATGGTACACTGCGTTGACGGTTATGCTACAACCGTAATACAAAATCATTCTGATAAACCTGTCACTATCAGAATACCAGAACCCATACACATCGATCCTATTAGAAATCAGATTTGCAATGTGAACGAGTTGCCAATACCGATGGAAACTGATGCTGAACTAAACCAGATGTTAGAAGAAAATTTATCGCGACTTCGACTTGATCATATGAACGCTGAAGAACGACATCACATATCATCATTATGTCACGAGTACAAAGATATATTCTACTGTGAGAAGTTACCGCTAACGTTCTCTAATCAAGTAAAACATCGTATAAGAACCGTCAATGAAGATCCAATTTATACAAAACCTTATAGACAGCCACAAGCAATTAACGATGAGATCAACAGACAAACGGAAAAGTTATTAAAGGATAATGTCATTCAACAATCTCATTCACCATGGAATTCTCCGGTTCATTTAGTACCAAAAAAACAAGATGCTTCTGGAAAAAAGAAATACAGAATGGTTATCGACTATAGGCGTTTGAATGAAATTACGACCGATGACAAATACCCTCTACCAAACATCAATGACTTATTCGATAAACTAGGAAAATCTGTGTATTTCACAACGCTAGATTTGGCTAGCGGATACCATCAAATTGAAATCAATGAAGAAGACAGGCAGAAAACAGCTTTTAGTACACAAGCCGGACATTATGAATTTTTGCGCATGCCTTTTGGGTTGAAAACAGCTCCGGCAACATTTCAAAGAGCCATGGATAGCATATTACGAGGACTGCAAGGAATACATTGCCTTGTTTATCTGGACGACATAATAGTATTTTCAAGTAGCTTGCAGGAACATCTCGAAAAACTAAGAAACATCTTTAAACGGCTTCGAGAAACGAATTTGAAAATCCAATTGGATAAATCTGAATTCTTGCGGAAGGAAGTCTTGTATTTGGGCCATACTATAACAAAAGATGGCCTTAAACCAAATGACGATAAGATAAAAGCAATCTTACAGTATCCATTACCCAGAACACGAACAGAAATTAAAAGCTTCTTGGGTCTTATTGGATATTACCGAAAGTTCATAAAAGATTTTGCCAAACTAACAAGACCGTTGACTAAATGTTTGAAGAAGAATCAATCAGTATGCATTACTGAGGAATACATAACATGCTTTGAACAATGTAAACAACTTCTCACGAATGCACCACTGTTGCAGTTTCCTGACTTTAATAAACCATTTATTTTGACCACAGACGCATCAAACTACGCGATTGGTGCGGTGCTATCACAAGGTTCACTCGGTAGCGATCTTCCGGTAGCTTATGCAAGCAGAACCTTAAATCCAACAGAAACTAGATACAGTACTATAGAAAAGGAATTGCTCGCTATAGTATGGGCTGTAAAACATTTCCGTCCCTACCTCTTTGGTAGACGATTTCAAATATATACGGATCACCGCCCGTTGGCCTGGATCAACTCATTAAAGGAACCAAATAGCAAACTAACTCGTTGGCGTTTAAGATTGGCTGAATATGATTTTGAAGTCATATACAAAAACGGAAAACAAAACACGAATGCTGATGCGTTGTCAAGAATAAAAATAAACGCGTTGGATAGCCAAAATAGCAGCACCTCTATGATTGCTAACAAAGGAAACAGTATCCCAACAAAATATTCTAAAAATACCACAAGTGAACCCATAGACAGCAACAGGACAAAACCACCTTGTTCTGTTATATCTTCTTCAAGCAGCACAATTACAGCATCTGAATGTGAATCTCATATCGGCTCAGAAACAATACATTCTGCTCACGAAAATGAATCTACAGGGATTCCTATTTTACATGAAGCGATTGATACAAAACCCAATCAAATCCTTGTACATACCTGGTACAGAAAAGAAGCAGCTGTTAAAGACATTTCACGAAAAACTCAAAAAATCCTAGAAGTTCACCTTCCATTAGACAGACCGGACTTGGTGAAAGATTTTATGAAACATTACATCAAACCTAAAACCAAGTATTTCATTTTCTTCGAAGACAAAGCTCATCGACGCCAGTTCGCTGAAGTGTTTATTACACTATTTAAAAGAAACGCTATTATCATTAAGGAATGTACGGAACGTGTAGTTTTTGTGGAAGACGAGACTGAACAAAAGGACATTGTTCAAAAATATCACGTTGGTAAAAACTGCCACCGGGGGATAAGAGAAACAATAGCCCAAATAAAACGGACCTACTTTTGGCATAACCTTAAAGACATTGTAGCCAGCTGTATCAACGCGTGCGAAACATGCAAAAGAATGAAATATGACCGGAAACCAATAAAACCCGTCCTGCAATTAACCCAAACTCAAAGTAAACCGTTTGAAGAATTATTTATCGACACATTCACTATAGAAGGACAAAGATACCTGACCATTATAGACGCCTTTAGCAAAATGGGCCAAGCTTTCCCGTTGTCAAATAAATCTACGCCAGAGGTTATCAGAGCCCTCATAAAGTATTTCTCTCTCTATGGCATACCACAGAAAATTAGCTCAGACTCGGGTTCAGAGTTTAATAATGCCCTTATGAAGGAATTATTCGAATTTTACAAAATACAGATGCATATTGGCACTCCCAATAATCCTAACTCAATGGGATTAATAGAAAGATTTCATTCTACTATCATAGAAATTTACAGAATTGCTAAATATGAACATAAGATGACAGACGCTGCTTCAGTAATGACTTATGCTATAATGGCATATAACAACAGCATTCACAGTACAACAGGACTGATGCCGTTTGAAGTAGTTTCAGGCCATACTTGCGCCAGCAAAGTATTTGATGTGAATTATGAGAAACAGTACATGCAGATTTTAATGCGCGACCATGCAAAACGAACCAGACTATTGTACCACCATATGTCCAGTAAGATGTTGGATATTAAAGAAAGGATTAGAGAAAAACGAGGGGGAGAATTAAATTGTGACGTGAAAAAGGACGACGTCATATTCATTAAAGGCACCAATATAAGACGCAGTAAAGATAAACCTAGATATGAAAAGGCAGTTGTATCAGGTGACGTGGAGAGAAACGTTATACCAGTAAAACTACGTAACCGTCAGAGTAAGATTCCGATGAAAGATGTGAAACGCCCTCCTATTCTAAGAAATACAACTTCTCAGGGTAAAAACCTCCCAGGTTCGCCAACTGGAGCATAACTCTTTAATTTAATCATCTTTTTCGCTATAAAGAACTACACTGGTCTCTAATGTTACAAATAGTGTTTAAGTAAAAATAAATTAGAATAAGGTTATGTAAGGTTACTTAAGTATTTGTAATGCTAATTAAACCCTCAGACAATTATTCCGGATACTGTAAAAGGTTTTGTTTTTGTGATTTAAATTGACACATATAATGCTGTAAAAGTAAGGATATTAGGTTCCAAATTACTCATATGGTTGTCCCACATAAAAGCGGATTTTAAAGTGTTCCTAAGACCTAACCCCTCCTCTCCTATACGTGAAACGGGTAACTCTGCCGTCGCTCACACGACGCTTTCAACGAGGTTCCAGTTCTGGTCGTAGTTGCGACTGCATCCCAGCCTAAGTGCTTATCTAAAGTGTGAAGTGAATATAATAGTGAATTAAGTGAAAATCCTCGACTGTAATATAAAACAGTGCTATTAATAATAATTCCGTGATTGCCGTGATAACGAAAATTTTCGACTGGACTATGGACACTTTTACGAAAATAAGTATTATTAAATTCAATACAAATTTACATCACTAAGATTTTATATAAATTTCTTATTTTATATTCATACATTGTAATGACATCATTGTTTTAATATTATTTTTCCATAAGTGCACCTGCACATTGAATGTAAATTTTCCATCGATTTAATTTTCAACGGAAAATTTCATTCTTAAGGACGGAGGAGTTATGTTATGCCATCTTTTTTATCAACTCTCGAGACTCCAAAGTCCTGCAGCGCGGTTCGTCCCCGATCCGCACATGTGCAAACACTTATTTCGACCCTTTTTTGTGTGTAGTTTGTAAGTTTCATTTTAAATAATTAATTTTAAGGCAGTATTAGCTAAGCCATCAAGGCGATTAAACGTTTTCACCTAAATTACTCTTTAATTTTGGAATCCATCCTCGCCCCAGCACAGCTGCATCGTCGTAACCTGTCTAGGTAGTAGTACATCCTTAATGTTTATTCACACACACTATAATTTACAATCTTGGGCGCCAGGGCCTCTTGGCCCGAATCTTATCACTAAACTATATAATATAATCAGCATAGCGCATGGGTTTTTTTACCATGCGCTTGCGAGCTTGGCGTTCTGACTCTAACATAACTAACTCGACTCGCGCGGGGTCCGGTGAATTTACAAGCGACGCCGCGGGAGTCGCTGTCATTGGACCATTCAAATCGTTGCTTTCATTCGGCGCGTTCACAGGACGCGCGGGAAGTTTAAGTGATGGTGCTATACAGTTACCGCCCCACGTTGCCCATTTGATTTCACAACTTACTTCTTTTCTTTCCGACAATGGATCTGATTCCCATTCTCCAATGGAATAGTAGAAGTCTTCGAAAGAAGATTTCTGAACTTCTTTACCTCATCCGTAAGTGCAACCCCGTACTGGTGGCTGTCACGGAGACATGGTTTGTGCCTGGTGTTCGGTACAGAATTCCAGGCTTCTCGTGTCTTCGGGACGACCGCCAGGACGGGGCTGCTGGATGTGCAATATTTATTAAACGTAATACAACTTTTTCGCAGATTCCTCTGCCCACGTTCAGTCCAGGAATTAACGCTGTGGCTGTCCGTGCTTTTAATATTTCATTCATTTGTATATATATCCCTCATCCCGATTCATCGTATATTTCTTTCATCCGTTCGCTTCTATCATCTATTCCTCCTCCTGTCATTTTGCTGGGAGACTTTAATGCCCACCATACATCATGGGGTTCACATGATACCAATTCCTTTGGCAACCTCTTATTTGATCTGTTCTCTGATCTTGATCTCTGTGTTTTGAACGATGGAACCCCAACTCGTAGGGTATATCCAAACCAAAACCCAAATTCCGTTGTGGATTTGTCTTTATGTTCTCCGTGCCTATTTCCGTCTCTTTCTTGGAATATACACCCTCTTTCTTATGGTAGCGACCATTTCCCTATTCAAATTGATTTATCACTCGGTGTGTCATTGCCTCCACCTCCCTCTCCTCTTCTAAAATATAGGCTTTCTGGTGCTAACTGGGACTCATACGCTTCTACCTTGGATATAAAACTGTGTGCTATTTCGTGTTATCCTGATGAATCCTCGTTATCTAAATACAATAAACTAGTTGATTCTATTTTGTACGCCGCTGATGCATCGATCCCTTTAAAGAACCCTCGTCAAAATGTTTCTTCCCCCCCTTGGTGGAATGCCGAATGCTCACGGGCAGTTAAGGATCGCAACATTGCTGAGTTAGCTTATAATAAATCAATGACTGTTAACAATTTCGTATCCTTTCAGAGAGCTGCTGCAAAGTGTAGAAGAATGCTTTCGGTAAAAAAGAAATCTGGTTGGCAGAACTTCTGTGAATCTCTTTCTCCGTCTACTCCATCCTACGTAGTATGGAACCAAATTCGCAGGTTTCGAGGATCCTTCAGGTATTCCGATGTGTCTTCAAATGATCCCTCAGTGTGGCTGGAGGATTTTGCAAACAAGCTGGCTCCCTCTCATGTCCCGCAGTGTCCCTCACCACTACCTATTTTCTCTTGTTCATCTTCATACCATTTTGATATGCCTTTCTCTTTTGATGAATTACAGACCTCCCTGAATGGGCTATCGGATTCAGCCCCAGGAGTCGATGGCATCCCATATTCTTTTATTTCCAAAGCTAGTTTGAATGTTAAAAAATACTTCCTATCATTAATAAATAACTTTTTTGAAAACAATTTTATTCCGGATGCCTGGAAAACACAAATCGTAGTCCCTATTCCAAAACCTGGCAAAAACCCGTCCGACGCTAACTCTCACCGTCCAATAGCTCTTTCATGCGTTCTGGCAAAAGTGACGGAAATTCTCATTAAAAATAGATTAGAGTGGTTTGTGGAAAACTCGGACATTCTAGCCAAATCACAGTTTGGTTTCAGAAAAGGACTTAGCACCATGGATAGCCTCAGCATTCTTACTACTGACATAAGGCTTTCCCATTTAAATAAAGATTTCCTTATAGCTGTTTTCCTGGATATCGAGTCTGCCTATGATAATGTTATTCTATCCATCCTAAGAAGCAAACTATTGCAACTTGGGATCTCGCCAAAACTAATTAACTTCATTTGTTGTTTTTTAATGGAAAGATACATTAATATTCGGATACCTTCTTTGCAACCAATAACCAGAACCATCTGGAAAGGTTTGCCCCAAGGCTCAGTTCTTAGTCCTCTTCTGTTTAGCCTGTATACCGTTGACCTAGATGACTCCGTAAGCCCTTATTGTAGTACATTGCAATATGCGGATGACCTTGTGCTTTATGCTTCGTCCAGGAATATTTCTGTTGCTGAGGATAACATTAACAATGCTCTTGTATACCTGAATACCTGGCTAAGTGATCATGGATTTTCAATTGCGACTTCTAAGAGTAGTGTTGTCGTTTTTACTAGAAAGAGGGTTATACCTACCTAGTATCATTGTTGAATATGGGGATGAATTTATTCCTCAGAGTTATACGGTAAAATTTTTAGGAGTCTGGCTGGACTCTAAACTCACTGGTGTTCCCCATTTTGACTATGTAGTTAAAAAGTGTGAAAAAAATATCAATATAATTCGTGCCCTTTCAGGTGTATGGTGGGGGTCCCACCCAGTTTCTCAAAAACTTCTGTATAATGCTATAATTCGGAGCCAGCTAGACTACGGAACATTTCTCTTAGATCACGAGAACAACATTCCTCTATCAAGATTATCAAAGATTCAATCTAAATGTCTCAGAATAATTCTGGGAGCCATGAAATCTTCTCCTATTAATGCCATGCAGGTTGAGAGTGGGGAACCCCCTCTCCATTTACGTAGGCAATTTTTATGTAATAAATTTCTGTGCAGAGTCTTTCAAAATTCCAAACATCCCTTGCTGTTCTGTCTAGAAAAACTACATAATGTTATATACGGCAAGCCTAATCCATGCCATATCCCGTGTATTGTCAAGGGATTCACTAAGTTTTGGTATAGCATCCCATACGAAATTTTCAGGTCCCCTGGTAATCCCTTATTTATTTCGAACTACTCTGCTCTTATGTTTCATCCATCTATTATCTTGAACTTCGGCGTTGATAAAAATTCGTTGGAGCCTTCAATCCAGTTCTCACAATGTATTGACAAGAACTGGAGAGATTGGCTCGCGGTGTATACTGATGCCTCCAAGCTTGGCAGTAATTATGACGTTGGGTCTGCCGTGTGGATTCCAAAGTATAATGTTATTCTGAGTCATAAAAGTCCTCCGCTCGCCTCGGTGTTTACCGGGGAAGCTGTTGCCCTTCTAGAAGCCATCTTATTCGTTTCTGCACACAAAATCCGCAAATCAATAATATTTTCTGATTCTCAAAGTTGCCTTCAAGGAATTGCATCCAATTTATTTAGATCCAGAAACAAATTTCCTATAATTTTGCGAATCAGGGAAGAGTTATATAAATGCCACTCTCAAGGTTTCGAAGTCGTGCTTGCTTGGATTCCGGGGCATGTTGGCATCCCAGGAAACGAAACTGCTGACTTATGCGCAAAAAATGCTTCCTCGTCTGGTAGCTCTGATCATTACCAGGTATCTTGCCACGACCTTTCTTTGGTTTGCAAGTCAGATCTTTTCGCGTCCTGGGACCGCCTTTGGCAGCGTTCTAAATTAGTTACAGGAAAGTTTTACGGTCAATTACAAAATTCTATTCCTACAAAACCTTGGTTCATGAAATTTAAGAAACTCAACAAAAGAGCAACTTCTACTTTATGCCGACTTCGTTTGGGACATGCTTGTACTCCTGTATTTTTGGCCCGGATCAGAGTTCGTGACCACTCCTTGTGCGAGTGTGGAATTGATATTGGTTCCCCGGATCACATTTTCTTTGATTGCCCTAGGCTCCGCTGCTCCCTGTATGATATGATCCCTGACGATTTGCCTCGCCCTACCAACTTTGCTAATCTTCTCCCTCTTGTATATACTCCTTTTGTTTATATTCTAAACAAATTTATGTTAATTAATAATATTAAGTTGTAAAATATTTCCCTTTGTTACTGTCGCTTAAACGTGCTTTTAGTTTATTTTGGTTAGCTTTGGAAGCTTCTATTTAAGTTTTCATAGTCATAATATGACCGTTTCTTTTATAACTTTAATATGTATAACGTAATAAGCTTGCTTTTTAAAATTTTTGCTTTTGGTTTTATTTTATCGACCGAACCTTTCAGTGTTTGTTTTTTAGCTTATCCGTTACGTGACATTGGCAAAATTGCGGTAACGCTGCAGAAGCCATAATTAAAAAAGTTGAAGTTGAAGTTATCGATATGTACGGTGGTTTTAAATTGCACAGTTGAATGGCGCCACTTGTAGTAGGCACTTTAAACTAATCTGGCAAGTATCAGACAGTATAGTAGTAGATGATATATTTTAAAAGTATGTGAAACTAAAAAAAAAAAACTAAACATACCTATCATAAAATTAACACACCAATAACCGAATAATATGTATGTTACTTTAAAATATTTATTTTACGTTGTAAGTATTAGAGTAATGCGGAGGCAATCGCATGCGATTCCCAATGTTAAGGCAAAGGTCGACGCGGTCAGTTCTTGGATGGGTGACCGAAAAGTGGTATTCCATTTTGGGCACTTTCGTGGGTCGGGTTACACGTTAAATTGAAGCTCCAGGCTGTTTGTCTAGTACGACAGTCGTTAAGCCATGTCAGAGGCCCTTAGGTGGCTTGATAAACCACCATAGTTGGCCACTCTTATTTGATAAGAAGAATAAAGTAATGCTTCAAAATAGAGGTACTTACCATCCGGCACGCATCTTGCTTGAGCTTTCTTAAATAAGTTGAGGAAATTCGAAAGGAAAATAAAAACCAAATAAGAATGTGTCTTTGACCTTATTTATTTAACAAACTACCTGAGATAATCTACATAGGTATAGTACATAACGGTTTATTCCTTTTCTATATATATATATATTTAAATATATAATTTTCCGGAAAATCTTTCAACTTAAATTTGGTTTTATTAATTAGTTAGTATTTTTATACTGTAGTAAAAATCACAAAAGTTGTACATCAATATTACCTTTTCATTGCCAGTAAAAAAATTGGTTGAAAATACAGAATTATATAGGTCAATTATTTTAACATAAAATACAGTCACGTTTTGACTACAGTCTGCATGAAGTGAAGCATCACTAGTCTTAGATGTAAAACGCTTTTCAGGGAGTTTTTTTGAAATTCTTGTTTTTATTTGATAAGTTATTCGCATTGAAACTCCTTTAATAGATTTTAAATGTGATATGTCTGTAAAAATGTAGATTAGTTTTTTTTTTTAATATGTATGTATAATGTTTATTTTTTTATTATTATTTGGAAGTGTTACTATTAATTTTTGTTGTTTTACAAACAATCAGCTTGATAGTAAGAAACGATGACAAGTGTACCAGGGTCCTGTACTACTTTGGAAGTACTTATGCGTGTTTTAATCTAAATTGAAGTAAGGTATGTCTGTTAATTAAAATATTTATTTACCTATTTACTTAAAAAATATATGACACAAATGTCATATATATATTTTTTTAAGTTTTCTTATGAAGTTATAACCAATTTTCTTTAATACTTATAAAGAATGTAAAACTTCATTGTTCCTGAAAAATATTTTAGATAAAATCTGGATTTAAACCAAAAGGGTTACAAATTATAATATAAGTAAAGATTGCAATCATTTTCATAGTTTATTTATATAGTTATGTACATAAAATTAAATATCTAATGGCAGAAAACAAAACTAATTCATTTATTGAAGTACTTCCTAACAGTCAGACAGTTTTGTTTTATATAATACATAAATTATCAACAGAATTTAATAATAAGAAATTTACATATTTTTGTGTATTTTGTTTTGTATTTGTCCAAAAATAATTCGGCTTTTCTATAAATACAATATATGACTTATTTTTCTTTGGAAACCAATGATTTGTGTAACCTATTTTTTAAATTTTCTTCTTTTGTTTTTTTTTAATTTTTTCAACATATTTATCAACGACATTAATAATACCTAAATGGACCGGCCTTCTCAGTACTTTACCATCCAAAAATATAAGTCGACATCTGTTAGATTTGCATGTTACGAAGTTCTAAGTAAACATCGTAGCATAATTGTTAAAACGAGATAGGCACTACAAAAAGTTGCAAGAGAAAATGAGAAAATAATACAAACATTTATCAGTCAAAATCATGTCAAAATCAAGTCAAATTGGCCGAACACAGAATGAAGTACCAAGTGAGAGACGTCTCTCACTTTTTGTAAAAAGTACATGCTTATACTTTTTGCTCGCCTAGGCCGGTCCATTAAGTATTATTAATGTCGTTGATATTTATATGTCTTTGTAAAAGCTAACTAAATAATCTATCTATGAATTTGTTTAAGTTACGGAAATTCTAGAAACCTTACCTATTTCACATTTACATTTGACCGAGTGGTATTTTGCAGAAATTTAATGAAAGCTTATCAATAACTATATTTTGAAAAAAAAACAGATTATTCCAGTAATGCTGACAATTATTTTTATTATCTTTTGTTATTGAGCCACAGTGTACGGGTGTCGTTTTACATTACTTAAATAATACAAATTTTCCAGTACCATGTTAATTTTAGTAACAAAATGTTGCTAAGAGATGGCGCCACTCAAGCGCGCCGGATTTTGGCCCCTCATGCATACAAATATTCACGGATTTATTTACTGCGGCGACACCTAGTTTTCATGATTGTACTATTTTTATTATTCTGAAAATCGCTCAATAATCAACAAAATACCACTCGCCCTATCTCCGTCGCAACAAAACTACTAATGAAAACTATGTTTTGTTAAATACCAGATTTTACTTATTTTTATTTGTTTAACATTGTACAGATGCTGTCGCCTGCAAAATTTTCAAGGCACGCCGGGACACGGCCGGGGTACGCGGACCAGTCCAGAAAAATCCTGGAATAAAAACAACAAATAATTTACATAACCTGTGAGATATTCGATTTAAGTATACTTTAAATCATTAACAAATAGATTTTTGTTTGGTTGTATGCTTATTTAAACGTGCATCACGCAAAAATATCTGATCTCTGGTACGTATTTAGTATAAGGTTCTGGAAGTGACATAGGAAATAAAATATAGGTGATTGTTCTAAATTTATAAGTATTATAAATTTAGAACAATTACTACTTTAGTTTTACCCAAATGCTTTACCATTATTGTACCTAGTAGTTCGTTTAAGTTACGTTTTGGCTGAAGCTGTTAGAATATAAGTACATGAAATAAATAGATTACTTTTTATTCCGTAACAATTCGAGCGAAGCCACTAGCGTCCACTAGAAATATAATGGGAGATGACTCTGGCCTCGTAACAAAGCTTAAGAGGACGCCCAGAGAATTTGGTTACAAGGATACGTATTTTACTCAACAGTGACAAAAGCAACTAAACTGAAATGTAATGGTCAAGATTCATCATTTCAATGACTATATTTTGTGAATAGCATAACAACAACGGCCAACTTTTATAACACTAAATAATTAATCAAAAAGATCTCTATAAAATCGGGGATATAGTTGGTCACGGATTGGAGCGTTAAAATTTTCCACATATGATATTTAACACAAGCACTTCGATTTTTGAATAGATTATTTGAAACCAATTCGTAGTTCTTAAAATAAACGTCCAAAACCATTTCGGTTTCTACCTTTCGGAATGAGTAGGTCTTCGGCGAAATTTGACCAATTTCCCACCGCAGCTTTCTTCACAAGACCACCGGGGGAGTTATAGTGGGTAAAAATCCCACATAACCCGACTGCACCCCATTGTGGTCGGATATCTTTGTGAAGATTTCCCCCCGTCAACAATATTAGGTAAACCGCAAAAGACTATCAGCGCCGGTGGCCCTGTGCCACCTGCATTAGGCTGAGTTGCGGATGTATTGGGGCATCACATTTTTTTTGTATTGTGTGTGTCTCAATTCAGGTTGCTATTCTGACAAGAACCCTATAGCAACGGGTGGGCAACCAGATGTTGTACTGCGGTTCGGAAAGCAAGTGGGAAACCACCGCACTACTCGTCCACATTAATTGGAGTAATGTGAAGGATGGCGCATACTCCACAGACAAAGGCCTCCCTTAAATATTTGATGATGTGATAAGATAATAAGGCGTTACTTTGCGGAAATCCATTGTAAATGAAAGTCTGGAGAAATATATAGTGTTTTTCCGCTGCGACTGCTCCTTAACCCACAACAAACTTGATGGTTTTTAGGTATGTTCCTCGATATACCACCGCCACACTTCACCTCCTAACCAACGTGGCCTCCGTGGCTCTCAAGATCTTACCAACTCCGCACCTTGAGTCTTCAAGCTGTGTAGTTCTCTTTCGGCAAGATATTCTCCGAAAGTCTTTCGGACCGAAGTTCGTGGAGTCAACACGTCCTGAGGATGCCTCGTGGAGAGGAGAAACACGTGTCGACGAGAATATCTTGCCGAAGGAATTTTGATGATGATGATGTGTTTCAATAAAGATATATGTATATTTGTTTCTATATACCTATGTGAGTCTAGGCAGGCTGCGGCTGCGGCGCGGGGTGCAGCAGCGGGGGGGGCGCGGCGGCGGGCGCGGGGGCAGCGGGGGAGGGGGCGCGCCGGTCCACCCTCACCTTGTCGCCGTTCATTATCGCCTTTATGTCCTCCGCGTCCAGGGTCTCGTATCTGGAAGTGTGTTGGAAATAAAGAGTCGATGAAATAATAAAAAAATTGGAAGTACCAAGTTTTTATTAAACAGGTGTGCCACTGGTGCGTCAAAAAACACAGCAAGCTTATGGCCGCCGCTAGCGTGATGCGTCAGTTCCCACCATGCACAAAACGAGTAACATCGATTACTGAATGTAAGTACATAAGTTCTTACGATTGTATCACAGACATTTTATATTTCTATTTAATAAAAAAAAAATATGTTATTTGCCATGACATGAAGTTAAACAGTTATAAATTATACGAGTACTTTACTTTGAATAAATAAATTTTTAGTTTTATTTATTTATTGTATCGTGATAGTTCACATAATAAACATGAAAAAATTACATGAAATCGCGTAATATTTGAAGTGACATAAATATATTTCATTGTAAAGGTGACGAGGAAATTACTAATACGAAAGATATAATCATTTATTCACCAACAGAAAATTAAACTTACTTTGGTCGATATAGTGTCGCAGTGCGACGATTCTAGAAACCGGCAGCTACCGTAACAATATGTTTGATATAAGTATGTACTTACTTGAGCAACGCTTCAGCGAGTGCCTTGTGTTCCTTGGCGTGTGTCTTGAGTATGATCTTGGCTCGCTCGTAGCTGTCTGACAGGATCTTCTTGATCTCGCCGTCCACCTGACACACACAACACACTCACATTGTCATCAAATACACAATTACACGATAATAATATAAATAAGCAGACTTTAAACGCTTTACTTTTTTATCATATGTGTAGTAATAATGATGTGAGTATGCCTACTCTAGTTGCACACCGAAAGGTAAACTTGTGGCGAATGTTCCTGTATTTTTATGTTTTTACCATCCGCTAAGCTATGGATGAATCAATCAGTTGTAATCCGAAATAAATAATTTTGAATTTGAAAGCAACCCATGAGTGCAATAAATGATTTTGAATTTACTTTTTACTTAAACAAATATGAAAATGAAACCAAGTAAGTACATACTTTATTTACAACAATAATTAAATAAAAACAAGAAAGGGCTTACTAGTCTGTACTTGAACTAAACATACTACTTCTAACTACTAAAAAATAATGAAAAGGGACACTTATAAAGTCTTTAGAGTAAAGCGTAAAGAAAATTTAATACGTTTTTTTATTAGACGAACAATGAACTAAATTACAGTAATTATGTTTATCTACACTAATGTTGTAACATTCTACTTATGTTTCCAATACTTGACTTATAATTACTACTGTTATAGCGCAGACAACAAAACACTCAATTTAAGCAATTTCACATGATGGTATAATATCCACATCGATATCGTAATAGCTCATTTATAACATCAATAAAACGCGACCAACCTGATTGCAGGGCCAATCAGGTTGGTTGCGTTTTATTGATGAGCGCAGCTGCGCTCTCATTGGTTAGAGTTTAATGGCGGTCACTGTAACAATACACGTACGCGTGAATTTAATTCAATAAATTAAAGTTAAAAATGGATAGCGACGATAAAATTGCATTAGTGAAGATAAAGTAGTGTATGCAACTGCATATAACACGGGTATTAAAACACTCGTTACTATTATGAAACTCACACTCGTGTTTTAATACACTTCATTATATGACAGTTGCATCTACTATTAATCATGTATATGTTTATTCTTATTAATTGGCTTAGGCCGTGTTAGTTAAATAGCACATAAATAAAACCAGTATAAGTAGCAACTCACCAGCTCGTTGGTGTTGGGTCCGAGGGTCTCTCCCTGCCCGAGCGAGTTCTTAGACTGCTCCAGCGCTCGCAGACCCACCTGGGATAACAGGTATATAAATGTAATTATTTATTTTTATAAAATACTTTTTGTATAAATTTCACGTACATATAATGTACGTACGCACATTACACGTGTCCAGCGCATACATTACATATTTCATACAAAAAAACATAATAATTGTACTGTAAAAGAGCCTTGTAAAATATGGTTATTACATACAGTTTCTATGATAGTGGCCAACTCTGGTGTCAGAGAATTCAAACCGCCCTAAGGGTCAATTATTACATTTAGTATCTACACTAATATAATAATGTGAAAAGATAATGTTTAAAGAAGTTTGTTTGTTTGATTTGTATAGGCCCCGAAACTACTGCACCGATGAAAAAAAATCTTTTACCATTACATTTAGATTTACATTATCTTTGATAAACATATGCAGGCTTATATTTATTACGAGAAAAAATAAGGACCCGCGGGATTATTTCGATAATGTAACCCAACGTGTGAAAAAAGTACTAAACGACTGGGGCCCTTACATCTCCAAAAGTACGTAACGGGTTTTCATGTGATATTTTTAACAGATAGTGGTTTATAGTGGACTGTTTTTAAGTATATATAGTGCATATGTGACCGTGCGAAGCCGGGCAGGGTAGCTAGTATATTATAAATTAATAATCGGTAGTATAATGACATCTGCCAGGAGCTCGATATATTTAATTCAACAGTCTCTTCTATTAAGCCGTTTGTTTATGATAACCACTTCTCTGTTTAATTTATCTTAAATTGTACATTGTAATTTTTTTTTCTGCATTATTATCATAATGTTTAGAGTGTTTTTATGTTCAATGCATGCAGTGTCTGTAGTAGGTAGGACATGCGGCTTTGTTTGTAACCAACCACTGTATTGTTACTTGTATGTTTGCTGTTTAGTCTAGCTTACAGACCAAATTAAAAAAAAAAACTATGTATGTGAGTGGTGTATGTATGGTTTACCTTCTCGCTCATGCCCCACTCGCGCACCATGTGGCACGCGATGGAGGTGGCTTGCTTCAGGTCCGAGGAGGCGCCTGCAACACGCAATACAACATCAATTTATAAAAAAAACCATTTAGTACACAAATCTGTAAGCTAAGCAAAAGTGTAAAACTAGACATTGTACCTTATAAAATTATATTTAAGCTAAATGTAATTATTCAATTAGCATATTGTATGATATTAGTACTTATATAATGTATGTTACAACTTTACAGTACGCAGAATTAATTCGTCGTTTACTTATAAGGGAATGAATATAATTCATTCCCTTATAAGTAAACGACGAACATGGAATGCATAACAGAAAACAAACTTAATGCACTTGTAAAACGTAATATGGCAGCCTTGTTGCTATAAGCTCTGTAAATTTCAACTTAAACTGCCGATTTACGAATACTGTTTGAAATATTTTAATAAAATTTACAAAAAAAACCATCGATACTTCATTGTATTTCGAACATCCCTCCTCCTCTAGCTGAGCTACAGAGTCTGAATTCATTGTTGTACCTTGTAGTAATTAATAATAATACTCTAGCGCTATGGATACGATACCACCGCTAGTTACAAAAACAAAAGGTTAATTAATAACAAAACATACATACATAACATACACAGGGATATGTTTCAGTTTGCAGGTACAGGTGTTTGCGTGTTCTAACACCGAACAGCACCATCTATGTACCGACACCAACTTATTAAAGTACATAGAACTCTGTCATTCAGTGTCATTATTTACTTGTTTTGTATGTGTGTTTGAGATCAAATCGAGTAAAAATCTGCAATATGTAGTATAATAAAATGTCCCACACTAAGCGAACGCTTGTGTCGAGGGTACTAGATAACGGATTATAATACTTATATACTTTTTTGTAATTACATACTTATTATATCGTAACAAATATCACATATTATCACATTATATAAGTGTTAAAGAACTATGGTGTAGTGCAAACCTATTTTAGTTACACAAGAACCCCTCAGTCAGGCGGTCACTCACCGGAGGTGATCTGGTCCGGGCCGAAGATGAGTTCCTCGGCGGCGCGGCCGCCCATCATGGTGTCCATCATGGCCAGCAGCAGTCACGTGGTAGCGCTCCTTAGCCGGGATGTAGGTGGTGTGTGTGTGCGTGTCTCCTCAGGGCGGAGGAGCGACTCGAGGGGGAGGTCACTCACCGGAGGTGATCTTGTCCGGGCCGAAGATGAGTTCCTCGGCGGCGCGGCCCCCCCATCATGGTGTCCATCATGGCCAGCAGCAGTCACGTGGTAGCGCTCCTTAGCCGGGATGTAGGTGGTGTGTGTGTGCGTGTCTCCTCAGGGCGGAGGAGCGACTCGAGGGGGAGGTCACTCACCGGAGGTGATCTGGTCCGGGCCGAAGATGAGTTCCTCGGCGGCGCGGCCGCCCATCATGGCCAGCAGCAGTCACGTGGTAGCGCTCCTTAGCCGGGATGTAGGTGGTGTGTGTGTGTGTGCGTGTCTCCTCAGGGCGGAGGAGCGACTCGAGGGGGAGGTCACTCACCGGAGGTGATCTGGTCCGGGCCGAAGATGAGTTCCTCGGCGGCGCGGCCGCCCATCATGGTGTCCATCATGGCCAGCAGCAGTCACGTGGTAGCGCTCCTTAGCCGGGATGTAGGTGGTGTGTGTGTGCGTGTCTCCTCAGGGCGGAGGAGCGACTCGAGGGGGAGGTCACTCACCGGAGGTGATCTTGTCCGGGCCGAAGATGAGTTCCTCGGCGGCGCGGCCGCCCATCATGGTGTCCATCATGGCCAGCAGCAGTCACGTGGTAGCGCTCCTTAGCCGGGATGTAGGTGGTATGTGTGTGCGTGTCTCCTCAGGGCGGAGGAGCGACTCGAGGGGGAGGTCACTCACCGGAGGTGATCTTGTCCGGGCCGAAGATGAGTTCCTCGGCGGCGCGGCCCCCCATCATGGTGTCCATCATGGCCAGCAGCTGCTGCTTGGTCACGTGGTAGCGCTCCTTGGCCGGGATGTAGGCGGTGTGGCCCAGCGAGGGGCCGCGCGGGATGATCGTCACCTTGTGAAGCGGGTGCGAGTCCTGCACACAAAATGTAAAATATCACTAAATAGTATTTATATTTGTAAGTAAGAAGGAAACATCTGGGCAAGAACAGCGCAAGACAGTGAGTGTTGGCGTAAGAGGGAGGAGGATACCCTGCAGTGGGTCCCTTTAGGCTGATGATGATCACTCTATTGAGCCGTATTTCCTCATGCCTGAGGGTCGTGACTCCTCCGCAGAATTGATTCGTTAGGGGGGTTCTCTTGTGCAGATACATCGTGGTCGGTGCAGGAAAACATCGTGAGGAAACCGACATTTTTGAGGACCACAATATCCGAGGACATGTGTCCTCCGTGGAAGGAACTGGGCGCACACCACGATGTATCTGCACAAGAGAACTTCCCCAATGAAGTAGGTAGAAACACTTATAGTAGGTAAATCAATGTCTATACACTTCACAACACAAGCCTAGCTTAGTTCAGAGACACCAGTTCAAAATTAAACTATAGCAATTAATCTAAAACTATTTATAAAACTCAAAGGTGACTGACTGACTGATATAGTGATCTTTCAACGCACAGCCAAAACCACTGGACGGATCGGGCTGAAATTTGGCATGCAAGTAGATGTTATAACGTAGGCATCCGCTAAGAAAGAATTTTCGGAAATACCACTTTTAAAGGGGTGAAATAGGGGATGCAAGTTTTCCTTCTTGATGCGAGCGAGCACCCACTAGTTAAATATATTTTTATGCTTTGCATGCATTGATCTTAGTCATAAGCTACAAACTCCTCAATAGATATAAGTTCAACAAAGATTATTTGTTCGAATGAGCTAATTTCGCGGCGAAGTCACGCCCCTCATTAATGAGGAGTGCGTAGTTACCTTGGTATAGTAAGCCACAACAGCATGTCCCCCTTCATGGTAGGCTGTGATAGTGTTTGCCTCTTCATCGGGCAGCCGCGCGCGTCGCTCCGGACCCATCAGCACTTTGTCGCGAGCGTCTTCTAAGTACTTCATTGTCACAACTTTGGCGCCGTCTATTGCTGCCCTGCGGAAGAAACAAATATAATTGTTAGACAAGTCAACCAAGATGTAGGAAATTGCGCGACATTTGTATACAGTTTGTATTATGAGTTAATAAAGCGAGAGTGACATGATAGTACAACTACTCTTTTGTTTATTTATTTTCTTATTCAACTCTTGCCCCCGCGCGTCTCAAAGGGTCATACCTGAAAATCAGCGCTGCAGAGCAATCTGCAGCATCAATACTGAGGTATGACTTTTTGGCGCACGGGATACATCAATGTAACTCATATATCACTTTTGTATTGTACCTGTTTTTTAACTTTCTTATGTATGTATATATTGTTGTGTCTTATGTGTCAAAATAAATGCCTTCTTTATTTTTTCTTTCTTACAAGCATCTGCTTTGCATTCTAACGTACGCTGACTCGAATCTGGTGCAGCATCACTGACTTGTTT
The DNA here is from genome assembly GCA_927399415.1 of Macaria notata. Taxonomy (NCBI): domain Eukaryota; kingdom Metazoa; phylum Arthropoda; class Insecta; order Lepidoptera; family Geometridae; genus Macaria; species Macaria notata. The sequence goes on from OV656752.1 coordinate 7,041,831, forward strand.
TCCATGCCAAATGTACCTTTTATGGATCATCAAATTAAAGAACTGGAAAACTTTCATGGATAGATTTGGACGTCCACCACGAAATGCTTGCAAAGACTTACTTTTTGGGAAACCGCCACTTAGAACCGCGCCAATTAGTAAGGAGGAATACGACATTGATAGGAGGATGATGATGAGACTGTTAAATGGTGAAAGCGCTACAGACTGATGATATTACTAGATGCACACGATACATATGTGAGAAGCCTGAATTTTCAGTTCTTCTTCTTTAGCCTTTTCGTATCAGTTTCAATAAAACTAGACATATGTAACTTCTAAAATTTTATAAAAGTTAAATGTTATAAATTCAATTTGACGAGATATTGTAATTTGTGTGGCATATTCTGTGATATTAGTACTTATACCTATGTATGTTACAATTTTACATTATCAATAAAGATTCTTTATCTTTTATCCATTCCTGGGTATAGGCCTTTCCCAAATTCTTCCATGATGCACGATCTTCTGCCTTAGCCATCCAATCCCGTGTGTGCCCGCGTGTTTTCGTATGTCATCCACCCATCGTAGCGGCGGACGGCCTCGTCTCCTTTCTGCCCATGGTCTTCACTCTTCGTGACCATCGGTGACAGTCCATACGAGCTACATGGCCAGCCCAACACCACTTTCTAATTTGCAGTTATCAAGCAGGATATATTATACTAGCTGTGTCCGCGACTTCGTCCGCGTGGAAAAGTTATTTTGGGCATTATTCTTTCATACATATTTTTTATATCTTGAACCGTTTTCGCAGCGCACGCAACGGAAGCCCTCAATGATGAATAATTTTCCCCGTTTTTTCCACATGTTCCATTGTTTCTTCGTTCTTATTAGTTGCAGCGTGATGTTATATAGCCTAAAGCATTCCTCGATAAATGGTCTATTTAACACAAAAAGAATTGTTCAATTCGCACATGTAGTTCCCGAGATGAGCGCGATCAAACAAACTGTTCAGCTTTATAATATTAGTATAGATTAGTCAGTATGTACAATGTACTTACTTGAGCGCGGCCTGGTTGACCATGCTCTCCAGGTCGGCCCCGGTGAAGCCGGTGGTCCCGCGCGCCAGCACGTCCACGTTGATGTCTGCGTGCCGCACGCGGCCCAGGTACAGCTCCAGGATCTCGCGCCGCCCGCCGTAGTCCGGCGTCGGGACCGTCACCTGCAATACATAACAACAGAGATAAACATATCATGTACAGGTGCCATAAAGCATTTCTTTTTTATCGATAAGATATTGAAACTGTGCAAAAATCCATTTTAGATGAAAACTTTAGTGAAATGTCAAATGAAAAAAATGAAAAATGAAAAAATATTTTAACATTTTACCTCTACATCGAACCTGCCCGGCCTCAACAGAGCCTGGTCTAGATCGTCTCTCCTGTTGGTAGCTCCCAGTACTATCACTCCCTCGTTCTGGTGGAAGCCGTCCATTTCTGATAACAGCTGGTTTATTGTCTGAAAATACGAAATAGGTATTAATTTACTAAACTCTCCTCCTCTTTGAGAGGTATTTCTCATAACTGAGGACCGTGACTCTCCCGCGGAATTGATTCATTTAGAAAGTACATCGTAGTGACCGTCCATATCTTTTCACGGAAAACACATGGTTTCGGATTTTATGATCATCAAACACGTAGATTGCCTCATGATATTTTCTTTCAACACTAGCTTGGAACAAATAATTTATTAATCATATCAGACAATTTACTTACATCACATGTTTGAGTTATCTAAATAAACTGTGGGTTCTGCACTAGGAAAATCCTGTGTTGCAGACACCATGGTTGATTTCATAGTCATAGTAAATTATTAATATCAAATTTATGTTACACGTCACAAAATAAATTTAATAAATTTAATGGCGAGTACGAACATAATACTCAAACGGCTATAAATAATTAGTTTCAGGTGTTACCTGATTAGCATACGGATGTAGCACACTGTTGGTCCGCTTGGCTCCCACGGAGTCGATCTCATCTATGAATATCACGCACGGGGCGCGCTCCTTGGCAGCCTCTACAATAAAAGAGATACAAATAATCAGTTATTTCATCGTAATTGATAAATAAATTATGCTACGGGCCAATCTGTCGCGTCGAAAGTAAAGATGGGCCAAGAAAACATTCAAATAATCAAACCGACTTTGCTCAGCACACATATATATAATTAACCTTTCTGGAAATGCGAGGACGTCCGTTTCTCAAAAACTACTCAACCAATGTTGATAGAACTTGTATAAATATATATTATTTCAAGAGTTTATAACGATAATATCTAAATCTTAGAACTTGGGGACCCACTAAGAGGACCCTGGGGACGAAATAAAGATAATATTGTACTTACTGAACAAATCCCTGACTCTCCTAGCGCCCTGCCCCACCAGTATCTCATCAAACTCGGGTCCAGCTGCGTGGTAGAAAGGTACCCCGGCTTCTCCAGCCACGGCCCTCGCTAGCAGCGTCTTGCCGGTCCCCGGGGGACCCACTAGCAGCACCCCCTTGGGGAGCTTGCCGCCTAGGGTCGAGAACTTCTCGGGGGACTTTAGGAATTCTACCTGTAAATTAGAGAAGAGTAAACATTACAAATGTATTTGTATAATGTTTTGCAGAGGAGTATTGCTCGCTTGCCCGCTACATCCGTTCTTGCCGGGATGAAGGGACATTGTGGTAGGTTTTTGTCGGTAGTGGAGCCTCATTAGCTTCGAGCTTGAATAAGCCCAAAGTTAAAATCAACGTTTTAATCCGTGAATTCTATCGGGTGTACCACAAGGCTATTAGGTCCACCAATATTGACACTTAATTTACGACCTCCAAAACTCAACCTTACTACTAAAGATATAAGGTTCAAATCAACTTACAATATCTTTAAGCTCCTGCTTGGCCTCGTCAGCTCCCTTGACGTCGTCGAACGTGACGGCGATGTCCTCCGGGTCCACCTCCGTCTGGCTGCCGAGCTGGATCCTGCGCATGTTGGGCTATATTCAACTTTGTATAAACGTAGTTAGGGTGTATTTTACAATATCTTTGTTTGCAGTAGTTTTCTATTAATTAAATGGGTTTGTATTTGACCATATTTTACGTGATTGTCGGCAACCATTTGAAGACAAAATAATTTTATGGAGTACAAAGTGCTATGTTCTTATCCAGTAAGAACCGAATACCTATTTACTCTCGCTTTAAAGTACAATAGCTCATCAGTACATTACTATTAGACGCTTTCCGGTGGCTACAGAGACCAGTTCATGCAGAAGATAATAACGAACTAAACCAATTAAAACCTTGCCCTTACTTGATGTGACTTATTGTGTCATACAGTGGTTCTCAAGAGTCACATGACACAATAGTGATACACATACAAACTCCTCTTAAGACAAAAAGAGGAATTAGAAAAATAATTTAACTAGTGTTATAACCGCCTTATAGCTATGCACGAATTCTTCAAGACAAGAATACCGTATGCGTAGTATATCTACCGGAAGACGGTGCCGGACACGGAGGCCATGAGCGACACGAAGATGGCGAGGAACAGCACGATGGTGAGCAGCTGCTGCACCAGTTTCAGGTACTTGGCGGCGCGCGGCACGCGAGCGTTGTCCGGGGACGAGCCTGGGGTAGAGAGAAAACTGATTGTAACGGTGTACAAATCATTTTAAAGAGTGTATTGCCCGGTGGATGAACTCTTTTCTAAGCGACGCCCTCAAAAAAGATGGTAATTCAAAACAAACTGATTATAACTGTTGTACATATAATTTTAAGAGTACAAGTGTATCTTGCTTAGTGGATGAACTTTTTTAAACGTCACCCGCACGCCTCAAAAAAGGAGGTTATTAATTTTTTTATAATTTAAAATTCGACCCGTAAGTTCGTAACAAAATTAGATGAATTTTGAGTGCAATAATCTATCTTAGATTCTAAACATGTATTGTGTGCTAAATTTTGTGTGTATGTTTATATCGATGAACATTTGTCCAAGAATTTCTCGAAAAGTAGTATAATTATTTTAGTCTATGTTTATTTAGTGGTTTTAAAAATATGAATATGTTGGCGCATGCCCACTCCTGGAATGCGTTCCAGGAGTGGGCATGCGCCACATTGGTTTAATTTTATTTCTTAAATGGATGAATCGTTTTGCAACATTTTTGTTATGGAAAAAGGTTAAATCCTGGATGAACGGCAGGACAGTTAATCTCGGATTAACGTGGGTAAAAGCGTGGGATGTTGATAGTAAAATAGCATACAATATCTTACCTGCAAGATACCCTTCTGCGAAGGCGATCTTGATCTTGTCCTTCTGTTGGTGGGTGAGGTGCTGCGCCCCCTCGCCCAGGAGGCGCTCCAGCCGGGGCGCAGCCTCCGCGCCGCCCAGACCCGTCTTCTCGGGCGCTTCGCCCCCTAGACCTGAAAATATTTGATTTACATTAGAGTTATTTACTAAGCCTAAAGTCTTGTTATATTTGATTGTCTTGTTCTGTATGAAATAGCCACGCGACACTTTTTTTCATTAAATGGTGAAGGAAAACACTGTAAGAAAACCGCCATGTTTGAGAACCACAAAACCGAGGACATGTATCTTCCATGGAAGGATTTGAGAGCTCGCCACAATGTATCTGCACAAGAGAACTCCCCTAATGAAACAATTCTGCAGGAGAGTCACAAATTCAAATTTCTTTATTAGCTTAAATGAATTTACATTTACCCTGTTTATAGGGGAATGATGGTGTAGCTAACATTAAAACTAATTATTTGAAAAAATCTTAAACTTAAAATAGTATGTGTACAATATTTTCTTATTATCATCTCCCCCACTCATGTATGTCTCAAAGAAGAGTGGAACGGGATGGGGATTTATTCTTATTATCTTTTATTATACTGACCGAAGGACTTACGTAGTCTGTGCATGAGGTTGGGGTTGCGCTTGGAGTCCGCACTGATGCTGCGATCCGTCTTGAAGCCTCGCACCTGGATGTTGATGGCCGGTATACCAGAGGACAGCAGGCCGGCGAAGTTGGTGGGTAGGGTGGACCTGGAAGTATTGAAACATGCAAGTATTGTATAAGTTGTATAGGTATATATATTCGGAGGTTAACACTCAAATGTCTTAACAGATAAGTATGAAATTTGGTATGGTGATTGGATATATTATGTAGGCAGATTAGTACATAGAGGTACAGTAATAAATAAGCCTATTTTCTCTAAAATTTAACCTTGAAATTTAACAAATACCAACAAACCTAAGTTAATTTGTATTGTACATAAAAGTAGTTTTGAGAGGTCAATGTACTTATTGATATTCATAAAAGAAGATTCTCAGTTAGATATTACACATATATATATATATATGTATGTTTTATTTGTAACTGACACTGTAGGTAGGTATATTATGATTTGTATAGTGTTTGTAAAACTAGTATTTCTCTCATTGTTGTTTCTATTGCAAGTATAAATATTACAACTTGTATTATTTTGTATAGAAAAAGATTAAGTAGATAAGACATAAGTTAATTTTAAATTTGTTTTAATGCAAGTGAAACCATATGACACAGAAAGTAAAGGGAGATAAAAGTATGAGAATAGAAGAACATATTTTGTTTTTGTTTTCCTTTCACTCACTGCAGTTAATAGTCATTTACTTACCTACTTAAAATAAGTTAATAGAATTAAGGTTATATTTTAAAAGGAAATATATAAATTTTGTATTTTGTATTTGTAGTTCATTGCATGGTTTGCAAATTGGAAGGGTGTTTCTGGTATCTGCCTGGCTCTAACATGAGAATAACCCACTGATTAGGCCATTTCGGAACATATATCTGACAAAGCTTTTCTCATGTGTGTGTTATTTCAAGCAACCTATGTAGCTTTTAAATACCTGTTTACTTTATTTATTTGTCGGAGACAGTTTTGAATATGGTAGTGAAACGGAGCGCTGCATGAGTCCTACCATGTGGCAGCATTCGTCTGAACACGGCTAACTTCGTGCTACGACAGAGTCTTGCCGATGGAGGGGCAAAGAGACGGCAGTCAGTTGCTATGGAAACTACCTATTGACTGTCATTTGCTTCATTTGCCTAGTGTGATATTCTTGGGGCCTAAAAAAGGTGTAATAAACCTTTATTCCTATATTTCTGGTTGTCTCTTTGCTCAATCACTCTAGCTATATGCCCCTATGATGTCTGACGATGGTACTGAAAATCCCTTCGCTCTGACATATTTAATAATAATTAATACTGTCCTTACCAATTACATTAATTATCTCATTAACAAATATCAATAATCACACTTAAATTCACGTTGTAATGGTTGATGTTACATATTGCGAGTGTTTGCAGTATTGTAAGCACACAGCAGCTCCCATCCAGCCATCGACAAACACATCACAAGCATATATAGCTGTTGTATTTAAAAAAGTAGTAGTAATAGGGCTTCTACAAAAATCATAGTAACTACACTCTCTTTTCAACTATATCAATGGCATTGTGTTGATAAAAAAAATCCATCATAATAAGTGACAATGATAAGTGACTCGCATAGTTTGTTTGTGTGAAGTAATCATCATCATCTCAGCTTATATTATACCATTATGTAACAGGAAAATGTTTATTGGTGTGTGTGTTTGTTTCTCTTTCACTCCATAATGAGTTTTCAAACCATCTAGGGCCTCTAACAGTACTTAACAACAGCCATACTATACATGACAAAATTCTTTAATGAAATATATGTACATATTTATGTCTCTAGTTTGTTTACACAAAAATAAAAAGTTGCATAGCTTATGTCCTCATTAATAATTAAGATAAATCTTAATATACAGCATTTATCTATGCTCTACTTTTTTCATCACAGGTTATTCACCCAATTTTACTTTGATACTGTTATTTAATTTATTTTTATTATTTATGTACCTCTTCAAAATCAAAAGCCTATCAAAATATGTTTGAAACATGAACATCAATATGCATGGAGATATTTTTGTGTTAAAAGTGAAATTGTCCTTTTAAAATAGTCTACACAGCTTGAGGAATCTTATAAGAAATTTACATACAGAGATATATGTATTTCTTTACAAAACCCAAATATTTACTCACTATCTATAAATATAGATGTCACTAACCTTGCAGTTGTTTTGCCAATATCAACAGTGACTGTGGGAGTGTCCCATCCATTCTTGTTCTTTTCAAATGAGTCTGAGGATACGTAGGAGACCCTCCTGGCGGAGCAGGGCGCGAGGAGGCGCTCCAGCGGCCGCCGAGAGGCCCCCGACAGAGCCACCAGGCTCCTCAAGTTCACACCGCGCATCTCCGCTAAGACATTCTTGTCAAAGTTACGAATACACTCCTCTAGGCTCAGTCGGCAACCAGCCGAATCCAGAGCACCCGAAACTCCTTCCTTCGCCCTCACATTGTCAGTTTTGCTCCCGCTCTGCTTTCTGTGCTTGAATATACTCGCGTATCGCGACGATAATTGACTAAAACTAACTAAAATCTGCAATGACACAAAGGTTATGTTGAATGACGAAACGTTTTGCAAAACTACTTTAAGTGGACACTTATTCGATGATGGAACTCTGTTTTACCTGGTTTTGACTGTTTAATGAGTTCAATGAGAACATGTTACATGTAGATGACCAGTATTTATTTTTTATTTGATGATTTTGATGTGCACTCGAAAATTTTGTAGGCTCTTACGTCAAACTCGTATTATAGCCTAGTGTTGGACAAGCACTATCGATGTTATTCTTAAAAAATATCGACAAAATTTGCATTCGATTGTTCAAATATTAATCTGAAAACTTAACTCAGCTAAAAATGTATCTGGGTTAATTTAACAAAATTGTAACAATTAAACTAGACAATAATGCAACACTACACTTTTAATAGTTCTGTTGTTGTCATGTTGTGGTTTTTTTTTGCCTTATCTTGTTATAACTACTCGATATCTTGTAGTATGTAGAACAACACTTGTCAATTGTCTATGAAAAAGTTGTGTTCAAAAAGTGATCGTAATTAAACTAGAAAATGTATGGAGAGGCCGTATTTCTCCCGTATTTGCATAGTACTAGTGAATTATTTTTTTCAATTATGAATGTTTTGTCAAATGCCCGGGAATCAGATTTTACTAGTTAGCTTACAATAATAGAATAGTTTTAATAAAAAGGAATTAGCACCTTGTCATGCGAGTAATGCGAGTTTTCAGGTACTAATCAACTAATCGCTCGGGCCGTACATAACGTTATGCCTCCTGCTCCTTTTCACTATCGGCCATGATGGGCGATTATAAGCGATCACGATAGTGTAGAAGGGCTACTCGCCTGTAGTCGCCCATCATCGCTCCTAATCGTCGTTGTAATTGCCGCGATCGGTGACTTGAAGTAATTTAGGTAGGTACGATACGAGTTGATGGTACGAACGAACGCAGGTAAATACGTCTCTCAGATTTCAGATACCTACCAAACACAAAGCAAGGTTGTCAAGACAATCATAACCATATCATAACCATGATCTGCTGATGGTCTGATTGTGTAAAATAAATCTTAACTGTAACATCATACATAATTTCCGAGGAATGGCATGTATGCTATTCCTCATACAAGTCGAGCAAAGTACTCATACCAAATTTGGCACACATGTTTAAGAGCCTATAAATAAATTATCATACAGATACAACATAATATATAGGTTTTAAGGATAACTCCTATTATTAGGCATGTGACGATGCCCAGCATAAACAATGAGATGCGTAGTATACTTCCCTTTAGTTTCGACCAATCAGCGCCTTCACAGTCTCCGCCAATCACAGGTTTCCTTGTCGTCCAATCAGAGCATCTGTCACCAACTTTTCTCTTTGGCCGACAGAGAGGGTGGTGAATCACTTTCCGCCATAGAGTCGTTACTTCTCAAACTGAACGCACGTTTTTAAATTAACGTGTTTCGAGCGATTTCTTTTTAATTTTCAAGTTTTAAAGAATCTTTATCGGTTGTTATCCGAACAATCTTTTTAGAGGTCTTTCGGAAAGACCGAGCATAATGATTTTTAGTGCACGTTGAAGTGTTATTCCGCAATATTTTTGAATTTTAAATATAACAGCGTTTTCTAAAAACCGCATGGACTCTTTGAGTGCGTCTTTGAGAGTTTGAGTCTTTTTAAATGTAACGGTTTTTATAATCTAGATATGTACTTTTGTAACTGTAAAAATGACAACATATTTGAGTTCAAATAAAATTATTTTTATCTTTATCTTTATCTTTAAAAAAAAACCCAAAGGACTATTAAAGCGTGTGATTTAGTGCTATGCTGAAATATTTAAATGTTAATGTTTTTGGTGTTGAGTTATTTATTGTCTTAATTTAACTAGTCTATGAGACGGAAAGGCACCTACTAGTTGTGCCTCATTTATATAAAAATGTGGCGGATGATGCCCTATATTTTATATGTAATTTAGTGTTGTTTATTTGATGTATAAATTGCTCCATATTAGGCTTAAATATTTTTTTTCATAATCCAAGAGCAGAGAAGCCCTTGGTTCTTGCATTGGATGAACCTTATTGGACCTTGGGCTGGGTATCCGAAAAGTTTTATTCGGGAGAAAGTATAATTTTAGCAATACGCCTTTGATTCAATCAGGAAGGAAGGTGTTAATATATACGGATAAGATGTATGCCCGGTATACTGAATCTGAGAAGTTGACCAGCTTGGTACCGATATGCACACGGTAGATTTTGATGGTAACTATGCTCTTGGTGCCACAATTAGAAACAACTCTATGGCAGCGTCGCTCCTGGTCGTAAGTAAACAGATTAAGTCCACGAGTTTAAAGAACGCGGGTCACTTCTCTTAGTTGGTTTGGTACAATAATTTCACTATCGAGGATATATTAACTCGGAGAAAGTGCCGAAGGGAAAGTATATATTCTAGTATTTCAATTTTATTACTGCAGGAGAGCAGGTAAACTAGTCTTCCCCAGGTAACGTGACTATAACGAGTAATTTCGAGTATCAGATGATGGAGTATCTATTTCAATACTCATGTTTGTCTAGTTGTAGTCAAAAAGCTTCGATAGCTAATTGATGAAGACGGTCGAAAATCAAGACAGGAATAATTTGCATAATTATTATTTCTTCTATTGATCTTATAAATGTAACTACTAACCAAGTATTCAATCCTTGATCGGATTAATCGTCCTTCATTTCATGAACCAACTCAATTCTCACATAGCGTCGTCTTTGGTCACCAGGAGTTACAAACACATCTCTCATTGTTTATGCTGGGCATCGTCATATGCCTAATAATATGGAAATTTTACACAAAAATAAAATTTGTATTATTAGCAGAGACGATGCCCAGCATCCCCTTAAGGGCTCCTGGTGAGAGACTGCTATGACGGAAAGTGATCCACCACCCTCTCTGGCGACCAAAGAGAAAAGTTGGTGACAGATGCTCTGATTGGACGACAAGGAAACCTGTGATTGGCGAGACTAGAAAGGCGCTGATTGGTCGAAACTAAAGGGAAGTATACTACGCATCTCATTGTTTATGCTGGGCATCGTCTCTGCTAATAATACAAATTTTATTTTTGTGTAAAATTTGCATATTTTTAAGAAGTCGGTTAAACATTATTCATGGTTAGACGATTATATTCGTATTGCGGTATAAATAGACCAACTCACAACAACCATGTTTTTGAACAAGCTTGATAAGTTTAACTTCTATAGTCTATGCAATATTTTGGACAGTAAAATCCAAAATGGCGACGAGCGATGACGAGCCTATGCATTTATACGAAGTTTTTCAAAACTGTTTCAATAAAATAGCAAATAAACAACAAGGTGAGTGAAAAATTGCATACCGTGGCCCGTCTCGCGTACCTCGATCGAATTACCGCGTTGTGGTGAAGTGTTTTATTGTGAAAATGGACCAAAGTGTTTGCGTGTTATGCCATTCCAGTGTTGAAAGCTACAGCATTTTTTCAAAATACCCATGAATAGTGCGTCCTACGCGCTCAAAATGCATCGATCAGCCTTCTGTGATAATGAGCGCATGTGTTTGGAGTATTTTCCGAGGTGTAATGTGGTACAAAAAGGCTACAAAGGGTATGTTTTGATCGGGCAGCAGATATCAATGTGTCCATACCATTGTGCTAGTGTTATTTCGATACGAAACTGAATTGTTTCAATGGGTTTATTTACTTTGACGTCCTCGCTGACGCCGTAATCAGGTAATACGATAGTTTTATCGACTGAAAATGGTCGTTCACTGCAAATATCAGATGTGTATTATTGTTACTCGTTTGGTGCACATTTTCGCTTCACATTTTTTTCATATTGTATCAGTGAGAGGTATAATTTTGAGTCAGGACGCTCAGTTGTAGCGGATTTTTATGGCTGATGAGCGATTTTATGTTGTTTCACGTGTATGTTTACAGTACATATTGTTTATTTACACTAGATATGTTAAGGCGCGGATTGTAGGTATATTCGTGAGGCCATTGCTTGTATGCCTCTCATGTAGTGAATTATTACCCTTTTTGAGCTTTTTATTTAGATAAAGTCTCTCCCTACACATAAAATTGGCTCTAAATAAAACAATAAAAGTTGACAGTAAATATAAAGAGAAGGAATTGTGTTTGGTTATTGTTTACTCTATTCATTGTAAAGCATTGTTCTGTCTCTTTCACACCTTTGCCAAAAACTTAGTAGTATTAGATTAACTGTTTTATGTACTCCTACCTCTGACAAATTAGTCCAAAATTAGTAGGTACTTATGTTAACTTTCAAACACAAAATACTTTGATTTCAAGTCATTGAGTCTCTAAATCTGATTTCATTATCGAGATAAAGGAAGAAACTTTACAAATACTTACTTACAATATTTAGAAATTAAACTCATTTCTTATGTAGGGTTTTTTTTTTTCGTTTTTTTACGTGTGATAGCTTTACGTTTGACTACAGCCTGCCTGATGTTAAGCATTGCTGCAGCCTAGGGTGTAACACGTTTACCTAGAAGATACCTATTAACTCTAGATTTGAAAACCCCTGGATTGTAGTTCGCAGGAAACACAGCTTCTGGTAAAGTGTTCCAGAGCTTTGCCGTCCGTACAATAAACGTAGAAGCAAAGCGCTGTGTTTGACACTTCAGCACTTCCACCATAAAACGATATCTACCTGCGGACTTTCTGCTTGTTCGGTTATAAAAGGGAGCTGAGGGAATCAGTTTATGTAGCTCCTCTGGTTAGTATAAACCATACGTTTCAAGTAAGTATGTCTACTCATGTACCTGTTAGGTAAAGAACTCTCCTCCTTGAATCATATCCCTCATGTTTGAGGATCTTTCAGCCCAGTTGGTCCGACCAATATGTTGGGCTGCAGCCTTGGGATCGATTGCCTTTGAATTTTCCTGAAAACTCAAACTAAAGAACTCTAAAGTTCTCACTATTTGCCCAAGAAACTTGATAGCTCTACATAAGACAGAAGAACTTAAGTACTGAAAATTAAAACATAGCTTAATTTATTAATTAAATTATATGATACAGTAGGTCTACAGAGATCATGTATTTATTGATCTGATTGTCCTACAGTTTTTTTATACCTCAATAGCAATTTTGGCAGCATACATTATACCCCTACTTGTTATCTACATACATATAATACCTATATTTATGTTATTACAATATTTGTACAAGTGGTCAGGCTAATAAAGGCAAGAATAATTAAAGACAGATGTAAAAGTGTATAAGAACTTCTGTGTGGTTAACAATCTGTGATGTATTTGTACTGTGGTAAATTACATCCTAGTGTGGAGTGTAGGAAACAAAGTAGTACCTACATTTTTGCTAAATAAAGTTATCTTTATCTTTATTTTATAACAGTTGATAATCTTTTACAAACAATCTATAGAAGTCTAACTTAATTAAATTTCAGGAATGAGTATTTTCTGGACCAAGATACATAAGTACAATGACAAAATATGTTTTTTGGAAACCTGAACAGATATTAATAAACTAATTATTATCAAATTATGATTAGGTATATTAAAGTGCATGTTGAAATAATGGAGTACTTACCTACTTAGTATAATTAGAACCAATCATCAAAGATAAGTTTTATAAATGGCTGCCAAATAAATGCTATCCTTTTCACACTAACAAAGAAGCTATATTGTAAGAAGAAGATGTAATGATTTTGGCTACCATTTATAAAACTCATCTTAATGATCCCAGTTTTACCTTAATTTCATGAAAAAAGCCTTCCCTAAGCTCTAACCTCCTTTTCAATACTTCTTTTAAAAGAGCACAAGTTACCCCTCTGTTAGTAATCTGTGCTGCTGTATAATACAGTATTTAATTCACATAGATTTAGTCATGCCCCCCTGTTTGTTCTTTGTGAACTTTTTGTTCTCTCCTATAAGAATTTAGCCTATTTTAAAGTGAAATGTTTGTTAATACTTCATTAGTAAGTAAGTAATAATATTTTAACCAGTAGTCTGTGCCCCTAGGTTGAACTACAGTCACAGAATAGAGAAGTACAACAGAATGCTATGATGATACATGGTCACTTGACAATAATTTAATGTATCAGTATTAGTTAGGTACTTACAGAGTTTTGCCTGGTCAGCTACTCAAATGTAAAAGTCTGGTGCCAAACAAAGAACATAAAATAAAAAAAACTTTCAGAAGACTTGATAACCTCCTTTTTTTAAGTTGGTTAAAAAAACACCTAACAGCTGACCCTTGGTTGCTTCAAATAAATAAATAAATCATTTGTATTAAATTTACATACATCCATCCATACATGGTCAGCAATTCCTATAAAAAACCTATGAACCTTGATGCAAGAATTAGAATAAGAATAATTTATTTACCTTAACAATTAACTTACACAACATATTTGACTAATCTAACTAGGAATACTGAATTTTTGATATGCCTATAGCTTCTGCACTAACATCCTGTATTGCAGAAAGGAATTCAAGCTGATATTGTCTATGTTCACTGTATGGTCTGTAAAAACCCAAATAGTCATACTGAAGAGATCAAAACTCTATCATCTCTAAGCAAGGAGTATCATAAACAATATTTTTAGTTCCCAAATGATTCATTTGATGCTCATTATATGAAATAGCCGGCCGTAAATTATAGTTTTGTTTGTTTGATTTGGTTTAGTCTGAACTCTTAACTAATGTGTTTCGCCAGAGACGATGATTAGTTTATGTGTGATATATTATTATACATTATTTAGGATATCTAGATAACTAAATCATTGTTCTTTAAAAAATACTTAGTTACCTAGATATCTTTAATAATGTTTTACAATAATAATATAACATACCTAGATGGATAGTAACGAAGTACATTTTGTGTACAATATTCATGGTATGTGGCAAATTATTTTTAATTGTTTTTTTCATAGGTACTTATGTAGCTAAATGGTGCTGTGTGAGATGTCCTGGAATATATTTTTTTTGCATTAATAGTTAGCAATACCTAATAACATTGTTTTTGTATGCCTTACAGCAAGCAAACATATAAAACTATTTTGTTTATAAATTAAACACAGTACAGACATGCTCTCCCTTCATGGGGGCAATATTATTTTTATTTAAAACAGCAATTTTTTTTGCAAATTTGCTTAAAATTAAGTGTTGTTGCTGAGTTAACTCAGTAAAGATTAAATATTTGGATAAATGTGTAGTGTAGCTCTGCTGTGACAACTGAGACTTTTTATCTGCTATGAATTTCCGCAAAGTAACACCACATTCAATATCTTAACTCAGTTTATTCAAATCAAAATCACCTTTACCCACACAAACCTAGGTATATGCTATAGTTATAGTTATTGACGTATCTATACCAGTTATAGTTATAAAACGGTTTGATTTTTACGCGTCTACGTGCGTTAACTTGATTTATTGTCCGCCGCCGGCCATCGCGTCTATTCACAGATTTAAAGCTACCTTTTCTACGTACCATTATTTTAATTTTATTTATTTATTACTAGTGAACGCCCGCGGCTTGCCCGCGTTGCTTCGGAATTAAATGCGTATAGATGTCGCTCTTAATCTATCATTATATCAAATGTCGCGATGATGTGTTGCTTCATTTTATGTGAAAACTTGTCAAAACAACGAACACACTTACGCTTTTATGTAACGCTGTGACTAGCGGCGCGCCGTGGTGTTGTCTGCGTTAATCTAGCATAAAACATGACATACGTTAACCCAGCTTTGAAACATACACACTAACAAACTTTATCATAATAGTTATTAGTCCATGGTATGAAGTATGGTATACCTTTACTGTAAATTTTCTAGTATTTCCACCAGAGTCTTGTACACAGCATTTGTACCCAGTGTCAACGCAATTTCATTTTCATATTGTTTTTCTTAAAATCAGTACCTATCTGAGTGAAGAAATAAGCCGCCTTATATGGCGCGTACAAATGACAATCTAGCAGCTATGAGCTGTATCATGGGCCATTATGAGTGCTAATAAACTCCTGCGTATGCTGTAGGGCTGCCACTCTCTAATAGGTTTGTTATAAAAGTTTTTTTTATTGGTTTTGTTATTATTGTTAGAAACTAGAGATGTAATGGAAAGTTGTCAGTGACGTCTCTGGGACATGTTCAAGATCAAACTAATTCGGAGTTCTTTTAAATATTATTTATATGAAATAATAATATTAATAAAGTTATGAAATACTTGAGTGACGAAGATTAGATAAAATTACATTTTTTTCAGGTGATTTCTTTGGACCTTTCTTTTAATTGTAACTAAGCATGTAGCTCTAGTGATGTTTTTAATTAGGTTAGCACTTTGGAACCTACAGTTTTATTTCACACATTTTTTTTAAAACAAGATAGGCTCACGCTTGGCCTCAACTTGCCTGATGTTAATGATGTTAAATTTTGCTAAAGTAAAGATTTTAAAATTATTACTTCCCTGACCTACCTATTAATAATGTATTTGAGTATTTAAACAATTGATCGATTTGTTTGTTTTAATTCTGTATTAAAAAATAATGTGTCAGCCCTACTCATGAGCTTCACAAAAACGCTAGCCGCTATCAATCAATCCGCACCTTTGACGTTGTCATTGAACTATCTCCGTATTGGGAGCGTTGTTATGACGGCACGTGGGGTGTGGTGCCAGTGCGAGCGGTTAGCGAGGCGTATATACCTAAAGTAATAACTATAATACCGATACTCTTACTTAGACTTACTAGAGCTTTCTTGTAAATCTCCAAAACTTAGTTGCACGACTTTACAGGGCTGAAGGCGATATGTTTTTTTTACTTATGTAAGTAATTGTACTTAAGTAAGTAAATTGTTTGAAGACTTAACTTACTTAACTAGTTGAAAATAAAAAATCCAACAATATGCGGAAAACATTGAAAAGGCTGTCAGGTCAGCGGCCTTAATAAGTAAATTATTAGGTATAAAAAATCACAAAAATACAGCTAAAAACTTTTGTAGTGAACGATGTTCTAAAGAGATCTTAAAACGCTTTCCGCTTGTAGCTCGCGTTCAACAAAACAACCGTTCAACAAAAGTGTACGTTTGACACATTTGAAATCTGCACTTTATTTGCAACATTACTGATTTGTTATGTATGCTTCTTATTTTACTCCACAGGGTGTTTTATTTCTATTTTTCACATAATAAAGTGATCATACTCGTACCTACCTGTATCCTTGTAAAAGCGAAAGGGTGTTTGTTGCTCTGTTTTAGTAACATATTGTATAGCTTTTACCTCTGAGAGAGCGACAGATAAACATGTTTTTTCTTATTCAGTAGCTAGTATAGGTTTCAGAGATACCTTATAGGAATTGACAGAAAACGTTAATGTTAGGTTTGACTGCTTAGCTTAACTATCATAACTTGTTCAGCAACTGTTAAGCCATGTCAGAGGCCCTTAGTGCGGTTTTGTAACAACACCACACGTCTCTCACACGAAACTTTTACCACTTTAAAACGATTTCCTTTTACGGCCGAGATCGCTTTCTAAAAGTTAATTTTAATTCCACCCCGTCTCCCGATGTTTCCCAAAAAGGCGATCCACGATTTCATACTCGTATGTGATACAGCTGATTGTGAGTCGAGTCGTGATGCCCACATATGATCATTGTGGTGACGTAACAAATAAAAATAGTTTATTGGTCAAAAATATAAATGAAAAACGTAGCTATTTTATGTTATGTAGGATATGTATGCAAATCCAATAATAAGTGTCAGAGTTTTCAAACCGCCCTAAAAGCTTCTGACATGGCTTAACAACTGCCGTTGATTTCAAGTAGGTAAGTGACAAAAACAGTTACTTGAAATGTGCAGGGAAAGGGGTCCAAGTAGCAGATAAGTTTTCTTATGCAAGCTAAAACCTGCTGCACTGCTTGTTATCAGATTAGCCGGCAAGGCAAGGACAAAAGAGTGGTGGCGCCACTGTTTACAGTGTTCTTCAAACCTAAAGCTAATTTGGTACCTTCTAGGTAAGCTCTAGGCAGTGTTTAACATCCGGCGGGATGTAGTCAAACGCTTACCTACCTCACGTAAAAAAAAACTTTTGCTATTTATTCTTTAAGTATTCAAATAAAAAGTACTTATTCTTCTTCTTATCGAATGAGAGTGGCCAACTCTGGTATCGAGAGTTTTCAAACCGCCGTAAGGGCCTCTGACATGGATTAACGACTGCCGTACTAGCCTAACAGCTTACAATTTAACGATTCATCCGACCCACGGAAGCGCCCAAAATGGAATGTTCTAAATAAATATTAGCACTTAAGCGTTCTATATTACGCTAACTACCTACTAATTAGTTAATTTTATGTTGTGCAGTGCGTTTGAAGAAAAAAGACTCCTATGGTAGTTTGATAACTTGTGACCCCAGAAAATACTTGGCACTATCTTACAAACTTTCAGTAAGTAAATAAAATTATATTAACCTCCTTGAACTGTTAACCTCGCAAGGGATTCGTTACAGCATCTCGTGGCTTTCGCTATTCATATTATGAAAAATGAAAATATATTTACTTACTAACGAAATAAGTTTACATGTTAAAGACATATCTATCGATTGCTTCACTAGGCTAGAAGCCTGTACCGAAGCAACTAGTTATAGTTCGGCATTACGGCAATCATCATTGATAGATAGATAGATAAATACTTTATTAAAACACCACAAATGAAACAATACAAAAAAAAACATACAAAATAGAATCATCGTCTTAATTGGCGGCCTTATCGCTAAGAGCGATCTCTTCCAGGCAACCAATCTGGCAGGGATATATATTTTTATATCCCTGCCTATAAAATGAGTAGGACGAGGTGTTTCAGATATTAAATAAAATAGTTGATTTAGCAGGCTTCCTCCGTATAATCCACAATAGCATATTTCTCTCGAATAGCATCATTGTTTCAAATTATTTTTACAGATAACAAAAAGATAAAAGTATTACTAACTATACTAAAAAGGTTTTAGTTCTCATTTTATCCACGCGCAGAGATATCTTACGCAGATTTATTCATAGTACATTGTTTCGCGGTACTGGTGATATGCCTATTGACCCCACCGTGTTGTATGCAATGATGGATATCTTTTAATTGGATTGCTTTTGTCGACACCTCTTGTTAGGTAGTTACTTAGTTAAATAAAATAAATAATTAAAATAAATAAATATGTCAGGACTTATCACACAGCGCCATCTAGCCCCATACTAAGCTTACGCTTGTATCATGGGAACTGATGTAATACATATATACTTTTCTTTTGTAAATACATACTTATTATACAGAGAAACGACCAGACTGAACACAAGTATGTAATTACACTTGTTAATATTCATAATTTCTTGTGTTATGCGGGAATTGAACCCGCACCCCTAGATTAGAAGGCAAAGCCACTACCAACTAAGCTAACGGGGCAGTTGTACCTAATTTGTGATTTTAGATCTAAAGATATGAGTATAGAACCTAGGTAGGTACTAATTAGCCTGACTGAGCCCGAAATTTAGTGTTCGCAAAAATAATAGCATTGATAATGGCGTGTTCTAGCAGTGTCGTTTAAGAGCCACTTCCAATAAACTACAAATATGTTTCACCGTCTACTGATTATGTCTTCCGGCTGGTCATTTGATTTTGTTATGTCCCGGAATATTTGTTTATTTGTCTGTCTGTAAAGCGCGAAAATGTCACTCACTACGAGAATGTATCTCCTTGTTTCATTTTACGATAAAGAACGAGTAAACACATACACAAATAAAGTTTATTACGGTGCTAGATGGCGCTGTGTGTAGTTTTTCTTTTACATGGAATAGGCTTACGTTTGACTACAGCATGCCTGATGTTAAGCACCACTGAAGTCTAAGATGTTGCACGTTTGCCTAGGAGAAACCTATACACTGCGACGTAGAAGTGAGGGGGATGCGAGGCCGAAGGCTATCACCATCTCTTTGACCATTAGACCTTGGACTACCCCAAGTGATCTCAAAAGTATATATGAGACAGCGGGTTGGTGCTTTATATACATATATAGGTATCTATATATGGAGAAGTGGCCTGGAATATTTATTTACTTATTATTAAGTGAAACTTTGACCCCAGAAAACGCTAGATCTTCATCTAATCGTTGCAAAATTAGCTTGTACCGTTATCAGCGGCTGAGGTTATCTGTTATCAGGGAGGTTACTACGCCTATTGCTTGTGTCGGTGGTTGTACAACCGTGTTGATACGCCTGATTGATAGAGGACTAAATAGTGCTTGTTAGGGTGAGAATAGACTGTAACCACTATTTTTTTTGTTAACCTTTACTATCCCACTCCTGGGCGCTGGTCTCCCCCAACTCCCTCCATGCGTCCCGGTCGAAGGCCTCCTCACGCCAGGCACCGCGACACCGGTCGAGATCCCAACGATACTTAGCTATTAATTTAAAAATATAGCCCAAGTAGAATGCTTAAATAGAAAACTACAATCTGATATTCCTTCGGGAAAAGTGTGAAATCAGTTGTATAGTACAATACATATGAGTACTTAACTAATACCTACGTGAATTGGGTACCTAGTAAATTGTTACCTAATTGCATAAATCTCAAGAATAATATCTGATTATCATTTTCAACTAAGTAATGAAATTTCCTGCTGAATCAAGTTTAACTCTAGCTGTGCTGTTTTTGTAAATTTCTTTTATAATTTCTATGTAGTCTTGATTGACTCCCTGTTCTGTTAGGGCGTCCCAGATAGAGCTGTGCGAGATGCAGTCGAACGCCTTAGCATAGTCAATAAATACTATATAGAGCGGTTTCTGGAATTCCGAGTATTTTTCCATAATTTGTTTCAAGGTGTATATGGTCCATGGTTGAAAAAATTTTTCGAAAACCTGCTTGCTCTACCTGTTGCTGTTCTTCTATTTGGTAAGTTATTCTTCTTAGTAGAGTAGCAGCAAACAGTTTGTATATACACGATAGTAAGCTGATTGGCCTATAGTTCGATATTAGTTTCGGATCCCCTTTTTTGTATAGTAGTATTATTTCTGAACAGAGCCATTGGTCAGGATTTTTTTTGTGTTGTAGTATTAGATTAAATAGCCTGGTTAAAGGTGTTACTAATTGATCTCTTCCTTTTAAGATCAATTCATTGGTAAACCCATCCGGGCCCGGGCATTTTTCTGTTTTGAGTTTTTTAATGGAAAGATCCACTTCACATTCTAAGAAAGGGAGAGCAGGGTCGCTATTGCCCGCAAAGACAGCGGTTGATTCAATTTCCTGATTTGGTTTGCTATAGAGGTCTTTGTAGAACTGTGTCGCAATGTTTAGTATACCTGTTCTATTTGTTGTGATAGTACCAAAATCATTGCACAAGTGCGTCATGATTTCTTTTGTAGTGTTTAGCTTTTTGTATGCCTTTTTCACCCCTCCTGTTTTTTCTATCATTATGTGAAATATTTGTGATCTATAATTTTTTAAATTTTGTTTAATTTTCTTGTTAATTTCTCTGTAAAGTTTGCTGAGTTTAAGTTTTTCTTGCTTAGTTTTATTTTCCTTGTATTTCAATTCGTGTTTTTCTTTAAGTTTCAATATATTTTCGTTAACTATGGTGTGTGTGATATTCCTTTTATTACTGGATGATTTGATACAGCTTTGAGTTAGTATGTTTTCCAATTTGTTATAAAACTCCTGTACATTTTCAATTTCTATTATATAACTGGTGGAGATAAGATTTTCTAATTTCTCCGTGTCAATTGTAGGGCTCTGTGGTTTATTATTATACTGAACTCTAGATTTTTTCTTTGTCATTCCAATCGTTATTCTGACCATTCTATGGTCGCTCGGGTGTTTCAAGTTACTCAG
This sequence comes from Macaria notata, assembly GCA_927399415.1. NCBI lineage: Eukaryota > Metazoa > Arthropoda > Insecta > Lepidoptera > Geometridae > Macaria > Macaria notata. Next base: position 7,063,193 of record OV656752.1, read on the forward strand.
AACTTCACAATTTTCAACTTTTCTTGTTATGTTTGCAGCTATAAAGTCAATTTCGTTCTTTGTGATGTTGTTTGGAGAGAGCCAAGTCCATCTTAGTTTGTGTGATTTGGTGAACAATGTGTTAGTTATTTTAAGCTTGTGCTGGTGGCAGAAATCTAAAAACATTTGTCCTCTTTTGGTTCTTTTTCCGTATCCATACATGCCCATAATTAGTTGTTCGTCGGGCTGTGGGTGGCCAATTTGGGCATTCATATCTCCCATGAAAATGACATTTCTTATGTTTGCGGTAGTTAACATTGCTTTTTCTAAGTCGTTGTAGAAACATTTAATTTCTTTCTCTTTTGAGTGTTCGGTGGGAGCATAGGCTTGGACTAGTGAGTATAATTCGCCATTTATCTTCACTTGTAGCGTAACTACTCGTTCAGAGATTGCTATGAAATCTATGACTTCAGTGTTCTTTTGTTTTTTCACTAGAAAACCTACACCTTTCTCGCCTTTCTTTTGTCCAATAGAATATAATGTGTAGCTTCCTCTGTCTTCTATTTTGTATCCTTCTCTTCTAACTTCAGTTATGCCTATAATGTCCCATTTTATGGTAGAAATAGCATGTTCCATTTCTAGAATTCTTGTTTCGTTGGCTAATGATCTGCAATTAAATGTTGCTATGAAATATCTTTGATTCTGTAATGGAGGGTGTTGGTCGGTTTTATTTTCTGCCTCCGCGGTGACCACCCGTGCTGGAGGAGATGGTTTTGTGTTTTTTTGTATTTTTATATTCTTGTTTATTGTTGCTGAGGGCGCGGTGTTGATTGTTGAGGGCTGGAGTGGCTTCTGTCGTTGCTATTCGTCAGATGTATGTCCGCAGTCTGCTGTGCGTGTTGCAGGTCTTGATATTTCTCCTTGTTTTTGTAGGAAATGTGTGAGGCTACTCTGTGTTGTTTTATGTGTTTTGACCTTGCTTTTCTTCGACAGTTGTTGGTTCAGACTCTGGTTTGATTGGTGGCTAGTTGAATTATAATTATTACCTTTTTGGTTTGGCGGAGTGATCTCTAGTTCTCTTTTTTTACTTGATCTAGAGCTACCACAAGTAATTTTAGATGATTGATCAGCGTCGTGAACAATTAGCCTGTCATAGCGTATATAAGCTGTCTTTCCCTCTTTTCTTGCTTTTTCAAGATCGACTTGTAGTTTCTTCCTCTTTTCTAAGATTTGGGGAGGAAAATCTTCTTTGATGTAGCATGTCTTGTCTTTTAAGTGAGTCTTATTTTTCAGTATGGCAACTTTTTTGCCAAAAGTTGTAAAAGTGACAATTATTGGTCTCAGTTTATTGTCCGCTTTTCTTCCCATCCTTCTTATAATTTCCAGGTCATTTTTGTTGCATTTTACTTGCAAAAAGTTGTTGAATATGTTTATTATTTTAGTTTCTAAGCCCTCGTAGGAATTTTCATCTTCTTCGACTCCAAACAGTACAATATTTCTAACTCTAGCATGTTTTTCGAGTTCTAAAATTCTTTTATTGTGTTCGGCACTAGTAATTTTCGCTTTTTCGAGTTCCTCGCAGATAAGACCAATTCGTTGATCTGTATGTTCATTTATTTTAGAAGTAATTCTCGTTTCTAGTCTATCCAGAGAGTCCTCTTGGTCTTTTTTGATATCAGACCTTAATTTATAAATAAGTTGCTCTAAATTATCCATTTTTACTATTAGGCCAGTGGGATAGAAACTTTCCAATATTTCGCTTGATATGTCGGTTATGCGATTTGGGTTTCGAATCGAATTATTTGAAGTTGCGGGTAGTTGTTTGTTTACATTCGGAATTTATGCAAAAATTTAGTATATTTAATTCGCGTATTGATTAATTTGTCACTGTTCCGCTTTAGCGGGATAAATAAACAAGTCTTAAGTTCACACCTATTGAGTTTTTTACATTAAATCACTTCAGCACTTTGTTCGTCTTTGACATTGATTACTCACAGTTTGTGTAGTTTGTTTGTGATATTTTGTAAAATCCTTGGTTTTTTTGTTTGAAAACACTGTCACTGGTAAATGTTCACTTGCCGTATAGATTAACACTGTTATTAACTGTATACATTCACTTAATTATTTTTGAAACTTTTATTTACGTGGAGCCGATGTTTACCGTGTTGCGCCCTCTGGCGAAACCGGTTGCCAGAGTTTCCAGATCCAACGCGGCGCAAAACAAGGCGATCCATTATCACCCAAAATTTTTATTGCCGTTCTAGAGCACATTTTCAGACAATTGAATTGGCAGAACACTGGGATATACATAAACGGTAATCACTTGACGCACCTAAGGTTCGCTGACGATCTGATATTACTGTCTGAAACTCCTGAAAAGCTTCAAACAATGCTACAATCTCTAAGCAGAGTAAGTGAAAATATTGGATTAAAAATTAACGAAGACAAGACAAAAATAATGTCAAACAGCGTAGAATCTCAAATCTCTGTGAACGCAAAAATTCTAGAATACGTGGAGGACTACATATATCTGGGTCACCTTATTTCCTTCAAGAAATGTACGGAGAAAGAGATCAACAGGAGAATTAAAAATACCTGGAACAAATATTGGGCTATGAAAGAAATATTCAAAGGAACTCTACCAACAAAATTAAAAACCAAAACAATGAATACATGCCTGCTCCCGTGCCTCGCATACGCATGCCAAACATGGCCGCTGACTAAAAAACAACTTGAAAAACTCAGAATATGCCAGAGAGGAATGGAGAGGAGCTACCTCAGTCTAAGGTTAAAAGATAAAATAAGCAACAAAAAAATAAGAGAAACAACAAAATCTAGAGACATAGTAAAAGAAGTTCTCAGGCTAAAATGGCGTTGGGCAGGCCATGTGCAAAGAATGGACAAAAATAGATGGGCTTACATAACTACAAACTGGGTGCCTCGAGAAGCCAAAAGAAGAAGAGGAAGACCGCTACAGAGGTGGAACACGGACATCCTGCAGGTGGCAGGAGCGCTCTGGTCAAGAGCTGCTTCATCGAGACAAGCATGGAGAAAAATGGAGGAGGCTTTTACCGCACTAGGCGGTCCCTATACTTAACGCAATAATAATAATGAAAAAACACTAACATAAGATAATATTACTAACATTTATTACATAAGTTCAAAAACTCTGTTTAAATTTAAGTAAGGGAAAATAAAAGCTATTTTATTTTATTTTATTATTTATTATATAATGAAATTTCGCATAGTTAATGTGTTTAGAAACCTAAGTAACCAAGGTTTATAATGCAGGCACTACATTAGTTTAAAAAACAATCCTTTTATGGTTATCACATATGTACTTACCTACTTACTTTTAAATTTAAATAAAACACTGAATTGATAAAGTATTTTTAAATAAGTAAAGCCTTTGACAAGGTGACAAGTGTGCCTAGTAAATACACGCACCTACTCATTTTATAAAAACTTCAATAGTTAGTTACTGACGTAATTTAAAGCTAACACAAGTCTAGACCCATCCTTACATTACATCTCTCCATATCTCAGTTACACGCAATAACTATAATAATTAATTGTCAGTTTGTTTGATTTGTGCCTTGTAATATGACAAGTTAGCGATAACTCTGATGTGCTCGGTTCGATGGAAATCGATGCCCTATTTAATTGTTTCGATGTTTAATTAGTTGTATTTATTGGTTAGAGTAATCTAGATTTGAGCTAATTTTGTTTGTAATTAGGTAACATTATTTACATGAGAGATACCACTACAATACAAAAGATGGATTAGAAAAGTTTTTTTTTAACTTGTATGGGTTTGCACTTGGCCATAGTTCGCCTGATAACAAGCAAAAGCTATGGCCTAAGATCGAGCGTGCTTACCCGATAAGAACCGATTCACTCTCGCTTTGAAGATAGCTGGATTTAAGTTTTTTGGACCTTTTTACTTAAATAAGTGGAATACCTTTACAAACACATCGTAGACTATAACGTTGCTTAACATCAGGCAAGTTGTAGTCAAGCGTAAGCCTATTTCATGTTAAAAAAAAAACACGGTTAGTGTTGTTTGAAATCTCTCAACTCTGGTGTTGTTCACTTTTATATGAACTTTCTTACCATAACTAGACACTTTATAAATTAGAGGTGACTTCTATTAAGCGTAGTTACTTACGTGATTTTGATGTTTTTAAACGATGTTTGTCATAGATGTTAAATTAAGTTAAAACCATGTCAGTGGTCTTAAGGAAAATTAGTTTTTACGATTTAGTTTGCTCCTTTGCTCTATTTATTTAATTTGTACTGGCAAGCTTGGTCCCAGTTTGAAATAAAGTTACAAATTGAAGAAACATTTAGGCACTATGAAAATATATTAATCGTTTATTTAGTTACCTACGTAGATTGTTAAGTACCTAACAATAAAAAATCGTATAGTTAAGTAAAGCAACTTTTTGATAAACTATTAATTATATACACATCAATCATTAAGCTAATTTGGTCACAAAAGTCAAATGTCACGACCAACTACAACATTGAATACACGAGAGCTGATAATGATTTTAATTACGCGATATCTCTGTCATTTAGTTTATTATTTAGTTTATTAATAGGTACCTATATAACATAGTAATCAATTCATATCGGATACATTTCAATATGTCATCACACAAATACACTTTTGTTCGTAAAAGTAACAAATTAACAGACTCAGCCTTGTCACAAATATAACTAAGTAAATTAAGACTAACTATAAAACTCTCTACCTAGAGCCCTGTTCCCAGAAAATTATAACCCAGGGGTCTTTAAATCTATAGTAAATAGGTTTCTTCTAGGCCAGCGTGCTACATCTTAGACTATAGTGGTGCTTAACATCAGGCAGGCTATAGTCAATTGTAAGCCTATAACGTGTTAAAAAATGTATATACAATATGTATAGTTATCTTAATATACGATTGTTGTATTTAAACGAACATATTTAGTATTTGCAGTATACTAAGTATTCATTATGGATCGGATACCGGATCCGATTCGACTGAGACCCTTTAATCGGTACGAAAAGGTTTTTTTTTATATCATAACGCTTCCATCAATAGGGCGTTTCACAAATACAGAACATTTCCACATGGGAACAAAACGCCATGCAAATACGTCTTAACTAAACTGTTTTTTTTACCCAATTCAGTGTATCCACCAATTAAAAAAGTTCCCAGGGATTATACGATTTGCATTTAGTTTCGTAGTGAAATCGTTCCAAATTTGTACTTAAAACACATTTGTGAAATTGTAATAGTCAAGACCTGAGGCATCTAGGGGAGGAGGTCTATACACAGCAGTGGCAAGTGGGTCGGCGAGGTCTGACAATGATGAAAAACAAACAGGTACCTACTTAGGTCAGAATTAGACCATCTATCTTCGACTCATGGATTTGCAATCATCAGTAATCGCATAAGACCTCAGTCAACCGTCTTAATGTTCTTTAGAAAATCAACAGACATTACTCGTACCAAAAATGGGCAATAAATGCGTATAATCTTATGTGTGAAAATACTTTGGAGGCAAACGATATGTCCCATACAAGGTATAAGTTATTTTAATTAGCGTATAAAGAAGTTACTTTACCCCCTGCGAAGATTTACAACATTTTATTGCGATTTGGTAAAAAAATTAAGCTTACTTTGTTGCTCTTTTAATTAATCTTTACAGGATAATTTACTTTACATGCTTAGTTTCAATCTATTAATTGGCAATTTGGCATATGAGCAAAACGTAATGGCACATAGAATGTGCTTCTTTTACCATTGACTTATAGCATGTTTACTGTTTGCATTTTTTTGTAAATCTTGTATAAAATACTGTTATAAACATTTTATACTTAAGATTTCTTACTCAATTGTTTTGTTTACCAACATAGACAATTTTATTGTATTCTGATTAGCAAAATCATCTTTTGATATTTTTTAATGGGAAATAGTTTTTTTTTATTCTTCATCTATAAATAAATACGTAGGTACACCTATAGGTATATCCGAATAGCTCAATTAGTATCGAATATAAATATGTATTTACATAGAAAATTATCAGTTCAATAACATAAATGTAACGCAATATTAGAGGCGATAATAAATGTGATTGGGTGTCCCCTCGCTTGATAAAAATGTGTTTATTTTATATATTATAAACGTATATAATACGTCATTAACCTTTTACACAAAAAGAGGCGTTTTTTATGTGTAGACATACAATCATGTGAGTACAATTTGGACATTTTCTATGTTAATAATGAAGTAAAACTCTAGCTTGTAATCCCTTTTATTAATAAAATTATTTGTATTTGCACTTGTATTCTGGTCCAAAAATTATTCGTTTTTACCAAATTTAGGTCATTTGAATAAAGGTAATTCAGCGCAGCGTATTGTCGTTCATTTACTTTAATTACTTACAAGGATTTTGGAGTTATTTACTTACTCATATTGTACCAAATCAATCTAGGATCTGATCTCAAATACTGAAAACACTGTCATTCCAAGAAATAAGAGACAAAGTAACTTACGCAACTTAACATCTATAGTTCATAAAATATTGTTGTAACATGACTTTCCTCAGAAAAACGGAAATGAATCATAAAAATTCATTCAAAAAATTTCGAAATTCAAACGCGAACCCGCTATTGGTTGGCGGTTGGCAGCCAATGAGAGAGCGGCGTGGGCGCAGCTGTGCAAATAAATTTACGTACTCAATTGCTATGGAATTAGGTTTTAATAGTGACGAATGGGTTACCGGTGTATGAAAACAGTAGAACTATCTAGAGTCGAAGGTAAATGGCGGTTCTGCGCTAAGTTATACAAATCCAAATGGAATTTTTAAAGAAATTGAAACTAACCACCAATTTAAGATTCATAATACACCAGCAAATTACTAATGAAATCATACAATGTTTTTCGCACTATCAACAATATCAAGTTTTCTACATTAATAATAATTTCGCTATCTCTCTTTTCTCTCTTTGAGTCGTATTTCCTCATGACTGAGGGTCGTGAGTCCCCCTCAGAATTAATTCGTTAGGGCAGTTCTCTTGGGCAGATACATCGTGGTGTGCGCCCAGGTCCTTCCACGGAAGACACATGTCCTTGGATATTGTGGTCCTCAAACATGTCGGTTTCCTCACGATGTTTTCCTTCACCGTTAAGCGAGTGCAAATCCACACATAACTTGAAAATACAAGTCATTGGTGTAGGGCCGGATTCGAACCAGGGTGCGTCTGAATGAAAAGCAGACACTCGAACCGCTGAGCCACACTCGCTGTTATTTAATTTCGCTATGCTTACTGATAAAATCATAGCTATAAAAATATTCTACTGGAAACTGATGATATCTCTATGATATTCGATCTTCACAGTTTTCAATCATGTCTCTATGAGCCAGTGGGTTTTGAAACTAAAAAATCACTGTCTGGGATAAACTAGCATGATTATTTAAAAAAAAATGATGGGTTTATTGGGATAAAATACGACGAGATGCGTGTAGAAAGTGCTGCCACCACTTATAAGAAAAATTATCTTGCCTGAACTCATATCAAGTTGACAAGGATATTTTTTCCCATATTTACATATGTTTTTGGCTCGTGCGGCGTTCTTGTTCAATTGCGTATATGATGATGATAATATGGCTAGTGTATAAAGAGCCAGGAAAAGGCTGGAAATGGCTTTTGTCTACACCGTTGTTTTTTTAGTTTGGAATATTGCTTACCAGAAAGTACTTAGTATCTCAAGTTCCTACATTGTTGTCTTTACATAGGTACTTACATGAGTATTATATTACAGTCGTGTATTATTTATTTCGTAAGTGTATGTAAAAGCAGGCATGACATTTATTTTACTAAATAGGATTTTTGTTATCAATCAAATATCACACAGTTAGGAATATTATCGAGTACTTAACAGCTTACCTAAGAAGTACGTACCTACTTACTTAAAAATGTGAAAAAAGTACGAGTACCTATGTTGTTGTATGGTGTCATATCCATGACAGTGCTATATCTTGGCTGTGTCATATGATACATTCAGAAATGCTAAATGTATGCAATTGCGTATTTAATTAAGAGAATTGATGTACATATTTTCTTATTATCTAGTAGAAGGAATGCGCTGGAAGCTGGCAAAATTGACGTAGTTATTGATTGATTCCGATTCTTTTTAAGTGCCTACTTATCTGCTCATTTAAGTATATCAAATTGAAACGTACACACACGTTTTAAAATTTTAAACGTAAACTACGTACTTAATAAACTTTAATCTGTGTTTAAATTATGTATCATTTATGTCAATTATTTATTAATATTTTATTCTGTCTGGGCAAAGAGCCTTGGTATACATTTCTAGTGTATTGTGTGTATAAAGCTAGTGTGATAATTTGTCTGTATTTTATGGATTTTGTGTCTGACAATAAAGAATTTATTTAATTAATTTTGTTGACCCATATACATAGGTACTATATGAATTTATTTTAGCGATTGTGCAAAATCAATTGGTAAAAATGTAAAAGTAATGAGACAAGGGATAATGTTCTAAAATAAGAAACCGATCACAGCTAATTTCTGTCTACTTAGGTATCTATATATTGAATGATTTACTTGGGTAATGGTGCTGGTAATATTGTTTAACTAATCCCCTTAGTACTTACTTAAGTGAGAAATCGTATTGAAATCCTGCCGGTCGTAGTTATTTTCATCCACTTTAAGTTTAGAAATCAAAACCTTTGCTTACATTACTTAGTTAAGATATTAAATCAGGCGTTACTTTGCAGAAAACCATTGTAACTGAAACTCTGGAGAAATATGTAGTGTTTTTCCGCTGCGACTGCTCCTTAACCGACTTCAAACAACAAACTTGGTGGTTTTTAGGTGTGTTCCTCCATATACCACCGCCACAAGTTCAAGTTCAAGTTCAATTTATTAATAATAATACGTATTACAGGTCACATCTTAAACTACGAGTACTTACTTAAAAGTATCATACGTATAATTTCATCTTATAAAATTGAACAAAATATAATGTCAATAATTAGATTCTGAACCACACCTCACCTTCTAAACACTACATATTTCTCCAGCTTCAATAGTTACTTACCTAGTTGTTTAAAAAAGCCACAGTCCACTGCACAAAATCAGATCGCCACTAATCTAGACATCTCACCCAATTAAGACCGCCGGATCCAAAACAAACCCCTAAAAAACACCACCGTCTGTTTAACAACAAACACACTGTTTGCATTCCTAACCAAATAGAGGGTAGATGAGAAAACCGAGCAATAGGTGGGTACCGTAGACAATGTGTGGAGCGTTTGTTTTTTGTTTTTGTTTAGAGTAAAAGCTGGAGTTAGCGAGTGTGGCTAAGCGGTTCCAGTGTCTGCTTTTCATTCAGACGTACCCTGGTTCTAATCTGGCCCTACACCAATGACTTGTATTTTCGAGTTAAGTGTGGACCGCACTCGCTTAGCGGTGAAGGAAAATATCTTGAGAAAAAATGACATGTCTATGTTCAAAATAGAAAAGTACTCAAGTCAAAATGAAAGCTTATAATTATTTTTTTGGTGGGGAAAAACCAAATACCTAACTGTTCACTTACTTGTTACAAAATAAATATCGACCCAGAGTCGACCCCGTAAATTGAGAACTTGGCCAGGCTAGGAGACTAGGAGAACTCGATACAAGGTATTGTTTTGTACTTATTGTACTGGTTTCGAACCCAAACTAGTACAGTATTAACTTGATATTGACCACACTACCATATAGGTACAGTAATATATCTAGTAATAAGGACAATTGCATGAAGCATGCTATCAATGACCAAATGTACGGATTGGCATCACACTCACCGGGAGTCAAGGTAATTGATGTTAATTCATATACCAAAAATATGTACTCAAAACGCAAATCCTTGTCACCTGATTTCTTGAAGTATATTGATGTTGGAATAACTTTAAGATTGAAACAAATAGATAACCTGATATACTTAACAAAAACTGAATCTCAGTCTGCATCCAATATCTCAATAAACCAAGTAAATATGGAAACAAGTATGCAGCAATCACTGACTATAAATGATTTTTTAGGCCAAATGTCACAAAAAATAACTGTAATATGTTAGAAAAAGATTTTAAAATAATGCATCTAAATTGTAGGTGTATTAGGAATAAAATGTCAAAAATACAAGTTCTTGCAGAATCATACAGCCCTGATGTAATGGTTTTTTCTGAAACATGGTTGAATAATAGTGAAGTAGAAAATATAGCTTTTAAGGATTTCAAACATGGTAATTACTATGTGAGACAAAATTTTATTCATGGTGGGGTGTCCATATTTGTAAAAAATAAGATAAAATATAATAAATGTACTAAAATAGATGAACTTTGTCATGAATTTCATTGTGAATTAAGTTGTATAGAAATTAGCTTGAAGGACTGTAAATTGTTAATCATAGGTATGTATAGGACCGGGGCAGGTAATTTTGTAAAAATGACTAAAGTACTGGATAGACTGTTTAATTTATTGTGTGATATGACTGATACTAAAATTTTGTTCTTGGGAGATTGGAATGTTGATTTTCTAGTGGAATCCTCAGAACGGACAGCAATAAATGACATCCTAAAGACCTATAAATTTAGAAATGCTGTTAATTTTCCAACTAGATTTGATAAAGGATCTAAATCATCAATTGACTGTGTGGTTACTAATGTACCAGAAAGTAACATTAACATTAAGCACATTGCTACAGCAACTGGGTCCGACCATGATGCTCAATTAGTATACTTGAATACTGCCAAGAAACACATACCCAAATTTATATATGTTGAAAAGCGCTTTTGTGAAAATTATCAAATAGAAGAGTTATGTAACTCAATGTTAGCTACAGACTGGGACACATTATTTAGTGTGTATGACAGCTCCACATTTGAAAAGTTTTTTAATAAATTAATATGGTACAGGGATGTGCATTTACCAATCAAAACAAGGCGTATAAGAAATAGACAAAAATGTCCTTGGATCTCTGAAGATATAATAAAATTACAATTAGACATACATGACCTATACCAAATTCAGAGACAGTACCCACAAGTAACATCCACTCAGGATATAATAGAAATAAAAACTAAGTTAAAGAATAAACTTTTAGATGAAAGTAAGAAAAAACACATTGAGGGTAGAATAAATAATGCGAAAAACCCCAAAAAGGAGGCGTGGAATGTAATTAAAGAAGAAACAAATAAAGATATAAAAGAATGGACATGGGATCTATTGGACGAAAACAAAATAAAAATAAGAAAAGAAAATATAGCAGATTACTTAAATAATTATTTTATTTCAATTGGTCAGAACTTAAAGACAAATAACCCACCAAACATACAAGAAGCAATGGGTTTACTACAAATACAGGGATCTTTTCCGTCAGATAATTTTAAATTTAAGTATGTAACTCCCCTTGAACTAATGAACATAGCTAAGAGAAAGATAGACCGATCAGAGACGATGGATATATTCGATATATCCGGATCTTTTCTATATGATATAATTTTGCGTCTGGGGGACCATCTAACTTTCCTTATTAACAATATTCTGCAGTCGGATGAATATCCTAGAACACTAAAAAAGAACAGAGTCACACCATTATATAAAGGCAAGGGAGAAACCACTTCTGTGAATAATTATAGACCAATAACAATAGTACCCACAGTCTCAAAAATTATAGAATCACTGATGGCAGACAATATTATGAGCCATATGAGTCAGAATAATTTGATCACCAATGCCCAATACGCATATAGAAAAAATCACTCGACTACGTCTGCGGCTCAAAAGCTAGTAGAAACGATTATTGATGGCCTTGAACATAAGAAAAAAGTGGCTGCAATATTTCTAGACTTATCAAAAGCTTTTGACTCTGTGAGTCATGTAATAGTGAAGCTCTCTTTTAGCCCCTATACAGCTAAAGTGACAGTACCAAGATTTATTTAAGTTGACATATTGTATGATTACATACCTATTATTATGTTTGACATGATTTTAATAACAAAAATTTTCATTGTTTTATTAATAAAACTAGACATATGTAACTTCTAAAATTTTATAAAAGCCTAATGTTATAAATTCAATTTGACGAGATATTGTAATTTGTGTAGCATATTCTGTGATATTAGTACTTATACCTATGTATGTTACAATTTTACATTATCAATAAAGATTCTTTATCTTTATCTTTACAATAAATACAATCGAGCTAGTCCATCTTTGCATCACGCTAGGTACAGAGTGGCGCGCAAAATTACTACATTATACACTGCCGGTAGCAGCACTGTTACCATTTTAAACTTCTAATTAATTTATTATCATTCAACGCCATCTAGCTCCTTGCTAAGCTTACTCTTGTGTCGTGGGTACTAGATAACGGATATAATACATGTATACTTTTCTTTCGTAAATACATACTTAATATCATAGAAACGTCTAGACTTAACAGAAATAGTTTAAAATTTTTTAATTCACAATTAACTGTTAGTGCTATGCGGGAATCGAACCCGCACCCCTAGATTAGAAGGCAGAGCCACAACCAACTAAGCTAACGGGGCAGTCAAATTCTTACTTTACTTTCTAATTATTATCATCAACATCGGGTACCATCTTCATATAGAAGTTTGGTGGTCAATTGTTGAAAATTCCTGCCATTCCATGATGCTTCTTTTAGATGCGGATAGCTGTTTTGTCCACTTCTTAATGTCGTCTAGCCACTTCATGGGATCCACTCTGCAAATTCATATTAGCGATCATAACTTTCTAGTTCCCATTTCGTCCGCACACAAGTTCTAGTCTCTCAATTGGCGCGCAAAATATCCGACCCCTCGTGCCCGGTCGGCGTTAAATTCTACGCGATTAATCCTGTATCCGCGTGAGCGTGACTGTGCTGTCGTATTCATAGGGGGGTATAGTTGTTATGTATGTATCTATACTAATATTATAAAGCTGAAGAGTTTGTTTGAATATAATTTCCACGCGGACGAAGTCGCTCGCACAGCTAGTGTATGTATACTTTTTTTTCTTTAAGTATAAATAGATATTTTTTTAAACAAAACGTGTTTAACTTTACCATAATTCGCCTGATGGTGAGCTATCGTTATGGTTTAAGTTAGAGCTTGCCTAGAGTGCTTGCTTACCCAGTAAGAACCGATTAACTCTGGTTTTGAACCTCGCTAGATAGTTCCATAGCTTCGCAGTACGCACAATTTATGTGCTAGTTTATCTGTGGCCACCTATTTGGTTAAAAAAACGTGTTTGTTGACTGTAAGAATAGCTTAAACACATTAAAGTTAGTTTTACATTAATATAGTAGTTATTGGTAGATGTAAATTTTATAAGTCCAATTTATTTTTAAATTATATTAAGTAGGTACTTACTTAACTTATATACTTAGTAGGTTATTAAGTACTAACAAAATTACTGCTTTTCATAAAAATACATAAAGTCACACTCTTGTAACTATCGACAGGATTAGCTTATAAAACATTTCTTCATTCTACGTTAAAATAAATACCTATTATATACACAAAATAAAACAGCACCCGCTATGAATACGGGCTCGCCACCCCAATAATCACTTCACGGTAGACAATATTTGTAACATTAACGACAAATCCGACTCCCATACCCTCCCCACCAGCCCTCTCCCTCGCACCCTCGACCCGTCACCGCGAGCGAGCGGGACAGCCGCACAATGAATGCTCGCAACCATGTAATCACGAAGATTGGCATGGAGATGTAATGTATGGTCATATTTTTATATTATTCCGTGGAGGGTTGTAAATCGATTAGCTGGAAAGTTGACTATTAAGAATACTCTGTTAGTCCTCTTGATTATATTTTGCCATCATCACCATCGTCAAGTCCTTTAATCACTAGGTCACCAAAAGTGATTCCATGTAGTAACTGTCGATGTTGTGCCAAACACCTCTTGTTGGACCAGTTCTTGGAGAAGTTCAGCACAGCTAAGATTGTAGAACTGAGATTTTATCGTATGATATGTAAAATTTACAACGTTTTATCATGAATTTTAGTTATCATATGCCATTACATACAGCTACTTAAATATGTAATTTGGTCTTGACATCCATAAAAGCATTTAAGTATGGCATTATAATTATTTAATTATAGAATCAATAAATAAATGCATAGGGCTAAAAATTCTCACTGTTTGTTTGTTTTCAAATATTCCTTATTATTATAATAATTTGGGATTAAAAAAACTCACTGTGTTTTGCGTGGATTTTGTCCTTTTTATCATTTGCCATATGTTAGAGGATCATTCAAAATGTATAATTGTTACTAATCTTTTTATAATTCACCCTACGTAACCAATTATATTATCAGTGCCATCAGTAAAACTCTCGATAATCCAAAAACTGCCACAAATTGCAAACAGTATTTTTTACCACTGTACTTTAACCAGTCACGCGTTTAACCATCTACCCTCATTATCAAATTAATAGTGCGTAATATAATCAAACAGATGAGCGAGGATAACAGTTTGTTTGAATCCACCATGACGGGTCATGGAGTACTATGGACACTCGACCGGGCGCGTGGATGCCACGTGTCTTGGTGAGATTTGAGGTCTCGTGCTTCTGAAGTGATGAGTAGGTCGTATGTTCGTATTATTGATTTGTGTTAGTGTTGTTTTTTTTATGTGAGTTAGATGGTAAGTTGTCACATGCATTGTTTTGAAGTATTACCGCTGTTGGATGACTGTCTATTGTACTAGTATACGGTTACCTATTCTGAGATGTATTTAAGTCTTAAGTCGATCCAACAATAAAGTTCTTCCTGTTAAGCATATGTACATAGTTATTATTCAAAAACATTCTTACATACAAATTTAAGAATAAACTTTAGGTAGGCTATTCAATGTAAATGTAGTTAGTATTGTTCATGCTTTAACTACCGATAAGTGAATAAAAAGTGAAAACTATGGTCATAGTTTGCCAGATGTTAAAGCTATCATTAATAGCGTGATAAGACTACCTGGTAATCTTGAAATGCTTTCCTACATTTTGTTTGATTTGTCGTTTAAACAGCGAAGTTGTATGTTCGGGAAATATTCTGATTCTTAATAAATAAAACGCATTAACATAATACAAATTTTATCTAGGTTACCAATATAAAGCCCAAACAACGTCGGCCCAAGCCCGCGTCCCTGTCGCACGCCGCGACCAATCTTTTGATCGCGCTAATCCAGCGTGAAAGTACTTTGATTTATGGACTTACTATCGCATTGATGACCCTCCCGGAGGGGAAACTACCCTCCGCACCACTACAAGGGGGTGATTTGTGCTTTTTGGACCGAGTGTCTATGGTAGATGGTATCGGACGCTTTATGGAAGTTTTTTTAATTATTTCATTTGAAGGATTGAGTGATTTTTATTAGTAGTCCGGAAGGGTTGTTTTATTAAAGCTGTTGCTTATATTGCTCGTTTGATTTTATTAAGTAATGTTAGTTGGATTGATTAATTTCAATTTACAAAATAAAATAAAAAAACCAGTAAATAAGAAAAGTAAAGTAAGTAAGTATTTTTAGTAAAATATGAATATGAGTACTTAGGTTAGTCATCAATTTGCAGAGGAGTATTGCTCGCTTGCCCGCGAAACCCGTCCTTGCCGGGGTGAAAGGACATCGTGGTAGGTTTTAGTCGGTATATAGAGTCACGTTGGCTTCGAGCCCGACATAATCCGCTTAATAAGTAAATGAAGGTAACATAATGGCCATAATAATTTATTATCTAGAACAAAATAATTTTATTCCCATTCTAAGAAAGAAGTGTGAAATATGGCATTACATTAAAAACGTTACAGAATTGATGATACTTTTATTACAGCACTCGCAGTTACAACTGAATGATATCGCAATATAAGGGGTGATTACATATCGATTCATTTTACATGGCCCGAGTTACAGGAGAAGGCGTTTTGTGTATGTTAGGTATTTGATTAAATTATGTCAGCCATGATTTAGTTATTCAAAAAAATATTCATTCTTATGTCTCAGTGGTATTTCGAATGTGCGCCATCCCGAAATTTATACCATGATACATTGTAGTTTTTTTTATATCTTTACATTATTTAACTGCAGTAGCTGATACGGCTACTGCAGTACTTATGTATATGGTTGTGCAGGTATGGTATAAAAGACATCGCCCAAATTAGCTAGTGGGTGCTCGCGGCTTTGCTCGCATTAAGAAGTAATACTTGCATCCCTTATTTCACCCCTTTAAAAGTAGCATTTCCAAAAATCCTTTCTTAACGGATGCCTGCGTCATAACATCTACCTTCATTCCGAATTTCAGCCCAATCCATCCAGTGGTTTGGGCTGTGCGTGATAGATCAATTCAGTCAGTCAGTCAATCAGTCAGTCACCTTTGAGTTTTATATATTATATTTGCATAGATTTGAGTAGCTGAATGTGTTTTGTACGAGTATTGTTTTTGTTATTCGGCATAACAATAGCTTAAATTTTTTGACATAGGTAAATGCAGGGGTTCGAGGTATGACATTGATAATTGAAAATAAATAGAGTTGTAACACGACAATGTACTTTTTTAACAATGAAAACACATCGCTGTTAGTTTTACATTTCCACCAGCACCATTTTACCCGGCACTATAATTTGTAAGTCGGCTCCAGTTTCTAATTGAACCAGCAACTAGTAGTAAGTAGGTACCTAGTTAATCAATTATGCTTCTTCAATGCGACGATGCATTTATTGTTGTCGGTAATAAAGCTTTGATGTACTTGTATGTTGGCATTGAGCTTTTAATAAAGCTTTTATGTTTTAATAAGTAACTACTTAAGTACTTACATATATATTGTTTGGAATTTTTACCTCAGTACCTTTACTTTTAATCCATAAATTGATGCGGTTTATAGTTAATCCGATACGCCATATTTTGATGCGAATAAATAACTAATTAAAGTACCTAAAATTTTATATTACTTAAGGTGTTATCACGCGTATAAACTAGTGTTTATATATACTTAATTTATTTCTGCTACTTAGTCCAGATGATATATTTATTTATTCCCTTAAAAAAAATGGAAAAATTTAAATATGTTGAAAAATCTTTTTACTGACGTAAATATATTTGTAAGACCAACTGTTAACGTTTAGTTCATAAGTTGACTATTTCTAGTGATGAATAAGTAAATGATTATCTTATCTAAAATTATTTTTGTTTAATAATAACCTTGTCCAACTAGAAATAAAAAGACTATTAATTTATTAAACCTACACAATGCTACTCGTATACTATAGTTAAGTACTTAGTATAATTTCATTTCTTATGCAAAATTATCAAATTCGTCTCAAAACAGACAATAATTTCAGCTAGAAGATGAGTTTAGTCACCCTCTACCAGAAAGTTATAGGTGTACTGGTCTCGCCATACAGCGAGCTAGAGGACTGAAGATAGACATGATTGAATCACAAGATACTGAAGAATATAGAGAAGAAGTTTACATTTAAATAATGTCTTAATGATTAGGAGAACAATTTATTAGATTTGTGTTTCGGCCACAGTCTGTCTGTCATACCATACAGTCTACTCTAATATGAGGTGAGCATTGCTATACAACGCGGAAATGCCGCGAGCATTTTGGGGACCTTTCCTTCTACTACAGACATTTTAGATTAAGTTTTTTAGTTTTAGAAGTAGTTTAAGTTTTAATTTTAATGCTAGTTTTTAATTTATTTTTTAACAAAATGTAAGTTTAATTTATACAAATAAATCTATTTATATTCAATTATACATAATTTATTCTAGTCTACTATATAATATGTATTACAAGCGAGAGTTTCTTAGATAGTTAATGTTAGTTCTTTCGTCACATAGAATAGAAGCACCGCATAGCTAAAATTCCTGGTACGGAGGTAGCCTACATAATAGCCTCCACTAGTTTTGATCTAATTATGATATACTTTTAAACCTCAATCGCCATGGTTAAACTCATATTTTTAGTTATTTTTTTTACGATCGCGTCTATGGCAGGATCATCCAGATTCATTTTCTTCTTATATCTCTCTTTTGAATCTTTCTCAGTCAACTATACGTGGTTATACATATTCTTAGGTGAAAAACTAATGTTAATCGTCACTCGCAGTGTGACCACACCACTCTCCCAGTTAATCACAATTAGCCTCCTTAAAACGCACATAAACAAAACAAAGAAACTCCCCCTCAAGGGAGGGGTACCTTGAAGACAGACTTGGCCATTTCATGTTATAAACTGCTACAGTTTCATCGACATGGTACTGTACCTAATAGACATGACTTGCCGTCTGTGCCATTAATATTATACATACGACAAGAGTTTGTGGATATGGCCTGCAACTGCATAGAATCAGGACTTTGCAGATCGCAAATGCAAAAGAAGGTATATCCGCCTAGTCTTGAGATGAATAAGGATGTAGATGATTATGATGAAAAGTTAGTGTGTAACGTACATTAAGTAGTAATTGTATATGTTTGCTACTTCTTCACGCTCAATCAGCTGAACCGGTTTTAATGAAATTGTGTTTTACTGGCAAATTATATCTTGACCTTCTTGACTTACAAAAGAATATAGGTATCATGATCCACAACCCCACTGTTATGTGCTATACGCGTCAGTAAAAAAACACATACTACTTAGCTCATTTTTATCCCGTATTGAGTAACATCGCGAAGTGACGCTAGTTTAATTTTTTGACTTACTTACTATTGAAATGAAGTCAACCCAGATATCCTCAGACGTAAAGCAAATTAAAGATATTTATTTCTGATTCGTGCGCTTACAAAATGTTGCGCTTAGGACAGTCCATTATTATTCCATGTCGAGCACAGTTTAGGTGATTCATGAAGGATCGGACCTCAAACTCAGAAATGAAACGATGATTCCTTGGATAATTGTCGATTTATTATCTTATTTTTTAGTTTTTCCGACTTATTTTACAGGTGATCACCGAATGAATTCTCACAGAGTATCTAAAACGTATACATCTTATCAATCCAAATGTCAAAGTCAATTGGTGACGAGTATCTGTCAATGTCTGTGTCATTTGCTTAGCGTTTGTCATTGACATATACTCGGCACCACAAATCACAAATTATAATGCCAATATAAATAAATATAAACGAATTAAAGTGATAAGTCTTACAACTCGGCCATCCTCTAATAAGTGAGTCCTCTCACTTTTAGATATACAATCAGATATTATACAAAAAATCATATCATTAAGAACGAAAATAGTACGAATTAAAGAAAAATAATACTAAAGATACATTACAAAGACAATTATATTAATCGTTACACTAAACTTTTTCTTTTTTTAACTAAAATTTGTAAACAGTTACACGGTATAACATCTATTTTACACAGTCTGTCACGATCTGCAATCATCTGTGCGATATCACTAAATAGATACCATTCACGTTCTGCACTGATTGCTCGTAACCTATACTCTTGATATCCCCGCCACAATCTACGACCATCTGTGCCGAAACTGTCAAAAGACAGTTCCATTCAGTATCTGCACTGTTCGCTCGTGGCGGTTCAATCTCATTTTATTACAATTAATAATATAAAATAATCTATTGGAATTCACTAATGTCTACTATTCGTCTATAATTTGTCTAGGGTAATCTATGATCATTTGTGCAACATTAGATCTAGATCCAATGCTATTCAAATCTGCACTGATCTCTCCCACAGAACATAAAGCCATCAATAATCACGAATTAAACTTAATTATAAAGTGATCAAGCATCACCCGTATCATCACCCTCTGAATCAAGTAAACAATCAGTTCACACATCATACTCTACTCGTTGATATCATTCTCGCCTTCGCCCGTTTCAATGTCATTTTCATCATCACTATCACTGCAATAGTCATTGAAATTAAGCCATGGATGTATCTTATCAATAGCTACTATATTTTCATACCGTTTGTTTCCTTTCCTGGTAAGCGGAGTATCTTCTACAACAAATCGATCGTTAGGTAGTATCTTCATAATTTTATATGGACCATGAAATTTCGCTACAAGTTTCTTTGATTTACCCAAATGTTCTCTGTCTATGACAGTTCTCTCGATTCTAATAAGATCCCCTACATTATATGTTTTTGGACGCTTCCTAGTTTTGTCAAACCTTGCCTTGGCAAGCACTTGGTCCTTATTGATCTTCTCTTTCGCGGCAGACCTCAACTGCACCAAATCATCACCGCTCACTAATTGAGTCGTTTCGGAAATAACGTCAGCCAACATATTTTCCGATGAAGTCATTAATTTGCACCCAAATAATAATTCAGAAGGGCTTTTTCCTGTAGTTTTATTAACAGTCGTATTTATGCCTAACTGAATATCACCTACATAATCGTCCCATGTGTTTTCACTTTTGCCATCACATTTCGTGCTCAGAGCGTCCGATATTGTGCGATTATAGCGCTCTACCTGCCCGTTCGCTCTAGGGGTTGCGACTGCATTCAATATGTGCTTTATATTTAAGTTCTCCGCAAATTCCTTGAATCGATTACTCGTGAAGCACGAGCCCCGATCTGTTATTAATCGCATTGGTGTACCAAAATTGCTGAAATATTCCTTGAAAATTTTGATCGCAGTTACCGTTTTTGTGTCTCTTACTGCGCGTATATTGACAAACTTCGTAAACGCGTCTACAATCACAAGTATATACACGTTGCCCCTCCTAGAACGAACGAACGGTCCAAGATGATCCGCATGTAGCGTATGGAATGGCTTTTCCACCTTAGGTATCGGGTGTAGCAAACCCTCCTTACAGCCTGAAGGTGCTTTATGATGCGCACACTGTAAGCATGACGATACATATTTCTTGGTGAATCGACGCATTTTTGGAAACCAAAATGATGCCTTTAATCTACTTAGAGTTTTTTCATAGCCAAAGTGCCCAACATCATCATGATTCATACGCAAGACCTGCCACCTTACGCCTCTTGGCACCACCCAGCGCAATTCATCATTCAAAACACGATACACATGTTTCCCCTTGATTTGGTAATTGTTCCGAACATCTGCTACAAATTTCGTCTTTTCGTCTAGTAAAATTTCCTTTATTCGGTTTATCTCCTCATCATTACATTGAACGGTTGAAATCCAGTCCGTGACGTTCACTTGTAATACATCAATTACATGAGTACTTGTGTCATTAGCAAGTTCGGTTACTGGAGCACGACTGAGGGCATCAACATGGGCCATACGCGCTCCGGGTCTATACTCAATTTTGCAGTCGTACTCCTGCAATTGTACCCACCATCGTCCGATTCTAGGGATTAGGTCACGCTTTGTCAAGGTTGTTCTTAAAGCATTGCAGTCGGTCACTATTTTGAACTGTAGGCCTAATAGATATACTCGAAAACGATTTAGCGATGCAATGACAGCCAACGTCTCTAGCTCAAACGCATGAAGTTTTTGCTCGTCTTCTGACGTTTTTCGACTGTAATAAGCTATCGGTCTCAGTTGGTCGTCATTACCACGCTGCATCAATATACCTGCGATGCCGATCTTTGACGCATCCGTATGCAATTCTGTTTCAAGACGTGGGTCAAACAAAGCCAATATTGGGCGTTCTGCTAATTTAGCTTTTAAGGTGTTAAAAGCCGCCGTGCACTCTTCGGTCCATTTCCATTCAAATTTAGCTTTTAATAGGTTCGTCAACGGACACGCCAGTAGTGAGAAGTCCTTAACAAACCTTCTGAAAAAACTCGCAAGGCCTATGAATCGTCGTACGTCATGAACATTTTGAGGCACAGGAAAACTCAAAATGGCATCAGTTTTGCGCGAACCCGGCCTTATGCCTTCTCCTGATACGTGAAATCCTAAGAAATCCAACTCCTTCTGAAAGAAGCAACACTTCTTTAACTTAAGTGTTAAGCCTGCCTCCGATAAAAGTTGGAAGACTTCCTCTAACCGCATGATGCCCTCGTGAAATGAATTCGCTGGGATTAATATATTATCCATGTATATGACTACATATCTCAGTTTCAAAAAGACTTTATTCATGGCTCGTTGAAAAATCGAAGGAGCATTAACTAGCCCAAACGGCATTCTTTTGAATTGATACTGGCCATCGGGTGTTACAAAAGCGGTGAGATCTTGCGAAGTTTCCGCGATTGCGATCTGGTAATACCCAGATGCCAGATCAAGGCTTATGAATAGAGAATTACCTGATAATCTATCTAACTGATCGTCAATCAAGGGTAATGGGTAGTGCTCCTTACGAGTTTTATTATTAAGGGCCCTATAATCCACGCACAGTCTCTTTTCGCCGGTCTTCTTTTTCACCAAGATTATTGGGCTAGCATAGGGTGAATTGGATTCACACGCAATATCAGCATCAATCATCTCCTGCACCATTGTTCGTACTAACTCTCGTTCAGGGTACGAGAGTCGGTAGGGACGATAAACAACTGGTTGGGTGTCGTTCAACTCTATTTCCATTTGCACTACTTTGGTGTAACCCAAATCCTTTAAACTAGACGAAAAACAATGTTCATATCTCTTAAGAAGAGTCTTCAGTTGAAGCACTTCTTCTTTTGTTAAATCCTTACCATAATTTAGCTCCGATTTAGCATCTGAACTATCAAGATCTAGTAAATTAACGCTTAGACTATTTTTTGTACTTACTGCTCGTGTGATCAGTGTGTTTTTAATCATTGTTACTGGGTTGTCACTAAAATTTTGAATCAATAGTGCTCCATTACCATTTTCTAATTCATATTCGCCGGGCAAAAGAAAGAATTCTTTACTGGCTTCGCCTCTTAACGAACCCTTAACATATACGGGCCCCGAATACGACTCATCCGTATAAACTAAAATGGCCATCATTTGCCTTGGTTGAATTATGACGTCTTCCTTCAGTTTTAGCCTTAACTTTGAAATGTTATCCCTGGTAATTGTTAAAGCGTCAGTTGTTTTTGTTATGACTATCCCAGGCTTCTCAGTGAAGCTATGGCCAACTAATATTGGATATTTGATAACACCATCTTCGACAATATATACGTCAACTTCTTCTGATACTCCATGTATTTCAATATCCATATTTGCACTTCCTATTGGAACAACGACAGTGTCTCCTAGTCCTCTCATAACTGGCAGTTCACCTACTATCCAGCCAATCCCTAATCTGCAAGCTTCGCTACGTTGCATCAATGTACACTGGCTCCCTAAGTCTATATACCCTTTTGTCTCGTTGCTGTTCACTTTTAGTGGAACGGTATATTTGTCATTGCTAGAACTCTTAACATCAATTTGCATTACTGACTTTTCTGTGTCCGTCTTCATATTTGATGGAATGGACAGTCGTGGGCAGTCGTTAGCTAAATGACCTATTCGATTACAAACGTTGCATTTCAATATTTTCTTCGTGCACCTTGTACTATAATGTCCTACTTCTTTGCAATTGAAACAAACTACAGATGTACTAGGTTGAGGTTTTGATGACCTTGTATCATTGCTACTAAACTGCTTATTTGAGCTTGTATTGTTCGACGTTAGAGTTTTCCTGTCCTGATTGAACTTTGATCTGTCAATTTCACGGTTTTGTTGCTTAATTGACTGGAAGTAGTTAAGCACTTCTTCCGGTTCCTGATATTTTGCGGCTTTCGCGCCTAACCTCAAGGAGCGATCCTCGATGCCGTACAACAAACAATCGACTGCCCGTTTCCCAAAGATTTCGCAACGATTTAGTAGATTAATTTTCTCGTAATAGTACAATTCTAACGATTCTCCATATTTTACACGCTTAGAGAGCATTTCATTTAATAATTCTGCATAATCATCGCTACTTGGGAAAGAATCAATAAGTTTGCTCTTCCATTCGGGCCATGAAAATGACATGGTTGGTAAAGCTTGATACCATGTGCGAGCCACACCAGTTAATTTAGGTAAAGCATAATGTATGATCTGATCGTCACCCCATTTATATAACCTAGCACATTCATCTACCTTATTGAGCCACATATGTATAGTTTGACCCTTGACCATGGGGTCAAATTCTGGAATAACATTACCTAGCATAGGAAACTTGTTGCCTTCTGGTTTTGTGCTCGTCAGTGATTTTATCAATTCAGTGAGAAATAACTGAGTTTCACTATTAAAGAATATAGACTGGTTTACCTGCTCAGGTTCTGTCGTCATCGACGGCTGAGAGCGCTGCTGCGATGGCAGCGGGCGCTGCTGCGGCGACAGAGGGGGCTGGTGCTGCGGCAGCAGATGGGGCTGCGGTGCTGGCAGCGGGGACGTCAGCAGTGGCGTGTGTAACCTCGCCGTAAGACTCACGTTGCTACTGGGGCCAATACCTCGATGCTCGTGCTCAAGGCTGCCATGCCTCTGCCTCCTCTCCCTGCTGCGACGCGGTCGACGCTCACGCTCGCGCTCAAGGCTGCCGTGCCTCTGCTTCCTCTCCCTGCTGCGACTTGGTCGTTGGTCACGCTCATGTTCACGGGTCCGCTTCCGGTTTCGTCGACGTCTGTCTTCACGCCGTGTCTTCGATCTACTTCTCGATTCGCTACGCGTGCTACTCCGGTGTCTACGGCGCTTCTTCTCTCTTGCCTCATTTTCGCTGGTTTCACGACTGCGGTAGCGCTTACGTCTCGATCTTATGATGTTTGGTGTGTATCGAGAACGACTTCTCCGAGTATTGTCACTGCCGGAACAATCCATTGTTCAAAATGTATTACAATAATTCACTTCTGCCTTCGATGTATAGAAAAAAAATTCGCAAATTGTGGGAGTGTTTGTAGTTATCCCACTTCTGAGTTGAAGGATCGGACCTCAAACTCAGAAATGAAACGATGATTCCTTGGATAATTGTCGATTTATTATCTTATTTTTCAGTTTTTCCGACTTATTTTACAGGTGATCACCGAATGAATTCTCACAGAGTATCTAAAACGTATACATCTTATCAATCCAAATGTCAAAGTCAATTGGTGACGAGTATCTGTCAATGTCTGTGTCATTTGCTTAGCGTTTGTCATTGACATATACTCGGCACCACAAATCACAAATTATAATGCCAATATAAATAAATATAAACGAATTAAAGTGATAAGTCTTACATTCAGGAGTACAATGGCTCTCTTCTGGAACAATTGTTTAATTCATTAACATAATTATCTAAGTCTGTGAGACGGGGCGGTTGTCAGTCAATGCGCGCGATCGGCGTCTGTTTTTGAGGTGCCGGTTCATTATTTTCGGGTGTGGAGGTGTGGGTGAGGTCTTGAAACAGATGATTTGATCTAAACCTAGGTTTAGTCGGATCTAGTCAAAGTACATTATTTTGCTGTACAGTTCATAATATTTTGTTTAATACTATATATGTAGTCATATTTTTGTATCCTATCCCTTATATCAGGAACTGCTTTTATATCATTGCCCATTATGTACGTTATAAAAGAAAGAATGAAAGCATTTATTTTGACAAGCAACAACATAACCAGTAATTCAAGAAACTTTCAAACAAACGTACATAGGTATACCCACACATGAACATAGGTACCACACCCAGCCAGGACAAGCCTGCTCCGGTCAAACCGGCATACCAGGGGGCACAAGGTTTTGGAGCGTGGTTTTGTGCTAACGCTCCGGGATGGTAGTCGACCGGCTATGCAGCCAGACGCCGATTTGGAAAAGGTTGTTATTAAGGATAGGGATAAGCGTTAGTAAAAAGTGGTGTTCGTTGATTATTGAGTTGACCCATCTTGGGGTTTGTTAGTGTTTGGCTTTGCAAGCACTATCTTAATACGTTCGCTGTGTAATGTTGGTTCTATTGTGAGTAATCATAACCGCGTCGGGTGTAGTAGGTGGATCTTTAATGTGGGTCGAATAGATCCTATGTCGCTAAGGGATTGTTCTTGTGTCCTCTGACTCTTGCCCTAGATCTGTCGGGTCTTCATCGCTCAGTACGTCAGTAAACGACCCCTCTGTAAGGTCAAGTTCTTTTTCCCACTTGGAAATCGGAATGAATGTGTTTTTGACCCGTCTTCTTTCCTTCTGTTTGTGCCTTCTATAGAAGTCATAGGTGATCCTCATCCTTTTTGATGGGTGTGTTTTTGCTAGACCGCTGAAAAAACTGCGGCATTCTTGTTGGTCTTCCGTTGCTTCGGTCTCTTGCAAACGGCGCCGGCACTCTTTAAGTGTATTTCTAGCCTCTATATCTTGAGGATGATGCTTATAATGGAACTTCGCCTTCTGTAGGTTTGTAATTGCTTCTTCTCTAGCCTTAGAGTACCTTCTTTCATATTTGATAGTCTTATTAATAAATAAATAAATATCCTGGGACATTGCACACAGCGCCATCTAGCCCCACACTAAGCAAACGCTTGTGTCGTGGGTACTAGATAACGGATATAATACTTATATACTTTTCTTTTGTAAATACATACTTATTATACATACAAACGACCAGACTCAACACAAGTAATTATAAATTTTTAAATTGCATAAATACTTGTGTCATGCGGGAATCGAACCCGCGACCTCTAGATTAGAAGGCAGAGCCACTACCAACTAAGCTAACAGGCCAGTCAAATTGGCCGCCATCTTCATGACGTTTGTTATCACTTCCCACGATAGCGGCTCTTTTCGGTTTTCGCAGTTCCTGCTCTTTTTGGTTTCCTCTGATAAAGTTTCTTGGTATTTTTCTCGAGTGGTGGTACTTTGAAGCATCTCGTAGTTTAGGGTTTTGTAGTCAAACTCGTTCGCAACGTTGGCCCTGGCTAGTCTTATTGGAGGTCTCGTAGAGTCCCTATTGGAATTTAATGTGAGGGGCTTTACGTTTCCCCATATGATTCTGTGGTCAGATAGGATAGTTTTTTGGCCTTTGATGTAATTAAAAATCTGGTTGTTTTTGGCATCTGTCATTATGTGGTCTATTTGCGACGTTTTGTTCCCCGACGTCCAAGTCGTTTTACAGCTGCGCCGGCCGAATGATGTGTCCAATCGGAGATTTTCCCGTGCAATTAGATCTAATAAGATGTCTCCGTTGTCGTTACTTGTTTGGTGTAAGAGATTTTTGCCTATTTGATTTTTATCGCGAAGTTCGTGTGTATCTGTGAGTCCTATGTGGGCGTTGAAGTCACCTAGTATGATTGTTATTGAGTTCCCTGGTTTGTTCTTGGTCAGTTGTAGTAGCCGAGTCGCGTCGTTTGCTGCTGATGACGTTGCATTGAACCAGTGCGTTGTAGTAATGAATAGAGAGGCTCCACTGCTTGTATGTATTGAAGCAACCATATTGTTTGTGTTTGCTTTAGTCCAGTTCAGCCTTAGGCCGCTGTTTTTTCTTATGAGAATAGCTAGGCCTCTTTTGTTGTTGTTTCCGCTTAGGTGCCACGTATAGTGACTAGATTCGTAGGTCCCGGATTTTAAGTGAGTTTCCTGTAGGCAGGCAATATGGATAGATTTTCCGTCTAGAAACTCGTCGATCTCTCGTTTTTTAGTCAACGTTGCGGCGCCTCTAATATTCCATGTGGCAATGTTTATGTTTTCATTTACTACCTGTTTTTTGTTTTTTTGGTGTGGCCTGGGGCGGGCAAGTCGGTATCCGGACTCATCTGGTATCTCCTCTGGGGTGCTAGTTCCAAGGGTTAGACTAAGGTCATTTTGCGTGGTGTTTGTACTTATTACTCCTAGGTGATTTTCAAAGCAATCAAAGTGGTTCCCCGTAAATATTAGACCTATGCTACCTGCGGCATCGTTTGGTTCCTTAGGAGAGAAGCATACTGTTTCTTGTAGCGGGGTTTTTTGAAAGATTTTCACGTTAATACTATAATATTCCGCTGCCGCTATAAGTATGTCTGTGCCGCCCCATGTACCATCTTGGTATTGTGATAGAATGTAGTTCCTGATTTGTTCGCTTTGTGCTGAGCTATCTAGATTACTTCTGATCGCTAGGTACATTTGTGGATCGTTTTGGTTTTCTTCTACGTGGCGTGCGAGGTCTCGTCGAATGTGTTGGTGGTCGAAGGCCATACAAATCGTTAATTTGGTGGGCTATAGCGCGATACAAGCAGTTGCCGTCTCCTGGTATTTTTACGATAGAGTTCCCTATTTCCATATCTGTTTTGTGCCTTACCGTGATGGTATCGCAAACGACGGGGTGCCGTGGCTAGCTCGTGATATCTTTCTGGTATGCGCGTGATCCTTTTTGTTGAGGTTAGTTGCGAGGCTGTGAAGGAAGCTTATATACTATGTACGTATTTGTATTATAAAACTGGTGTATCATGCGCTATACTAGTTCCCCTTTGCCTTTAACGTAGAAGGGGAGTAAGTAGTACTCGAGTGGGTACTTGGGTCTCGTCTATCAACTCTAGGTACGGGGCATTTGTTAGGTGAATGTTAGGATACTTGCACTTAGTATCTGCTGTTTTTTCCTAGGCTATCTATGGGATCTTAACGAACCCTTTCGTCCGGCGGCAGGCGAAGTTCGTTACTTTAGTTCTAGCGTGGTGTCCAGGTGAGTTAGGGCTAATTATTTGGAATCGTACCTACCTACCATTATTTTGGTACTAAAAAAATACATGTAAGTTATAGCGGTACTGGTGAACTACAACTATTTATCAAATATCAAGCTATTTATCAGGTTTTACAACGGTTATAGTCAACGAAAAACCTACGCTTTTTGTACTAAGTGTTTTATGTGTATAAAATAAACGTCTGGGCTTTATTTTACGTAGCAAAACTGAGATAAAAAAAAGGGATCATGACCCGACCATAGTGCCTCGCAGCTGTGTCGGAAATTTGCGGGTGGTTTTTAGCTGAACCTATTGTTAATGTTCTGATTTATTGTTTAGTTTTACGTTTCGTGTTTGTTTTGGGAATGAATAGCTGTTGTTTAAGTAATATTTCTATTTGGTTATGTCTTAGGTTATTGTCCAAACGGACCTGCAGATGTGCGTAGTTTTTGTATTTAAGTATAATTCGTATTTAGGCTTTTTTGTTTGCTTTGGGAAAGTAGATTGTCTTATGGCGGGGTTTACCTGCTTTTTTTTGTATGTGGGTTATTTCTGGGGGTTCTTTTGTTGTTACAAAAGTCTACAACTGTAAAATAAATAAACAATAGATGTTTTCTTTCTTTCTTTCTTCTTTCTTTAAAACCTATCCGCTTTTTAGATAGTGTAGGGTAAGTAGTTATCTATATATTTATCGTGGAAATTTTAGGGAATCCCGATGTATATTATATCTACTTACAACAGCCAGTGTTTACGCATTCGTTACGAGTAATTACAGCCGTGGTATGGGATCGCGTAATCTAGTCTATCCTGGTGGATTTAGCATGCCCTAGGTCGGGATCCTAAGTCCTAAAAGAGTAATTAGAGATGGTAGAAATTGCTTTTAGGACCAATTGAAGTCAAGATGTTTTGGCCAGATTGTCTGAGCTTTGCCAGATCGAAAGATTTTATTTAGGGGGAATAGCAGCAACGAAGTATTACTGCAGGTTTGCGTGATCTAACGTAGTTGAGAGTAGGTGGACTTGCTATGGTACAATCTAATTTATTCTACCTGGCATTATTTGCTCTAGTTATCTAAGTGATATGTCGTATTCTAAGTTAGTTTAGCGTAATTGGTAGTAGTAACCGCACTGTTTGTGGAGCTAGGAATGGTATAGTAAGGTCTAGCTAATGCAATCGGTTTAGTACTTAGTATATGGCGCCCTATATACGGTGTTGGTTGCTGATGTGGGCTGCTTGAGTACAGACCTGTCCCTCGTGGCAGACGCCCAGTCAACATCCTAGGATGTTGAGGTAGGAGAGACAGGAGAAAAGGGGTTTAGACCGCGTGCGACTAATATGGAACAAGCTCACCGAGTTTTCCTTTTGCTGGAGTGCGCTACCCCGCGCCGGGCGCTGTCACCGCTGTTATCGGTGGCCTCTGATGCCAATGGCGCGGGTCACTTACACTGGTTGTCCCACACTGATACGATACATGTAAAGATTACACACACGCGTTGCACGGCACCTGGTTGTTAGGCACTTTTCGCGGGCCAGAGAATTTACCTACGCTAGGGACCGTCAAGCTTTGTTCGCAGCGATTGTGCCAGCCGCTGGCAGATGTTGCGCCCATTGTTTAACGGATCCATTGTATTTACGAGGCTCTACTGATATTTCCCGAAAGCGACCGCTCGGCACGGCGTCCAGGACGCTACTCCAACGTACATAGGTATACCCACTCTTAAAAAATCTTAATAATTTTATTATGTACTAGTTTTATTTTTTCCAAAGCTTACACCCTCCTCTAACTCAGTGGGTACCGTATAATTTGTATTACATGAAGCGCCATCTAGTTTGAAGGGTCATTAATATCGACGTGTATTAGGGAAGCCGTCTCGATGTTCATCTGTATTACAATACAACCCCTTTGGATTGGTGGAGGACTGGTTTAGGGTCCATAATATTTTTATTTTTTACTATTTAACTAAGCAATTAATAGTAATATTAATAGTATTAGTAATTTTTAATGGGTTCTCTATAAAATTAAATTGAATGTGATTAATTAAGTAATTTACTTACAATGATTCACAATAATATTTGAAGAGTCTTTAAAGCTCTTAGAATATTATTATACATTTTGTTTTCAAGCATTGAATATTACGAGTTTATCGTTTTATTATTGCTTAAAGACAGATTTATCAGAACCGTTTCTAAGTCGATCAAATCAAGTTTTATTTGTTGCAACTGTAACCAATTGATTTTAGTACCACACAAAAGCTACAAAATAAAGTCTTAAAATACAAAATGCACCCTACACTTTATAAAGTTCGTGTCGCAAATAATTGTTCCTCGGTGGCTGTCAACACGTCAAACCCCGGATGTGTGGGCCAAGTGATACGCTCGAGCGGACCGGGGTGCTCGCATTCTGTATAACGTACGGTTGACTATACACATTTAGTAGATGTTTGTTATGTCATTTTTGCAACTTCAGAAGTCGGTTAAAAATACTAATTAATGTACATATTTAGTTGAGTAAATATATTTCTGTCGCCAAGCGCCTAAGTAATACTGGTAATACTTAGAACAATCCGAAATTATCTATATCGACCATAGCATCTGAGTAATCTAAATTAATTATTAAAAAAACTTGAATTTCTTAACTTTTTATACAATAACATTTTAAGTTCTAACTAAGCAAGCTAAGCAAATAAGTCGTGCAAGTGGCATCCCCGTGACAAGTTGGGGCAAGTGGAAGGGTAACTAAGTTATCTAAATCATATGCTTCCAAGCACAATGCGACTAGGGACTACAGAATGAATATTGGACATGATTTGGAACTGTACTATTAAGGAACATAAATAACATTTGAAGTTACCTTTGAAAGTTGTCTTCAAATCTATTAATATTTTAAGTATCTAATTGTTATAGAAAATACAAGTTTGTACATAGGTATTGATAAATAAGTATGCTACCTATATTTAAATGACTTCTACCCTTATTGTACGTACCGCAAAGTTGTGGAATTCCCTGCCTGACTCCCTGTTACCCACGCACTATAATCCCGCGATCTTCAAAGCGACAATGAATCCATCTTAGGCAAACTATGGCCAAGTGCAACCCCGTTCTAGTTAATAAAATAATAAAATGAAGTTTTTCATAATGTTGTAATTATTACGTTTTTTTCGTAGAAAAATAACTAGACTAGTATTAGGTACTATTTTAAGTAGTAATTTAGTTTTAGTGTCCATACTTGTATTAAGTTGAACGCGTTGATGTCTTTTGTTCGGGTAATTTAAAACATAATAAGTACCTATGTTACAAAATAATTACTAGTTTTATAATAAGTAAGTACATCTTAAATAATTATGAATTTCATTACTTGTTTTGTCATTTTATTGCGTTTCTGTTCTTAATTAAGTACTTAGCTGTTTTTTTTAACAAATAACTACCTAAGTAAAAACCTATGTACATAAGTACATGTACTTATTGAAACGAAGTGTCAGAAATTAAAATAATAATTTAATACTGACCCGATTCTATAAAATTAAAACATCTACATTAAAACCAGCAGATTTAAATAACAATACCAAGTACCGATTTTAATAATCTTCCATCCAATTAATTTCGAATAGTTTTATTATTGTGGCTCAAATTTTTATTCCACGTTGGGTTCCAAAATTGTAACTCAATTTTTTTCTTCTATTATCTCGATTTTGAAGGGTCGCTGTAATAAAGGGCGGGCGGATTAATATCATATCTACGTAGTGTATGGCATTTCAATTACATTCAATAAAAATATTAGGGAATGCATGGCGGAGTTTTATTTTAGGGCAAACATAATGCAATGGTAGAGGTCTAGAGATTTAAGGTCCGCTTGCACAATGAATTTATACACATTTGACTTTTTTTACTAAAAACAAATTTGGCCAAATGAGCTTTGTGTAATTTGGGCCGTAATGTTACTAGAATATTAGTAAACCTTAGTTATAAAAATTTACATTTGATTTTTTACTTTCTTGTACAAGACTAAGGAAAGAATTTTTAACTTATGTAAGTTAAAAAAATCTACTTTGATAATTTTCAGTGATCTTGATCTCTGGTAATAGTTTTTTTATGTTTAATGTATTATGAAACTATACTATAATAAAACATAGAGTGACGCAAAATTGGTAAGTCAAAACCTAAGAAGAATTATATGTTTGAAAAAAAAAACCATAAATAACATTTGGAATGGCATAACGAGTGACAATAAAAATAACTACAATCACCACATAAACCATCGATCGAGGAACGCGAGAGTGCAGTGTTACAAAAGAATTTGAAAAAAGAGAATAATAGTGTTTTATAAACGAATGTGTAAAAAAAAATTGTTGGTTTTTTGCAGTCACAGAAAAGGCCGGCTACCAATCACCGTATGGAGGCGTGGACAATGGAATGGTAAGTTTTTAATATAGTCTCTAGCTTTTTTATTCTTATTCCTAATTACTGGGGGTCGTGGCTCCCCCGTAGGTTTATTGAGAAAGTTCTCTTGGGCAGATTCATCGTGGTGGGCGCTCAGGTCCTTCCACGGATGACTCATGTTCTCAGTGCTTGCGTTTATTTATGATTTAATTGAGTATTTTTTATAGATTTGTAGTTTATACATATACAGTATTGTAATTCATATAGTGTGCGTATTCTTCTCTAGTAGCGTTGCAAGAATTCACCAAAATGATAATAAAGATAAGATAAAATTAAAGAATCTTTATTGATAATGTAAAATTGTAACATACATAGGTATAAGTACTAATATCACAGAATATGCTACACAAATTACAATATCTCGTCAAATTGAATTTATAACATTAGGCTTTTATAAAATTTTAGAAGTTACATTTATGTCTAGTTCTATTAATAAAATAATGAAAATTTTTGTTATTAAAATCATGTCAAACATAATAATAGGTATGTAATCATACAATATGTCAACTTAAATAAATCTTGGTACTGTCACTTTAGCTGTAAAGGGGCTAAAATGACAATTTGGCATCACACTCCTTACCTAGTAGTTAATTACTTAATTTCTAAGCAAGATTAGAATCAATTGCTAGTTGACTGTAGTCATTTTCAAAGTATTCTTTAAAACTGTATAGTGTCTGATCTAACAATAATTGTTTGACGCTATTGCAAAAATGCTGATCATTATTATATATGATAAAATACATGTACATAACTAAATAGACATAGTACACATGTTTGCGCTTAAAGTAATTAATAATAATCAACTTACTTACTATTAAGTACTCATTGTAGCTACTTCACTTATTTAAAATGTGTGTTAGTATTTGAGTGACTTTTTACAATTTTATTTAAACTGGATTCATAAAACAAGATCTTAAGGCTCCACCATAATGCGCGATGTAAGTAACTCAAAAACTAAAATACTCGTGCAAAAGTGTACAAAAACAGAAACATCGTTTCCACCACATTTGTGAGGTATAAAGGATAACACAGACGCAGCAAGTTTTTACCGTATATAATATTATACACATTGAACAACAATGGACTGGTCAACTCTACCTACCTTAATTGAATGCACAGAGCACTGTTAGTCGTTAAGCCATACCAGAGGCCTCTGGGGCGGTTTGAAAACTCTCTTACAACCGTACTTACTGTCAGCTTAAAATAAACTAGAATGTTTTACACAGTAATTAATAATATAAACTTTTTTTAATCAGCAAATTTTAGTCTATTTCATAACCAAATACTAGTACGGTCATCCGAATACTAGAGAATTCCCGCGGCTTCGCTTGTGTTGTTTCACGATTTGAAATAGGCTATATACCACTTTCTGGCACCGTTCCCAAGGTTATGACAATCGTCTCGTGGCAGCTTAAAAAAGACACAAATACACCAATAAACTAACATACATATACTTACATATTTTCGCTTGTAAACTTATAATTCATTTTTAATGATCAATGACATCCGATCCATCGAGGGTCCTCTCTTGACATGAAAAGCTCAAACCGACACATAGGGGAGGAGGTCTATGCCCAGCAGTGCGTGGACAAGGGCTGAAGATAATGATAATAATAAAATAATAATAACTTATGTACCTATTAGTATGATAACACTCAACATAATTCACTTTGGTAAGAAATTAACTATATAACTCTTCGAGAGAAACTTGTTGTCAAAGCCTGTCTACCAAAGTGAAATGTCGCTGCCTTACGCTAGCGGTATCCTTTCCTTGCGAGCATAAATCACATATACGCAGTGGAATTATTTATTCGACTTTGAATATTGGAGATTGGAGGCTTGCACGATGTATCTGGGAAGGGGGTTTTCATGGTTTTTGGTTTTTAACCGACTTCTCAAAAAAGGATGGCAATCTGTGTGATATTGACAGAATTTGATAGAATGTTGTTATGATGATTTGGCTTTTAAACACGTTTGCCTAATTTCGTAGTAAGTTAATATTTGTAGATTTGTACCTATTATAAAATATATATAAGAGATATCAATTTGATATTATTAATGAACTCCGAGAATAACTAGCTCAAGTACATAAGTACTTACTTAGGTACTTATCGTAAAATCCGTTTTGCATTTGTAAAAGACATGTCGATCAAAGAACTGAGTCGAATTAATTTTATAATTTGTCACTTGTTGCAATCTAGCAAAATCTAAGCTCTCTCTTGAGTCGTTTTTCCTCATCTCAGACATGAGGAAAAACGACTCAAGAGAGAGGTTGTGACTTCTCCTCAGAATGAATTCGTTAGGGGAGTTCTCTTGGGCAGATACATCGTGGTGGGCGCCCAGGGCCTTCCACGGAAGACATAAGTTCTCGGATATTGTGGTCACCAAACACGTCGGCTTCCTCACGATGTTTTCCTTCACCGTTAAGCGAGTGCAAATCCACACATAACTTGAAAATACAAGTCATTGGTGAAGCGCCGGATTCGAACCAGGGTGCTTCTAGATGAAAAGCAGACACTGGAACCGCTGAGCCACACTCGCTTATACTCGACAATTTTAGGACGATGATTAGATACCTACCTAGTGCCTTTCGTACTTCTGAGCCAATCTACTCTAGTATTTATAGCATTACACTCCCGCGATCGTCTTTCAGGAATGCCGTACTACGGGCAGATGTGTGTTTGTCATTCATTAAATACCTTTATAACCTGTTACACAGCCTGCCAGGATTTGAATCTTGTAGGACTGTGTGTGTGGGGATTCTTCGCATTCTTCGACTCACTGAAATAGAATTTAGTGGTGATTGGTATGAGTTTCTTCTCTTTTTATTGTATTGACTAGCTTTTTCCCGCGGCTTTGGACGCTTTTTCATACATATGAACCTTCCTCTTGAATCACTCTTATCTATTTAAAAAAACTACATCATAAGCTGTTGGGTAAAGATTTAAGCTTACATACATACTAACAGATAGACTCGGGAAGTGTCAGATCATCATGTTTTTTGATAGATTGTAGGTAGTATGAAATCTTAGAAGTGTCTTAGGCTACTTTTTATCTCAAAATAATACGAGCGAAGCCGCGGGCGTCCACTAGTACTTATATACAAGTATACATACATATTGAATCGATCTACATATACATAGATACATATATACATGTCTATGTAGAGAGCAGTAGACAACGCGTTAGCCGCCCGGGCGGCTCCCGGCTCTCCAGTTTTATGGCTATTCCACTGTCGTAGTACAACAGAGTGCAGAAGTCACTTGTGAGTTTGTATTTTACAAAGGATATCTAGAAAAAAAAACACTATTCAAAATATAGATAAATGCTTTATTGGACACACACACACAAATAAAATAAAACACAATACAAACAAGAGAAAATTTAAATGTTATGCCTCATATTGTGGCCTTATCGCAGAAAGTGATCTCTTCCAGGCAACCGAAAACCAGGCTTCAAAAGTGGTGCTTAACATCAGGCAGGCTATAGTCAAACGTAAGCCATTTAATGTAAAAAAAAATACTGAAGGATGGAGAGGAAATCATAAAGAATACGAGACAGGGTGTACCACAGAAATCTAAATTTAGATTTCTGTGGGGTGTACAATAAAGAGCAAATATTACTTATGTACAAGTAACTAGGACCAGTTTGTTATGATAAACAAACAATTAATAAAATAATCAAAAAATGTTGATTTGTCCGTTTTAAAAAAATGTTATTCATTGAATGGATTTCTATTATTCTTTTATTATTTATGGAGAAAGGTTTGACCGCGGCCAGCCACACACACAACAACGCCTTATTACAAAGCCGTATCAATGTTATCGATTCATTCAATACCCCAACACTTATCTCTTCGCTAGTACAAACGTTACACTTAAGAAGCAACAAAAGGTCGCGAATTAAAAGCAAGTTGTTCCCCTCCCCCCTCCTACCCTGACTTCCCCCGGGGAAGAGTTTACGAGTTCCTTTTATTTGTGTCTTGTAACTATGTTTGTCATTTGATAAATATGTACTGTGATCCTAGGGATCAGCGAGCTGTGATGTTAGTTCGTGGTTATCAAATATACATTTCTTGTGTTGATGATCCAGCCAACAAGAAACCATAGAATTTATGTATATCTATGTACACTTATAGGTATGTCCTTTTGTGGGTCGGATGACACATTAAATTGTAGGTCACGGCCATTTGTCAATAGCACATCAGCCGTTAAACCAAATCATCGGATTCTAACATATACTTAGTAAACTATTCTCACTCTCAGAATAAATACTCAATGGTTACTCTTTGGCAACCGCGCTACATCTAAAGGCGGGCTGTTGTCAAACGTAAACTAAAATATAAAAGAACTACCTTGTAGATTTTTTTCAACAGTCAATAGTCAGGTATTGACTACCAGGCATTTTTGGGTGCTTATAATATTCAAACTAATCTATTAAATGCCAATATCACCGAAGTATGTTTAAGAATAGCGCCACCTAGTAAAAGTGAAGTAAACCCCGCATAATTCGTATCGCCATCTTCAAGTTATGTCGCACTAAAACTAAGGATCGCGGGGACCTCGGGTAAAGGCATGGTTAAATAGACACCATGTAGAATTGTTAAACAAACATTTAACGTTAGCTTTTGGACTTGAAAAGCTCTCTTTGTACAATTGTTTGTTTGAAAATTGGAAATCCAAGTAAGTACACAAGATCACAACAAGTACAAGTACACGATGATATTGTCAATAACAGTTTTGTTAGTTACAATTAGATACAGACATACTAATTTAATTTAAAAAGTTACTTTACCTCTACAAGTCTTAATACAGACATACTCCACTTAGGGCTACAGTCACTTGTTTGACTGTTTGAAGTTTTTTTTTTTTTAATTTTATTTCTAAAATTTCAAATTAAAAGAAAATTAGAAGAGCATAATAAACTGTAAAAGTTTTCGTGCTTAATAATCACAGCCACCTAGCTTTTCTATTACGTAGTCACAAATACTTCATTTAAGTACTTAGAACATATTTCTGTGTTTCATTATTAAAATATGTAATTGGAAAACACCTCAACTTCCTTATAAATATTTTTTTAAAAACAAACGGGTTTGCACTTGACCATAGTTGGCCTGATGGTAAGCAAAGGCTTACCCGATAAGAACCGATTTACACTCGCTTTGAAGATCGTTGGATTATGGTGTGTGGGAACAGGGAGTCAGGCAGGGAGTACCACAACTTTTCGGTACGTACAGTAAAAGTGGAAGCGTACCTATCCTGTGTGTCCAAGCCCCATCCCTCCGAGGCGCACTCCAGCAAATGGCGGGGGAAATAAAAAAGGGACGTCCGCCGACCTTCGTAACACAATTAGGGAACTGAGAACAACTTCCTAGAGTCCTACACCCTACTTGGGTGAGGGTGTTAATTGGGATCAGTGTAGTGTTGGTCACTTTTATTTTGGTAGTGGTTGAAGGTTAGGGTAAAGTCCGCTCGTTGGTTGTGGGGAATTTGGAGAGTAGCGAAAATAATATGTAAAAGAGTGTAACAGCAACAGAACAATTACTTAAAGTCATAAAAAAAATCACCCTAGCAAGGTCTTTTGTCAGTTAACTTAAAAATTCTGTGTAAGAAATTTGTGTCCCTATGGCCTATTTGTGACCATTTTAATTGAACTATGCTCGGGTACGTTTAAACCTTAACTTTTTTATTTGTGTTTTGTCTTTATTATCTTACACCTTCACATCACTTAGCAATGAGGCAAATGTATGTATGTACCACCACCAGCTAGCTACTCTGTCCCGTGAAACAAAATTTACTATTATATGACGTATGAACCACCACCATGCAAGCTACTCTATCCACTATATCGTTGATATAACGCACATTCTCCCATGTATTAAGGCGTGTTTTTTACTATTACATCACATACATACGTACCATCATTGGTGCAAGCTATTGTATCCCCTATGTCGTTGCCATAACGCACATTCTCCCGTGTAGTACGGCGTGGCGGCGACGTCGTGCTCGGCGCCCAACGGCCACCACCAGCCGGACAGGCGGCATCACAATCACCACCACCATCATCATCATCAGCACGCCGACGTGCCGCCGCAATGGGTGAGGGCTGTTGTTGGTTGATGTTGTTTGTGTTTCTAGTTGTTTGTTGATGTTGTTTGTGTTTGTAGTTGTTTTTGTTCTAAGTTGTTGTTTGTATGTGTAATGTCTGATTTCGTTTGTGTTGTATATGTACCTAGTTGTTTCTGTCCTTTATGTTCCAAGGTGATTCTTGTTGTATGATGTTCTTAGTTGTTGTTTGTATGTGCAATGTATTTAGTTGTTTGTTGTGTTCTTTATGTTCATAGTTGTTGCTCGTTTGTTTATATGTATATGCAATGGTTTTTGTGTTATTTTGTAGTTATGAATTTGAGTATTGTAGTAATTAGTAGTGTATCCTTTAGCATTTCACTCCTGTTGTTGAGATAAATGTGGTATATTATGGTAGAGATACCGCAATCATTATTACTATCATTAGTATTTATTTTACTTACTGTTGTAAAAGTCGTTGTCCATGTTGTGTTCCTAGTTGTTTTTTATTAACCTGACCAATTCTAGTAATTTCTGTTGTTTTGTTAAGACCTATATGTGTGTAGTTGTGTTGTGTGTGTTTGTCTGTTTCTTCGTTTGTGTGTATGTATTGTATTTTTTCATGTTGTACAAATTATATTTTCACTGTAGTTGTTTTTGTCGCACTTTACTGTGTTGTGTTGTCCATAGTTATATTGTATGTATTTTTATACTGAAAGGTATGTTATATTTTTTTATACTATTCTATGGTACCTAGATGTAATATTTTTAGCACAATAAAAACTCAAAGGTAGGTTACGTAAGTTATCTAAATATATAAAACTCAAAGGTGACTGACTGACTGACTGACTGATATAGTGATCTATCAACGCACAGCCCAAACCACTGGACGGATCGGGCTGAAATTTGGCATGCAGGTAGATGTTATGACGTAGGCATCCGCTAAGAATGGATTTTTGTGTGGCTCAGACTGACCAAGTCTTACAACACAGGCTTAGCCTAGTGTAGGACGTGGAATGCCTGCGCCAGTCACAGCGATTATCTTAAAGAGGTATCTTAGACTGCAACATAAGTACATAATCATTGAAATAATAGATCAATGACATAATCTCTCTCTTGGCGCCTACCAATCACAAACACACGAAAAACTGATTTTATGTTTTTAACTGTAAATCAATGTATTACCTATAATCTGTATACCCTAAGGAAGAGCCTACACTCCACAATACAGGTACATTACATCCTAGTGTGGAGTGTAGCGATCAAAATTGTATTAGAACCTAAGTTTTTGACCAATAAAGTTATCTTATCTTATCTTATTTTTGGAAATGCCACTTAAAGGGGTAAAATAGGGGATGAAAGTTTTACTTCTTAATGCGAGCGAAGCCGCGAGCATCCACTAGTTACCTATAAAATAAATAACATTGTTTGTTACCTTATCTATAAACTAAATTGTCTACATGTTCAAATCATCACGTAAATCTGTGTTACTTACCAAATATGTAATTAGTTTCAATAAAATTATGTAGACATTTAAACTATCAATTTAAAATTGTAAACGTTTTCTTCTAGGCAAGTGCGCTAGATCGTAGATTACAACGTTGCTTAACATCAGGCAAGTTGTAGTCAAGCGTGAGCCAATCTAACGTAAAAAAAAAGTAAACGTAAAAAACAATTATAAGGGATCATTTTTTAACAAACATACGCAAGCCCCGCTTGAATTAAAATCACTATCAATACTCGATGCCCTCAATAAATTCAATTGTGCAATACTTACTGAATAAACAAACTATATATTATACTATACATAGATATGGCCAGTAACTGCGTTGTTTTACATTATATCACTTTGAAATACGTGCTTTATCTCAAGACGTATTGCTTAATGAATATCGAATGAATTATAATTATACTAGTGGATGCCTGTGGCTTCAGTCGCGCTGTATGTGAAGTTACCTGTGTTACACTCGACAACTCGAAGCGCCCGTAGCTCAGCTAGCGGAGCCAATCGCATGCGATTACCAAAGTTAAGCATAGGTCGACGCGGTCAGTACGCAGATGGGTGACCGAAAAGTGGCAATCCATTTTGGGCGCTTCCGTGGGTCGGATGACACGTTAAATTGTAGGTCCCGGCTGTTTGTCTAGTACGGCAGTCGTTAAGTCAGGTGCCCCTTAGGGCGGTTTAAAAACTCGACACCAGAGTTGCCCACTCTCATT
Organism: Macaria notata; assembly: GCA_927399415.1. NCBI lineage: Eukaryota > Metazoa > Arthropoda > Insecta > Lepidoptera > Geometridae > Macaria > Macaria notata. The sequence goes on from OV656752.1 coordinate 7,104,443, forward strand.
GGATAAGAAATATACTAAACAGCATTCTCTATGCCAAAATCACAATGATCCGTAGCTCCGTTACGGAGAGATTCAGGGTCAAACTGACCAAGAAATCATTTGCTGTGTTCGCTTATACATTATGTGTCTAAGCTTTTAGCTTGTAGTGCAAATATAAATATCGTTAATGGAATTAATTAAAACGAATTAATTCTGCGGGGGAGTCACAACCCTCAGTCATGAGGAAATACGACCCAAGAGAGAATGGAATTATTCTATTTCGAGTATTAAAATACGAAGATCCTGATTAGGTATTTTACACATTCTATTGTGACAAACAGACAAAATTACAACCGTTATTAATATTATCACCGATATTCTCTCCCACGCCAAACCATTAAATGTCTGAAAGGATCTCAAATCATAAATTACACATTCCAAAAGTGCGATCTTCCGCCGAAGGTTTTTTTTTTCAACTTTTTTTAATGCGCGATTCTTATCTTTACTTTTGTCATTTATACCTGCGCGGGGCACGTACCAGCTTTTTTTCTACTTACAAGTGGATAGGGATGGGTAGGTGTCGATAAAGTGGTGACTATCGATATCGATGGTTTTTTTTTAATAAACATAAGCGTTCGCTGTTTTTATTTTGTTTTTTCACAATATTACTAATCTACATGAGTGTTATTTTTCAATTCTAATAGAATCATGCTTGACAACAAATCGCCTGATGTAAGTTGTAAATTTTTGTAGATCTATATTGTATTTTTTTTCATCTATGTCTATTTGTTTATATAATGAAAGTACCATGACATTTTGCTTTGAAAAAAATGAGTGTCACACGATATTACACAGTTATTAGCGTAAATACCACAATCAAAGCCTTGCGGCCATCTAAAAAATTACCGCTAATTCAAGTAAAATAGATTTCCAACCAGAAGCGTCAAGTAAATTATCTTTTGATTGCCACAAATAATGTCAAAGTATCGCCCACGTTAACTCGAATATATTTAGGTGATGTAGCACGCTTGCTAGCGGTGTTTCACTTTGTGATTTCAAAAGTATTTTGTGTTTTATTGTCATATTTACTTTAATATTATTATAATCTCAAAGATAATACGTGATATTTGTTTTTAGAATGATACACTTATCAGTTTTATTTTGATTCTATTTATAGTAAGACTTTAGTTAAATGTACAATTAAATACTTTAATTGTCAATAAAGTTTAGTGAATAAGCTAGACGAGGCGAGGCGCTAAGTCCTAACTTAGATACACAAAAATAATTTTAAAGTAATTCATTGTATCAGTGCCAACACCTTTTGTATGTCAATTGGACCACACACGTACAAATGATTGCGTATTGTTTTTTGTTTACAATCACTTACTTCACTAGTGCAATTACAGATGAAGTCAAGATACTGTGAAGTTTAATATTTTGCTAAAACATGATTCTTATACATTTTTACCATAAAAAGATATAGTAACGCAATTTGAAAATACAACTTTATTTTTTTAACTTATGTTATGTAACGTTATTAAAAACGCAAGTAATTATACGTAAGCAGAATCAATTGTTTAATATAGATGTTTTATTGACGTGTCTGTAGATCAGTTTGTTTTCTCTGTAAGGTCTTGGCTCTCATTAGACCAATTTTGGTCTAAATTTACGATCACAAGCCATTCTCAACCTAGGCCGATTACTACTAAATTTAATAGATACAAGCAGTCAGCGCTGATCTTCTATCGAAGTCGAGGAGTCAATTTCCTGTTTCCTAGCATCTACTGATGATAATACTCCCCTATATTCCTATATGTTTGACATGATTATAATAACAAAATTTTCATTATTTTATTAATAAAACTAGACATATGTAACTTCTAAAATTTTATAAAAGTTAAATGTTATAAATTCAATTTGACGAGATATTGTAATTTGTGTGGCAGATTCTGTGACATTAGTACTTATACCTATGTATGTTACAATTTTACATTATCAATAAAGATTCTTTATCTTTATCTTTATATCCTCTATCGATACTTCCCTATCCCATCCCTACCCCTCTATCACTGATCCCTCGGGAGCAGCACGGGGCGAGGGCGCGGGCGGTGGCTCGCACCTGGCGCCCGGGACGCCAATCGCGTGCGCGCGCGCCGACGCGGCCTGCGGGAAGTAGGGGGATTTTATACGAGTAGTGTACGTACTATAGTGCTATACAATAGAGGATAGATAGATTGACGCTTTGTTGGACAAAACTGAATTTATATAGATAGGTATGTCGTTTTAGGTCAGCATCTTACCCTAGGTCTCGATAAATAGAATTGAAATTTTATTTCCAAACCTGCGAAAATACTCATTTTTTTACTACACCTCCCTATAAAATAAATGTAATGCAGGGTCTAAAAAGTAAACCTAGAGCAAAGATACTTTTTAGCTAAGCGTTACACTCTAGGCTGCAGCGTTGTTTGGCATCAGGTTTGCTGTAGATGCTCAAATAAATATGCTAACGCTTTTTCGGACATAAAACAAAAAAGAACCAGGAAACATGATTTTTCAATCTAATATCTAGTTATTAGTCTTATCATTAAAAGCGTAGTAGTCAAAAGTAAGCGTTGCTGAATAAACATGCCAGCAAAACCACTAAACCCCTTTTCCATTCCAAATCACAAAGCTCACTCCTTTCCACTCCTACCTACATATACCTACCTATAGCTACATGTGTCCCGTGTGTAACTGTACGAAACAGCTGTTGGTGCCTTCGACCATGGCCAGTATAGTGACCCGGCCACTGTAGGCTCAACGCCCGCTTCAAATCAGGTTACTCCTGTTGCCAAGGACTTGCCCGGTCTGGGGATTCAGATTTAGGTTTTTTGGCCTCTTTAATTTTGGAACTTCTTTAGTTTTGTTATCATTGAAAACATAAGTTCGTTTTATTTGTTTTATTGAAGAATATGTAGAATTTAATGCTTTATACTTGTTGAATGAGAGTGGCCAACTCTTGAGTCAAAAATTTGCTAATTTGGTGCCCTTGACCATGGCTTTGAAATTTTGCATTTAAGTAAACTCCACCACAAACACACCATAATTCATCTATGGTCTAGGCTAAGATGGATAAGAATTTGAGTGGCGTGTGTACTGTGAATAAAGAGGAAAGGATGGAGAGGATCGTGCTCTGAAGAGGGTGTACTTGGGACGACCAGCTGGTCGACGGCCAGTCCGACGTCCAAAGTACCGCTGGAAAGGCCAGATAGAGGAGGATCTAAAAGAACTCCATGCTGATGGCGCAGATCCGAGAGGAGTGGCGTCTCCACGTGTCGGAGGCCAGGATCCACTTTGGGTCGCACCGCCACTTTTTTGTATTAGTAAGTAATTGTACTGTGTACATATTTGTGTGTTTAACCACAACACAAAACAGCTGATGTCGCCCTAAATAATTCTTTAAATCAGGTTTTTCTTATAAATAAAGACTTACCTGATATTAAAATGGGCCTGTTTCATTTTGGAACAGTTTTGTTATCTCCGAAATGAACTTGTTTTTTCTGATAAAAGATATAGGTATTAGTTCTGGGTTGAATATGCCTGAAATAAATGACTTTTATTTATTATTTATTTATTATATGTTGCAAATTGAATGTTTGAGAAGGTAGGCAAGTTGAATCAAGTGATAATGTTTGAGGTTCTTTATGTATTTTATTACTAAGTTGTGGGCGCTCGCATTATTTCGGATCAAAAAGTTGCATATGTCACTATGGCACTAGTATAAGTATTTCTTTTCTTCTTTTTTTAATTATTATCGTGTGTAAAGAATTTTCTATTCTATGTCACTCCCAGGATCCGTTTAGCCGTATATGCAAAGCAAACAAAAATTGTAAAAACTACTGAAACGTGTTTTGTTATCGGTTCAAAGTATACACTAACGATTCTTTTTATATCTTCTATGTACAGATTTTGGCCCTCTTTAGCTTTGTTATGTGTATACATATTATATATGTAGCTATGTACGTATGACGTAGGAGTATGTATGGTTGATACATTTTATTATCGGACTTAAAACAATCTAAAAAGCAGTGACAGTTTGAGCTCCTCATTTTCGTTAAGACTATTGCCAACTGACATCCAGTTAAATACAATAAAACGTGACCACAATAATGATGAATCATCTTCAAAATAAATATGCTACATGAATACACAGACAATACAGTTCCAAACCTGCAATATCCGTCGCTCCCCATACGCCACCCTCGAGCGAGGGGCTGCGGAGCGAATCAACAGGGGGAGTCGCCTGCGCACCCTTACTTTACTATATGGCTATCTCGCTCACTCGCTATACAGAGCTACTGCTTATGAAAATATGTTTTATTTTGTTTATTGTTCCTTCAAACTTTTTGTACAAGTATTACACCATTAAGATTAAAATGTAAGGTATACAATTTTGGTGGAGGTGTACACTGGGCTGTACACTAGGCTTGTTGTGTGTATTAAATATGTTTTCATGTAGTTTTTTTAATAGGCTCACGGTCTGCTGAAACTCTCTTGATGTTAAACAAAGTAAGGTAATAAATAGTAGTCGTGGTATTTGGCTAGCTACGTAGTAATTAATATAGACAATTTTTTGCCATGAGATCTCACTTTTCGTGTTTTTTTTACAAGGAATGGTAAGGTATGGTGATGATGAATGAATGAATTATTTTTTGTCTGGCAACAAGGTAAATACATATTAAAAGAGAAGTGAAGAAAGGAGTGCGAAATTTCGAGAGTGCTCGTCTATCTGAGTTGGATTTGAAACGCCAAGCTCGCAAGAACCGTCCAAAACCTTCCTACAACTACACATATAACAGCTTAGGCCAGCTCTACTGCGCATCATGTGACCGGGTCTTCAAGACGAAATTCGGGTTTGCCAGCCACTTGAGAGCACACGCCAGAAAGACATAGCCAGGGTCGCCATCGTCGGATACGACTGGGACGACATCATCATCATCATCAAATACATATGTTCAATTAGTGAATGCTGGCGGCTTCGCACGCATTAAGAAGTAAAACTTGCATCCTCTATTTCACCCCTTTAAAAGTGGCTTTGGATGAAACCAAGGACCAAACCCTTTTTTGAAAGTTATATATTACTTCTAGTAACTCTGTATTGTAATATTTTCTGTCTCGCTCTACATAATTCGTGTGTGTATTCGAAAATAAAATTCACTTGTTGATTGTAGAGTGGACAAGTTTTGGAATACTGTGTGGGACAAGGAGTTAGCACGGTGTTGGTGATGCACATAAATAGTACATATATGTGAATCACCAATATAAGTATCATTTTTTATTCAAGCTTTAAATTAGCTGTTTGCTTTAAGCGTTAGAATACACGAAGGAAGATGTATTTATTTAATAAGAAACAATATTTACACATATTAACACTAATAGAACTAAAAAAGAGTATTTACATCTAAACTAAATTTAAACAATCTACATGTGGTATGGAGCCAACAACGCTGGCTGCATTCCCACGCTGGATTGCTATAGAAATCCTTTGCGCAAGGAACCAGCCAGCGTTCTTGTCTCTAGTGATGTCAATCAACATTTTATTTAATTTTAGTTAGGAAGGAATAGTTTTATATGTAGTATGTGTAATTGAATATATTTTAAACTCTTTCGACGGAAGCGTTCCACCGTTGCTCAAATACGTCCTTGTCAATTTCAAATTATTATGTTATATTTGTGGAATTATGCTACGGAAGTGCAAACGTGAGTCTAACGTCAAAAATCTCTCATAACTCAGTTGAATAACGTCAAAATTGAATCATATATTAAATCAACCGGTGATTCATTATAATTGTGCTGTACACACTGAACTTGTTTCACTTTTGAGACGTTTTCGGAAAGGGCAAACGATGATTTTTACTGATTTTATTATGATGAAGTAAGTTTTGGGTTTTGTATTCAATGAAGTCATGATTTTTATAAAGTCTTTTTTGCGATTTGGTCCATAATTTTGTCGCCGTGCGATACTTTTATGGTTTCGGAGGAAAAATAGAAGACAGGTATTGGAGGTTTTATATTTTTAGAGTACAAAACGGAAAAATGAAGCTTACATTACGTCATTAGATAATGTACATGTGTGTTTGTTGCATTCTATTTGTCATAATTTTTAGATTTTCAAAAGTTTGTGTTTATCGTCATCGTTTAGTTTTTTGTAAATATCTCTGTGATTGGTTTTAAATATGAAATAGTTTTTATATCAATTTATGTATAACACCGGCTAGCATTTACGTCAAAAGCTAGTTTTCGATATAATTTTTACGTGAGCACTCACGTAAAAATTATATTGAAAACTAGCTTTTGACGTAAGTGCTGTTGTTGTATACCTACATTTAATCATTTCTTACTGGAAATTTAGCACAGAGATTTTGTATGTTCCTCTTTGATATTTCCTCATGTCGGGGGGTCGTGACTCCACCGCAGAATTAATTTGATAGGGGAGTTCTCTTGGGCAGATACATCGTGTTGAGTGGGTGCCCAGGTCCTTCCACGGAAGACACACACACATGTCCTCGGATTTCCACCTTTGTAAAATAGTAACTAAAATATAAAAATAATGGCGGCATAAAGGTATTGAACTCAAATAAGGCCAATGGCCACCCATTAAAAATTGAATACAAAACTTTAAGTGCAGTTTAATACAAATTCCTATCACGATAACTATTTCTGCCCTTGAATTTATTATGGACAAGAATACTACTTCTAAATACTTTCACACAAACCGTACCTTATACTAAAAATCAACAAATATCACCCTTATTTTGTTCCCAATAAAATCTATCGAAATTGACTTACATACAACACTTGCAAAGTTTAGGTTGAACCCGACAAGTTATAAACTACCTGACAGTGTTCGAGCGAGACGAAAATAGACAAAATATTCAAGTGTGAAAGAGACAGGTAGATGTCAGTAGACGGACAGATGTTCAAAAAGTTGGTGGCGCCTTTTATATGCGGGTAAAGTTTTTTTGCACCGTTACAGGAGTTGTGTGGGCGGAGTGCGAGCGGACGAAGCGATTTGATTGTAAGGATTAATCGCTTCCGCTTGTGACACTTGAGGAGATAGATTTATCCATACGTTAGAATGTGATTTCCGTTTTCATCTTTCAGTGTAATCTATTTATCTATAGCGTTTGCTTAGTGTGGGGCTAGATGGCGATGTGTCTGCAATGTCCCGGAATATTTATTTATTATTCAATGAAATAAACCAATTAATTACACGGATACATCAATATATTATGTAAAGTAAATTAAAAACATTAAAACAATTTTAAAAATTGTAATTAACATACTCACATAAACTGCTAATCACAACAGCATACCTTTTCGTCGCGAAGTTGGATAAAAAACACGGTGAGTGGCTGCCTCTGATAGCATGATTTTTCCACAGTTAGACAAAGAAACCCGATATTGGTTATACACGATGAGGCTAATACTTATTTCACTTTAAAATACCTAACTGAAACTAAGTCTAGGGTTAAAAATGACTCATCACACACTGCATGCTTTCTGCCACGTGACAGCTATCACTGTTACGACAACGCATCACGTTTGTAGGGGTGTGTGTGATCACATGTTGTCACTATCACAGCGACCGTGATGAAATCAATAGGTATTGCAACTTTGACCATACGTGTGAGAATTTCCAAATTGTGTCTTGAAAATCGGAATAACGGAAGTACAATACAATACAATTTTGTTGCACACCAAAAAATATAAATATGAACTTAATAAAGTAACTTAAACTATAGATGTGTGTACAAGAAGACGGCCTTATCACCTTGTGTGATATCTTCCAGGAAGTGTTGTTAACGTGTGTTTTATTAAGATTTTGGAGCCAGAGATGAAGAATGATTATTGCCATGTACAATAACAGATTTACTAACTAGTAATAAAAAGATATTTCAGCAGCAACAATCCTTAAAGTTAACAAGAACAGAAAAAAAAAATATTTATTCAGGTGTTTCAGTTCGTAGAACGACAAATAATCATATTATAATACAAATAGATGCAAAAGAAAGGTTGATTTTTGTATGACGCGGGTAGCTTACTTTACATGCCGAAACAACGCGAGCGAAGTTGCAGGATTTCCCTTGCCGTCTGTAAATAATAAGGCTTAAAAATAAATTTATTGTACCATTGTCATTTCCTCACATAATTTCCACTGTATATTGTATTTGAACGACACCTACCTCTACCCTCTATCAGTGGCGCCACACCCCACTTTCGCCGCCATCCGCCCGCTTCCTGCCCGCGCCCGTGGGAATATTCATACACACTGTAACACCTAGTTTAATTTACTAGTTAGGTATCATCATTATTATTTACAGGCATTTTAATAATCCATGTCATGAAATATAGTTCCTTTTAGACAAGGGTCCTTTATCACTGTATACCCTAGTTTAATATACATGTGCTAGTAGCTGAGTATCGTGGATCATTTTTACCATCATTGCATATCCAGGGGTTGAAATCTTGAGTAATTAAGTATCCCACTAAAAACATTCTGTAAAAAACTAGCCAAGTCTCGATGGAGCTGCTTGATTATCTCTAAAAAGTAACGAAACTAGACAAGGTCGTGCCAAGTCCAAGGTTCGTTACTGCGATTTCTATATTATTACAGTTAATATTGTGTGACTTGGCCGTTGACTTGTACCCACTAACGTATCAAGAATGTTCAACGGTCGTCTTGTCAATATTGTCCTTCAGTCGTGCCATCGTCGTTTGGATTTCAATTGTGTAAATATAACTTACCAGATGTCGAAAATTTTGAAAGAAAGAAAGAAAATGATTTATTGTAGCAAATAATAAAGAAATGAGTACAAACAAGAAATACATATATATAACTACTTAAATAAGACACATATTTGCCACAATACAACCCCAACTCAGCATAATGCTGGCTGCATAGCAACCAGCGCTGGTCTTCCGTTGGGGTTGAATTTCAGCGTTCTACATCCAGAATTTTCTTAAATAGGGGCCTGAAACTGCGGCGAAATGGTTCCAGTAAAGGATAATAAGAAGTAATAAGGTTTAATAAAACCTAATCAATCTCATCCAGATTCACCATGCCATATAGATAACATGTCCACCGTACTACCTGAACCTTCGCTACCTGAAGCCTTACCAAATAATTACCATCTATCAAAGTAAACTAAACACCGCAATTAAAATAGCATACCTTATAATTTTCCCACCGCACCGCCACCATCTGTTACGTTGTAAACAATATTACAATATTATCAGTTTTAAAAGTATCATTGTGTCATTCACTGTAGTTTATGGTTCTTTTATGAGTGTTTACGAGTAGATGGCAAGGTGCTATTGTTGATTTTGTCAATGAGATGGTCGGGTTTTGTTTTGGAAGTTTTGGTCGTAAAGTAACTGTGTATGCTTGCGAAATTATTGGGGACGATAATTTGTTTTACAACTCGTTGCGAACTAGTAGATGTCTGCGGCTTCGCACGCGTTGTTTCGGAATAATTTTATTAATGCTAAATGTAATAAATTCAGACGAGATATTGTAATTTGTGTAGCATATTGTATGATATTAGTACTTATATATGTATGTTACATCTTTACAGTATATACAAAAAAAAAGATGATAATTTTATCTCTTATAAAAAGTAGCCTACCTCGCTCCCAGGCTCTCATACTATCTCCATGCCAAAAATCACGATGATCCGTTCGATCGTTTTCAGCACGTTAACAGACAAACATTATAAAAACTGTTGGCACCGTGTTGTGTCATTAATTTTAAGCATCCCCGTACATTTTTTAAATGTCTTTTGTGTACAGGCTTTTGATCCTTTATAACCGACTTCCAAAAAAAGGAGGTTATCAAGTCTTCTGAAAGTTTATTTGTGGGTATGTTACGCGATTACGTTGATTAAATAATCTTATAATATCATCAAGCTATCATAAACGCTTAATTCTTCAATACTTAAATCCTGTAACCTTTTATTTGTCTAAACAAATTAACTAGTAGCTTACTCTAATCTTATAAACATTCAAAATCGTAAATCCAATATATAATCTCCAAAGCCTATTACTAAGTCTCCAATAACATTCGCCGGCAGGCTTCAAAACCGAAAACAAAACAACAGCCTTTAAATCCGTAAGATTTCATTTCCGCAGCGGAACAAGCATGATGCGCGAGCGCATACAATCTTCATTTTTTTGCCCAATAGGGTGGGTCTTGCATCTCTTTCGCACCTGTACAGAAAGTATATAGCTGTCTCAAGCCGCTATAGCGAGGGTGTACACACCAGATGTTAAGGGGTTTTTTTTTATTCTTTTATTTCTCGCTTGGAATCGGTCTCGGCTGTAATTGTAGACGTAGCACAGTAAAGGACATGGCATCAAAATGCTTTCCCTAAAAAAAAAAACATGTAGATAGTGATATAAGAAGACGGGTACCGAATCATCACAGCACATTACTAATAAGCAAATATTTGGGTGTGTGCGTATTAGTTACTACATTCATGCTAAAACGGTTAAACCGATTCAGGTGGAATTAGGTACGGAAATCATATAGCATTCCGGATTTATCATATGGCTAGTTCTTTTCTTAAGTAATTTGATTAAAACAGCGCAGTGGTGCTAGTGAAGCAAGTTTTTTGTAGCCCAGTTTATTTGAACTCGTTTTTTTATAAATAGTGACAGTAAGGCAGGGGGTCTGCCTGATGGTAAGCAGTCAACATCGCCTATGGACAGTTGCAACGCCAGAGATGTTGCAGCGGGTTTGCGAACTCAGAGAGCTAAACCCAGTTTTAAATTAACTGGTGACACTCCATGTGTTTAGTGCTTGAAATGTGGTGCTTAGACCAGTCAACTCCTGTCCTATGACATCAGCATACTCGATATAACTCGTCGACAACAATAGGCTTTAGATTTAGTTCGGGACATGTGGTCAGACGCAGGTACTGCTTAGAATCTGTAACGTTACTTTGTAGCAAATTGGCAGTTTATTAAGGCCCAACCATTAAGGAAGATGCTAAAGAATTGGTCGGTTCTCTCTTTAACCGACTTCAAAAAAGGAGTTTATCAATTCTTCTGAAAGTTTTATTTTTTCTTAAGGTACTAACATTTGCCAATAACATTGTTGAGATTGCCTTACGCCCCGTGCGGTTATAAAACAGTTCACTTAGACCAGTCCATAACAATACTATGTCAACAATAACAATAGGCTTTAGATTTAGTTCGGGACATGTGGTCAGACGCAGGTACTGCTTAGAATGTATCTGTAACGTTACTTTGTAGCAAATTGGCAGTTTGTTAAGGCCCAACCATTAAGGAAGATGCTAAAGAATTGGCTGGGAATCTTCTCATTGTTGTATAATACATGCTTGTAGTATTTTTTAAAGATTGTTAAGATTTCGCAAAACATTTGGAATTTTGAGTTTTCAAACTGAAATTTAATTGTATGGTTAGATCGGAAGATTGCATGATGTAACGGACATTAGGAGAGGCTTACGTCCAGAAAATTGGAAAGATACAAATGTATTATGCCTTTTTATTTTCAGTATACTATAAAGATTTCTTTTTTTAATTTAGTTATAGGCGACCTTTTCCTAAAGTTAGGTTATCTATCAATTTAATCTCTACAGATTGAATTATTATTTTAAATAAAATTAAAGTTACTGGGTACATTGTGTTTTATGACATTTAATTTAAATTTTGTTTATTTTTTCTACATAGGTACATAAGTAACAGAATGTACACTATTATAAATAATCAAATTTCTGCATGTGTACCTTTTCAAATATTCATATTTCTAATAATTATGTCATTTTCTATTTTTTCAGGTAAGTGCAGTTCCATCATTCAAGTCTTCTCTCCAATAAAGAATAAAGAAAGTGCTAAATTCCGTAAGTTGGTGCGATCGCGAAATAAATGCGAGCGCAGTGTTAATGGGTATCCGGTGGATCCGGTGTAAGGTAGGAGATGTAGCGATTTTATATCTGAAAGGTTTTTGAATATATTCATTATGTTTTAATAATTAATAAATTATTAATTAATCTGCAATTTTTAAAACAATCTCGACAGGGCAATGCCTTTAATGATAAAAATGAGAATTAAGTATACATACCTACTATCAGACCCACTTGTGTAGAAGCAACGTTGTACTAAAATAAAATAAAATAAAATAAATAAATAAAAGTCATTTATTTCAGACTTTGAGTCCATACACATTAAAGATAAAATTAAATTAAAATTATTACATAGCAGGCATGTCAAACAATAATCAAACCGAGTTATTAAAATTAAATGTCTACTAATAAAAATTAAATTAAAATGTCAAAGATTACAGTAAAAATATAAAAATGTCAAACTCTAAAATACTTTGTTACCCACTAATATTTTCTTCTTGAAAGGGTCGTAAAACATGTGTAGCTGTGCGGCGTGATTGATGATGGGGCAGTCGAGTCGTGCAGCTACAACCCGCAGGATGCTGTTAGTGCTGCCCCGGACGCGGCTGAGCATCGAGGTGGCCCGTTTGCGGAGTACGGCGTGGAAACCATCTACCCTTGCATCCGCAAACATCCCCGACGCACTGCAGCGCCACGGCAGCCCCAACAGCATCCTGAACGCGTTGTTGTATTGCACTCGTAGCGCGTTGATTGCCTTGAGTGTATATGTGGCCCACAGACTGCACGTATAGAAGGACTGACAAAATGCTCTGAATAATGTTAGCTTTACTTCTGCCGTACATCGTGCAAATCTACGAGCCAACATATTGCTCCTGACAGACAACGCCCTACGTTCTCTCTCGATATCCTCAACATCAGAGAGGTTCTCCGTGACCCAGTGTCCCAGGTACTTGAAACGCGAAACTCTCGCCAGTGGAACTCCGTTTAGTGTTAATGGCGGAACGTTGGAAATCTTAAAACCGCGCGACTGAAACACGAGGAGTTCGCTCTTTTTAGTGTTGTACCTGAGACCATGTGTCCCGGCATAAACCTCACAGATGTTGAGGAGTTTCCTGAGCGCGCTCACAGAGGGCGCCAGCAGCGCCATATCGTCGGCATAACTGATGTTATTAACAAAGGTACCGTCAATAGAACATCCGACATTGGCAGCGCTCAGCTCCTCTATAAGCCCGTTCACGTACAGGTTGAAAAGGCGTGGCGAGGACAACCCCCCCTGCCTTACTCCACAATTCAACCCATACGCATCGGAGAACTCGCCCGCCCATCTTACAAAGTTGGTTTGGTTATTGTACCAATAATCAAGAATTCGAATGACTTCCTCAGGGAGACTGGTCTGCGTCCTCATCTTGCTCCAGAGCACCTTATAGCTGACCAACTCGAATGCTCTAGAAAGATCAAGAAAACACGCATAAACCGGTGTTTTCCGATCTGTGTAGTACCGGACAGTATGCTTGAGGCACAAGATCGCAGATTCTGTCGATAACCCAGCTCGGAAACCGAACTGGGCATCGTGCAGCTGCAGGTGCTTGCTAAGTATGCCATCAAGCAGACTGTCCAGCACCTTGGCTATGGTGGTGGCTAAGGAGATGGGCCTATAGTTCGTCTTGTCAGACGGGTCGCCAGTCTTACTCTTGATTACCGGTACAACCACCGTTTTTAGACAGTCATGTGGAAGGTACGAGTGTCGGACACAGAATGTGTAAAACATGGCAAGAACACGAGGTAAGTGGGGGCCAGCATGCTGCAGATGCTCAATACTAATACTGTCGTGTCCCGGCGACTTGCCTCGCGTCATGCGACGAATCACAGACGCCACCTCCTTCGCAGTAAATCGCGGGAACGGAACATCAGGCATCGGACGAGTATTAGTACCGAGCACCGGCGGCGGGGCTGATAGAGGCATGGGATCAATTTGAAACAAGGATTTGAATCTATTAGCTATATCCCCGGAATCTGTTAAACCAAAAAAGTCTGTTAAACCACTAAAAGGTGAAACAAAATAAAAAAAACATGCGAAATTTCGGAACAAGATTGTTTTCTTAAAATATATCGGTTTTTACACGATATCTGGCGCCTTAAACTACATTTACTTTATCAGTTCCTGTATAAAAATAAATAAATTCAAATCCAGAAAACCCGCCATCTATCGCACCTCACCCCGCCGTCTACTTATATCGTCGATAAAACGCGTTCGATTCCCGCGCGGCCGGAAATAGCGCGGTCATGCACCCGCGGCATTTGCATCGTCTTATACTACCTCCGTATACGTATGTCGTATAGCCCTTTGTGCAAGCATACCAATGTGGTAAAGGGAAAGTGTGCTTGATTTTTCAGTTTTTTTTTACAAGGGATGGTTTTGCACTTGACCTTAATTCGCCTGATGGTAAGCAATCATTACGGCCTAGGATGGAGCGTGCTTACCCAGTAAAAACCGATTCACTCTCGCTTTGAAGTTTGTCACTTTAATACACACGAAAATATCACAAGACTCAAAGAAACAAAATAATTTAGCGCCTTTATCCTTTTAGGCGATTTCTTTCAGACAACATTTGAATCCAAATAATAGTGCATAATAGTAATAGTGACACAGTCCACATTTGTATTTGAAAAATAAAACTGTTATGTTGTTTAAAACATGATGATAGTAATAAAATATTTCTAAATCGCTAATAGGCAATTAGTTTATTTTGCCAAACGAATAGATCGATAATAAAGCTTTCATTATACACCGAAACATACAAATGTGATTTTAAAGTCATTTCGTATAATAAACACAAGATTGATGCTGTAAATTTGTAAAAATAGAAATGAATTAATAGCCGAATTTATGATGTTTGTGACGCATACGATTTAATAATGTTGTTAATCAATAACTTAATACTATTGCAGGTATAATTATTTTATGGTTATTGCAAGCCTAACAGGCTCACTGAACTAAGAAAAAAGTTTGCAAAAGAAGTTTAAAAGGTTTCATGCAGTACATAATTTCTTGAGGACTTTAATATACATATAATGCACATGTACAAACACTGGTGCTACTACATATTTTATTTTGCTAAGTGCTAAAATTGCACTAAAAATTTTGGTTAATCAATTTGTTCGAACCAAAAGTTTTTTCGTAAAAGCTCATGATGCCTTAAACATTTAAATCGCCTCAGTAAAAAAACCCAGATGTCTTTTAGATATTCTCACACTTCAACCGATACCTAATCGAAATGTGATATCCCACAAATAAGTATACCAATTTGGATCCTTATCTCCACATCTCATGACGTCACCAACTACCGGTCTAATCATGCCACATCAAGACATCTAAAACAAACGGAGGTCAACCCGTTGACATTGACCTGTGACCTTTGGTCGGCATTATTGGCAAATGGAGGCGATTAATGGCCATTTAATTAGCCATTTCTCGGAACTAATGGACTCGATGCGAACCGGCAGCGCTGGGCCGAAACTGGTCTATGTACAATATGTTATGTAATTTTGTGTAGCTTCGGTTTTACACACATATTATACTCACCATATTATGAGTCTGGTACAAAATTGTAGCCACACATAAAACCTTGCTTATGCAGATTCTTCTTGCGTTGGTGAAGGGAAATATCGTGAGGAAACCCATATGTTTGGGGACCACTAAATCCGACGCGCCTACCACGAATTATACTTGAAAACTGTAGCCACTTTCATACATACATATATTATGAACAATACATATTCTTTACATGAACATAAATTTAGTTTGACATTCGATATTGATAACTGAAAAACGGATCTTTCAATTGTCTTGCGTAGATCTTTGTAAATATTTCGTTCGTCATCTGCCTTACGAAAACTTGTACTAAAACAAATTAATTGAATAGTACCAATCTCATCCTATTTCCAACACGAGCGTACAACCGTAGTACTCGGAACGCAACAGGTATCGTAACAACGTCATACCTGTCACCGACACTCGCTAACAGACGGAGGGATTTGGGCTCAGTACGAGTGAACTGGGGATGGACTGTCGCGTAGAGTTTATGATGGCTTCTAATATAAATTCTTGTGGCCATCTAAGGCAAAGAAACCCACAATTGACCCTCCCATCAGACGTAAAGCTCATTCCACTCGTAAACTTATACCGATTACAATACAATACGACGAGCATGATACCTCTTTCGTTGTAGTTACATTAATAAAAGTTTTTTTGGACAGTCTGTTTCAGTCAATCTGCGAGTGCTACTAAATTGTAAATCATGTAAGAGATTGCGATCTCTGGTGTCAAAGGTTGTCAAACCGCCTGAAAAGCCTCGGAAACGAACAAATATAAATTGTATTACTATGCCAGGAACAAAATACAGTTCATACTTAGATTTAAACATATGAACGACTAGTGGGTGCTCGCGGCTTCGCTCGCATTAGAAAGTAAAACTTGCATCCCCTAATTTCACCCCTTTAAAAGTGACATTTCCTAAAATCCTTTCTGGATGCCTGCGTCATAACATCTACCTGCACGCCAAATATCAGCCCGATCCGTCCATTGGTTTGGGCTGTGCGTTGATAGATCACTATATCAGTCACTCAATCAGTCAGTCACCTTTGAGTTTTATTTGTATAGATTGTTGAATTATAACGTAAATCTTGTTTATGATAGATAGGCTTACGCTTATGACTACGCTGTGCAAGTGTGCACCCATCTTAACTATAATGTTATGTCTCTTATCCGACCAACTTCCACTGGTTCTGAACCATCGAACACCGCTCCTCTGACCAACTTCTACTGGTTCTGAACCATCGAACACCGCTCCTCTAACCAACTTCTACTGGTTATCCTTTCGCCCTTCGACCAGCACACCAACCCCACCCATCCGAGACGATGATGTGTGTCCGTCGCTGGCAGGTAACCCGAGGCGGCGCGGCGTGGCGGCGGTCAGACGGCGCGGCATACAAACGAGCGCATTACCGCTACACGGCGTATTACTGGTTTTTGATCACACGCCCCGGGGGCTAGCGGCGGTTCTCGACTCGAACTGAGTTGTGGCAATTCATAGATTTCTTCTTGAATGAGATGTGTTCTTGAAAAGTCTAGTTATTCAAACTGTGCGTCTAATAAATAACTGAAACACTGGATCATATAAATTAGAAGCGGTATTGGTTCCTCGGTTTTCTCTTTCATTTATATGCATTTCATTTTTTTGAAATGTACATAACATACGACGGGTTTTTTTTATTTATTGTTATAAGTTCACTAAACTAAAAATGTACTAATACTAACTTAAAATAATAATATAGCTAAACTTACGGACGTACATTTCCTTCTAAAAGTGAACCTAACATACATATTAAATCTACCAAATAAAAATACCCTAATTTCTAAGCATGCAATACAAATTCAAATAAATATATTATATTATCTAACATGAGGATCAAACATTATAAGTACCTACAATTAAAAATAACAAATTTAGTAGTAATTTACCCTAAATCTAATACAACACATAACTCAACAGTAGAAAATACATCATCACCACACAATAAAAAAAAACGGGTTACAGGCAACATTAATTTTTGCTACTAGAATACAATAAAGTGGCAAAATCGACTAGAAAAACATTCTCCTCGTGAAAAACTGACTAAGCTGCATGCATATGCTAGCGTTTAAGACAATTTTTTTTCAATTTTTCAACACTCGCCTTCTTACGACTCTTTGATTGCTTACCATCAAACAAACTCTAATCAAGTGCGAACCCATTTTTGCTGCCAAAAAAGTTTGGGTATTTTGTAAAGGCCACCGTATTAATTAATTGTCAAATTTTCCTCATGTCCGCTAGTATTCCCCCCTCATCAATCAGCCACCGAACCAGTGTCTCCATATAGCACACGTATGCAAATGAGTCCAGGTGTTCGCGTATATTGACTTTACACTGACCCCTGGCGAGGCCTCTCGACCTACTAGGGCTTCCACGTGGGTTTCCTCGGCCAAGATAGGTAGGTACTAAATTTAAAAAGCTTGCGTATTTGCGATTAACCTTAGATTGGTTGGCAAGTAGAATAAATAAACTCGGACGAAGCGCTTTGCTTCTATCTTCATATCCCACAATCATAGAAAAGACAGTAAATTCTTTAAAACTTCTACTATGGATCTTGTTTTCTGAGAATTACAATCCAGTCTTCAAATCTAAAGTAAATAAGTTTCTTCTAGGCACACGTGTCGAACTGCAGTGGTTTTTATCGTTAGAAAGTCTGTAGACCTATTAGTAACTGTTAAAATTTTGCGTAAAACAACTTGAAAGTATTTAATTAATTTGTTCACACATAAAGTTATATGAACGGTCTCTGAAACTCAAAACCAAGGTTCGTTACTCTCATTTGACACGAAAAATAAATAAAGAAAACCTCTTGAGTTGATGCAAAACACTGATATCAAAACATAACTAATGGGAAAGAAATTTCCAAGAAAACTATCCTTATAAATTTACACCCAAAGATTCAAAATTTTTAACACCAATAACGTTCAAACACACAGACCAACAGGCCATAAGTTATCAGCGTATATAATCATAATGGCATATTAATATAATTCGGTGAAAATATAAAAATATATTGAGTCATCCGCTCGTGAAACTGGATTCGCGCGACAGCTATTAGCTGGTTTTTTTTCTCGTTGTATATTTATATACGGTAGGTATCACCTGTTCAGTTACTTACAGGATATATAGATATAGCATACTTGGGACTGCTCTTGTATGTAGGATTATGTCTGAGTGGGGAGTTCAAGAATTCGGATTTTTAACAAGTAATTTGGGAAGTTATTGAAGCATATGTAGGTAAGAATATTTTGGGTAATATACGATGTTTACAAATGTCAATCAAATCAAATATTTTTTTTTTTATTTCTGTAGGCAATTACATGCTTATAGAATCGTCAATTTACAATTCATTATTACATAATATTTAAACACAATAATATAATATATGAATTACAAAGTAATTTGTCTATATCTCTGAATAAGTCTTCATCATTGATAGCGTCTTCCATGAGTAAAGTTATGGAATACAGATTAAATTAAGTGTTTTATATCCATTGCCTCTTATTAAAGCGACAAATGCTTAATGAGCTTCATTAATATATATGTCACGGGAAATGTGGATAATGCGGGAATTATGCATAATTCCCAGTGCTCTTGGTAAAAGTGAGAAAAACATTCGAATTAATCACATTTACCGGTAATTATACATAATAACTCAAAATCAACCATCTGAATCAAATGTTTATTAAAATAAAAATCAATAGAATTTTTCACTTAATCGGAAAATAATACTCAGCAATACACCAATCATAGAAGCCCTTGAAAATCTAATTATTGGTTTTATTACCTCTGTCTATGTCAGCTAAGACGTCTTTAATATGCGTTTTGAGTGAAAAATAAAACAAATCGACACCGTACTTACCCACTTCGTCGAAATCATAATAATCCTTTCATTTTATTAAGTATCCTTGAAAACTTTCCCCAAAAGCATTCGACCAGGTGTTACATGTTTTTGGGTCGAATACTCGAATCAAACAATTTATAGACATACCTATACTACCTTCCAGTATAGAATGCAAGAGCACCTGTCTCCCATGTTAGTGCGACACTATCATTAGACGAGTTTTATTACAATAAAACACTAACTACTCGTGTCTACTGGCGTTTATCGATTTTTCAAAATCGAGTCTTTTCTAGTGATGAGTAAATTTTCAGCAGAGGTTCGCATTCAAATAATCTTACCTAGATGTTTCTGATTTCAAATATTTGTTGGCGTCTTCATAAACTACTGCATTGAAATATCGACAATCGTTTAACATATGACAGAAATTTATGTCGAAATAAATAAATTTGAACGGAAGAAGCTATCTCTGATTTGAAGAGTTTTCAAGACTCTATAAAAGCCTCTGGCATAGCTGTCTCATATTAATATTATCTAAGGTACAAGCCAATACACAAATAAATAAATCTCGCAAAAAATAATAACTACAACCCAGGGTTTTTAAATCCCGAGTAAATAGGTTTCTTTGTGACTACAGCGGTGCTTAACATCAGGCTTTCTGTAGTACAAAGTAAACCAATTCCGTGTCAAAAAAAACTTTATTCGGTCTTAAAAAAATACTATATACGGCTATCTTTTCGTGGTTGCCTAGGTTTGATGTGTAAAACCTGGTATTCTACTAAATCAGGTGCATCGGGTGGCGAACCCATGAGTTTGAAACATGGCTACCAACAACACCAACCTATATCTCTGTGCATCTTCTACTCCACCCCATCACATGTACTAAAACACAATTGAACAGGTTCCCTCCAGCTGTCTCGGCGTTACAATTATGTGCTTATTTGTGTTGTAATTACTGGAGCAGGCATTTGGACTTATTTATAGGTCGAGTAGCTACATATTTGTATGTACTAGATTCTAGTCACTTAGTGTTTGGACACAGGATGTCATCATTTGAACTTATTATATTTATTTTAATTAGTGAATTAAGAGCTAGGATATGTCTGAGCTGTGGATGATTATGAAGTTTTTTTTAACTTGTACGGGTTTGCACTTGACCATAGTTTACCTGATAGCAAGCAAAGGCCTAAGATGGAGCGTGCTTACCCGATAAGAACCGATCCACTCTCGCTTTGAAGATCGCTGGATTATAGTGCGTGGGGAACAGAGAGTCTGGCAGGGAGTTCCACAACCTAGCGGTACGAACAATAAAGGTAGGACCGCGCACCGTTTAGTGCGGGTCTTAGGAACTTCCACCATAAACCGTTGTCGTCCTGCCACTCCTGCCGTATCCCTGCCCGTCCGGTGATAGAAGTGATAGTTTATATCTGCTATTGTTGTTTATATGTGTTATGACTTATTTATAGGCCGCGTAGGTGCATACTAGATATGTAGGTAGATAGAAAGATAGATATATAGATAGATTGAAGAACTCTTTATTGTAACACACATTGAAAAAAAAAGACAAACAGAAACACAAAAGACTTAAAAAATGGTGCCACAACTGGCGGCCTTATCGCTAATAGCGATTTCTTTCAGGCAACCGTAATAGATACCGCAGATAGTGGTCGCTCAGTGTTCGGACGCAGGTGTGATAATTAGACTTTACTCATTCTAATTAGTGAATTTAATGATAGACTATTTTTTAATGCTCCGTCTACTTATATTTCTTCTGACAATTGTGGTCAAAGACATTGTTAGTCTAAACATATTGCTTACGCGATTTGATTTGTTTATTCTTGTGATCGCTTAATATAATTTCAACTTTTTTTGTTCTTACATAGACGTGGCTTGAGCAAAAGATGTTTCGGAAGATTTTACAGTCTCTTGTTTTGTTCTAGGTTTTATGACTTATTTATAGGTTGAGTTTGTAGATAACCGGTTTCTTCTAGGCAAGCGCGCTAGATCGTAGATTATAACATTGCTTAATATCAGGCAAGTTGTAGTCAAGCGTGAGCCTATATCAGGTATAAAAAAAAACTGTTCGCTTAGCGTTTCGACACAGGATTTAGGTAATCATTACACCTAATTTTATTCATTCACTTATATTCATTCTTTCGAATTAGTAGGATAAAGCTAGGCTAAAAAGTTGAGGATGATTATGAAGCTTTTACAGTCTCTTGTTGGTTATTATAGTTAAATAAAAAAAAAATTGACTTTATTTATTGATCGAACAGTACATAGCTAGATACATACATACTAATCGCTTAGTGTTTGGAGATGCAGGATTTGAAGACACGTATTTTTTTACTTATTTATAAGAAAGACCGCACGATAAGCCGAGGTTTTTACCTATCAAGCGCTTTTTAAAAAAGCAGTAAATAATTCACAAGGTAACTACATACAATTGTTTAGGAATATTTTTTTGCCAATTTTCGTCTCTTTGACTACGTATCTAAGCCGTTTTCTCTACAATTTCATGAGTTCATAAAACCACCCCTAATAGCTCAGTACTCCGTAATCACAACATACCTCGACGCGCGCGGGGTGCGGGGCCGCGGGGGCGGGGGTGCGCCCGCGCACGCCACCTGCCCGCCACGGAATATAGAAGTTTGTGTTTGAATATTTTGTATGTACTGGTTGTGATGTAGTGATCGGGTATTGGGTGTAAAGTACAGGCTTCTTGATAAACGCGTTAGATATATCACTACACAGTGTTAGATGATCGTAAACAAATTATAGTCTTTATTTTATTTTGTACTGTGTATGTGCCTGCATAAATATATGTATTGGAATAAAAAAAAAATATTATCTAAGTACTTACTACGGTTAGGCACCATCAAAAACGTTGTGAATTTATAACATTTCAGATTCAGAAAAGTTTATTAAATAAAATTCATTCAATACTTTCTTAGTTATTTTACAGCCAAAGCTAAGTTAAACAAAGAACTATGACCAAACCCGCAGGACACAGCAAGCACTCCATAAAAAGCAAATAAAAACGCGAAATACATAACCATCGAGCATCACCACCAGTATAATGCTAATTCCACTCATTCATATTGAAATGAGCTAAAAATAAATGTAAAATAAACCAATAAATAAACTGACGTCTATAGTTTAGGGATTAAAGTTCAAAATCGCATTTCGAAAATGACGGTAGGGAATAAACAATATTAATTCTGCGTGCGGTTAAAACTGAAACTAACAAATTCTAAAGTAATCTTAATAGGAAAGTTTAATACGTAGTAGACAGTGCTGCCACCAGTCTTGTGTATTATAATCTTGTGCGGACATTAATCGGTCTTCGTGCCCTTACGTTTTAGCTTTCGGTATTAAAACGGTATGAGTAATATTTATAAAAAACCCAATAGATGATCGTAATAGTGTTAAAATAAAGGGTTCTGTATTAATTTGTGAGTATATGCTACTTTATTATGCAACTCTGATTCTGATGTAACTATTATTGATTGTATTTCACTTTGATGAACGAAAATGTATATTACATCTAGTATTGTACATATATATATTTTTACTGTAAACAAATTGATCCCCTGGAAGATCCTGCCTTCTACAACACAGTCAACACTACAGTAGAAGGTGTTTATACAATTACCTGTTTACAAATAAAAATCTTTTATCTTTTTTATTCTAAAGACTCTCAGTTACTTGCCTCTAAATTAATTACATGTAGGTATTTTTTATATATCCAAATATATATAACTCAAAGGTGACCGACTGACTGATATAGTGATCTATCAACGCACAGCCCAAACCACTGGACGGATCGGGCTGAAATTTGGCTTGTAGGTAGATGTTATGACGTGGGTATCCGCTAAGGATAGGATAGTTGGAAATGGCTCTTTTTAAGGGGTGAAATAGGGGATGCAAGTTGTACGTCTTAATGCAAGCGAAGCCGCGGGCGTCTTCTAGTTCATAACATAAGTCCATCGTAGGCTTCCCTACTATACACTGCAGACCCTAAAATCCGACGAGCCCGATCAAAAGCGCAAGTTGAACGACCGCGCTTCAAAAAAAAGGCCAAGTATTTTACCATGGGGTGATTTCAATGGTGAATCCTGCGGCCCTGGAGACGACAAACCTATTAGATGGCTAATGGATATAGAAAATAATATATAATAGTTTAATTTAAAAAAAAAAAACTAGTGTATTGAAAACGACTCAAAAGTAAAATTCTGTGTAAATTCGGACTTACTTACTGGCGTACCTACTTCTAAGTATTTTAAAATTTTGTAATTTCATAAATGTAGATTTTGCTATCCAGAGGGCCTTAATAGGTAAATTATAAATATCGGTACGAGTTGTTTAGAAGATAGATAGATAGATAATAAGGTGCATGAATACGTCGTAATAAAACTTCTTAGATTAGTAGTGAATTTTATTGTATTGTATTCTTGTTTTTTATCATGTGTCTATTTTATGTTTCATGTTGTAATACATTTATTTTATTCTTAATTTTTTATTGTTATTCTTAGTTGTCTCTGAATCATTAAATCTACGAGCGACCCTTTGTGTGGGTCCTTGGCGGCAGACGCGGGAGAGGGGGGGCTGCGCACGCGTCGATGTAGGGGAGATCTTCTAAAGGGTCTTAGATGGGTTTGAAGCTTCGGAGTTTTGCTTTTCAGGTTCCTGTACGCGGCTTGTAAATTAAAGAGTAACATCACTACATAGTAACTGTATGTAGCAAGGGGGAAAATATTAATATGTGTGCTGAGATATTTAAAACTACACAACGGATTTTGATGCAGTTTTAATAGGATAAAGATGTATAATAACGCATGCTAAGCCCCGGGCAAAAGCTAGTCTATAAATACCTTATGTATCAGTGATCAAATCGTGTTCAGTTAGGTTTCTTCTAGAGTTTTGACAAATGGTGAATAAACGCCGATTTCTTAACGAGCAATTTAAGTAAGTGATAAAATAAAGCGGTACATTTAAACTAATAAAATAAAGGTAAAGAAGAAACATTGTAAGAAAGCTTGGTTTTTGCGTAGCACCATAGTAACTTATTTATTATACATATTTTTTCGTAGATTTTGAGTCTTACTAAGAATTCGAAAACATATATATATGAAATCCATTCAAGATACTGCACTTTCCATCAATCGTATGCTTAAACGTAATTTGTAGACGTTTAATGAAAAACGCGAAGACAATTTGAAATACGTTCCGCCCATATGTGTGCCTCGTTTAATAGGAAAAGAAAAAAAGGGAATGATACAGGGAAGGGGAATATATTGCCTCCGTGGCATAGGTAGTAGGTAGTATTATGTATATGTGAGTATTTATCTATTGAAATAAAATAAATATTTCAGGACATATTATACAGCGCCATCTAGCCCCATACTAAGCTTACGCTTGTATCATGAATACTAGATAACGGATATACATAAGATATAGATATTCTTTCGTAAATACATACTTTTTATACATTTGTAATTACATACAATTTATATATTTGTAATTACTTGTGTTATACGAGAATTGAACCCGCACCCCTAGATTAGAAGGCAGAGCCACTACTAACTAAGCTAACAACCTACCTATTGAAATCCTGACTTTGCACACTTAACAATATCATCGTCTTCAATAGCTGCTCATTAGGGCATACTGTAAAACAAAAGCTTCCTCCATTTTACACCAATAATCGCAAATTAAAACTTAATTTTAAAACAGTCATCTACAATGGGATCAAACGTTTTAAACATAATACAAATTTACAAACCTACCTTACTTATTATACTTAGTACTCGTAGTGCAAATAATAATCACGTGTATCACACATTTTAATTATAAAAAAAAAATCAAGTTCTAAATTCATATATAGAACCTTCAGAAAAATTAAGTCTAACCAACTCGCAAGAAGCTTGAACATAACGAAAGCCAAAGAACCTTAAACACAAACACGGTCTTATTATCCCCTCGAAGCTTTCCAAAACCGTATTCTTCCGAACATCAAAAGCCTTATTATCCCCAAGGAAGCCTTTCCTCGCCGAAGTGTTCCGAAGTATTCCGAAGTGAAACATCTGTCGCTCCGGCGCGTGCGCTTATTATTATTACATACTAGTGTACGCCCGCGGCTTCGCTCGCATTATTTAGGAATAAATGTAACCTATGTCACTCTCAGGACCTCTAAATACTTACATACCGAAACTGATATCATATTGATGATCCGTTCGGCCGTTTTTTTTGTGATAAACAGACAAAAATTCTAATAACTGCTGAAACTTGTTCTGTTATAGACTTAATGCTCAAACCCTTTTTTTTAATATCTTCAACGTACAGACTGTCTTCCCTCTTCAGATTTATTATATGTACAGAATATAAAACCTGTATCTGTCGGTATCCGACTCTTGTTAAGTAGTGGAGGTTTTTTTTTTTCACTTTTTCTTCAGTTTAGTGTGGAGTAAATGGCACAGGACTTGTTGGGAATTAGAGCGCTTTTACGCCGACTTAAAAAAAAAGCAGGGCATATGAAACACTTTGTTTTTCCGCCGACTTTCAAAATAAGAAAGGTTATAAGTTTGGCTTTTGATTTATGTAAGTGTTTTCCTTATCTTGATGTCATAAGTTTTAAAAAAAACAGGAGTTTTTAAAAAAAATTGTGTCGTTCGATGTTAATTTGTACATTGCAGCTTATTTTAGTACTAGTTCAGCAGTCTAACAGTATTAGCCCGAATTTGGATTTCAAAACACACTCTATCATCTTTGCGTGGTTTTCTTGTAGACATATTCGTAGCTGCTAATACTAATGTCCATACCTCGTTATGCCATGTTAGAAGTCCTTAGGGCTGTTTAAAAACCCTCGCCACTAGAGCTCGCCACTCTCACGCGAACTTAAGTAGCAAGCCACCAGATGTCCAGCGAATACGCCTTAGATTTGTATGTACAGGTGGTGTATAAGGGAGGGTAGATATAGATAAAATGTGTAAGAATGTTTGTGTGTCGATGACCTTATTCGCGGGAGAGGTTAGTTGGTATGTGTGTGGGTGACTCTGGTGTTGATAGTTTTCAAACCGTCCTAGGAGCTTACGTACGGCTGTACTATGACTTGCTCATGTGTCTTATTGCAGTAAGTCTAGCAGTAGTGTCTAAGAATAAAATAACGGTCCCGATTTGAAGTTGAGAGTGTTTGGTTATACATATAACTGGGAGTCGATACTATAGCTATGATTGAATATGTTTAGAAATCCAAAACTAGGGCCGATTACGCAGCTGGGATGGACAAGCATGATGCTTACCATCATGCTTGTCATCATCATCATCAGCCTCATGAGACCCACTGCAGGGTATAGGCCTCCACCCTCTTACGCCAACACTCCCTGTCTTGCGCGGTTCTTGCCCAGATTTTTCCTTCTAACTTTCTAATATCATCCAGCCACCGTTGTACAGATCTTCCTACACTTCGCTTACCTTATTGTTTATAGCTTAGTATTTATGCTGTTTTTACCATCAGGCACGCGTCTTTACGTTTGATAAAAAGAAGATTTGTATGTACAGGTGTTGTAGGGTGTAAAGACGAGGGTAGATAGTGTGTAGAAATGTTTGTTTGTGTGTTTGTGTGTCGATGACCTTGTTTGCGACGGAAGGACATGGGGGTCGTGACCGCTAAGTTTTTTTATAATACATTAATAATCGCAGCCGGTAGGCTCGTTTGTGAGCCAGTTTCATTCCGATACAGGCATACTCTACTTTAACCATTGTCGTGCGGCGTTCTCTTCATGTGGCCTGGTGGTCAAATGCCCTTTACAATGTAAACAAAGTTGAATTCTGTATTATAGTTCCTGTAATGCATGATTAAATTTAGTTGCTTAGTAATCAGCATTATGCTGAGTTGGGGCTGTGTTGGGGCAGACTTTTTTATTTATTTATTGTATATATGTGTGTGTGTGTGTCTTGTAGTCTGTCTCAATAAATGTTTTTCTTTCTTTTGTAATAACCGGCTAGCTGACTCACCCTCCTGATGATGGAAACCTCAGTTTTCCGAAACATGTCGACCTAATTATCGACATAATTATTGACGTAAGTGCTAGCCGGTTATTACAACTAAAAAAAAGTTGAATTCTGACTGTGCAAATGAAAAAAAAAATCTTTTATTTCCAAAATAAATCCTTGGTGTTTGTAAGCAAGATTTTCTTATTTTTCTTTTTAGGAAAATTCTAGTCTACGCATAAAAAGCATAAAAAGCATAAAATAATTAAATAAAATTAAAATTTCGATTATATTGCAAAATGAAGATCGTTCCATTTCTATTTCTACATTAATTTCTACCGGTTGAGTCACTTCTTCTCTATATACATAAATCTTTTCTAAAATACTAAAACAAACCCATAAACCTCATAAAATCTCCGCCTGTTAACAAACTGATAGCAATATTTCAGATCCAATCAAAGCTATAGCCTCCAAATGAAGAATTAACCGAGTGAGGGCATTTCTAATACGTCTTTACGTGTGAAAGAGGTTCTCAAACTTTGGTACTGTTACCCCTAGAAATTAAAAAATAAATAAATAAAAAAGTGGAAAGATGTCATCAAGGAAAAGGTGCTGGGAGGGGGTGGTCACGATCCCCAGACATGAGGGATACGATTCAAGGAGGTGGAGGAGGAGAGATTAAAAAAAGGTTATATGGGAATATGTGCGAGACAGTAGTAGGTACTCTTCATACCCCACTAATATTATAAAAGCGCAAGTTTGTGAGTTTGTGAATGTGTATGGCAATCAAACAGCTAAACCGATTCGGTTAAAATTTTGTAAGTGGTGGATTATATAAAGCATAGGCTACTCTTTGTCTTTGATTAGCGCAGGTAACACTGCGTGGCGCAGCTATTCATATACTGTTTGTTTGTTAGTCTGTCTGTTTCGGATTCACGCTGTAACGATGCGACGGATCGTCGTGATTTTCTATATATAGTGATAGCATACGGTCCCGGGCGTAACATAAGCTACTTTCTACCCCGTTACACAGCGAGCGAAGCCGCTAGCATCCACTGGTATGTTATACGTCACGTTTGAGAAGCACTGCGTCGGTGGAAGCGGCGGTTCATAGGAGGCGGCGTAATATCAAGCAGCATGATTGATGGCGAGTGAGTTTGTGTGTTCACTTCACTACAGGGGTGACATACAGAGATAATATGAGGAAATTATCTGGATTTAGAGAGATTTAAGCGTCACTTGATTGAAGCCTTGAAGCCGCAGCGAGATGGCTCATCGAAACGTTATCGTACTATTATTTACGGGAACGTGTGTTTGTAAGTTTTGTTCTTCTTTCTCGCCGTAAAGGAGCGACAAATCAGCGTATTATTTGGTATTTTCGTAGTATGTATATATTTCCGAAAGCTAGTCTTTATCTCGTCACAACGCGAGCGGATCCTATGGCATCCACTAGTTTAAATTACCCAAAGGAGAATGTTTGTTCAAACGTGTCGTGGAATAGTTTACGATTTCAAACGGATCAGAGATAGGACCTAGATGATGGAACAAGATATCTTCTTATCGAATGAGAGTGGCCAACTCTGGTGTCGAGTTTATCAAGCCGCCCTAAGTGCCTCTGACATGGCTTAACGACTGCCGTACTAGGCAAAGTGCGACCTACAATTGAATGTGTCATCCGACCCACGGAAGAAGACTAATGCCATACAAGTTATAGATGATGATGACAGAAGTAGGAATGTCAGTCCAACCCTACATCCAAACCTCGTATCCGTATCGTGGAATATGTAACCAGCTCGCGCGGTGTGCTAATGTGTGTTTGCATCATTTATCCACACGGTGCCTGCTACCTACTGGCTACAGCTTTTACTAACCTTCTCTGGCCTACTTACCTCTATAGCTGTTTATACTTAAGCCTATCTAGATCTGAGTGTTGTAGTATTTGGCTAGTTTAGTGCTAGCTAGAGCGAGAGTGAATCGGTTCTTATCGGGTAAGCACGCTCCATCTTAGGCCATCCATCATAGCCTTTGCTTACCATCAGGCAAACTATGGGCAAGTGCAAACCCGTTCGAGATAAAAAAAATAGCTTTGGCTAGTTACAATTGTAACTAGCCAAAGCTATATATTAGAGAGGACCTTAAGTACTTGTTAAAAAAAAAGAAAAAAAAAGCTTTCAGAAGACCTCTCAATAACCTCCTTTTTGAAGTCGGGTAAAAATGGTTAGCATTGAGAAGACTGGCCCAGTTGATAGTTATGTACCTCTTATGTTTTAGTCATCGAATTTGAATACCGAAGTCATTTGCTTTATCAATGTTTCTACTGTTTCAATTCCCGCCAAAAAGAAGGTGTGATATAAATTTCACGTGTATTTGTATCATATTCACTTTACCTACTCGTGATATGACGAAACAACTAAACCGATTGAGATGCATTTTGGTATGAAATTTGATTAGAACTTAGATTAGTAAATAGGCTACTTTTTATTACGTCATAATGGCTCCGAAGTTCAGTCTTCAGTGGATCCTCGATCCCCGTACATCACGGGGTACAATGGCCGTCGCCACCAGACCGCCTGGATATTTATGACGGTGGATCCAGAGGGAAGCCACAGTTTGACTAGACTGTATTACTTTGACTGCCCCGTTAGATTAGTTAGTAGTGGATATGCCTTGGGTACGGGTTCGATTCTCACATAACACAAGTTATCTAGTAACCACGACACAAGCGTTTGCTTATTGTTGGACTAGATGGCGCTTTGAGCAATATGCCGGAATATTTTTTTACAATTTGTAATTAACTTGTGTTGAGTCTGGTCGTTTATATGTAGATGGTCTGGATGGGGATGTATGCAATGTCCTGACATATTAATTTTTATTTACAGTCTGGACGAGCGTTTGTATGTTAACTATTGCCAAAATCAAAAACAAAGATTTTAAGTAATCATCACCAATACTTTGTTATTAAACACCCGCCTCAGTGTTGTGAGCAACGCATTGCCGTTATTTTTCGCATGAAGGCAGAAAAGTTATGAAAATGTTTACTTTTATACCAGAATCAACGCAAATGACCCCGCGAGCAACCGCTAACCTTTGTTAAGCTCAGACGAACTTTAAATACATTGTACCTACATCACAGAATAAATAATACAACCTACATTCTAATAATATTTAGGTACTACCGTTTGCTTAGTATGGGGCTAGATGGCGCTATGTGAAATGTCCCGGAATATTTACGTATTGTTTGCAAGACAATTTGAAATTGTTTCAATAATCAAATATCAATTCGACGAGCTACGAAACACCAGTAAGTACCTTTAGGGCTAAGTCTAAGTTTCCCAGTAAAAAGTTGTCCCCTAGTAGTAGTACCTACTAGTGACTTTTGTAAAAGTTGTTCAGGAGCGAAGTGAATTCACTCGACGCTCGGAAATGGCTGCGATCGATTGTGGTCTATTACGTGTGGGAGGTAGTTTAGGCAATAGACATTGTTGTCTATTGAGGCTCAAAACTACCTAATGTCGTCATACAAGCGGGCCTTTGATAAATGACAAGTCATTTATGTATACAAACGGGCCTAGATAATGTTGTCGCTAAATGCATTTAGTATACGTTATGCGAGAAGGCTGTACTAAAAATGCCTAAATCTGTTTACGAGTCTACGTACAAGCGGGCATAAAGCCTTAAAGATATTTTTTTTTTGAGCTTTTATTATTGTTTTAAAGTTAGTACTAGTAATATCGATTTCAAGTCTTAATATAATATGTACACTTGGATAGTCAGGCATTTGTTTATCAGGTCTACTGAAGCGATATACGCCTGAAATAGAACTGGCACTCAATCGAGCTGCCAGAATAAACCTTTTGACGTTTGAGTACAAGTTACAGATTTATAATACACACCATAACATCGCTATCCGAGGACATGTATGTATATTCCGTGGAAGGACCTGGGCGCCCACCACGATGTATCTGCCCAAGAGAACTCATCTAACAAATTAATTCTGCGGAGGAGTCACGACCCTCAGTCATAGGGATATATCAATCATGTCTGATTGATGTGTTTTCTCTCTCTTGATTCGTATGTCTCAGACATGCTTATCTTCTGATAGTAAATACCTATTTAATCAATATTCCGGGGAAGCTATCATTATGTTAATACAATGACGTGCGTAACACACGTCTTCCATTTGTATTCTAAAGTTTGTGTCCATTTTTGTACGTGTTACCGAATAAATAATTTAAAATGCTTTGGTTCTATGTTATATGATTGTGAGCTTTATTGTCAATGATATAAGTGTAGAGTTTATTGAAGTTTTTAGCAAAGATTCTCGGTAAGACTAGAGATACAGGGGCAGTGCTAATTAATAAATATCTTAAAATACTTTGAAGTATTGTAAGCATCGAACTAGTGTTATATTATAATCTTAGCTCGATGTAAGTAAAATAATCCAGTGCATCAATAAGTGTTTTATAAATTTATATAATGTGATGGTTAAGTTTGACGTTTTATTGTAGTCTCTGATGTAACACGCTTGCCTAGGATTCCTTAAAGCAGATTTAAAAGATCTCTTCTAGGCAAGCGTATAGCTGTTATATTATAATCTTAGCTCGATGTAAGTAAAATAATCCAGTGCATCAATAAGTGTTTTATAAATTTATATAATGTGATGGTTAAGTTTGACGTTTTATTGTAGTCTCTGATGTAACACGCTTGCCTAGGATTCCTTAAAGCAGATTTAAAAGATCTCTTCTAGGCAAGCGTATAGCTTAGATTACAGCGGTGCTTAACTTCAGGCGGGATGATAATAATAAGCTTATTCAGCGTTAAAAATAAGCCTGTATAAGTAGGTATGTCTACCGAGCAGGTGTATTGAGGAGTTATTTTCGTCGTGTTTTTATAATATATATTTATTCATGATTATTATAATAAATAAACTAACTGTCTTGCGGTCAGATTGTCCGAGCCAAAGCTCAGCTGAAGGAAAATGCTTACTTAGTATTTTTACTATTTGTGTTAATTTATTATTTCTATGTCCTTTCTTTTTTACAATAATTTTGTGTAAATTAGATTCTGGTGTCGTAGATTATAATATCTATGCTATGACTATAATTTAGTCTTCTAAATGTAGGTATTTTAAGAGCTTGCTTCTAGAAAACCAGCTTTATATAATAAGGATTATAGTTTTCGTGGAAAACTGATTTGAGAAATGTCCAAAATTATGAAACCTATATGCGTTTGGATTTCCAGAGGCGAGCTTTTTGTTTTTATACGTACAATTTGAGAAACAATCTATTCTTTAGTTTACCATACAGCCTTTTACATGAAATTTCACGTTATAAAAAAAACCGGGACATTGCACACATCGCCATCTAGCCCCACACTAAGCAAACGTGTGTCGAGGGTACTAGATAACGGATATAATAGACATAGCATAGACATGGCATAGACAGTTATATACTTTTCTTTTGTAAATACATATTTATTATACATAAGTTTGTAATTTTAATATATTTTGCCTACCTATTGCTTTTTTTTCTGTTTTCCTCTTTGATTGAAATTACTACAAGTTAAGGCAATAAGAAATGAATAGTAGAATGTATTCGTAATTCAGCAGACGAATGTATGAGAACTTTTAAACGTTGAAACTGAAAACTTCAACGGAACTATTTATTACCAAAGTACTAGACTTTCCTACGATTTGCCTTTTGCATGCTTTATTTTGTGTTTTAGTTCACCGGATGTAAGTTTATCTTTGTTTGTTCTTTATTTACGTATGAGAAATGCTACTTTGGTGACCAGTTTTCGAGCCAACTTAGGAGGTTCTGACGATGCAATAACTGCTTTGAGTATAATATAAATTTGAATATAATAAATCAATTAGGTATTTCACATGTTCATTATGCCATAATTTGGTCACCCATCCGTCAACTGTCCGCAATAACAATAGCTTAACTTTGTCCGTCATATACTTACACCTCAATCAGCGGAACTACTTACGTAAGTATAATAAAAGTAAACAATTTTAAAATATCATTACTAATAAAAAAAACAACTGCGTCAAATTTTCCCGAAGACAACAGAAAACTAAGCTCGTATATTTTTCATTCAGTCGCGTAGTAAAGGCAAAGCTCCCGTATCTGCTGGCTCTGTCTACCCGCCTCGCTCTAACCCGAGGGGGGCGGGCTGGCAACGTCGCGCGCTCGCTGGCTGACAAGTCATTACGGATTTGCGATTATCTAGCACCGAAGTAATGTGTGTAATTGTTTTTCATGGGTTTATTTTTAATATTTGTTTGATAAAATATGCTGCCTATAATAGTTTTGTTTGATTTTTTCCTCGGAGTGACATTAACTTATGTATGAGTTTAGTTGCTAAACTGAAACTGACTAACTTCTTCTTCTTGAGAGTGGCCAACTGTGGTGTCGAGAGTTTATCAAGCCGCCCTAAGGGCCTTACACATGGCTTAACGACTGCCGTACTAGACAAACAGCCTACATTGGATTTATGATTTGAATGCGTTATCTGAAAAGTGACCAAATTTTGCATCCCCATCCAAGAACTGACCTCGTTGTCACTAACTTGCTTAACATTAGCAAGTCGCAGGTGAATACCTACCTCTGTTAGCTGAGCTGTTTGTCATCCTCCTCACTTTGCGTTTTCGTATTCCTCACTGCTTTGGGTCGTGGCTGAATCAATTTGACATTGACAATATCTCTCTTTCCGTTTCGATATTTTGCTTCGATTCTTTTAATTTTTTTGTTTCTTGATGTCTTTGTGGATGCTCTTCTGACGATGCTTTCTTAACGATGCTTATCTTCAGTTTAATTGTGTTCAAGTGTGAGAAATACATAATAAAATAAGCTACTGCAAGGCTGCCCAAATGGGACTGGGCGGGTCATGTTTGCCGAATGCATCCTGACCGCTGGGCAAAGATTTGCATCGAATAGGAGCCTGTTGGAAGAAGACGGCCGGCCACCTAACCGAGTGCGCAAGGATATGGTGAACTTCCATAACAACTAAAAGTGGAAGGATTTGGGGGTGACCAGCTGTGGGACATATAAAAAAAAAGATGTTGCAATATTATCAACGCATTGATCGCAAGTAGCTCGGCTGACTGCGATAGTAAACATCCTCCGAGTCCTTACATCATGGACATTCCAACACATGCTTCACTTGTATTGGACGTACTTAGCGTGTGCGTACAAGGTGGCGTCGGAATCGAGAAGTTTAATAAGGAGTCCTCTCAAATTAATTTACGTGAAGAAGAAGACTTCTTCAAAAAAACGAAAAGGAGTAGGTACTTAATAACTAGCAAATGTAAATACAATAGTTTCTCTAGTATAAAGCTAATGTAAAAGTATACCACTAAATATTTGAATAGAATGAAGGCTATTTTATTTTATATAGTATCTAGCATGATTCTTATAGAATTAGTGTAATCGAGTGAGGTGCGGTTAGCATATAAAACCAATCGTGGTCAAGTGCTGTCGCGTACAAAAAAATAAAATCATTGTATTGTAATATGGATGCAAGTTTTTAGCGAAATACGACGTTCAATTGTATCAGGCCGAATGTTAATTATTCGGAACTTTCATAATATTATTAAATCCCTCATGATGAGTATAGTGAATTGTGTTATTTTAACATTGCATGGCATGTATTCGGAACAATTCCGAGCAAAGTATTTACATAATTTTATTATCATATTGGTAGATAGCAACTTCTATCTGTACAGATCTTCTCACATTTCCATGCCACCTTGTAATGCATAGTGTATACTATACAGAGTTGCGTAAGGAACGAGCCGCCCTGTCTGTCCCGTGTTATTACACCTACATAATATAGGTATATGAATTTATATTCATATAAATTTTGTAAACATAAGGAACATGTTTAAAAACACTTTTTATTAACACTGTTTATTTATACCTACCTTCATTTAAAGATGTATAAGTTAAGTATTCCTGTATGTATTTTATTGAGTAGTAGAAATAAAGGCTATTTTTATTTTATTTTATTTTATTTATTTTATTTAATATAGGTATATAATAATATACTATATTATATAGGTAGGCATTGAGATGGGCAATGCTTCGGACATTTCAATCGGCACGCGTCACACATTTATAACACATTTATAATAGTTATAGGGATGTATGTAATGTATGTGATTCTTAGGTAAATGTCAGAGGGAAATGTCATTTCTTGTTGAAATTTTGTGTGGTGACACAATATAAACAATGAGAGTGGTTCGCTCTGGTGTCATAGTTTTCAAATCGCCCTAAGGGCCTTTGACAAAGTTGACAAAAACAGAAAGAGCATAGACAGTTATTGAGACAGACAGAGAAATAAGACAAGAGAAAGCCCTCTGCGAAAGCTGCTCTGTTAGCTTAGTTGGTAGTGGCTCTGCCTTCTAATCTAGGGGTGCGGGTTCGATTCCCGCATGTATATAGGTATGTATTATATCCGCTATCTAGTACCCATGATACAAGCGTAAGCTTAGTATAGGGCTAGATGGGGCTGTGTGATATGTCCTGAATCATTTATTTATTAAAGTAGTTTGTGTTATATTGTTAAGTTGTAAATTGCTTTTCCTCTGCTCAAAGATCATTGTTTACCTACACCTGCAGGCTGATAGTTCGACTTTGATGTTGTTAGCTCGATTGCTTTTGCGATCCCATATTGCCCAGCTTATTACCGGCAATCTGACATCAGATTTATTTTGCCTGTCACAGTCGGTGGCCAGGCGTGATTATACACTCGCTATCATGTTATTCGATACAATATCGACTTGTTATCTGTTATCGCAAATTAACAAAAATTTGCCGCCATGACACTTGTCATGGGAAAGATTGCTATTTCAAGATTAATGGATGAATTTTGTACTCTGTCCTTAGGTATATTTCATTATCATGGTTATATAAAAAGATAACATAAATAATCAGTGGGGTTTTCCATACAAAGCAAATAATCTCAATAGCGGAAAAATGATTCCAAACATTTGCGAGTGCTGATAAGTAGATAGATCACAAATTTTCTTGTAGTATTAATTGTTCATGAAACGTGTGAAAATGGAAAACTCTCTCTCTCTCTCTCTTCTTTGTCGTATTCCGCGCTACTGAGGACCGTGACTCTTCCTGCATCTATTGACTAGCTGCCGCCATTAAAAACACTATAACAACAAAAAAACACATATGTACTTACAAAAAATCTAATTATTTGATAATTCCATTATTAAATAACACGAAAAGTCTGTTTACAATCCCTGTCATAAAGGAAAGCTCTTGTGTGGTTTTTATGACAAACTAGCAAACCCCGCGAACTCCGTTTCGCCACCAGATGTTTTTTTTTATAAACCTCACGGAGCCCTAGACCTTTCCAACGAATGCAAAACCGTGGAAATCGGTTCGTGCGTTCTGGAGTTATGGCGTCAGGAAGGAAAACCCGACTTATTTTTATATAGTAGATGTATTTATTACTGTTATTTTTGTTGCTGATTCACATTTTTACAATCTCGATAATACATAATTTCAATGAATCATCGATGTTTGCCTATTCAAACTTGAAATTGAACTTCTGTACCTAGCTAAAGATAAAATTCTAATATGAATTGATAGGTACAGTACATTCATATGCCTCATTTATTTTCTCAGGTTATCTAAGTTTTGTTACATATTTCTTTGATTGATACCATGATTAATGCCTAGTTGATTCATTCACTTACCAAGCATCCTTATTATATATATTTTTAAATCGTAGCATGATTATCAAGCATTTTGAATAAACTTGAATAAATACAGATTAAATAGGTTTCATACGCAAGCGTGCATCAATCAACATCTTAGACTACATAACAGTAGTGCTTAACATCAGGCAGGCTGTAATAAAAAAGGGTGCCTGAAGAAATACAAATGATTTAAGATACTACACTGGAATTGAATTGGGTCTCTAACTTCCATGAACTTCAAAACCAAATATTATTAATATTCAAAAGAAACACATAATCCGTCAAAGTTTGTATAAATCAAAATATGTTAGAAAACAAATCCAGTGCTGAAGCTGGCGAATTCCCGACATATTTATGGAAGAGCCGCTAACGCCGTGTTTTGACAATAAATCAACTGTTACAACCGAACCGGTGGCTCTTTGTATATTCTTCGCGGCCATTATAATATATTCCACTAGATTATATACAACTTGCATCATATTTTCCGAGTAAGACGAGGAATAAGTGAGGAAATGTGCTGGAGAGAATGGTGGAAAAATATCCGCCTTGATGTGTTCGTCAATGGTTGAATACCTGATTGCCAAAAGGTACAAAAGAAACCTAGAAAACCAATTGTATAGGAGAAACCATCCCAGATATAAATAAAAAAATCTACATCTACAACATGATGAGAATAGACAACAACGCCATTATCGTCAGTACCTAATGGTGAGTTGCGGCATCCTCATTTCAGAGCCAGTTCCATTTCAGAACAAGTATGCTCTTCCTTCGGCCACAGTGTCGTTTTAAGCCAGATGATCTACAGGTCAAATGTGTTCGACTGTAAATACGAATCAGTGTTAAAAAATAGACATACAGTAACACAGTACTGAAAAACCCCTAGTTATCTGTAAAATTGCCGAAATAAATTAACAATTCAATATGCAATTTTAAGCCTAATCCATGGAAATATAATCCTACGTACATGTTAGAAGGGCGTTCAAATAAAGGCGAAGGTCGCTGCGGAGGGAGTGTGTGAGGTCACAGCAATGAGGCTGCACCCGAGGGCAATATTGGAACTTGAGGAGCTGTTCTTGATTAATTAGCTGTTGTGAATGAAAGTATTTCATACTGCTACAAAATTTAAGGGCGAGGCTCTAGTTTATGGATTATGCGCCATTTCTCCCGGTCTTCAGCGAATTCCTTGAACTCTTCATGCAACGTTACGGACAGGGACGAGGCTGCCGGAATATATAAGAATATACCTTTAGTCACTTGGCGACAGATTTCACATTCGAGGGTAGTAGGTACCTAGCATGGCATATTATCATAATTTTGGCAGCTGTCATGTACATACATTTTACGTCAAAATTGCGAAAAGTGTATGGAAATGACAGCTGTCAAAAGTAGTCAAAACTATCACGCTAAGCTAGACAAGGTACATGAGTAAGTACTTACCTATCCCAGTTTCCACGTTATTCATCTTGCGTAAGTAAGTAGGTAAGCCCACAGTAAACAAAGGAGAAGCGCTCCGCAACCGACGCCCATCAATTTTTATAAATCCATAAACCGCCAGTATCTCGCGCCACTAATTACAAACCTCCTTCGGTGAAATTAAAAAATAAATAATAAAGTTTGGTTCGGAAACTTTAACCTCATTATTTGTTACGTTCGGGCTCGCTCGTTCCCCCGCTCCCGGCGGAGCGGCAACGTCGCATTTGTGATGCTGGGATGCCAGCGTGATGCATGCGGGGCTTGCACTAGTTTAGGGTAATTTTGATTATATTTGGGTAAATTAATAACTTATTTTAGGTACTCTAGGAATGCTGTGATCAAAAAACCTAAGTAACAAGTGAAAGCATATTGATAAAAATAGAATTTTGCTACATTATAACTTTTTTAATGATGTTAAAAATTACAAACCATATGTTAACTAAACGGTTTTCACGTGTAACTCTCGTGAGTGAAACCCGTTTTGTTAACATATTGATAAAACGTCTCACGAAAGTTTTAAAATTAAAATTACAAACCATGTTGAATAAAAATTTAGTTAAGAATCCTTCTAAGATAAGATAAGATATTTCTTAAATGCACACCAAAAAAATTACACGATGAAAGAAATTTAAAAACTATTTTAATGCACATTGGGCGGCTTTATCGCCTTAGGCGATTTCTTCCAGGCAACCTTTGGATGGACAGGATTTAGAATTATACTGTCATTATTGATTTATATGACTTATAAGATAATATAATAAATCAGTATCAATTTGTTACTTAAATCCGTGGTTTGGTGTTAATCCTATTGTCACTAAGCTGTTGCCGTTTGGCTTGATTGTTATTACAAATTATGTAAGAATGTTGTTTGTTTTGTGATTTTCTTAAGTTTTGCTGACTGCTGCATACGATCAGCCAAAATATTATTAAACTGGTTATTGATACAAGAACTTTCATACATGAACAATCAGTACATTATTTTGCAAGTTGTTTATTTAATTTAACGTAGGTAGCGAATCGCTTTCACCTAAGCATCTAACCCTGCATCAGATATCACTGTATGGCAGGGCTACAATATTTCTACAGTCCTATATATTTTCCTTATGATTATTTCAAATTAATCTATCATTGTACCTATCACACGTATGTACATCACAAACCTATCACCAAATTTACCCACTGCCCAGCAAATAATCTCGCCTAGTGTGGCAACACTGGCCGGCGAGTGAGCGGTCGGCGGCCATGACGCCAGTTGCCCGCCCGCAGCGGCCGCGCGCGTATCGACGGGTCAAACTCGCTATCTCGCGCCTACGTGCTAAGTTAGTGAACTAGTGCCTTATCTATCGGATATTGTTTTAACTTTAAACAAATACTGAACAAAAGACGATCGCTGTGTTTATGTCTCAATTTGTTTTAAAAAAGTTTTCACTGTGAATGGTAAGACGCGAAAGTTGTGTATTGTGAAACGGTCGAGCTTTTTTCAGAAGCGTTTTTTTTTCGTCTGTTGCGTTGTTGTGCGTTGCGTTTACGTTCTACGGTTGTTGGTTGTGTGTTTTCTTCTGCGTTTCTCTGTGCAGTTTTTGGGTTTATGGTTAAGAAAGGAGATTTAACTTTATTTGTTATTTTTTTTTTGGGATTTTTAATAAAAACTCGGACAGGTAAGTATTTGAAAATAACTAATTCCCCTCTTAACAGGGTAAATGTAAATAAATTTATGCTTATAAAGGAATTGAATTGTATTAAAGAAATTTATCGACTAAACTTTGACGAATAATTTGCGGCTAATAGTTACTTTATTTTATATGAAATGACATCCGTCTGCATAAAATTTAATATTTATATAGGTATTGTAGGTGATTTTTCTAGCAGCATGATTAAATCGAATTATCCCCTTTATTATCATTATCATAATGTCGTAGCAATAATTGAATAAGTAGCTATAGCAATTGTCACATTATTGATTAGTGTACAATTATTTTAATAAATAGGTATGTTTGTGCGTTCTTCTCTAAATCAAGCTTTAAATTATTATAGTGAAAAACTTACAGCAACTAATATAGTACCTAAAAAGTTAACTACCCATTTAGTGAACTAACATTGATTTCGTTTATTTCCTAAAAGTTATTGCATTTGACATACCAAAGCCGCCATTAACAAGTAAATAAATATTAATAATTTTATTTTAATGATTAGTTGTACCTTGTAAGTCACTCTGTATGAGTTAATCAATCGTCTTTTAAGTTTTCTTCTCGGAAAACAAGAAACGTTCCATTTTAAAATCCTTTTTATAAACTACGTAAGTAAATATTTACCTACTTTCTTCAAAATTAAGTTCCGGAACTTAAAATTTCAGTAATAAAAAAAAAACATTTTGCAACGCTAGAATCGTCCTTTGCAAAAAGCTGTATTGTTGAATTCACTTCACATTTCTTGTTTTGTAGTTCGAAATCAATCTTAGATTCTATTGTGCATTGTCGTCGGCCAGATGCTTTTGTTGGATTTACATGTTTTATTTTTTGCGTCGTTTTGATACTTTTATGCTCCTTATGATAGTTATGATTTACGTTGTAATATGTAATTGCATTTGTAATTGACTGGCTGTGCCTGCGACTTCGTCCGCGTGGAATAGTTATTTTGGGCATCGCTTTATAGGCTTCAGCTTTATAAATTATAGCTGTTACCCACGACTTAAACCGTTTTCGCAGCTCACGCAAAGGAAGCCCTCAAAGATGAATAATTTTCCACGATTTTTCCACATTTTCCATTGTTTCTTCGCTCCTATAGTTGCAGCGTGAAGTAATAAAGCCTTCCTCAATAAATGGTCTATTCAACACAAAAATAATTTTTCAATTCGCACCAGTAGTTCCTGAGATTAGCGCGTTCAAACAAACAAACTCTTTAGCTTTATAATATTAGTATAGATTACACTTATGTATCTAAGATCCTATATCTTCTCTTTGTACTAACTGTACTTGTAGGATTTAAACATTTGTTAGAAAACGTTTTATGGGATTAAAACTTGTTTTTCGTTATATTGAGTACTAGATACCACATTCTCCACTAAGTATGGGTATATTTATTAGTTTTTCTTTATCATTGTCTAAATAACTGTCTTCACATTATAACTAAATCTGTGCACAAACAAAACTTTAACGAAAAGTTTCTAACTAGCCCAAACTTACCTGAAACACGAGTACTTACTACCTTAGTTACAATAAAAAGCAAATAATAACCTTTATAAAGGAGTATTTCCTAATAGAAAATATCACACAATAAGAACTGTATAATACATATAACTAAGATCTCTACATCATCTGACAACCACGTAGCCAGACTTGGCTATAATATTATGATAAATGCGCACATGACATCACATACCTACACCATTATAGCTTGATACAAATATCTAGTGGGCTGATACACATGTATAATATACTAAAATACATAGGCATATATCATGTGATTATATCTGTAAAGTATCCATAGCTAGTGTGGTTTGATGGGAGAAGAAACGCCTTAGGAAAAGGTACGTGGTTCGATTCCGGCCTATTTATATGTTTAGAATAAATAAAGTAATTCAATGGCTAAAGTATATGCTCTCTCCACATATGTGTATAAATTCATAATAGCCTATTATTTAATTAAAACCATCTCGATAAGTTTCTAAGAAAATTTTGCATAAAAAAATACATAAGTGTCTCTCTCTTAGTCATGATTTATCCAATCCTTATACAAAATGGCAAACTTTTCTACTCTTGTTGTGTAAGTAATCGGTTAAAACAATAAATATTCTCACTTCGAGTCGTATTTCACATTATTCGTACAAATGGTGGGGACTAATCTTCTTATCGAATGAGAGTGGCCAACACTGGTGTCTAGAGTTTTTCAGCGGCGGCTTGATAACCTGACGTCTGCCGTACTAGACAAACAGCCGGGACCTACAATTTAACATGTCATCCATCACACGGAAGCGCCAAAAATAGAATGACCAATCTGTTGGGGAAGATTTTTTGGACGTATCAACATACTGGTGGGCATTGAGATCCTGCGACGGAAACCACATGCCCTGGAATATTGTAAAAAAAAACACAAAACAACGATATACCTAATCTTAGTGACAAAAAACCTAGGCACAGAATAATCCCAGACTATAAGAGAGCCAATCTGGCCCACATGGATGCATTATGCATGTGCGTAGACGGAGACAAATAGACCTGTCCGAGCGAGCACCTGGACTACACGCCACGACTGGGAGGGTACACGGAGGGGCAGTATGGAGCCTTCTACTTGAGACGTTGGGTGTCGTGACGACACTTCTGTAGAGTTAATTAGTGGGCACAAGCAAGTGCGTCATAGTGGGCGCACAGATCCTTCCACGGCAGAAACACGGTGTTCTTGAATTTACAAAAAAAAACTTATAGAATATGAATCCTATTTCTTCTGGACAAGTAGGTACATACTGGTGGAAGGACTGGGAGGCCCAGATACTGAACAAAACTAAAAAAACAAAGACATTTAGCTCTTATAAAGCCCAATGTAGTTATATTAAAATAAAAAAAAATCTTTATAAATTACCTGTTTCTACTACGCAAGCGTAGTTTACAACTTTTAACATAGCTAGTTGTAGTCAAGCGTGACCCTACCTTGCATAAAAAAAATATTAAAAAATTGCGAAAGTCCCATACTGTTCCTTAGAAAATACGGTAACATACCGAATGCCCAATTCTGTCATGATCACCAAGTGAAATAGATTCAAATACAGTGGTCGATGGAGACAGATTGCAAGTCCATGCAAATGTGGCGATGCGTCAATCAATTCACACGATTTGAATCACATTTGTGGTGTTTTCGAATAAAATTCATACATTTTTGAACACTTTTTTTTATCTATTTTGCTGCAGATGGTCCAAGAGATGAGATAAATGCTGATTTTTGAGGATGTTTGTGAATTTACAAATGTCTGTTACGTATTATAATGTTATTGGGAGATCATTGTACTTTGATCATTGATAAAACTCGCAGTAAACAGATGGTAAGTTAGGAAAAATATTTACTGCTTCTAGCTGGCTTCAAACAAACAAACAAACAATCAAATATATTTAAAAAAAACTAAAGTTAACTAACTAACTTATAACTTTAGTTTACATTAACGCCTGATTTAATCATATCTCTTATCGAATGAAACCATTCTCAAACCGCCCTAAGGGTCTCTGACATGGCTTAACGACTGCCGTAGACCAACAGCCGAGACCGAAAGCATATCTCTTTAAAAAAACTCTTAATTAAATGTAGGATGTATGTTAACAATCACTATTTGCGATTGAGACATAACAGAAACCCCTAGGGTGTATTAAAAACTTCCGGCATTCGAGTAACACCCCTTTCATTATAAAAAATAGCTATTAATTGATTGGCTTTGTTAAATTCAATATTTAACATAATCGCTCCGAATTATTTGTATATATGAATCCATAATTAAAGTGACAATTATTTTTAACCCGGCTCGTTCTGTGTTATTAAGGTGTCATTATATTCTTTCAATAAGTTTATTTTATATATTGAAAGTTTATTAAGAATTCATACATTTTATTTCTTGAAAAAATTCATTCAAATACGTTTTCTATTTTTGTATTCAATAACATTTAATAAAATGTATAATCGATGCGGCATTTTGTATGCACGTTGAGAAATCTTTTATTGTAATCCACCATTCAAATGATTCCTAAATAACATAATTAATGACAATATAAGCTTCTTCGATAATAAACTTTTCATCCCACCTATTCGAAAAAGACGACTTGGCTCGCCTTTAAGTGCACCCAAAGGTGGTGTTTTCTATAAGAAACTTTTAGCGGGCAGTAATGAGTTTTTAATCCTCTTTATAAGTGCGCCGCAATTATCTTTGCCGCGCACTTTTTGAATTTGGAACATCTTGTGTTCAGGGCCCAAGAAATCGAACGCAAATATTGTTTGAATAAAGACTGGCTGGTGCGACGGCCCATAGTATATAGCGCCGCGCGCCGGCTGAATACAAAAAAAAAAGAAATAAAATTAAAAACGCGCGAACTATAGCCCGCGTTTTCGTCAATTTTCACGGATTGATAGAAATTCATGATTTTGTTTTGAAAAATGAGTTCTTCAAGTGACAGTGAAAGTATAGAATTAACTCCTGATAGTATTAGAACTGACGCAAGAAATGTGATGGATAATCTACTACCTGCAAAATCCCGGGAGAAATATATGAAAGCTTATGGTAATTTTATTGAATGGAGAAATTCAAGAGGCGCCAAGAATTTTTCAGAATCTGTGTTTTTGGCCTACTTCCAGTA
The DNA here is from genome assembly GCA_927399415.1 of Macaria notata. Classification (NCBI taxonomy): domain Eukaryota; kingdom Metazoa; phylum Arthropoda; class Insecta; order Lepidoptera; family Geometridae; genus Macaria; species Macaria notata. The sequence continues at coordinate 7,149,316 of OV656752.1, forward strand.
CTTAGCCAAAACTAAACAACCTTCCACACTTTGGAGTACCTACTCAATGCTAAAATCAACAGTCAGTTCTAATAACGACGTAAAACTGGACACATATTCGAAATTAATAGCGTATCTGAAGAGGATGTCTGATGGATTTAAACCTAAAAAATCCAAAGTGTTCTCAGTCAAAAACGTGGAGACTTTCCTTAATGAGGCACCCGACAACATCTTTCTTGCCGTAAAAGTAAGTAACTATGTATGTATATATGGTGGATTAGTAAAGTATAACCAGTGTTTTAAAATGCGCATTTTATTGTAACCTGTACTTCGATAGATAGGTACTTGTCTTATTCACATTCGGTTTTGTTACAGGTGGCTTTAATTTTCGGAGTACATGGAGCTTGTCGTGGCAATGAACTTTTAAAAATAACTGTTGATGATGTCGAAAATCACTCGGATAATTTACTGTTAGTAAAGCTGACAGACACAAAAACAAAAATTGACCGATCCTTCGTAATCCGAGGAGAATACAAAACTATTGTACAGAAATACCTGGACCTGCGTCCTGCTGATATAAAGACCAATCGGTTTTTCATCCGTTATCAAAATGGCAAGTGCTTCAAACAAGTTATGGGAAAAAATAAAATTTCTTACATGCCACAAGAAATCGCTACTTATTTGAAGTTACCAGATATCAAGCTATATACAGGACATTGTTTTCGTCGCACTTCTGCTACCCTGTTGGCAGATTCTGGAGCGGACTTAACTGTTCTCAAGCGACATGGAGGATGGAAGTCGAGTGCTGTAGCAGAGGGATATATAGAAGATTCCATTGAGAACAAGGCGAAAACATGTGAACGCATCGTGGAAAACATTAAATTGCAACCTTCAGTTAATCCATCCATGCCACTGTCGCCGCGCCCATCTACATCCAAACAAAGAGATTCACCGTCACATTTTCCTCAAAATGAGCCACATTCTGACATTATTTCAAACACGCAGAATAAAATTGAATCTACAACAATCTCTATTCCTAATAAAACTATAACAATTAATTTTCAAAATTGTGAAAATGTCTCAAATGTAAATTTAAGTTTTTAGTTGTTTTATTATTAGATACTACTTAATTTCAATTTAGTTGTTACTCTGTTTCATTAAATATCAATATTACAATAAAATATGAGGCGCCTTTTATTTTCTCATAGTGGGTGATGAAAAGTAGAGTGAATCACTCGGGCGTAAAATATATTTTTGGCTCGGGCGACGTACTTTGAATCCCTCGCTACGTTCAGGATTCTACTAAAGAATCCCTCGCTACGCTCGGGATTCTACTCTAGAATCCCTCACTTCGCTCTGGATTCAAAAAAGCGCCCTCGCCGTAAAAATATTATTTTGCTCCCTTATGATACAATCTACTATTCAACGTAAGTATTGCATGTGCGAAAGTCTTTCCTATCATCAATTACTACAAATCAAACTAACTAACTTAAATAATTAGGAGCTTCTAATACCCCCTGCAATTAAAACATGCATCATTTAAAAGCTTGCACAATGCACTGCAAAGTGCAAAAGCTGCACAAAAATCGATTTTATTCGCAACGGCATAGCATCTATTATTCAACGTCTTGCGGAGCTGACGTGGCGGACGGTGAAGCGTGCTTATATATAAGTATATAGTATAACATGTACCTATCACTCGTGTAGTATTCATAAAGGAATTTGATATTTAAGACGGTTAAATGCCGTAGGTATGAGTTGCAGACCTAAATTTGTACTGCTGCAATTTGTGCTTGAATAAAATAAAATATCACTCAATTAATTTAACCATTATTTTGACAATATATGTTATGTAAATATATTTTCTAATATATATGACGAGTCTTACGAGACAGGAAAATCTAGTGTGAGGTTCACAGTTCATATCTTTTTTCATGCCTATCAAATTGCTTGTATATGGACTTGATAATGTAATTAATAAATAACTTGTCCTAAGACTAATAATATCTATACAAGTATTATAAAGCTGAAGAGTTTGTTTGTTTGTTTGAACGCGCTAATCTCAGAAACTACTGGTCCGAATTGAAAAATTCTTTTTGTGTTGGATAGACCAGTTATCAAGGAAGGTTTTAGGCTATATAACATCATGCTGCAACTAAAAGGAGCGAAGAAACAATAGAAAATGTGGAAAAAACGGGGAAAATTATTCATCTTTCAGGGCTTCCGCATGCGCTGCGAAAACGGTTCTAGATATCAAAAAAATGTGTCTGAAAGAATTATTCCTCTTGAAATAATCTAACAAAATGTCCGCAACAGTATATGTCTATGTTTTAACTCACTAGAACCGTTTTTATGGTAATAACTATTCCACGCGGACGAAGTCGCGCGCATCAGCTAGTAAATAAATATACAAAATCACTTACAATTATAGTTATATTAACCTAGGTACATCGATACAGTTTCGGGCTTTTCCATAAAATTCCGGTTCAAACGAGATCAATCAGGATTTTATCATAATCTGTTCCTTTCAAGATTACATTTGACAGCGTCGATAATACAAATGTAACTTAACTTATTTACCGAAGATGTGTGTCGCCATCAATTTTTGAAAACAATTTGAAATACTGAAACGGCCACAAGTTCTAATTCGAGTATGATTATTTAAACGTTTTCCACTTTGCTCCTTCCTATCTAATGATGATGAACGGAATTGCCCACAAATTATACGGTGTCTTCTATCAAACCGGCTTCAGTTAGCTCATACGTATAACTATTATAGTTTGCGGCCTAGTTTTGTGTTTTCAACTTACCTATGTACATATGTGAAACTGGTAAATAATCATAAACTGGGTAAGCAAGTTCGGGCCTAGACCATAATGGTAGCTTACCATCAGGCGAAATTATCGTGAAGTGCAAAACTTAATTTTAAAACTAATAACAATTCACGTCTTCAAATATAATGTTAATGGTACCTATACAGTGACCGTTCAGCTTAAGTTTTGCTTTATATACAATACTAGTGGGTGCTCGCGGCTTCGCTCGCATTAAGAAGTAAAACTTGCATCCCCTATTTCACCCCTTTAAAAGTGGCATTTCCAAAAATTCTTTTTCAGCGGATGCCTACGTGTACCTTCATTCCAAATTTCAGCCCAATCCGTCTAGTGGTTTGGACTGTGCGTTGATAGATCACTATATCAGTCAGTCGCCTTTGAGTTTTATTTATTAGGAGTACATGTTTTTTGAAGTCTTTTAAAAATACTACTTAGCAATATGACTGGGGAGAGCATCAATATTGCCATAATGCACCGTGTCAGGTAAACTGCGAACATGTCACGCGACACTTCCGGCGACGCACTTCCGGTGGATGTGGGTCATATTGGATGCGGCCAGGATGCGGCGGTGCAGGGATTTATTGGGAAAAATAAAATTACTTATAATGATATAGATTCTTTACGTTAGAAAAATTACGTAAATTCAGACGATTCAATAGTTTGATATTGAAATTAAAAATTTGCTACACATTCTATGTGTAGAGTAATTGTCGAAACTGTAAACTATGTAAATGAAGTTCATTTTATGCCAAATAAATGAATCTTGGAAATGCCACTTTTAAATGGGTGAAATAGGGGCTGCATGTTTTACTTTTTAATTCGACCGAAGCCGCGAGCACCCACTAGTGGTATCATAAGATGATAAGACTTTAATCTAATGATGCAGAATATTAAGGCTTTCAAACTGTGAATGTAACCTCAATTTAGAAAGATATGTAATATGTAGTAAGATTAGAAGACTTAGGGGTGGTTCGAAAACCAAGCACCGACGTTCGCCACTCTTATACGATCTTATTTATCCTACTGTTATCCCAAACAAACTAAAGTAACATAATATATTAGGCTTTATAGTAAGTTAATAGGAGGCGTGCAGAGCCTGCAAAGCGACGTAATAAATAAACACAACACTAGTGGGTAATGTAGACGGAACGACGACTCTGCGCACGCGCATTGCATATTTATATGCTGCTAATCATAATATATATAGAATAGTTATAGATAGATAGGTAGTATCGGTCATTAGTAAGTGTCCAGTATTACAATACACTTATTCGTTATTCCATATAATATTACTAGATATATTACCAATCAAAGTCAATTGTACGTACCATTTAACATTATTAAGGAAATAAAAGGCTTCATTTCTTCGCTTCATTTATTCTATACATATCTACCACCTTCATTCATATTTGGAAACGTGGTTGGTTTAACTTATAAACACACTTTCAAACACAAATACAATGGTCTACCAGTAAACAAAAGACTTGGAAAATAGCTATCAATTAAACCCTATGAACCCTCGCTTTTAGGGAATATATTTTGATGGGGTAAAGTGGTAAATTGATGGTTGACGTGGACGTTTTATGGAAGGCCTGCGTGGTTACATTATACAACGAATTTTAACAGGTCATTCAAATTTCGGAAGCATTTGTTTGTCGTTGTTGTCATTCGAGGACATGTGTCTTCCGTGGGCGCCCACCATGATGTATCTGCCCAAGAGAACTCCCGTATCGAATTAATTCTGCGGGGGAGTCACGACCCTCAGTCATGAAGAAACGACTCAAAGAGAGAAGAGAACTGTTGGTTTTATGTATATTTGAGAAATCTTACCGATGCAATTCCTTACCTAAATATTAAATTAATGATATACTTATGTGTAAAAAATATTGCGTAATTAATCTTTATATAAATAAGACATGGAATTAAACTGTGAATGTTATGAATAATTAAAATAATATTTTTAGGTAAAAAACAGTATAACTTTAATTATGTAGCGCTAAACAATTAAACAACAATTACAAAGTACAATTTATTTGATTTACTACTAACGTAAAGTTAGTTTATGTATCTCGTAAAATAGACAGATGTAGCGTATAAAATTTGAAAAAATCTTAGCTTAAACCTTTACAAAGTATCTCAAAACATATCTATTACACATTAATTAGCATCAATCACAAAGCTATCGATTACGGATTCAAGTCAAACTCGGTGGTACTTAGAAGCGGTCAGTCGGAGCTATGCGCGGCATTCCATTATGTAGGCTGCGGCCTCCAGATACTATCTACCTACACTGATCTGAACAAAACAGATATTGTAGGCTTGTATACTTGTCAGGCACTAACAAATAAATAAATATTTCAGGATATGTCACAGCTAGCCCCATACTAAGCTAACCAAAAAACTGCATCATTACCTGCAACCGGTTTCGCCCCACTGCTGGGCATAGGCCTTTGTCTTTGTGTCAGTTACTAGATAGTAAGTTCGTATGATATTGGCCAATCTCCTTATTAATTTTCGGCAGTAATTAACAACTTTGTTTTGTTTCAACTACGCTTTATTTGCACGCACAAGATTCAAAGACATTTAAATAAATACTTCCCTCACAATAAAGTCACATTGCCTAATTTACAATATGCTACGAAAATCATCTTTCTTTTGTAGTAATTATTTCATCATCATCATCAGCCCACGGTCGTCCACTTCTGGACATAGGCCTCTCCCAAGGCACGCCACTCAGCCCGACTTTGTGCTTCTCGTCTCCACCTGAACAGGTGGAGACGAGAGTAATTGTTTACGCATAAAAATGTGAGAACAATAAATAACTTCCCTCACAATAAAATAACAACAAAGTCACATTACCTGATTTACAATATACTGGATTGGATGCATCACAAATAATTAATTAATTAATTTGCATAATTTACTTTATCTTGCGTTCAACAATACATTCCTCTATCTATTCTAATCAAACAATTATACACTTTAACCCCTTTGTAATAAAGTACAAACTAAATTACTCATTAATAAAAAACAATCAAGGCAGTCAGGTATGCAATTATAAACACTAATACTGTGCAATACGGCATCAATTTATTAATTAGAAAACATCGAATAAAGGTTCCTTTAGATATGCAATTGTATACTTTAATCCCTTTGTTATAGAATGCAATTTGTGTTACAAAGAAAGATATTTGTTGAATAAGGGATCATAGTGCTAGAATAATTATTATTATGTAGGTATAGTATAATGTTGCAAAGTACAAAACAATTCCTTATGAGAAATGTTTACTTATTGTGTGGAATTGTGAACACCAAAGTACTTATGTAATGCTAATTGCTGATTAATAAATAGGTTTATATTATGGAAGTTAAGAACACATATTCAATTAAAATTATCGATCTCTGTAATTAATTGGTTTTATGTACCTAATTTCTTTCAAAAGTTTGCTTTGTACTACATTTATTTTAAAACTCATGCATATTGATTAGAAAGAAATCTTTCACCAAAATCATGTTTTTGTTTATATGTATGTCTATATAGTATTATTACTGTAGTTTACTATTAGTTTTACTAAAGTAAAATTAAAAAAAGAAACTCATTGTATACAAACATAAAAACGTACTTACTCGAAGTTAGTCAAAAATTCAAAAAATTAAAATGTAATGTAGATATATCTTCGAAACCAGGGCATTGGTCTCTACCAATGCCCTGGTTTCGAAGATATATCTACATAGGCAATCAACAATAATTCGTCGAAGCGATATGACCATCACGTCTCCATATCAACCAATCGACCACTTAAAGATCATTGAAATGATCCTCAATATTTTCATACAATCATCATGCACAATTGATCCTATTACACATGGAACCAATTACATAACGTCCCATGTCACAACACTAGTCAAATCACTATACTGAACTTTATGACTAAGAGATAAAGTTGAAAGTGACAACATAAACTGAGTCTTAACAATACGCTCGTGCTTAAATCAAAGCAAAACAAACCTTATGATGAGTATATAAAGTAGATAATACATAACAAATGTCTGGCAGACTGCTTGTCGCCTTATATGTGACGGATGTTATAAGTATATAGGTGTATGTATGTGTGTGGGTATAAAAAAAACAATGTAAGGAAATATTGATAGTACTTACTTACTAGGTGTGTGTATGTATAGGTTTGTGTGGCTAGGGCGTGGGTGTGTAAGGGTAATGTTACACGATAGTAAAGAAGGTTCGTGGATGCTCTTAGTCTTAACTTCAACTTGCATAATTATTGTGTAACATGTCAATGTTTAGATAAATGCGACTGAGAAAGAGATATAAGTTTTTTTTTATAGATTTGTTACTGTAGGGCGGGGTTTCACTGATTGAGAACTTGGCACAAAATTGAGCAACTACTATTTTTTGTACTTTACAATTTGACCATCATCTGTTAGCAAGTGCATATGAGAATGGCCAACTCTGGCCTCAGGGGCCTCTGACACAATAAACGACTGCCGTTTTATGTCAAACAGCGCCGATACGTATTGAAATTAGACTTTGTCACAATTGAAATTTTTAAAAATATCCTACGAGTGTCTCTTGATATTATTACGTGCATATTATGTAAATGTACATATATATAAGCACACAAAGGAATGTGACTCAGTCCAGTTTAATTTAATAACAATCTTGCAATTAGCAAGCTATTTCTTATCTAATCGAAAACGGGCGAGAGTCAAACGGGTGAATGTATAGAAATTTAATTAAATTTATTAGATATATGAATTAGAACAATATGCAAAGATGAAATACACTAATATTCAAATATATTAAGATAAGATTTATTCCTCATAATTTAAATAACTGATGAAACTGTACAAGTTAAACAACCATAGTGCGGGTTTAGCTCTTGACAAAATAACTTATTAATACTTAATAACTTATTAATACTTAATATGACTAATTAGTTTTAATTTGAATTGAAATTAATTCAGAAGTTTTTGAGATATCTACGCATTTCCCAACAAGACCGTGGCCAAGGAAAGAAATGCTTATTTATTTATTTTTTACCCAATTATTAGGTTTAAGAATACTTTTTATCATCCTGCAAAACTTGTGGTAGGTACTACATAACTGGTACTTACCTCAGAATAAATTGAAGTAGAACCTAGCTTAACGTAGAATAATAATAACTGATTTTGTTTTTATGCATTTTATATGCATCACAAATATTCACAATTCACCATCTGTTGGTAGTTAATATTCTGAAGATTTTCCGTTATTACTGCCTTGTTAAAGAGCTTAACCGCAGCTCTCGGAAGCTCCTTTCAAGCGCGAGCTTTTATAAGTTTGACACGATCGCTGATGTTATAGTAGCATTGCGCAAGTTTCCAAAGTGTAATTATACCGCAAGGTTTCTTGTACTCCCTGCCTGACTCTCTGTTCCCCACGCACTATAATAATCCAGCGATCTTCAAAGCGAGAGTGGATCGGTTCTTATCGGGTAAGCACGCTCCATCTTAGGCCATAGCCTTTGCTTGCTATCAGGCAAACTATGGCCAAGAGCAAACCCGTTCAAGTTAAAAAAAAAAACTTTTGTATATATTTGTAAGCCTAGTAAAGGCATTTACATACTTAATATTGAATATGTTTGCTCGCCTTCTTTGCTAAGTGATCTTGTAAAATACCTGACTATTTAGTGTAAAAAACTTCAGTGTTGAGGGTCGTGACTCTCGCGAATCCAAAATTAGTGTGATGTTATAATGAATAAATAATAATTGTCAATTGGCAAACGATTTTAGACAAACGTCACCTATCAAATGTAAAAATAAGGGGAAAGTTCTCTTGATCAACTACATCGCGGTGATCACCTAAGTCATTCCGGACCTTTGTTCTTGTTTCCTAAAAGCTCCAAATTCCCAAAATGAAAGCTCCCCCCGCCCCGCCCCGCCCCGCCCCCTGGCGGCGTGGTCGCGTGGCTCACCTGCCGCCCATCTGCCGGGACCGGTTCCCACTGACCTCCATACCACCAGCTTTTACTTGCGAGCTGGAGACCATCGTGGTTTATATCTTACTTTGCTCTTGATGGAATAGTGGCACTCAGTTTAAAATCAAATCGACCAATTTTTGAGGCTGACAATAAGCACCTTGTTGCATTAGTTGAGTAGTGTTTTGTCTTTTTCACATGTTATAAAAATAACCAACACTTCTGTAAGCAATTTAGAATAATTTTATGTATCTCATCGGTCTCCAGAGAACGTATGTCTTATTTATCAAATGTAAACACTAGACTACAATCACTAGTTGAAAACGAAATTGAAGAAAACAGGTTTTAATTTAGTCTTGGAAATAGTGTTAAGTATCCCTCCGTGTTGTAAATTGTAGTTGGTAACCCCACTGACCTGAATTCCAGTAACTTTTACATTACACCATCGTGCTTTTGATATCGTGTCTCTGAAGCGAACTACAGTACAGCTGACTGAGATAATTCGCAATACTACACTCCTATCGAAAGGTTTTGACAAAAATCAACACAAATTTGGTCGCTTGGTGTTCCTTAGAGTGATTTTGATTTATAGATTCGATTGTTACTATTGAACAGGGGTAATATATTTATTGAAAAAAAACTTACAAAACAAATTTTACTAATTAAAAATAAAAACTTAACTAACTTATAAACTAAAACTTATAATAAACTTAAAACACCTATAAAAAAAGTATATCTGTAGGCAACGTTCCCAGCATGCTGGCGGCATTGCCACGTTGGATGGCAATGAACATAATCGTTCTGAAAGCTCAAGAAAAAACAATTGCTTAGTTAAGCACAATCAATAACTAGTTGACATTAAGTAAAACCTTACTCTGACCTCTAACAAATAACATCTATGCACTCTCTTTTTAATTGTCTTTAATGACAAAAATATTACGGAAAAATTAAAATTAACTTTAAAGATACGAATTACTAAGTACAAAAACTTTCCATTGCCCTCCAAAGCAAGTTCGAGTCCGTAGTTAAATATAACTTACTTTATATAACAGGCTACAATTAGAAAAGCGATTAAGTAGGGCTATTATAAATACGTTTACATGATTACAATAATTGTGCCCGAGCGGGGCAAGGTTCTAAGGACATTGAGGTTTAATTTACTTCAAGCTTTTATAAATTCAAGCTGTCATAGTTTTTCAAATCGCCTTGGACACTACATTACCCAATGTCGAAGTTTTAGATTTTATTAACTGTCTATATCTCTTTAGTTCTATTTCCTTGTGACTGAGGGTTATGACTCCCCGCAAAAGAATTCGTCACTTTTCTGATTTTCTGGTATGACTTATATATTTTTTTAAGTTAACAGTCACAGGTCTCCAAACACCTAAGGTTTCTGGCCACCGATCTTGTGCGTGAATAGCTAATTGCGTTCTTTGCGTCCAAAAAGATCATACCTCAGAATGAATGCTACAGATTTCTCTGCAGCGCTGATTTTCCGGTATGACCTGTCTACTTTGAATATTCAACCAAAGGAAGAGTCACTGATCAAAAACTCGGAACAAAAAAGTTTATCGCTTTTCTATTTTGTCTGAGCCTGTCTAAACCATTATTAAAAAATACAAGTTAACGGTCAGTAGTACTTTGACCCACCATACCCCACATGTCTGCCACCACCTAAGGTTTCTGCGCACCCGGCTGTACGTGTGAATCTGCTGATTGGCGACGGTATCGGGTTACACGCGCCACCTCGGTGGTCCCGACCACCGTGGGTTGTGGGATACGGGTGTGAGCATGGGGATAGAGAATCTTGGTGCTCTATGTCTTGATCTTGATACAATCACACGTACAGTTTTTAGCCTAGAAGACTATCTAAAATGTTGACTAGCACAATTGGTCCTTTTTTACCAGAATACAAATTTACTTATTTGAGATCAAGTGACGCCAACGTCATGATTTTCATCAAACACTATCAACTATACAAGCTTCTAGCCTAGTGAAGTATTTTTTGGTAATTAATCCGGAATGAAACAGGCCGATACAGAGTCAAATTTTGCCATACAAAAGTAACGCGCACATTTTTATACTCATAAACTTTCGATTTTGTATTATAAGTGTGACGTGAATGACGTGATGATACTAACTGTTTCTATTAAAATACAGTAACAAACACAGGTGTGTTTCCCTCATGAAATCTGGTCAAACACCAGGTCGTTGCAGCGGACATGTGACCGGGTGTGTTGTGTTTAGTGCCATCTGTACGCCAGTTATAGTAAACATCTGACAGGTGACTGCATTAGTACGTAGGTGTGGCTACAGATGGCATTGTTGGTGTTGTAACAGTTCAAGGACATTGGATACGAATTCCGATGTAACGTTTCCGGGGTTGGAATGAAATTGACTGAGGAGTTGTAGGATTTAGGACTTACTTTAGGACCTCAAATTTAAGGTCTTTGTTTCTGTGAAAACGTTTTACAGTAAGTTCGGCAAGGGTAGATAATATTGGAAACAAAATAGACTTTAATTTTATTGGCACTTTCAGTTACTTATCTGATTCCTTTCAAATGAAAAGAACCTAAGAATTGAAAATTATTTTCTTAATTTTGATGTTTGACTAGCAAACTTTCAGTAATATTTCAGAAAAAGACAATGTGCTACCATATTATAAACTATATAAACTGTGCAACGTACTTACCGTACGTAAACTTTTCATGAGTCAATGTTTGCGTAAATATCACAGAGAAATAGTACCATACCTACCACAAACTAACAAACGTATTGATAGATGCCCAGTCCCAGAATATCATAGTGAAGTTGCCTGGCGACACTACTCCCACCTTGCGCCTATACTATACAATAAAATGAATGAATTCCAAGATACAAAGAAATTAACTGTACATAAGTTGAAAAATATCATGCATAAATGGCTAGCCACGTTAAATTATGATGCCATAGAGAAAATACTGGATAAACAAAATAAGTAAATAAGACAACAACAACTTCTTAAAGTCACACTTACAAACACACCAGTATACACAATCTTAACATAAACACGTAGCACACACACACCCACACGCACACGTGAACACACACATATGCAAACACACATACACACACACACAAACATCCAGAACTAATCGCCAATACTCCAAGCATAACATCATTGTAAATATATAAATAGCTGTTCATATTATATTATATAAAATTTAGGAAACAAATAGATCAAGTAATAACTGTATAAACAATAACTAGACATAGATTATTTTGTAATCACTTAACATACCTACTACATTATTTTAAGTTGTTAATATAAAACTAAGTTGTAAACAAGAACCCCCGGAAGAACCTGCCTCTCTACGACACAGTTTTTACTAATGTAAGAGGCAGAGCTATTTGTAAAGTGTAACATTTTGTTTTGTTTACAATAAATTTATCTTTATCTTTATCTATATTTAATTCATAACAATGGTAGGTATACGTATCTACATGTACGTGATAGCACATGTGCATCGCTCAGTAAACAGACTGCCCCGGCCAGGTGATTTGACGCACACGTAGCAAACACGGGTCAAGGACGCGGGGTCGACACCCGCGCTGACAGTCAAATGGTACATGCGGCCATTGTTCATGGTAACACCCAGATTTCGGAAAAATAGCACCTGGAATTACTGTTAAATAGATATGTTGATTGTGCTCCAAATAGATTGTTAACCAAAGGGAAAGCAGCTATTCTAACTGAGAAACGAAAAACTTTTTTTTTGTAGTAGAACATGGCTGTTCGTAAGGCTTAGGGTGTAAGTACTTCTGTATTCTGTGACCTAGGGCAGTTTCATACTTTCTATTATTCTTATATTTAAACATCCTATATGGATGACAATTTCATTTGACAAAAGACTTGGATATCGGGATTTATGGAAGAAAAAAGTGTTGATCGACTCAGCCTCAGTCAGTAGGTAGGTATATAAATATCATGGGATATATATGTCTAGTAAGATTGATACGTCAATAAACAACTTCATATCAAGACTGACTGACGTTTCTATAACACACGCCAATCAAATACAATATCATTCACAATCGATATGGAATTCTTGCTATTCGAAACTCAAAAGCTCGAAAAATATTATTTAACATGTCTACCTACAAAATTCGACCTACAAATCTTTATAAAGCATTTCTACCTGCAACCCCTTTATACCGTACTCTCTCTTTATTAAAAGATGGGGTTGCTTTTGCTTTCCCATGGGATTTGGGACGCAAGGTGATTTCCTAACCTTTTTCTCTAACTTATTCCATTCTATGCAGTACTTTTGATGTAGTGTGAAGCATTTCTTTTAGAACTTTCCGATTCCAAGTTTTTGTTGGATTTCCTACTCTGTTTTGATGAGAATGTGGTTTGAAGATGTTTTGCACAGATTTTTCGGCAGTGGTGGTTTAATCTTACGAAGATTGTTGCGGTTTTCGTTATTTGTTCCGTGTTTTTGCTCGAATGATTTCTTGCGAATTCAGCTGCTGTATTGTTTAGTGTGGTTTTGAATTGTCGGATTTCGCTGATCATCATTTTTATCTTAGTTTGGGTGGTCCTTTTTTAAATATCTTACTGAACAGTAAGATGTTTTAATTTACGAAATACAATATTTTATTGCAATAACTTATCTGAGCAGTATTCATGTAACTTTTACCAAAGCCGGATTTGTATAGTGTCGTAGACATAATTATCTTTAGGGCAAAAGTGAAAACACGATATCGTTACTCTGCTATCAGTGTCGATTGATTATGAAATGATTGTCTACTTGATGGTAGTTCAGTTACATCATTGGAAAGGTTATCTTATCGTTTTAATCCTGATAGGGTTTTTATATTTTACTGTATTTTGTCGCAATTGCCTACAGTCAACCGGTCCATAAATTGTTTTTGTGTTGAAAAGGATTTGCTGTTAATATTTGGCATATTCGGTTCTTGGTTCTTTGCTCTATGGTTGTGTATATCGTCGAAATAGTATGAGTATTTCATTGTTTTGCTGATTCTTAAAAGCTTCTTTTTCTACAGTTTAGGCCAAAATTTATAAAATGTCCAAATTGAAATGTAAACACAGTGCACCAACCAACAGTGACAACCAAAAGTGATGCCTCCGACCAAGTGCAAAAAGTTCAAATTCAAATAACACCATGGCTATGCGAAGTGAACTAAATATGGACACCAATTTCCTCGCCGCGGATCCACCGCCGATGGACTATCAACCAAAAACAGACCTAGCGACGGAATACTTCAACACATTCAACCAAATATGCGAGAACTATCGAGATTCCGACAATCTTCGGCAAACTTCAGACTCGCTTCGACTGTCTTCTGAGATCCTTGACGGCGTTCGCTCCGAATACGTCAGCACGGACTTTAACTCAAAAGTGTTTGTAAAAGACAGTGATTATAGTGATAAAGTGTTCTTGGGGAAGGATGAGAAGATATTCCAGTTCGGACAGCCTGACGCCTCGGCGCTGCTGAGGCATAGAGCGAGGCGGAGATATAACGAGGAGCACGGCATACCGCAGCCGACCACCACCAGCCAAGAGAGTGGGGTAAGAATTGATTTTTGCTGTTTATATCAAGCAAATTCATGTTTTATATGTGTATCTTTCTAAATAGCTTACCGATATGTCTACTGAAGATGTGGCAATGGCCACGTTTCAACTGTTCCCTGATCCCTGACAAAGAATACTCGATGTCAAAGAACATACCAACCCAAAATTTTCATCATATGATTTTACATGAAGGAGTGTTTTGTGAGTTAGCAAGTAACTACTCAAATATCTTCTGACCATTTCATCGCTTACCCTTATTCCCGGAATACACAAGGCAAGTTTATTTCTATGCTTGTAAGCTAGTCGACGAACCAGAATAGTTTTAAATCACACATTTTAATCATCTTCTAACAGTCCAGTGTATACATTCTGGTCATCTCCATGTTTCATGCAGCGACATTTACAGCCAAGTCGCAATTAGCGCGCCATATCTCTCAGTGGTGCCAGATCATTGTACCTCTCATATCTGATCTAATATCGTACAGTTGGATAATAGCTCGCTCGTGTGTCAGCGCCCACTGACAAGCGACATAGGAGGCAAGATACGGCTTGTCGATATACATATAATCATCATCATCCCGGCTGCTTGTCATAGTATGGCAGTCGTTAAGTCATGTCAGAAGCCCTTAGGGCGGCTTGATTAACCTTCACGAGAGTTGGCCACTCTCATTCGATAAAAAGAAGAAAAAGATCATCATCATCATCAGCCCGTTATCGGCCACTGCTGTCTATAGGCATCTCTTCTAGTACGCCTCTAGTCCCGATCTTGCGCAATACAAACGAATGTTAATTTGGAACAACGGCAAGAGCTTGCTAAGAATGTGGCTAGATGGCGTTGTCAAATGTCCCTCGAAATATATTTGCCATATCTAGTTTGACACCTGAGTAAATCTGGTTTGATTAACCTCGCATTAATCTCTGAGTTGTATTTTACCTAATCTGATAAGTGATAATCATGTCGGTATCACTAATAGTTTTCGTGAAATCCCATCATGATCGTGATCAAATTTTATCCTATTCTGACAATATCACATCACATCGTCATCATCAGCCTGTTATTGCCTGAGCATAGGCCTCTCTTCTTGTACGCCACTCGTGCCGGTCCTGCGCAGATTTAATCCAGGACCCTATCACATATATACTGATAAATACATAGAAAGTCAACACAGATTAGCACTATAGGAATTCATCTAGAAAATGGTGTGCTTAGGCCAGTCCGTTACTGTTGTATGTCGATTGTTGTATGACTAATTACTAGAACTAGAAGCGGGATAGAAAGATTTTGGCTGACGGTTGTGATGTGACTTTGTTACTAAGCTTTTACGTTGTCCTGCACTAATTACTACTGAAATTACTCGTAAATATAAACAGAACACGACTACAATCTGCAAACCTACCATAATTAACCAGAGTATTTTATAATGCGTGTTTAAATTATGTAAGCGAATTTGTTATCCTTTATTAAAAAAATATATAAATCTATACTAATATTATAAAGCTGAAGAGTTTGTTTGTTTGTTTGTTTGAACGCGCTAATCTCAGGAACTACTGGTGCGAATTGAAAAAATATTTTTGTGTTGAATAGACCATTTATTAAATAAGGCTTTAGGCTATATAACATCACACTGCAACTAATAGGAGCGAAGAAACAATGGAAAATGTGGAAAAAACGGGGAAAATTATTCATCTTTGAGGGCTTCCGTTGCGTGCGGCTGCGAAAACGGTTCAAGTCGTGGGTGACAGCTATAATTTATAAAGCTGAAGAGGTTGTTTGCAATAATAAATATGATGCCCAAATTAACTGTACCACGCGGACGAAGTCGCGAACACAGCTAGTGTACTTATATTTGTATTGTAACCATCTCTTCTATTAATCCATGTTGTAAGTTTTGGTGAAAATAGTCTGTAAGTACAGCATGTAACTACAATAAATAAATAAGTCTAAGTACAACCCAGGGGTCTTCAAATCTAGAGTAAATAGGTATCTTCTAGGCAAGCGTGCTACATCTTAGACTACAGTGGTGCTTAACATCAGGCTGCAGTCAAACGTAAGCCTATTTAATGTAAAAAAAAATACAGCACAACAAAACGTAATAAAACAAGTATAAACACAACATATCATCTACCGTAGAATTAGAGTAAGTATGTGCGCTTGTGAGCGAGAAGTTATTTTCGGACGCCCATATTTATGATCCGCACAGCAGAGGGGATATTGATAGAATGTTGTCATTTCCGAGATCAGGGCACAGGGTCTGTGTTGTGGGAACCAGAAGTATAGTGGTATTCACTAAGTGTGTAAGTGCCATTTAAAAAAATCCTTTCTTAGCGGATGCCTACGTCATAGCATCTACCTGCATGCCAAATTTCAGCCCGATCCGTCCAGTGGTTTGGGCTGTGCGTTGATAGATCACTATATCAGTCAGTCAGTCAGTCACCTTTGAGTTTTATATATTTAGATTGTAAGATTGTAATTAACTTTTTCCAAAAAAATGCTATTGGTATGGTTAAAAATGAATTGGAATCGACTTGTTCAGCTCAATTTATTAGTCGATTTTGATAAGTATGTAAACGTATATTTTTGATACTAATACCCATAGTTAATACAAAGTATAATAACAAGTGGTAATTCTAAAATAATATCCGACTTCATTGCCTTGCCATTTTAATTAAATCTTTAAAAATTACTCCGCCAATTTGCATTAAACTTGCGCTGTTCCCAAGTATAAAAATACAAATCTTATACAAAAAGTTTATTATGTCTGTGTCACTTACTTTACAAACGTGTTTAGATGCCTAAATAAAATAATAAAATCATCATTATAACTAAGCTTTACTTATCAAAAAGTAATTTTAACATTTGTAACTATCTATTATTGAGCTTAAAATATAGGTAAACAAGAATTGTATTACATCAGAAAACGATTTCCAAAGAAACATTTTTACAGTTATTTCTGTTTCGAACGCTGTTTGAAGTTTTAATATTGGATCCGTTGATTTCCCAAGGCACATTGAATTGTACGGAATTATAGGATTTCTTTACGAAAGCAAAAGGTGATTTTTAACCTCTTTAATAAAAAGAGGAGTTAGGATAAAATTACAGTTAATAAAATGTAATATTTAATTAGGATTATTACGCCTTATACTCAGATATATGTAATAGCTAAACTTTCTTGGTAAAGCTTTGACTTTATTCTATGCAGTACTTTTTCAATTCTTCTTTTATATATATTTAATTAGTTTTTTTGATTAGTAAGGAGGATAAAGTAAGTAAATTAAATAAATAAAATCTATTTCTCACACGAAGATAGCTTACCTTTATCGGTTCTACTTTATAACATGGCATTTATTAATGATAATTCCTTATTTACTATTTATTCGAGTTTCTATCTCAAATAAAATCTATAACAATTCTTCTAAAATCGATCCAATAGATTCACAATGAGTAAGATGATACGTTTGTCTCGGTGCTTAATGGGTGTAACTTGATGCCTCTTGAAACCTGCCCCTTGAGCCTTCGGTAATGGAGGGGTTGCTTTAAAATCCGGGGGTTTTAAGGACGTTTGAAATCGTGGCAATATTATAGCAACGTACTTTGTGTGTTTAAATTTGATCTATCAGTAAATTACTTAATACAATTTGTAATAATAGTGTTCTCTTTAAAAAAACAATCACTTAATTGCTATGCAAGTCACAGTGAAATGCAGTAATTACTCGAGTTTTGGATTGCAAAACCCCGTATATAACACTAACATAAACCATATTTATCGTTATCTACTCTATTGTAGCATTTTTTTTATTAACGAGTATCTTACTTGTTCATAAAAAAATGCTCCCAAATTTTAACATAATTTCTCTAAAATAATGTTTTTGGAGCGATAATTACCCAATCATATTGAAAGGATTGCAAAACTCAGCAGGTAACAGCACTTTGCTTTTCATTATAAATAAATATATGTATATTCCGGGACATTGCACACAGCGCCATCTAGCCCCACACTAAGCAAACGCTTGTGTCGTGAGTACTAGATAACGGATATCATACTTATATACTTTTCTTTTGTAAATACATGTACGTATTATAGGTATATATACCTATACAATACGACGACCATACCATTACCTATTCAATTCAATAAGATACTTTATATAATTTAGTGCCTTCCAGAGGAATAACTTACTCATGTAGATATTAAACTTGAAGGACAGGAATCACGAATTATTTTTACAAGCCATAACTACTAAAATTTCAAAGAAATAGCCGTACACATGTTAACACTAACTTGTAAAATTGGACAACTACTCGAGATCCTATTTGCATATTGTGTTGTGCAAATAATCAAACCGCGTCGTGTTGTGGTACCTACTTGTGTGAGTCAGTGAGTCCGGGAGCGCTCCCGGCATTGCTTCCTTCGTGGGACTAATGTGTGTAAAGTGGGAGAAATAGCGGGTAATGTTGACGATAATATTGTCTGCCTGAATTGCATCTTATCAAAATCATTTATGTTTCAAACTACATCGGCTTAAATATCCAGAATTAATACCTAATTAAAATGAATATTACAATGGCACAAATTATTATAAGGAAATCAAAATAAATACCTACTCAATAATGAAGTACAAAATCATATCAATCAATCATCAGAATCCAATCGACTACAATATTTTAAAATAACAAAATGTTTAATGCTACAAATTAAAATGTTCCTTATCGTCACGTAAGGAAGTTAATTAACAGTGACATTTATACAGTTACATTATCAATGTATTTAAATCTGATATAGTAATAAATTTGTTTTTTCTAACCAATGAATATAAATATGTCAAATGTTGTACAAATTTTTTAATTGTTAGTATTCAAAGTTTGTTTATTTAGGCAATTATAGTATAGGTACTCTAGTAGAAATTCAACTTTTGAAACTGTAGTAATTTTAGTTATCTTTTTAAGATTTTCTTTACCCGCTGTCATGTTATGTCTTGTGCCTGTAACGGGATGTACAATTAAACCCTTTTTTACAAACGTGCACTGAGACTGAATCCCGCGTCAACGGTTTGTACCTAACTATCGTGAGATCATACAGGGTTATAGAAATGGGTTTACCCTAAACAGAATTCGTGAATGAACTACATAATGTATACTGCACCTTACAATAATCGAATAGATAATCCAAAATCAAATTTGTGCCAGAGATAAGACAAATAAATGAAACGCGAGCTTTACGATTGCAAGAGGATAACGTCTTCAAAGTTTGCTGAAATATAATTTCAATTGTACTCATATTTTGTACCCTTAACTTATCGAAGAAACCAATGTTATCATTTATATTGTGACTTAGTAAAAAAAAACATAACGATAATATTGAAAAGTACACTTGTGTCATTCTTTACAATTTGCTCTTACCACATATGTAACTCAGTATGCGTTATAAAATATGAAATACCGCCAGGATAGCTCGGTACTCGCCTCGTATTATGAAGTGTGGAGCATTTCCTGCGAACACAAAAACTGGTGCGCACATCCTTGCCACGGAGATGCGGGGGATATTGATCTTTGTATAAGATGGCTGTAAGGGTGGGATTTGTTTGTTGTTGTCGTATAGAATGTAGAAGCAATATTAGGGCTAATTATTTGTTACAAGCAGTGCCCCCGCGGTTTCACCGACAAGCTTATTCGTATGAGAGTGGCCAACTTTGGTGTCAAGAGATTTTTAACCAGCCCAAGGGTTTCTGACAAACAGCCGGGACCTACTATTTTACCGACGGTGTACATGAACATAATCTATGTATCTCCTTCCAATTTTGCCAAATCAGCCGTTTGAGTGTCAAGATGTGTGTGATTCTTTATTATTGTAACGAAAAGCACATTTGCTTCATTTATTTTTGGCTATTCAGAAAACATTCTGAAGCCAATAAATAAGTTATCAAAACATTTGTTCTGGAAATACAATTTTAACGTTTTACCTATCATTTGATATGTGTAACAATTTTTCATCGAACTCGCTAAAATATCAATACATACAGGCGCTATCATCAAAATTCCGCGAAGACCGGCCCAGTTCGCTCGCTTCCCGCTCGGTTGAGCCGTAAATGGCTAAATATATCGCACAATGGATCACTCGCTGACTCACCGTGTTTAGTGCGGGAGCGATCCGGATATAATGGGATTTGATGAAGGCATAATTATTTATAAAAAAAAAAACTTAAGTATGAAGATGTAAAATTATTTAGATAGCAAAATATGTATAAGAAACAGTTTTAGTAAAACGATTAGTATCTGAACTAGATTAATATTGTTATTCGTAAACTGTTCGCGTTAGACAACAGTTCGTCTCTTGTTAAGCAAAGCTTACTTTACCTTACGCTTACAAACCTCAACTAAACGAGCTTAACGCTTAGGTACCTATTTTATTTTCTATTTCAAAACTCCTGGGGATCGTAATTCTGAGGAAACAGATTCCTATAGTGATATTATAATTTATTTATTTATTTATTAATAGTCTGCAAAACAGGCACTAAGCTAAAACACACATAACAAACTTAATGAATAGAAGAAAATTACTAGCACTTAATGCCCTCTTGATGTAGACCTAACTAACAATTTTAAGATAATTACTTACTTACAAAATAAATACATATATTACATGCTACTTTAAACAATTAAGAAACAAAAATTACATAAATAAAGAGTACACAATGCATATTATTATAACTACATATCTAAGCTTATAATATTTACATAAGGAATTAATCTTTTTAAGTTTTCTTAAATATCTTGTGCCATTGACTTCCCATATTGAACAGGTAATTGAATGACCTATTTTTTCTGGAAAGGCATTACAAACCCTTTCTTAACTATGTCAGTACCAACTTTCCTCCACACTCCATACCAAACGTTTCCTCCCCAGTTTCACAAC
Organism: Macaria notata; assembly: GCA_927399415.1. Taxonomy (NCBI): domain Eukaryota; kingdom Metazoa; phylum Arthropoda; class Insecta; order Lepidoptera; family Geometridae; genus Macaria; species Macaria notata. The sequence continues at coordinate 7,170,588 of OV656752.1, forward strand.
TCTTTGCCTTGTTGTACGTTTTTCTGCCATTCTAGGCGAGCGCCGTGTACGGAGAACAATGGCGTAGAAACACCTTGCTTATCTCCCTCTATGGAAGCATTGTTAGTTCATTGATGGTGCTCTTTGTGACGATTATTTGGCAAAGTTTGGTCTCCACGTCGCCAGGTCATAGATATGGGTTTGCGGTTTCGGTGATATATAGTTTTGTACCAACTGGTTTGCAAAAAATCGATATGAGTTCAGTTTCTAGGGTTGGAGCATTAATTAATAATTATTAGACGAAATATTTGTTAGTAAATAAGTAAATTTATGTGAAAATGGTCCAGTTGTTTGCCACTAGTCACGACAGTTGCTAAGCCATATCAGAGGCCCGTGGATCGTTTTAAAAACTGTCCAACGCCAAGGTTGGTTACTCTCATACGAACTACTGAATATTTTTACTCACTAGCTTTTGCCCGTGGCTTCGCACGCATTATTATACATATCAACCTTACTCTGGAATCACTTTATTTGTTGAAAAAAACTGCATCAAATTCCGTTGTGTAGTTTCAAAGATCTAACGATACATACATAAAGATAAACTTTGTTTCATACTATGTAGTGATAATGTAACTGTACTGAACCACAGATTTTCCCATTCGTCGAGTCCATTTTCCCCCATGCCCATAGATACATTACTGGCTAGATAGTACATAACAGCATATTATCGTGGCCGGTGGTCTGCGTCTCCACTAATTGCGCAGAGGTGACCATTTCGGGCTGCCTCTAGAAACGGGACCGCCAAAACGGTCGCTGTTTGTGCGAGTGTCTGTTGCGACAGCAGCGTGATTGGGCATATTGTGGTCGCTGGTACTTGGATGAAAATATACGATCTTCTATAGGTACATATAACATATACTTAAAGGAGAAAGTTGTTTGTTGGTCCAAACAAACACGTTTCTAAAATTCCAAAGTTAGATTTCTGGAATTTATTCCAAATATAAATAATTAAATAAAATAATTAATAAATAAATACTCCGGGACATTGCACACAGCGCCATCTAGCCTCACACTAAGCAAACGCTTGTGTCGTGGGTACTAGATAATGGCTATAATACTTGTATACTTTTCTTTTGTAAATAAATACTTATTATACATACAAACGACCAGACTCAACACAAGTAATTATAAATTTTATATTTCATAAACACTTGTGTCAAGAGGGAATCGAACCCGCAACCCCTAGATTAGAAGGCAGAGCCACTACCAATTAAGCTAACAGGCCAGTCAAATTTCAAAACATAATTATTTTTAGAAACGAAAAAATTACGTGATTTTTCCAAAAGTTGTTTTATTTAAAAGTTATGCATTAGTAAGCTCATAATAAAGCAACAAGTTTTGATTACAAAAATGATTTTACCTATTTTATTTTAGTGTTGCTGAGCCGGAAAAGTGCGAATTTTTGTTATGGAGTTGTTCGAAAGATAAGATTACGAATTGTTCATAGTATTGCGAAGGTTAGGTGATATACGCCCACTCGTGTCTCAGATGTGAGATAAATATCTACTTGAAATACCTTGAAATATTACGAAAGTAAGTGGTGTTTCGCGGTGTTACTCGCGTTAATCCGGTATAAAAAGCGTATGTGAAAATTTTGATGTTAATACAGGGTCTAGTCTTTTTTTCATGCCAAGTTTAATCCAATTTTGATTAGCGGTTTGAGATTAAACAAAGAACAAACAGTCACAATTTTTTCCTTCATTATATTAGTGTGAATGTGATACGTACACAGAAGCATACTTATAAAACTGAGTAGGCAAAATGCACAGCCAATTTGACATTATATTTATTTAATAAAATTTGCGCAAACCAGCTTTGTTGCTATCAACAACAAACACATGTGAATTTCGCGATTATTTGATAAGATTTTTTGCGCATAGTATTCTACCTATACGACATAGAGAGTATCTTGATTTCCTTAAAAATGTAGGTCACGTAGAATATAATATATAATATAAATATGTATACACTGATAATTTTCACGGCTGTCAAAATGATGATATGATTTAATGGTCAAGGTACATATGTAGTACACATTCGATGGAAAACAAAAACGTAATATAAACTTACGCCACAACTAGTGACCTTTTCGCCAAAAGCGATTACTTTCAGACAACCGTAGGACGGAGAGTTACTGTGCTAGTAATTAGTGTTCTGTGTTAGCATTTATCTGTTTAGGTCCGCAGAGCTGTAGAATGTAACAATGGCAGATTAATAGCCTCCCATTAGGCCTCGTAGTAACCAGTACACACACAAGCGCGGCAATGATCCCATTATGTGAGCAATCAGTTCTCGGTACGCCTAAAATAGGCTCTGCTTCGGACACTGCTTGCGCAATTATTATAGTAGTTTATGCAACTGTCATATAATGAAGAATGTTTTAATACCCGTGTTATATGCAGTTGCATACACTACTTTATCTTCACTAATGCAATTGATCAAACAACAAGAGTAAAAGCTGACAATAGTTAATTTTTCATATAATTTTCTAGATTTTTCTGGCAAAAGATTGTGAGTTACTTTTGTTGCCAATTCTAGAATATCCGGAGGCGTACAAATATCATCGTCGCTATCCATTTTTAACTTTTAATTTGTATTTAAAAAACCAAAACACATTGCGAAACATTAAATTCACGCGTACGTGTATTGTCACAGTGATTTTGCCGCCATTAAAATCTAACCAACGAGAGTGCAGCGCGACCAACCTGATTGGCCCTGCAATCAGGTTGGTCACGCTTTTGCGATGTTATAATGAGCTATTACGATATCGATGTGGATATTATAACATCATGTGAAATTGCTTAAATTGAGTGTTTTGTTGTCTGTGCTATAACATTAGTAATTATAATATAAGTCAAGTATTGGAAACATAAGTAGAATGTTACATTAGTGTAGATAAAATTATATTATTATGCTGTGGACCACGAATAGAATATAGAGATTGATATTATAGAATTGTAATAACTTACAAATGTAGCATCGAAAATGCTCCCACAAACCACTTGCGCACGAAGCGGTTGAGGACTGGAACAAGATGTTATGTCAAAGCATACATTTCCGATTAAGTTGAAAAGCTAATATATAATTTGTGAATTTCTGATAGATTTTGAGGTATACACTGTAAGGTTCATTTGCACAACATCTCTTATGTCCATTTAACCATTCTTTCTAGACTTTGTTGTCGCTAAATACGTTTAAGTATCGATGCGCAAGTGGGCCTAAGTTAATTGCCTAACATAAAACACATAAAATCTGCCATAATACAACCCCAAAACTTAGCTCTGTTGTTGAAAAGTCTAACGTAATTTTGTCATATTTTGCGACGAATGATTATAATATAAAATTAATATCTTTATAGGAATGGTTTCAGTTATTTATTAATTAAATAACATTTCTTAATAAAGAATATCAACCATGATTAACCTCTAATTAGTGAAGCTAAATAAATAAAATTAACTGGAATTGGTTTGTAAATAAATGTTTACACGCGATTTTCCTGTTATATTACTTTGTAAGGGACACGATGATGAATAGTTTAATTTTAAGTATTGCGGTCACTCTATATTGTAGTAGAATTTTAAGGAAAAAACTGTTAAGTTAGATAAAAATGTGAATAATTGAAATAGGTACATTTTTTTTATATATTATTTATTTTATACTAATTTGTAAGGAGAGTTCTCTCTGCTGATGGGCGTCCAGATTCTTCTACGGAAGACACATGTTCTAGAGTTTTGTGGTCTTTGTGCGTCGGTTTCCTCACGATATTTACTTTCTCCTTACACCGTAATCCATACAAACTTTATTAGCAAGTTCAAAGGTATTTAATGCACACTGTTGCCAAATACGGCCACGATCCTAGTCTTCAATGTGTTCTTTTATTTATAAATCTAAAATCTTTCCATAACGTAGTCTCGAGTTTTCATGTTATTTGCTTATTTAAATTTAATAAAAAATACTTTCAGAAGACTTGATAACCTCCTTTTGTTGAAGTCGGTTAAACGGTTAAGGCTGTTTATTTATTTTAATATTTCTCTAAGCCAGAGATGTCCGCACTTTTCCCATCGGAAGCCTCTCACTAACGGTGTAATTCTCCTTGGTTCCAGTACGGCAGCGATGAGTTCGGGCACGACTCCCCGTCTCGGTATGCGTCCCCGAAGGGCGCGGGCGCAGGGGCGCCCTACCAGGAGCCCTACTACCCGGCGGGCGGCGAGTGGGGCGCGCCCTACTACCAGCCGCCGCCCAGCTACCAGCACGAGCCATATGCTACTGAGCCAGGTGAGCACTAGTATTTTTATACAGACTTTGAAAAAGAGCCGTGAGGTAGTGCTTGATTAAACTGTTTTGACTTTTGTCCCGCAGATATTGCCGTCCCAATTTTATAAATTGGACGTTTTCCTTCTTCTCAGCGTTGCTTCCGGCCAAAGCGTAGCCGAATATTCTAAGTCTCTAGTAATCAAATTTTGCGTTTTTCTCGAACAATGCTCGGCGCGCCTGTGCGTGGAGATTGCTCTTCTCATTTGAATGATTGCATGGTTGATTTCATTTTGAATGTTTCCAAGCTATTTCGATCAGGGATGATATCTAGTCATTATGGTGCAATTTATGTAAAAAAAATCTTGTGTTAAAATAAAGTCACTGTCTTTGTATGTCACATACGATCAATGAAACTAATGCTTCAAATGTTGATTTCTCCCACCACATGCAAATACCTATTGTTCTCAGATTTGTTTTTTTTACAATGAATGGGTTTGCACTAGTCAGCAATTCTTTTGATGTTAAGCAAGATGATGATACTGATGCCCTACTGGCCGTGGTTCCAGGTATAGCGGGCGCGGGGTCGGGCGCGGGCGAGGCGGGCGGCGGCGCCGAGCTGCCCCTGCCGCCCATGTCGTCGTTCCGCGCCGCCGCGCCGCACCACTCGCCCACAGACCCCATGCTGCTCGCCAAACCTCCGCTACAGCCTGTAAGTGTACCTAGTACTAATGGACTACACTAGATAGTGGTGCCATCAGCCGCTCAGTCTGAAGTGTATGGAAATGAGTGTGGATTTTCGCGCCTGGCAGTTAGTAGACCGTAGCCTAGTGGTTAAGGCGTTCTGACGGTAGCAGAAATACGCAGGTTCGAATCCTGCCGGTCGTGATTATTTTCGCTCATTTTCCAATAAAAGTTTAATTTACACTAGATAGATCGAAATTGTCATCAAGCTTTTATGTTTCTTCATTTGCGCAGTATTTGCACATACGCCCAATTAAAAGATGTAAAAATAACAAGACGTCCAATCCATTGAGAAAATTTCTGGACTGTCTATAAAGTTTGTCAAAAGCATGTAAAGTTTAAAAATTCTCTCCCTTTCCTTCAATATAGGTAGGTATATCTCTCACAAAATATACCTCACAATATAGGTTTCACTTTCACGTTACACAAGATATACTAATCCTTGTCTCATGACAGATGTACGGCGGCTCGGCGTCGTCTGGCGCGGTGGGCGGCGCGGAGGCTCACAGCCTGTCCTCGTACGGCAGCTCGCCGTCCACGCCGGTACACTCGCCGCCGCCGCTGCACGCGCGCCTCTACCCGTCGCTCAAGCACTCGCCCGCGCCCACACACCTGCCGCACGCACACCATCACCAGGTATAATAGACATAACACCTGATTACAGTATTTGTCTATTTTTCTTGGGTCCAGTCTTCTTTAGGGTTTCCTGTGTTGCAGTAGACAGAGTTCTTAGGATTTCCTGTGTTGCATTAGACATGGTTCTTACAGTGCTACATAAACTTTTCGAAAACTAAAACAAAGGGTTTACACTTGACCACAGTTCGTCTGATGGTAAGTAATAGCTGTGGACTAAGATGGAACGTGCTAACCGACTAAGAACAGGTCCAATAAAGAATAGGAAGTGAGAAAGGGTCCTCTTATCGTATGAGGGTTGTCCACTCTTATGTTGAGTGTTTTTAAACCGCTTGTAGGGTCTTAATGACTATCGCACTATAAACAACCGGGATCTACAATTTAACCTACGGAAGCGCCCAAATGGAATACCACTTTTTAGTCAACCATCTAAAAACGTAACTATTTTAACTAACGCTACGTTGCAACTAAATCCTGGACTCCGATACTGACGATAAAAGTTGCAACTCTTCAAAGCCTTGCCCAGGAACCTTCCACGTCATTTGAAGCTTACAGAGGATCTCTTCGACCCCCAAACTAGACGAATTTTGTAGTTTTTTAAAAATAAATGTATGATCCTGGTCACGGCACCTCAATTTACGTAACTACATCAACATTTCCAGCAACAGTCGAGCTGGGTGTCCTCAGGCGTGTCGTCGCCCCCCAGCGCCGGTCTGACCGCGCCGCCTCCCGGACTCACCAATGGACACCAGCATGTCGTCTTCCCGCAGAGCGTTATGGTGAGTGGTGATGTTGTTTACTAGTAGGGCAGGGTGGGGAAGTGTTGGGAGAGAGATGTTAGGGTTTGGAAGGGGAAATGGTAGGCTTTAAATGTTAGGTCTAATCCCCCGAAAAAAGTGAGAACTTGAGATGGTTTCTCTTACTGGGGAAGGTGCAGTCAGTCAGTTTAGAAGATAGATTACATGTTGTGGCTAGAGAAAAGGATCAGAAGTCAAGAGGGAAGAAGAAAGAGGGCAATGAAAATAAATGGCAAGGGAATGTTAAATTTGGAAGGGGAATGGGGTTTATAACTGTTTATTTATTTCCTCCTGTACAATGGGAACTGAGAAAGTTAGTGTTTGTCTTGTATTGTTATGATTTGTTGGGAATTTGAACCTATGTCTTATCCATTCATGTAGGATATTGGGGGCGTATTATTCAAATGTGAAGTAAACATGTACAATAGCAGATTCATACTCATCTGATAGTAAATAGTGTTATACATATTGTAGAGTTGTTTCAAGTGCTCTTAGCATGATGTTTTTAAATAACGCATGAGTTGAACTAATTAGAGTTTTTCAATGTGTTTCATGTTATTGTCAATTCTAGTACTTTTTAGAATTTGTAGTAAAAGATAGAGTAAATACTTAGCCCTTTTTGGATTTGACTTTTCTAGTGTTTTCTATTGGAAAGTTCAGTGCTGTTATTTAAATTTTTAATTTTACTAGAGTTCTTACTGAAACTTGATGGTTTTGAGAAAATCTTGAACTATAAATTAAGAGCACTGTATTTTCTATTTATGCTGTAAATACATTGTGTTTAATTGTTTTAACAATGCCGTGTTGAGTTGCTGTCGAATTTATTGTATCAATTTAGCATTTCTTTAACATAGTAAAGATATTTACTAAATAAACTATAGTTTTTTTTAAATACTTCTAATTCGGCAACAATCTCTTATCGGCGATGTAGCTCGTTCATGCTTCTCAATTTTAATTTGTAATATTTTAAATTTGTAATTTTCTTATGAATTTAATTTTGACGGCAGTTAAGTTTGTGTAGAATTTTTTTTTCAATTTGAAAAATAATAATATAATGGTAGTCTAATGACTACCTCTGACATGGTTTAATAACCATGTCAGAGGCTTGATGAACTCTCGAAACCAGAGTTGGTCACTCTCATTCGATAAGAAGAATTAAAAAATCGACGAAATTGGTTTGCAAGCTTTATTCGTATAATAAAGCTATAAGTGCAAGTGTGAGCGAGCTATGTCCCTCTCCCTGTGTGGCGTGCGAGAGAGTAAAGAGGCGTGTCGTGTAGGGCGGCGCGGGCGGCGTGGAGCGCCAGCTAGACGAGGCCATGGTGTTCCTGCGGGACCACAGCGACGTGGGGGTGAGTACTCACTAACTATCTATGGTGGCCCAGGACCGGCCGGCTGCTATATGAGTCCTGGATGACGCTGCCGCAACATCGAAGCCAATGCCATATTAAAAAAGAGACCCAGTGGGATGAAACACATCTCACCTTAATCTAAAAAATATATGATTCAACTAGTGGGTGCTCGCGGCTTCGCTCGCATTAAGAAGAAAACTTGCATCCCCTATTTCACCCCTTTAGAAGTGGCATTTCCAAAAATCCTTTCTTAGCGGATGTCTACATCATAAAATCTACCTCAATTCCAAATTTCAGCCCGATCCGTCCAGCGGTTTAGGCTGTGCGTTGATAGATCACTATACCAGTCAGTCAATTAGTCAGTCAGTCACCTTTGAGTTTTATATATTTAGACTACTGATTAGTAGTAGTACAATAATCGCATCGTTGATAAGTGTTTATAAGGTAGGTGGTTTTGAAAAGTAATATCATGGCGTGGATGTTTATATGACCTTTTGTAGTATTTATATGTAAATAGTAAGAGTTATGTGGCATGGTTTTAGTTGTATAGCTTTATGTTATTCGTTGCGTGTTTGTGACCATGTTTTTTTTTCAATTCGTATAGTATTGAGTAGATCTATCGTTATCATTATAGTAGTTAAGAAAATAAAATCTATATAATATGCTCCAGCTTAGACCAATCAAAAAATGTAACGGTTGCAATCGTTTCGCACAAGTAAGAAAATTAAACAAACAAAAATCAAAGTCAGAGAATATTTATCAACATTCCTTGACATGTGACTAGGTTAGTTATTAAATAATGTTGCCATGTGACAACACGCATACATAAATCAAAGTCTTTCAATACTTATCAATAGTAAGTAATATCGCTAAGTAAGTTAAGTTTGTTAGTGTGTAACGTATGTCCACTCACATTGCAGGGCGCTCGCATGGAGGAGCGACTGGACGACGCCATCAACGTGCTGCGCAACCACGCGGAGGCGCCCGACCTGTACCCGCAGGACCTACACCACCCGCACCAGCCGCACCAAGGTAGCGTTCATTGATTGCTGTTGCAGGCAGACTCGATCGGGAGCTAGTATCGTTATAGTATAATCACAAGTTTTATTTTGGATTGTTACAAAATGTTATTAAGGGTTCAAATAGCCGTGGTCAGTAATTATACATAAAGCATATTATAAGCTAGAATCACTATATAGTACGCGAATTCTCTTTCGGTGTAATTTCACCGTGAACCATAAAAAACAAGTTCTGTATAAAGAGCTTTACTTTATAAAAAATAAATACTGAGTGGGGCTTACATGTTAATGTTATTTTTTCATCTGACTGGCCTGTTAGCTTAGTTGGTAGTGGCTCTGCCTTCTAATCTAGGGGTTGCGGGTACGATTCCCGCCTGACACAAGTATTTATGCATTTTAAAAATGTATAAGTAATTACTTGTGTTGAGTCTGGTTGTTTGAATGTATAATAAGTATGTATTTACAAAAGAAAAGTATATAAGTATTATATCCGTTATTTAGTACCCACGACACAAGCGTTTGCTTAGTGTGGGGCTAGATGGCGCTGTGTGCAATGTCCCGAAATATTTATTTATCTTTTGATAATCCTTTGTTAGTTAAAATATAATATAATGTGTTTGCGTTTGGCTCCGTCACGCTTTTTAAACGGTTGCTCAAAAGAAACGTATTATACTCTCTCTCCTATAAGGTATTGTCTGTGTATTAATGTGTGTGTGCGTGTGTGTGTGTGCAGCGGTCCCCCGGCTGGGCGTGCCTCACCTGCACACGGAGCCGCCTGTCAAGATGGAGCGCACTCTGCTGCCCAACACTAGTGAGTACACTATACAATACCTTTGAAGCGCCCCTAGCTCAGCTGGCGGAGGCAATCGCATGCGTGTGCACCAATGTTAAGCAAAGGTCGACGCGGTCAGAAAAGTGGCATTCCATTTTGGGCGCTTCCGTGGGTCGGATGACACGTTAAATTGTAGGTCCCGGCTGTTAGGCTAATACGACAGTCGTCAGAGGCCCTTTAGGCCCTTTGGGTGGTTTGAAAACTCTCGACAACAGAGTTGATCACTCTCATTCGATAAGAATAAAAATAATACTACCTTTATTACCTAAAACAGGTTTGCACTTTACCATAAACTTCCTGATGGCAAGCAATAACAGTATTTACACTTGATCAGCAGTTCTACAGTCTCTATATACGTCTATAGATAGATGACTAAGTTTCGCAAATACGTTCGGCAAGGAGGCACCGTGATACAGTTGAGGTTCCAAAGACTCGCACCAAGCGTTTTGCTTCGACTTTCATCGTGCGAACAGCCAAACTGTGGAACTCCTTGCCCGAATCTCTATTCCCCTTGAACTATAATTTGTCGGTCTTCAAGTCGAGAGTAAACCAGTTTCTTCTAGGCAAGCGCGCTAGATCGTAGATTGCAACGTTGCTTAACATCAGGCAAGTTGTAGTCAAGCGTGAGCCTATCTAATGTAAAAGAAAAACGTAGAAAAATATATTTAAATCCAAATGCTAATTATATAAGCTCAACTTTACTCAATGTCATCACTGTATTTAGTGTATGGCAAGTTTTATTTTTTAATATGGTATTTTAACATTATTTTTGGTTCGTTTCCGATTGAAACATGTTTGTAGTTGTTAACACCTTGCAAATGATTTCAACGACTAATAAATAAGTACGCCCTAATGATGAGTACCTAAGTAAAGTTTCTAATAAAATTGGCTGTAGTCAAACACGAACACACACTTAGCATAAAAAACTCGCTTGAAGTTGAGTTTAGCTACAACTTTATTAATGAATGATATTTTTACAGTCACCTTCTGTAGTAGTTAGTATAAGATGTATTGTGTAACTTGTTTATATATTTACTATATCCCTTCCAGAGAAGCGCAAGGAGCCCCCGGACAGCGAGGCGAAGCCCTCCTCCTCGGGCGCGGAGCTCGCCCACAAACCTTCCACCAAGCGCGCGCGCAGATAGTACGTATATACACTAATATATATGTAGCTATGTGTATAGTAGGGGAATGGTGTTGTGGAGAGATCGAATACGGTCAGTGGAGAGCACTGGACCTCAAATTTAATATAACTGAACCCTGACAAAATTACTTCTTGTGGTTTTATAATTAAACTAGCTGGTGCGCGCGACTTCGTCCGCGTGGAATAGTTATTACCATAAAAACGGTTCTAGTGAGTTAATCTTAAGAGATAGACGTATACTGTTGCAGACATTTTGTTAGATCATTTCAAGAGGAATAATTATGTCATACATATTTTTTTGATATATTGAACCGTTTTCGCGGCGCACGCAACGGAAGCCCTCAAAGATGAATAATTTTCCCCGTTTTTTTTCACATTTTCCATTGTTTCTTCGCTCCTATTAGTTGCAGCGTGATGTTATATAGCCTAAGGTCTTCCTCGATAAATGGTCTATTCAACACCAAAATATTTTTTCAATTCGGACCAGTAGTTCCTGAGATTAGCGCGTTCAAACAAACAAACTCTTCAGCTTTATAATATTAGTATAGATTTAAATTTCGGTAAATACGTCATAATTATTCAAAGTATATTGTCATATAATAATAACCGGTAGTTTGATTTAACAGGTTTCCGCTATTTTACCGTATTTTGTCTCCATGCCAAAGAATCAAAAGCTTAGTATGAACTTCATCATGTTCACAGTTCAATTTAATATAATAACATAATCGATTAATTATTGTAATTTATGTTTAACTTACATTCTAATCACTTATACCTACTTACCATTCTTTTAAACATAATCCCACCAAAAACATTCTGTAAAAACTAGCCAAGTCTCGCTGGAGCTGCTTGTTTATCTCTAAAAAGTAATGAAATCTAGACAAGGTCGTGCCAAGTCTAAGGTTTGTTACTGTGATTTCTTTATTTTTATAGTTAATGTTGTGTGACTTTTTTCCATCATACTATAAATCATTTATGTCTTTTCTATCAGATCTAACAGCCCAATGCTCGATACTAGAATATTTATAAAATTTATTGGTCACAACAATTATCAAAATCTTTATTAAATTTACTTGGTTTGCTGAATTAAGTTTTGCCATACTGTTCATACTAAGCTCATCAATGTAGTTATTCATTATTATATATTTATTTATTACATACTTACTCATAAGCGGGATATTTATTTATCTATACGAAAACTTAATAACCAACTTTTTCAACCAAAACAAAAGTCTGCTTTGAACTGATTAAAAATAGTGGTAACTTATAACTTAGTGTTAACAAATTCGCCATATTTACTAAAACTATAACCGTAGTAAGATTTATTTTAAAACTAAATACCACTAAATTGCTAATTTATTAATTACCAAATACCTCAAAATATCAAATTCATTTGATTTGATATTGTTTTTTAAATACAAACCGTAAAAAATTAAGTTTATTTTTTATATGTTATAATAAATAAAATAAAAAACTGTATTTATACAGTAGCTTACATGTTTTATAAAAAGCCTATGTAGTGCACTAGATGTATATAATGTTGTATATTGTGTTGTGTAGTCAGTTGACATAGTACTTTGTCCGCCAGCGAGCAGGGCGCCTGGAAGAGCGCCGACATGGCACAGGGCGGGCAGGCCAAGTCGCTCTCCGGGTAAATATTATACTTATATGTATATAGTAAATAATGATTGAAAATATAGTAAATATCTCGCTTATGAAATATACTACTTCACATTTCATAGTTTCGCGACGATAAGCTATACATACATAATGTATAAACAGCGATGCGCTGGGTTTTGATAACCAAAACTTAGATTATCTCTTGTATTCGTGTCATTTAATGTAATTATTTTTTGAGCAAGTAGCAATAATTTATTTGTTTCCAAACTTTTAAAAGTTGTTCCATGTCTTTTGTTCCTTCTAAACTTTTATAATTTTTCTGTTAGTAAAAAAACAATAATCATTAAAAGTTTGGGGATACCATGTTAGATTAAAATTCAATTTGATGGCTTATGGAAATACTTTTTCCTAATCATTATGTCTAAATGATATGATTATATAAATTCCAATCTATAATATAATTTTTAACAAAAAGTCTTATTTCCCCGACTATTTTTATAATTTCCACAGTACATATGTTCATGTATAAATTATATGTTTTTGTATAACTAAGTGTGGTTTATAATGTAAAGTAACGGCGGGTTCAGCTGCTCGTCGGCGGACGAGGACGACGCGGACCCGGACACGAAGGCGGCGCGCGAGAGAGAGCGGCGCCAGGCCAACAACGTGCGGGAGAGGTATATGCTCAGCGGGGGGCGGGGGAGCGGGGGTGTTACACTATCAACACTAATAACTTGTCAATATTTAAAAGGAAATTGTTTAATTTCGTTCTGTCTAAATGTTATTATCCTGCAAAGCTATTTTTCAAAGATAAAGTTGCTAATTTAAGACGTTCATTAATATTATTTCAATTATATTATTACAATATTAAAGCATTTTTGTTGTAGACATAATTTTTACATACTAGTAATGGTTAAGATGTATGATTCTAAATTTTCAGCACTTAACTACATCTTGCAAATAAATATTTATTTATCTTTATCAAAAAACTTATTAAATATGTACTACATAGTGCTAATAACTGGCTTTATGTCCAATTTTATATAATAAAAAAAACATTTTTTATATGCTCTGCCTTTTGCTGTAGTTACAAACTGTGCACAAGGTAGGCTATGGAACAAAAGTTGCTTTACAATTTTAAATAGTCAAAATATAAAGATTGGTGCACAGAATGTCTTTTGAAAAATAGAAACAGTTTACCTTGTCTTTAAATGTTAAAATGGCAACTCCAGTCAAAATGGCAACTCCAATCAAAATAAGAAATCATCCAAATAACTTTCTAACTCAAGATAGTGTGACACTCCCAGTTAAAATCACCAACCATGAAAATAACGTATGTATTCTCTTAATTTTCACCCTTTTACTCTACGTGGGGTACTAAAACACCCCGTAGCCTAAAAGTTGGGCTACTTAAATACCCCATTAAGATTTTACGTACGAAAACCTATTCCTCATTTCATTATAATAAACTAACGAAAATCATTTTGTAAAGTTTCAGCTATCACCACCTAACGCTAACTAAATAATTATTTGGGTCACAGTGTGTAAAATTGCCTTTTAAATATTTCTATGTGTGTCGTACCAATTTAGGTTCTATTGTGTATATTATACAGATCATTGTTGAGTTATATAATAATGTGTTGTTCCATTATAGGTTTTAGATTGCAAGAAAAGAAAAAAATGCATGATTAATTTTTATAGGCTTAGAGGTAATATTCATGTAAATTTTGTGAGGTTTAGGTATTTGGTAAGGTACTAAGATTTCTCATAACATTTTTTTAGGATTTTTAACAGTAGGGTGTACATTTATATGGAAAAGTTGTTAACATCATGGATTATTACGGTGAGCTTGTTCATTTGCTTTTAACATGGGCTTTTACACTTCATAAACGTTGTAACCTATGTAACTTATTGCTAGATAATTTACTAAAATTAATTTATTTGGTCGTATAGTTGATTTGATATACATAGCTATTTAACAGTCACAAGATAAGAAACAAAACAGTAATATCATTTAAGCAGAATAGTGCTTAGCAGTAAAAAAATGTATTTAGTTCTAGTAGAGCATAGGTAATAGACAAATAAAAGCAAACATTCTCAAAATTATCTCTGCCTATTAATAAATTTTAATTACCAATTTATTTGGACTTATAAAATGGTTACAACGTTTGGAAGTGTAGGTATTACATTCTTAAGTCTATTCCCCATACAGGAGGTCAGGCTGTTTCTCTCTCGCGCGCCGCCATCGTGTCAGGTATGAAAGAGACGGATATACTTCTAACAGGAACCGCCGTTATTTTATCTATCTAGGTAATTGGAATATGTGTGTGGATTGAAGAGAAATAACTATTTATAATGTTGATTGTGAAAGCATTTAAGATGAAATTATGTGACGAAATTGATTACAATATATCGAAGATAACATTTTTTTTAATATGTCTAGGTAATCCATGCAAAAAAACATGCGTGAATATTTCTAAAATGTTAATGTAAACAAGTAAATGGTATTCTGGAGTGAAAAAATAATAATCATCATCATTTATTTCAACACACATTTCATGAACACAGTATTTTAATTATGTTACAGTATGTCCTAATGCAATGTTGTTATTACAATTTAAAATAATTTATTAATAATAATCATTGGCTGTAAAGTTTTGGTAAAACCAATCATCTTTTCAAACCACACAATTTCCAAACCCCCTACAAAGTTGTTACACGCCATAACTACATGCCACACTGTGGTGCCCAGTTGTTCATCAGCGGACGAGGGAGACGACGAATCAGATCCACAGGCCAAAGCGATGCGGGAGAAAGAGAGACGACAAGCTAACAACGCGAGAGAACGGTGAGTTAGAGGGAGATAGAGGATAGATATAGGAAGAACAAACTGTTTTAGCAATTTTGAAGTGAACATAGTTGTGATATAATTGAACGTAAAAATTATACAATTTATTCGTAACAAGTCGCTAAAAATAATAGTAGCTGTAGAATGATACTAAATATAATCATACATGGAAAATTATTCTTGATAAATATCTTTTATGAAGATGCCATTAATTAGTTAGTTGTGTATTGATAGTACCTAAAGATTTTTAACCACTTAAAAATTTCTGATTTTTACTTGCGACTAAAAACTATTTTTTGCAGGAAGTATTGCAATAAAATGTTCGACTAATTTAAAATAGTAAAGGCTATTTTACAACACTGTGACCCATTGACATAAAATTTACGAATTGTTTTTGTAGGATGAGCAAAGTCCATAAAGTCTTTCCCCTTTGTTTGTTTGTTTTAAGTCATACACTATTTCATTATGATATATTTTATTGTATTCCATTTTTCCTTATGTCTCGGTACTATAGTCTATCTTGACCCAGTTTACCTTATAAAGAACAGAATCTCTTTGTTCAAACTCCAACTATACAAGACTTACTTTGCTCTCTCAGCAACATTTCTCCATTCTAACATACAAACACTTGCAGGATAAGAATAAGAGACATCAATGAGGCGCTCAAGGAGCTGGGACGGATGTGCATGACCCACCTGAAGAGCGACAAGCCGCAGACCAAGCTGGGCATACTCAACATGGCCGTCGAGGTCATTATGACCCTCGAACAGCAAGTCAGAGGTGAGTCGGGTATATTATAATATAGTATATAACAACTAGAGACATCAACATAGCATGACTAGCAGTTTGGACCTACAATTTAACGTGTCATTTGACCTACGGAAGCGTATCAAATGTAGTATCACTTTGTGGTCAGCCATCCTAGGACTGGCCGCGTCGACAGTTGCTTAACACTAGTAATCGCAAGAGATCGCTTCTGCTAGCTGAGCTACTGACGCTAGTGGACGACTGTAGGCTGATGATGACTTATACTTCCCATTCTAATATCCGCATAATAACACTTTTTTTTTACATTTCCAGAACGCAATCTGAACCCGAAGGCGGCGTGCCTTAAGCGGCGCGAAGAGGAGAAAGCGGAGGAGGCGCCCAAACTGCTCGTGCAGCACTACCAGCCCATGCCGGTACGTACACACTGCTTACACTTATTATACAGAGTCACAAACGATAGAAAAAAATGTCCGAGCCAAAACTCTGCCCACGCTACTCGATAACTTTTGGATTACCTATCTTGTTTGCACTTCTTAAAATATGTAAGAGCGAAAGAGACAAGTCTTTAGTTTGCGCTCGCTGACGAAGTTAGCGTTATGACATTTTCCTGCTCTTTTTAGTTTGAGATTGTGTCTCTGTATAATCCTAGCTCAATGGTTAATAAGTACTCTATTGAAAACGCACTCCACGAATCAAATCGTGATCTTGAATCCAAAAAGCAAGATACAGAAGAAAGTAACTTTATCAGAGGAAATAAATGTTACCCTTATCCATTTGCTGCTATTCTTTTCTTCTATTTTTTATGTTGCTGTCACTATCACGCACTTGGCATAGCCAGTTTTCTGACGCAACTATTTTAAATAAATCTGTAAAAAATAACCGAGACTGATTTGTGTATTATGTATATTCGCAGGCCATGGGCCAGCTCCCCGGTCAGCCCCCCACGGGTCCCCCGCCGCAATAGCGAAGCACCGTCCGCGACTACGCGCTGCCACATTAGCACCCCGTAGGGGTCATGGGGGACCCTATATGGTGTCACCTGACCTCCCATAGGGGGTCACTTGGGACCCTACACGGGGTTACCTGGCAACCCGCTAGGGCTCATAGACTTTTAGTACTGGATTAAAAGAGAGTAAAACAAGTGAGGTTATATAATTCTGCTGCCATTAAATCTGGGATGTTGTACATCCCAAACTATACCCGGGGATTTGCTCGCTGAAAGATGCGTTGGATATATTGAAGGTATTGTTATGCTGCCGGTCCGAAGCTGCTAAATATTTAAATCCGAAGGTATATTACTTGGATTTTTTATACAAGCTGCTAAAAAAATCAAGTGCAACTGTAGGGAATTTACACCCTCACGTGAAAAGAGCGTTATATGATATTTTATTTATTTGCCACGATTTTTTTTCATTGTTGTAAGGTCGCTGGGGTGTTAATGTGCCCCACAAGAGAATAAGAAGGTTAATATAAGTAGGAAAAAATAATGAAATGTTCATAAAAATATTGTTTGTATACATTTTGCAATAAAAACGAATAAGAGAAAGAGAAATTACTTGCTGCATTTGATTAGTAATAAAACATACAAAATGTATGCAAACTATATTTTTTCTTTTACAATACAATAATAATACAGAGACCTTGAAAATTGGCATAATAATGTATGGGGTCGTAATGCACCCCACGACGGTTTTTTTATTATAAAAATGCAGCTTGATCGATATATGCTCATCATCGCCGTTTTAATTTTTTTATTATAATGACAGAAAAATCAAATTTTTGTGGTCGCTTATGACTTTTTGTGTTGTCTTTTTGACTTTTTTTAACCTGTTGAGCAGGAGAATGGGACTTATGACATTATTTTCTTCCCATTTAAAATAAATGTCACATTTTTAAATGTCATTTTTTTTACATGGTTTTTTTTTGTCTGTGTATGTGTTATGTAAGCGACCACTTATTTAAAGCTATTTATTTATTTCGTGTTATTTACATGGAAATGTATAAGTACCCAGTGTATTTGTCTACTTATTTATTAGTGACGGGAAACTACAAGTTTTATAATTTTACAAATAAAGAATTTGGTTAATATGTTATGAATTGAATTATGCTTTCATAGGAAAGCTTTTATTAATTATATTTGTTTATTTTTTAGCTACTCGTGAATCAATTGTTTTCTTCCTATTATATTTTAGTAAAATTATAAGACTTGCACACTTTACGTTGCTGTAACCAAATATAAAAATCAATTCTTGTGAAATATGCTCTGTATACAAAAGTATACACGGTATAATGAAATTATACATAAATATAACGCGGGCAGTGCGTAGTGTCAAGAAATTCGGACTTTATAGTATAATAAGTGTGTATATTACTAGTTATAGATAATAGTTTTATATAACTACGGTATGGAGTTACATGTAGGGCGCGACTTGATGTCGACAGGAGTAAACAATCCAGGAACTTGTAAAATACTAGCTTAGACACATTCTATGTATAGGTATATTAATTAATTATATGAGAAAAGATATTTTTAATTACGATTACACTCTTTTTTTTAATTTTGTCGCTGCCATAAGCGTAGGTTTAAGATGTTCAAAGTCCATTTTTGAGGATCCACTTTTTTGTGCCACATGTTTTTTTTCTTTCACATTTCTGCCATTTTTTCTTACACCACACGAAAGCTTGACAATAAATGATGGGGTTCTCTCGGAAATGGACTTTGGACGAGTCGACGGGAAATATGTGATTTTGGTTGAGGACGATGATGATGTGTTGATGAGAAATTATGTGAAATGTTTAGAATTTGATGATTTTAGGTCAAGCCGATTGTGTTTTATTTGTGAGCTTGTAAAAATGTTTTTTTTTTTAATATTTCTAGTAACTTTTTTATCTTTACTTAATCTTTTCTGTCTAGATTATTCTTTTGAAACTTTTTGAAATTGTGTTTTTCAGCAAAATGTTTATTATGTAAAAACAATATTATATGTAATGTTTCTTTCTACAAGCTCACAGACAAACAGGTCTGCTACAAGTGGAGTGGCTGCTAACTTAAGAAAGTACTTAAGGTTATTTTGTCATAAGGTTTTTATTTTACCAAAATACCCAGTGGACGCGAAAAATTCAACTTTTTGACTAAAATTGTATTAAATTTATAATTGTTCGAGATCCAGGCGATCTTTAAGCTATTTTTAGTATTATTTTATTATTATTTGTTTAGATTTGGTAGCTACATGACATCGTACGACATTTGGAAAAGTTTATCTTTAAATAAATAAAGCGATTTTTTCTTCACATATAAATGCAGCGTCCACTTAACATCATGACACGCCATATTATTAATAAATAACCGTAATTTTCTTTTAATTATAATAATAATCTATACGAAAATGTATTGTCTCGAAATCATGCATAATCATTTTTTGTAAATAAAAGGCGATATGATATTTACATACTTGGAGCTCAATTTTTTATGTTTACGGCTGGTTTTTTTTATGATTATTCATTTATTACATTTTTGATTCTTGGCCGCGATTTAATGGTAGAAAGTGTTTATGTTGTGATTTGATAAACATCGATTTTAGTCCGACACTATTTTTTTAAAATCAGTAATGAATTGAAACCTCGAAAGTCTTCATAAAAGTATCAGTTATATTTTTGATATAATTTGAATGAAATGAGCAAAAAAAAAAATAACATGGCGTCGGTCTTGAGTCGTTGTTTGAGTTACATATAAATACTTACTTTTTGTTGAGTCGGCTACACGTGATACTGGATCAGTTGCCATGGTAACGAGTAAAGTATCACATTTCTAGCCCATCCCAGCTTTTTCTTTTTTTGTTAAATACATTTTTTAGATGTTTAACAAAACATTTTTTGTCCATACATATTGTTTTGTACATGGAAATTCTTACCAAATATCTGAACGACAATTCGGGAGACTCATTTTGACTATTTCGTGAGAATTTTCATTTGATTGACGACCGCTCTGTACTTTAAGAATTTTTAATTTTAAAAGTCCTGTATTATATAGCGTTAAGATTCTTTTGACATTTTTAATATTAATTATGTTTAGCTGTAACTCGCCACAGTTCAGCTATTTAAATCACATTGTTTATGCTTGAAATCTTTTACAAGTTTGTATTTGATTTTGCACAGCATGCATCCAGTACGCATGCGCCATTATTGATGTGATTTTGGTCGATTCCAACTGTGGCGGTGATTTTTGCCTTTGACATTATTAATTAAATAAATTAGATGTCATACAACACCAGACATTAAACATGGCCGCGCCAGTTTTTTATACGTACATAAGAGTCATTTTCAATCATCTTGGCTGTAAGGATGTCATAATAATACAATTTACAATAATCCTATTGCCGAACAGATAAAAGAAACGCACAAATACAATAATGTCAGTTTGCATGTATAGACACTTTGGAAATATTCTTTATAATCTAAATATTGTTCCAAAGATTTCCTCAAACTGAATAGATATCTTGTATAAAACTGGCGCGATCAGACATACAATAATATATATAACTGTGCAATGTACACTTATATCAAACAACTCAATGATAGAACACATCGCAGCAGAGTCCAATCTAAGTATTGTCCAAGTTAGCCCTAAGCACTTCAATCCCTTTTAGTTTAGCTTAGTTGACTTCCTCTTCCATTTAGTATCGATTAAGTTTTTTATTTTAACTATGAATAGATTTGTTGTCTTATTGCGTACTACAAGGTACATACTGCGCTGTATTTATTTGGCAATGTCCCGCGCTCACGTTGAACGCTCCAGACGGCACTTAGTACAGATCGTTACATTCATGTCCCGGAGATGAGAAAATGAGGCTTTTTTGTTATTTTTTCTTTGTTTTTCTATTCGTCCTATAAGATGGCGCCACCGTCGGCCGAGCGCCCCCTAACGTATCATAGAACATTTGATTATTTTTGTCTCATGTTCAAATGCATAGATTAAAAATGATTATAATTACAAGAAAGGTCTAATTATAAAAATGAATAATATTAATTAAATATAAATGTGCCATTCATTTTGCTAATTTTGTGTTTTATTTTTATTCCTAGATGTGCATAAAAATTACAGGAGGCCTACACTGTTTACACACCCATTTAAATTTACATTTTTAATGGTCTGCAGTAAGTTATCATAGATATAAAAATAACATTTTGAGTAAAATAGGTCTTTATTGCTGTACCCAAGTATGCTGCACGAAACATTTCAGCTTAGGATTAATATATTTAATTATTGAACTGGGCATACAGTCCTCAACAAAAAAAAATCTCGATTCCAGTACGTTCTTCGTAATTTCATAATACACAAAGTAACGAAATTTCGAAAGAAAGTGAAAGATACATAAGCAAGTTTGTAACACAAAATGGAACATACTCGTATTTTGTAAAGGAGTGTCTGAAATGATAAATAAAGCAAATATGGTATCTTGGTTAAATATACCAAGTACAGTATGTTTATCTCCTGTCCGTCTTGCCCACGCCGCGCTTGCCCGAGAACAGATGTCTGGGCATCTTGGTCCCGATGAACCTGTCTGCTTCTCCCTTCAGCCCCATCTTCTTGGTCTTCTTGGCGATGGCCACGTGAGCCATGTTCCGAGCGCGCTTTTGCATCTGGAAGAGAAGAGGTTTGTTATTTCAAGGTATAGATTAACAGACAACATAAAACTGATATTATAAACAACTAGTGTGTGCTCGCGGCTTCGCTCGCATTAAGAAGTAAAACTTGCATCCCCTATTTCACCCCTTTAAAAGTGGCATTATTTAGATTACATAAGTATTATTAATCATCACAATGAGATCCATATCTAACTCAAATCTGTGTATCTCATAAACGCAAACACCATTTAGAAGTTAATAGTAAGTAAGTGTGGCTTTGTGGTTGAAGCGTCTATCATTCTAACACATCCTAGTACGAATCTGGCCCTACACTAATGACTAATTCAACGAGTTACAATGTGGGTTTGCACTCGCTTATCAATAGAGGAAAACATCGTCTGAAAAGCCACATATTTTAGTTTCACAATATTCATGAACATATTTTGTCATCCGTGGAATGACGTGAGCGTCCACCACGATATACTCGTTCAAGATAACGCCCCCAACGATTCTTCGGAGGAGTCACAACCCTCAGTAAAGAAGCATAGAATTTATACTACATACAAAAGTGGTTTTTAGCAAATACGTATGTGCAAGCAAACAACAATTTATTACATAATAATCCTCGCCTCGTGAGGGGAACCCATGTATAGCTTATTAAAAAAAACCCTCAGTGATGAGGAGGAGTACTGACAGCGACATCCGTAACCCGACCTCGAATTAGGAGTCTATTAGTACCCTCAGTAAGGAGGACATAGATAATGATACTCACAGCGACATCCTTAACTCCCACTTCATCCCTGGCGGGTCGCGACACGGAGCGCGCGCGCGACACATCAAGGCGAGGCTTCTTGCTGGCCAGCGCCGACTGCGAGCGCGACCGGGAGCGCGTGCGAGTGAAGTGAGCCTCCTTCGTCTCGGACATGTCCACGCCTGGGAGGGGTAGTAGATTCATTAGTTTATAAAGTATACAATATAATAGTTAAATAACAATTCCACAATAACATGACATCAGTTAATTTAACAATAATACTATAATCCAAAATAGAATCAAGGAAATGAAGAAGAGGATTCAAGAAGATGATGACGAATCAAGAAGATGATATAGAAGAAGTAGAAGAAGAATCAAGAAGAAGAATAACGAAGAAGATGAATCAAGATGATGATAAAGAAGATCAAGAAGAATAAGACGAATCAAGAAGATGATAAAGAAGAATCATGAAGATGATGAAGAAGAAGCGAGAATCAAGTAGTACGTACCGAGTTTCTCCATCTCGTCTCTGAGCTGCGTGGTGGAGCGGTCGCGGGCTCGCGCGCGCGACGTGCGCGGCATCACCGGCTTCGTGGACTGCTTCGTGAGCCGCGACTCGTCCTTCAGCACCGCCTTCTTGTTGCTGCAATACACACACACCACACGGGTTAATTTAGAAATATAAAATAATATATTTAACTGCCCTGTTAGCTTACGGTCGGTTCACACATGTATCCGTGTTACTGTTCCGTTTTAACGTGTACGTTTTTTTTCGTCGATGGCGTATGTAGTTGTATGTGCGACTTCACTCACGGCACAGTATTCTGAATACAGTAAAAAATATTGTTCCGTAAAAGAATGACGTTCCGTTTTGTAATTTAACTAGTGGGTGCTCGCGGCTTCGCTCGCATTAGGAAGTAAAACTTGCATCCCCTATTTCACCCCTTTAAAAGTGGCATTTCCAAAAATCCTTTCTTAGCGGATGCGTACGTCATAACATCTACCTTCATTCCAAATTTCAGCCCAATCCGTCCAGTGGTTTGAGCTGTGCGTTAATAGATCACTATATCAGTCAGTCAGTCACCTTTGAGTTTTATATATACATAGATAGATTGGACGACGGAACAGTAAAAACATAAAGATCGTAGAATTTTAACGGATAGATACTGTGTGCGTGGCGGGCGGTGTGTGCGGGGGAGGGGGAATAGCGGCAGTATCCGTCATTACTGGATGCGATGTTCACACATAGGTACCGTAGAACGCACCATCACTATGTATGTATGTCGCATCACTCCCCCTCACGTGTTAGAGGGGCGTCGGCGAGTTCCACCGGTGACCGGAGTACCCGGAGCTCGTCTTCACAAGACTATGAGGCCACCGGGGGGGTTTTAGTGGTTAAAAATCCTACATAACTTGACTGCATCTCATTGGGGTCGGGTATCTTGCAGAAGATTTGCCTCTCATCAACAAAAAAGAAAAGGTGCCTAAATCCTAAAACAAGTATATCACGCACCGTATTTGTCGCGCCAGCTCCCTGATCTCCCGCATGGTGTCGTCCAGCTCTATCTTGGGCGCCGCGTACGCGCCTCCCTCCGCCAGCAACTCCTCCGCGCGCTCCAACTCCGCTAGTTTCTGGACATACACACATCAACATTAGTAATGAGGCATATATAGAATGTCAGCTTTAATTACAAAAAAAAACAAATAAAAGAATATAATTTAAAAATCAGGGGAAAAATCAAAACACACTACTAAATTTACATTTCACTTCCTTTATACACAACCATAAAAAAAACCTGAATTACAAATGGGCTATTTTTCATACGTGCGAGTGTGGCTCAGCGGTTCCACTGTCTGTATTTCATCCAGTCACACTCTGGTTCGAACCCGGCCCTACACCAATGACTTGTATTTTCAATTTATGTGTGGATGTGCACTCGCTTAACGGTGAAGGAAAGCATCGTGAAGAAACCGTCATGTCTGAGGACTACAAAATCCGAGGACATGTGTCATCCGTGGAAGGAGCTGGGCGCCCACCACGATGTAACTGCACAAGAGTACTCCCCTAGCGAGTTATTTCTACTGGGCAGTCACAACCCTCAGTCATGAGGAAATACGTCTCCAGAGACTATTAATCCCGGATTAACTCGAAAACATCAGCAGGAAATAATCCATATCTATTCATAAATAAAATAGCCAAGCGGAGTAATCGAGTAACATAGCATACCCGTAAAAAATATTCAATCCCAAAAAACTAGTTGAATTGAATGACCCTTCATTTTTTTAGGTCGGTTAAAAAACTGTGTTTTGAATGTACATACGTCGAATATATCTGGGTCGATATAGTCTGCTATGTTGTGTCCCTCCCACATCTCTGGGATGGGGTCGTGGCGCTCCTCCTCCGGGATGTCGGCGTAGTTCTTCTGCAGATCTGGAATATTGCCATTTTGGTAACCATTATTTACAAAATAAATAAATATTCCGTGACACATAGCGCCATCTAGCCCCATACGAAGCAAACGCCGCAATAGTTTAGCAAACACAAATACTTTTTGAGAAAATTGTACGCGTGTTACTTGACAAGTTATTGAAAAATTGTATTTTTGACTGTCACGACTAAACATCTATTATACACTTTTAATAGCATTTGTTTTTTAAGTATTTTCTTTAACTATGTGTTGCGCCGCGACCTTTCTGGAAGGTTCACGTTACCACCGGCAGCTACCTGCGTGTACACATACACGTAAACAAGTTGTTTACCTCATTTAATTGCGTTCCAGATTGTTCGACATTCATCATTGTTAAATGTAACACAAAAGAAACTAATTTGCATAACAATGGTTTTATAACCCTGTTTACATCAAGCGCTCACCTACCTAATTTGCATGACAAAGGATTTATGGTTGTGTTTTGATCCAAGTAATACAAAAGCATTCGAGAAGTTTCTTACCGATATATAAACGGGCGCAGCTCAGGCCAGTGGAAAGTTTCAATCAAGCGATCGAAGCGAACAGTCAAGTGATACCGAAGCGATATTACGAGTGTGAAAGTGCTAAGTGAAGTACTGTGTAGTGAACGTGTGTGCTTAGTGTTTTTCAGACTCGTAATATCGCTTCGGTATCACTTGACTGTTCGCTTCGATCGCTTGATTGAAACTTTCCACTGGCCTGAGCTGCGCCCGTTTATATATCGGTAAGAAACTTCTCGAATGCTTTTGTATTACTTGGATCAAAACACAACCATAAATCCTTTGTCATGCAAATTAGGTAGGTGAGCGCTTGATGTAAACAGGGTTATAAAACCACTGTTATGCAAATTAGTTTCTTTTGTGTTACATTTAACAATGATGAATGTCGAACAATCTGGAACGCAATTAAATGAGGTAAACAACTTGTTTACGTGTATGTGTACGCGCAGGTAGCTGCCGGTGGTAACGTGAACCTTCCAGAAAGGTCGCGGCGCAACATATGTAACACTGGCAACATAAATTGATATAAGAGTATTTTTGGTCATCATTTGTATATTTTTTGTAACAATTCAATGTAATTAATATTTTCACATTTTTTATTTTACTTTAATTAATATTTACTTACCAAGCACATAGTCATCCCCTTGTTCTACTTCTATCTCCCTCTCCAGCTTGCGTTTCCTGCAATATCATATATATTATTTACTATATGTACAAAATACAAATAATTTAATAAGGCATACCTAGATACTTCTTAATTTTTCCGAATGTCATATTTTCTTATTTCGCGCTCGCCTAGGCACGATATAATATCAACATTCCCATCCAAACCGGTTCAGCCCATTTAGCGTAAAGAAAAAAAAGGCATACACCGACACTTTCTATTTGTCACTGCCATTTTCTTGTATTTATGTTGTTCGTATCCGACCCAATAAATGTCGTTTATTCTTATTACTTTATTCTTTCAGCTTTATAGCATTAGTGATGATGATGAGTGATATATTTAATTATGTATGTATATACCTGCTCTCCCGCTCCGCCTTGAGTTGTTTCTTCTCGACGACCGAGGGCGGTATGACGGGCGGACGAGTCTTGCCATCGCGCGGCGTCGGGAGCGCCACGTGGAGGCGGTTCAGGATACCGTCCACCTGGAACAAATAAAAATATACTTCTATATATATAAAACTCAAATGTGACTGACTGACTCACATAGTGATCTATTAACGCACAGCCCAAACCACTGGACGGATCGGGCTGTAAATTGGCATGCAGGCAGAAGTTATGACGTAGGCATCAGCAAAGAAAGGATTTTTTGAAATGGCACTTTTAAAGGGGTGAAACAGGGGATGCAAGATTTACTTCTTGATGCGAGCGAAGCCGCGAGCACCCACTAGTTATGTATCATACTATTATACAAGTGTGAAAATCTGTTGGTTCGTTGGTCTATTTAGTCCGCTTTCACGCCGCTACTATCTATTCTTTACGCATCACGGTTTGACTCGGGCCCTACACCAATGACTTGTTTTTCAGTGACGAAAATAATTATCGTCGTGAAAAATCAAAAAATCTATGAACATGATTGTGTCTTCCATGGAACTATCTGAGCGCTCACCACGATGTACTTGCCCAAGAGAACGTTCTCAAACAATCAATTTTGGGGGAGTCACGACCCACAGTAATGAAGAATAGGAGTCAGACGCACCGGGGAGTCAATGAGGAATGGGGGTCAGTAATTACCTTCTTGGTGCGCATCTTCTCAGTGACCCTGTGTCCCAGCAGGCGCTCGCACGCCTCTATCTTCACCTCCTGCACCCCCTCCTCTGTCACCGTGGATGTGCGCATCACTGGTACCGTTGACAGTTCTGAGTTTCCGTCGGCACTGGAATGATAAATTATTGTTTAGAGAAGTAAGCAAGTGAACAAGGCTTTGATAATGGTAGTCAACAAGAGCCGCTTCGCTACATCATCAATCACAGTTTGTGCTAGGGTCGTTTTTAATGACAATCTACATCAGCGCTCCAGTTGCTTTTTTTACATGGAATGGCCCGACCATAATTCGCCATAATTCAGTAAGGGTCATAATTTTCATAATACTCTAAAATATTAATTTTGTATACCACAAGTCAATGTATCGGATCTTCTACTGGTTTTTTATTTACATTAATGATGTTCCTTCACTCATGGTTTTATTACACTTGAAAATAAGGCAATTAAACCAGAACCCTGTATCCAATAACACAAAAAACATTGTGTTTTAAAATGTTTAATTGTTAACAGGTTTTTGTGGTGTTCCACAAGGTATATACCTTATATCTTGGATCCTTTTATGTTTTTCATATACACCAATGATCCTTCTTTTTGTCAGCAGCGCTACAGCTGCCGTTTTGGCCTTGAGTGTCGAAACGACACTAAGGTCAAAGTTGTAGCAGGAAATAGATTTTCAATAAATAGATTCACTTGACATAGAACAACAGCTTGCTCTCGAACAGAGTTATAATTTACAGTGTTAATACTAATAAAATAGCCTTTATTGCCCATTTACAAATGATATAAATCTTAAAAAACAATGTTGAATTAAACTAAACTATTAACATTATATGAATCGTTTCTTGGGGATATCTTTAGGGCGCCCAAAATTCCGTAAAGGCCTCTCCCGTGCGTGTCCACAGTTTCCTGTCTATTAAATATTAGGTCTTTACCTATGAAATTGCCGATTTGTGTGACGAAATTGAGAAAAATGATATTTCCATACAAACAGAACAGATTTAGATGCAATTGATAACTATAGATAGATGGAAAAAAAGCTATGCACTGCGTATATCAATTTCTGAAAAACAGAGTATATGATGAAAATATACCTAGTTAAAGTAGTGAAACCGACGACACATTGAAAGAGGTGTTTTCAATGACTTCCCTATAAGTAATATGCACTAGTAATACATTTTTTTTTTATCTAAAAGGTACATAATTCAACAATTGATACAATAAAAATTGTATTTGGAAAAAATATAGCTGTACCTAAAAGTTACAAACAGATTAAAATGTAAGAAAAAAACGGCAATTTCATAGGTAAAGACCTATTATACTAACTTGACGATGTTCCCCTTGGCGCAGGCGGCCTCCAGCTGCTGGATGAGCGCGCGCTTGCTGGCGGGCAGCTGCTCGGGCTGCACCACGTCCATCTTGTTGAGCACCACGATCAGCGGCTTGTTGGAGAACAGCGGCTTGATGCTCTCGAACAGGGAGATCTGGAGGGAATAAATAATATTAGATAACTATTCATCAAGAGATATCATCAAGACACGTGTCAGATGGTGTGTACGACGCCATCAATTTGTCAAGTCGTTTGTAGCAAGGAAGTCTTCGATACTTTGTTTTTTTTTCATTTATACCAAAGATACTCTAGTTAAATTTTCTTGTCTACTACTCAACTTATTTTTTGTCTGTAAAAAGAAATACAATATATACCTGTTCTTCAATACTGTGGCCGCACTGCTCGGACGGGTCTATGAAGTAGAGCACGGCGGCGCGCAGGTGCGCGAGCGCGGTCACAGCTTGCATCTCTATCACGTTGCGCTGCTCCAGGGGGTGGTCCAGGATGCCGGGCGTGTCTATCACCTGGGGGTGATAACACAAATATGAGCTAATAGTGGGTGCTCACAACATCGCTGGCAATGAATACAAACTCGCAAGTTTGGAACATCGCAGCAAGGTGGCCAGTCTGTCGTTCTTTTATCGAATTAATTCCGGAGAGCGTGCAGCGGAGCTACATAAACTGATTCCCTCAACTCTTTTCTATAACCGAACAAGCAGAAAGTCCGCAGGTAGACGTTTGCTTAACATTGGTGCACGCATGCGATTGCCTCCGTCAGCTGAGCTACGGGCGCTAGAACTAGAATAAGAGCATTCTTTATTGCAAAATAGGGTATGTAATTACTTAACTAACGAACTATTTCTGCGGGGCAGTCACGACCCTCAGTCATGAGGAAATACGACTCACAGGGTATGTAATTGTGAATAAGTGAATTAATGAAGTATTTTGATGTGGTTTCTCACCTGCCAGCGCAGGTACTTGTAGTCGGTGTGGCCCACGTAGAGGGACTTGGTGGTGAACGCATACGGCTGCACTTCCACGTCCGCGCGAGTGATCTGGGAATGTACACAACACATTATACAAAATGAGTTTACATAGGTATTTGTATAAATATTGTACAATAACGTGTGAATCCTCTGACATCGTGGTAGCCGTTAGACTGTGTTACGAGGCCAGAGTCATCTTATCTCATTATGTAGTCTTAGTATTGGTAAAAATGGTCAAAGAATGTATGTAGAAGTTACTGGCTAACTAAACGTTCTCACGGTACCAGCCATATATGTATATGAAAATTGAAAATGAAAATGAAAGTGTGTATGTATGTACATAAAAATAAAGAAAGCTTTATTACCGCAGGACAATCACATCCCTACCAAACTAGGAACAGGGATAAGATGGTAAAACCCTCACTGGTTAAGTCGTCGAAATGTACGTAGGAGGACCGACTTTATATAATCACTCGCCCAAAAATATCAAGAACACAGCTTCCTCCAATATGATGAATAAAATGAATAGATGAGTTTCTTAAATCAAAATACTAAATTATACAAATTTATATCTGGGGGCACGGCAGTGCCCCCACCAAGTCGAGCAAAAAAAAGTGGCACGACCGTACCATCCTTTTCTCGAAGCAATTCAGGTCACATTTTGACCTGTAAATGGACATTTACTAGTAAATTATTTGTATTTTACCTTGTTGATAAAACTGGACTTGCCAACGTTGGGGAAGCCGCAGATGATGATGGTGCGCGTGTACGGGTCGATGGAGGGCAACCGGGACAGGTGCTGTCGGACCTGATGGAGAGATAGAGAAACATATTAGTCAAACATAAACACAATAAAAGAACATTACTTATGAGTGATTCTTGTTTCTCTACCACTTGGTTTTAAATCGGCTAACACTTATGTCAGTTTGGAGTTTTTATCGATATTTTGCTTAAAAACAAGTTAGCAAGAAGATAAACCTAAAATATGACACATTCCTTCTTTAGTTTCTAACAACTGAACTGTTTAATATTATTATTAGAATTTGGTATGGAATGGAAGTAGATTATTTGATTAATGGGCGAGCAGTAATTTGCTGATGTGTGCATATCACACTATGTCAATATTGTTATAGTAGTCCCAATACGCCCCAATACCTCAGGGCACATGCAATTTTTATTGTAAAATTGTATGTGTGCAAGTACATCACACACCTGCTCCAAGTAGGTGAGGTTGGCGGCCTGCCTCTTCATGATGGTGGCCATGCGGCCGAGCGCCGCCTTCTTCAGCTGCTTGCAGCGGTACAGGGAGTCTCCATACTTCAGCAGGCGCACATAGTCCTTGGCCACGCTGGAACATGTAATAAACGTAGGCAATAAGTTTTATATAAAGTGGTTATATGTTTTGTCATCCAGTTATTAAACCACCTTAAAAACTGTGTTATTGGGATACATAGGGGATAAAATTTTGCTAACAATATTCAACTTTAGAATTAAAACAAGAAAATTTTCATGAAAAAGATGTTTATATTTTTCTGTTCAAGAGCCTATTGCTCTGCTTATATCTCTGCTGATGAATACATGATCAAATCAGATTCATTTCAAATTAATTAAACTGAATCATATTTAGCAATCAATACAATAACTGATAACACTATAATACACTTTAAAGCTCTTATATGCTCTGGGGATTGCTTCTGGCTACTAGTTCTCATTGTTTACAGGTGTTATCACTACTCACTTGTCAATGAGATGTCTAGCAGTGTTGAGCTGTCCCAGCCCCAGCTTGTAGTGGTCCTTGTCATAGAGCACATTCATCAGGTCAGCATAGAACGGGTGCACGTCATCCAGCTTAGGGAACTCCTGCAAATAAATAAATAATAATAAATAAAATATACAACTAAAATATACAATAACAATAACCCAATAGAACAAGTACATTCATTCAAATATTTAGGAAGCGTAATAACAGAAGACTCAAGATGCACTCAAGACATAATAACCCGAATATCCATAGCAAAAACAGCATTCAACCGGAAGAAACATTTACTAAAATCCAAAATTGCAAAACACGTAAGAAAACAGCTCATAAAATCTTACATATGGAGTATTGCTCTTTATGGAAGCGAAACTTGGACCATGACTCAAAGAGATAGAGAACTAATAGAAGCTTTTGAAATGTGGTGCTGGCGGCGGATGGAGAAAATTAGTTGGACAGAAAGAAAGACCAATGAAGAAGTGCTGAGCATGGTCCAAGAACACCGTACAATACTGGCAACTATTGAAAACAGAAGAGGGAAGATGGTTGGCCACCTTATACGACATGACGAATTTATAAGAAACATCATGGAAGGAAAATTGGAAGCCCGAAGAGGAAGAGGAAGGCCGAGAAGATCATACATGGACCAAATAAAAGAAAAGGCGGGTGTCATGTCGTATAAGGAGGTCAAGGAATTGGCAGAAGACCGGAAAGGATGGCGCATACTCCACAGACAAGGGCCCGGCCCTTAAATTTATGATGAAATAAAATATTCCGGGACATAGCACACAGCGCCATCTAGCCCCACACTAAGCAAACACTTGTGTTGTGGATACTAGATAACGGATATAATACTTATATACTTTTCTTTTGTAAATACATTCTTATTATACATACAATACATATAAATTTTATAATTCATAATTACTTGTGTCATGTGGAAATTGAACCCACAACCCCTAGATAAGAAGGCAGAGTCACTACCAACTAAGCTAACAGGCCAGTCAATGCATGAATATGAAAATTAATAAATAGGACATTTTTGCACAACTCCAAGCAGGATGCAGGATTCATCATTCTTCTTGGAATTAGGTTAGATGTATATTTCATTTTACATTCAATACACAATTACAATGGACATTCTTTAATAATAAAGTAGTAAATTAAAAAGATTACAGTGCATAAATACATAATCATATATGTACATAAATGAATAATAAAAAATATGTGAGTGTGTATCTTAACACTTTATTGTAACACACATTCTGTATTTTATTAAAATAATAAGAAACAATATTTACACATATTAACACTAATAGAACTAAAAAAGAGTATTTACATCTAAACTAAATTTAAACAATCTACATGTGGTATGGAGCCAAGAACGCTGGCTGCATTCCCACGCTGGATTGCTATAGAAATCTTTTGCGCAAGGAACCAGCCAGCGTTCTTGTCTCTAGTGATGTCAATCAACATTTTATTAATTTATTTTATAAAAGACTTCGTGCTTTTACCCCACGGACCAAAAGTTTCGAAGCCAAGCGGTACGAAAATATAATATATATCTTAACATATATTGCACTAATCTATTTAAACTAAAGAGGAAAGTTTATGTATGTTATATAGTGGATGTACAATTGTTGTATGTTCCTTCTTTACCTCACTTAAATGAAATTAATTTGTAAACATTTATTTGACCAACAATAATACAATGTTAAATTTATAGCAAAATCTGTTCTCTGTACTACTATAGATAACATTATGGATGTGTGTACGTTTGCAACTGTATCATTTGAAAATACCTCAACTGGCTGGGATCATAATGTATGGAGATAGATATGACCCTGGAATAGATCAGGCTATTTTGCTACCTGATTAACCACAATAAGGTCTGACAATGAGGCGTCACTAGGTACATCATAAATTTGTTAGAAAACATTATGCAACTTTTCTATCAACTTTTGTTTACTGGTCTACAGTATCCCCATTAAAAGATGGGCTCTGAGTTACATAAAAGACCTTCGTACAGTAAAAAAACATTGTAACATGGTAAATACCTGAATAATCCTGGACAATCTGTCGTGGAAATTCTGTTGTGTATATTTCACTTTTCTGATGTAAAACGCACGAATCCGAGAGATTTTATAGTGCTTGTGTACCATAGTAGGGGTCTTTCTTTGTGTTTTGGACAATATGATGTCGATAAAGTCCTGAAAATAACAAAAAATACAGGTTAGTTTCAGAGTAAGACGTAAATAAAGCACGTTTTCATATATTTAGGGGGTTTTGAGTAGAATTTTGATATTTACCTTTGCCGTTGGCACGACGGCGATTTTCTTGAAGTTGTACAGACTCATTTTGCACTATTTATTTATTATT
The DNA here is from genome assembly GCA_927399415.1 of Macaria notata. Classification (NCBI taxonomy): domain Eukaryota; kingdom Metazoa; phylum Arthropoda; class Insecta; order Lepidoptera; family Geometridae; genus Macaria; species Macaria notata. The sequence continues at coordinate 7,204,194 of OV656752.1, forward strand.
TTCTTTAATAAAAGAGCTCGATACGAGCTCATCACGTAAACACGTGTTGAAAAAGAAATGAAACGTCAAGTTTGTTACGTTCCAAAACTGTGGTATTTGACATTAGCCCGGCATTAGCCTGTTTTTGAATGCAACAATTTTTTATCTTTGTGTTGCTACAGATAAGTGTTTATTTCTCCTCAATAATTTATTTTAATCAAAGATATGGATAAAATGAAGACAAACCATAGTGTTGTTTGTTATTTCATTGTATTATTCGTAGTATTTTATATTTCGATGTTTATTTTCAGTCCCAGAGGACCCACTACTAACATCACAGATTTCTACCCTGGGTAAAATATGTTCCTGATTTTGGTAACTCTCGTAATAAACGTCAAATCAAAAGTCAAAACGGTTGTCAATGGCCGGCCCTCTTGTTGTGAAGGTTATAAAAACAATTTTACACTAGAATATGAGCAACATTTTGCAGAATACTTAATATTCCAAAGAAGAGACATTCATAAAAAGACAATTACTTGCAGGAATTATTAATATCTGAAGAATATTCGTGTAAGTACTTATTTATTGCACCATACTTATGACCGATTTTCATTTGTTTCTCCACATTTCTTCCGTTCTATTCGCGATTTTTATCTCATTGCGGCTTAATTTAGCGAACAAAACCCATTGTCAAATCGTGTAAAAAATAGTGAAGTGATGTTTGGTTGCAGGACATAAAGTGGAAAAGAAGTTTTTGAAACATGTATTCAAGATTACACAACTCCCTATCGAGGGGCCTCAGCTACCGGCTCGGACTCAGAACCTACAGCAACGGCTTACTGAAAAAGAAAGAAAACCAGCCCAAAAACATACAACCTGGTAAAAGTATCCATGGCTTCATATGTAATGATGTAGAATACATAAAAGAGTACAACATGACTGCTTATTTTCTTACTCACGAGAAAACTAAGACAGAATACTTGCATCTGGACAGAGATGACTCCAACAATGTTTTCTCTGTTGGCTTCAGAACAACACCACTGGACTCCACAGGAGTGCCACATATACTTGAGCACACAGTTCTGTGCGGGTCAGAGAAGTACCCAGTGAGAGATCCATTCTTCAAAATGCTAAACAGATCGCTGGCAACATTCATGAATGCTTTGACAGGTCCTGACTACACATTCTACCCATTTTCATCACAGAATGAAATTGACTATAGAAACCTGCAAAAAGTGTACCTAGATGCAGTGTTCAGACCAAATCTATCAAGACTAGACTTTCTTCAAGAAGGATGGAGGTTGGAACATTCCAAATTGGAAGATAAGAACTCAGATTTGGTCTTCAAAGGAGTTGTTTACAATGAAATGAAAGGTGCATTTTCTGAAACTAGCTCACTGTTTGGTCAAAAGTTTATCAATACTATTCTACCTGGAGGTACATATGGCTGTGTTTCTGGAGGTGACCCCTTGCACATTCCATCATTGAGTCATGATACACTCAAAAAGTTCCACTCTACATTCTACCACCCGAGCAACTCTAGAATATTCTCATATGGCAATTTCCCTCTGGAAGCCAATCTCAAATTTGTCAATGATGCATATCTGAGCCACTATTCCTTCCTAGACCCGAGCAACACTATAGTACCTCCACAACCAAGATGGGATTCACCAAAACGGGCAAACATAGCTTGTAGAGTAGACCAGTATGGTGGACCAGTTCAAAAACAAAACCAAATAGCCATTGGATATGTCATGTCAGATATCACAGACATCTATGAAACATTCATGATGATGGCACTGTCAGAACTGATGATTATTGGACCAAATTCAGCTTTCTACAAAAACTTGATTGAGAAAAATATATCTGGAGGTTACAACTCCTTGACCGGGTATGATAATCAGATCAGAGACACATTATTTGTGGTAGGGTTGCGAGATGTAGAGGAATCAAAGTTTCAGACTGTTGAGAAGATTGTTGATCACACCCTGGCAGACATATTTGACAAAGGGTTTGAGAAAGATCACATTGAGAGTGTCTTGCATGGGTTTGAGTTGTCCATCAAACATCAATCACCAAAGTTTGGCTTAAACCTGCTGTTCAACTTGATGCCACTTTGGAATCACAATGGTCCAGTGCTGTCTGCTCTAAAAGTAAATGATCTGCTCACTAAACTGAAGGGAGACCTCTTGCAACCAACATACATCAGACATGTCATAGAGAAATACTTCATAGAAAACAAACACAAGCTGATCATGACAATGAAACCTGACCCCAAATTTGATGATGTTTTCACAGATTTGGAGGCTAAAGTCCTGAAATCTAAGGTGACAGACCTGTCTCCAAAAATGAAAGAAGAAATCTACAAGGAAGGTCTGGAGCTTTCCAAAGCTCAGAAGAAGGTTGAGAACCTAGAATCTCTGCCGTGTCTGAAGCTAGATGAGATCAATGTGAACAAAACTGCACCTGCATTGAAACACACAGTGTTTGATACCATACCTGTGCAGCTGTGTGAAGCAAACACAAACGGAGTGACATATTTCAAAGGAATACTTGGTACTGAGAGCTTAGACAGCAAACACAGACTACTACTCCCATTCTTCAATTATGTACTTGACAAATTTGACACAAGAAACTTCAACTACAGAGATTTTGACAAACATGTGAGCAAGAGTACCTCAGGGTTGAGTTTTGTGACCCATGTCACTGAACATATAGATCAACATGGGCAATATGAAGAAGGAGTGTTGATATCCAGCCATTGCCTTGATGAGAACATGCCCAAAATGTTGGAGATATGGTCTGAGATCTTCCACAAACCAGACTTTGGAAACAGTGAGAGAATGACAATGCTGTTGAATAACTACTGCTCTTCTTTGACCAGTGGAGTTATAGACAGTGGACATACATATGCAATGCAAGCGGCAAGATCCTTAGTATCCTGTGTAGATGAATGCAAAGAGAATCTCTCTGGCCTTCAGCATGTCATGAACATGCAAAACATTCAGAAGAACATGAAAATTGAGGATGTCCAAAAAATGGTTGATGCAATTGGCAAGAAAATCCTCAAAGGTCACAACTTACGCGCCACTTTCCACTACTGCAACACAAACGACAAAATACAAGATACTGTTGACAAATTCTGCAAAGATTTATGTGCTGGAGATGACAATAAGGAACTGAATCGCATCAACTGGGTTGACAGCAAAGTGTTGCCAAAGAAAAACCGAGGTTTGCAGATTGCTATGAATATTCCAGTGAATTTCTGCGCGAAAGTAATCCCAACAGTCCCATATACTGACCCTGACTACGCTAAACTCCGCGTTCTTTCTCGGTTTGTGACCTCTAAATATCTGCACCCTATTGTTCGCGAACAAAATGGTGCGTACGGCGGCGGAGCCTTGCTAACTTTAGACGGAGTTTTCAACTTCTATTCATACAGAGATCCGAACTCTCGCGTCACTCTAGATGTGTTCGACGAAACCGCGGAATGGATGTCCAAGAATGGAAATCTGATCAACGAGCAAAACCTGTTTGAAGCTAAACTGTCAATTTTGCAACAAATGGACCAACCTATTGCAGAATACATGAAAGGCGTCGATCTATTCCTTTACGGACTGTCATATGACATTTGGAAGACTCAGAGGGAAAGAGTTCTGGCTGTCAAGAAAGAGGATCTGCTGGAAGTCTGCCAGAAATACTTGCCGAAGGACAGATGGTCAGGGAAATGTGTTATCGGAGAAGGTGCTTCCCAGGAGTTGAAGAAGGATACTGAAGAATGGACTAAGATTAGCGGACCTCAACAGTAACAAGGGAAATAAAGATATATTGAATGTTCAGCATTTTGCAGGATATGTGAAGTTGTAGCCAAATATATTGGCAAATATAAGACAGAGACATAACTATTATTTACAACAAGAACTGATCATATTTACCTCTCTTTTTTTCCACAAAAAATCAGTTCAGTTGTTGCTATAAAAGTATGAAACATAATAACTTTAACTAAAGTATTAGACGGCGCCACTGTTGTATTTCCCATACAAAATATACTTTAGCCACTAACAGTTTGTATTGATTGAGCTGTAGTGATTCTTTAATCCATCTACGCTATTTATAGTTGAAACAACTTGTATACTGTGTATGCATAAGAGATTTAAAATGTAGTTACATTGCTTTATTATATCACATTATACAAGGCATATTTTATTTGTTGTAAAAATGTCTATAGCTAATAATTTATGGTCAGCGTATGTATGGTTCTAAAATTGTTGCAAAATTTCTAGACTTAAATTCATAATTTTATTGCTGGTTAAGGAATCTGCCATTCAGAGAAGCCCAAAATATTATTTTATCTAAAATTTTATCTTGGGATTTGGATTTTTTTGGATAAAATACTGATATAATTGGTTTAACTGAAGAGTTTTGAAATTTTAATGCTACAATATAAAGATGTTATATTTTCCTAGTAATATTGTTGTAGATATGTCACTGACCTCCATTACCAGTAATGGAGGTCAGTGAGATGTGTATTACACATGTTTAGCTAAGAAGGATCCATGGCATATGTAATTTATTTCAGAGTTTACATATAAATACTTGCTAGAGACTGTTAGTCAATAAACTGATGTTATTTTAGATTAAACATTTGTTTTATTTTTTATTTAACCTATGAAGAGGCCAAATATACTTACAAACTCAAACTCAATTTATTGATAACAAAATATAGTTATATGTCAATTTGATGTTTTAGTATACCTATGATATAAAAAATATGAAATTTGTAAAGCCGTTTTACTTGTTTGTTATTCAAGGCTTGTATATTAATTAATTTCATTTCTAAACAGGCTTTAAATAAAAGAAGTCTCAAAACTGCTGCTGATGATAAAAACCAATAAAATGTAGGTATATTATATCCAATGCTCTATTTAAATACAGGTTAGTTTCAGATTTTTTAGGTAGTAGCTGGCCAACAAGTGTTAAAAATATTGATGGCGCCACTTGCAGTACTTGTTCATTTCAACTAGGTAATTGGTAGGTACTATTTGTAGGAAATATTTTTAAGGAATTATGTAAGTAGTTATAGTTTCTCCACATAGGCCACCCTAAGAAAAAACCTATAAGGTTAATTGCTTTTAATATTTTCTTTGCAGGATCTGAACATGTCTCTACCACCAAGCTTTGAGACTTACGACGAGTATTTCAAAGAATCTCTTGATTTCTTCCGTGAATACCAATATCTCTACAATTTTGCCAACGTTGAAATTCTAGTCAAAAACGTTTTGGACAACATACACTATCTGGACAATATAGATATTTATGCAGAAGATTTTGATTTAGAAAGAGTGGAAGACGAATTTTTATACAGATTTTTTGAAAACTTAAATCGGTTCAGAGTTCATTATGAGACAGATGTAGAAAATGACAAGTCTGAGATTATATTAGACGTTCCACTAGGACCTAAGAAGAAGTATGAAATAGCACAATTGGTGAAGCAAATCCAGGATTCGTGTGAAAGGATTGGATGTAACACTGTTGTGGATTTTGGATCTGGCTTGGTGAGTACCTACGAGTAACTAAAGTACTTGATACTCTTAAAGCCAATGGGGCTCGGTGGTTAACGTCAGCTTTAGGTACATTTGACGCTACGGTTCGAATCCGGCCCTACACCAATAACTTGTTTTTTTTTTCAAGTTATGTGTGGATTTTTGTGAAGGAAAACATCGTGAAGAACCTGTGCGCCCACCACGATGTACCTACATATCTGCCCAAGAGAACTCCCCTAACGAAATAATTCTAAGGAGACCCGACCCTTAGGTATTGAGGAAATGACTCCAAGAGCGAGATTTGATACTTTTATGCACGTTTGTTACCTATGAATGCAAAACTTATTACAAACAAATTTACATTTTACTCCAAAAATATCAGATAAAATAAGTATCTGAATCACACAACATTCTTGCAACACTAAAGTTACTTCTTCTCCTTTCCGCTAGGGGCGCTTTTTTATAAAATGTGTTCACCAGTTTGCAATACATATGTATTAAAATTATCATACTCACGGAAGCGCCCCAACCAATGAAAACTAAACATTTTTGATCAATTTTAATAATGTTTCTTTGTTTATTTTTACAGGGATATTTAGACCAACTTTTATTCGAAACTACCAACTTCCAAGTTCTGGGCATTGAATGTAACGAGAGCAACTATGTTGGCGCCAAAAAACGACAAAGAAAATACCATGAAAACTCTTTAGAACACGTCAAATACATCTGTCATACTATCACAGAAACTTCTGGGACAAACATCAAGGAGTTTCTAATAGATAAGTTTGAAAACCAAGAAGGTTATTGTATAACAGGACTGCATGCTTGTGCAGACTTGACTATAGATGCTCTAAATATATTTTTAAAGAACGACGAAGCAAAATCTATTGCCCTAATGCCTTGCTGTTATCATAAAATGAGTTGCACAGGCGATCATTTTAAGAATTTTCCACTAAGCGAGAGTTTGAAGAAATATTTTGAAATGTGTAAAGGAAATGAGTTTTTAAAAGTTCCGTTTTTAAGGCTCGGAGCACAGCCGCCTAATAGAGATGAGAAGTTGGAGGATTCTGTGTTCAATTTGCTTGCAAGAGCTGTTTTGGAACAATACGCCAGGAAATGTAAGTTGTAGTTTAGATGTTTGCTGATTTTTCATCTCAAGATCCGGCTTGAAGGACCATTAGAAATAAGTACCTACTCGGTATGAGATATGGGTTTAAAATTTGAACTAAAAGTAATCATAATAAAAGTAAAGAAAACGGAAAATTTTTATGTACTTAACTAATTCAAAACTGGAACCTCAGTTACTTTTCTATACCTAGGATTCATATAATAATGTTTGACTCTAATTTCAGACAAATGTAAGTTAAAAAGAAACAAAAGAAAAGCTGTGAAAACAAAAGTTATGGACAAGAACTTCGAAACTTACATTACCGATGCAACTAATCACGGATTCTCTTTATCGGAAATTTCTTCTGGAGATAAAAATAAAGTTGAATTTGATATTGAAGAGCTAAAATATCTTTGGCGCCAAATAGACGAAGTGACATCGAAAAAGGCGGGTGTATTTATTCTTTTACAAAATAGTTTGCAGCCAGTTATTGAAAACTTAATTTTATTTGATAGGTTAGTTTATCTCAAAGAAAATTACATAGAAAATTGTGAATATAAAAAGATTTTCGACAGTGATATATCTCCAAGATGCTTAGCGTTATTAGCTAGTAAATAAAAAACAAAATAACAATCAATATATTTCTTTATTATCTACTTAACATTTAAGTCCTTTCATATAATTGTCTCTCTTTGAGTCGTATTTCCTCATGACTGAGGGTCGTGACTCCCCCGCAGAATTAATTCGTTAGGGGAGTTTTCTTGGGCAGATACATAGTGGTGGGCGCCCAGGTCCTTCCACGGAAGACACATGTCCTCGGATATTGTGGTCCTCAAACATGTCGGTTTCTTCACGATGTTTTCCTTCACCGTTAAGCGAGTGCAAATCCACACATAACTTGAAAATACAAGTCATTGGTGTAGGGCGGATTCGAACCAGGTTGCGTCTGGATGAAAAGCAGACACTGGAACCGCTGAGCCACACTTGCTACCTCACTCGCTCATATAATTGTAATGCACACTTAAATAAAGAAAATAGTCTTAACTTATTTTGGTATTTCACTTGCTATCTAATTTTGAAACTTAAGTTAGTTTTACTATGGATGGAGAGTGAATCGTAAAATAATATCTGTACTCAATATACTAGTTTATATGTTATTTGTGTGATAACAATTTAAAAACAAATTAGTGTTTATCATCAGATAGGGTAAAGTTTTCAATTGTGTCATATTTTTTGTTAGAATACATCAACTTGTACTTGTGTGTGTGTGTGTGTAGATATTATAGTTGTTGCAACAAAGCATTTTCCATTTCAAGGCTTTTCATACTTGGTCGCCCCATTCTTTTCTTGAGCATCATTTTCTTCCACTCTATCATCTTGTTAGTCTCTGGTTGCTTTATAACTTCTCCTGTGCTTGGGTCTCGAGGGAACACTCCATCTGGAGTTTGTTTCTTCTTTGACAGATCCATGTTATGTTTTCTCTTCATGTGTTTGTTGTAATTAGGCCAGCATGAAAAGTCTTTATGGCACTGCTCGCATGAATAAGGTTTTACACCGGTGTGAAGTCGTACATGACAGTTCAAAAGAGGTTTAAACCTAAACCTTTTGTCACAGTGTGGACACGCATAGGGATGGATGTCTGTGTGAACAATGCTGTGGTTTTTCAAGTGGCGCTGTAAACGAAAACGCTTACCACACTCTGCACATGTAAATGGTTTATCATTGGTGTGTATTCCAACGTGATTTTTAAGTAATCTCGGGGTTTTGAAAGCAGCGTTACAAAGTTGACATTTATGTGGTCGGCCCTCACTGTGTAACAGCATATGACCTGTTAAAGCATGTTTGAGGAAGAAGCTCTTTCCACAAATTTCACATGTATGGTCTTTCTTTCTATCCATATGAGTTACAATGTGAGCATTGAGACCTCCTTTATTTTTGAATGATTTTTGACAGACTGTACAACTTAGTCCTTCTGTTTGATGCATGCTAGGAAGTCTTTTAACCCTCTTCAATTGGCTGAACTCATCTATATGTTTATTTAACTCTTCATTACCTGTGAAAGAGGTGTTACATCCAGGACAAACAAATTCTGTTGATTCATGTGACTTTTTATGTTTGCAAGCAGCTACAGCTGTTTTAAACTCTTTGAAACATATGTGGCAGGATAGTTTCAAGTGCTTGTGGTGTCTTTGGACATGTATTAAAAATTTATCTAAGCTACATTTTCTTATTTTACAGTTTGTGCAGCGATATGGATTACACATCTTGTGATATTCAATGGAATGCTTATTTAGCTCAGTGATAGATGAAAACAGGGTTTCGCAGAATGTACAACACCAGTTGTAGTTTCTCCAGGTCAGTTTTAGCTGTGATAGCCTTGATAATGGTATTGAATCAACATCTAGAAACTTGTGAGATTTTTCGATCTTTAGGGCAGTGATTTCCTGATTGCTGCCCACTTCTGCTTGATATCCATCATATCCATCATCTCTTTTCTCCTTTTTCACAGCTATATCAGCTTCACAGACAGTTTGCGATGATATATCAACTTGATGAAATTGATCAGATAAACTCTCTTCTTTCACCTCAGAAACCTTGTATATTTGGCTGAGAGTGTGCTGAGCGTCTTCAACAGCTATAACAAATTCAAAAGCGGTATTTAACCCACATAAACACTCAAAACAAACAGCTTTAGGCAGTGTATCCTTGCCGAAGTCTATGCCAGCATTTATACGTGCCAGTTTCTCGATTATTTCGTACATTTTCACTTCGTTCGTAAATAAATTTAAGAGTTTGTTGTTTATTTTGGTTTCTGCGCACAATCGACAGTAAGAATTTTCCAAATTCATCTCACAATCACGAAAATATAAAATATGTTTGAAAAATCGGAGAAGTTTTGTTTTTGACCAAATAATTTTGACGTTTCTTTTTTCAGCAGAATCAACATTGAGTATCAAGGAAAGGCGATAAACGATACCTAACCAAACTTGTACCTAAACGATTTTACCGGTTTTTGTGTTTTATACGCTGACCGAAAAGTTTGTTCTAAGATCGTTAAATAGATCATCATCATCAAAAGCGACTGTCGACTCGAGTTAAGATTTCTCATCAGAGAAATAAAAAGAATATATTGGATTATTGGACCATTGGACCCATCCTCCCATCTGTGTGGAGTCAGATGGAATGGAATGGAAGACTATTATATATATCGGAGGCCTTTATATTCAACAGCTTATTAGGGCTCACTGCAGGGCATAGACCTCCGTGAAAACCAATATTATTGTCAATTTCCTTACTCATAAAATTTAAATAAAGCTGTTCGCTAAACTAATATACCTGTTACAATATGTTATAATTACCGGTAATTATGCATAATTACCAGTGCTCTCCGCAAAAGTGGTAAAAACTTTCGAATTATTCACATTTACCGGTAATTATAGGTATATAATTACCATACCCCTTTGGTAAATATAGAAAATAATGAAATCATACATCAGAATCAAAATGTTTATTAGAATAAATACAAGTATAAATAAATCGCACGAGTAGAGGTTCGGGAAGGAGGCACCGTTATACATTAGAGGTTCCAAAGACTCCCCCTGAATTATAATTAGTCGGTCTTCAAGTCGAGAGTAAACCGGTTTCTTCTAGGCAAGCGCGCTAGATCATAGATTATAACGTTGCTTAACATCAGGCAAGTTGTAGTCAAGCATGCGCCTATATCCTACAGCCTATATATTATAGCCTAATCTACGATCTAACGCGCTCGCTAGAAGAAACCGGTTTACTTTCGACTTGAAGACCGACTAATTATAATTCAGGGGGAGTCTTTGGAACCTCAAATGTACCTAGTCAGGTCATAAGTATTGTAACACAGTAAAAACTTTTCTTTTAGAATGCTGGCCACAAAAAAGTTTATTGAATTCGAATTTCGAATTGTTCATAAAAATAAAAATGTGTACTTTTTAGAATTTTTAAATATGGAGTGGACGCTTTTCTTTAAGCGTCCACTCCATAAAGAAGACCGTGTTGCAGTTATTGCATTGCATCGTTGCGGTTACGCGCCAATTCAAATTTTTGGCATACTGAAAAATTTGAATATAACCAAAAGATTCGTTTATCGTACTATCAAACGATACAATGAAGACTCTAGTGTAGATGACAGGTCAAGAAGTGGTCGCCCTCGGTCTGTTAGGACTCGAGCAGTGATAAAAGCTGTGAAGGCGCGAATTCAAAGAAATCCCAAACGTAAGCAGAAACTGTTGGCCCTTCAGATGGGGTTAAGAAGAACCACGGAGAAAAGGGTGTTAAATGAAGACTTAGGGCTTCGGGCATATCGAAGAAAAACAGGACATCGTTTGAATGCTCGTCTAATGGACCTGAGACTGAAGAGATGCCGCGCTTTGTTGAAGCGGTACGCGGGAAAAAATATCGGGAAATTCTTTTTTCGGATGAAAATTTTTTTACCGTAGAAGAGAGCTACAACAAACAAAATGATAAGGTGTACGCACACAGTAGTGAAGAAGCGAGCAAACGTATTCCGCGTGTCCAACGAGGTCATTTTCCATCCTCGCTCATGGTATGGTTGGGAGTTTCTTATTGGGGCTTAACAGAGGTACATTTTTGTGAGAAAGGTGTAAAAACGAATGCAGTTGTGTATCAAAATACAGTCCTGACGAACCTTGTGGAACCTGTTTCTCATATCATGTTCAATAACAAGCACTGGGTATTCCAACAAGATTCGGCGCCAGCTCATAGAGCGAAGAGCACACAAGACTGGCTGGCGGCGCGTGAAATCGACTTCATCCGGCACGAAGACTGGCCCTCCTCCAGTCCAGATTTGAATCCGTTAGATTACAAGATACGGCAACACTTGGAGGAAAAGGCGTGCTCAAAGCCTCATCCCAATTTGGAGTCACTCAAGACATCCTTGATTAAGGCAGCCGCCGATATTGACATGGACCTCGTTCGTGCAGCGATAGACGACTGGCCGCGCAGATTGAAGGCCTGTATTCAAAATCACGGAGGTCATTTTGAATAAACTTTATTGTCATAAGAGTCTATGTTTTGTTAAGTTCATTTTGGAATATAAATGGTTACATAAAGAATAAAGTTGTTTCAATTATTTTATATTAAACATGTGACAGAATTTATGACCTGACTAGGTATAACGGTGCCTCCTTGCCGAACTTCTACTCGTGCGTTTTTTTTTTATTTATACTTGTATTTATTCTAATGTTTGATTTCATTATTTTCTACATTTACCAAAGGGGTATGATCACTGATCTCCATCAGTACAACTGTAGGTACTGATGGAGGTCAGTGGGTATGATTTGACATATGAAAAATTTTTACAAAATTTTTAGGGATTAATATTGATGCCCACTTAAGGTGGGAGAATCATATCGATATGTTAACGAATAGGTTGCACAGTTTTTCTTTTGCACTTAGGAGGTTGCGACGGTGTGCTCCTATAAATACTGTCCTATCCGTATATCACGCCTATGTGGTATCAGTGATTCGGTACGGTATCATAGCATGGGGGAATGCAAGCGCTGTGAAAAGGGTTTTTATAGCACAGAAAAAATGTGTCAGGGCCATGTTCCTAATGAAATGGGCTGAGTCTTGCCAACCTATTTTCAAGTCTCGTTGTCTCTTAACTGTTCCGTGTATATACATTCTTGAAATTGCTAAATTCGTGCGGACTAATTCATCTCTGTTCCCTGTCTATTCTAGCCTGAGCAATCGTTTTGTCACTCAGGAGCAACTTAAAATGCCAGTGCCTTCGTTAGAGTTGTTTCGAAAAAACTGCATTTACATGGCGCCTCTCATTTACAATTCCATTCCTAATCATTTACTAGAATTATCCAACCGCAAATTTTACTCGGAGTTGAAAAAGTGGTTGATCAGTGAGAGTTTTTATACAGTAAAGGAGTTTCTGGACAAAACAGCTTGTAGATTTCATGTTTACCACGAAAAATAATAAAATTATAAGTAAAATTAGTATATTATTAATGAATTTTAATCAAGTACCTTCTATATGAATTTAAGAAAAAATATTATATTTGCGTACCTTATGTAAGGTTGTAATGGTGAAACTTTATATTAATTAAGATCTACTGTACCCATTTTACATGCGAATAAATGACATCTGAATCTGATAATTATGTATATATAATTACCGGTAAATGTGGATAATTCACTTTTCGTGTGCGTTGGTAATTATGTATAATTACCGATTATCCACATTTGCCGTAACATACCTACTACACAGTTCGGTACGGTTTCGATCCTACTAATATTAGGCGACAGTTTGTCTGTATTTTAGTTTTTTCTTCACGCTCAAACTGCTTATTTTATTTATTTATTCTGAGGAAATATCTTGGCGCCAACCACGACGTACTCGTATTTGCCCAAAAGAACTTTCTGAATCAATTCTGCGGGGGAGTCAAGACCCTCAGTAATGAAATAGTACCTACCTGAAGAGAGATAAGAAGCTGGATTTACACATAGGCTTTTCATATCAGTTATCGCGGGATGGTTATTTGTCTGGTAACATTGAACTATATTACTAGCGTACGTAGTAGGAATATCTCAATGTCTGGTAACGATATTTTATAATTATGCTTAGTTAGAAATAACATATATCAGTATGTAACATGACTTATATTTTAATAATACTATACTAGGTGGTAATGCACAACAACTTTCTAAAGAAAGGTAATTTAAATCTAGATAATGTGTAATTTGAACTTCTTTATCATACATAACATGTAGGTATGAAACATTAAATAGCCTCTACCTATGTTCATTTGTGCCATCTTTAAAACATTTTGGAATAAGCTCTTACAAATAGTAAAAGAATTAAACAATACCTTATCCTATGTACCATTATATTAAAAGTGAATGTATATAGATATTATAATATAATATCTTCAAAGTAACACAGTTTATTGATAAATTTAGGTGAAACCGATAAATTTAGGTGATACAGCAAATATCACAACTGAATGGTCGAGCTCCTGTGTGTTGATATTCATGTATTTGCAATACCTTTTTCTGCTTAAACCTCTTTTCACAGTACTGACAGGCATACGGTCTGATGTCCATATGCACTTCAACATGCCTCCGGATATTATCTCTCGTTCTGAAGAATTTCTTGCAAACATCACACTGAAATTGCTTCACTAAGATATGTTTCCTAACATGGGCCCGTAAGCGTTTCCTAGTGTAAAAAGATTTGTTGCAAATCTTGCAGATCTCCTTTGGTTCCACCTCATGTAACTCATGTAGTTTAGTGTGTTGATCTAAAGTACCTTTAGACAAGAAAGTTTTTCCACATCGTTCACAAGTAAAATCTCTTTTCCTGTCAGATGTGTGTACTAACTTATGTTTTTTCAATAGCCAGGGGGTTTTCGCTTTGAAATTGCAAGTGTTGCAGACAACTTCATCATCTGTGATTGGTTCTCTTCTACGTTTGATTGGTGGCTTGAGCAGGGGAGGGTCTAGTTTGTTGTCGTGACGTCTGAGGTCTCGCATTGCCTTGAACTGCTGTCCGCACGCCGTGCACTGGAAGTGTGACCTGTGTGTCTGGAGGTGGAAGAGGTGGTCGGACTCGGGTATAGATGTGTGGCAGACATGGCAGCTGTTACTGAAATTTAAATAAAAAGATTGATAATTTAGTAGGCTATTATGTGCTTATATGACGTCAAAATGACAAGACAAGCTTGTTGCATGGATGAGCCAAATATTTTTGTTATTATAGTGCCAATTTTTTTTAACTATTGAGAATGCTTTGTTTTTTAGAATATTTATTTCAGAGCAAAACCTAAATTCAATCAAACAGCAGAAACAATTTGGATAGATCTGGCATTGAGAGAAGATAAATTAGATTCTAGATGAACACTTACACTACTTTAACCTAGGACTGCAGGGTATCACTAGTAATTCAAGTATCTATTAGAAATAATATCTACTCACATTAGATTAGGTCTATGCTTCACAACATGTTGGGCAAACTGCTCCAAAGTGCTGGAGTCATCATCATCACAATCAACACACTTCATGCCAAAACATTTCTTGTGTTGAGAAATACAATGTAACTTCAAAATGCCCCAATCAGTTACTTTTAAATCACAGTATTTGCAAATTAATGGATAATCAATCCAGTGTTCAATATTGTCTATATTTTCTTCTTTTATAGTCTGTATTTTTGATGCTTCAATATCCATTTGGTTGTTCTTTAAACTTATTTCCACTTCTCTAAACTTATTGTTTGAATCATGTACAGTCATGGAGGTTTTAATATCCATTTTGTTGTCTATTAAACTTATGTTTAAGTTATCTTTGGATGAGTTTACTTTCATTATTTTAGGCTTATTCTTTGCCTCATCTATAGTCACAAGTCTTTGTAGCTTGGTGTCAAATAACGGTGGCGTGAGTATAATTAGATGACCACTATTTATTGAACTATAAGTGTTTAAATCAGCTTCTGTATTTAATAAATCTACACTTGATTTGTTTATGCTTCTCACAGATGTTTCACTTAAATTTTTCTTTATAGTAGTTGATTTGTTTTTCATTATTTTCTTTTTGAAGTCTGTAGATTTATTCTTGTTGACATTTGATTTGTAATCTTGTAGATGGGCATAGAGCAGAGTTTTGTGAGTGAATGTTTGCCCACACGAGCTGCAGTTGTGTTTGTGTGTGTCGATGTGGGAGGGAGACTCTAGCTTCATGTTGCAGTACTGGCAATAATTGCTGCAACATAAAATAATATTGCATATTTGATACAATTGCTGATTTTTTTAAAATAATATATTAATGTAATTATTTGTATTGTAGTTTTACGTTTTATAGTAAAATTAATTCCATAAACATTTATTTTAACATCTTTTTCAGTTCTTTACATACTCAAATTATATTTTATAATAGCAAGTATGTTTGTTGATTTGTCTGTTACTCTATCAAGCCGCAGCAGAGCTACAAATCACTTTGGTTTTGGTATGATGATAGTAATGGATTCAGAGAATTAAATGGGTTACTTGTTTATCTCAAAACAATGAAGTAAAACATGAGTGAAGACAAAGGCATTCATTAAGAAGAAAATGAAAGCTCTCACCTCAACATAGGTCTGTGAGTCTTGACATGTTGTATAAACTCAGTGAACCCGGCAGTGGTGTGGTTGCAGTCCACACACTGCAGCTCCAGGCAGGAGCCGTGGCACTCCTGGTTGTGCAGCCTCAGGTCCTGCATGCTGGGCAGGGTGGTGTCGCAGCGGACACAGTGCCAGAGGTATGAGGTCCACGACTCATCGGGGGTGGAGGCTTCTAAATCTGGAATAATATTTGCAAAAATTAACTGACTGTATTATCTGCTAATAGTGTAAGGGCAAGTGTTTGTGTCAGTAGAACATGGGCTAATTTTTATCTAGAATTTATGTAATACCATGGGGTGTGGCTGGTTTCATATTTAAAATAATGCTCAAAAAACTACAAAGGTTTTAATAACATACTTGTTTTACAGAGTCACTTATGTGGATGCCACATCTAGTGGCCTAGTAATCAAATGGCTGACATTTTAAGTACATATAAAAAACTTATTAATTTGGATGAAACATACACTATGTTAGAATACAGTAAAATAATAAAGACTTGCCTCTATCAGACCAGTTATCAAGGTCCGAGTCATTGTTTTCTTGCTTCACTTGGTCAAAATTCAAAAGCTCAGTATTAGATTCATTCACATAATCGTGGTTCAAAAACAATAAATTTAACACGGCCTGCGATTGTTTTACTTGAATGAAAAACTTGTACGACTTATTTAAAGCATCGAAGCACCCTGTGCAAATGTTATCGGGCAAAGTTTCACTGGAAAAATCAACAATTTCCTCTCTGAAAATAAGCATTTTATCTTCTACGGTATCTTGCATTTTGTCTTTGTTTGTGATGCATATCAAGAATTCTTTAGACTTTTCACTCGCGCAGAATCTACAGTACAGTGGTAATTCAGACATATTTTGTTTGTGTTAGTTCTCCAATATTATTGAATTGTATTAATTAAGTTTTATAAATTAAGAGTAAGAGAACTGAAGACAACAATCTTCGTGATTTATTTTTGTGTTATGGCTTCATGCTATTTTTTTTTTGTAAGTTGACGTAGGTATCGCAAATTTCGGACATTTGCAATTCTGGTCGATTTTACCGGTTTTAAAGTTAAAAATGCTGACCAAAAGATGTGTATCCTTCCATGACAGGTAACATAACAACAATGCAAATACGAAAAAAAAGTTAAAAAAATGACATGACGACTCGCACACAGCGAAGCTTTATCAGTTTTTGTTGTTTAATTTTACAAATAATGCATTAATTGCAATGGATAACGACGTTAATACTTACTGCCGCTTCTGTGCAGAGCCTAGATGCTCTCAAAAGCTGCTCGATCTCCAGAGTGACTCAAAAATACAAGGGGAAGTTATGGCTAAGTTGGCCTTCTTGAACGCTTTGTACGTAAACATTTCTGACCAAGATTCCTTGCCCAGAACAATCTGTTTTATCTGCTACGAGTCCCTGAACAAAGCCCATGACTTTCTAGAAGGCGTGAAGCGAGCACAAGACATCCTAAACAACTTATTTTCGGCTAGCGACTTGCCCAAAAACGATGTATCGGACGACGACTTATTCGACGATATTTTAACATCTGAGCCTTTAGATCGTTCTCCAGACATAAAACCCGAGCTAGAGATCCTTCCAGACAGTAAAATTGACAGTTTTGTTGTGAAAAAAGAGCCTACAGAAGACAAAGACTTGGAAAATCTTCAGTCATTGAATGTGCATGATTTTCTCGACGCTACCATGCCTCTAGCGCTGTACGCTAAGCACATAACTAAACAAGACGTAGATACAAAGACCCCAATAAGCAACTGGACCGAATATCCTTGGGTTTGTAGTTTATGTAGCATTGAATTCACGAGTATGGATATGCTGAGGTCTCATGTGAAGATAGTACATGGAAAATGTTCAGCTCATTTCTGTGTAGATTGTAAAGCAGCTAAGAAAGATGATTTCAGCTCTTTTGTGAAGCATGTCAGGAAGCATAGGAAGTATTTGAGGTAAATATGAGTAAGCTTTCATTTAGTGTAGGTAGCATGTTTGTATACTGCAATAGATATATTATAATATTGGCCTATAATTTATAACACTACTATTGTATAATTTATGTCTAGCATGAGTCTAAATGTTGTCCAAACTGAAATCAATAATATAATGTTATTTCTACGGTATTAGTGAATTTTGTTTTTATATTTATATTATATGAAGTTTTAAGTCTTATTGATTTTTATGCTATTTTATTATATCTATGACAGATTTGTTATACCTTATGAAATTGTAATGGACCCTGGTTCTAATAGTGATACAGGCCAAATGATTAACCAACACACCTTGAGCCTAAAAAGTGTATGGACTTGAATTTAAATTAATTACATATTAATTTAAATTGATTTAGATATCTATTATAACTAATTTCATACTTCTACACACATCAACATTCAATTTATACTATAAAACACACACACACCTAAATATGAACCTTAAAAAATGTATTTGTAATATAATAAGTTAGATGGCGTCAGCGGCGACCACTATCCATTTATTTTTAGTTACTAAGTTACTCTGTACCGATGTCCGAAAACAGGCCTTGCAGCCTTAAAGAGACATCGTACTGTGTAGGTGTTTACACTTTGATAAAAAAATACTTAATACTTGTAAGTCTTTGTTTCGATCCTTGGGGAAGATCTCCAGTATCTGACACACAAGCTTAAGCTTAGTTCGGGGCTGAGGGTCAACCTCTGGGATGGATTCACTGATGTTTCATGAACATATTATTTTTTGTATCACCTGCAAATTGTTTTATGTAAACTTAAAGAAATAAAGATTTTTGTATTTGTTGTTGTATTTGTATTTATACTTATAAATAGATATCTAAATCAATTTAATATTAGAGATTACTTAACTTAACTAATTAAATTTAGATTAAAGAGACATTACTGTTAAGAAGTGATTACCTATGTTATTTGACTTGCCCTGTACGGTGCAATGTCATAAGGTTAATAAACATGATGATTTTATGATTATGATTTATTAATTTCAGGAATTTCTGTTACTACTGCCACAGTCAGGTTGAAAGCCTAGCAGATCTGAAAATCCACCTGAAGCAGCACTACACTAAACCACAAGCAGTCTGCCCAATGTGTGGAGAAATACACAAAAATGATGAATCACTAAACTTACACATATGTCAATACAGCTCTGTCAAACCTAAGAGGAGACCACGGCGGAAACCAGGAACCCCAATAACTATAGAAGAACTAACCTGTGATCTGTGCAAGAAGGTATACAAAAACCCAAACAGTTTACGAGATCATATGAAGCTCCACACTCTTAACAGAAAAAGGGACTATGCATGTGACCGCTGCGGCAAAATGTTCTACAACAAAGGCACATTGACATCTCACATCATGTCTCATGATAAAATACGACCACATCTGTGCAGAATATGTAATAAATCCTTTCTGTTCCCAAACATGTTGCGGAGACATGTTGAAATGCATTCCGGTGTGAAACCGTTTTCGTGTGAGCAGTGTGGCCGTTGCTTTAGACTTCAATATCAGTTAAATGCTCACAAAATAGTTCACACGGACTCAATGCCTTATGTTTGCTCGTATTGTAATAAAGCATTCCGTTTCAAACAAATCCTGAAGAATCACGAGCGACAGCACACCGGAGCAAAGCCATATTCTTGTCAGAACTGTGGCATGGAGTTTACAAACTGGTCCAATTATAACAAACACATGAAGAGACGGCATAACACTGATACATCAAAGAAGAAGATCACTCCGGAAGGTGTGTTCCCCATAAACCCAGAGACGGGACAAATTATACAAGTGGTTGATCCGGTGGGAACAGAGGAGTGGAAGAGTAAGATAATGATCCCGGGAAAGAGAGGGAAGAAGAGAGTTATCAAGCAGGAAGAAGCTATCTAGTTTTATACAAGTTTTTCAAGTAAACTAAAGACATTTTTTTAAACAAAATGTGTTTGGACTGTGTGATAATTTGCTTGATAGTAAGCTGTCATAAAGGAGGCGTTAGAAGTCACACTAACCCTCATTTTCTTAATCAAACTATACTTAATTGGTTAAATCTAACATAGCAAATCAGAAATGCCAGTGACAAAATAAAATCATGTAACGAGTAGTATAATACAGATAATTTATCATCTGATTTATATTGTGAAATTGCCTGTGAATTGAATCACAGACTAATTGGTTAATTTTATAAGCTTGTCAACTAATCATGCTTCTAGAAACGGATGATGGCTTCTCTATTGCTCAAAAGATATATTTTTCTGTAAATAATCTCCTATCTCGTACAAGTCATGCAATTGTATTTTATACTATTTACGAGTAATATAGATCAATGTATTGTTTACTTTTAAACCGATTTCAATAAAAGGAGATTATCATGTTTTCTGAAAGTTTTTTTCTATTGTGTATACATGTACATATGTATATTATGTACTTTTAAGCTGAATATTCGTTTTAATTAAGTACAAAAAGTAATCCCAAGTACTAGTATAATAATCATCACACAAAAAGTCAATTTTCACAAATTATGTTTATTAAACTAATTATATAAGGATCAAATTATATATTCATTGTTTAAATAGTTTTGTATTTAAAATTGATGTAAATAGATTTTAATCAAGAGATTTTAGTTACAAAAGAATTATGACAAGTATTTTTATTATACCTAATTATTTTGTAAGGTAATATTGTATATTCTTTTTAAGTATTATTAGGATAATTTAATACTGAAAGGTGTAAAGCAGAGTTAATACAGAGTAACGGGTGTTATTTCATCAATATAGCAACAAAACTTTGTGTGAACAAACAAACAACAAGCAAACAAAGTGTTTGCTTAGCGGAGCTAGATGGCGCTGTGTGCAATGACCCGGAATATTTATTATTATTAAAACTATTGCTTTACAACTTTTAGACATTCGCGTAAGATTGTACATTTTTGCATAATAATTAAATGCGAGTATTTATGTATACTATTTAAATATGATTTTTTAAAAAGTAAAAAACATTACACATTTATATGAAAGTTGACTTTAATTTCGTTTTGACACTTAAATTAGTGAAAATAATTGTTTTTTTTTTCAAAAATTATTCAACTGATTTCAATAATATATACTTGGTTTCCTTAGTTAACATATAGCTAATCAAAACATACCCACCTAAACTTATCAAATTGTGCACACATGTTTAGACGGCCTTTAGTCATCATTTCAAATTTTACTTACCTAACTGAGTATAGTATATAATATGTAAAAATCGAAAAGCTGTACCTACCTTAATTAAATAAAACAGTAAGACAACGAAATACATTCATTTAATCAGGAAAGTAATACAATAATTACGATGATTATATTTTAAATGTTATACCTACTGAAACAGTTACCTACGAACTATCATTTCATAAATAAATAATACAGACCATTCATACTAAAATCAAAAACAAACCAAAAAAAATAATTTATTAATAACTTACTGAATTTTTAAAAGTAAGTTAGGGTTTGTAATATAAATTGGGTGTTGTAGCATCTTATGTAATTAGTTTATATAAGTACATACGGATAGGTAACTGAATTTACAATCCATATTTTTTTATAATGTAGATAAGTACACACATATTGTTTATAAAAGACAAACGAGTGAGTTGAGTGACAGTGAAATCTAGAAAAAACATGCGTTTTTTGGTAATGTTTATTATTAAAACTTTAAAAGCTTTCTTAGTAATAGATATATTTGCCTTCTTTTAATAAAACAAGTTCCGTTATAGAAAAGTACTTAACACTAAGTTACTGGATCAAGGCTCGTGATAATATATAAGTAATTCATTTCAATTCATTAAATCAATACGAGACAAAATATCATTGGAGTCGATTGCTAGAAATGTTAAAACCTATCATAAACAACAAAGGCGGAAAGCGACTTTATTTATACAATATGTATAAGGTTACGGACTACGGTAACTAATTCATAAACTTTTAAGGGTGGCTTTAGTAAACCGCATTGTACAACGACTTTTAAATATATTTTGGCAATTTTTTCATAGAGCAATTCGGTCGCTAAAGGCCTTTAAGAATCGTTGTTCAAATGAGACTAGAGGTCTTATTATAGTAACAGTTGTTAGCATAGTTGTACTATTTACGTTTGAGTCGTATTTCCTCATGACTGAGGGTCGTGACTCCCCCGCAGAATGAATAAGTTAGGTGAGTTCTCTTGTGCAGATACACCGTGGTGGGCACCCAAGTTCTTGCACGTTTTGCTGTATTAAAGCCACCATTAAAAAGTTTGTAGGTACGTTTATTAACATTTACGAGTCATCTACATAAAAAGTATATGATAGTGTTGTGCGTTACATTTCTTTTGAAGTAGATACGAGCGCGCTAATTTTAAAACATTTATTATATGTTTTTAATCAATTATAGATAATTTAGATATAAGTACAAAGTAGTACATTATATTTATTTCATATTTTACACATCTATTAGGTATATCTACTTTAGTAATTAAATGATTGTAGGTACATTGTTTATTTACCGTAGACAGAACTGCTAAAGTAGGGACAAGATAATAGGTCACTTTTGACAGATGTCAGTTTTATATTCATAGTGAGGTGACCTGCTTAAAAACATCGATTAAATGAATGAATCGAATGAATCGATACAGACTTGAAACATATGTGAATTATAAAAATGATCATGCGAATCCCTGTCCCATTATTATTTTTTCTTTCATAAATTAAAGGAGCAAAATAAGACAAGTACCTACGTAATTTATCAAAAAAATTGCTTTTATTCACTTGAACTATCGGAACTGCTATCTTCATCACTGCTGTCAGCACTCAGAGATATTATTAATTCATTTTCAATAATATTGTCTATTCTCACATCTCGTTCAAAATCTTGTAAAATTATTTTCTTTGTCTTCTCCACGACTTTTCGCCAGTCTTCTGTAGTGACTTCTGCACATGCAGTTTGTAGCAGAGTCATCATTTTAGCAGTACTGAAGGGTGGTTCAGTATTGTTCCGCGCTGCATGACCCTTTATTTGTGCCCAAATATTAATTAATATTAAATATTTTTTTTGTATTTTTATAGTTAGTTAAAAGAATAATAAATATGTAGGTATAATTAATTCAATTTTCAATTTTAAAGGTCTTTATTGATTCATAACTTATAAAACTAGTACAACACAAGTGTAAATTTTAATCCTAGTGGTACAAAAAACTTGATTTACTTACTGGTTTTACGTACACTGGGCACTTTTAAAACAAAAAATACTTGACAATAACATAATAAACTTATAGATAAAATACACTTAGAAACATAAATATCAAATTACGTAGGCTTTAGTATAGGCACTGCGTTTTTAAATACTAAATAGGTGAATGATATAACCCAAACTCCTGGGGTAGTTCGATAAAATTATTTAATTCGCGCCGGCCGAACAGTCACAAGAAGTCGGAATCCACCGCATCACGGCTTAGTCACGCACACAAGCGAGCGCGCCGGATCGGCGTCCGCCCACGCCACTCCAGCCTCTATACTCGCGGTAATAAGACTGAAAGTGGCGCGGGCGACCACACGCATCACGCACACACGCCTACGCTAGTGACGCGGGATGTTCATGTACACAGCAGTCTAAGAACAAGTGGTGAGGGAGCTTATATCGATTATAACTATCGATAAAAGTTAAGTTTTTGCGCCTTGTTTTGCAAATGTTTTGGATGAGTTTATTTGAATTACGAAAGTTGGTAAATAGATAAAATTTTTCCGAAAGTTTGTAAATATAGACATCTATTTTTGGGAGACCAATTTTTAGATGCAGTTTTTGCAAGTTGGTACGGAATGGAGTAGAGTAAGCGTATTTAAGAGCTTTATTTTGGACAGTTTGTAGTTTTTTTATGTTAGTCTGGCATGTGCTGCTCCAGACAGGACTAGCGTAAGTAAAGCATGGCCGTACTAGCGTGCAGTAAGTGCGCAGCTTGGTGCGGCTAGACAGGCAGGATTGCCTGTTTAAGATTGGATGTAGGGCATTTAATGCTCTTATTCCCTTGAGGTGAAATTGTTTTGTGTTTTCAGTCCAGTTCAGTTTTTTATCTAATGTTAGACCTAGGTATTTCACTGAATTTTTCCAGGGTATGGAATAGCCATCCAGGTGTAGTGTTCTGATTGGAGCTTTTCGTTTTCTACTGAACATTATAGCCTCTGTTTTTGTGGCATTAATTTTAAGTCTCCATTTTTTGAAGTAGGCGGCAAGAAGGTCAATGGACATTTGTAAGCGACTGATTATGATATCAAAATCAGGGTCAGAGGTCAGGCACGCCGTATCATCGGCGAAGCATGCTAGACTAGTCCTAGGCTGGATAGGGATGTCATTCAGGAATAACAGGAATAGGTAAGGACCTAGGATCGACCCCTGAGGTACACCTGCAGGCACAGGCATAGTTAATGAGTGTTGATCATCACTGATATAAACAGAGAAGCTTCGATGCGACAGGTATGAGTCTATCATTTTGATTATTGAGAGGGGGAGATCAAGCTTGAGGAGCTTGTGCAGAAGGGCCCCGTGCCATACGACGTCGAATGCCTTCTCAATATCGAGAAGGAACATTCCCGTGGAGTTGTTGAGATTTAGATTATACGATACTGTTTCAGCAACTCTAGCTAGTTGCTGAACAGTCGAATGTGCTTTTCGGAAGCCAAACTGCTCATTTAAAAGACGGTTACTCGAAGACTGTAGCAGTCGGGTATAAATAATTCTCTCAAACAACTTCCCCAGGCAAGGGAGCAAGCTGATTGGGCGATAAGAAGTTGGATCAGAAGTGTTTTTGCCAGGTTTATGGATCGGGATCACTTTGGCGGTTTTCCAGGGCTGTGGGAAGTAGTTAAGCAGGAGACAGGCATTAAACACCTTTGTTAGCAATATTACTGCCTTTTGAGGTAAGTTCTTTATGAGTAAGTTAGTGATGTTGTCTGGACCGGGCGATTTCCGTGATTTAAGACTCGATATAACTTTTTTGACCTCGTGTGGCCTGACTAACCGATTGTTTTCAGTGAGTGTGGAGCTGGTAAGTGTGATTAAGGAGCTGGAGACAGTAGGTTCCTCATCACTACTCCAATCATTTGTCAATAACATGTTGCCAAGAAACGCATTTGCTAATAGATTGCACTGTGCTTGCTGGTTGACGGTCAGGCTGCCATCTACCGCCCTTAGTGCAGGTATAGTACGTTCTTTGGGAGTTCGCAAGTTATTAGCTAGACGCCAGATATCGTGACTCGGATTGTCGACTCTTTTTAGTTTTTTATTCCATTCAGTATCCTTATGAGACATCAAAGCAGTCTTTATTTGAAATTTAGCAAAGTTTATATCGTTTAACAGAGTTTTGCGCTTAATAAGTTCAGTTTCTTTCGAAGCGCATCTGCGGAGACGGTTTTTGTTACTTATCATACGTTTTATTCGCCGTGGAAGAATAGAAGAGCGCCAGGGCTTTAAGGTATTTATTGGAACACATGCATCCCTGGTTTCAAGAATGGTGGTCTGTAACTTAAGGATGACGGAATCGATTTCATTAGGGCTTTTGTAGGCATTCTGTGTCAAATCGATACTAGTATTTATCAGACGACGGTACCTAGCCCAGTCTGCTTTACTATAATTAAGTTTCTGTAAGGGTTTACAATAAAAAGGGCTATTAAATTTTACTAAAACAGGAAAATGATTTGATGATAATGCGGGGATTGTGAAGATGTCGTTAGGAGGATCAAAGTGTTTACACAACATTATGTCCGGAATAGATTGCGTGTAGTTCGCGGTGTAGTGAACGAGTGTTACTTCGCTCGGCGCATATATCATGTAGTCATTGCGAAGCATGTGTTCGTATAGCGTTGAACCACGAGTATTAGCTGGACCGGGTGACCACAACGGATGTTTAGAGTTGAAGTCCCCCAGGACCAGTACTTTTGGGCCAGCTGATAGTATGGAGTCGATATCACTGGATATAAGAGGATGGCTAGGAGATTGATAGACTGAGTAAATGGTGATGTCAAAGTGTTGGAGGTTTAGAGAAATTCCGACCACTTCAATTTGTTTGGTTGCCGGGGCAGAAACTAAAGAATGATTCAGGTCTGAACGTACTAAAAGTGCCACACCCTGGCCTATACCAGAACTATGACTGTCTCTGCGATAGCATATAAATCCAGGGATGTTAAGGGTTAAACGTGACGTAAGTTGGGTTTCACAGACTGCTACGACATGAACATCTCTACTCACCATGAGATCGGCGAGTTCCTTCTGCTTGTGATAGACGCCATCAGCGTTCCAGTACAATATGCGTAGCTCAGGGCAGCTAGACATAATGTCCAAGGTGAGTCAGGATTAATATGACTTTGTCCATAAAGGTGGAACATTTGACAAATTCTTGCTTTATGGATTGGATTGTGGAGAGTATTTCCAGCATTTCCATTGTCTCAAGGTCTTGTTGAGGTTTTCCGACGGTTGCTCCTGCATAAGTAGGACGTTGATCTTGTTTTCTGTATGTTAATAAGCTATGAGCTTGTGCTGTGGACGGTAGTGGCCTATCAGCAGCAGGTGGTGTTGGTAATGCGTCACTTGAGTCACTTTGTTGTGGTAAGTTCTTGCGGCTTGTAGAATTAGCAACTTGAGCCCACGTTTTAGGTGCATCCGAGCTTGTCCGAAGTTGATTTGAGTGCATCTTTCCAAGTTTTATTACACTCTGGGTAGAACGCTTAGATTCAATACGACTTATATATTTTAGCCGTTCACTGCACTGGCTAAAGTTTGCTGGGTGGTGTTCTTGGCAGTTACAGCACTTAGCCGGTTCGTCCCTGGTTTTCTTTGTACACTCCCATGTAGGATGTGGCTCTGCACATTTGACACAGCGAGGCGGCCTGTTGCAATTACGGGATGCATGTCCAAACCCTTGGCAGCGGAAGCACTGAGTGCCAATTCGTTTGCTTGGTTTGAAGCGGTCGATGGTCACCGCGCAGTTAGCCAAGTACTTGATTTGTTTGAACTTGTTCATGTTGGTACCATTTGGAAGCTGCACAAGCACAGGAGGACATTCAGTAGTATATGATGTCTTGATTTCGGTTACTGAAGCACCAGTAAATCCTAGTTCTTCCAGTTCTTTGCTAATTGTAGATTGCACACATTTGGGTAAACCTTTAATGACAGCTTTTGGGGTCGTTTCATCCTTCCTGGTGAAAGTATGAAATGGAATATGTTCCTTGACCAATCCCTCCCGAAGCTCGTGGTGGTTTTTGGAGGAGTAAACTTGCACTCTGACAATATGACGGCCCCTATGTTGAATGTGGTACTCTTTAACATATTTTCCGATAACATCACGAATTTTTTGGTGTGTCCACTCACCCATGAGCTCGACCACAATGGGAGGCGTATTATTCACCACTTTCTTCTTACTGGCCTGCACAAACCGGTCTTGTTCGGGTTCGTCAACTGGGAGACCATCGAAGCTGTTAGATGTTGGTGTGGTCACTTTTGAAGCTTTTGCGGTGTTCCTTGAGTTGGCCAAGAACTTTTTCGAGTTCTTCTGCTTTTCGGGAGGCGTAGTTTCTTCTCTACTTCTTTTGCTCGAGGATTGCGAGCCGGATCCCGCAGTCTTGAGGTACTTTTCAATGGTAGGTTGTGACATTTTATCGATAGGTATCGATATCGATATATCGATAAACAATCTCAGCCCATCACTATTTAGATCGACTTCCAACGCAGTTGAGCAGACGATGTACGCAAACGTGCGATGCTAGCGACAATCGCGCGAAAACAGAGGTATAATTAGGTTTTACTATAATCACAACGTGGTTATAAATTTATGGTGATTTTTCTTCACAAGTAATCATTGCATTCGATTCAACTTACAATCCTATCAGCTTTCGATTTTTAGAGTAACATCCCTAGTGTTTAAAAAGAAAAAGGGTTGACTGACGCAACATTGTAACGACGTTCAGTTCTTTAGATCAGAAATTGTTTATTATGTTTAGAATGGTTTATTAGTGAAAGCAAATCGTAAAATTACTCGTATCGGTCATTATTACAATAAATATGTAAACGTAATTGAAAAAAGTTAAGCAATTGTGCAGTTCTTATTTTATGCCCGCCGTTACAAGGTCACGTTGTTGAATTTTGATGAAATGTCAAAAGTGACCTATTATCTTGTCCCTACTTTAGGTTCATGTTATTTACATATTAGGCTTAGATTATTTACTTGTCTAGATAGATAGTTCGAACGTCTTTATTTGAATGTAATTAAATTTAATTTTGCACCATTCCGCGCGGGTTTGTTCAGAGACTAGTTAAGTTATTTGGTACATTTTTGTTATATAAGTAGTTTTATTTTTTGTAATACAGAGTAAACTCTTTATGACATTGTTTGTTATAAACTAGTTCAATTTAATCAACACTATTAATTAATTAAATACTTTTGATTTTTTTTCATTAACTTTTCCTTACAGATATATTTTACCTAGTACCTAATCCATATAAACAGCATTAAAATATAAAACTAAATTATATAAATAAAAATTATAGATTCATAAAAATCAAAACACCTTGCAGCGCAACACTTTATCTAGACAAGTAAATCATCAACGGTTATCTACATGTTAGGCAACGCCAAACCCTGACAGAATGATCTCTAATGAGGTGAGTCTTTATATGGAGGTTCTTTTTCAAAAAGTTATTATGCAAAAAAAGACGGCACATCGCACTGTCTCTCTCAGATAAAATTAAAAAAAGTATGTCAAATTGTGGCGTCATTATCGCGTGACAATTGATTTTATTGAAATATGTTCTCTGTAAAATGTTAGTTTCAAACTATTCCGTGGGGCTTATTGCATAATACGATTTTAGTCTGTAGTCTATAATTTTGTCTATGGGTTTCCGCGGAGACTCAGAAACGCATTTCATGGTGATATCGGGAAACGTTCTAGTTTTTTGACACACAATTTTAAAAGATAAGTTAACGTCTCTCTCTTTCATATGTAGTTAAAAGTAGGGAACGCACGAAAGTCTTTTTAAAAACTAATTAATTAAACACTACGTCTGTTGAGACTAAAGATTTTATTTAGACTGCTTAATTCTAACATGCAATCTTATTTTATACCTAACACCTAAGCCGAGCCTTATCGGCCGGATGCTGAGTTGGCGACATGTATAAATCGAGGCAACTATCTCTAGCGGTGACCGTTAATGCGCAGAAGTACAAAATAAGGTACCAGAAAAAAATATAATAATATAAATTAAATAACCATGACCAGACTCAACACAAGTACTAATTACAAATTTTAATATACGTAATTACTTGTGTTATGCGGGAATCGAACCCACACCCCTAGATTAGAAGAACAAATAGTGTTTTGAAAAGACAGGCAAGGAAAACGGTATACTAAGACGTGATCTTTTTTAAAATAATGAATTTAACAAATTTAATTGATTCTATGAAACAAATCAAAAGTGAGATTGACGAAGATAGATATTTACAAAGTAATAATGTCTTTAAATAACACTAATGCAACTGGTTTTGACAATCTAAATACAAAAATGCTAAAAGCTTGTGCAAAATTCATTTCAGGCCCTTTAAGTCATATTATAAATTTATCTTTTGAACAAGGGTTGTTTCCAACTCGCCTGAAACAATCAGTAGTTAAACCTTTATATAAAAAAGAAGCTAAACACAATATGAACAACTATCGCCCTATCACACTAATCCCCGTCATCTCGAAGGTGTTCGAAAAGGTCATGCACACAAAGATATCAAGCTTCTTAACTAAGTATGACATACTAAAAGAGGAACAGTACGGTTTCAGGAAAAATATGTCCACAGCTCTTGCATGCTTTTCTCTCATAAAAATAATAACAGATTGCTTTGACAATAAAAAGTCCATTGTCTCAGTATTCCTTGATATGTCAAAAGCTTTTGATTTCGTGAGACATAGACTACTTCTTTACAAATTAGAAAAATATGGCATAAGAGGTAGAGCGCTAGAGTGGTTAGAAAGTTATTTATCAAATAGGACTCAGTGTGTTGAAATAACTTCTCTAATGGGCAAAACAAAAACCACCCACAAATCCTCTTATAAACTAAATAAACATGGAGTTCCACAAGGAAGTATACTTGGTCCTCTACTTTTCCTGCTCTACATTAATGATCTCCCTGATATAATTAATCATAGGTGTGTCCTCTATGCAGATGATACCACCCTAATGATAGAAGGGTCCAACAAAGACATAAATAAATTCGAACATGACATTAAAAAAGCTATTGAGACTGTAATTGTATGGCTGAAACAAAACAATCTATTCATTAATCTTAATAAAACTAAAATAATCCAATTTTTGACTTATAACAAAAAACCTGTTCCATTAAATATCTCATACCAAAGTACTCCCCTCGAACTAGTAGACTCAGCAACTTTTTTAGGTTTGGTTATTGACAAAAATTGCAATTGGAAAGAGCACATCAAAAAAGTTTGCTGTAAATTACAGAGGTTTGTATATGTTCTAGGGCGTCTTCATCGTACTGCCACCTTACAAGCGACCCTTAGTGCCTACCACGGTTATGTATCTTCCACTTTGCGCTACGGTTTAACAATGTGGGGAAATTCAGTAAATTGTGAAGATGCTTTTAAGGTTCAAAAGAAATGCATCAGGGCTTTAAGCGGCGCGCATTATCTTGCACCCTGCACACCCTTATTCAAGAAACATAAAATACTTCCATTGCCATGTCTCTATATATATGAAATTTGTTTGTTCGTAAGAAGACATAAAAGCCTGTTTCAATCAAATAGTGATGTATCTGGTAGGGACAGGGGCAAACGTCGGCAAAATGTACTAACAAATCCAAAGCGACGATTGCAAGTCACCTCTAACAATGTAAACTGCATAGCCATCACTATATATAACCAAATTCCTAATGAATTCAAAGACCTGAACTGGTATAGTTTCAAGAAAAAATTGTTTGAATACCTACTAAACAAATGTTATTATAAAGTAAATGACTTTGTTGAAGAAAAAAAGAAAATATACATATAAATTGACTAGCCATAAAACTGACATTTGTACGCCTATCGGCAGAATATTTGATACAACAAATTTATGTAACAACTACTATGTAAGACAATATTCGTGCAAATAAATGAATTTTGATTTTTGATTTGAAGCTACAAATACTTTACTTGATTAAAAGTTTATTTTTTATTTATTTTGCATAATTCTATTTAACAAAAAGATATTGGAGTCCAAAATAATAGTTTCATATAATGTATTGTGTGCGCGACAGTACACATGCGCAGTAATCCCCTCCACGCATCGGCCAGCGCTAGACTTACGTGCCGACCCCTATAACCTGATCCGCGTGGTACGAGGATCGTTGGGTGGTCTACGAATGTTATGACTATTGTGTGCGAATACCAGGAACATAACGATGTACTAAACAAGGACGGACTGTTGTCAAACATCTAACAAATATTAAGAAGTTCAACAGATTAACTAAACGGTTTTCACTCACGTGTAAATCGCGTAAATGGTTTACGCGTTTCGGATGTTATGACACCCATCTTCAGAACGTTCGTCCTGGGCCGCGGCAACACGCAGACTGCGCGCCGCCGCGCGAGCGGCCCGCCGGGACACGGGCGCGGGGGCCTGTGGTGGTGGGGGTGGAGGCGAGACGATGTTACTACTCCCGGCCGCTTCGTCCTCGGGTCGCTCCACTGCTTCATCAGAGACAGCACCATCGACTGATGTACCGGCGCACACAAAACTGACCGTATCTTGACCGTAATTCGGGTGGCGGTTGATCTCTATAGCCTCTCGTACCTACTTTCCGTGGAATAAAAGACTTCTCTCTCGCCAGCACAGAAGCTTGATCAAACCGAATGTAATGCTGTACATCCGAGAGCCGCGCATGTTCCGCTATTGCTGATCTGGCCGTGTCTCCGTCCCTGAAACTCCTAATATGCTCGGACAGTCTTGTGGTAATAATTCTGATGAAGCAGTGGAGCGACCCGAGGACGAAGCGGCCGGGAGTAGTAACATCGTCTCGCCTCCACCCCCACCACCACAGGCCCCCGCGTCCGTGTCCCGGCGGGCCGCTCGCGCGGCGGCGCGCAGTCTGCGTGTTGCCGCGGCCCAGGACGAACGTTCTGAAGATGGGTGTCATAACATCCGAAACGCGTAAACCATTTACGCGATTTACACGTGAGTGAAAACCGTTTAGTTAATCTGTTGATAACATGTCTCACGAAAGTTTTAATATTAAGAAGTTGCTAGTTTCATATTATTTGAACACAAAATCATTTCGCTAACGAACGGAAGCTAGTATTCGTCAGTGAAAACTTATCATTCGATATTTTTTCACGCTGAGAAACGGGGTCCTGGGCATAGACCTCTGTAAAAAACCAATACTAATTATTATCAATTTCCTTACTCATAGATTTAAATAAAGCCGTTCGCTAAACTAATATACTACACAGTTTAAACGGTTTCGATCCTACTAATGTTAGGCGACAGTTTGTCTGTATTTTTGTTTATTCTTCACGCTCAAACTGCTTAATTTATTTATTTATTCTGAGGAAATATCTGGGCACCAACCACGACATACTCGTATTTGCCCAAAAGAACTTCCCTATAGAATCAATTCTGCAGGGGGGTCAAGCAGTAATGGAATGCTACCTAGGTACCTAAAGAGAGATAAGGAGCTGGATTTACACAGGCTTTTCATATCAGTTAACGCGGGGTGGTTATTTGTCTGGTAACATTGAACTATATTACTAGTGTAAGTAGTACCTAGTAATAATATCTCAATGTCTGGTAAAATGATCTACTTACATAAACTGGTCTGATAACGATATTTTATATTGATGCTTAGTTAGAAATAATATATATCAGTATGTAACATGACTTATATTTTAATAATACTATACTAGGTGGTAATGCACAACAACTTTCTAAAGAAAGGTAATTTAAATCTAGTTAATGTGTAATTTGAACTTCTTTATCATACATAACATGTAGGTATGAAACATTAAATAGCCTCTACCTATGTTCATTTGTGCCATCTTTAAAACATTTTGGAATAAGCTCTTACGAATAGTAAAAGAATTATACAATACCTTATCCTATGTACCATTATATTAAAAGTGAATGTACATACATATTATAGCATAATATCTTCAAAGTAACACAGTTTATTAATAAATTTAGGTGAAACCGATATTGCTCACAATTAACTTACAAACTATGTTTCATTCGGTTTCTCTCAACATCTTTTGCCACTTTCTTCCGTTGTCCCTTACTAAGATGGATCAGATTTTTCATCCACTCTTGCAAATCATTTGTAATACTCAACTCCTTCGGTTTCCCTGTTACTGGATCTATCTCCATCTTCTCAGATGGAGTTACTGTTGCTTTAGCCAGCGACGTTCCATGGATTCTTCTTAAATGCTTGTCACAGTTTGACCAACATGTAAAACTTATACAGCAAATATCACAACTGAATGGTCGAGCTCCTGTGTGTTGATATTCATGTATTCGCAAGGCCTCTTTCTGCTTAAACCTCTTTTCACAGTACTGACAGGCATATGGTCTGATGTCCATATGCGCTTTAACATGGCTCCGGATATTATCTCTCGTTCTGAAGAATTTCTTGCAAACATCACACTGAAATTGCTTCACTAAGTTATGTTTCCTAACATGGGCCCGTAAGCGTTTCCTAGTGTAAAAAGATTTGTTGCAAATCTTGCAGATCTCCTTTGGTTCCACCTCATGTAACTCATGTAGTTTAGTGTGTTGATCTAAAGTACCTTTAGACAAGAAAGTTTTTCCACATCGTTCACAAGTAAAATCTCTTTTCCTGTCAGATGTGTGTACTAACTTATGTTTTTTCAATAGCCAGGGGGTTTTCGCTTTGAAATTGCAAGTGTTGCAGACAACTTCATCATCTGTGATTGGTTCTCTTCTACGTTTGATTGGTGGCTTGAGCAGGGGGGGGTCTAGTTTGTTGTCGTGACGTCTGAGGTCTCGCATTGCCTTGAACTGCTGTCCGCACGCCGTGCACTGGAAGTGTGACCTGTGTGTCTGGAGGTGGAAGAGGTGGTCGGACTCGGGTATAGATGTGTGGCAGACATGGCAGCTGTTACTGAAATTTAAATAAAAAGATTGATAATTTAGTAGGCTATTATGTGCTTATATGACGTCAAAATGACAAGACAAGCTTGTTGCATGGATGAGCCAAATATTTTTGTTATTATAGTGCCAATTTTTTTTTAAACTATTGAGAATGCTTTGTTATTTAGAATATTTATTTCAGAGCAAAACCTAAATTCAATCAAACAGCAGAAACAATTTGGATAGATCTGGCATTGAGAGAAGATTCTAGATGAACACTTACACTACTTTAACCTAGGACTGCAGGGTATCACTAGTAATTCAAGTATTTATTAGAAATAATATCTACTCACATTAGATTAGGTCTATGCTTCACAACATGTTGGGCAAACTGCTCCAAAGTGCTGGAGTCATCATCATCACAATCAACACACTTCATGCCAAAACATTTCTTGTGTTGAGAAATACAATGTAACTTCAAAATGCCCCAATCAGTTACTTTTAAATCACAGTATTTGCAAATTAATGGATAATCAATCCAGTGTTCAATATTGTCTATATTTTCTTCTTTTATAGTCTGTATTTTTGATGCTTCAATATCCATTTGGTTGTTCTTTAAACTTATTTCCACTTCTCTAAACTTATTGTTTGAATCATGTACAGTCATGGAGGTTTTAATATCCATTTTGTTGTTTATTAAACTTATGTTTAAGTTATCTTTGGATGAGTTTACTTTCATTATTTTAGGCTTATTCTTTGCCTCATCTATAGTCACAAGTCTTTGTAGCTTAGTGTCAAATAACGGTGGCATGAGTATAATTAGATGACCACTATTTATTGAACTATAAGTTTTTAAATCAGCTTTAGTATTTGATAAATCTACATTGGATTTGTTTATGCTTCTCACAGATGTTTCACTCAAATTTTTCTTTACAGTATTTGATTTGTTTTTCATTATTTTCTTTTTGAAGTCTATAGATTTATTCTTGTTGACATTTGATTTGTAATCTTGTAGATGGGCATAGAGCAGAGTTTTGTGAGTGAATGGTTGCCCACAAGAGCTGCAGTTGTGTTTGTGTGTGTCGATGTGGGAGGGAGACTCCAGCTTCATGTTGCAGTACTGGCAATAGTTGCTGCAATAAAAAAAAAATATTCCATATTTGATGCAATTGCCGATTTTTTAAAAATAATATATTTAGGTCATTATTTGGATTGTAGTTTTACAATTTGTAGTTAAGTTAATTCTATAAACATTTATTTTAACATCTTTTGCAGTTCTTCACATATCTAAATTATATTTTATAACAGCAAGTATGTTTGTTGATTTGTCTGTTACTTTATCAAGCCGCAGCAGAGCTACAAATCATCTTGGCTTGGTATGATGATAGTAATGGATTAAGGTGTTCGTAATATTAGGTAGCAGAAAATTATAACGAATAAAAAATTATAGCGTTGCTACCTGCTAAATAGTTTAACAGTTTGTGCTATATATTATGCTGTTTTCTCGTTATTTTTTCCAACCACTCAATTGCAAACGTCATACACTAGAGCTTAATAAATATTCTACTAAGTTGTTGCACCATGCTAAAACAGATGTCGCTAAGGTACATTATTCATAAAACTGAACGAGATTGAAATGAACCCCAATAGAAAATCGCTTTAAAAATCAACCTTACTGCCTAGTCTTACAGATATTTATCGATATTTCAAATAAAATTAACAGGTTCATTTAACACATATTGAAAAATGAACCTTTACACAATAGTTTAAGATTGTTACTTGAAGTTTCCAAAAAATAGCAGATTGAATTGAAATAAAATTGATTCGTTTGATTTTTAACGAATGAACGAAAATGAATAAAAATATTTTAGTGTTCGAACATACCCGTTAAAAATAGATCCCACCAAAAACATTCTGTAAAAAATTTGCCAAGTCTCGATAGAGCTGCTTGTTTATCTCTAAAAAGTAATGAAATCACTAGAATTAGTTAAGCCAAGTCTAAGGTTCCTTACTGCGATTTATTTCGACTTCGTCCGCGTGTAATAGTTATTTTAGGCAATATTTTTTTGCATTT
Organism: Macaria notata; assembly: GCA_927399415.1. Classification (NCBI taxonomy): domain Eukaryota; kingdom Metazoa; phylum Arthropoda; class Insecta; order Lepidoptera; family Geometridae; genus Macaria; species Macaria notata. The sequence continues at coordinate 7,240,165 of OV656752.1, forward strand.
TGAAGCGTTTTCACAGCGCACGCAATGGAAGCCCTCAAAGATGAATAAATTTGTTTCTTCGCTCCTATTACTTGCAGCGTGATGTTATATAGCCTAATGCCTTCCTCGATAAATGTTCTATTCAACACAAAAATAATTTTTCAATTCGCACCAGTAGTTCCTGAGATTAGCGCGTTCAAACAAACTCTTCAGCTTTATAATATTAGTATAGAAGTATAGATAACCATACCCCTTTGGTAGAATATAATAAAATCAAACAGCAGAATCAAAATGTTTATTAAAATAAATTGCACGAGTAGAGGTTCGGCAAGGAGGCACCGTTATACATTAGAGGTTCCAAAGACTCCCTCTGAATTATAATTAGTCGGTCTCCAAGTCGTAAATTATAACTTGCTTAACATCAGGCAAGTTGTAGTCAAGCGTGAGCCTATGATTACCGGTAAATGTGATTAATTCGAAAGTTTTTCCCACTTTTACCGAGAGCACTGGTAATTATGCATAATTCCCGCATTATCCACATTTACCGTAACATATACATATTTATTAATATTTTTATTTATTGAGTAGAATACAGTTATATATATATTTATTAATTTTCTACATATATATAGAAAATTGAATGCAGTAGAAAGTTGGCTGAGGATGATGATGATTTTGTAAGATCCGATACTTACCACCAGTTATCATCATATTTAGTTCAAGCACCAACCCGCTATCTCTTATAGTTTTCGAGATCCCTTATGGTACTCCAAGGTCTGATGGCCAAAGTGATAGTGATACTCGGCCTTCGGCCTCGCATCCCGCTCATTTTGACGTCGCATGTACTGCGTTGTCATATTTCTCGTAAAAACGTTAATTTGGCTGTACTCTTACGTTTTCTCATCAGGGTCACCAGGTAGTTCAGATCTTCCATAAATCTTGTTTTGATATTTTTTCCTTTATGTGGGCGCTAAAATCTACCTCTGTACCAAATTTCAGCTCTCTAGGTCTATGGGAAGTACTAGTTCTATTTTGATGATCAGTGAGTTAGTCAGTGTCGAAAATGCGAAACTTTGCATTAGCATAACTTCGGAACTAATTGATCTACCTACTTGAAATTCTGGATTTCAAGTGTGTTTTTACGAATTTCTAGATGACGAAAATTTTAGCATTTTAATCCTATCCAGAGGTTCTCAAATAGGGGTCTGAAAATGCGGCGAAACGGTTCGAGAAAAGGATGGTACGGCAGTTTGCTTCGCGCTCGACTTGGCGGGGGCACTACCGTGCCCCCAGATAGATAGATAAATAAATTCTTTATTAAAACACCAAATACATAAAAAACAATACAAAAAAAACATAGAAAATAAAATTTGCGTTTTAATTGGCGGCCTTATCGCTAAGAGCGATTTCTTCCAGGCAACCAATCTGGCAGGGATATATTCTTCAAAATAAGTGAGTAGGACGAGGTGTTTAAGATATTAAATTAAAAAAAAAGATCAAATAGTTTAAACTACTTATAAACATACAAATACAAATACAAATTATTTATTTATAACTCCATAGTTACAAGTCAGAATACGTCATGTACATGTATTGTTTACAATAGTAAACTTAATAATTTAAGTTTAAAAGTATTGTACTTATATAAAGAAAAATTCATTATGAGATACAATGCAATAAAGATTATGTCAAAATTATAAATGTCAATAATATCAAATATATGTCAAAAGAATCTTTAACTTATTCATATGTCCGTGCTGTAAGAATTAGGTATGTTTAGTTACTAATGTAATGTCAAGTTTGAGGTAGTCGTCTAAGTCATAAAATAATTTCTCGAACAGCCACTTTTTTATCCTGGTTTTGAAGCATGCGGTGGAGGGTGCATCTCTCACGGTGGCGGGCAGCCGGTTATACAAGGCGGGCCCGAGTATGTATACCATCCTCTCTGATTTCACTAGTCGATGTGACGGCGTTACAAGTAGGTCGGCTTTTACGTCGCTACGCAATCCCCATGTTCCCTGGACACCCCTGCGTTGGTAAATCTCCAGATGCTCGTGTGTGAACAGTGCAATCCGGTAGATTAATTCACAAGGTAGAGGCAATATCTGACTCTCTCGGAACATATCGACGCACGACACGATATCTGATTTCCCAAAAATGGCTCTGACGGCTCGTTTTTGCAGGACAAAGACTCTATCACGATCACCAGCTCGGCCCCACAGCTCTAGTCCGTATGTGATCACACTGTGTACAGTGGCAAAATAACAGGAGCGCACCACGCTGCGAGTAGCGGTGCTCGCTAGCCTCCGAAGGGCGTAACACGCGCTAGATAGCTTGCTGCACAGCCCTTCTATATGCGTCTCCCATGTCAATGCACTGTCAATGTGGAAACCTAATAATTTTGTACAAGGGACCTGCTGGAGCGCGGTCTGGCCGATTACTACTGAATGCTTTTTTGTCGCATGGCCGTTTAGAGAGAACGCCATGAAGTTTGTTTTGTCCTTGTTCAGCGCCAACCCGTTCGACCTAAACCATCCGTCCAGCTTGTTAGCTATCGAGTTGAGCTTTATCTCGAGTAGAGCATGAGTCGGGGCGCTCACTACGCTCGCGACGTCATCTGCATACATGTAGATCTCGGCTCCCTCGATAGAGCTGGGCAGGTCGTTCAGGAGGAGGCTGAACAAGGTGTTGGAGAGACAGGAGCCCTGGGGAACACCCATAACATTCTCTATTTCCGTAGATACGGCGCGACCTTTGTCACCCACGACAACCTGCGTTCGTTTTGACATGAAGGAGGTCAGGATGGATAGAGCCGGGCCGCAGATACCGTAGAGTTCCAATTTATTAGCTATAAGGCTGTGGTCAGCTGTGTCGAACGCGCGGGAGAGGTCGCAGCAAAGTAGAGCCACCTGCTGCTTCGACTCACGCGCACTTAGTATTTGCCACAACACCTCACGCACCAAATCAGTGGTGGCGCGACCGGCCCTATACGCATACTGCCTCTCTGAGAGTATGTTGCGCTCTACCACAAAATTCAGGAGTCTCCTATTCAATCCGACTTCAAAAACCTTGCTGACAGCAGGGACTAATGAGATAGGGCGGTACGACTTGGGATCGGCTTTTTTGCCTTTCCCTTTGTACAGTGGACTTATCTTAACTTTTTTTAGAGCTGTAGGGTACACGTTTTCCCTCATACAACAGTTGAACAGGTGAGCAATAACGTGCGCCACTGGTCCAATTGCTAACCTCAGTGTGCTTGCCGATAAGCCGTATATGTCGGTGCTCTTTTTCGCAGCAATTCGCTTGGTCCCTATTGTGAATACCTCGAATGGGGTAAAAGGTTCCAGTCTAAGAGAGACGTCGCTAGCCTGCATCCCACTACTAAGCACCGCCATCGCGGTAGCACTATTGGCGGTGGGCGCTCCACACTTGCTCGCAGCAGTCACAAACTCGTAGTTCAGGGCGTCCACAACTTCTTTCTTGGTGACAAATGGTTGACCGTTAGCATCTCGGACCAACTCTGTAAAGTCTAGCCTATCGCGGGTACCGCGGCCGAGCTCACTGTTAATAACACTCCACATGCGTCGTGGGTTGTCTCGTATTATGTTCGAGTAGTAGTCAACCCGTTTTTCTTTTAGCAGAGAGTGATACTTAACTGAGAGCTCGTCGCATCGCGTACACAGTGCGTCATCCGCGGGAAACGTTTTCCTCAGACGGAGGGCATCGTTGAGAAGATGCTTGAAGTCGTGAATGTCTGCGTCTACCCAATGTAAATTCCGACTTAACACTTTTCTCAAAGGGAAACATATGTTGAATAAACATAAACATATATTACAATAATATTAATATACATACATACATAACAATACATATTAATACAAGAGACAAAATAAAAACATATACAGCAATTTAAGTCGGAACCAAAGAAGATAAATACAATTTCTTAACATTGTTTTTGAAGACATCTAGTGATGGTGCTTAGATATTATAGCAGAAAAAAATATCGTGCTATTTTTAATGAGCATTTGAATATAATTCATTGAGTGAATATAGCCGTTAGGAACACATTTAGTAATGGAATCAGAGAGTTAAATGGGTTCCTTTTTTATCTCAAAATAATGAAGCAAAAACATGAGTGAAGACAAAGGCAGACAGAAGAAAATGAAAGCTCTCACCTCAACATAGGTCTGTGAGTCTTGACATGTTGTATAAACTCAGTGAACCCGGCAGTGGTGTGGTTGCAGTCCACACACTGCAGCTCCAGGCAGGAGCCGTGGCACTCCTGGTTGTGCAGCCTCAGGTCCTGCATGCTGGGCAGGGTGGTGTCGCAGCGGACACAGTGCCAGAGGTATGAGGTCCACGACTCATCGGGGGTGGAGGCTTCTAAATCTGGAATAATATTTGCAAAAATTAACTGACTGTATTATCTGCTAATAGTGTAAGGGCAAGTGTTTGTGTCAGTAGAACATGGGCTAATTTTTATCTAGAATTTATGTAATACCATGGGGTGTGGCTGGTTTCATATTTAAAATAATGCTCAAAAAACTACAAAGGTTTTAATAACATACTTGTTTTACAGAGTCACTTATGTGGATGCCACATCTAGTGGCCTAGTAATCAAATGGCTGACATTTTAAGTACATATAAAAAACTTATTAATTTGGATGAAACATACACTATGTTAGAATACAGTAAAATAATAAAGACTTGCCTCTATCAGACCAGTTATCAAGGTCCGAGTCATTGTTTTCTTGCTTCACTTGGTCAAAATTCAAAAGCTCAGTATTAGATTCATTCACATAATCGTGGTTCAAAAACAATAAATTTAACACGGCCTGCGATTGTTTTACTTGAATGAAAAACTTGTACGACTTATTTAAAGCATCGAAGCACCCTGTGCAAATGTTATCGGGCAAAGTTTCACTGGAAAAATCAACAATTTCCTCTCTGAAAATAAGCATTTTATCTTCTACGGTATCTTGCATTTTGTCTTTGTTTGTGATGCATATCAAGAATTCTTTAGACTTTTCACTCGCGCAGAATCTACAGTACAGTGGTAATTCAGACATATTTTGTTTGTGTTACATATTAATTCTCCAATATTATTGAATTGAATTAATTAAATTATGAGTAAGAGAACCGACCGAAGACAACAATCTTCGTGTTTTTTTTTGTGTTATGGTCACAGACACACAGACAGACAGAGAAAAAAACCATGGATAAGGCTTCCTTCATGCTATTTTTTTTGTAAGTTGAGTGTTGACGTAGGTATCTCAAATTTCGGACATTTGCAACTGGTCGATTTTACCGGTTGTAAAGTTAAAAATGCTGACCAAAAGATGTGTATTCTTCCATGACAAGACAGGTAACATAATGCAAATACGAAAAAAAAAGTTAAAATGACATGACGACGCGCACTCGGCTTACACAGCGAAGTTTTATCAGTTTTTGTTGTTTATTTTTACAAATAATGCATTAATTGCAATGGATAACGACGTTTATACTTACTGCCGCTTCTGTGCAGAGCCTAGATGCTCTCAAAAGCTGCTCGATCTCCAGAGTGACTCAAAAATACAAGGTGAAGTTATGGCTAAGTTGGCCTTCTTGAACGCTTTGTACGTAAACATTTCTGACCAAGATTCCTTGCCCAGAACAATCTGTTTTATCTGCTACGAGTCCCTGAACAAAGCCCATGACTTTCTAGAAGGCGTGAAGCGAGCACAAGACATCCTAAACAACTTATTTTCGGCTAGCGACTTGCCCAAAAACGATGTATCGGACGACGACTTATTCGACGATATTTTAACATCTGAGCCTTTAGATCGTTCTCCAGACATAAAACCCGAGCTAGAGATCCTTCCAGACAGTAACATTGACAGTTTTGTTGTGAAAAAAGAGCCTACAGAAGACAAAGACTTGGAAAATCTTCAGTCATTGAATGTGCATGATTTTCTCGACGCTACCATGTAGGCGTGTGTAGTTCACGAATGAATCATTCAAATGAACTACTTCAGTTGGTTTAGTCCTTCATTCTCTACTTCAGTATCATTTCATCTAGTTCATACTTCAGTGATGTAGTCCACCGCTCGCGAACGACTTGAATCAAAACAATACATATCGAAGTAACTATGATATATTTTAGTCAGCAGTGACTTTTCCCTATCTCGCTCTGTTGTAGGAACGGATATGGCAGCCTATTTCACTCACTCGTACTTCAACTCGACATATATTTATCTGATCAGGCGGATTATGACAATTCAAACTCTATCGCAAGGTAATAACGTTGCCGTTTTCCGAATATCTACATTTACGATCTTGTTGCTGTTTAGATGTTTTTTTCATAAGTACTTATCGAATCGAGAAGCTACAACTTGTTAAACTATTTTGAGCTTTATGCATTGATATTTATTTTATGTGTCCCGTCACAACGCTTCTTGTATAAGATAATTCAGCGAGATGTTATTGTTACAATCTATCCGATATCTTGTATATCTCTCAACAATCTTAATCTCAATGAAATAGTGAAAGAAACACGAACGATACTAAATAACAAGTTCATTGAGCAACTGAAGTAAATGAACTACTGAACTAGAAGAGTGATATAGTTCACTGAGATGAAAAGACACATATATATCTTTTCATTTCAGTGACACATTCTGCGCAAGGCTACTACCATGCCTCTAGCGCTGTACGCTAAGCACATAACTAAACAAGACGTAGATACAAAGACCCCAATAAGCAACTGGACCGAATATCCTTGGGTTTGTAGTTTATGTAGCATTGAATTCACGAGTATGGATATGCTGAGGTCTCATGTGAAGATAGTACATGGAAAATGTTCAGCTCATTTCTGTGTAGATTGTAAAGCAGCTAAGAAAGATGATTTCAGCTCTTTTGTGAAGCATGTCAGGAAGCATAGGAAGTATTTGAGGTAAATATGAGTAAGCTTTCATTAAGTGTAGGTAGCATGTTTGTATACTGCAATAGATATATTATATATAATATTGGCCTATAAGTTATAACACTTCTATTGTATATAATATATGTCTAGCATGAGTCTAAATGTTGTCCAAACTGAAATCAATAATGTAATGTTATTTCTATGGTATTAGAGAATTTGGTTTTTGTTATTTGATTTTTTTTATATGAAGTTTTAAGTCTATATTGATATGTATGCTATTTTAATATATCTATGACAGATTTGTTATACCTTATGAAATTGTAATGGACCCTGGTTCTAATAGTGATACAGGCCAAATGATTAACCAACACACCTTGAGCCTAAAAAGTGTATGAACTTGAATTTAAATTAATATGCAATGTATGCAAGTATAAATAGATAACTAATAAAAAATATAGAACATTTATTCATAACTTATAAAACATAAAGTAACTGACTAATATTTACAAGTCCTAAACATAATATTAAAATATATAATATACCTAAAATTTAAACTAATTAAATTTAATATTAATTTCAGGAATTTCTGTTACTACTGCCACAGTCAGGTTGAAAGCCTAGCAGATCTGAAAATCCACCTGAAGCAGCACTACTTTAAACCACAAGCAGTCTGCCCAATGTGTGGAGAAATACACAAAAATGATGAATCACTAAACTTACACATATGTCAATACAGCTCTGTTAAACCTAAGAGGAGACCGCGGCGGAAACCAGGAACCCCAATAACTATAGAAGAACTAACCTGTGATCTGTGCAAGAAGGTATACAAAAACCCAAACAGTTTACGAGATCATATGAAGCTCCACACTATTAACAGAAAAAGGGACTATGCATGTGACCACTGCGGCAAAATGTTCTACAACAAAGGCACATTGACATCTCACATCATGTCCCATGATAAAATACGACCACATCTGTGCAGGATATGTAATAAATCTTTTCTGTTCCCAAACATGTTGCGGAGACATGTTAAAATGCATTCCGGTGTGAAACCGTTTTCGTGTGAACAGTGTGGCCGTTGCTTTAGACTTCAATATCAGTTAAATGCTCACAAAATAGTTCACACGGACTCGATGCCTTATGCTTGCTCGTATTGTAATAAAGCATTCCGTTTCAAACAAATCCTGAAGAATCACGAGCGACAGCACACCGGAGCAAAGCCATATTCTTGTCAGAACTGTGGCATGGAGTTTACAAACTGGTCCAATTATAACAAACACATGAAGAGACGGCATAACACTGATACATCAAAGAAGAAGATCACTCCGGAAGGTGTGTTCCCGATAAACCCGGAGACGGGACAAATTATACAAGTAGTAGATCCGGTGGGAACAGAGGAGTGGAAGAATAAGATCATGATTCCGGGAAAGAGAGGGAAAAAGAGAGTTATCAAGCAGGAAGAAGCTATCTAGTTTTATACAAGTTTTTCAAGTAAACTAAAGACATTTGTTTAAACAAAATGTGTTTGGACTGTGTGATAATTTGCTTGATAGTAAGCTGTCATAAAGGAGGCTTTAGAAGTTACACTAACCCTCATTTTCTTAATCAAACTATACTTAGTTGGTTAATTCTAACATGCATCAAGCATAGCAATTCAGAAATGCCAGTGACAAAATAAAAGCATGTAACGAGTAGTATAATCAAGATAATTTATCATCTGATTTATATTGTGAATTTGCCAGTGAATTGGATCACAGACTGAATTGGTTAATTTCATAAGCTTGTGAACTAATATTGCTTCTAGAAACCGCTCTATTACACAAAGGATTTATTTTTCTGTAAAAATCTCCTATCTCATACGAGTAATGCAATTGTATTATATACTATTTATTTATGTATATTAACTGTCTTTCTTAGAAATCTGAATAACCTTAATCATAATTATTATTATTAAAAAAATGTCATGATAAATAAATGAATAAATCATAATTATTTAGTTATAGCACAGAATAAAGAGAACAGATTAACTTAATGGTATTTTTATAATTGTGTAAAATAATTACTTTACTTGCATATTATCTTATGTTTAATTTACGAGTAATGTAGATCAATGTATTATTTACTTTTAAACCGATTTGAAAGAAGGAGATTATTATATATTCTGAAAGTTTTTTTTCTATTGTATATATTATGTACCTACTTTTAAGCTAAATATTTGTTTTGATTTAGTACAAAAAGTAATCCCAAGTACTAGTATATAATCATCACACAAAAAAGTCAATTTTCACAAAATATGGTTAATAAACTAATTAGTATTGTAAGGATCACATTATATTTTTATTGTATAAAATGGTTTTGTATTTAAAATGGATGTAAATAGATAATAGACTTGAACAACAAGGCGTAGAAGAAGAGTATATAGCAATCTTAAAGAATATTTACTCGAAGAGCTCATCGCGAATAAGAATGGAAAGGGATGGTGAGGAATTTCTAATTGAAAAAGGTGTTAGATAAGGAGACCCATTATCACCTAAAATATTCTGTGCTGTATTAGAGATGATTTTTAAAAATATACAATGGACCAATACAGGAATAAACATAAATGGTGAATATCTCACCCATCTGAGGTTTGCCGACGATATTTCAATCTTTGCTGATACAGCAAAAAGCCTACAAAACATGATACAAGATATAGCTAGGGAAAGCAAGAAAGTAGGGCTATCAATGAATGCTTCCAAGAATAAGATAATGACGAATGCAAATAAAGAAGAAGTAAAAGTGGAGCAGGAATGTATAGAATATGTTGACGAATATGTTCATTTAGGACAATCAATAGCTTTTGACGACCTCACTGAGAAAGAAATCAATAGAAGAATAGGGATTGCGTGGAAAAAATACTGGAGCTTGAAAGAAATTATGAAAAACAAGACAATACACATAAGCGTAATGAGAAGACTATATGAAGTGGCAATATTACCTAGCCTAACATACGGATGCCAGACCTGGGCTCTAAGAAAAGAAGACGAGAAGAAGCTCAGGGTATGTCAGACAAAGATGGAAAGGAGTATGTTAGGCATAAAACTATCAGATAGACTCCCAAACAAAAGCATTAGGAACAAAACCAAACTTAGGGACATAATCAAAACCATAAGAATTCTCAAGTGGAACTGGGCCGGACATATCTGCAGAATGAGCCAGGACCGTTGGACAAAGAAAGTAGTAGAATGGATACCAAGATCGGACAAGCGAAAAAGAGGACGACCACATAGAAGATGGGAAGACATATTTTACTAGAGACACGGAATAGAATGGACAAGGTTAGCAAGGAACCGTAAAACATGGAAGAAACTGGGGGAGGCCTACGCCAACGAGGCGACAGCTATGACACCATGACGATACTTGAGAAATCGCACAATACCATGACATTAAAATTAACATTTCCTAGAACCAATAACAAACTTATGACATTTTATTTTATTTAACAAAAAAATTACAGTGATGATGTTATTGGAAATTCAATGTAATGTGTGAGCATGCTCCGTATAAATAGCTGAATAAATGGCTTTTTTATTTATTTTATTTATTATTTAAATAGATTTTAATCAAGAGATTTTAGTTACAAAAGAAGTATTTTTATTATACCTAATTATTTTGTAAGGTAATATTGTATATTCTTTTTGAGTATTATTAGAATACTTTAGTACTGAAAGGAGTAAAGCAGAGTTAATACAGAGTAACGGGTGTTATTTCAACAATAGCAACAAAACTTTCATGACACAAGTGTTTGCTTAGTGCGGAGCTAGATGGCGCTGTGTGCAATGACCCGGAATATTTATTATTATTAAAACTATTGCTTTACGACTTTTAGAAATTCGCGTTAGATTGTACATTTTTTCATAATAATTAAATGCGAGTATTTATGTATACTAAACATGATTTTAAATTGTAAAATACAATACACATTTATATGAATATTGACTTTCATTTCGTTTTGACACTTTAGTTAGTGAATTCGATTGTTATTTTATTTATTATTCAACCGATTTAGATAAAATATGCTTGGTTCCCTTAGTGCACACATGTTCAGACGGCCTTTAGTCAAAATTCTCAAATTTTATTCAGTCAACTATATCATTTACATAAAATGGAAATTGGATAGATAATATTTAATTTAATTTGAAATTTAACTTACCTAACAGAGTATAGTATATATTATGTAAAAATCGAAAAGCTGTACCTACCTTAGTAAAATAAAACAGTAAGACAACGAAATACATTCATTTAATCAGGAAAGTAATACAATAATTACGACGAAAATATTTTAAATGTTATACCTACTGAAACAGTTACCTACGAACTATCATTTCATAAATAAATAATACAGACCACTCATACTAAAATCAAAAACAAGCCAAATATAGTAATTTATAAATTACTTACAGAATTTTTCAAGGTAAGTTAGGGTTTGAAATATAAATTGGGTGTTGTAGCATCTTATGTAATTAGATTATATAATATATTATATTTTTTATGTAATATATAATATTTTTTTTAATTTAATGTCCTTGATTGTGTAAGTATTTGTTGTTGTAGTTAGGATTTTTTGTATGTATTTGTACATTCTTTATATTGGTTTTAGTACACTTCTGACCCTTTTCTTCTCAGCTAATCGTGTCCATCCAAAGGTTGCCTGGAAGAAATCGCTTAAGGCGATAAGGCCGCCCATATGTACGTCATCATAAATTTATCCTTCCATGTATTTCTTTCATGTTGGTGTGCAATAAAGAAATATATATTATTATTATATAAGTAGGTACGTACGGATAGGTAACTGACTAACTTTACAATCCATATTTTTATAATGTAGATACATAAATACACACATATTGTTTTTGAACTTAACTCTTAATTATAGTTAATGAAAGACAGACGAGTGAGTCAACAGTCAAATCTAGAAAAAATATGCGTTTTTTGGTAATGTTTATTATTAATTTAAATTAAAGACAAACTTAAAAAGCTTTCTTAATAATAGATATATTTGCCTTGTTTTGATAAAAATAAGTTCCTGAAGAACTACTAAGTTACTGGATAAAGGCTTGTGATAATATATACCTAATGATTCATTTAAATTCATTCAATCAATACGAGACAAAATATCATTGGAGTCGATTGCTAGAAATGTTAAAGCCTATCATAAATAACAAAGGCGGAAAGCGACTTTATTTATTATATTTATACAATATATATAAGGTTACGGTAACTAATTCATAAACTTTTAAGGGTGGCTTTAGTAAACCGCATTGTACAACGACTTTTAAATAAATTTTGCCAAATTTTTCATAAAGCAATTTGGTCGCTAAACGCCTTTAAGAATCGTTGTTCGAGTGAGACTAAAGGTCTTATTAGAATAAAAGTTGTTAGCATAGTTATACTATTTACGTTTGAGTCGTATTTCCTCATGACTGAGGGTCGTGACTCCCCGCAGAATCAATACGTTATGTGAGTTCTCTTGAGCAGATACACCGTGGTGGGCGCCCAGGTTCTTGCATGGTTTGATGTATTAAAGCCACCATTAAAAAGTTTGTACGTATATATATATATTTTTTTTAATTTACGTGTGATAGGTTCACGTTTGACTACAGCCTGCCTGATGTTAAGCATTGCTGCAGCCTAGGGTGAAACACGTTTACCTAGAAGATACCTATTAACTCTAGATTTGAAAACCCCTGGATTGTAGTTCGCAGGAAACACAGCTTCTGGTAAAGTGTTCCAGAGCTTTGCCGTCCGTACAATAAACGTAGAAGCAAAGCGCTGTGTTCGACACTTCGGCACTTCCACCATAAAACGATGTCTACCTGCAGACTTATATTAGTATTTAAAACTTTTTTTTATTAACATTTACAAGCTATCTACATGAAAAGTAGATGATAGTGTTGTGCGTTACATTTCTTTTGAAGTAGATACGAGCGCGCTAATTTTAAAACATTTATTATATGTTTTTAATCAATTATAGATAATTTAGATATAAGTACAAAGTAGTACATTATATTTATTTCATATTTTACACATCTATTATAACTATGTAAGTATTTAAATGATTGTAATATACGTAGGTAGTAAGCTATGCTTAACTATGCCTACTATATACTTAGTTAGTATTTACTTGAATATACTAAGTACACAATATTATACTTAAATATAACCTACTCTAGACTTAATTAATGGAAGACTTTTGTGATATTATTTGTTGTCGATATTTCTTGGTTGTCCTATTCTAATTCAAATATTCTATTCTAAGTAGTATTTCTCTTACAAGACTCCTAGAAGAAAAGTTTTTTGTTTAATTTTTATTGAATTGAAGACTCATTAAAAATATTTTTTACAAGTTTTTATACCATATTTTTTTATTAATTTGGTAAGAGCAACCTTATATAAGTGTACTTTTCTAGTCACTTATTATAAAAGTTCACAAAAGAGCTTATATTTATGAAATTTACTCAAAATACATTGAAAAAGTAGGCGCCCTGCTGCATCTTGAGGTCTATAGGTTTTGTAAGAACCCAATCGAATTTGATATTTTTTCATATACCTACGTAAAAGAGGCTACGTATGACCATAATGCTGGCTTGTATTTTGCCCAAAAGGGCATCTAGCTATCCAACGGGGCAATGCAGCCAGCATTTTGGGTATGCTGCCTTTTCGAAAAGCTTTTTTTTAGATTATAATTTTGTTATTTCAGTAAATAGTTATTCCTATGTAATTTAATATTAGAATGTTGGTAAAAATTACTATCCATAGATTTAACTGAGACTTGTAAGAGAAATGTTTTACTTGTAGCTTATAGGTACTTTTACATATAACACGTTAATACTAAATTTTATATAAGATATGAAAGTTTTGAGAGAATATTAGCTGTACCTAGATAGTACAAACATAGCGTCGAAGCAAATTGTTTCGCGTGTTCTCAATTAAACAATTAGCCACGCAATGCTTAAGAACGTCACAGACACGACATAACAAGGAAAGCTATATTTGAATAAATAATATAATAAATGTTACTTATGTAATTCATATTGATTATATTCGGGATTTATTTTACACCCAGAGTTAACACTGCCATCAAACCTGCGCAAAACCGGAGGCAATAAGGAGTATAATAATAAATATCTACTTATTTAAATCGTAAACAAATTGATCCCCTGGAAGACCCTGCCTCTACAACACAGTACACACTACAGCAGAAAGCAGAGCAACACTATATTGTATCGCATTTACCTGTTTATAAATAAAAATCTTTTATCTATCTCTAAATGATTAGTCCATATTTATTAATCTCAATATTCTCCCAAATCGAGTATATATATTAACCTCCATAAGTGGGCCCATGGCTAAGCCAGACTAAAAAAAATGTTTACTAAAGAAGACTTAAAAGCTATGAATTACAAACTTTTAAGTCATTAATTTATTAGATTAAGTATGTTCATATTGATACTTTTTTTAAGTCGGTAGGAGTTCGCTAATCTTCTCAATTAAGAGTTCAATGAACCTATTTAAAGGCTTAGTAGTTATTTCATACATATCTAAACCATTCTTAAGTCTGTGTCAGATGACAGTCATTGAAGATGAATTAGTTCTCTGTTGACCATGCGGTGGTTAGTGGTTTTGATTTAGTCACAATAAAAAAACGTTTTTTATGTGCTGTGTATACCTATTTGGATAGTTTTGGCATTATAAGTTTTGATAAATAGTTTTGTTTAAGTTTGTTGGATTCTGGTGATATTTGGAAACGTTTTGACATCCTTGGATGGAGCTATAATTTTTGTAAGTTTTTAAATAATTACTTACTTATTAGAATTATTTATTTTAGCCACCTTTCTATTGAAAAGTCAATGTTTAAACGTTTAGTCGAATACTGTTTTGCTTTTATCTCTCTCATTTCAGACATCAAGTCAAAACTTTATCAAAACACTATTAAACTAAATAGCGGTTATATTATTATGTATTGTTATTTTTTTACAAGTAAGTAAGATGGTAAACGCCTTATTTGATAATATCCTAGCGTTAACAATTATTACAAACACTAATTCTATTTTATAGTTTGTATGTACAACATATCTACACATATAATACCAATTCATGTACTAAAATTGAAAAATTTAGGGAGTCCAAATGAATTATTAATTGACTGGTAGGTTTAAATGAAAAGGAACAAAATAAAACCAAAAGAAAATAAATGAAATAAAAATTTAATTAAAATTAGAGTTACTAATGATTACCTAAGTACTACCTTTAACTACATAGTTTAAGTCCATACTTATTTTAATTTTATAAGTAGTTTATGTCGATACATGTAATATTGTCTTGCACGCAGTATATTTTTAAACTAGTATATATTATAACTACTATTAATCGCTTTACTTATAAAAATAACTAAACAATAAATAACTTTTGGACTTTCTCGCATTTTAATCGTAATATATGAAAACGAGTAAATAACGTAAGTGAGAACTTTATAATACAGTGAACGTAAGTGAGGTTAACAAAAGTTGATGTTGAAAAAAAATGATGTTGTTTCATAAGTAAAGCAGTTATAGTTTAACTTAATAAGTAAAACTCTATTAAATATAGACCGCTTTTCTAATATGACAGGTCTACAATAAACGTATATATACTTGACTAGATATGTTTTTATATTATTATGATTAAATAGAGCCATGTACTCACTTAATAGTAAACAATATTACAAAATACAACATCACATTGCACGTGGTAACAACCGAAAATAACAATTATATTTATCACGATTATATTATATGTTGATTACATTCACTTATCACTAGGCACGTTAAAATTATTTATATGTATGAATTAAAATCGCGCATGTATGTTTGTTATTTATCTGACATGTTTGAGGAATTAAAACGGCCGTCTTATAGGAATTATATTACACTTAAACCCGTGGAAAACATCTACGGATACTGGTGCATTCTTAGACTTGACATCTATATCATTATACAATGGCCTTTCGCTTGGCTCATCGCTTCACTAGCACGCAAAAGATGATGTTATAAGTGGTGACAATGATGACTATGATGATACTGTAAGCCAGCGCGGTGATGTTATTACTCGGACGATGTCTACCGGAAGGGGCTGCGGTCGCAGTTACAGGCGAGCCCGCCGCTGCCCTGCACGCACTGTATGTTGCACCACTGCTGCCATCCTGCGGCGGTGTTCAGAGCGCGGGATGATGTTAAAGCGGCTGCTGATGATGATGATGGAGGTTCACAGGCCGGACAACCTGAAAGAAAATAAACATTTAATAAGTAAAGAAAGAAAGAAAGAAAAACATTTATTGTAGCAAATAATAATGAAACAAGTACAAACAAGAAATATATAAATTTAAAAATAAACCTATACTTAAAACTACTTAAATAAAATACATATTTGCCACAATACAACCCCAACTCAGCATAATGCTGGCTGCATAGCAACCAGCGCTGGTCTGTCTAATCTGAATCTGAAAATCTGATCTGAAATGTAAGTCTGATCTGAATAGCTACCACTCTTAAGAAATAGCTGACTGTCATTTACCTCGTTATGTTAATTGTGGCGTTTGTTATTATAAGCTACAATAGCGTCAATTTTATAGTTTCAATGTTCTGATTCACTACTTACCACCGAGCAAGTATCCATCCAAACAGAATGCTTCACATACTTGGCTCCAGTTCACCACCCTCTCTCCCTCGGCTTCCTCTAAATCACACTGGCAGAGTGGCTGTCCTGTTGGAGAATGAAGAGGTATTACTTTGAAACTTTGTTTGCGCGATGTAGACGCTGTGCAATGATTGGCTCAAATATTGTTGGTCGTTTTCAAAATCAATGTTCAAATGATTAGGACAAGATAAAGTATCTACTAAGGATTAAGTGCCAACAAGATGATCTGATGAACAATAGGCATTATTGATCCGAAAAACTGATTTAGGATTTAGGAAGGATTTTACTCATAGATTTTATTTCCTAGACCGATTGACTAATGATTGCTTACCATTAGGCAAATTACGGTCAAGTGAAAACCTATAACTTGTAAAAAAAAACTTGGAGATATCACTAAAAAAACATCGATAAAGTTTTATTTTTACTTTAGTTGAGAACTACCTTTGCCCAGAAAAGGGCCAGAAAGGGTTACAACGAGAACCAGATAAGTCTTCTTCTTAATGTATATGGTTAAAAACTAACTTATCTCTTAACAATATAAGTAAATTACCTAGATAGTTGGCACACAGCGCCGGGCAGACCGCCACTCGGGGCCGGCCGTAGGCCAGCTCGGTGTCATTGCCTTCCACCAGGGCAGTCTTCAGGCCTATGGGCAGCAGCTGGTGACAGGTGGCGCCACACACGTCGCCGCCGAGACCTGGGGGGAACACCTGGATCTTATATACAGCTCGCGGTTTCGCTCGCATTAAGAAGTAAAACTTGCATCCCCTATTTCACCCCTAAAAAGTGGTATTTTCAAAAATCCTTTCTTAGCAGATGTCTAAGTCGTAACATCTACCTGCATGTATAATTTCAGTTCGATCCTACGAGTGGTTTGGGCTTTGCGTTGATAGAACACTATGTCAGTGAGTCGGTCAGTCACTCAGTCACCTTTGAGTTTTATATATTAAAAGATGTAAAACAGTACAACACAGTTATCGAGGCCCTGCAACATTTGTTTCGACAGATATTGTGCAAACTGTCAAATTGGATTGATTCGGGCTCATTGATCGCTGTGTTCCCTTAGAGCTATAAGCATAGAGTAATATAATATACCAGTGCCATAAGTATCTATTTTATATTTCTATCTACTATCTATTTTGAAGTCGATAGTGAACCCGTGAAAAAAAGAATTTCTTCGGGATAATAAATATAAAATAAAATAAATATTCCGGGACATTGCACACAGCGCCATCTAGCCCCACACTAAGCAAACGCTTGTGTCGTGGGTGCTAGTGGATAAGCACGCTTGATTGTAAATTACAACTTTGCATTGCATCGGACGAGTTTTAGTCAAGCGTAGCTCCATCTAGTCTTAAAAAAAGTAAAATAGATAAGATAGATAGTATACCGACGTATTGGACTTGGACACAAAACACAATAGGTATACAACAAGGCTACACATTTTAAATCTAGTGCCACAAATGGCGATTTTATCACTAAAAGCGATCTCCTCCAGATATTTTAAAAATATACAGTACCTTTAAAAAGAACAATTACACAAATTAAAAAATACAAAAAAACGCGTGGATAAACATTGAGTCACAATATAATCATAATTGGTTTTACTGGTAATATCTTAGTAATTACAGCAATAAAGTCATTTATTTCAGGCATATTCAACCCAGAACTTAATACTAATAGAACACTGTAAAGGGGTGTTGTCAATTTAAAAAAAAAATATTATAACTTAAAGATATACAAATAGCATGCACAACATTGTGCATGTGGGTCATTTCTTGTTCTTGTCCATGTGGACAGAGATCCAGCGTCTATACACTGGACTCCGAAAGTCGTCAGACACAGCCATGAGAATTTCGTTGTTGGAACGGCGCATTCTCCGCCAAAACGAGGCTACGCGAGTTCTTATCACAGCGAAGAAATCAGGGACCCCCGCGTCCGCGAACATGCCCGAAGCGCTACAGCACCGCGGGAGCCGCATAAGAGCCCGGTACGCGTCATTGTACTGGACTCTTATTCTGCTCATTGCTTTCTGCGTGAACGTTATCCACAGCTGACACGTGTACATGCTTAAGCAGTACGCCTTAAAGAGCGTGGTTTTTACATCCTTACTGCATTTCGCAAACCACCGAGCGAGCATGTTGCCTCTGACAGCGAGGGCCATCCGTTCGCGTTCTATGTCATCGTCATCATGCAGCCGTTCCGTCAACAAGTGACCAAGATACTTGAACTGCTTAACCACACCAATCACAGCACCGTTCAAGTACACCTCAGGTATCCTATCCGGACGCTGTTTACCTGTAAATACCATCATTTCGGATTTGGAGACATTGTATTTCAGTCCGTGGGCATTACCATAATGCTCACAGACCGAAAGCAGCTTCCTCAAACCCTTGACTGAAGGGCTCAGGAGCACCATGTCGTCTGCATAGTTCAAATTGTTTACACAGACATTTCCTATATGACAGCCGATCCTGGTGCCCCTCAGCTCCTCAATCAGGCCATTCACGTACAAGTTAAACAGGTCCGGAGAGGTCAATACTTAATTAACAAGTATTGTTTGTTAAGAATTGATAAGTATTATTAAAACGGTAAGTAATGATTCGAATAAATTTAAATCCAAAATTCAGTTTTATTTCATTTTTCGACGTAGCGTTATAGATGCATAATGAAATAACTCACTTTACACTTAAGATTTTCTTCTTGATGAATGTATTATAAAATCAAGAATTCTTGCCACTCTTTTTTAAAAACCTATAAATCTTCAAAAAAACTAGAAAAGCTAGTTTAGCTTTTTTTAAACGCGTGTGTGTTTGGAGGGCTTTTTACCTAAATCATTTCTAAAATTTATGTTAATTTGGTGTTTGAAACCTATTTTTTACCTTATTGCGCTCAAATATCTCATTTTATTTGAAAACAAAATTACTTACACAGTTATTTTGTGTTTTGATAATGATATTTATCACCAATAACTATTGCCTTATATTAATCGCTTAAGCAGTTAAACCACAGAGTTAAATACTCACGTAGAAATAATGGAGTTTCTTCCATTGTCTTTATTCCGACGACACAACAAAATCGCATCACAAAACACAACCACCAAACATAAACATTAATGACGCCACCTTAACAAACGAAACAAAACTCACATGTTTGAATGTCTGCAACTCTCTCTTGTTTTTGCAAAAACAAACGAAAAACAAAAAAGAAATAAGAAAAAGATAGACCTGCGTGGCAGAGGTCCTCACACAAGTTGGTTTGGACGCTCACTGCGGGATTCCAAGTGTTTTTCGGCCTCCGAAACTGCGTCAAGTATATCCTATTCAGTTCACCCCCATCATATTTCAACTGCAAAACGACCTCCGGAGTGTTCTGTCTCTTTTTGTCCGCCTGCTGATCGCTGATTGGCTGGTCGTCCGACATCGACACTTCTGATTGGTCGTAATCACAAACAACCACCCCTAGAAACGCTACGCCTATCAAGAGGGTAGCGAGTATTTTCATCTTCTGAAACAAAGGTTTTTTAGTTTTATTTCTAGGACTTTTTTGCGATTTCGTTGATTAAAACACAATGGTGGGGTTTTATGAAGACGTCGGTCTTAAAAGCTTTCTGATAACGTCGGAAATGTAAAAGGAAAATGAATAGATAGAAAATATTTTACTAAAGGTTTTTGTCCTCAATAGAAAAAAGCCTAAAATCTTAATCTGACGTCCTATTGTTTATTTAATATATGTAAATCTTATACGTTTAATTGCTCGATTTGTTGTTTATATTTTATTGTCTGAAAATTAAAACATTCGTAATATATGTATGTACTTAATTAGTTTTTACCAAATTATAAAGTATATAGTGTAAGTATAAATCAAATCAAATCAAATATACTTTATTGTACACCAAATAAAAAAGAACATATTTAACATAAAGGTGGAAGGTAACCAGGGACATTGGGCGACCTTATCACTAAAGTGATCTCTTCCAGGTAACCTAGTTTGGACAACACTACAGGAAATCCTTAAAGCTGGCGTACTTAACACAATATTAAATAATTTAAAAATAAAACACAATAACAAATATAACATTCAAAGTAAACAATATACCTACAAACAAACCTACTTACACACAAAACTACATATTATTGATATTTAAAGGAAATAATATATACATTGAAGGAAATCACACAAAAATAAAAGAAAGCAGAACATATTTCATGTAAAAAGACTTACACACACCAACTAACATCACAAAGTAGAAATGTAATGATTAAAAACCAAGCTCTGAAATATGGGCAAGGATTTAGCCTGCTTGATATTAAGAGGCAGGTCATTCCACAAGCGAACAGCTTGCACAGTGAAAGAGGAGTGATAGTAGATATTGGGATGGCTAAACTCAGGAAATTTCAAGTAAAGGAAACGAGAAGAGCGCTGAGAATCGGAATGGGAGGCAGTGACAAAGGAAAACCTTTCTTTTAGGTACAGAGGAGTGTAAGGATTGAAGAGGATTTTGTACAAGAGTGAGAGGATGTGTGCATTACGGCGAAGACGGATTGGTAACCATTGGTATAAGTAAGTAGTTAGGCCGCAAATTGTTTGAAATAACCCCTATCTCGTGCAGCCATGTTATAAGTTCTACCAAAGTTGTACCTACTTGAGAAACTTCAAGTTAGACCAGAATGTGTTAGTAAACTTCAAACAATATGTGAACCTGTCGGAAGAAACTTGAAGTTTTACACGATATGTACCGACGTTTCCTTACTAAATATGCAGTGTCACAAGTAAGTACCTAATGTAAGTATAAACTTTTAAAGGTAGTTTTAGTAAGTCAAAAGTAACAAATTTTGTAGTAACTATAATGTAACATAACGACAAAGATATAAGCGACACCTGCATAAGCGACAGTGTGGTTATGCTTGCAATGTTTTTTTTATATCTTGCATAATTTATTGCGTTACATTGAATATTATAATAATCTTGTGTACAGTTATTGCTGCTAAGTAGTATGAAATTAACAAAAAAATGTTTGTCATAATTTTATTCAGATTAGAAATATATATATGTTTTTCTATTTCTAGTAGGTATATATTTATATCTATACTAATATTGTAAAGCTGAAGAGTTTGTTTGTTTGTTTGTTTGAACGCGCTAATCTCAGGAACTACTGGTCCGAATTAAAAATTCTTTTTGTGTTTAATAGACCATTTATCGAGGAAGGCTTTAGGATATATAACATCACGCTGCAACTAATAGGAGCGAAGAAATAATGAAAAATGTGGAAAAAACGGGGAAAATTATTCATCTTTGAGGGCTTCCGTTGCGTGCGCTGCGAAAACGGTTCAAAATTCAAAGAATCAATGCCCAAAATAACTATTCCACGCGGACGAAGTCGCAGGCTCAGCTAGTATTTTATACGGAAAATTAATCATTACTTATTTGAAATTTGCAACACGGTTTTTGCTTGTTTAAGTTCCTTAAGTTACAAAAATCAAAAAGTAGAACTTAAAATTTTTAAGAAGTCGATTTAAACTTGAAAAGCCCTAGAAAAATCTTTATTAGCTTGGTGTAACATGCAAACATACATTTTAATTGATCGGATATATATAATTCTCGCAATATTTTGTATAGAAAATTATAGGCTATAATGTTTGCTTACCGTCAGGTGAATTATGCTCAAACACGAAACAATCCATTCATTATCAATTTCGTTTATAAAGAAGTTACTTGGTTTTACCTCCTATTGATAATTATGACCAACAAAATATTTTTTTATTAGTAAAGTTTGTTTTGTATGTTTCTTCAAATAAAGGTATTCTATCTTTTTACTAAATAAGTACTACTCTTCTCAATGTGAGCAACTGTTGATCATTAAAAATATTTTGTTTAAATTCATCAACAATATCATTTAAAAAGATGTGTCTTGTTTGTTCTTCTCAATAATAGTTTTGAGAAACTAAATAAAACAAAACAGTTCTAAAAAAAGGAACTGTAAAGGTTCTATAGCTTGTTCTTGTGGTACGTTTATTTTATTTTTTTCTTTCTTTGGCCATAACTTTGTATTGTGCCAGTTCTCCATTTAAGGTACGTTTATAACAGCTAGGTACCTAACTATGCAAACACCCACCCGAGCAGGTTCTATTGTGCTAGAAAGAGAGGCGAGACGAGCGAGTGAGACAAGGCTACAGTATTGATCCACCAACTTTATGTACGAGTTATGTAATGTAGGTGAAGAGGTGGACGGTGGCTTCATTGATATGACTTCAAGAAGGTTTTGAAAAGTACTTACCTTGAAACGAAAAGTAGTTTTACAGCCTTTCTTTTAGATCGTACATCAAATACAAAAATTGCTTAAATAGCTGGATTCGATTTTTAATGAACAATTACAATTTGAGCAAAGCTTTTATTGACACAAATAAGTAGAAGGACAAAACATTTTACTTCTAACCACAACTGAATATAAAAATACATTAAAATCTTTTGGAAAAGTCTCTTAAGTTTTTCATATTTGATTGAAATGTGGTCTGCAATGTGTTTTTCCTTACAAATATGAAACATGTTGAATTTAGATTCTTCTATGTGCACTTTTGTCCATGAGTGCCTCGCATAGATCAAGGGGTAAACCAAACCAACTAAATTTAATCGCTAGCTCCTCACTGCTTATTCGTACATAGACTAACTTAGTTCAGCACAAGAGATGTATGTAAGTACATACCTACCTATACTATCTATGTATTGTGTTCTGGCATCACCCCAGAATGTACAAAATGTCTGACATTTTGTACTAATATTTGAGGCGTATCGATATCGGTATTTGGATGATTAGGAATTTGGCTTATTTGATGTGGGACATTGCTATGTTGTTATTGATAAGGGATATGAGTTTTTGAAATGAAAAGGAAACATATTTGTTTGCCTTTTTTGCAGGTTTGACTGACTGATACTTAATAAAATTATAGTTTTGGAGAACTAAACTGAAACCTAACGTAATTAATGGAAATCTTGGAGGTTGCCACTTAAATGAATTTATTAGTTTTTACAAAGAATAATAATATCCATAATCTAGCTCTTTGGTGTTTTGGTCTGATTAATTAATTTAATATTTAGTTAAATTATTTTAAGTGCTAATTACTCAGTATTTAATAGATAAACGATGGTGATCAATTTTTTTTCAAAGAAATACGGGAATAAAAATTCAAACATATGCAAATAAATACTCACAATAACGTCCGAGTCCGCCGCGCTCGACATCTCTCCGCCGAATGACTGCCACTTCAGTAAACAGCATCAATCTGGCCCAGCCGCTATCAGCACTCTGCTATCACTACTGTTGACATTGATGGAAATCACTTAGAACGATGTAAGCAAGGTTTAAAAGTTACTTAATATGAATAATACATTTTTTTCCACGAGGTGTCTAAAGCAGTATTGTTTAAAGAAAGCATTCATTCATTCATCTTCAGCCCTTGTCAACCACTGCTGGGTATAGGCCTCCCCACCTAGGTGACATTTGTGTCGGTATGTGTCTTAAAAATAGATTGTTTTTTTTTTAATAACGCATTAAAATTTCAGAAACGCAAAAGAAATATTTTGCCTGTAAAGTGTAAACTATATTTTGTAGGTACATATTATATGCATTCTGAATGAGGATCACCAAACCATATTGTTTAAATATCTTCTATGTTCGGACTTTCGACCCTCTTCAGCTATATTATAATATATGTATGTATTTTTCAATTATTCTCTACCACCACCCTACTCTATACCACTTAATAAACACGCTCCTATCAAGGACATCACTTTATCAATCGCTTCATAAAAGCTTTCTGAAAAAGCTCTCGAGAGCTTATCATTGAGCTTTCAGGGTTAATGACAGTGTTTGTTTATTTGGTTTATGACTCACCATGGTAATGAAATTCTGACAAGATAATCAGAAAAGGAAAAATCTATTGATATTTTCATTTTAAAGTTAATAATTTTGCATAAGTATCTATAATTAAATATTCACAGGCACTGTAGGACATTTGTATTTAGCAGTATTAGATATTACTGAAGTAACTAAAAAAATAAGTCACTTTTTAATTTTAAAATTGACTAAGCATACACTAAGCTTTGCAAAAAGGCCTAATGATTATTATTAAAAACTTTTCCAAACCAGTCTATTAAAAAAAAATACCGCATGCAGTGCGAAACGAAGCGAGTGTGGCTCAGCGGTTCCAGTGTCTGCTTTTCATCCAGACGTACCCTGGTTCGAATCCGCCCTACACCAATGACTTGTATTTTTCAAGTTATGTGTAGATTTGCACTCACTTAGCGGTGAAGGAAAACATCGTGAGGAAACCGACATGTTTGAGGACCACAATATCCGAGGACATGCGTCTTCCGTGGAAGGACCTGGGCGCCCACCACGATGTATCTGCCCAAGAAAACTCCCCTAACGAATTAATTCTGCGGGGGAGTCACGACCCTCAGTCATGAGGAAATACGACTCAAAGAGAGAGTGCGAAATTATGTATATGTATTATGTATTTTGAAGTTTATATCTGATGCAAATCCTTTTTTATTTCATCAGACCAGTTCAATCAAACCAATATATCATCATAACTTAAATGGTTAATTATTATTTATTTCAGTCCTCTCATTCCATTGTTGAATAAGCTAAAGCATCTATTAGATCCTGTGTACAACTTATTCAAGTTGAAGCCGGCACACAAATAAAAACAAAATGGTAGAAAATCCCGTATATGAATAACTAGCTGTGCCTGCGACTTCGTCCGCGTGGAAAAGTTATTTTGGGCATCATATTTATTTGTGCAAACAAACTCTTTAGCTTTATAATATTATAGTATAGGTTAGTAAATGAAACTCGGGAAAAATATATTTTACAATGGATTTCCGCAAAGTAACGCCTGATTCAATATCTTATGAACAATTAGTATCTAATTTCTTCTACATACTAAATAAACCTTTATTAAAATATGATTTCAAAATGAGCCTCATTAGCTTTCACCAGCCTAACGACATCTCCCATTACTCCCTGGCCAGGGGGTGGGCGGGGCGTTCCTGTGACGTCATCCGCCCCCTGGGGGTGGGGGTGCGCCCCCCACCCCCGCGCGAGGAGGTGGTTGGTGGGTGCAGGAGAGTAATGGTGGGAGATGAGGTTAGTGGAGATGGTGATATTGGAAGTCTTGTAAGTTTCTTGTAACGAAAATACAGACAAAAAACACACGTGTCACCTCATATTTATTTGCTACCGTCGCCTATCCAACGTCTGACTGCAGTTTAACTTTGATAATCGAAAAAGCAAACCAAAGAGAGACTATGATGCAAAAATGTACAATTTAAAAAAAAACGTAGGTATGCTACACTGAAAAAACTAAACAACTACTGTAACTCAAGCGGTACAACTGACCATACTGAAGGTGACTACGCTTACCATCAGGCCGACTGTCTGCCTGCAATAGTTTAAGTACGTACCTACATATATTTTACTTAAGATTCAGATTCAAAACTGCTTTGTTCATTATAACGTTGCTTAACATCAGGAAAGTTGTAGCCAAGCGTGAGCCTATCTCATGTAAAAAAAACAAACATCCAAATTTACCATCGAAGTGCTATGTGTTGAGATGTCCATCTGCCTTTATTTCCTCCACACGAAGCATTCTTGAGTTGGCAGCGCCGGATTGGATGTGCGCTGACCAGAAGCATGCCGCTGTTGGTACTACAACGGATAATATTTGTAATCTATAGTCTGTAGAAATAATGCAGTTGACATAGTACGGTTAGATATGTCATTATAGAATTGGTTTTCTACATCACTTTATCTTTAGCTAACGTCTTCTTCCTATCGAATGTGCCTCGAGTGGCCAACTCTGGAGTCGAGAGTGTATCCCTTAAGGCCTCTGATACGGATTAACAACTGGGTTACTATGACAGGAAGCCAGGACCTATATTTTTGCAATGTAACGTGTCATCCGACCCATGAAAGTTCACTAATAAGTTATTGACAAATTTTTGCAACCAACAATTTTTTGATTAGGGCACCTTTAAAGAGAATAAAAATGTCGATCATCTGTGATGTATTAACAGACATATAAAGCTTTGCTTGATAAATTAAATACTGCACTGGACACTTGGCGAGACGTACTGACGGCAGATGGAGCAAAGCAATAACTGAATGGTACCCACGGCTAGGTAAGCGAAGTGTAGGAAGACCTGTGCAACGGTGGCTGGATGATATTAGAAAGTTAGAAGGAAACATCTGGGCAAGAACAGCGCAAGACAGGGAGTGTTGGCGTAAGAGGGTGGAGGCCTATGCCCTGCAGTGGGTCCCATTAGGCTGATGATGATGATAGAACATTATCTTAATATTAACTCATCTAAATATTATCTGCATAGATATAGAAGATAAGAATCAGTCAACTGAACGGTGTAATTTTCTCAGACTACTTTAGATTCACAAAGTACGTCAATCTAAATAAAAACCGCTTAAAAATAGCAGAGATTTATGAATTTTCTAACTCCAAAGGTGAATTCTTGCATTGTCTAAAATGTCAAAGCGGCTTTGTGAAGTAGGAAGTGTAGGCGTACAAAGTAAAACCTAATCTGAACTCTGAACGAACGAACTTTTGAATGCAAAATCCCTGAGATTTTTGTTTGTCAAAGCTTGTGATATTTTGTAGGTTTCTTTGAGCCACATTTTGTACAACTTCTGTATTTAGTGAAAGAGTAAAGCCTCTTTTTTGAAAGATAATTTGATTGTTAATCAAAAACATTCTTGCAAGTATTTTAAAACTAATTTCTTAAAGAAATCTGGAAAAAAGGACACAGTTTTCCTCTAAAGATTAGTTCTTTTTAAAAAAAAAGTAGTCACGCCTTATGAAAAAGTGAGTAACCTAAGAGAAAGGCCAGCAACAAATAACTACGGAATTTTGGCCATTTCATATTGTTTGATTATCCTTCTATTTTAATTACGAAAAATTCACGTTACTTTTCTTATTCAAATAACTATATAATATAATTCAAACATTATTTAAATTTTAGTCAAATTAATTATGAGACAAAAAAAAATACAGAAACAAACAGACAGACCGACGAACAAAACACTACTTCCCGGGCGTTTTACTAATAATATAACGATTTGAATTGCCTTAAGTCATACCTAAAAAAAGAAATAGGGATTTCTGCTTTACCGTTTTGGAAGACCATCCATGTTCTACACATCGATGTAGCGACTAGTGCTAAATGTCACGAGGTCAGGCTCAGAGCTTAGAGCCCCGCGTGGGCGTCAAAATACTTAGTATTACGTAGGCGGGAACCAACTGACCTTTACGTGCTTTTACAGAGGAAATGGTGAACAAAAGAACAAGTTTTGAGAGCCTTTTGATTGCGAGAGATTTGTGTGTTTGTCAAATGGATTTGGGTTTAATTTTGGAATTAGATCGTTTTTTGGTTTAATTTGCCTTTAGGCTAGATATTATAACAAGAGACTGTCAAAATGTCAGATAATGTACCAGTGAAATAAGTGTTTGTACTTATGTCGTTATAATTATGTATGTACTTACATGTGTAATTCTATTTTAATTACAAATGATAATCTAGTTTAAATTCATAAATATTAAATAATCAAGCGTGCTATCTAACGTGAAAATGCCTGCAGCAGACCGTTATCTAAGGACCGTTGCCTACTATCAAAATAACAAGTTTCATATAAAAATGGAAAGCATAACAAAAACTTTTAACATGATAAACATTATAAATATTATGAACATGAACATGAACATGAACATAGGTACCGCACCCAGCCAGGACAAGCCTGCTCCGGTCAAACCGGCATACCGGGGGGCACGAGGTTGTGGAGCGTGGTTTTGTGCTAACGCTGCGGGATGGTAGTCGACCGGCTATGCAGCCAGACGCCGATTTGGAGAAGGTTGTTATTAGGGATAGGGATAAGCGTTAGTAAAAAATGGTATTCGTTGATTATTGAGTAGACCCATCTTGGGGTTTGTTAGTGTTTGGCTTTGCAAGCACTATCTTAATACGTTCGCTGTGTAATGTTGGTCCTATTGTGTGTAATCATAACCACGTCGGGTGTAGTAGGTGGATCTTAAATGTGGGTCGAATAGATCCTATGTCGCTAAGGGATTGTTCTTGTGTCATCTGACGGCCTTTCCTGGGGTATGGTTGGTGCCTGCCTGTTGGTATGTCTTTCTGTTTCCTCATCAGATTCGCTGTCGGTTTCTGCCATCTTATAGATCTCCCTGGCAGCTCTTATAAAGTCTCCTTTGTTTTTCGCCATGTCCTGCCAGTCAGATGTTTTCCTGGGGTCCATATCATGAGATAAAGAATCCTTCCACGTATAGTTAGGTCTACCAACTTTAAGATCTTCCGTTGTTTCGATCTCTTGCAAACGGCGCCGGCACTCTTTAAGTGTATTTCTAGCCTCTATATCTTGAGGGTGATGCTTATAATGGAACTTCGCCTTCTGTAGGTTTGTAATTGCCTCTTCTCTAGCCTTAGAGTACCTTCTTTCATGTTTGATAGTCTTATTGGCCGCCATCTTCATGACGTTTGTTATCACTTCCTACGATAGCGGGTCTTTTCGGTTTTCGCCGTTCCTGCTCTTTTTGGTTTCCTCTAATAAAGTTTCTTGGTTTTTTTTTTTTTTTTTTCGAGTGGTGTTACTTTGAAGCATCTCGTAGTTTAGGGTTTTGTAGTCAAACTCGTTCGCAACGTTGGCCCTGGTTAGTCTTATTGGAGGTCTCGTAGAGTCCCTATTGGAGTTTCACGTGAGGGCAGGGCGACCTAACTTTGAACAAAAACGCGCCACGCTATCAAAATACGTTCGCAGCGCAGCGTACGTTCGTAACCTACGCGCAAGCCAAATTGATATTTAACGTTTCGATTTACAATACAATACAATACAATACAATACATTTATTCATAATTCCATAATTATAGGTCAATATATTAATATTAAGTCAATGGTAATTCAACAATCATAGTTTAAACAAACGACAAATTCAATTATACAATGTATGTAAATAAAGAAGATAATATAAATGCACTTATTACAACTAAAACAATACATCTACAATGTCACATAATCAGAAACGGTTCATATTTCACTGCATACAGTTCGAGTCTCTCAAAGTTATCATGGTTGCCATTAGGAATGTAGATTTAGTACAATAATAAAATTGTATTATTTTAGTGTTTATACTTAATCATCAGTGAATTATATTTCCATAAATTAATACTTTATCAGTAATTATTTTTTATGTGTTATTATAACAAAGTATGTATTAACATTTTTTTTTTCTAAAATGTTTACTAAATTAATCCTGTTTTTCTCGAATTCAACTATAAATTGCTTATTTAAGTAGCTAGATATACCTATTGATACAATAAAAACAAATTTTTCATACTTTGGGGAGTGTTGTGCCGTTTGACCCACGACTGTCGATCGTACTTTACTGTGCCCTCCGCTCGCTGCGTGTTCGGAACAGGGAGATAGGTTTCTGTTGTATTATTTATTCTGTGGTGAGGGGCTTCAGGTTTCCCCATATGATTCTATGGTCAGATAGGATTGTTTTTTCACCTTTGATGTAATTAAAAATCTGGTTGTTTTTGGCATCTGTCATTATATGGTATATTTGCGATGTTTTGTTTCCCAACGTCCAAGTCAGTTTACAGCTGCGCCGGCCGAATGATGTGTCCAATCGGAGATTTTCCCGTTTCGTTACTTGTTTGGTGTGGGAGATTTTTGCCTCTTTGATTTTTATCGCGAAGTTCATGTGTATCTGTGAGTACTATGTGGGCGTTGAAGTCACCTAGTATGATTGTTATTGAGTTTCTTGGTTTGTTCTTGGTCAGTTGTAGTAGCCGAGTCGCGTCGTTTGCTGCTGGTGACGTTGAATTGGACCTGTTCGTTGTAGTAATGAATAGAGAGGCTCCACTGCTTGTATCTATTGAAGCAACCATATTGTTTGTGTTTGCTTTAGTCCAGTTCAGCCTTAGGCCGCTGCTTTTTCTTATGAGAATAGCTTGGCCTCTTCTGTTGTTGTTTCCGCTTAGGTGCCACGTATAGTGACTAGATTCGTAGGTCCCGGATTTTAAGTGAGTTTCCTGTAGGCAGGCAATATGGATAGATTTTCCGTCTAGAAACTCGTCAATCTCTCGTTTTTTAGTCAACGTTGCGGCGCCTCTAACATTCCATGTGGCAATGTTTATGTTTTTATTTACTACCTGTTTTTGTTGTTTGGTGTGGCCTGGGGCGGGCAAGTCTGTATCCGGACTCATCTGGTATTCTCCTCTGGGGTGCTGGTTCCAAGACTAAGGTCATTTTGCGTGGTGCTTGTACTTATTACTCCTAGGTGATTTTCAAAGCAATCAAAGTGGTTCCCCGTAATTATTAGACCTATGCTACCTGCGGTGTCGTTTGGTGCCTTAGGAGAGAAACATACTGTTTCTTGTAGCGGGGTTTTTTGAGAGATTTTGACGTTAATACTATAATATTCCGCTGCCGCTATAAGTATGTCTGTGCCGCCCCATATGCCATCTTGGTATTGTGATAGAATGTAGTTCCTGATTTGTTCGCTTTGTGCTGAACTATCTAGATTACTTCTGATCGCTAGGTACATTTGTGGATCGTTTTGGTTTTCCTCAACGTGGCGTGCGAGGTCTCGTCGAATGTGTTGGTGGTCAAAGGTTAGGCCGTTAAATACAAGTCGTTAATTTGGTAGGCTATAAGCGCGATACAAGCAGTTGCCGTCTCCTGGTATTTTTACGATAGGGTCCCTATTTCCATATCGGCTTTGTGCCTTACCGTGGCGGTATCGCAGAGGACGGGTTGTCGTGGCTAGCTCGTGATATCTTTCAGGTATGCGCGTGCTTGAGGCTGTGAAGGAAGCTTATATACTATGTATTACTTATTAGTTAACTGGTATATCATGCACTATACTATTTCCCTTTTATCTTTAACGGAAAAGGGGAGTAAGTAGCACTCGAGTGAGTACTTGGGTCTCGTCTAACAACTCTAAATACTTGCACTTAATACCTGCTGTCTATTTGGAATAAGTCTATTAATTACGCTTTATGTACTAGTGTGTTATGTGTATAAAACAAACGTCTGGGCTTTATTGTACGTAGAAAAAATGACTACAATTAGAAGCAAATTTTGAGCTATGTTTAACAAAGGATGACCCACCCGACAATAGAGGCTCCCAGCTGTGGCGGGAATTAGCAGATGATTTTAAGAAGGGTTTTTTTGGTTGTATTGTTAATGGTCTGATTTATTGCTTAGTTTTACGACTCGGTATTTGTTTTGGGAATGGATAGCGTAATATTTCACGCGCCTTTTTAAAATCTTAAGTTATTGTCCAAACGGGTCTGCAGATGTGTGTAGTTTTTACTCGTATTTAGGCTTTTGTGTTTGCCTTGGGAAAGTAGATTGTCTGTGTTTTCGCATACGTTACGAGTAATTACGTCCGTGGTATGAGATCGCGTAATCTAGTATACCCTTGTAAATTTAGCAGGTTTTTACTGCAGTTTGTGTAAATATGTATTTTGAAATCGGATAAGCTAGTTACGCGTAGGTTTGATCTATAAGTAACCGATGTGACCGTACGGTGTTGGTTGCTGGTATGGGCTGCTTGAAAACAGACTTGTCCCTCGTGGCAGACGTCTAGACAATATCCTAGGATATTGAGGAAGGAGAGACCGAAGAAAAGGGGTTTAGACCACGTGTGGCTAATATGGAACAAGCTCACCGAGTTTTCCTTTTGTTGGAGTGGGTTTCCCCGCGCTGGGCGCTGGTACCGGTGGCCTCTGATGACGGGTCACGTACACTGGTTGTCACTCACTGATACATGTAAAGATTATAAACACGCGTTGCACGGCACTTGATTATAGTCACTTTTCGCGGGGCCAGTGAATTGATTTGCTCGCAGCCATTGCGCTAGCCGCTGGCAGATGTTGTGCCTATTGTTTACTGGATCAATTGTATTGACGAGGCTCTATTGACCGTTCCCGAAAGCGACCGCTCGTCACGGCGTCCAAGACGAGACTCCATAAACATTATAAATATTATGATACATTTATTCTTTGAATACAACTTATTTACAAGCAATAAGTCTTACTCGCTATATGTATGTGTAACCCATCAATTACTGTCCCAATAAAATTAATGACGGCCACAACCCGAGCCCATGTCCCAATCTAATTTACGATCATCTCGAAACTTCATCAATAAATTCCACATTTAACCCTAAACTGCACACCACGAAATCGCTTCCAAAATCAATGCAAGAGGCTTAGGGGATGGGTGTAGGTGACCTGGTTCTATTGACCACCCCCCCCCTTACCTACTCCACGACCTTTAAACCACGCATGCGCGAAACCACTCCTGAATTTCATCCCCTGAAAATTTCAGTCTACCTCGAACCAGGCTGGGCACAAACACCCAGCGTTTCTAGACCACAAAATCATACCCCAACTATATATGAAAAACATATATAAAACGTCAAAATTACGCAGTCACACCCTTTTCATATATAATTATATCTCCGACCCCCTCAGACATATTCTGATTTGTTTTTCGACAAAAAATATATCCTATAAGTAGTGTTCACTATATATTTTAGACCAATTAATATTAAATTTAGTCTTTCGTACATATCAAGAAGTATATAAGGTCAGTATTTTTGTGTATTATATATTTGTTATACGTTAGTTGTAGTATGTATGTATTCATGTTTTTGTCATCTACTCATTTAATATCATTGAATTTTTTAAAGTAGTTCAATTTTGCTACATTTTTTCCAAATTTATTCAAAAAAATAAACAAATACTTACAAATTATAACAGCCGTTCCTTATAAGATTGTGAAATTAGTATTTTGACATAATATTCTAGAGTCACCATAAAATATGTTCAAAAAAAATATGTTTACTTCTGGTTGATATGAATTGGCATAAATCCATTGTCAATACGATTAACGAATTTCTTTTTCTGTCCACAGAATTTAGCTAGTTAGCTTAATGTCTAAGCTAACTCTGGACGGCTTTTTTTCCTACTGCAAGTCAATAGCTGAACATATCCAGTTGGTTCGTTCATTTTCAATGCATTTTAGCCGCCATTTTGTGTCACCATCTTATCGGCCATTTTGATTTTCAGATTGATCGCTATTTTTGTAGAAATCATCTTTATTTAGTAGTTTCATGTAATAGAAACGTTGTAAATGCTTTAACTTAAACATGTATATTTCAATAATGCAATTTAAATCCATTTTATTTGTTTGCGTTGCCATCCAATCGTACTTTTAATGCTCAAACATTTTTTGCTTGTAAATGGTTGCTTTCGCTATCTGCTTGTAGTTTAGTCAATCTCAAGTATAAATATAATAGTAAAATAAATTTACATAAAAACACTATGAACATACACCTAGGTACATTCATAAATTAATAACATATATTTTATACATGCCAATCAAATGAAATCTACATAAAATCCTGTATTATATGCATTATATACTGCAAAATCACGTCCTGACCTATTTCTCTTACAAAACGATTGATTACAGCAAAGCGCATGCGCGCTTTTGTCCTCTACAGAGGTCATAAAATGACATTATGCAATTAAATATATCTTGCTTGTTCATTTCTAAGGTTAACATTATATATGTTCTTAATATTCTTATGAAGCAATAACAATCATTTATTCTAACTCTAGTAATTACCTCCGAATGATTAAGTTAAATAAAACGCTTCAAATTGGTTGAGCCTATGATCGTAAGAAAGCAAAAAAAACACACGTCTATTTTTAACATTTCGGAAGTTCAAATTCAAAGTCGTTTATTTAATATAAAAGTACAAATAAATTTAATTCCGTACTAGTCTACGGCATGCCTGTGTCATAGAAATTAGTTCCTATTCCAATGGTCCAAGCCCTTAGTAGGTAGGTACTTCTATGATTGGTGGATTGACGGATGGTGGCCATTGATTTCAGTTAGATTGGCGCTTTGATAGAATACTTGTTATAACCCTATTGTACATCTAACAAAGACTTTCTAATTTAGTTGTATTAACCGGCTAGCACTTACGTCAAAAATTAATACAACTAAATTAAATACTAACAAAATTAACTAGCCGGTTAATACAACTAAATTAAATCATGCCTTACGGGAACTATAATACAGTGAAAGACTTTCTATGTAAGTATGTATATAAAATAGACTGATGTCTGTCTATCTGTCTGTGCAGGGCGAGAGAATGGCGTCGCTGTCAGGCCAGAGCACCCCCAAACTCACCTCCGGCGTCGGGAACCTGTATTATGACTGTAAGTATTATCATAGTACCATACTTCCTCCTCACTTCATCTTCCTCATTACTGGGGGGAAATGTTCTTAGGTTGTGTACATACAAAATCAAAATAATTTATTGCACTTAAGGTTACAGACAGATGGTATAAAATATAAATATATTAGTAACATTCTCCATAAGTTTACCTTACGGTGTGCAACTATTAAACAAAGCGTTACGTCATTATTGATATATTATTATGTATTATTATGTATTCATTCCTGTATGTCCTTTATTTTATAAATTTTAGCTACATACCAAATTACTTACTACTCGATTCGACGTTCGAGCCAAGAAGGAACAAATGCACTTACACACACAAGTACACTTTTTACAGGAAGCAATTTTTTTTGTAATGCCTATATTTTTTACTTTATTTTAGAAAGTACACATAAAATTACTTAGGCTAAAATGAATATATCATTTCATTTATCATTGTATTGTATTGTATTTATTTATCATTCCATTGGATCTTACGAACACTTGGCTTCGTCAAATATACATAGTTACGTACACAGTGTACGTTCATATAAATAATTACTACATTAGTTTTTAATTGCTTGCGTTCAGAGCCAGACAACCACCACACATGTGTATCTTTAGTGTAATGTTCAAGTTTAGAATAAGCTTTTTTAATAAGGTAGAATTAGAATATCATCTACGAGTAATTAATTTCACTGATTCCACTGCACTCTTAGTTTTAAAGCCAAACCATTGACTTTAAATTCCGAATTGATTCAACACTGACTTGCAATATCCACAGTTGCATAACAACTTTATGTTTAGCTTCCCGCGGTGCCTCTACTCGTACTAATCCATGCACTTAGCTCGGTAATTAATCAGACCGGAATGCGGTTTAAATTGTCATTTCAAGTGATTAATGATTGCGTATTCAAATTGAGTTTTAGGGTATGGTTCTTTGGGAGTAGTTCAATTGTTTTCTTTTGATGTGCAGTCGCTCGTTCGTAATTTATAAACTGTTAGTAACACTTGATAACTGAAACAGAAATTAGTTACGAATCATATACCTCAAATTTTAGGTGTTAAGACTAGGATCTTGTTTGTAGAAAACACTTCTAGGCCGAACGATTTAAATAAGAATTATTGGTTTATAAATAACGACGTAAGTAATCACGTTAAATACCCTCAAAAAAAGAAAAAAACCTCAAATTTTTTATGTCGGTTAAAAATAGTTTTGGAGTTTTAGATTTTTTTTTATTCTGTGTCTTCAACTCAATTTACTTAACTGTTTCAATCCAGTAAAGGCATACGCCTCCTTGGCCCGAAGTTAGCTGGTTCGGATATATTGCTTTATGTGACCTGGTGGTCAGATGCCTGACTGTAAAGTGTACAAAAACTTGAAAAATTGTCAACACCAAAACCACTCTTAAATCACTATACATTTCATACCTCATGATCTACCCATAATTTCCGGTCTGAAGGCGCGAGCGTCACTTCCGGTAACTACCACCCTCGACCGGAAGCGAGATAAGAGACGCGTGCGCTTGGTGTAACGGTCGTATCGAATAAGGCTTTAAATTGATATTTACATATATTGCTATGAATACATATTTGAAGGCAACTATGGGAGGAGGCTTATACCCAGGAGTGAGGGCGTCAAGGCCTGATGACGATGATGATAAATTTCTATTCATTCAGGTCAACTAAAACTAAACATCATTTTGGTGAAAATTGCTGGGCAGCGATTTAATCAAAGAAACTACAACATTAAACTTAAGGGTTAACCTTTAGTACATCAATTTAATTCTATTGGGTTCACTATACTACTCATCTCAAAATACTTCTTGAGATGTTCATTCATTGTGGTACTTCACAACAGTATGCATTTGAATTGAATGCACTCATTTCATTAGTTACCAGCACCCGTATACAAAGTTTTATAAAAAAGTGCTACGAACATCTACGATACTACGTTCCGTAGCACCTCTACGCCTCTACGCCGTAGCACCGTAGAGCTTGTTTTATGCAGTTTTTAAGAGAACTTGTAAGAACTTTAAACTTTGAGCGCTACATGTAAAGACAATCAAGGTGCCATCATTAGGGGCTACAACCCCTATTATACAGGGTAACTGGTAACTAACGCATAACCTTTTAAGGGTGGCTTTAGTACATCTATACCAACGACTTTTGTTCTACAACTTTTGGAAATTCGTGAAAAAAAAATCAGCTGTTCCATACTAAAGTATGCAAGATATTCGACAAAATGTATGGAACAGCTGTTTTTTTTTCACGAATTTCCAAAAGTTGTAGAACAAAGTCCATCCATCCTACATCCTATAGGCATCCTACGGTTGCCTGGAAGAGATCGCTTTTAGCGATAAGGCCGCCATTTGTGGCATTCGTTTTAATTAATTTTCTTTTCTGTTTGTGTATTATGTTTTTTTGTGTCCAATAAAGTATCAATCAATCAATCAAACAAAAGTTGTTGGTATAGATGTACTAAAGCCAACTTTAAAAGGTTATGCGTTAGTTACCAGTTACCCTGTATATAGGATTAGTTATACGGAAAGTGGTAGATCATGTTTTGTAGATCAAAACCCAATATAACCATTCATATCATTGGGTCTCTAAATGTTAATTCTAATATAGCAGAATACAGTGTATCTGTATTTTTATAATTAAATAAATCTATAATATAAAAATGAATTGCAAAGTGTGTTAGTAAGCGCATAACTCAACAACGCCTGGACCGATTTGGCCAATTCCTTTTTTTAATGTTTGTTGAACTTCAAGGATGGTTTTGACGGCGAGAAAAAATCTAAAAATTGCTGGTAAAACCCTACTAACCACCGTTTCTTTCTGATTGGACGAAGTCTGTCGGTTCCGCTAGTTGCAAATAAAACACTTTTGTGTTTCAAGGGCACTGTTTCAGTGACAATAAATTTTAAATATTTAACCATCTGAAAATGGAATGTTTTAATTACGATATTTAAATTTGGTACTGAGCATCTTTAGCATTAAATCTCATCTCACAGATAACACAATGCATTTTTCTTATTTAATGTGGAGTGAATAATACAATGCGCTAACCATCAAGCACGAGTCTTGCTCGTCTCCTTACTCGTTGGTAAAAAAAAGCTACATGTAAAATCAATCAAGGCTCCATCATTAGAGAGGGTAGTACCCCTCTTGTATAGGATTTGTACACGGGAAGTGATAGGTCGTGTTTTAGTTAATTAATGGGGGTTTAAGCTTTAAAGTGTGGTAAAGTGCAAATTTTAACCGACATTAAAAAAGGCAGACTTTGAAAATTGTACCTATTGCATGTTTTTAGTATTATTACAGATTGATTCGTTATTCATAAGCATATTTGAAAAACAATTAGGTAATTAAAATAAACCTATCAAAACTGTGACAAATTTTCGGTTTTTGTAATTGTTGTAGAATTTGCTATTCTCATAAGCTTCTAATACGCATGGGTCACCCATCTAAATGACTGGCCGCGTAGATTGCTTAAATGTGAATGAAGTCCACAGGTTCACCAAAGACTCTAAAATTGAAAATTAGTCGTTAAGGCATGTCAAAGGCCCTAAAGGCGCCTTGATTCCCTCTCGACACCAGTGACAGCCACTCTCATTCGCTAAGAAGACTATAATACTTACTGACTGAGCATATTTCAACAGCTTACACCTAGTGTCAAATCTCTCCCCTTAAAACATAAAAGACAATTCCCTCAAGCCCATTTTAAAAATCAGTTTAAAATAATGGTTATAAAAGCAACCCTCAGATAGCGACGTGGGGTCATAAATACCCATAGTCGGGACAAGTTGATCCCACCAGTGGGCCACAGAGCCCAGCGGTGGGTGATTTAAGCCCACTCCGTAATTTTGCGGCTTAGTTTTCTATTACGTTTAGTGGACAGATTTATTTTGTTTTTGGATAATAAAGTTGTTGTAGGAAAATGACAAGTTTATGTTGTTATGAAAATCTTGGTAAATTGTAATTTATTTATGTCATTTTAGTGATATTTATGTTGGATGATGAGTTATTCATTAGGTAATAAAAACAAATATGTCGCTCAGATATCACAGACCAAGTACGTATATTTGATGGAGTTCATTATGAACACAATTAAATAAGGAAGTAATATTTTCAAATTGAAAACAAGTAACATTCTGAAGTAGAAATAAATTAAAACAGGCAAGGTTTTAAAAACACACTCACTTAATTTTACCAACAAAAATCCATACGCTTATCCCGCCAGTAAAAATACATCTATCAACGTCAAACAAAAGGAAAAAAAAGCTCACATGAAAATGCATTCTCTTTTTACGTAAAAATTAAAAACATTCCAACGAAGCGCTCGCATTTTACCGCCAAAATACTTCGACATTGTGTGAAAGAGGTAGAGCTATGATTTTGTATAGAAGTATATATTTCCCTCTCTTTTTCCCCGGTTTTATATGTCTGGTGCAAGTTAAGCCTCGCGTAATAGTGGATGGGTCTGAGAGACCCTCTGGAATTTCACTTACAGACAGGCTCTGACGATTTGTTACACATGGTCGAGCTCGGCTTAATGCAGGGCTGACACGTTGGCAAATACGAGTTTTTATATAATTTGATATGTTACTTCTATTATATTAACTGTCTATATGTTGAAATATCCTATGATTTACGCTAGATTGGATTGACAGATCATCGTATTTTTATATTGTAGCAGTAAAGAGTCACGAGATTGATAAAAGTTATTTAAGTATTATCGTTGTATAAAAGTAAGCACAGTTCCCGTTAATTTCCTGTTTAGTTTTAGTTAGTATAGGTGGATTTAGATATTCTTTTTGTAGAAAAATTACTTCACCTTATTTTTGTTTGTATCATTTTACATTAGCCGAGTCGTATTTTATTAAAATAAATACCTAGTTTGTTACACAAAAAAACTTACCAAACACTTAAAAATACGGTAAAATTAAACTATTCAGATATTTTCCGTGCTAGCCCTAAATGCAGCTTCCGCGACAAACAAACAAATAGCGCAGCTGCAGTTTAGGGTTAGTAATGTTAGCGCGTGGCAGGATTTTAATTAAACATTCCAGCAACTGTACGTAATGCTCAGTTGTGATACGAGAGCCCCCTAGTACCAACATATAAGATTTTATAGACGTTTATTGTGATGGAAAAATATCAAAAAAATCAAGTCAAATACCAAATTAGATACAAGGACTATTAATTCAGTCATTCCAGCATAAAGAAAAATAAACATGCTCACCAACTTACATTTTACACTTGCTTGATCTGAATTTAGTTTTTTATCTAAACGATTTCCATAGCTATCAATAATATTATGATTTGTTTCATAACATCAGTAACAAGTTAGAATAAACAAAGCCTGTGAACTAACATACTGATAATATTTCGTTAATCTAGGTATTTTATTAAATAGAAACCGAAAAAATATTCATACAACAATAAAACAGTAATTATAATCTAATTTCAATTCATTTTGATTAAGTGTCCCAATATTACAATATCTTTGAATTCGTCTCACAGACCCCAGCAAGGCTGGTCGGTCTGTGAGACCCCTCTCGCCAGATGAAGTATTGTGTTCACTCGACGTCAGTTGTTATGAAAATAATGAAATATTGACGGAGAAGGGACTCTTATTGGAATCCTGT
Source organism: Macaria notata (assembly GCA_927399415.1). Taxonomy (NCBI): domain Eukaryota; kingdom Metazoa; phylum Arthropoda; class Insecta; order Lepidoptera; family Geometridae; genus Macaria; species Macaria notata. The sequence continues at coordinate 7,280,739 of OV656752.1, forward strand.
TGTATTGGACTAATATTGTTTAATCAAGCTGTGTAGGAACGTGGGTGAATGAATTGTATTATTGTTGAAAATTATATATAAAAAGAAATTGTTGTAAGAGTAATGTTTTATTATTAGACATGGCCCCAATTTCAAGCGTTGATTCCAGATTTACTTGCAATTAATTAGTAATGTTTTTATTAATTTAATTAGTTTAGAATCCTAAACTGATATGTGCAACAGTGTCCAGTAATAATGGTAACGAGAATTTTATCGACAACTTATGGATTTACTGTTTCCCTAGTTTATCACAGTAACCAGATAACATAATCAAATGGTTTAAAAAAACTTTTACAACAGCATTTTAAAATTTTAACAACTATGTTTTTTCCGTAACACAAAGTCATTGATAAATGACTGACAATCTCATAGACGGGTCTTTAAAATAAAACAAAGACAATCTTTTATCCAAATCCTTCGCACATTACATTTGACCCCCAAGTCACTGCGGCTCCATTTTTCCAAACATTAACCATGGGGTTTGAGGGACCCCATAGGGGTCTGGCAGACTCCACGATTGATAGAGTGTAGGATTAAAGGCTTCCAGAGGGAAATTGAATGGTTTTTATCGGTCTCAATGTGGAGATGAGTGTGTTTTTTTATATTTGGTGGTTTTTTTGTGGGATTGGATCAGAAACTGACAGGTTGTGATAATTTGTTTGAACTATTTCTTTTTTTATTTTCTGTAAAAGTGCCTTAAATGTAAAATTAACGAATTTTGAAATTATGAATGATTTAATTTAATTCTTAGTCACATAACTTGATATTTAATATCCATGCTTAATTTTTTGGCGTTCTGTGCTCGTTTTTACGGCTGAGACTTTTGACTTCGGCTAGATCTTGTGTGTTTTGGGATTGGAAATATTTTGATGTTTTTGTACTATTATCCTGGTTTTAATATTTTATATTTACTGATTTATTACAAATACGACAACGTTACGGTTAATTAAGGCTATTAATCTCAATAGATATTCCATTAAACTTCCTCAACAAACCTCTTAAAACTAACACCACCTCCTCAAACAATAAGTAATTTATCTCGCTGTGAGCTGCCTGCAGTGAACCAGAGCCGGCCTAATGAGGGATCCAGCAGACACTATCAGATACATCGACAATACGTGACGTAAACGTATCATTATAGTGAAAATAAAATTGACTCGTATACATATACATATATCTGCAGGCTTATGATGCGCAACACGAGATAAGTTGGTCTTGTTTTTTTTTGACAAAATTTTGAGATGTTTATGCATCTCTACCAGTGCTATCATGCACAATATGCACACCTAAACGTAGTCGTTTGTCAATGACAAGAAACAGCGAGAAACCAATGTTTTCGTTATCTGTGGCGCGAATTTTGACAATTGGAATAGAAAAATTAATCGACGTAATATAGTCGTTTGGATAAGAGATGCACTGGACGTCGTGCATTTTAAGCCTGCTTGACGGACAGACCGTATAGTCCGACAAACGAACATCAATTTCATCAACAAGAAATGATATGAGTTAATTTATTAAGTGCTAACCTGCACTATGGTTGTTTTAAATTGAACTGAATTAACTAATTATTTCGAATCCTGCCAGTCGTGATTATTTTCGCTCATTTTACAATAAAAGTTTAATTTAAGAAATGATATGAAAATATTTTGATCGAAATCATGTCACGTTACATTCTCGTAACTATAATTAACATGTTAGAAGGAAAGCACATTCCAAGATTAACTTCGTCAACATTATTATAAGTATTACAATTATTGATAATTTATGAAAAATTACAATTTTAGGTAGTTACCTATTAAAATGTAATAAGGTAATTAATTAAAACAAGGCTCAAATAAAATGTCTGTCTCATATTGTTACTCAATAATTGGGTATCTCTTAGTAATATAGTCTGCGTCCAGCCGTCTCTCAGAGCCAGTCATTAGGTGGGATCAACGTGTCCCGAGTGTGGGTATTTATGACCCGCGGCGGCTGAGGGTTACTCTTATTCATGAGGATTTTAACAAGATTTTTTATAGGAAGATTTATTATTATAAGATTTTTTGGGAAAGAGAATGGCTTAATATTTTTTGTGGATGGATTGAAAGGCTTGTAAGGAGGGTTTGTAAATTTTTGACGCTAGAGTTGACCATTTTCGTATGGCAACAACAACAAAACGAACACTGTATCAATTATGTGTAGCAAATAGTTTAACAAAAATACTCAAGAGCGCTATTTCTCAAAAGTGTGATACAATACTCAAAATAATTCACCAACAACAAATAAAAAATATAAATAAACCGATTACACACATAAATATTTAATAGTTTTATTATAGCGTTTAACAATTTTGAGTACAATTTGATACGGTACCGAAGTTAAAAACATTTTTCTTTTTAAGTTTTAAAAACCCAGACACTTTTGTATAAATAATACAGTGAAAGTACGAGTATTTGCCACCTAAGTCAACACTGCTAAGTAATCTCTAAGTAAACACTACAGAGGGGCCTCAAGTAAGTACTATTCACTCACAATCCGCTCATGACATGAACAACACAAGTTTCGCACTTAGAGCGGTCTCGGGATTTAAGTTATTCTGATTTGAGGCTTATTTTTATTGAGAGAAAGATTAAAATTGCGTATTCATAGGTTTTGCACTTAATAACAATTCCATAGGTTCAGATTTTTTAACAACTTCTAAAACTACGTGAAATTTTAGTAAAATAAAAAAATTAGGGCAAAGCTTATCGACAGACAAAAGTATTGTCAATTGAAGTAGCACAATACGTTGAATATTTTATTTAAAAAAATCATTGATCAATTATTTATTTTTAACATTGCTAACAGGTTTTGTCAAAAATCAATTCATCACAGACACTTTCACTCCAAAACTTTCTTACAAATGACATGAGTTATTTGGGACAGATAATAAAAATGCAAATGTCAAGCGACCGCTGCGTCTGACAGATCACAGATAGTATTAATTCGGAATCACACGGATTACGCACCCGGAGGGGTCTCACAGACATTGTTAGAGGGGTCGGACAACATACAAAGAGACGACTAATATTATTTTTTTCGCCTGTCTGTTAAAGAAATACCAACTCTTCTTCATATGTCATCATTATGAGTCTTTATATATATGGTATATGTGTTTGGAAGACTGGGTACTTTTAACACGATACTTGTATAAAAATAAAAAAAAACCGGCCAAGTGCGAGTCGGACTCGCGCACCGAGGGTTCCGTACAAACCTGCAAGGTTAAATATTTTGTGATGTAACTAAAAATTTATGGTTTTCGTAATTTTTCCTTTATCTATGCTATAAGACGTTGCTTCGTACCAAATTTCAAGATTCTGAGTTCACGGGAAGCACCCTGTAGATTTTGATTCCCTTGCAAGTGTCGAAAATTTGCGGCATAAATGGCTGTATCTTTTGATTGCGTTGGCTTAGAAGTTTGATTTTTTCACAGCTTCAAGGGACAGTAGACCTGAGTAATTGATATAAATTTCAGCTTCATACCTCTACGCGTTCCTGAGGAAAAGGGTCTTGACAGACGGACGGACGGACGGACAGACGGACAACAAAGTGATCCTATAAGGGTTCCGTTTTTTCCTTTTGAGGTACGGAACCCTAAAAACTAAACTTAATACAGTGTCGGGAATCCTTCGGTGACTTATAATTGTTAGATACAGTGTGTGTATATTAAATACTGAGTTGACTCATTAATTTTATCTAAGTAAATTGTTATTTTTTTTTTACAAAAATGTGTTTTCACTTGACTTTGAGTTGGTAAGCAATCATTACGGTCTAGGATAGAACGTGCTTAACCAGTAAGAACTGATTCACTCTTGCTTTGAAGATCACAAGGTCAAATAGATCTTTGAAGATTTAGGTGTCACTGTGTTATTTTGTCTACCTCCTAAAGGCACTCGGCAGTAGCAAGGGTATGACAGACACTGGGTTTCGAGGGCCGTGGAGAGGACGTTGCAGGGTTAAGTGAATTCTCTTGTAGCACTGGGAAAATTCCCACGGATTGAGTATTAGGCTTGTACTACTTTGTTGCATTTCTATACTTACATCTGTGAAACTTACTTACTATATCTGTGAAAAGGTATTTTAAAATAGATATTTCGAAGATAATTATTTGATTTTATATTGATAGATATATAGAAAATCATATTAATATTTAAAAGGTCATTTATTTATTATAATTTATTTGTAATGTTTGTGTGTATGTCCGCATAAAATACACATTAACATTTCAATCTAATCTAACAAAAAGATAACACCAACAGGTAACAACAGGTAAGGTAAAATTGTCATTGATCTCCTAATAACGATGAAAATTAATAAACATTTGAATAATCACTTGTTTTTCTTTAATTCTATATTATCTTTGTGACTAAGAAATGCATTTTAATCTGAAACTTTTATTAGAAAATCAGCTGCTTTTTCAGAATAAAGCAGGTAACACCGCGGGGCGCCTCTAGTATTTGTATAACAATTGTTCTCAATCTCTAACCTACATTTATACCTACATACATATTTCTCCACCCCAAAAATATGAAGCAAGAAAACAAGAGATTTTCATCAGCATTTCTCCATTGTTGTTCACTGAGCATTCAAACGTCAAAGAGTAAGTAATCATTCAAGGAAACAAAAAAAATGGCCGATCTAGAATAAAGGAGGTTTTAATAAACACATGGTGGCGTGAGCGTGCTGGTCTGAAATAGAAAAATAAAAATAGTTTTTTTTTATTGAGACAGACCAATTCCTGATTAAATAGTACCTATACGAAATGAACTTTGTTCTGTAAGCGTATACATATTTTTTAATGACGCTTTAAAAAAGGGTTTTAATAATTCAACCCGTATGTTTGTAATATTTATAGAATTTGCTTTATTAAAGCAATAATATTTGATTGCTTTAATAAAGCAAATTCTATTATACGTACACATTGATGTTTCGCTTATTTTTTAAGTAATAGTTTTAACACTATGTTAAACAAGAACCCCTGGAAGAACCTGCCTCTCTACGACACAGTTTTGAACTAATGTAAGAGGCAGTGCTACTTGTAATATGTAACAAATTATTTGTTTTACAATAAATTTATTTTATCTTAATATATTTTCTACTTTTACGCGCTGACTGGTTCCTGTTGCCGTAGAGACCATGGGCAGTTGGAGTGGTGACGCTAAAGATTTCGTCAGGGAGTTAGGCCGAAGAATTAATGAGAAGACGGGAGACACCCGCTCTGGATCATTTTTGGGCAAAGGTTAGCCATCGCGATTCAACGTGGCAACGCGGCGAGCGTAATGGGAACCTTTGCGCCGGGAGCGATCCGGGGTGGGCTCTTTGATTAATTTTTGTTTGTTTTATTTTACTTCATATTTTATTTTAGGTATATTATATATTTAATATTATGTTTAGGACTTGTAAATATTAGTCAGTTACTTTATGTTTTATAAGTTATGAATAAATATTATTTTTTCTACTTTTTGGTAGAATCAGTAAAAATACCAATATTGCCGTGTTTTTCCTTCAGTGGCGGAAAAACTTTTCTAATTTCGAGTCACGGAAAAACTTTACGTACCTATTTGTTTCTAAAATGCTTCATTTATTGAAAAAGTTTAAGTTGCTGAGAAGTCGAGAAAAGTAAGTGGTAGTTTTCTATCGATAGAATACCGGATTATCCTCTCTATATTTTTTGTTATATAAAAGCACAATAAAATATTTTGAAAATGCAAATACATTCCACAATTAAAGTTTTTGTGTGCCACGCTATTTAGACTTATAATTAAAAACAGAAAAAAAATACTGAACAATTAAAAACAAAGCAAACATACTGCATTATTTTGCTTCCTTCTTTCCTAAGAATTACAGTAAAAAATAATTACAAATTAGAATAAATAAATTTCTTGTAGGCAAGTGCAATCTAAAACTACACTATAGTCAAACGTACGAGTAGAACAATTTTTTTTTGTAAAACGACTTACATTATCTTTCAACGTGTTAAACGTATAACTATTAAGCGTTATAAAATACAAAATATTATCCGTCTACACAATCCCAAAACACACAAGCACAGTAAGCATAAACTCACACATCTACATTAGAGTGTAACATGTTGTAATAGGGGCTCACAATACGAGCTTTAATCACAGGCCGATTACACTGACGTTTGGAGGGTCTTGTATGAGGAAGGAAAGATTGCGAGAGTTCTTTGTTGGGAAAAATGACGAATGCTGTATTTTGAAGCAAGTTAATTCGTCAGAACTAAAGTTGTTCCTTTAGTTCTGGTGGACGCCCGCGGCTTCGTTCGCATTATTTTGAGACTAGCTGTGCGCGCGACTTCGTCCGCATGGAATAGTCATTACCATAAAAACGGTTCTAGTGAGATAATCAAGATAGATCATTCCAAGAGGAATAATTCATTAATACATATTTTTTTGAAATTTTAACCGTTTTTGCGGCGCACGCAAAGGAAGCTCTCAAATATGAATAATTTTCCCCGTCTTTTCCACATTTTCTATTATTTCTTCGCTCCTATTAGTTGCAGCGTGATGTTATATAGCCTAAAGCCTTTCTCGATAAATGGTCTATTACCTATATACACAAAAATATTTTTTCAATTCGGACCAGTAGCTCCTGAGATTAGCGCGTTCAAACAAACAAACTCTTCAGATTAATAATATTAGTAGGTATAGATTGAATAATAATTTAAAAAATAATTAATTTTTAATGTTTGTTTCTTTACTTTAAGCACATTGTCCTCGTTGCAGCGATCCTCCCGTACCGCGAGGACTCGCAGGCGCAGACGCGCGAGTTCCTCTCCCGCGTAGTGGACGTGCTGCTCGACTACGTGCACCAGGTCAACGACCGGAACGAGAAGGTAATTGTAGTAATATACTCGTAGTTGTATACAATATTGTATTTACAATGATTTGGCAAACACATACAAAGTACTTTAATAAAAAAAATATGGAATGACTGTTTCAAAAGTACACTCTTTTCTTGAAATATCCTTTTGTATCATCCAAATGGGTATTCAAGACAAGACAAAAGTGTAGTTTTGTAGCAGTCATTCATTTATTTTCGTTAAAAAAATTACTACTACTTGCTTTAAATCATCATCTTCAACCCTTATCGCTGGGTATTGGCCTCCTCCCCGAGGTGCCATTGGTCTTGTGCCTTTCTTGTCCAGAGAGGCTCCAAAAGATCTTATATCTCTTTGAGGCCCTTCGATAGACCGGATGCATAGAGTGATATAATATACTAGAGGATGCTCGCGCCTTCGCTCGCATTAAGAAGTAAAACTTGCATCCCCTACTTCACCCCCTTAAACGTGGCATATCGAAAAATCCTTTCTTAGCGGATTCCTACCTCATAACATCTAACTGCATTCTAAATTCCAGCCCGATCCGTCCAGTGGTTCGGGTTGTGCGTTGATCATGGAATAAATATATATCTAATACATAAGAGAGGGATGAAATGAAAATCCTTGGTTTTTAATTATCAGATGTCATCGATCCGTCTGGCTGTATCAATTACAGGTACTGCCAAAATATGATAATACATCATTCAGCTTAAATGTCCGTGGTTCCAACAAATATGTCTCAATAAAAGTTTTAGTTTAATTGTAAATTACACCCAAGAGTGAAAACACTGTTTATATTTGTTTAACAGTACCCCTTAGACAAGAGGCGCATTTTAGTGAGCGTACTGACGCTCGCTAATGGAATAGAAATACCAATGTATGGGAGTGTCGTAACATGTCAATCGTCGCGATGTCAATCCCATACATTGGTCTTTCTATTCTATAAGTGAGCGACAGTACCTACGCTCACAACACGCCTCTTGTTTAATGGGGCTGTACAGCGTTTGATTTACTCCCGTAAAAAACATGAGTACTTTCAATGATTATTTCCTTCAGATCCTGGACTTCAAGATGCCAGAAGAGATGCAGAAGCTGCTGGACCTGGAGCTGCGAGACGAGCCCCTGCCTCTCAAGCAGCTGCTGGAGGACTGCAAGATCACCCTCAAGTACCAGGTCAAGACGGGTGAGTACCACTATCACTACATAGTATAAAGCAAAGTCGCTTCCCGCGTCGGTCTGAATGTATGCCTAGATCTTTAAAACAAGCTGTATCAGGTATAGATGCCGCAAACGCGTTTGCGCGATATTTTAGTTCCGTTTTTTTGCCTCAGAGTCCAAAGTTATCTGCTGTCGATGCGGAGCGGGAAGCTGCATCTTCGCTGTGCTCGTACCGCATAGAGCTGAGGGAAGTTACTCCGGCTGACATTTCCCTAGCTGTTCGACGTTTGAAGCAACACTCTTCTGCTGGGCCTGATGGCATTCCACCTTTTCTTGTTAAAGATTGTGTTTCTGTTATCATGGTCCCTCTTATGTACATACTAAATCTGTCCCTGAATACTGCCGTGTATCCTGATGTCTGGAAAACCTCGCGGGTAACTCCTATACCTAAGGGTGGCGACAGCATGCACGTAGAAAACTATAGACCCATAGCTGTTCTATCGGCATTTGCCAAAGTTTTTGAGTCTATCCTGAATCGACATATTACCAGGCAGGTCAAGTCTCAATTGTCCGACTGTCAGCATGGGTTCAGGGTAGGCAAATCAACAGTCACTAATTTAATAAACTTCGTCGATTATACTGTTACGGAAATGGATTGTAGAAAGCAGGTAGATGTGGCTTATTTTGATTACAAAAAAGCGTTCGATCGGGTCCACAATGATGTTCTATTAAAAAAATTTGCTGCTGTAGGGTTCACTCCTAAGTTACTGTAATTATTCGCGAGCTATTTCACTAATAGGATTCAGTATGTGCGTCTAGCTGGCGTCCAGTCAAATTCATATATTACTACTTCTGGGGTCAGCCAAGGTAGTACTTTGGGGCCGACCCAGTTTTTAATTATGATTAATGACCTGCCAAAGGTCATAAGGTCAGCAGAGTGTCTTCTTTTCGCCGATGACCTTAAGATATACCGGAGTATTGGTGCCATTGAGGACTGTGACGCGCTGCAGGCTGACATTGACAGGGTTGTGAGTTGGGCCGAGAGTAATTACTTGGAATTCAATAGTTCCAAGTGTAAGACTATGACTTTCACTAGACTACGTGATCCCCTCACTTACAACTACTGTGTGTCTGGTGTCAGTCTGGAGCGTGTCTCACGAATAAGAGATCTCGGTGTGACATTAGATACAGAGCTTAAATTTAATGTACATATTGAAAATATATGCAATAGTGCTTTTAAAGCTCTTGGATTTGTGATACGGCAAACAGGACGATTTCATGACAGAGGGGCTATAATGGTACTGTATTACTCTTTGGTGCGCAGTAAACTAGAGTATAACGCCCTAATCTGGGATCCGCATGAAGAGAAGTACAAAGAAATGATTGAAAAAGTACAAAGAAAGTTTGCTAGATATTTGTACAAAAAGTTATACGGCTTCTACCCTTTTCTGTATCCGTCTCTCTTCGTCTATGGTATGGTAGGTATGTATGCGTTGGAAGTAAGGCGAAAATGCAGTTTGCTATCGCATTACTTCCAGCTCTTGCGCGGATCCATCGACGATCCTAGTGTTCTATCCCGGTTGTCGCTGGCGGCGGGAGCGCGTGCGGCGCGCGCATGCTGCCCGCGCCGCCCGCTGGCTATGCCGTGCGGGGTGGTGCGCACCGCCACGGCGCGGTACGCTCCCACATCACATGCTGTCAGTCTGTTTAACGACATGCTTGCACAGATGCCAGATCTTGATATATTCCATTCGAAATTTAAATTTATATTACAATGTTGTAGTATATTTATTTGTAATAATAGGAAAATTTACTATAAGTCTAGGTATAGGGATTAATTTTAATATAAGTATATTTTTTTAAGGTTGGCCCACAGCACGCTTTGGGAAACTGTAAGTGCTGTGGGCAAGTGAACAATAAATAAATAAATAAATAAATAAATAAATAAATAAACTACGCAGCAGATTTTGATGCAGTTTTTTTAAAATAGATAGAGTGAATCAAGAGGAAGCTTTATATGTATAACTAGCTGTGCCAGCGACTTCGTCCGCATGGAATAGTTATTACCATAAAAACGGTTCTAGTGAGTTAATCTTAAAAGACAGACATATACTGTTGCAGACATTTTGTTAGATCATTTTAAGAGGAATAATTCTTGCATACATATTTTTTTGATATCTTGAACCGTTTTCGCAACACACGCAACGGAATCCCTTAAAGATGAATAATTTTCCCCGTTTTCTTTTTACATTTTCCATTGTTTCTTCGCTCCTATTAGTTGCAGCGTGATATTATATAGCCTAAAGCCTTCCTCGACAAATGGTATATCCAACACAAAAATAATTTTTCAATTCGCACAAGGTAGCCTAGTTCCTGAGATTAGCGCGTTCAAATTTACAAACAAACTCTTCAACTTTATAATATTATAGTAATTAGTATAGATAACGCGTTCAAAGCTGCGGGCAAAAGCTAGTAAAGATTGATGATGATGCTTTCCAAGCCGATTTTGGCTACGGCGAACGTATTTCCTACGGGAAGGTTACTGATGCGTCCTCTCATGGCTAACTATTATGTTTTGTTGTAACTTGTAACCGTTACTATTTTTAAATTTTGATTTAAATAAGAATAAGCAAAATGAAATTTCTATATACATATATAAGTACCTAATACTAATTTTTTAAACCCGTCAATAAATAATGACGTCATGGGACCTCAAAGTCGTCTTTCGCTTCATGCGGTTGTAGGATAGTGATTAGTGAAAGAGTGACGTCATAACACTTATTTTTTTTGTATTATTTTTAGTAATGTTCTAACTTAGGGACTAGTATAAGTTGTAATGAAACCGCATTATTGGCGCAAGAAAAGTCTTTTTTAATGAAAGTTGGGCTCACGTTTCTAAATTTACGGTTTATTTTTTTAAATTGCTACTTGTCTCCCTCTCTTCACAGCATGTATGGAATGTATCAATATTCCGACCAACCACGCTCCACTGCGTCCCCAGCAGTGGGTCTAAATGTGGCCGATCATCGCGCGCCATTGCCGCGGGTAATTGAATTGTTAGATGCGATGCGGGCCCGGGTCGAGCGCCGCGGTTTAATGTTTCATGTGATTGTACCGGTCTTTGTTGACTATTGACGGGATCATTATTTGAATCTTATTCTGAGTCTTGAATAAAGAATATGCATAAAACGATTGTTCCACAAAAGTTTAAATTATCGTGAGACATTTGATTAACATATAGGTATTATTAATATTACAGCTTTCACTCACGTTTTATTTCGCGTATGTTGTGTATTTAGGGTGTAATGACACCCATTTCTTTTAACCAGAACGTACGTTTTGGTCAAAGTTTTTTAACGAAAACTACACACTCTCTGTAAGCTTAGTTGGTAGTGGCTCTGCCTTCTAATCTAGGGGTGCGGGTTCGATTCCCGCATGACACAAATAATTATGAATATTTAAATTTGTAATTATTTGTGTTGAGTCTGGTTGTTTCTATGTATAATAAGTATGTATTTACAAAAGAAAAGTATATATGTATTATATCCGTTATCTAGTAGGTACCCATGATACAAGCGTAAGCTTAGTATGGCGCTGTGTGAATGGCCTGAAATATTTATTATTATAATTTATTATTGAACATCATTTATGGTATCTATTTCGGTCAGGTGAGTTATTTGGTGACCGTCGATACCAATCTAACTTCCTTATTTTTGAGATTTAATGTATTGCCTTACATTACAACCTTACCTTAATTTGTTTATGCACATTTTTTAAACCTGTGCAAATTGTGTTCCCATCCATGAGAACATGGTGGGTCGAGTATAACAAAGTTGTGTTCTCTCGGGAACACAACTGTGTTTACGCATAACAATGTCAATCCTAACATTTATCAAAACAATAACAATCCTTAGGATGGAGGTCAGCTGCTAAATTACAAAAAAAAATGTGTTCAAAGTGCTTTACTTGTGTTGAGTCTGGTCGTTTGTATGTGTAATAAGTATGTATTTACAAAAGAAAAGCATAGGTTTGCTTGTACCCACGACACAAGCGTTTGCTTAGTGTGGGGCTAGATGGCGCTGTGTGCAATGTCCCGGAATATTTGTGTATTTATTATTTACATGACAGTACAAAAATGTTTGAAATAAATTCACAGGTTACACGTCAGCATTAAATAAAAAAATAAATCCAAGAATATTTTTCCAATTTTCACTCCCATTTTCCAGCAAACTTTTAGATAAAAGCTCAAAGCTCGCCCTCGGTCCGCGCCACTGGCTTGTGAAATTCATCAAACTTCCATCTTGTCATCTCGATCACCCTCCGCTACACATCTGTGCGAGTGAAGGTGTGCTGCCTGCGCTGGTTTACTAACAATCTATACACATAATAAAGCTGAAGAGGTAATTTCTCGTTCTGGTTACGAACTTGATGGATGGATTCATACTTAAACATTTTTACTTTGTTCTAGAACTATACTTGGTAATTATGATAAACAATATAATACTTATGCATACTATGCATAGGCATAATTGGCCGGTGCCGTCCCCTGAAAGGTGAAACAGAAAATAAATAATTATTCGTCTTAATTTCCCTACTAGATTTAGATAAATATTTAGTAGGTAGAGTTTTATGGGATCGGTACAACGAGACTTTAGACCCGTTGGAACAATCAACAAAATTTGGAACACGAGTTCAGAGTACGGCTTAGATGATCAAACAATACCAAAAAGTTTTTATTACTTTCAATAGGTTACTTTTGTGTGTTTTAAGCAGATACAGCGCCATCTAGTTTATTATACCGTCATTATAATTGAAAAACTTATTGTCAGCGACAACAAACTAAATATTATTTAGGTAGGTATTTATTGAATTAGATTCCAATTTTGGCACATTTTGTAATCAGATTGTCAGGGTTCCTGATAACTATGACACATTACTTTAAGGGTCAACTTTAGTAAACCACACGCAACCAGTTACCTACTATCTCCGTCTATAATAATGTTATTGTTCATATATCTCCTTTTCTTAGTAATATAATATGTTCATTCTTGTCAAGATTTGTTAATAAATTAAAAAAAAAATTGCCTCTCAGATGAGGAAAAAATAAAGTACCCAGAAAATATAATGCCACGTGCATTATATTTTCTGAGTTGGCATTTATAATTTTCTTGAATAATTTATTAATACACAAGAATCAATCCTTGTTAAAAATAAAAAAAAAACATATTACGAGAAATTATTACTTAAAACTTATTATGTATGTGTGTGATTGACGCCTCGAGCATATTGAGAGAGAGGCCCAGCAGTGGGCTGGAACCGGCTGTAGATGATGATGAGCGTTACTGATTTCCTCTTGATGTTGTCCAAGCTTGGTTGCCTGGAAGAGATCAGTCTGAGTGATAAGGCCGCCCTCTGCCCCAATCTTATACATTACTATATATAGTGGGTGCTCGCGGCTTCGCTCGCATTAAGAAGTAAAACTTGCATCCCCTATTTCACCCCTTTAAAACTGGCATTTCCAAAAATCCTTTCTTAGCGGATGCCTACGTTATAACATCTACCTTCATTCCAAATCTCAGGCCAATCCGTCCAGTGGTTTGAGCTGCGCGTTGATAGATCACTATATCAGTCAGTCAGTCACCTTTGAGTTTTATAAATTTAGACTAGCTGTGCCTGTGTCTTCGTCCGCGTGGAATAGTTATTATGGGCATCATATTTATTTTTGAAAACTTACAAATGATAGCTGTTACCCACGGCTTGAACCGTTTTCGCAGCGCACGCAACGGAATCCCTCAAAGATGAATAATTTTCCGCGTTTTTTCTACATTTTCCATTGTTTCTTCGCTCATATTAGTTGCAGCGTGATGTTATATATCCTAAAGCCTTTCTCGATAAATGGTCTATTCAACACAAAAAGAATGTTTCAATTCGCACCAGTAGTTCCTGAAATTAGCGCGTTTAAACAAACAAACTCTTCAGCTTTATAATATTAGTATAGATTTAGAAGTTTCCTTACACTTGTAATTTAGATTTGGTTCTATGAAGAAGTGTGTGTTGTAATATAGAGTTATCTAGCACGTATCAACCACTAAACTCGATTTCCTACGATAATAAAGCTAGTGAAGCGTCGACACAAACTGAGTTAGGTGACAATACCGCAATCAAATGAGTAGCGCGATGTGGCTCGAACATGGCGGGAATACGGACTAGGGCTGTGTGCATGTTGCTTGTGAGAGTTATAAAATAATAAAAACATGCAACCTCAAAAAGAACATGGGTATTTCTACCATTTCGTGCAAATCGGCAGTATTCGAGAGAAAGAATATTTTAGTTTTCTTCCTATGCAAATCGTAAGAAATATAAAGAAACTGCAATATATTGTACTCTTCATTATACGCATAATTAATCGAGATATTGGCAAATTAGTTTTTTTCACAAGGAACGGTAATGAAGCAAAGAATATGGTAATGATAACACCGTGTTATTGGAATGAAAGTGCGTTATTGGCAATGAAGGATTAAGAAAAAAAACAAGGTAAATATTATTTTTTATATCTTTAATGGAAAGGCACTAATAAGTGAAACTGACGAGATCAATTAAGCCTTTAATTATATACTATCTAGAGTTGTAGATAAGTACTTAACCATGCCCCGGCATTCATTATAATCTACCTGCATTTTCCCTGCATTATGTTTTATAGTTATCATAGATTTTACTAACAATAATATTATCAAAACTGAAATAACTTTTAGAAAATTTAAAAAATATTGTTTTAGATATTTTTATTAAAAATCTTAAAATACTTATATTAACTTAGCTTTAACTGAAAAAATCAAAAGAAATCACAACTGACCTCACAAACAACATAATGTACACAATGCTACATAATTATAACATTATAAATACAGTTTCAGGTGTTAAATTTACTCACTTCAAACTATTTAACTAACGATTAAATGTCTTATCAATTAGAACTAGAATGACATCTACATATTATAGGTAGCATACATGTTTTCTTTATTTGTTCAATGCCAACGTTACATTTAGCAGAACCACTAGGTACATTTTTAAAAAAATCTTTCGCAGTTTTCGAAAACACACTCTCAAACTCTTTGAGTAGTACCTAGTAGTAGTATATTTCCTCATGTCAGAGGGTCGTGACTCCCCCGTAGAATTAATTCGTTATGTGAGTTCTCTTGGGCAGATACATCGTGGTGGGCGCCCAGGTTCTTCCACGGAAGACACATGCCCTCGAAACACATGACGTCACTCACAAAACTTACACCGGAAATCTTCTGTCTATTGACATTTACAAATCTATTCCATTAACATTTCATACTTTCATGAAAGAGCTTCGATTTCCTATCAAACATCGGTTATGACACCTATTGTCCGCCCTACACTGCCCTACGCCACCCTACACCGCCCTAGTCTCCAGGGCGGGCAAACAACCTGCTTATGACGTACTGAGGGTTTACAGATAAGATAAGAGCAAACACGACGACTGTAGACGTTAAATAGAAACAGATAACTGGTTTTTAAAAAGTATTGGCATTTTTTGTTGTCGGATGGAAGGAATTAGTGTATGTGGCTTGAGAACGTCCAACACTTATAAAATGGTTCGAAGCGACACTGTGGTCGATGGTGCAGCTTTTATACTAAACTTCTTAGTATAAGTGATTCGAAGACAATAACTGTAGGTAGAAGCATTATTAGTATTTTTACTTATCTTTTCATTTATTATATTTAACTAAACCATTAAAACATAAAATTTAGTTGCAATAACTGGCTAGCACTTACGTCAATAATTAAGTCGAAAAATTAGCACTAACACAATAAAAATTAGTACTAAATTTAATCATGCCTTATGGGAACTATAATACAGTCATTAAAAGATAATTAAATATGAATAATGCCATAATAATAAATAGAAAATATGCCAGTTAATAACTTATAACCATAGGTAGCTAAAAATCGAAATACCAGAATTCATAATCATAATCATAATCATCATTTCTTCATAAAGCCATTTTACACGTCACATTGTATAGTTGTAAATACTAGAAAATAATTACAATTCACACCACCGTCTGAAATATTAGGATGACAGAAATATGAACTGTTTGTTGTAATATTCTCACTATAAAACTCTCTGTAAATCACACTATCTCCCCCAAAAAAGTGCGAAATAGGAAATGAGTTCCTTATCAGCAAGTAACGGACTACACAAAAGGCGGGACATATGAAAGGCATATTTTATCATTTTCACCAGCTAAAGAAGTGCTAAGCGAAATAGTTTACCCATCTCTGGGGATTCAGATTTTTATGGGGGTGTGTAGCTAAAAATATAATGGTGGTATTTCGTCCCCATATTATTTGTAAACGACGACATTTCCACAGTCGTTTGATCAATTTTATAAGCCATAACAATACCTACGTTTGAAATTTTACCAGAAAATGGGGTTTGATAGTCAAAAACTTTCATAATACCTTTATCTACATAGATTTCTAAAAATATGATTCTATGTATACTACGTAGGTATATAATACAATGAATAAAAAATGTATGTTTGAAAAGAGTGGCCACCTCTGGAGGTGAGAGTTTTGAAATCACCCTTAGGGTCTTTGATATGGCACACTATAAAATAAAAATATGTCGAGGTATCTTTCTTACTTCCTTACTTAAAAAAAACTTTGCCATTTCCTCATCAATCCTTCAAGTTTATCCAATATAAGGCCACATTCAGTCGGGGTTTGAGATAAAAAAGTGTCAATTGATACACACTGTGTGCCTGTTTATGCCCGAGAGGTTTAGGAAACATTGCTAGGAGAAGGAAGTTTAAGCCGATGACAGAACTGGACGGATTATGCCGGACGCAATTGGACGGATAAACCTGAGAGTAAATATATCTTACTCAACCGATGCATGATCCTAGTAATGATAGTTATGATTTACGTTTTCTTTGAAACCGGTAGATTTAGATATAAAATGGTTAAAAAAAACAATGTAAAAGTAAAGTAAAAGTAAAAAAGCCTTTATTCAGCTACACATTCATAATATGTCACAAAAATTGATACATACAGTCGATTGTTTACGGAAATGTCAAAAATGTTTGTTTCAATGTCAAGTGATGCAATCATTTTATGTCAATTCTTCCTGGTGTGCAGTTGTCGCCTTATTGGCGTAGGCCTCCCCCAGCTTCGACCATACGTTTCTATTTATAAAAAAAACAATGAGTAAAAATATATTCCACGTGCGTAAAAGACGAATAAAATTTTCAAATGTTCACTTTCCTTTATCTAAATATATAAAACTCAAAGGTGACTGACTGACTGATATAGTGATCTATCAACATAACATATCTACAAACCACTGGACGGATCGCGCTGAAATTTGGAATTAAGGTAGATGTTATAACGTAGGCATCCGCTAAGAAAGGATTTTTGGAAATGCCACTTTTAAAGGGGTGAAATAGGAGATGCAAGTTTTACTTCTTAATGCGAGCGAAGCCGCGAGCACCCACTAGTTCAATATAATTTTGTCAACAAATTAATTGATATTTGCATGTACATACATTTACTCGATGCATTAAAAATTAAAAAGTTCGTTCTATTAGTTTCTACATCAAAATCCGGCCAAAGCAAAAATCCGGCCACTTTTATTATTTATTCCTTCTCTCTTACTCCCTAGAGGCAGTTTATCGCGCGCCGCAGCTGCGGGGGAGTTGGGATGTTGGGGCAAAGCAAACAGAATTAAATCAAAACTGGCCAGGGGGATGCAAATTAGCGCATTTTGTCATTGTGATGCGGCGGAGTTTATTTTCTAAGTGAATTGAATGCGGGATTTGTGGGATTACCATCATGCGGGCGGAGGCTGCTTGAGTGGAATAATAGACGTAAATTGGGAGATGTGATTCTTATTTTAATATAATTTGTGTAGCTACAAGACAATCATTTCATTTGTTTTTTTTAACGCGGAATTGCCTTTCGTTTGACTACAGCCTGCTGTTTGTTGATCACCATAAATAACTTTATTTCTTAAAAACCTTTGTGTTGCCACTCTTACAGACAATACGTTAGTCGATAATCGCACACCTGCCTGATGTTAAGCACCACTGTAATCTAAGATGTAAAACATATGTTATGAATACTTTCAAATTTTATATTTTAACTTATTTGTCACGAAATAATGTGTAATTGTTTATAGGTACATAATGACGGAAATGGTATATGCCGTTGCCTACCTTGTGTTTCTAATATAAAGTCAACTCTTAATACTTATTTCAAATTAAAAATTGTATTTCTAGGCCCTTAACTTAAAAAAAACTTTTGAGTAAGTACTTCTAAATTCTGCTACCACATTCTATCATCAATAAGCAGTGAATACATTCCTTATTACTCCCCCTCCGTAATATCAATATGTCAGCCGGAGTTTAATTTAAGCTCACCAGATGGCGCTGCGAGCAGGTGTGTCAGGATTAAACACTCTCGGACAGGTTGGGGAGAAGAAGGCAGTGGAGAAATCTGTTGGAGAATGTAGTTTGAATTCGATTATAAATGCAAATTACACCTGTTTTGTTATTTTTTAAGGATTTCAATTTATTATCATCATCATCATCATTATAACGTAACTAAATGTTAGGTTGGTTTGTTTTATCTAATATTTTTTTATTTACTTGTGAATATATAGAGTTAGTGGAGTAGATTAATACAAAATTGGGTGATTAATTAATAGATTTTACACATTTTAACCATTTGTTATATTAACATGCTAGTAATCGTTGCGCAAATATTGCCAACAAAAACACAATACAAAATTAAATCCACTTGTGAATCCACAACGATCAAACCCCGTGTAACCCAATATTATCGCTATCAACCGCACGATCGCTGTGTTTCCGACACGCGTGGCCTATTTCCGGCGACAGGCGACGCGTGCTATTGTATCCGGACACTATCCGGTGTAATCTGAGTCCGGCCAACTGAGATGATTGCCTCATCTCTCTTTTATTGAAAGTTTTTGTGGATATTATTGAATGTTTTCACTGTTCACCAGCTGTTTCTTAGAATAAAATCTGCTTTTGTAAAAGACTTGGCTATATTTTTTTTAAAGTATGTGTTTCTCACACGAATGCATGTCTAAAATTTATCATTTAATTTTTGCCGTATAATCTGGGAAAAACTATAGTTCTTACTTTGTAAGACAATAAAAAACATAGGTAGGTACTTAGTAACTATTGCGCTTTTTTGATCACATTTAAATTTAACTCCAGCTAGGACTTACGTTAAGCTACATGTCAAAAATGTCTTAAAACTAGCCTTATAGGACCTTTGTACTATAAAAAAACATAAAGATATTGGTAAGTAATAAAACTTCATAATCCCAATATTTCCAAGATGGCGCCGGCCATTTCCCGCCAAAACGAGCAAGATGGCGTCTTACAGCGTAATGACGTCATAAATAGGGATCTTAGGATCGAGTGAGTAGAGAGAAGACTATCAATTTGAAGTTAGCTCGTTTGGATCAGAAGCTTTAGGGATAGGACAGTGATTCATGGTTCGATTGGGTACTTGAGAGTTGGTTGTCATGTTTAGTATGCTATGTACATTATCGTGGCGTACTAGGCTATCATCAAACGCAAATATGTCCAAATCCTAGGATTTACCCAGTTCGGGCTTTTACAGTAATATTTACACATTTCATGATTTAGATGATGAAAATGATGTAGATACGTAAGAGGTTTTAATATCTAATTGACGTCTCTTATCAATAAATCATTGGGTGTTTTTTTTATTGCTTAGAGGTATTAAATAAGTAATTTTTAGATAACCCAGATCTCTAGCTGAACCACGATAAAGATGGTAGGTACCTATTACAAAAATGCTTTTCACGCATACTCACTAATGTGATCGATGTTAGGCGTAATATAGTTCTACCTAGAAGAAACCGAAGAAATCCAATACTAAATGAAAATCCCCTTGTTCACAGGCCACCCCCACTTCTTCAACCAGCTGTCCACCGGGCTAGACATCATCTCCCTCGCCGGCGAGTGGCTCACAGCCGCCGCCAACACCAACATGTTCACCTACGAGATAGCACCCGTCTTCATCTTGATGGAGAATGTAGTCCTGGAGAAGATGAGAGATATGATTGGATGGAAGTGCGGAGACTCCATTCTGGCGCCTGGTGAGTGGTGGTCTACTTAAATCCACTAAGATCTTCTTACTCTAATCACGGTCTACTAGGTTTAGTAGTAGGGTTAAGGTCTACTGCAGCCAACACCAACATGTTCACATAGCACCCTTCTTCACCTTGATGGAGAATGTAGCGCTAGAGAAGATCAGAGATATGATTGGATGGAAGTGCGGAGACTCCATTCTGGCGCCTGGTGAGTGTTGGTCTCGGGTCTACTCAGGTTTACTAGGTCTACTGAAGTATCTTTTGGTCTACTCAATTTGATTGTTTAAAAAGTGGGCGGACATATTTGAAACTTTTGGGAAAGATTGGATTGCAATGCGGAGTTGGTCTACTAAAAGTAAAATTGCAATATATACTTATCATATATTACTTAATGTTCCTACGCCTGTGATTAGTGCTAAAATGGTATGCTATGAAAAAAATTTACTTATTTCTTTTTGCGGTTGCCTGGAAGACATCGCTGTTAGCAATAAAGCCGCCAGTTGTGGCACTATTGTTTAAGTCTTTTGTGTTTCTGTTTGTTTTTTTCTGTGTGTGTTACAATAATGAGTTTTATCTATCTATTTCTTCTTGGCCGTCCATTAAATAAAGTTTCTCTCTCCCTCCAGGTGGTTCCGTATCGAATCTGTATGCGTTCCTGGCGGCGCGCCACCACAAGTTCCCGCAGTACAAGGAGAAGGGGCTCTCCTCCATCAATGGACATCTCGTCATGTACACCTCCGACCAGGTTAGTACTCACATACTTTTTTGACTACAGCCTGCCTGATGTTAAGCATTGCTGCAGTCTAGGGTGGTACTTTTTAACCCAGATAAAAAACATTCAAAAGAATTGAGAATATCCTTTTTTAAAGTTGGTTAAAAAGGAAAAAAGGTAAGGAAATGGAAGAGGCTACAAGAGGTGTTAAATTCTACTTGGAAATACAGATATATAATATTAATAATAATTTTATAATTATAATGATAATTTTTCAATACCCAATACTATTGAATGTTGTGCAATAGAGCTACCAGAGCATAAAGTTTATATAGTCTGTGTATATAGATCAGTAAATAAAAAGAAAGATAAAACTGGCTCATTTTTTCTGCAATTTGAGGCAATCTTAACTAAACTTTGTTCAAAAGCTAACTTTAAAGTTATAGTCTGCGGAGATTTTAATATTAACATTTTAGAGAATATTCCAAGGGTAAAAGAGTTTAAAGAACTTATAGCCAAACACAATTTAAAATTTAATTTTACGGTTCCAACGCGGCTTCGGAGTGGTACATGTATAGACAATGTAATCCATAACGTCAGAGGGAGTTCGGGTGACATAATTGAATTAGGATTATCAGATCACAGTGCGCAGTTTTTTAAAATCCCAGTTAAAAAAAGCTGTCGGATCAAGTCTTGGTATACTTACAAAAGAAATTACAGTCGCGATAATAAACGAAAATTTTTGGAAGCAATCAGCAATCTTAGTTTCCACGACGTGTATGATTGTAGTGATCCCAATACAGCCTTCAATAACTTTCATGAAATCTTTGTACTTCTTTATAACATGTGCTTCCCGAAAATCAGAATGAAATGTAGTCATATCAAAAGACAGCCATGGATTTCAAAAGGAATTAAAACTTGCGCCCGTAAAAAGATAAGCCTTCTATGGAACTACAGAACTACTAGAACAGAGTCGTCAAAGAATGAATTAAAATCATATACAAAAAGATTTAAAAAAATTATCAATCTAACACAGAGAGCGCAAAATAATTATTATATACAAAAATCTCAGAATAAATCGAAGGCTACGTGGGACGTAATAAATAAGCAAAAAGCGTGTTATCCTAATGTGACAGTATCACATATAGTTAAGGATGACGGAAATACAGTTAAAGATCCTGTCGAGATGGCCAACTATTTTAACGAGTTCTTTTTACGTGTTGGGCAGGGTTGTGTTAATAGCAAAACTGCGTGCTCGTCATTGAGTAATTTCAACGCTTCCACATCCTTATTTTTGACACCAACTATACCGTTAGACATTTATAAAGTAATACGAGACTTAAATAATACAAGAAGCGTTGGGTCGGATGGTGTCTGTACTGACATTATAAAATGCGTATCATCTCATATATCTGCTCCAATCAGTCACATAATAAATATATGTATGGAGCATGGTGTATTCCCTGAAGCATTAAAAACTTCTATAGTGAAACCTCTTCATAAAAAGGGAGAAAGAACCAATGTCAGTAATTATCGTCCAGTAGCGCTTATTCCTATTTTTTCTAAAGTCATAGAAAAAGTGATGTACAGTAAAATCTATAGTTATTTTGAACATAATAATCTTTTCTCAAGCAATCAATATGGCTTTAGACGAGAGAAAACAATTAATATGGCGATTTATAACTTCCTTCAGAAGGTAATGACTGACGTAGATAAAAAACGTAAAGTTATAGCTATGTATATGGATATGTCCAAAGCCTTCGATAATGTTCACCACGGTTTATTGTTAAAAAAATTAAATATTTATGGTATCCGAGGCAACGCGAACAAATTAATTGAATCATATTTAAATAATAGACAACAAATGACAGAACTTAGTAGCATATGTCCAAAAACTTTGACACTTAAAACGTATAAATCTAAAACTTGTCCAGTATTATATGGGGTCCCGCAAGGCAGTGTACTAGGCCCGCTACTATTCTTAATTTATATCAATGACATGCCTAATGTGACAGATAATGATATGACCCTTTTCGCCGATGATTGTACTATCCTATTCAAACATAACACGCTAAACAATCTTCAATATGACATTAGTACGACATTAACAAATATCATTGACTGGTTACGCAATAACAACCTCAAAATTAATGTCAGTAAAACAAATATAATGTATTTTAGAAACAGGCATAATGACAATGTTAACTTTGATATACATTATAAGAATGAAAAAATTGAAGAAGTTGAGATAACGCGATTTTTAGGTGTTAACATTGACAATAAATTAAATTGGAAGCAACACGTTGATATTGTATGCAAAAGAGTACATAAATTCGCATATGCGCTCTTTCAACTTCGGAAGGTAGCAAATGACTCGACCCTGTTAACGGCGTACCATGGTCACGTGGCATCGATATTGCGATACGGAATAATGTTTTGGGGGAACTCAACTGACCAAATTAAAGTGTTTAGAGCGCAAAAAAGATGCATTAGATCAATATGTAGACTAAAAAAGAGAGCAACATGTAAAGAACATTTTATTAAATTAAAAATTCTTACTGTTCCTTGTCTATATGTAAGTGAAGTAGCAACATTTGTTAAATCTAATCCTCAACTATTTAGGATGAGGCCCGAGGGTAGCAGGTATGAAGGACAATTGTACACCACACAGTCACATACATCATATCTAAGTAAGAGTGTTTTTTGTATGGCCACAAACATATACAACAAATTACCAAAGGAATTTAGATTGGTAGATGATTTATTAATCTTTAAACGCAAATTAAAGGAGTTCTTGCTACGTAAAGCCTATTATTCTATCAAAATGTTCCTTAACGATAATGATGATATTTGATAAATCGATTTCACATTGACATTTTGTTATTCCAATAAACTGACATATTTGTATATTACCTTTGACATATATTATCATGTAAATCTTATATCATCACTTTATGACTTTTTTTTCTTTTTTAATTGAATTTGTTTTGTGTAGTGTGTCATCAATTGTATTATTATTAAAATGTATTCTCATAATTATGTATTCGATTCAAATAGTTCTAAGGACAGTCTGTAAGCCCAAATGGGCAGTAACTAGAGGACTCATATCACAAACATGACGAAGCTCTGTAATTTGAACATCTGTATATACCTAGTTTACCAGACAATAAAGATTTCATTTCATTTCATTTCATTTCATTTCATTTCATTTCATATGCATAGAATTTGATAATATTTGAGTATTATCCAATTATATATAAATTAGCTTCCTCTGTGTAAAATTTCAAGACTTTTCGTTTGTAAGATGGTCCAAACATTTCTCGAAAACTATCTAAACTTTGATATTGATATGATTTTTGTATTAGATAAGGTATTTTGTTATCTTAGAAAACAGTCCAAGTTTTATTAAAATCAATCAGCAGCGGGGTATGTCGGGCTCGGAGCTAATGAGACTCCACTACCGACTAAAACCTACCACGATGTCCCTTCACCTCGGCAAGGACGGGTTTCGCGGGCAAGCGAATTCCCGTCCCAACCGCAGTCCACTGTCTGAGTGGACCCACCTCAGGAGGGGCGGTGTGTGATATATCCTGAAATATTTATTAATTTATTGCCTCCCAGTGCCACTACTCAGTGAAGTCGTGCGCCAGCGTGTGCGGGCTCGGGACTGACTACTGCATCGCAGTGCCGAGCGACGAGCATGGCAAGATGATCCCCAGCGAGCTGGAGAGGCTGGTGCGGTACCACAAGGACAGGGGGAATGTGAGTATAAAACTAGCTGACCCGGCGAACTCTGTTCCGCCTTAGAGGCAATAAATAAGCAGATTTTATTCAATTCAATTTAAAAAAAAACGGGATAAAAAGTATCCTTTGTCCGTCTTCTGGTTCTAAGCTACTTCCCCACCAATTTTCAGCTTAATCCGTTCAGCCGTTCTTGAGTTATAAATGGTGTAACTAACAACACTTTCTATCTATACTATGTAGATCATGCAAAAAAACTAATATATTATCTTTTTTGTGTCCATTTACACGCCACGTGCAATTTGCGATTATGATGCTACCACTGTTGTTCCGCACTATTGTTTGTTTTACAATGAATGGGGTTGCACTTGACCATAATTCACCTGAAAGATATCCATCATTACTGTCTAGGATGGAGCGTGCTTACCCAGTAAGAACCGATTCACTCTCGTTTTAAAGATTGCAAGATTATATTCCGCGGGGAACAGTGGTTCAGGCAGGGAGTTTTGTTATTATTATTCGGCACTATGTGTCTAAAGATTAAAGATTATATCATTAGTAAAATCTGTAAAAACACTATAATAATACAGGGTTTTTAAGACCATTTCGTTATGCACTATGTGCTTTGCGCTTCAAATAAACTTACTTTCCACCGTTTTGGTTATAAAACCGAATATTTTACTAACCTTCATTCGCGTATTTCAGCGAATCAAACCATGTTTTTCAAGCAAATAAAACCCCTATTTCTTCCTTTTTAGGTGCCATTCTTCGTTAACGCCACCTCGGGTACAACGGTGCTGGGCGCCTTCGACCCGCTCAATGAGATCGCAGACATCTGCCAGAAGTACGACATGTGGATGCATGTGGACGTGAGTGTGTTTTGTATGTCTATTAGTTGTAAGTCAGGTATTATATTAATAGCGAACAAATTAGAAAGAAAGAAAAGAAAGAAAAACATTTAATGTAGCAAATAATAATCAAATAAGTACAAGCAAGAAATATATATATATATATATATACCTATACTTAAAACTACTTAAATAAAATACATATTTGCCACAATACAACCCCAACTCAGCATAATGCTGGCTGCATAGCAACCAGCGCTGGTCTTCCGTTGGGGTTGGTTAAATTAGCAGTTCTTATTGCTGTGCGATTTACAATCAAATGTATCTTCAAACATCTTTTATAAATGACAAATCCTGGCGTTGTGGCGTACTACCACGCCATAGATTCAAACTCTTTTAAAGATAAAGAAAATATATGTGTAAGTAAGTAGGTGCTTAGGTATTATTATATTAGTTAGTACGACGAAAGAAAACAATATATGAGTTTAGTTTAGTTAAGCCATGTCAGAGGCCCTCAGGGCAGCTTGATCAACTCTCGACATCAGAGTTAGCCACTCTCATTTGATAAGAAGATAACTCAGACTCAGATACAAGCAAACAGATTAATATAAGTTAGGTTTCCTAGTCGCAATTCTCAAGTTTAATAAATTTATTAAAATGTAAAGATAATCTTTACATATATCTAATAAAGCTGTAACCAGTCGGTGTCTGAACATTGAAGATAGTTGAAAACTAATAGTTGAAGGGTCTTCATTGATGCAATAGAACACAAAAATCATGTTCTATTTGTCTGTCGGCATGTTTGTTCGTTATAGACTCGGCTGAATCGATTTGTCTACGGTTTTCACTACATGTTGGTGCATTTTTAACTTAACATTTAGTGTTTATTTCATTTCAATCAGTTCGTAAATAAAAAAGTTATGTTAATTTTAAAACCTTTTTATCTCAAAATAATACGAGCGAAGCCGCGGGCGTTAACTAGTTTTTTTTTTATAATTTTGTATATTTCAGGCGGCTTGGGGCGGCGGCCTGCTGTTCTCTAAGAAGTACCGCCACCCACGACTCAGCGGTATCGAGAGGTAAATCTACATCTATTAAAAAACTAGCTGACCCGGCGAACTCTGTCCCGCCTTAGAAGCAATAAATAAGCAGATATTGGATTTTATTCGATTCAATTTAAAAAAAACGGTATTAAAAGTATCCTATGTCAGTCTCCTGGTTCTAATAAGCTACCTCCTCACCAATTTTCAGCTAAATCCGTTCAGCCGTTCTTGAGTTATAAATGGTGTAACTAACACCACTTTCTTTTATATAGATATATTTATAGAGAGATAATATTATTGTTAAAGTATTATAAACAAATCCATAGATATAATAGTAAGTCACAAATGATTCGTTTATTTTTATTATCGAATATTCCAATAAGCTTTTACCACAGAAAGCAATATAAAACCTATTTGGTTAGTCGTCATAATCCGATTTTTGGTTAGAGACCTACAATTTATAGAAATAGAAATAGAAAAAAAAATATTGAGACAGACTACAAAACATACACACACACACACATATACAATAAATAAATAAGTGTGCCCCAACTCAGCATAATGCTGATTACTGGAAGCAATCAGCGCTGATCTTCCGTGTTTAAATCGTGTTGATCTTCCGTGTTTAAATCGTGTTTAAAGTGTCACATAACTGCATTTCAAGGAATAAGAATGCATGCATAGATTAAACCGGAATTAATATATAAAATAACAACATTTATCTCTGTAAGCCCGTTTTCAAAGATTAATTCTAGAAAATGATTTTCAAAATGTTCCTCATATTTCTCTAGTACTGGCGGCTATCACCCACATCTCAGCGTTAAGCCCCGATTTCAGCTTGACGTGTGAACTTTGAAAGGAGCAAAGTGCTGCTGTAATCCACAGCTAGAGAGTGTAGGGTTGAGCAATTATGCGTTTGAAAATATAAAAAGGAATCTCAATATAGGAAAGTGTGAATTCAAAGTGTCAATCTCGAAAAACCTTTAAATGATAAAATAAACTAAAACTCTTTTGATTTTAATTAAACTTTTAACTGTTTATGTTTGACATTTTTCAATTATGATGAAAGTATGAACTAATCGGTAATTGCCTTATCAAACATAAATAAATGTTGAAGCAGGTAAGAATAAACAGTGAAAATAATCGTAGAATGAGCAAAGCTTAAATTGATGAATTAAAAATTTTGCCCGTGACTTCAAAATATATTTCATTTAGAAATGTTACTGGTCTGTCGACGACTTTTTAAACGAGAAATCTATAATATGAATCGGGCCGCTTCTCACTCAGACATGTATTTGCATACCCTATCAGGGTGATTGTTCAGTGTTTTCTTTCCACCTTTACAATTCGAAAATAAATGCCCATGACTATGACTATAATAAAGCAATTGCGCACATTTCACCAATTTGACGAGGTATTTATTTCGGTAAAAATTAATTAAACTATTGGTTTTGGTGTACGAGTACCATGTTTTTTCTTCCACCAATTGTTAGTTATTTCGCAACCCTGCCAGCTTGTCCCACGGTTCCCTGCACACGTCAGGATTCCCTCCCCTGCCTCCCCTCCCCTGCCTCAGCGGCGGTATTTAACTAATGATTGATACCTACTAATGGAAGGCGGATTAATATATACCGAGCACGGGGAAAATACGAGAGTTTTATAGCAGATATTTGGGGTAATAAATAAAAACAAACATACCTTTATAGTTTAAGGTCGTCCACAAATGCGGTGGGTTGACGACGTACGGAACTAATTACGTAATTCGGTCTGCGTAGAACTGGGAAGAATGGGGTCAAGAAGAGAGGCCTATGCTTAGCAGTGGCCGATAAAGGCAGACAATGATGATGATAACTTCGAGCTTGGGGCTTGCCTGATGGAAAAGATCACATGAAATCGTAATCTATATATATAAAACTCAAAGGTGACTGACTGACTGATATAGTGATCTATCAACGCACAGCCCAAACCACTGGACGGATTGGGCTGAAATTTTGAATGATGGTAGATGTTATGATGTAGGCATCCGCTAAGAAAGGATTTTTGAAAATGCCACTTTTAAAGGGGAGAAATATGGGAAGCAAGTTTTACTTCTTCATGCGAGCGAAGCCGCGAGCAACCACTAGTTTGGTATATGATGGTTTTCGTTTGACAACAGCTTGTAGAAAATCGCGAACTTTACAATTTTATGTGTATAACGCTGCATTACGTGTTTACTGCAAAATTGCTAATGTTTCCTCAAAGACTTAAATAAAATACCAAAAATAAAAGTAATTATTTCGTACACCAAAAAAAGTTTAAGCTCGAAAAAATAAAACAAAAGCCTCCTATAAAACTTCCTAATTATCCTTCAATTCCCCTCATTCCCCGTGTTACTAAGTCCCCATTAATAGCGCTCTAATCCCTAATCCCTTAAAAGTGCATCCCTGCTTGAAGTAAACCACCCTCGCAATAAAGAAGGGCGAATGTTACATTCCGTTGGTATAATGGCTTAGAAAGTTTTAAAAAAGCAAGATCAGAGTACTTTCTTAAAATGAATATCAAAAATACTAGATTCCGTTCTAGATTTTTAATTACTAATTTATATCAGCGTCATAAACATAATATAATAATAATATTTAATGTTTGTGACTATCTACATGCTTAAATTATTATAAAGAAATTTATTCAGTAATTCGATAGCTATAATATATCTTATATTCTATCAAACAACGTTATAGCTGTGTCTATCAAGTCAAGAACCGGTTTCTTCTAGGCAAGTGTGCCAGATCGAAGATTGATGTGTCCCAGCAAGCAAATTATAGTCAAGTGTTATCTTTTCTAGCATAAAAAGACTTTGAATCTACTGTAAATCGATTTTTCTAGACGTTTGTTGAAGATTACAGATCACTTAGTACCAGAGAAACTTATTTCATGTATTAACTAATCTTAAACATAATATTAAACCATAGATGTTTACATATACAATATACTCAAAATAAAATTTGATTTTTTTATTTGTTATTAGTTATTTTTGTAAATAAATAAAATTTGAAGCAAAACAAAAGGAAACAAATAAAAAATTATCGAAATAAAATAATAAATAATTATTAATAAATTAATAGTAAAAATATGGTATTTGTCATCATTACAGTGAGATCTATGTAGTTCCTTTGCTATCTTCATCTATGTATGTGTATAGTGTATACTCAATCAGTATTTATTAACAATATGTATTAATTTATATTATTTTTGGTATATTGTTATTATATGTATTAGGGTGTATGATTTATATGTATAGTTTATTAAGTAGGTTTGTAGTATGTATTTTTAATCTAATCTTTTCTTCTTTATTTATTTTATTGTATACCACGTCCTCTGTTATCTCTTATTTATTCCTTTCCATCCAATGGTTGCCTGGAAGAGATTGCTTTTAGCAATAAGGCCGCCACTTGTGGCATTAGTATAAGTTTTTTTTCTTCTTTCCTTTTAATTTTATCGTGTGTTACAATAAAGAATTTTCTATCTATCTATCTATCTAATAGTATCACACGAATGTGGTCAGATACAAATATTACTTTAAAAACTCCCAAAATGCATGCACTCTCTCTGCATACAAAATTAGCATACCGTCTGTGTGCGATCAGCGCCCTGTGTGTGCCGCGAGTGATTGATCGGCTTAACACTTTATAATGCGATTATAGGGACCGATGTGGTCGAGGGAGTGTTGGAAGTACGCTTAATGATTGAATTTAAAGTTAATGTGGAGAATTGATTGGGAGAGAAATTTGAATAATTATTTGGCCTACAACCGCATCATATAAAAACATATGTAATTACAATGTTTATTTTTGGGGAGAGATTTAAAACTATGTAACACTGGCCTGATATCAAGCATTGCTGCAGCCTAGGGAATAACAATTAACATATATTTTCTACCGTGTTTTGTACAAATTCTTGTACCTAGAATAGTCTTACGCGATAAGTATGTATCTAAATGAAGTATTATTTTAAAATGTAAGAGTAACTTTTAAGTCTGATTTATATTAAAGATAAACCTACCTAAATAATATAAATGGGAAAAATTATTTGAAATCATTGTGTAAGTAATATTTAAATGAATGACAAGTACTGTAGACGTTACCAATAAATTGATTTATCGGTTTTCATCTGATTAAAAAAGTAGATAGCAAATATTCAAGTTATAATACAACATAGTATAGCTACGTAGAATTTCGAAGCTACGAAGTCGCGTAGCAGTTAGCTACGGGTTGAAAGTCGTAGCATTGGCTACGAAATTTGTAAAAATTACATCACACTAAAAATGTTGGTGCGTTGGTGTGTGTGTTTGACTCTGAATTAACAGATAGGATTACTTTTAATTCAGGATTAACGCAGATAGCACCGTAGGTCGCTACTTGGAAATAAATGTAACTTTCTGTCTGTATTGTGTTCAATGAATTAATGTTGATATTATATTGTTTCAGGGCGGACAGCGTGACTTGGAACCCGCACAAGTTGATGGGCACCCTGCTTCAGTGCTCCACTGTACACTTCAAGTATGAGGTCAGTGAATATTAAATTCAACACGTTAATTTAAAATCAAAGTTAAAAATATATAAAATTTAGTAAGCTTAAACCAATGTTTGGGTGGCAAAACGTCTGTCTTTTGATCTAAAAAGCCCGTGATTTCACCTCAGCTCTACGTTTAATCTATTTTGTAATAGGTTACATGACATATCGGCAAAGATTATAGATTTTCGTAGAGAAGTGTCCGTAGCTCAGCTAGCGGAGGCAATCGCATGCGATTGCTAATGAAATGAAAATGAAAATTAATGAAATGATTTTTTTTTATTTTGTGACAAGAGATTACGAACACATTCAAGAAAGTAAGACAAACACATTTTACACATACACAATTTCCTGTCACAAGCCGGCCTCAACTCAGCATGTGCTGACTGCGAACAATCAGCGCTGGTCTACCGTTGAGACCGACGGGTGACGACTCGAACTACGTAAAACAAACAAAACAATAACGAAATAAACACATATAACACACGAATATACAACTAAGAGCATAAACAAACAAACAAAGACAAATTAAAAAGACGACAGATTAACCAATATAGAATTAATAATAAATTATATTATATAAATTTATTTTCAACTGATCAAATCAAAATCAAATTCAAATTGCGCTTGTATAATTACGGAGCGATGCCTCAGCTTTTTGATGATCAAAAATAAATAATAATAGTTTTTTTAATGAAAACAAATAATGCAAGTTCCTGATGGGTGGGGGGATATTATTCCAGCACTTCGTCGCAGCATAGCGTTAGCGTTAGCGCCAATGTTAAGCAACTGTTGACGCGGTCAGTACGCGGATGGGTGACCATACAGTTTACACGCTTCCGTGGATCGGATGACACGTAAAATTGTAGGTCCCAGTTGTTTGTACGGCAGTTGTTAAACCATGTCAGAGACCCTTAGGGTGTTTTGAAAACTCTTCCACCAGAGTTGGCCATTCTACTTATTTACTTTTAATAGATTTTTGGAGGTTTATCGTCAGTATAATATTAAACAATAAAAAAACAATCCAAAGTGAATATAACACAATAAATAACAACTAATCATCCTCAGCCCTCACAAACAAATACAATTAGCTTCCTAATCCACCATAGAAATGCCATCAGAAACACCATAGTCTGTTTCTAACGACTTCTTAACCCACGCCAAATAAACCTTAACTACTAAGCCATAAAGTCAAAAATCATTTGCATAATGACATACAGTTCTTGATACTTTTAATGATGGGCTTTTAAATTACTTTTCACAGTAAATTGCGTCGTATTTCAGTCGTGATAAGACTCATATTCGTTTAAAAAGCTGTCAGGACAACTGGTACAATTTTGTACAAGCTATTATGGGGCTTATAATAGGGTATGTAAGGGTGTTTTTTGTGTGAAATAGTTTAGGTATGAGGGTAAATTGGCAACATATGTTTGAAAGTGTCGGAAAGAGGAATTTAATTAAAGTAGACACGTGCCGACGGCTGGCGGTAGAGATGAGGTAAAATAAGTAGTTGTTTTTTTTATTTCCTTTACTGGCGCATATTTTGTTCGAAGAAAATATCTATAAGTATTAATATATTATTATTCACGACGAAATCAAGCTTAAATAGTTGATTCAATTTAGATTAAATTTGCACATTGAGTGAGATACATGATTATACAAAATTCGACACTAACACTTTGGCTATATTATATTATTTATTTTGGATCAACGCGATTTAGTGTTAATTAACAAAAAAAGTGGAGAAAATAATGTCTAATAAAACGATACCCGTATAAGGTAAATTTAAATAACCTTAAATAGCAAAATAATTTAAAAAAAAACAGTAATATAAATTAAATTAGTAAATATGTGCATTAAATTAGTTTTTAAATTTCTTTAATAATGTATTTTTTTTTGTGTGTGCTTTAAAGACATATCTTATCTTAATATAATTTAATTATGTGTCCCATCCCTATCCCAAACTTTACAAAGAGGGCGTGGCCGACTAGAATTTATTACGAACCATATTGTTCTGACGTTTACTACACATAATCTCATCCTACCCTCACACCTAACGCGCTATAACTTAGTAAGCGGATAAAATTGGAACTAAAAAATATTACTGGAACGGACTCAGAATCTGCATTCTTTATTGCATTAGCTTTTCACTAACATACAATAACGTATGTTAATATCTGAATCATAATATACGTACATAAGTACTTATTTCTTAGTGAATGTAAACGCCCGTTACTTAGCTACCGAGGGTATTCGCACGCGATCACCAAAGCTAAGCAACTGTTGACGCGGTCAGTCTTTGGATTGGTGACCAAGTGAAAGTGAAAGAGTCAGTGACTCTGGGGAAGTGTATTATTAACTTAATCTTCTGTTATGGCTTTCTGTCTGGAACTCGAAACTTTAATAAATAGCAGAAGTGCTGCCGCCAGTTTCAGGTGGATTTATTGTGTAACTGTACTATGCTATCCTTTAGGTATAAGGATCAAAATCGTTTGGTCGTTGTACCCAATTTTGATAATCGAATTAAAGCCGTAATTTATTATGTTTAAGGTCGATTTTTCAGAGAATTCTAACGCTGTTATTTTGATATAGTATTATCGTCCATATAAAATTTGAAATAAGGTAGAAATTAGCTTGTAATTTAAAAGAAAAATGGGGTATTGTGTATTGGTATGCGGGTATTTGAATAAAGCAAATATTTGGCTTCTGGAATTTCAATTACGTTGTACGGAACGTTGCGCATTTTGATTCGTGATCTATTGGGAGGGGTTTGGCATTTTATTGTGTCATTTGTAACAAAAGGAAAGTATTTTCTTAAACTTTTTCAGCTGCATAATTGGTTTAGTACTTCATTTGTTTTTTTTTTACTCTTCGAGAGATAGGAGTGACCGAGTCTTACAACACAGGCTTAGCCTAGTGTAGGGCGCGGAACGTGGGTCGGACCAGCATTAGTAATCACTAACGACGGTAGTCTCCTAAAAAACAAATAAACATTATTATATAAAAATTTTCATCAATATGTTAACTAAAACGGTTTTCACTCACGTGTAATTCGCGTATGTTGTTTACGCGTTTCGGATGTTATGACATCCGTATGTTCTGGGACCGCGGCAGCACGCAGACGCAATTAGGTACACGTGAGTGAAAACCGTTCTTGTTAACATATTATTATATTAACACTTTTCTTCCCAATTTCAAGTCCATAATTCATTTTAAACCTATGAATTTAAACAAGTTGACTCTACCGAGCAAAAAGTAAAAACACAAACACCGCCACCTATTTCCATGATAAAGCCTCATCGCAAACACTGCAGCCGCCGATAGCGCCCCCTGGCGAGATTTACATAATGCTTTGTGTACTCTCGTGCTTACATTTACATAGTTATTGTGGGTGGACGCTATCGTGGTCATATTTTAAGACGATATTTGTATGATGGAGTGCGAATATTTTATCCCTCACTCATTCTTTTGCCAACAATCTGTTTAGTATGTAGCTCAGTAGTTAGATTAACAAACTTATTCCTTAGCGGCGTAACCGAACATAAATTAATAATATTTTAAGTTTACCAGGATTTGGCATAATTTCACATATTATTTCTCAAGAAAGTGGAGAAAAAGAAACTTTTGTAATAGTACATAATTGGTATTTTAGGGTTTAGCTGTTTACGGTGATACTCAGAAATAGAAGGAGAACAAGGTACTTCACAGATTGGAACGTTTTCGCTAGGAAACGTTCTCTCTAGGAAACTCTAGGAACGTGGAATAAGACTTAAAAAGACAATTTTGTAACATGAACACAACAAAAGTAGAACAACATTATAACAAAGGTGACAAACAAAAGTAAAAATGTATGTTACATGTCACCACACAACCTGGCCTCAACTCAGCACCAACAATTCATGTCTAGTGCCTGTTATATTTTTTTACCAATTAGGTGTTTGGCGGCAAGGTCTTCTTGACGCTTTCCTTTCGCCTACTTCGTAAAACTCGCCCAAAGCCTTCATATACTTACGATAATAGTGGCCAATTGCACTGTGAGCCATGCAATAGAAATTTTAAGACTAAATTTGGTTTCGCGAGCCATATACGGGGGTATAGCCGTAACAAAGATAAGTAGTCGAGATTCGCCAGGACACGCTAAGGAGAACTATATATGATATTCCAATTCCAGGGCATCCTGCTAAGCTGCAACGAGATGGCGGCTGAGTACCTGTTCATGACAGACAAGATCTACGACCCTCGCTTCGACACCGGCGACAAGGTGATCCAGTGCGGCCGACACAACGACATCTTCAAGCTGTGGCTGCAGTGGCGCGGGAAGGTACGCATGGACCCAGGGAAACATGGGGTGACTCATTAAATCATGGAATGACTCAACGAGTTATGGGGTGACTCAACGAGTCATGGGTTTTCTTAACGATCCATGGATTGACTTACCATACAAGTGTCATCCATTGACTTCACATTTTACCATTCGTAGGTTGATACAATGTCTCTACTTAAACCTAATACTAGAAAACAAGGATAAAATCCATGTCCTAAGCTACAATAAGTTAAGGTGGCTGAGAATCATTTATGACGGACAAAACTTATGAAAACACTCGGACATAGTTTTATTCTACAGTCAATCTTGTCCTCCTACTCTTACTCGTAATTCTATCAACAAAAATATTTTCTAATCTAAGGTTTGCTTGTTCGATTTTCCCATGACACAAGTATTTATGAACTTTGAAAATTTATAATGACTTGATCGTTTGTATGTATTTACAAAAGACAAGTATGTAAGTAATATATCCGTTATCTAGTACCCACGACAAGCGTTTGCTTAGTATGGGGCTAGATGGCGATGTCTTCAAATGTCCCGGATTTTTTTTCCCAGGGAACATCTGGCTTCGAGCGGCTCATGGACCGCCTGATGGAGCTGTCTGAGTACATGGTGCGGCGCATCAAGGAGCAGCCAGACAGGTTCCGCCTGGTGCTAGAGCCCGAGATGGTGAACGTGTCATTCTGGTACCTGCCGCGCCAGCTGCGGGACCAGCCGCACTCCGCTGCCAAGGAGGTGCTGCTTGGGAAGGTGGGTCTACTGTCAGGAACTTTCTTTATTAATTATTTCCTTGAGTCTGGTCGTTTGTTTGTATAATAAGTATGTATTTACAAAAGAAAAGTATATGAGTATTATATCCCTATCTGGTTTCCACGACACAAGCGTTTGCTTAGTGTGGGGCTAGATGGCGCTGTGTGCTTTGTACCGGAATATTTATTTATTTATTGACACAAAACCCTTAGCCTAAGCCATATCTACATCATTTGTACTTAAAGAAAATAGGATCGATACATGCAAACAATAAAAAATAATTATACTAACTTTTTAGTATGTAGATTGAAGATATAGAGCAATCATAGGTCGACTCAACATATTGCAGTTATTGGATCGTTTTGACAGACTGTAGTCATAGGTTAACTGACATATTCATGCCATTAATCCACTCATCATACTGTGGTCATGAGTCGACTCGACACACTGCAATCATGGATTGAATCAACACAATACGATCTACGATCTTGGGTCTACAGACTCTTGGACTGTCTCTATTTCAGATACAGCTCTAATTGAGGCAACATGCATTGATTCTGGGTCAAGGGTTGTCCAGATTTAGTTTTTGTAGTCCATCAGTTCCAGTTTTAAAGATAGCTTTAAACTTCATATTGTAATGGCGCTTCCTTCACACGGGCAATCTCGAAAAGAAGGTTTCAGACATTTTCATCAAGGCTTATTCTGAAAAGAATATGAGAAATTTCGAGTAAGAGGGTCTTAATAACAAATGACTATGACACCTGGTAATGATGATACCTACCTAATTAAAAAGTATTGTTTTAAAAAAGTTAATTCAATACGTATTGTGTTCGGTTCCAGGTGTGCGCGAAACTGAAGGGGCGCATGATGCAGTCCGGCACGCTGATGGTTGGTTACCAGCCAGACGACCGCCGCCCTAACTTCTTCCGGTAAGCACACATGTTGTACATTCTATCTTACTTATATGTATGTAATTACTATTTTTACTTATCTACTTCACGCAATCGTAACAAACTCAAACACATTGTAGTTTTAAACTTGACAATTACTGTCAATAAATCTTCTTCTCTCATATAAATACCTAATAATATAGCACAAATAGTATATTTAAAAATGTAAAGTTAACTGTACCAAGAAGTAAGATAAAGACGAGTCTGTTTTGAAATTAAGTATTACTTGCTTATGTATAACTGTAATATATTAAGACAATCAAATTTAAATTCAACATTATTGAGAATATAGGAATTCTATTCTATTCTACTCTATGATAATATTATAGCCACTTTTGTTATGAATGATTTGATTGAAGTGCTCGTTTGCAACTATAGTTCTCAGCTGATTGTAATTATATCTTGTCAGAGTACCTTTATGATTTAAAAAGAGGCCTTAATTGAATGATAATAAAATTTTCATTGCACATAATATTTAACACAACTAAAGTGCCTGACTGTACTGTAGATAAACATTTTAATATGTAGGCATTCACTTACCGGAATTTATGTACCTATATTTGATTAGAAGATTCCCACAATCGCTGATGTCTCATGACAATTGCTTTACTATGCTCATGCTAAAAATGTCTTCTTATCTCCTTCCAGGAACATAATCTCCTCCGCAGCCGTGACTGAGAAGGACGTAGACTTCCTTCTGGCCGAGATGGACCGCCTCGGCCACGACGTCACTGTGGAGTAGACACACACAACACACTCTTAACGCACGCACTGTCTGACTATCATGGAGTAACGTGGGTACGTAGGTAAAAGTTACGGCGAATACACACATACGTACAACACACATTTTTTATATGTATTGAAATATAAATGCTGTATTACATTCAAAGATTACACCAACTATTATAACTTTCATATAAGTACCTAAAAGAATCGAGTTATCTCAACAATTGTATTTACGAATATGTATTAGGTACTTCGTAAAGTTTTCGTTCATTTTTGCTATCTCAATTTTATCATAAAATCATTAATTATTTGATCAAAATATATTTAATCTGGTCATAAAATGAGCGTCTCTCTTGAAAATGTTTCAAATAAAATTGTGTGTTGTTGTGTGTGTTATTGAAGTTTAAATAATAAGTGGCTGTAACTTCGCTGTCTATAAAAATAATTACAATTATACTCGTTTCTGGTAGATGTTAGAGTTTAGACAACATTTTCGTTGGAAAAATAGGTTTTTGACGAAAGTATTTTAGAATATAAATTAACTAAACTTTTATAAACGCTTCAGTATCGCCATCTATTGATGCAGTAGAAGAACTATCTAGTTTAATAAATAATGCAAACTCATTTAGTTTTTGACTAAATATTGTTCAATACGATAGGTAAAGAGAAATTTACACAATATTTTTCGTATTTAGGTTTTCAATTATTTCAATTAAAATTTCATATACCTACATATTTTAAATTATAATTATTTAGGTAAAAAAGCGTAGTTACTTACATACAACGACTTATTTTACGAGATAAGTAAATATAAATGTGCTTTTACTTAAATATACCTATCTTATGTTATTTATTAGAAGTCCACTATGATCTTCTCAGTAATCCTAATGAAAATATATTGAGCCGTCTATTTAAACATATTTATATATTAAAATTGTTGAATATTTATAAATAATACAATATTTATTCCTATTATATATTTATGGATAAAAATATATTTGACAGTGAAAATATATTTTGGCGAATGGCGAGCGGAAATGAAGAAGTGTGTGGCTGTGAATATATGTGTGTGTGTGAGTGTAAGAAATAATATATAATTTGCCACGTTAGCTATTTGTGATGTCT
The DNA here is from genome assembly GCA_927399415.1 of Macaria notata. Classification (NCBI taxonomy): domain Eukaryota; kingdom Metazoa; phylum Arthropoda; class Insecta; order Lepidoptera; family Geometridae; genus Macaria; species Macaria notata. The sequence continues at coordinate 7,319,743 of OV656752.1, forward strand.
CTTATTTTGAAATGGCTGCATTTTTAATTATTTCGGCATTAAGGAAAGTAACTGTGTATGAATGTGTATTAAAAATTGTGTGTATGTTATTGTGTGCTAAATATGTTTTCTGTGTCTCGTGGTAGTTGATGTATTTTGTTGCGATTTATATAACATCTGAATAGGTAAGTAATTTCATATAAATCTTGATTGTCGTGTAAAAGGATATGTGCGTGTTGTGTTTGTTAATACATATATTAAAGTAATATTAAATCTAGTCAGTAGTATTTTCCAGATCAAACTTCAATCCAAACTTTATCTTTACTTTTCTTCTTTCCTACATAATATACGTACCTATGTATTTAATCTGTGAACTATATATATTTTTTTAATTATAAAAAACAGTACATACAGTACATACAGTACATACAGTACAGGTACCTAGTCTCACCTATTATATTATTTATCTATGCTTTCAGAATCTTCCAAATTAAGTAGTTATTAAAAATTAAGTAGGTAAGGAGGTTCATAAGTAATTAGTTAAGTACTCAAATAAAATAACTTTACTATAAGTATAAACTATTCACATTATATGACATATCTCCCGTGTTGCCAATTAAAAAAAGTATAAATTGTTAAATCTATGTTGTGGAACGCAGTAGTGGCGGTGCTTTTTAGAAAACATTACCCTCTTTTTGGCTTACCCGTAGTCGGGTAAAAGGCCTAGCCTGAAACAACAGGTCTTTGAGACCAAAAAATTTAAGAGGCAAAGCTTGGACTAACAGAATTTTATTTTTTATTAATCTAAATAGAAAAGGTAAAGATACTATAACAAAAATTGTTGTTTTATAATCGCCATTATATTTTTTATTATGTAACTTTCGTTTAATTATGTCAAAGTAACATTAATAGCGCTATTTTAATCAAAACTTTTAAAACCATGAAAATAACTTGTCGTGTCGCCAAAAATAATGTAGGAGATGAAAATTTTGTGTAATATCGCAATAATTACGACAAGCTCTTCACTCGCCGTAGGTTTAGATAACATAGTTTAGATTATGTAATAATCTAAAAAACTTATCAGTTATCTATTAGGTAAATTAGAATTTTAGTAAAAATGTAAAAGTACTATTCATATTATTTTTTTGAATAGAAATGTTAAAACTTTTATTTTTTAAGCTAAATAATTGATTAATATTTTTTATCTTGTTTATATATTTATATTAATGTGATTTGGTATTTGTATAAAGGTTTTTAATTTAATTACACAGTACAATTATTGTAACTACTTATGTATTTTTTAAATTTCAGTTACAGTTTCCCATTTTTTTATATTGTTTTACATAATATTATAAGGTAACATTAAGATAAGGTTTGTAAATATAACGAAACGAAATGTGACGATGACAATAGAAAACTCTAGAATAAATAAATAATAATAATAATCCAATGTCTTCCATGTGTGTGTGTGTGTATTAGATATGTTGTGAAGTGTCGCATTTGTTGTCTGTGTATTATTTTTATTAATTGGTAATGAGCGATTAATTTAGTCTAGAGACAATTCAAATGTGTATGTGTATTATTTTCTTATAAGAGCGGACGACATACATTTTAAATTATTGCAGCTGTGTCTACTTAATATCAGGTAGCTCGCTTGTTTGTTTCTTTTAATAAATCAAGAATAGAAAAAAGCGCCATCTAGCGGCATCAATGTATTACTAAACCTATCGAAAATGGCCGCTAATGTTTGTAGACAACTATTATGTGTTCTACTTTACATTTACACTTAGTGCTTGTTGGACAGGCTTATTATTGAAAGCGTTTAATAGTTACATGTTAGATAAATCTATTTATATTTACATAAATGTATGTGCAATGTGATTGAGAGCGGCAATGCTTAGCGGAATTTAACTTTAGTTCTAACGATTCGATCATAGATGGCGGTGTTACCTAATTAAGGCCAAGCCTAGAAAATCTGTGTGCTTCCAAAGTTAGAATAATAAAGTAAATTATTCTAAATAAATAAAAGTATATTTTCATTGTCAAATAAGAATTTGCTCAGTGAAAAATATGTCTTCCAATATAATATTATTTATTATTATTTTGGATATTGGAAATGAATACATATATATATATATATATATAATTGTTAGAATGTTCTAGCGTTTGAAAGAATATGTACTTAGAAGCAATATTGTATCCTGATTCGTCTACTTATATTGTGACCTACATATATAGGCATTTCCCTTTAATTGTTGCTATATGTAAAAACCTGTATAACCAAATAAATGGTATTGTTGTTAGTTATAACTTGTTTTATTGTTATACATATATGTACAAGTACCTAGGTACTAGTCTAAACATTTAAAAAATAAGAACGATATTAGGTGTGTAATGGCGCAAATTTAATTTGAAATCTCGATTGATTTTTAGTGTTAATTTTATTTACCAGCCCAGTTATAACTAAAACTAATGATAGCTTCCCATGTCGCGTTAATATAACAATATTTACGCATGAAAAAGAGACTCAACAGTCACTATCTTTAATACAATAAAAAAAAAACAATATCCTTTCATTTCAGATATTAATAATCCATATAAATCATATCTACTACAAATATAAATAAAATAGAATACGTATATAATCAAAATATTAATGGTCAAATAGCACATAACCATTACATTACTCAATTTATTGGGCACTTGGAAATGGCCGCTCAAGGCTATCCCATGTCGCGTTAGTATAACAATATTTACGCATGAAAAAGAGACTCAACAGTCACTATCTTTAATACAATAAAAAAACAATATCCTTTCATTTCAGATATTAATAATCCATATAAATCATATCTACTACAAATATAAATAAAATAGAATACGTATATAATCAAAATATTAATGGTCAAATAGCACATAACCATTACATTACTCAATTTATTGGGCACTTGGAAATGGCCGCTCAAGGCTACTCGCAATAATATTGACTGCTACTACTTACTACTTTTCAATACCAAATCTAATACCTAAATACATATATCATACTAAAAATTAAAATCCAGAGATCGATTTTCAAAATTTTATTGGAAACAAAATAATAATTATGCTAGATATTGCACGTGACTGCGTTCACATTCACACGTTGAGCAAAACCCACTTTACGCTTACTACATATAAATAAACTGCAGACAAACTGACTGACAAACACTATTTCAATTAAATAGCTATAGACCAATTACGATATACATAGAATTTCGGTCAATGACCTGTGTATGACTATGTCTTTCTTTCTAGTACAAATATATTGCCGTGTTAATCATAAATAAAAATAAAAAAAATAAAAAAGCGATGCGATGAAAGCGATATTTGTGAGCGAGATTTTATTCGGTAGTGATAGAGATACACACAAAGGTCAACGACCTAAAATCTTTGTACATCTTAATATTACGTGTGATAGACGGTAATTAATCCATTTTTTTATTATTATGATAACAAGACACGTACTTGATGGTAAGCTTTATTATCACACCCGGCAATATTCGAACCTGCGTATGCAATATTCTAGGCGGTACGTGTCTATACTTTTGAGCCAACCGCGATAATTTACGCTCACACTTTTCAAATCACTCAAATAAATAAAACAAATTTGTCAGTCCTTTTGTTAATATCGCTAAGAGATTCACATTTATTCAAATCGTATTGTAACACAGTTTTCTTGTAGTTTTTGTCACGAGATTCTGAAATTAACTAAATAACAATATTTGAAGGCATATTTAAATGCAGTGAAAACAATCCATAGTAATTTTAACCACTTATTTACTGGTATGTTCTACATTCGAGCACAGCGTCGCTTGTGGCGACGTGACTTTGTGGTCAAATGCTAGACTCATTTGTAAAAGAAAGTTTTGACACATTGTACTTGTTAAAATTACTGCGAATTGATTTGACTGTTACAAAACAACTAGAAAAATGCCTTGTTAGCTGTAGATTTATTCACGCTGGCATCACTTATTACATATGAGATATTGCCAGTTTTTGAGTTTTTTTATATTGGCTTCACAGTTTTACACATTTGCCAGTATTTTTTTTAACTTGTTGGCATTATACTATTAAATTAAAAAAATATATAGTTGTGATCCATGGGTTTTGTACGTAATAAAGAGATTAAATCAACAAACTACGCTATGGTCCCGCTACCAATGTTCAACTCCATCAAAACAACTTTGGAAAATATTTGGGACATTTAAAAAATAGTTTTTTTATTCTGAAAATAGACCAAAAAAAAGATACTGTGATGCTTTAAATTTCTTAAATTTTAACAATAAAGATCAAGATGTCTTACTGATACAATTTTGAGTATTAACTTAGTCTGGTTGTCAAAAAAAGTTATTATTCCATTCCCAAATTGCAACAACATGATTTCATACAACAAAAAATGCATAAAATAAAAAACGAATTATATAAACTTGTAGAATAGAAATACTTATATTCCTCTGCCATGTTTTAATCATGGGAAATATATCACCTGGAAAATCATTACCCAATTACAGAACCCTAAAATGACATCAATTTTGTTAACATTTTGAGCTTTTATGATTGGTTGATAATTTTTCCGCGCGAGTCTTACTGCAAATTTAAAGTTTCACTTTTCTACATATATTTCAAATAGAAATTTTGGACAAAAAAAATATTTTGCACAAAAATATTACCAGCCAATGACAACATGGCACAATGACGTGGCATGCCTGTGATTGGCTGAAATACTGGATCGATATTTAGATCACTGGAATATCCTCGTTACAAAAATCATTGAACAAATTGGCAGAAATGTTACATTTATAAAAAAACTGAGATTCTGCATTAGATAGTTCTTATATTCTTAACTAATAGATGAGAAATCAAAATAGTAGCAACACTGAATTTTATTTCATTAAAGCTTTTAATATTAGGGGTTGTCATACCATTTATCATCGTATCATAAATATATTTAATGACACGTTTTTTTAAATTAATAAGATTTTAAATTTGTATACACCACCAGATTAAGGGTTGCAATTATTATTTTATATTTGAAATTATAAAAGGTATAACAAAAACCCTAATTGATATTTCATCATTTTGTAACTGGCAAGAAAACCAAACTTCTTCAGTGTTGCTAGACTTGTTTTTACCTCTTTAGGTGTTTCTTAGAACACGACTCATCTGTTTGTTTTCAATCATCCTTATTTATGTATACTTCATATTATTTATGTATTCGAGTGGAATACAAAAAACAATTACAATTAATTTAACTTATTATATGATCGTCAAAAGAAATTTCCTTGTTCTTGTTGTAAAAAAAAATAACGTAACTTCATAGAGTTGATGAAACCTATTCTTTGTGAGATTTTTACTACTCATTCGTTCCTCAAATGCGTTTTATATTATATAAAAAATCAACAACACACATGCCGTGAAGCTGTCATGTATACGAATATACAGAATAACACACCCCTCCCCCCCATGTATAACAAAACGAGACAAAATACATTCGCCGTCTCTCTCACACGCTCCGTTGTCACGCACAACCACATTATAATATATACCTTTTTTATTTCATTATTTTTTATAACTAACTGCGAGGTGGGACGCTTTTTTTCAAGAAAAGGCAGATCTAAAATTTGAAATTTGTGCTCATTTTTTTTTAATTTAAGGTCTCAATTATCGTATTATTTTCCGTGTACTCAAGTAAATCTGATCTCAAATTATTTGGACCATACTAAAACAACGTGTTTTTTACAATAATTAACACATTTTTAAGCCAATCAATAAAAAGGAAGAATATAAATTCGAGGAATTGGCCAAGGGATAGACAAAATATTTGTATGAAAAAAAAATGAAACCGCGCCCGCCCGCAAAAACTAGTCTTACTCCGCCTTCTATAATACTATGCGTTGAGAGAAGCCACTGGCTTAGTGTTGTTACCACTCTGTATATATCTTATAATAATCATAATATATCTTATTGTAATTAGTTCGATATATTATTATAGTTTTTTATAACCTAGTTCATTAATCGTGATATCTATAAATGGCAACGAAAATCATTCCATCCTTCTTGCACAAAACATCTCTTCCATTTGTGCGAAAAGGATGGAATGATTTTTGCTGCCATTTTCAAATAGCACGTTTTTTTAAACTAAATTATTGTTAAGGTTTTAACTACTCTGAAGAGTTACTTTGGGTTTTTTATAAAAGGTGAAACATAAATGTATCTGATTGATTCATTTTGATAAAACTTATTAATAAATAGACACATGTATAATAAATATTTAGAGAGCTGTACGTATGTTTTTTTTACAAAAACATATCCTCAGTCACGGATGAATTTCTCCCGACCTTTGGGGAGATTTTTTTAGTTTACATGGCAAGACTATATTTATCGGCAAGTGCTGCCGGTTAAGAGAGTGGTAACACTAAACCAGCGCAGGAATCACATCACAGTCAAATATAACGCCTAAAGTGATATATGCACCGACACGACACTTTTTATATAGATATGTATACAACCGCTTGTATACCATTTTGTAGATTCAGCATTTTTTTATTATGAAAAATATTTTTACTTTAATCCCGTTTTCATTTAGGAGTTAATTGAAGAGAACTATTTAATTCGAAAATCTATTCATTAAAAGTTGATATTTGTTACAAAATTTTAATAAATTAAAATCACACGAAAATCATTTTATCGAATAATTGGTTTCTCAAACCGTATTACGTTTCTCTACATATTACCCAATTTCATAAAATTAAGCTGAAACTTTCAATTATTCTAAATTTTCGCTTAAATTTTACGATTACATTTAAAATTTACGATTACTAATGCTGAATCACAAATTGCGGGAAAAATCGCGGCAAATCATTGGAAAATAAATTGTAAAAATAAACTAGGTATTGGTTTGCGACGCGACTTTTCCTTGAGAATAAATTTAAGGCAATAGCATTTACCACTTAAATACATCGAGAAACGCGCCCTTACACTACTCCATTGCTTTTGAAAATACACATTTAGGTTTCAAAAATCCTGTTCTTTTTTTCATTTTATATCTTTTACTAAATAGGGCATATAGTCTATGACACCCAAATTTCGTAGTATCTTAAACCAAATGAAAAGGCTACGGTTTTTTTTTAATTCAACCTCGCTCACTAGCAACCCCTTCATATTATGAGAACGTTTATACCTCACGCTTCACTAGCGCCCTCTAGCGGTGACACACGGTAGCCTCCTCAGAACCAATATATGAACCCAGTGATACTAGTAGCATGGAGTATGGTGTGTGTAGTGTTGTTGGTTTGTTGGTCGTCTCACCGGCGCGCCCGATGCAGCATGTAGTGTGTGGTCGGTGCTCGCTCGGTGCTATACCACGGTTAACGCCACCTGCAAATATAATATACATAGCTTCTTTAATTTTAGGTAAGAAAAGTGGAGAAAACAGAATACATTATAAACAGATAAACATTTTTATTAATAAATTGTCATCTACATAATAAAATCATTAAAATTGATAATAATAAATTTTAATAATCAATCAATAATATATAAACAGTAAAGAAGACGACCCGACTCATGTATGCAGTCGTGATCACACGTCGCGCGCGCCTCCGCCTCATAATACGAATGCATCTATTTTAGAAAGGGTCCTAACAGTATGTCATCAAAATATCCGTTCGATAAACAAGAAGACCGGTAAAATTGAAGTGCAGCTGGAAGGAAACTTTAAATGTGACGTTCTTGCACTCACAGAACACTTCCAAAACGAGTCGAATATAAAGTGTATTCCCATTGACGGATTTAAATTAGCTTCCTACTATTGTAGAAAACATCGCAGCCGTGGCGGATCGTGTATTTATACGAGTAGTAGAATAAAGTGTACTGAAAACAAAGTTATCACTTCCCTGTCAGCTGAGCTATTTTTAGAAATATCCGCCATCGATCTGCTAGATTATAATTTTTCAGTTATTTGTGTGTACAGAACCAATAATGGTGTTACTGCAAAAGAATTTTTAACACATCTAGAAAGATTGCTCGATAAGATTGTCGAAATTGATTTAGACTGTATTATTGTAGGCGACTTCAATATAAACACTGTAGCGGGAACGAAATGCGACAATTCAACTTTGGCTGACTTGTTGTCAACCAGTGGTATGCGAAACGAAGTCAATTTTGTAACTAGGGAGACCGCGAGCACAGCTAGCAGTCTAGATCACGCCTACACCAACCTGCCTGAGGGCTCGGTGAGTGTGCGCCCGGTCGCCACCTACCTGAGCGACCACCATGGAGTCCTCTGCCGGGTCACGCGTAATGTTCAGCTGCCAGGCCCGCGGTACGCCAGGTGCTACTCACAGTTAAACCAGTTGAACTTTGTAGCTTCTCTTGACAGTATGGACTGGTCTGATGTATTGTCTAGAAATACCAACGCATCAGAAAAAGCGTCAGCACTGCTAACCATATTTAAAAATAAGTATGAAGACTGCTTTCCGCTAAAAAAGGTATATGATAACAATAAATCGGACTCCTCGTGGGTAACACCCGAGGTAAAATATTATAAGCATTTAATATCTGACATTAAACAATTTAGTCGTGACATTCCAAATAATGACGAACTTAATACTATAATTAATAACATGGATACATATTACGATAGGCTAATAAATCAGACCAAATCCAATTATTACTCGAATTTAATACAGAATAGTGAAAATATGTCAAAAGTTATGTGGAGCGTGATAAATAAAGAAAGGGGAAAAGACAACTGCCCACAACTGGATTTTACAGATTCGATAAAAAAACCGGACGGCACAAACTACTGCTGCAAGAAGGCAGCTGTCAATGCCATGAATGCTCGATTTGTGAGCGGCGCGCCGCCCGCTGACGTGCAGCAGGCACAGCACGCGCTTGCGGCGGCCCGCGCGCCGCCTGACCGCTCCCTACGGTTCCTGCGCTTTAGTCCAGATGAGGTATTTAAGATCGTTATGACGCGTATACCACCTAAGAAGTCTAAGGACATTTATGACCTGTCTATGAAGGTTATAAGAGCGTCCATACTTGCCTTGGCTCCAGTTTTAGCCGACCTATTCAACACATGCTTGAACGAAGGAAAGTTCCCAGAGGCACTAAAAATCAGCAAAGTGTCTCCTCTGTACAAGGGAAAAGGCCAGCGTCAGGTTGTTGATAACTGCAGGCCAGTATCAATTATACCTGCGATAGCGAAGATACTGGAAAACGGCATCAGCAGTCGCTTGGGCTCGTTCTTATCGGAGACAAACGCTATATCCAACCGCCAATACGCATACCGCGAGGGCTACTCCACGACGTCTCTGACGCGTGAAGTGGTGCGGCGCGTGGTGGCGGCGCGTGATGCGCGCCCCAAGCGGCGAGTAGCGGTACTATGTTGCGACCTTTCGAAGGCCTTTGATGTCGCTGACCACGCCGTACTGGCCGTAAAACTACGGCACTACGGCGTGACCGGCGCCACATTGGATTTTCTGACCAGTTTGTTGCAAGGAAGGTCCCAGGTTGTGGTAGGTGCGGGCGGCTCGCAGAGATCTGATCCGATGTCCTCTGACATGGGCGTGGCTCAGGGGTCAGCTGTCTCCAACATACTGTTCTCTTTGCTCCTGAACGACCTGCCGGATGCTATCAGCACTGCTGACGTGCTCATGTATGCAGATGATGTCGCAGGCGTAGTTTTAGCCCCATCATCAGAAGTTCTCGAGCATAGATTGAACGAAACAGCTGCTCAACTGGCCCGATGGTTCAAGACGAACGGTCTCGCTCTGAATCTCTCCAAAACTCATTACATCCAGTTTGACTTGTCAGGAAGGTCAGTCCGTCCTCTGGAAGTATACGTGGATGGCGTGAGAATTGAAGAACAGGAGACGACGACCTTTCTAGGTTTTCAGATCGACCGAGCATTAAAATGGGATGCACATATTGAAAGCGTATGCGGGAAACTGGGTAGCGCGTGCTTTGCTCTAAGCCGAGTGGCGAGAACGGTTCCACGTGAGGTGGCACGGGCGTGCTACTTTGCGACGGTACATTCCCTACTACAATATGGCAGCGGATTGGAAGCGTGTATTTATTCTGCAGAAGCGGGCAGTGAGGTCCGTAGCGGGAGTCCAGTGGTGCACTCCAGCGCGACCATACTTCAAGCAGCTGGGGATCTTGACGCTTCCTGGCATTCTCATCTATCAGGTGGCAGTGTACGTGCGTCAGAACCTAGCTCAGTACGCGGAGCGCGGCACGAGGCATCGCTACCCGACCCGCGACGGACACAAGCTGGGGAATGAGCAGCGCACCCTGGGCCCTGATTCTGTAAGGCCCAGGCTTGTCTTGCCATAAACGCGTGACGTCACACGACATCGTAACTTGTATCGTATCGTGGCACGGTAAGACACGGTTAAATGGTATTCTGCATGCCATACGATAGGTTGTCTATGACACGTTACAATTACACGTGTTCGTCCAAAAATCTTCTTTCCGGTTTTTTCTATAAATTGCGGTTTTTGATGTGAGCGTTTATTTATTAATTAAAAGTTAATTAGGTCGAGAAAACCATAAAATAATACACAATTTCTTGATTGATTACAAAAATTCTAATAAAAAGCTACAAAATCACTTTTGCTTACTAAAATAAAACCTCTGAACTATGATTTTTCAACGAACAATTTACTCGTATTGTCAGTGTCAAATTGTAGAATTTGTTTTGTAAATATTAAATTAAATATCTGTAAATATTTTTCCTGTATTTATCTTCGCGTGAGTGTTTTGCAGAATGGATAGTATTTTACGCAGAAGGATAATTTGACTGGCGAAGCAATAGCCGCTCCCTCTCGTGCATGAGGTTTCGTGCGCCGGTCGTGGTGCTGGTGCTCCTGAATGGGAGGTCGACGCGCCTGCACCACCTTCAGGAACCACCGCATGTCGTCCCGGTGCTGTAGAAAAGCGCTGCCACGGCAGGCATTTCACCACCAGCATCACCACGTCGAGCAACGCCGACCGTCACTGGAACGCCGCCGGCCAGAGCGACTCGAGGTGACTTCCCGGGTTCAGCGTGCCCTGGAGCCCTCATTAGAGAACAGTCTCGATGAGGCTTATTGATGAGTGTATAATAAAAATCTATTTAAGCAACAATAATATTCTGTTTTAGTCCCTTCAGTGCCTTGATTAAGATAATTAGTGTTAATAGGGCTCAAATTACCTTTCAGGTACATATAGGAATTGTAAAAATATTATTTGATAGACACAAATACAAGACAAAGTAATCAAAGAGCTTTGAAGCTAATAGTACCCACTACCCATAGACAAACTGATAATAAAATAGCCCAACCCCGTTCAAAGGGCCACCCGCCCTTGCAGGGATTGGCCGAGACCTGAAGCCATATCGCTATGGTTTTTCAGGTATTCGGCCTAATAGCCCTGCTGGGCCGGAGCCACCTTTTGACGGCTGACTGGGCTGGGCTTGCAACAGCTAGGTGATGGGTCCAAATTGAATGATCATACATTTAACAACACCATTCACAATGAATCACTAATCGCTTTCTTATACCACATATAAGATTAAAAAATGTCATATTAGTATGTTGAATATGAATAAACTTACAATTGAAGTAGGATAGGATACTTACTTATTTATAAGGATTAGTTAACCACAGGCCACACGATTCGAGATAATAAATATTAAGATTTTAAATTTTATATTAAGTTATAGATTTTAGAATATTTAGTTTTAATTTTAGCTACACCCTAATTCCCCTCTAAACAGGGCAAATGTAAATACCTACATTTATGCTAATAAAGGAATTGAAATAAAAAGCCTTCCTATTCTTAAAACCTTATAATACATGTAACATTATTTAACTACTATATCTCTATTATAACATTTCTGGTTACTTAATAGGTATTAAGTCAAATTACTTGACATTTTATTTTATTTACATAAGTTATATGACTCCTTCTAGGTAAAGGCCTCTTCCAGCCTATTCCACCTTGCCTCCAGTTCGGTGCAACTTTTTCTATATCTTTGTTCTACCTGTTTTCAGGTCTTCCTTGTTTTCCTAGTGCTCCTTTCCAGATACTTGCTCTTTTTGTCCATCTTTTATTTGGTAACCATGCAAGGTGCCCGGCCCATTTCTATTTCTGCTTTAGTCCATGTTGTAAAGCATCCACAATTTTTTTGTTTTCTTTCTCTTATCTGAACATCTTATTCTGTATTTGAGCTTGATTTTTGTTATATGTACTTCTTACCATGGAATGTTGGCATGTTTTTGTATCATTCGGCTGGTTGTTGCAAGTGAACTTACATTATATGTGCACAAGTATATTCTGTTTGTTTCTTTGTTGGTGTGGCATGCTTTCCTCCATGGCGGCCGGCCATACTGGAGGAGGTTGTGTGGAGATTTTACAATACATAACACTTCTTCCATAAATTTATTTGATGATTGCAGCTAGTATTTGAGGTTATGTATGGGTTTGTTATGTACATATTTTTTTGTTTTTTCTGGCCTTTTCACACTATTTTCACGGAAGGAGGCACAAAAAACACTATTTTCAGATGGATATTTGTCACTTCACAGGTTGCTTTATTGTTTTCAACAGGTTTTGTCCGTTCATCTTTTTGTTGCGTAGTAATTCGCCGTATGCCGGTCGGCTTGTTGTTTTCGAAAATGCTTCGATTTTTTAGGTGTTTTCTATTGTAAAACAGGTTTTTAGACGATTTTATCCTCAATAAATGTTTAGTAGCACAAATTTTATTCGGAGATTGAAACTTATTGTTTACACAGACACAGAATACTAAGTAGTTACTATGGGTAATACCGTGTCTTGGCGTGTTACGTGCCCTCGCAGCGCAAGATAAGTTGACAGTTCAATTCCTTACGTCACTGTGGTTACGGAATCTGATATTGGCATAGCGAATACCATAAACGCGCGTAACACGCCTTTAACGTGTCTTGCCGTGTTACGATAGAGAAATGGCCTTACAGAATTAGGCCCCTGAACAAGTCCTCCAAGTTGACGCATATCATGGGTGCGGCAGTATACAATCAGTTACCGGCGAATGTTACAGCTTCAGTCAGTCTGCAAAGTTTTAAATGGTCCCTGAAACGTTGGCTTATCGAGCAATCTTTTTATACCTTCGAGGAATTCATTCCAGACGTAAGATAATTGTGTTAGTGCGATGTTGTTGTCCATGTGTATGTTTATTTTTTGAATACTCGATGTTTCTTGAAAGTATTTAATCAATAATGTTAATTTAAATGCATTGTTTTTTATATTGTTACACTTAATAACTTTTGTTGTTTTGTTATTTTGACGTGTATTATTAAGTTATATGAATAAATGAACTTTGAACTTTGAACTTTGAACTATGCGACCGCGCCGCACGTCTACAACCGACTGCCGCTTGAGATAAGGGACGCGCCCTCCAGATCTATTTACAAAAGAAAACTAAAGTGTTGGCTTATCGAGCAGGCATTTTATAATTTTGATGACTTTATGAAAATGAAGGTGGTATAAAATACCTATAACAAATGTATTTTTATATAAATTTACCCACTACTTTTTATGTAGTTTGAATTATTATTATTTTTTTTCTAGAATTGAGTTGTACAATAATTTAATTTAATATTTTTTGTTTTGCAATAATTATTGTATTTTATTTTATTGTACTATTATTTTAATTTGATTATTATTTTTAGAGTATTTCTGTGACGTGTATCAAATATTTGATATTAATAAATTACTATGACTATGACTATAAATACCATTGTCAAATACCATTGTATAGTAAAAATGAGTCTCGGTGTGTGTGTGTGTGTGTGTGGTGTGTGCGCGTGCGGTGTGGGTGTATGTATGGTGTGAGTTTACGAGTGTGTGTGGTGTGTGTGTGCGTGCGAGTGTTTGTGTGTACTCACAGCACTTGATGCGGCTGCAGCGCGGCGAGGTGCGCGGGCGAGGGGGGCACGCCGGGGGGCGCGGGCGGCAGCAGCGTCTGCGCCAGCCCCTCGAACCGTCCGCCCGCCTCGAAACCATTCTGCTGGGGACAGGTGGTGGAACGAGTTAACATACAGGACTGGTAGCTTTACATTTATTATCTTTGGGAATAATTACGACCGACAGGATTGGAACTAACGGACTTATTTTTCAAGTTATGTGTGAATGTTACACTTGTTTGATAGTAAAAGAAAACATCGTGAGGACATAGACTTGTTCGAGGACTATAAAAACCGAGAACATGTCTTTCGTAGATGGACCTGGGCGCCCACCACGATGCATCTACCGAAGAGAAATTCTCCAATGAATTAAATTCTGCGGGGGAGTTCCGACCCTCAGTACTGAGAAACACTCACCGGTATCATGATGGTGGGTCGCAGCTGCTGTATGGAGGGCTGCATGGCGGTCTGGTAGTACGGGTAGTACTGCACCGGGTACCCGATGTACCCCGGGTAGCCCGCCGCCGCCGCGTACATGGCCGCCGCCGGGGAGTACATCTGGAGATGGTGGACGGTTAGGGTTAGAAAATGATTATATATTAATTTTCGAAACAGGTTTACCCAATTCAATAGAAAATTTTGTAATAATTGTGGAAGAAAAGTTGTTTCTGACACTGCCATTTTGGTGGAGAAATTAGGAAAGATTACTACACTACAATATCTGTTTTCTGTGGCGGCCATGTTGTTGGCGCGGCCATCCTGAGTTTTGTAGACCAATGAGGAAGCCGTAGTGAAATCTAGATACATCTCACACCAGTTTCCCTCTTTTTATTAGTTTCATAATGTAAAATGTACGTGCGTAACCATATCGTTTTATGTAGACTAATTATGAAAGAGTAGTAACTTTTGATTTTCTTTCAGACGCGGCCATGTTAATTTCGCGGCCAACTTGATTTGTGTATACCAATAAATGAAGCCGTAGTTAATATCGCGTTTATCACGCATCGTGGTGATTACCACGATCTTTAACATTTGAAATAGTATCCTATCATATACTGACCGGTAACTGATGGCTGAGCGCCGGTATGGCCTGCTGGTGCTGCAGCTGCTCATACGGCGGCGGCGCGTACATGCTGCCCGCGCCCGCCGCCGCGCCGCTGAACGTCATGCCGTACGGGGACCCACCGGCCACTGGGGAGAGGAATATATCATATACGTAAGCAAATAAGTACATCAAATTTATTTTATGCATAGACTGTCCCCCACTAGCTTTCACAAGCAGAAATTGTCACGAAGCGTTAAGAAACTGTTCCCCGTGGAATATAACCTTGCGATCTTCAAAGCGAGAGTGAATCGATTCTTACTGGGTAAGCCTAAGCACGTTCCATCCTAGAACGTAATGATTGCTTACCATCAGGCGAATTACGGTTAAGTGCAAACCCATACCTTGTTATAAAAAGCTTCATTTGAGTATCTGATTCATTCCAGTACAGGCATGCTCCTCCGGCCACAGTTATCGGCTTTTTGTCATAGTATTGCGGGCTTTAAGCTATGTCAGAGGCCCTTCGGGCGACACAAGAGTTGGCCTCACTCATAACTTACCCTTAAATACGTCTTCGCTAGCGTTTTTATTTTTTGCCGAAGAAAAGTAGCTTTTGCTGCTTTCGGAATCCTACATTGCTTGCAAGCATTAAAAAGTAATACCTTCTGTGTTGATAGTAGGCTTAACGTACCTATACTAGGGTGTTGTTGGGGGGGCCTATAGTACACCTCACCTCCATACTGCGGTGCTGGGGGATGCGGCGGGGCGGGCAGGAAGGGGCCCTGCGGCGGCGCCGGCTGCGGGTAGGCACCGAGCGGGGGGGTCACTGCAACCACTCACTGTTGTAGCCGCGTTGGGGGGCCCGCCGGACTGGCACGGGGCCCCGCAAGGAGGGGCTTATGATGATGATGTATATTAAGGGGGAGGGGTTGTGAAATTGTAATTAAATAGTAGGTAATAATTCGGTTGCTGTAGGCAACTCAAAGAGAATAGAGTCAATCTTGTTTTTGTACCACTGAAAATGATTGTAGTTATTCTAAATATTCACAGACGTTAATCTAATCAGATCACGCTATTGAATGAAAGTAAAAATAGGTTAATTCCATTCAATCCAGTTTACGGGAATTTATTAAGTATCGTTTTGTTATTGTTTGATATTATTTTCCTTTAATTTATTATTAAATTTATGTCGGTCATCATAAGCCCCCAACTCGTCGGGCCCCACACAGTCTGGCAGCGGCGTGTGACCGCAAACCCAAGCCCGAGCATTCACGCTTGACGCTGTGTGGCCAGCCAGACACAACTCAATGTTGCCAGAGGATAAAAATATAATTGTATTTTTTATAAATAAAATTAAGTGGGCATTTCAGATAGCTTGTGTAACTTTTGAAAACTTGAATGATGTGATTGTTGTATGGACAAGTTCTTGAGTCTGAGAGACTAATTAAAAACTCTGCAATTTGAGAAGCAAAATGAAAAATATCGATTAATAGCTCAAAACAATCTACCATATCGCATCGTGCAATATAGAACTGCGATATCTTAGTTTTATTTGGGCGAGTCCTCTGAAATGTACACTTACTTTGCTGGAGTTTATATGACACTTACAAAATCAGCTCATGAGTTTCACTCGAAAGGTGTGAAAGAGCTGAATCTGTAAGACTCTGGCAGCATTGTTTGGCTGCTCTGGGATATCAATGAAAGTGTGTATTTTTCTAAAGTTTTTTAGGAGATATAGCTATGTAGTTTGGCAAATGTTTTGATTTAAAAACATTAGAAATTTAAGAGAATTAGGTAAGAGTTTTACTGTCAGAATCCTCATAACACAAAGATTTTTCTTTTATTTATATTTGTTCTTTCATTGTTATATCACAGCGTATGTTAACGACAAGCGATGTCCATACAAGGCGTCCCCGTAAGTGCCGTTCAATACTAGATGTTTGAACAACCCTAAGTGCGGTGACCATACTTTGCACTTTCAACAGGACATTTACTAAAAAAGTTTTAAAAACACTATATGTTTCTACAATCTTTTTATTATCCTGTTGAAAGTCTAAAGACAAAAAACGTCAATCGGTAGGTAGTTAAAAATTCAACACATTTTATGGTGGGTGCTGAAAACCTACCAAGATTATTTACAAGGCATTCAAATAAATGGTCAAGATAACTCTGCTGATTTTACAAGAAAATATACTGCTTTATTTGTTGTAAAATCAGCCTAATGTTTAGTAAAAGCTTTGTGCAGTGTACAAGTTAACAAGACCATTTGTTTTCGTAAAAAATCTTATGTTACAATAACATCACACGATTATAATTTCCTGAAAAAACATTAATATATTAATTATTTATAATACGACTGTGGACTTGGGACGATCATCACAAATCAAGATTCTATTGCCATTACTATTCTTCGCTTCTGATATTTTGCGTCATCAATGGTGACGCAATTTTGTACATAATTGAATGTATATTCATCATGTAAATGTTGAGACTTTTAGATCTGACATTGACAGTATGATAATTCGTCGTTCATTTCTCGCGTATAGTGAGACGTGTTGTGAATAACACACGTCCCGAGTCCGCAGCCCGAGCGCGGCCACCGAGCGGCGGCGCGGCGGCGAACAGTACATCTCAACATTCCTTTAAAATGATAAAAATCCGTAATCTATGTCCAAGTGACAACTAACAACTCTTGTACCAAGATTTTCTGCACGAAATCTCAATTTACAATTGTCAAACGACATTTTGCTGTTCAAAAACTAAAAGCGGTCGACGAGTATGCGCTAAAGCGAAAATAAAGAAGAAAAACTATGATATGAGTGCATTTTGAAGGACACAGAAACATACCAGTGCGACAAACAGAACATGAAATAAACAGCGCATGCGTACTAGCTACACTAAACACAATCTAACATAAGTTGCTACATCGTACAAGCGAGATCGAGCGGCAAATAATGTGACACTCCACTAGCATGCTCGTTTACTCCCAAACAAACATAATCAGTACAAAACGGCTGTATCAAACAGCAAAATTTAGAGGCAGTTAAATCCACAAAATCCTGGTAACAAACCTTAATTTTAACACATCTAAATATTATAACTACGCAAACATAACCATGTTATAACGACTTTTATGCGTATTCCCAACGCATAAAAATGTTTAGTTATTATGTTATCATATCCCTGGTATAGTTATAGTTTATTGCTCTACTAAAACCGTGTTAATACAACAATAAACCGTTCCAACGTCAGCATAATAAGTTCGAGTAACGTTAAAATATTGGACATAATATAATAATAGAAGAAAAGTGTTAAAATCCTGGAATCCTGAAAGAGATTGTGACCAAAAAATGCTAAAATATGTATAAATACACATAATATATTGTAGTATACAAACGTGGGAGCCTAGATAAGGTGTGAAGTGACTGGAGTTGCCTGAAACCCATCGATCGCGAGACTAGCATACTTCCCTGTCCTCCAAACACGACCTGGCCACACGATTGGAAGAACGACAAAGGATCTGAAATCCACCAGTCGGATTTAGTACTTACTCAAACCGAATAAAATATACATTTCAATGACTCGATCTGCGCCAATTCGCGATTCTTGCGAGCATTGAAATGTAAGCCTTATTTCGTTTGCAGTAGAAGTTAAATTCGACGAGTAAATTTAAAATCCTCTGGCGCACGGTCTGCCTGTGTGCGCAGGTCATAAAGCTTAGGCATGCAACATTCTCTATGCCTCGAACATTTTGTACAGGGCATAGAAAATGCATTACGAATACAGGTTTCATGAAAACAGAATTTACAGCCATAATTTCGATGGAAGGTTTCTTTTCTTATAGTTGTTCATGACTATGATTTTTGACTGTATTCGTTTTCCATATTATTATCGCACACTCACCAACAGTGTCATTCATGTTAATTCATCCCTCAAACACTCTCAAGCAGCTCGTTCAGTTTTTAATTATTGCGAAAGTTCAGTTTAATTTATGTTTTAACCAGAAATAGAATGAAAACAACCAACAATGCACGATATTTGATGTACGTAAGAGACGAATACGATTTTTATGTATATCTAGACAAAAATACCAGTTCAAGAGTAAAGTACTAAAAGAGCTACTTTAATTAAACTCCTATAAAACTAGTATATCATCTAAATACGAGTTTTATAAGAGGATTCACATTCACTTATTAGTAGGAGTTAAACATACAACATGAACACTGGCACTAAATTAAATATTAGCGTATCTAAGGATTATCAGAGATTTAATAATTTCATTTAGTACCAATTTCACCTTCACCTTACATTAAAATGTATAGTATCCACCAAAATTAGATGTGGGTTATGTGGAAACGAAATGGTGATTTGTCATTTTTGCAGTATTTTGACTTGCATGATTTTTACTTACCTATATATTTTACAGATTTTGATAAAGTTGCATTTAAATTAACCATTTCATTCCCACTGTTAGTATTTAAACACACAATATTAAGAACTATGAGCGATACATCAAAATTGTGAGTAAAATTGCTATACTTTGAATAACCGCTTCTTACATTTCGACACAAAATGTTCAATGTTATATACTATTTTGTGTCTTAAAAAATAAACGACATTAGAGATAGTCATACTTCTCACAACAGTACCAATACTAATCAATTCTAACTTAAACGAAGAGTTGCATTCTAGTTTATGTATTCATTTAAACTAAACAAAAGTTATAAATTAATGTCATTTATTTTTGTTATATTAATATGAATTATTCTATATACTTAGCTTAGTATTATATAAGAAAAAAACTCAAAACAAAGTAATCCCTATTACCAAATTCATAATAGAGACACTGAGTTCAATAAAATACTATTTGAAATCCACAATAATTAATTGCCTATTTTAAATTAATACGCAGTATTTTATTGAATTAAAAAGTGCAATAAACTAGCAACATAAAATAACTACTGATCAAAAATATAAGAAATACCCTATTGATCAGTATTTATTTATTCTTACAAATAAATGTGTTAATAATGTAAAACGTAGGAGAAAATAAGCTGTGAACTAAATATTCAAGAAATAATTTATAATAACAAAAAAGTAGCATGAAACATTGATATTAATAATAATAGAAAAAAAAAGTTATGTATCTTTTTGGAGAATCATAATATGAATCATACTTTTATGAAAAAAATGTATATCCATTTTTTTAGAGATACAGAACTTCCCATACTTAGAACAACTTATTTTTAGTATGTGATTAACTAAATAATTCAAACCAGACTGTATGTTTGTATAAATGCTTACTTATTTGTCAGCAAGAGTTTAATTTTCATACACTATACAATTTATTTGTAAGCCAAATACATCTACTGTACAGCCAACCATATAGCTTTGACAAACACTCTCTTGCTGACAAATATTTTTTTTTGGACACAATAATTATTAATTTGAAAAACAAATTCCTTTTTAAAGCAACATACGATCGTGTCATGAATTGTATATTTTTAATAGATGGTTTAATTGCTATATTTTGTATAGAATTTTTCATGTCTTCCTAGTTTCAAAAAAATATCATGGTCAGCTTAACTTATTTTAATTTTTTTAACCACAAAATAAGTTATATCAGTCTATTGTGTTAAATCTGTGATACTAAATTATTTGTTTAATTAAATAAAGACTCAGAAGTATGAAATGTTACTGGTAACACAGTTAACTCTTTAATTCACAATTAGATTGACTAATAGCATAAATCATATGACTATGATTATCATGTCAAATTTATAAATTAGCTAGCATTGAATGAGACATACAGCAATCAACCCATCATCCGTTACAATCTGCATAAACACTTCCACACGCCATAACGCACATATCATATATCTGTCTTCTATGAAAGTAAAGGGAAAAATAAACTTTATTATATGAGTTACATGTGAGTCCGGGGCGGCGGGCCGGCGCTCCACAGGGCGGGATCTGGAGTGCGGGCGGACACGTTATATACGGCACTTGGCCTAAGGCTACAATGGCTGGCCTTATTGCTTTGACTGGTGCATTTTTGTCGAGATAGATTAGCTGGTCCATCTCTAATCTATCATTATGCTAAATCCCAATAAACTCCTGGCCCAATTCCCTTGATCTAACTTTCTAGATACTCTGTTCCTAACCAACTTCAAACGACAAAAGAGGCTCCTTTTTCCTAAGACTTACCATATCTAACAGACCTAAAAAACTTGTAGAAGTTAACTATCTTGTTTCTACTAATCACTAGAAGGTAGGCCATTTCTGACCGCACACCTCAAGTAAATCTGTATACTCTCATTTTATTGTTTGTCTGGCATTAGTACTTGGATGTTCTGCTTTTAATCCTATATGGAGGCCCTTAACTTAGGGTGGTTTGAAAACTCGACACCAAAGTTGGCCACTCTCATTTGATAAGAAGAAGAATCCTAAATGTCCTGTATGCCATTTCCTATTCTACTTAACTAAATTACCTTCACTTTATTTTGTAGTGTTTGAGATAGGTATAAAAGCTAGTGCCATACCTGCTGTAAAGTTATCTACTACACAGTACACCCAGGTTTTGTCATTAAACAAATAACCTATTTTTGACCTAAATCTCAACCAAACTTCAGATTTCAGTTATTCACCAGTTTATTGAATTTGCCATGACCTTTTGACCTATTTTCAGATTAGTTTATTTTATTTTAACTAAACCAGGTAACTCAACAGTAAGATAAGAGCTATAAATTTTGCAAATAAATATCTGTTTTCCTTGACTTTTTATTGTATTTTCAAGGTTTAGCAAGGTTTCATTGTCTTTTAAAGAATTGTCAACTAAACTAGCTGGTTCCTTCCCAGATATGTACTATTTTGATTCAATAACTAAACAAAGGTCCAGTCATTGTAGCCAAAATATCTTTCCAATTCTGATTTCTTTTCAAAATCACATCAGTTTTGATGCTGACCACTCAGCGGCTTTGGTCATATCAAGTACACAGCGAGCCCATCCTCGGCTGTGCCAGAATATGGTAAAATCATTGGAAAACTACAGCTTTGCTCAGAAATGTGATAAAAATTCTCAAGTCAGGTGAAATTTGTAACCTTAACTTTTTTATTGATTAGATCATAGTGAGTGAAGTTGCTAAAACATTCTGTACTTTCTGAAATGAATTATTCCAGTTTTATCTGAAGTAAAATATCACATAACTGGCGAGATTTAACTCACTTCCGAGCCAAGTCCTTGTAACTTGTATATAAAAGAAGAACAATAGTTGACATGTGTAACATCCAAGGTAGCATATTAAATACTGAGCATAAATATTCATAACTTTTCTCGATCTGTGGATCTTTTGTATTATTTGAATAGAGATTTTAAAGTGTTCCTTTTTTCTAGGTTATTTCAAAGTTATACTTGAATCAATGTAATAATTAAGTAATTAATTATAAAACTGTTATTTTAATTATATTAAAATATGATCTGATTATATTCAACCTTCTAATACCTACTTGAGTATTGTATGCTATTGTTTGAGAAAAAATATATTAAACAATTGAAACTAAAAATGGTTGTTTGTAAAGGCAGGTAGGCATTTCTTAATAAAGAATAGTACAATCTTCATGTATCTTTAAAAAAATCAATTTTATCTCCCTTTAGATGAAATTTAACAATATGAAAAACATTTTATCTGTCTTTATTGGTACTTAGCAGTTTATTTAATGAGGCAACTAGTAGAAACAAGTAAGTGACCTCAATAAAGAGATTATCTCAGGATGCTGGCTGCAGTCTGCCCACCCTACCCCACATTCCAAGCAAACATGCAAAAAAATCACACGCATTTGCGAAAAACTCCAACAGAGCCGTGATTTTTGCTTGCAGAATAAAACCTAGGGTTCAAGAACCGTGTTGTGATTCAGTTCTCGCTATAAATGGGGCTAAAATTAGAAACTGCAGGCTTCGGTCCCGCCTTCCTACAGTAGCGACCATCTTGAAATCATTCAATATCGATCTCCTGC
Organism: Macaria notata; assembly: GCA_927399415.1. NCBI lineage: Eukaryota > Metazoa > Arthropoda > Insecta > Lepidoptera > Geometridae > Macaria > Macaria notata. Next base: position 7,342,744 of record OV656752.1, read on the forward strand.
GGCGGACAGCCCAGATGCATCCAATCAATCAGATCATATTAATCCCTCCCATCCGCGCTCATAAATCACAGTTTTATAACAATTTACTAATAATTACAGCGCAAACTAGCCGTTTCAAGGCCCCAAAATGACGTTACACATGTCAATTTATCACTTGAGATTGAACAAAGAAAATAGCAATAAAAATGCATAAATACCTTTTTTGTCCGCCATTTAGATAATTTATATAGCTTTTAGTATTAAAACGTTAGAAATTATCTTTCTGATAATATTAAAATAATGATTTTTACGAGAAATTGAATAACGCAGTCGCAGCAAAAAACGCTTCACAAAACGATTAGTTCGCGGACGAGGGATGGGACATCATACCAATACCATCTCGCATCGCATGACACAATGCTCGAAATTACCGGTTTTATAAAAACTTTACGGTTTCTGACTCGATTAATCCGTTTTGTTACGGTTCTATGAGAATATATTTATTTATCGTATATAGGAGGTAATGTAGTGTTGTTGCGGATTGCACTATGATGGAGCTCCGTAATACACTTAATTTGGAAATATACAGGTACGCGACTAATTAATAAATGTAAAATAATTTTACGATCCCATCTATAGATAATAAGTTAGAAAGGAGCACTTTATTACTTTTATATTTATTTATTTATGACAAACCGACTTAAGACATATTATGTTTATTTTATACAAAAAATGAAGACTGTTCTGATATATTTGTTCGTTAGTTAAGTAGTTAAATTGAGTAAACATAGTTTTATAATCTAAGGATTCCTAACCTAGATTAGATACAAGTTTATGCCTTTTAAATTGTTTTAAACTTAGTCCATACGTACATAATTTAAAACCTCTTGTATGCCCAATTCATTGCTGCTTAAGATTATACTTTTAGGGTGTAAAGAGGGAAATAATGTAAACACATTTAAATAACTTTTAGACATAGAAATTTATTCATAATTTAAAAATTCCTTACATACTAATGTAGGTAAAACATATAACGAATTTTTTTTAATAGTTATGACGATTCTTTAGTGTTTTTGCATAAAGACCATTTCCCACCGCACCTGGAACAGAAAAAGAAACTGGTAAACTAACAATAGGATGTCATTTTAACACTAAAAGATTGCCTTTACATTTGTCCTCAATTATTTCAAGCTAAAATGATTAATATGCGATACAGTTTTAGAAGATACTTATTGTTTTTTTTTATTTATTTATGCATAAGGTTATGAGCATGATAAAAAAGAAATGTCATTCTAAAAAAAAGAGATTTTCAAAAAACTGTACTTATGACATTTGATGCATAGTAAGTATTGCTTACTGTTCATGAGTATCCTTTTTTATTTTGTAAAAGATTTTAAAACACACTCTGTATTTACCTGCAAGCAGTAAGGAAGCGTCCGTCGTAGGCGCGTTGCAGCGGGTGTCGCTGCGCTTGCGCATGCATGGGCAGAGAGCGCGCGCCGCACCGCCCGCACTCGCGCCACTTGGCAGCCATCGCGCCGCCACCCAGGTACATGTAGCTGAAAAAAAACATGTTAAAAAAGACAATAGCAATTTAACATTTCACGATTCAAACCATGTTGATATGCGGATAAAAAAATTGCTTATGCGTATATCCTGGGTTGATGCTACCTTAATACAAACCAAATCGGTGCAGCCGTTTGAGCGTTTGAGACAAAGAAGACACACTTTCTCCTTTATAATATTAGTAGAATAAGTAGGGTTTATTAGAAAAGCCAATTAAAATAAAATAAAAATAAAAAATAAATGTCATTTATTTCAGACTTTGAGTCCATACACATTAAAGAGATAAAATTAAATTAAAATTATTACATAGCAGGCATGTCAAACAATAATCAAACCAAATACCGAGTTATTAAAATCAAATGTCTACTAATAAAAATAAAATAAAATGTCAAAGATTACAGTAAAAATACAAAAAAAAAAAAAAAAAAAAAAAAAAAAATGTCAAACTCTAAAATACTTTGTTACCCACTAATATTTTCTTTTTGAAAGGGTCGTAAAACATGTGTAGCTGTGCGGCGTGATTGATGATGGGGCAGTCGAGTCGGGCAGCTACAACCCGCAGGATGCTGTTAGTGCTGCCTCGGACGCGGCTGAGCATCGAGGTGGCCCGTTTGCGGAGTACGGCGTGGAAACCATCTACCCTTGCATCCGCAAACATCCCCGACGCACTGCAGCGCCACGGCAGCCCCAACAGCATCCTGAACGCGTTGTTGTATTGCACTCGTAGCGCGTTGATTGCCTTGAGCGTATATGTGGCCCACAGACTGCACGTATAGAAGGACTGACAAAATGCTCTGAATAATGTTAGCTTTACTTCTGCCGTACATCGTGCAAATCTACGAGCCAACATATTGCTCCTGACAGACAACGCCCTACGTTCTCTCTCGATATCCTCAACATCAGAGAGGTCCTCCGTGACCCAGTGTCCCAGGTACTTGAAACGCGACACTCTCGCCGGTGGAGCTCCGTTTAGTGTTAATGGCGGAACGTTGGAAATCTTAAAACCGCGCGACTGAAACACGAGGAGTTCGCTCTTTTTAGTGTTGTACCTGAGGCCATGTGTCCCGGCATAAACCTCACAGATGTTGAGGAGTTTCCTGAGCGCGCTCACAGAGGGCGCCAGCAGCGCCATATCGTCGGCATAACTGATGTTATTAACAAAGGTACCGTCAATAGAACATCCGACATTGGCACCGCTCAGCTCCTCTATAAGCCCGTTCACGTACAGGTTGAAAAGGCGTGGCGAGGACAACCCCCCCTGCCTTACTCCACATTTCAATCCATACGCATCGGAGAACTCGCCCGCCCACCTTACAACGTTGGTTTGGTTGTTGTACCAATAATCAAGAATTCGAATGACTTCCTCAGGGAGACTGGTCTTCGTCCTCATCTTGCTCCAGAGCACCTTATAGCTGACCAACTCAAATGCTTTGGAAAGATCAAGAAAACACGCATAAACTGGTGTTTTCCGATCTGTGTAGTACCGGACAGTATGCTTGAGGCACAAGATCGCAGATTCTGTCGATAACCCAGCTCGGAAACCGAACTGGGCATCGCAAATGGGCAAATTAAATAACGCGGTACAAATAATGTTGAAATACCGTATAGAATCCATAGCTTGTGGCTGCACGGTGTCACATTGTGCGAACGGTGGTGGCTCAGGCGTGTAACGCAGAGATTCCGGTTCTACTCCATATTCCAACTGCAAAATAGGAAAGCTCGACTTTACCGGTTTTCTAATAGAGTACTTGCCTATCACTAGCTATGTCACTTTGACGTTTATTTTACAAATCTTGTAGATTCTAATTTAGCTTTAGAAAGAAATGGCATAATTAGTCATTTGATAAGCATGAAAGAGACCAACGACAATTTAATATCACACATTTAAACTTTTTGTTTACTTTGATTGGCGGGAAAATGTACACAGGCAAAATATGTTTTGTTGTTGTTATTGTTATCTAAGTGTTATCTTAACTTCGGGAAACCCAATCTAAAGGTGAAACGTAACAGTATAAATATCAATTATATCAAGTATGTTAAATACATGTCTCGCTTCAATGCTATTTCATATAGGTAATTAAAGTGAAAGTGTAAAGTGCATGACATGTGTGAAAATGACGATTGCAATGCTTTTTGCATAAGCCGTGTACTCACATAGAGCGGGTATGGTTTCCCGTGCGGCGCGGACACGGCGCAGCGCGGTAACGCCTCCCACACGCGCGGCGCGTTGCATTGCAGGGCCAGCGTGTTGCACTCCTCTGAGTAAACATACTTCATTTTATTTGACATAACAATCTATCTTCTATAATGTATACATGAAGTTTTTCAAACATTTTGGTAAGTTTCAATGCTTTTAGTATAATTAATTTTAAATACCGAAGGTAAATAAATCAGTAGATGAATATATTTGTTCTGAGTTTTATTAGGAAGTGAACAATTCTTTTACTTTTACTCTATTACTAAGACAGTTTTATTAGGTTGAAAGTATTTTTTACATATATGTAAGTATTATGTATACCATCCATTTTACCATCGTACGAGTAGAGGTACGGCAAAGAGGCACCGTTATACAGTTGAGGTTCCAAAGACTCGCACCAAGCGGTTTGCTTCGACTTTCATCGTGCGAACAGCCAAACTGTGGAACTCCTTGCCCGAATCTCTATTCCCCTTGAACTATAATTTGTCGGTCTTCAAGTCGAGAGTAAACCGGTTTCTTCTAGGCAAGCGCGCTAGATCGTAGATTACAACGTTGCTTAACATCAGGCAAGTTGTAGTCAAGCGTGAGTCTATCTAATGTAAAAAAAAAAAAAAAATGATTCCTATTTCAAGATAATCTAAGAGTTGAGTTTGTGAATGTGGGTTTTGATAAACACATACCTATGTAATGTGGCACTTTCTTTACTCCCCTAACGAATTAATTCTGCGGGGGAGTCACGACCCTCAGTCATGAGGAAATACGACTCGAGTGTGAGAGAGAGAGAGAGAGAGAGAGACCGAATGTGCTAGTGGGGGAGCTATACATTTTGTGGGGGAGTGTCGACCCTCAGTACTTACCGATGAGATCATGTCTGTGTGGGTGGTTGAGCCTGGCAAGCAGTCTCGACAGCACGTCTCCCCCGCCGCGCCCGCGCATTCTCCACAACACTATGAGCTTGCGGAGAGCGTTCAGCGCGGCCGGCTCCGACCACACTTCGAACCTGTGCAGAAAACATGATTTACTTCAATGTAAATAGTACTACTAGTACTACATACCTATTATGTTTGACATGACTTTAATACATATAAAAAATTACAGTATTTTATTAATAAAACTCGACATTGTAACTTATAAAATGTTATTAAAGCTAAATGTAATAATTTCAATTTAACGAGATATTGTAATTTGTGTAACATATTGTATGATATTAGTACTTTTATAATGTATGTTACAACTTTACAGTATTAATAAAGATTCTTTATCGTAATTTTTTTACTAACAATATAATTTAGTTATTTACCAGAAAAATATAAAAGTGAATTTCTCCTTCCATCAGCTGCTCAGACCGAAGGGCTTGGAAATGAGTTGCGCTTGGAATGTTACGCGTCTGACAGTAAGTACACCGTGGCCGAGTGGTCTAGGCGTTCTGACTTGTAATCAGGATAACGTAAGTTTGAATCCTGCCGGTTGTGATTACTTTCGTTCATTTCCAATTAAGATTTGAGTAAATTTCTATTTTGTATATAGGTACACATGTATTTGTAGACTTTTTGTTGTACTATCACCCGAAGAGAAACCTTAAGTGCTTAGATATGCATTTTGTGATAATCGATGTGAAAAATAATGCAGTCCTGTTTTTTTAAATACTATGATGCAGTGCTAAATTATTAATAGTCAATCATTATATGTATTTCATGAAAATAGCAGGCAGTAGTTATTGTGCAGCCTGTGTGCTATTTCCATTCAAACTATTGTTAGTTGGACTAAAAAGCTGAGAAAGATACACTGGTGGTTTATATCTTGGTTTCTGGACTAAGATTTTAATTTCTGAACTAAGATTTCGCTTCTAGAAAACTAAACATAGGATATGTTGTTTATTTGAAACTGATATACTTTCACTAGGGATTTCGAACCGCCCCAATGGCCTTTGAATAACTGACATTCACATACCCATGCTGGTGCTGCGGTTGTGAGGCGACTGTGAGTGCGATGTCTCTGGCGCGCTGCAGCCCCCCGCGGAGGGGCGCTAGGGGCAGAGCCTCCGACAGCAGCTCGGGCTTCGCCTCCAGGCTCGCTAGGTACTGCGAACAATAATCATCATTTTTGAAAGACAAATGTAATAATTTATACTTATATTATAAAGCTGAAGAGTTTGTTTGTTTGTTTGTTTGAACGCGCTAATCTCAGGAACTACTGGTGCGAATAGAATTTTTTTTTTGTGTTTAATAGACCATTTATCGAGGAAAGCTTTAGGCTATATAACATCACGCTGCAACTAATAGGAGCGAAGAAACAATGGAAAATGTGGAAAAACGGGGAAAAATATTCATCTTTGAGGGCTTCCGTTGCGTGCGCTGTGAAAACGGTTCAAGATATCAAAAAAATATGTATGAAAGAATTATTGAAATGATCTAACAAAATGTCCGCAACAGTATATGTCTATCTTTTAAGGTTAACTCAATAGACCCGTTTTTATGGTAATAACTATTCCACGCGGACGAAGTCGCGCGCATCAGCTAGTTGTATAATAAAGTGACATGGCTAATATAAATGAATAATATTAATTAATTACTAATCACTACTGTCTGTAAGCCCACTCGGGTAGAAGCTAGAGAAACTTCCTAAAAGTAAACTAACTAACTTTACGTTTCCGGACAATAAATATATTTCATTTCATTTCAGCATCATCAGCCCTTTATCGTTCATTGCTGAGCATAGGCCTCTTTTCTAGTATGCCACTCGTCACAGAAACAAATATTTTCAAGATATAATAAAGACAGCAGGACAGAGTTTCTAATGAAACTGCAACAGATCAGATTCTATACATAAAAGAAAATGAAGAAAAAAGTTTGAGTAATACTAATAACTCTCTCTTTCTCTGTGAGTCGTATTTCCTCAAGACTGAGGCTCGTGACTCCCCCGCAGAATTAATTCATTAGGGGAGTTCTCTTGTGCAGATGCATCATGGTGGACGGCCAGGTCCTTTCACGGAAGACACACGTCCTCGGATATTGTGGTCCTCAGACATGTCGGTTTCCTCACGATGTTTTCCTTCACCGTTAAGCGAGTGCAAATCCACACATAACTTGAAAATACAAGTCATTGGTGTAGAACCGGATTCGAACCAGGGTGCGCCTGGATGAAAAGCGACACTGGAATCGCCGCCACAGTCGCTTCACTAGTAACAAAAGAACACAAAACGGTCCTTTTTTTCTGTGTGCACGCTAATATCAGAAACAGTACTTTAAAGCGACCCTTTTTGGTTTATGTATTATTGTATCTGCCCAAGAGAACTCTCCTAACGAATCACTTAATTCTGTGGGGGATTCACGGCCCTCAGTCATGAGGAAATACGACTGAAAGAGAGAGATTATTATATCGATTTCATTTTTACCTTATCATCATCCTCATCGATGGGCGGCGCGTCGGCGCGCTCGTCCCGCGGCGCGGCGCTGCACGCCGCCAGCGTGGCGTGCAGCGTCACCACGCACGCGAGCGACGAGCACGTGCACTGTAGCGACGGAGATAGTCTAGGGAGAGAGGATTTTTTTACATTTGATAGGCCAACGTTTGACTGCAGCCTGATGTTAAGCACCACTGTAGTCTAAGATGTTGCACGTTTGCCTAGGAGAAACCTATTTACTCTAGATTTGAAGACCCCTGGTAATAATTTTCTGGAAAAAGGGCTCCAGGCAGAGAGTTCCATAGTCTCGCTGTCCTTACTACGCAGTTGATAAATATATTTTTTTTAGTTTGAATGATTATTTTTCAGAACCTATCCCATTTTATAGGAATACATGTGACGTGTAATGTTTGGTGTTACAAATATAATTTTAATAATGCAATAATTCATTTTAAATTAGATTATTTTTTCATTTGATGAAATTACTTCAAAATTTTACTAGATATAAATATCACAAATAAAGACGGCAGTATTTCGTGCTAACCTGCAGACAGCCATCTTAAGTTTGAGGAACGCTTGGTAGTAGTACTGCTGGAAGGCGGCCGGCTGACGTTGGAATGTCTCGTGTAGTCTGGAATAATATAATAATTCATATATTTTCATAAAACCAATTTACACGTCAAATTAAAATAAAATACATATTGTATAGTTTTATGTCCTATTAATAACTTAAGTTTATCTAATTTAGCTATATCTTCTTTTTCTTCTCGAATGAGAGTGGCCAACTCTGGTGTCGAGAGTTTATCAAGCCGCCCTAAAGGCCTCTGACATGGCTTAACGACTGCCCTGCCGCACTAGACACAACAGCCGGGACCTACAATTTAACGTGTCATCCGACCCACGGAAACGCCCAAGACTGAATGCCAATTTTCGGTCTCCCATCCGCGTACTGACCGCGTCGACCTCTGCTTTGGTAACATTGGTAATCGCATGCGATTGCCTCCGCTAGCGCTAGCTGAAGTTATTAGTTTCATTTGCAATGGATTTCCGCAAAGTAACGCCTGATTCAATATCTTACATTAATTGGTTTGGTCATATTTGAAGAATCATTACAAATGTATTTATGAATTTAATTACCAGTTTAGCATTATTGGTGAGCTTTTAAAAAACACAAGTATAAGAAAATTACATCAAAATCCGTTGTGTAGTTTTAAAGATCCTCTAAATCCACTATTCAGCAATACTCCATACATACGTACACACTCACGCACACTGACACACATACATATACTCACACACATACACACACACCCACTCACTCAACTAAACGTAGTGACACTATGTATGTGTAAGCTAAGTCAGCTTGAGGATAGCCACATATTTTTATGTAGTACTTATATCTAGTATTTTTACTGTAAACAAATTGATCCCCTGGAAGATCCTGCCTTCTACAACACAGTCAACACTACAGTAGAAGGCAGAGCAACACTAAAATTGTATCACATTTAACTGTTTATAAATAAAAATCTTTTATCTTTATTATCTAAGTTTATATACATACAGACAGACTGCTTTATACTATGTAGTGATACTGACCTCTCGTAGAGTGGCTCCACCATGTTAGGTTTGACAGTGAGCAGTATGTCGAGACAGTCGTAGCCGGAGACCAGGGAATATTCTAGCAGGGTCGAGCACTGCTGGATAGAGAGGGGGGTCGCTGGAAGATAAATAAGTACAATTCATTGAGCTAGAATTATACATAGTCACAAACGCTCGAAAAGAATGTCCGAGCCAAAACTCTGCCCGCTCTACTTGTTGAGCAGACTTTTCTATCTCTTTTGCAGGTTCTTATAATATGTAAGAGCGAAAGAGACAAGTAGTCTTTTGTTTGTGCTCGCTGATAATGTAAGTGTTCGGACACTTTCCTGCGCTTTTTAGTTTGAGATTGTGTCTCTGTATAATTCTAGCTCAATGGTAAAATTATTATTTTCATTTATTTTAATCAAAAATAAACATTCAAAACTATTAATTAAATTCAAAGATTTTATGTTTCTTACCAATCCGTCCCTTATTTTCTATCAACTCTTTTTCATCCTACAGTTCCCTGGAAGAAATCGCTTTTGGCGATAAAGCCGCAGTGTTGCACTATGTTTTTTAAGTTTTTTGTGTTTCTATCTGCCCAAGATAACTCCCCTAACGCTATTATTTATAAATTATAAAGCTGAAGAGTTTGTTTGTTTGAACGCGCTAATCTAAGGAACTACTGTTGCGAATTGAAAAATTCTTTCTGTCTTCAATACACCATTTTATCGAGGAAGGCTTTAGGCTATACAACATCACACTGCAACTAATAGGAGCGAAGAAACAATGGAAAATGTAAAAAAAACGGGATAAATTATTTATCTTTGAGGGCTTCCGTTGCGTGCGCTGCGAAAACGGTTCAAAATTCAAAGTATTAATGCCCAAAATAACTATTCCACGCGGACGAAGTCGCAGGCACAGCTAGTATATAATATGTGGGTAGTTAAATCAAAGTGCAATAATTTATCCTGTGCGGTGCGATGCCGTAAGGTAAGTATAAAAATATGATTTATGGAAGAGCTTGCTCACTTTTTTTCTGTAGGCGTTTCAACCAGTTTTTTAGCCAGTAAGATGTAACTCACGTATATCCTGCCACGGCTGCGGCAGTCTGTACACGTGTAGTTGTGCGTGTGTGTCCACGCACACAGTGACGCCACCTAGCGGGGAGATGTCCACGTCGCACACTGTCGCGCACGGGGCGCCGCTCTGCGGGAAAAATGATGCAGCAATGTCTATGAAATGTTATACTGATTGACAGTTTTATGTCAATCTAAATATACTCAAAACTCAAAGGTTACTGACTGATTGACTGATATAGTGATCTATCAACGCACAGCCCAAACCACTGGACGGGTGGGGCTGAAATTTGGCATGCAGGTAGATGTTATGACGAAAGCATCTGCTAAGAAAGGATTTTTGGAAATGCCACTTTTAAAGGGGTGAAATAGGGGATGCAAGTTTTACTTCTTAACCCACTAATAAATGTATAAACTATTCGAGAGGGGAAATCAGACTAACTTCCTGATTCAAAAAGATAACGCTGTTTTTTTGTGATTAATTAGAACTAGTGTATATAATAATATCTTTCTTATATCTTTTCGGACCGTGACAATTGAAAATCTCGCATGAAGGGGCAGGCAGTCGGCAGTAAAGCTACAATATAATAATAAAAAAATAGAAAGTCGTAAAGCTATACTACAAAATATATTTAATCTAATATAAACATAATAATTGTAATCTAAGGCAACCAGTTAATCAATTTTTGCAGCGGAGTCACGACCCTCAACAATGAGGAATAGGTTTCAAAGAGGAGGATAGATCTTACCGGTAGTACTCCAGGGCCGTATTTAGGTTTCTTAGGGGGCGAAGCCGCCGCCGCGGGTGCTTCGCTGGCCTGTCCCGGGCTGCCGTGCGACTGCACAGGACGACTGCATAGCTGGCAATAATAATTATGGAATTTAGTGTTCTGTGGTAAGTATTAATAATAAATAAATATCGCTAGCGCCATCTAGCCCCATACTAAGCTAACGCTTGTATCGGGTACTAGATAACTACATATTAGCATCATACAGAGGAAGTCTAAATGTGCAAAAATGGCCGCCATACATATTTCTAATGCGAATTACCCTGAAACTATAAGAGCTAGTGGTGTTTGAAAGAGGTTTGGAAGGAACGTTTGATGGTGGCGGTGAAAATACAAGATGGCGCCGTCAAATGGCGGCCGAATTTCAAAATGGCCGCAGAAAGCTGGTTTTTTGCATTTGGGGACGTTTTATGGTGCAAATATTATATCTAAATTAGAAATTGTAAATGTCTAAAAAAAGATGGCCGCCATAAAGAAGGAGGTACTGAGGGGATCCCGGAACTTGAGCGGGAATTGCGGAGGCGTATTACTCGCTTGTCTGCGAAACCCGCCCCTTCCGAGATGACCGTGGTAGGTTTTGCTCGGCAGCGGAGTCTCATTAGCTCCGAGCCCGAATACACACACACTCACAATGTGTCCGGTGTCAGTGTGCCACACGTGCACATGTCTGGTTGTGGCAAGCACTGCGTGCGGCGCCGCAGACACGCGCGCGCAGCACACCCCGGCCGCGCCGCGCTCTATCGGCCACGCGCCTGCCTTCTGCCACACCTGAAAAAAATGTGATGTCAAGACAGAGCCAAGTAAGAGTCAAGACCCTTAAAAAACCCGAGACCGTTTATTAATGAACTAGTGGGTGCTCGCGGCTTCGCTCGCATTAAGAAGTAAAACTTGCATCCCCTATTTCACCCCTTTAAAAGTGGCATTTTCAAAAATCCTTTCTTAGCGGATGTCTACCTCATAACATCTACCTGCATGCTAAATTTCAGACCAATACGTCCAGTGGTTTGGGCTGTGCGTTGATAGGTCACTATATCAGCCAGTCAGTCACTTTTGAGTTTTATTTATTTAGATAGACCTAAAATCTTTAAATATTTTAAAGATTTTTTACTCGGTTCCTAATAAAAAAAATGTATTAAAATAATACCTCAGATTTTAGTGCTTCATGGCATTTCATTTGGACAATAATGCCTTACTTTATTCGGTGTAAAACGTGGACTATACTAAATACTTACAACAGTATTGAAGCTATCAGACCCTGGTTTTTGACCTCCGCCCGGTGTTGTACTGCCTTGGAGAGGACCTGGAATAATAATTAAATTATTATAATTAATCTTTTCAGTTTATCTTTCAAATATACTTATATTGAAAATGGTCAATTATTTGTGTCGAGCGGAAATCGAAACCGTGACCCCTGGCACTGAATGCAGACATACTGCCAACTGAGGTAACAGGCCAGTCAATAAATTAATATGAAGTATATAGGCAAGAGAACTCCCCTAACGAATTAATTCTGCGGGGGAGTCACGAACCTCAGTCATGAGGAAATACGAATCAAAGCGAGAAAGAGTTTGCTCACTTTTTTTCTGAAGGCGTTTCAACCAGTTTTATAAAGTCAGTAAGAAATATTATACCCACATATCATGAGAAAATACGACTCAAAGCGAGAAAGAGTTTGCTCACTTTTTTTAGTAGGCGTTTCATACAGAAATACCACGAGAGAGAGATAAATTTTAATTAATTTGTTTTTAAAAACCTTCCGTGCGTTCCCTAGTTTAAATTACCTTTATTAAACAGCTTGTGCACTGGATGCGCTCTCTCAGTACACTTCCATATTGAGAGCGTGGTGCCTGCTATCAGGAGAGTATCTGTGTCGTCTCGCAGGGACCATGCTATTGACACTGGGATATACGGAAACATATATTAATCATTATTATCATCATTAGCTCATTAGTGTTAAACAGATAAACAGATAAACATTTTTATTCATAATTTGTTAGAATTACATGTCATTACATTTCAATTTGTCTTTATTCAAAATAATACAAGATCAATAAAAATTGATAATAATTCAATTCAATAATTAAACAATAAATATGTATATATATATATACAGTATTGTCACATTACATTTGTTGGGCATAAGCCTCCTCCTCATATTACCAGGACATATCACAAAGCCGCACATCTAGCCCCGCACTAAGCAAAAGCTTGTGTCGTGGGTACTAGGTAACGGATAACACATATACTTTTTTGTGAATGCATAATTATTATTAAAAAAACGATCAGACTATAAATAAGATACAAATCAGTCTCTATTAATGTTCGCGCCTTGTTCGAATACGGTCTTACATCAATGACTTAATTTTCAAGTTATCTGTTTGGACTTGTTTGACGGTGATAGGTCTTCCGAGGAAGGATCAGGTTCTGCGCCACGGTGTTTCACAAATTCGGAACGTTTCCGCTCGGAAACGAAACGCCAATTATAGAACTCCTTATAACTTCTATGATTGCTGGATGACTGTTATTGGTTGAAATAGGTCAGTTGTGACGATAAATGCTTTGAATTTGAATTTTGAATTTGACGTTTTTTATTGGCGTTTCGTTTCCGAGCGGAATCGATCCGTATTTGTGAAACACCGTGCTGGGCGCCCTCTACGATGTACCTGCCCAAGAAAACCACTTCAATTAGTAAAATCTGCGGGGGAGTCACGACCCTCAGTCACGAGGAACACGACGGGAGGAGAGGATTTTTTTTTTCATGTGTAGTATATACCTGGTGTATCATGCAGCATGTAGACGGCGGGCAGGCGGGCGGGCACCGCGCGCGCCGCCGCGCTCCACGCACACACGCGCACGCACGCACACACCGCGCCCACGCACACGCACGCGATCAGGACGGAGCCGTCTGCAAATCAAGCAGTGTGTTTTTTTTAATTATCAAATATTTTCCTTAACGAATTAATTCTGCGGGGGAGTCATGACCCTCAATCATAAGGAAATACGACTCAAGAGAGAGAGAGAGAGAGAGTTTATTTTGTAACGTTGCTATGCTATGCTGTAGATATGCTTTGATACTGACTGTTGTGTTTGATGGCGGCGGCGGTCACCCGCTCCCGGGCGGCGCGCAGCGGGGAGGCGGCGGGGGGCTGCAGCGTGCACACCAGCCCGCTGCCGGTCACCGCCAGCACGCCCTCTAGGGGCACGCCGCTGAAAAACAACAACAAAAAAAAACAAGTTTAATCATGACATAAACCATAGGGCGAAGTGAAATACAATGTTACATGTAGGTAAATCTCTGAATAAGTGAATATCTGAAAATTTTCGAGGTTATTATGCGGTAAAAAGTAGGCTATGTCACTTACAGAACTGCTATACCATCTCCACTATGCAACATTGTCTTTTTTTTACATGATATAGGCTCACGCTTGACTACAAATTGCCTGATGTTAAGCAACGTTATAATCTACGATCAGGAAAATATTTTTTTGCTGTGAAAGCCGAACAAACACACCAACCAAAATATGATTGTTACAAATGAACATCAATAATTATTGATGATTGATCAACCTCCACATTTTTGACCGTAGAAAATATTGCCACTAGAGCCAGCCACTCACCCAAACCCCTTCATGGTGGGAGCTGAGCGCAACATCTGTATACGCTCCGGAATGGGAGCTTCGGGCTTCTTGTCTGTCATCACCACGCGCCGGCCGTTGTGGTAGAAGGAGGCTGCTATTATCAACTCGCCTGGAAATTATAAACAGATAAACAATTTATTTATAATTAAAAAAACATTATAAGCCAATTTTTCTTATCAAATGAGAGTAATCCATCTCTGTTGAGAGTTAATCAAACACACCAAGGGCCTCTGATACAGCTTAACAACTGCTATACAATGATATGCAGCCTTGGTTGTACAACCCATGGAACCCAGAATATATTGTATAATAGAAGTAGGATTAGGTACTTTTTGCCAAGGGTTTATTTAAATGTTATTTTTCTCAACTATAAACAGACATTGAGTAGAGTGGGAAGAAAAAACAAACATACATACTTAATCTACACATACAAATTTAAATTCTTTTAATATTAGTCAGAACGTTTGCTGTTACTTTTGCTCCCATAAAAAAAGCAAAATAACCTGAATTTAATCAGCGCAGGACCGGGTCGAGTACAAGTATAAAAATGGTGTACAACAAGAGAGGCCTATGCTCAGCTGTGTGTGATAACTGGCTGATGATGATGACAAACAAACAGACATACCTGGGAATGTATGTGAGTAGGAGCAGTGCCAGTCATTGAGCAGGTAGTCCCGCTGCACCCACACGGAGACCTCTCCCACGGAGGTGGCAACCACCAGCTGCCTGCCTTCCATGTCCCATTCTAGGGCGGAAACCTGGAACATTGTTAAAAAAAGCCTTTATATGCCTAATACTCAATATTTTTACACCATGAAGCACTATAAATCTTTTTGATGGTGTGTGGAGTGGAATATTGGGGGATTGCTTGCGATATTGTGAGACAGCATTTTTCAGGCAATCTACCATTATTTGATTATACGCGACACTTCGTATGTATTGTTCTCATAATTATTATACTTTTTATTTTTAGATGTCTTATTGTTGCTTTAATTTAATTTTTTGACTGATTAATAATAAATTTTATATAGATATTCCTTAATTGACTAATGTGCAATATTGTGGTGTTTGTTTGTATTATTAAATTTATTTCTATGTTATCATTAGTGTAAATCGTGAACGGTGCTAATTAGAATAAATGAATTTGAATAAATATTAGTTTTACTGGGTACCCAAATGCGGGTATAGGCCTCCTCCTTGTGTTATAGGAATAAACTAAAAATAAACATTTACAAATTCAGAGCAGATAAAATACAAGTGGATTCACAAGCAAATGTTGAAAAGTTAATTAAATGGTTCATTTGATAAGATTTTATTTGTCAAGTTTTGTTTTAAATAAATGAGAGAATTGAAAACAATATATTATTAGGCATGTGACGATGCCCAGCATAAACAATGAGAGATGCGTAGTATACTTCCCTTTAGCTTCGGCCAATCAACGCCTTCCTAGGTCTCCGCCAATCACAGGTCCTTGTCGTCCAATCAGAGCACCTGTCACCAACTTTTTTTCTTTGGTCGCCAGAGAGGGTGGTGGATCACTTTCCGTCATAGCGTCGTTACTTCTCAAACTGAACGCACGTTTTTGAATTAACGTGTTTCGAGCAATTTCTTATTAATTTTCAAGTTTTAAAGAATCTTTATCGGTTGTTATCCGAACAATCTTTCTAGAGGTCTTTCGGAAAGACCTATCATAGTGATTTTTAGTGCGCGATGAAGTGTTATTCCGCAATATTTTTGAACTTTGAGTGCGCAATTTAGTGCTTTTTCGAGCATTTTTAATTGTGAATATAACGGCATTTTTGAAAGGTCGTATGAACTATTTCAGTGCGCGATCACGTGTTATTTTGGAACGTTCTTAAATTTGAATATAACGGCGTTTTTGAAGTGCCGTATGAACTGTTTTAGTGCGCGGTCAAGTGTTATTTTGGAGAATTTTTAAGTTTAAATACAATAGTGTTCTCGAAAAACCTCATGGATTATTTCGGGCGTGAAAAGTGCAATATTGAGTTATTTAAACCCAACGGTTTTTCGTAAAAACCTAATGGATTGTGATAGTGAGTGCTTAAGTACTATTCTGAAATATTTAATTTCCGACGGTTTTTTGCGGGAAACCTGATAGACTGTCATAGTGCGTGAATAAGTGCTATTTGTCAATAGCATACGGGTTAACAATGTTTTCGCGGGGCCCGGTAGCTCATCGATAATCGGGTTGGCGAAGATCGTATCATGTCGTCTCCAGCAGATCAGGATTTCGGCAGCAAACGCACAGCCTGCGTGCTACTTCACACAGGCTCACTCATGCAGCGGCAGCGCGTGCGGCGCGGTACCTACTGAGCGGCCGTGCTCTTCATATATACGAGATGTTGGACTCTTCTTCAACGTTGGAAGGATCAAGTATCTGGGTGAAATGGAAGTGATTTGGTGAGTCCATTCCAATATTATTTGTGTACATATCTAAAATATCAAGCCTTTCTTATTCAAAGCTTGATAGACCAGATCGGTTTCTTGGGAATGATCGTTCAATATTTCCAAGCATATCACGCTAATCATTATAATAGCTGGCCGCATTTGGCAAGTTATCATTTTTAAAGTTACTTTAAAATTCATTTAATTTTAATAAACGGCTAGCTTGCGTCTACCTCAGTAATTGCATCGAAAAGTAGCTCGACATGTGATATAGTACAATTACTTTCAAATTATTCGTGAAATTTCGATCATCCTATACCGGTGTCGTATCTTTGCGCCTAGCCCAACGGTTGAGGTTGCATTAAATCACCTTGCACTGGGTGTAATCGCCTATTACGAAACTTTAATGTTAACACTATACTGCATTATAAAACCTTAGCATTATACGTCATTGTAAAGCCCCAACAACAAGCCTCAATCTGTTCTCGTCGTTGATCTCTATATAAACAAACCCATGAGAATCAATATAGAAAACTTTCTAGTTCCGGTGGATTGGACGACAGAATCTCATCGCCTCAGATCAAAGACAAAGAACTTTAAATTTGGAAAATTGTTGGTGAAATGAAATCATTAGAAACGGGTCTCAAGCATAATAGGGCCCTGAATTGGGATCAAATTGGAGATCTTCTTTCTTGGAGCCGCCGTAGGCCTGTGACATTTACTATTTGAAAAAAGATGTATATTAAGCATGGTATTCGGATTAAAGTATGAAGGAAATTTCAAACCCAAAATCTCTACTATATAAAGTATCGTCATAATATCACATAAGTTTATTAATTTAGCATATTTTTGATATCTTGAGGAGGGATCATGCATAATTTAATGGTGTTATCTTTTGGAAAGCCATATTGAAATTAAATTCACTTGAGTTAATATGATATGATTTAAGTATGAATATTTATTTACCTTTACAGATTTTCGGGTCTCACACCCGGTATTTTTAAGGTATCAGTGGGGCTGTAGCCTATACAGAGACGCCTTTTACGATATACACATAATGTAAGGGTGCCAAAATAACTATTGCAGACATGGTGTTAATGCAGGCTTTTTGGTGTTGAGTTATTCATTGTCCTAATTTAACTAGTCTATGAGACGAAAAGGCACCCACTAGTTGTACTCATTTATATAAAAATGTGGCGGATGATGCCTTATACTTATATGTAATTTAGTATTGTTTATTTGATGTATAAATTGCTCCATATTAGGCTAATTATATGAGCAAATTTTTAATTTTTTCATAATCCAAGAGTAGAGAAGCCCTAGGTTCGTGCATTGGATGAACCTTGTTAGGCCTTGGGCTGGGTATCCGAAAAGTTTTATTCGGGAGAAAGTTATTGCCTTTGATTCAATCAGGAAGGAAGGTGTTAAAAGATACGGATAAGATGTATGCCCGGTATACTGAATCTGAGAAGTTGACCAGCTTGGTACCGGTATGCACACGGTAGATTTTGATTGCAACTATGCTCTATGTGCCACAATTAGAAACAACTCTATGGCAGCATCACTCCTGGTCGTAAGTAAACGGATTAAGACCACGAGTTTAAAGAACGCGGGTCACTTCTTTTAGTTGGTACAATAATTTCACTATCGACGATATATTAAACTCGGAGAAAGTGCAGAAGGGAAAGTATATATTCTAGTCTTTCAATTTTATTACTGCAGGAGAGCAGGTAAACTAGTATTCCCCTAGTAATGTGACTATTACAAGTAATTTTGAGCAAGTATTATGATAGAATATCTATTTTAATACCTACTCATGTTTGTTTAGGTGTAGTCAAAAAGCTTCGATAGCTAATTGATGAAGACAGTCGAAAATCAAGACAGGAATAATTTGTATAATTATTATTATTTCTTCAATTGATCTTATAAATGTATATTAACCAAGTATTCAAACCTTGATCGGATAAGTCTTCCTTCATTTCATGAACCAACTCAATTCTCACATAGCGCTGTCTTTGGTCACCAGGAGTTACAATCACATCTCTCATTGTTTATGCTGGGCATTGTCACATGCCCCATCGTCTCTGCTAATAATACAAATTTTATTTTAGTGTAAAATTTGCATATTAATAGGTAAAATTACAGAATAACTATGAACTATCAAACTATAATTTCTCAGTCTTCAAGTCAAGAGTGAACAGGTTTCTTCTAGGCAAGTGTAGATTAGCTAGGTATATATTGCAACATTGCTTAACAACAGTCGAGTTGTAGTCAAGCGTGAGCTTATCTTGTGTAAAAAAAGCATATAACAAAAACTCACAGGATGTGAGGTGCTGGTGACTTTGAAGCTGTTCCACGGAGTGTCCAGGTCGCACACATACACATGTCCTCCCCACGTGTCTCCATCCACGTCCGAGAGCTCCGTCGGAGATGAAAATGCAATGATATTGGCGGTAGAAATTCTACATATTGGCCGGGTTGTGTCTGTGTCGGTCGAACTGAAATTAGAACAGAAATCTTGTGAATTTGTAGCGAAATTGGATTTACAGTTGAAGAGAACAAGTGTAATAGTGGTTTGGATGGTTTCAAATAAGATTTAAACCATTATTTCAGTAAGATATGAGAGAAATAAGTGTGTTTACTTGTCGTAATGCGGCGGTTCGCATTTTAGGGGTTTTCGCCTCATGGAGTGTATTAACTCCATGGTGGACGGTTTTTTAGTGATAATAAATCTTGGGGATTATTTCCTAATGCTTTAATTTGTTATCCAAGGAGGAAAATGCATTAAAACAGAGTGAAAACAGTAATGCTATAAACAAGCAAGCACAGGCCACAGCAATGCAAGTTGGAATGTCATTGACAGTTCAAGTAGTTTTTGATGACCAGATGCGTTACATGTTTGACGTTTAATTAGCATACACAAAAGTGAGAACGATAATGCGACTGCACTCTCAGACTAAAGAAGAAAGAAAGGACTCGGCATAACAAACAGTAGTTACTGACATATCGGCATCTCTTTTTATCTTATGAGGGCAATCATAATGTAAAAGAGCACAACAGTAGTTTTATCAATGGCTGATGACGTCACAAAATGTATCACTGCGGCCGGTCGCCATGTTTTATCACAGCCAACAACAAGTACATCAGTTGTCATCGTAACTTGTTTATTACAGAGTTTTGAAGAAAATTTAGTGATATTAAGCGAAAATTGTGCTTGTTTATAGTGTGTGAACTTGCAAAATACTGCATTTATTATGGGTAGGTGCAGTGTGTTAGGCTGCCGCATGAAAAGCAACACAAAACATCCCAAAATAACGTTGCACAGGTAAGTAAACGAATTCATTCAAAATATCTTGTCTTTTCTATTATTTTAAAATATTTTGCTGTTTGTGGGAAAGTTTATAAAGATAAACGTGCTTTTCTCTATTCATTTACTGTTTTACTAATAATATTAGGCGATTATTTAAGAAAATCATTCGTCATAGTAAATAGAGTTGCGGTACGGCATTTTCAATGTATCGATAACTTAGCGACAGGTGAATATTATCTAAACTCGATTTCTTTTATTTGATTTTAGATTGCCAACATGTAAAGAAAGAAAAGAACAGTGGCTGGATATACTTGGTATTGAAAATTTGAATACTACAACCAAACATATTTTTATTTGTTCCCTGCATTTTGAAGACAAATGTTTGAACCGAACTTTAAATGTAACAAGACTGCGCGATGATGCTTTACCTTCAAGTGAGTTGTTGGTAAGTTTTGAAAATAGACCAGATAAGTTTATAGTGTTTACCTACTTACTGACAAAGTAATCGAACTAAACCAGTTGATGACAAGGGACGAGAATCATGTCAGCAGCAGTAATTCTATATTGTTGAAATACTGATAAAAAGTTTCAGATTTAAATGTACATAGAACAAAATAGATAAATGTACCTGTGTTAAAATGCAAGTTATACAAATGTGTGCATGTGTTAGTGATTAAATTGGCAATGTAAATATTATTAAACATATAAGGTTTTTTTTGTGTAGATACCAGCGCAAATAATAACAAACACACTCAATATTAAAAATTATTGTTATTTTGCTTTACAGTTACCAGCCCAATTTAATGAATGCCAGGAACATCAATTTGTTTCTCACAAAGCACTGGAAGGGGAGCCTATCTGCAGCACTTCTAGCTATTCAGATGTAAGTATCCTTTTTACAATGTTAAGTATCGTACTTCATATTATACAATCTTGATTTTTGAAAACAAACACACTCAATATTAAAAATTATTGTTATATTGCTTTACAGTTACCAGCGCAATTGAATAAATGCCAGGAACATCAGTTTGTTTCTCACAAAGCACTGGAAGAGGAGCCTATCTGCAGCACTTCTAGCTATTCAGATGTAAGTCTTCTATTTTATGTTACTATAGGTACTGCGGGCAGCATAACTGGTAATTTAAAATAATTTAGGCCAAAAAACTTGTACGAAGTTGCAAAAAACTAGAAGTCAATGTGTTTTTTTTTTGTTTCAGGAAAAAGCGCTTGAAATTATTCAAAAATTAAAATTAAAATGTGAAAATCAGAAAAAAAAAATAAAAAGATTAAATGAAAAAGTGAGAAGACAGAGTAAGAAAATAGCAGATTTTAAAACTGTAATGAAAGATTTAAAAGACAATAATTATGTGAATGATGATCATGCGGCTGTGTTGGAGCAGTGCGCAGGCCCCAAAGATTTTCTAAAAAGGCAAATTGCGAAATCGGTAGGAATGCCTTTGGAAAGACAATACAGCGAAGAAATTCGAAAATTTGCACTGACACTCCACTTTTTATCTCCAAAGGCCTATAACTTTGTTCGTCGTACGTACAGTTCCTGTTTGCCACATCCAAGAACTTTAAGTAGGTGGTATCAGAATGTAAACGCTGAACCTGGGTTTTGTACAGAGGCTTTTAATGCTTTGAAACACAAAGTTCAAACAAGTGAAATGCCAGTGATATGTGCTATGGTTTTGGATGAAATGGCTATTAGAAAGTCTCTTTGCTGGGATCCTCAAACTAAAACCTATTATGGACGAGTTAACGTTGGGATTGATTGCGATATGGACTCATTAGAAGTAGCCAATGAGTGTCTTGTGTTACTGCTGACCTGTATAAACGGTAGTTGGAAGTTACCTGTGGGATACTTTTTCATAACGGCTTTGTCTGGGGAACAAAAAGCAGTACTAGTTAAAACATGCATCCATAAATGTGAAGAAGTCGGCGTCAAAGTTGTGAGCTTGACCTGCGATGGTCCAGCTGCAAATTTAAGCATGTTTTCAGCATTAGGCTGTGATTTCAATTCAGGCCAGGTAACATTTACTTACAGTAACAGCATCATACACGCTTTTATTGATCCCTGTCATGCTATCAAACTAGTCCGAAATGCTTTCGGTGAATTGAGGGTGTTTTACGATATGCATGGCAGGAAAATAGATTACATCTACCTGGAACATCTACTAAATTTGCAGGAAGCCGCAGGACTGCACATGGCCACAAAATTAACAAAGGCCCACATACAATATCAAAAACAAAAAATGAAGGTACGACTTGCCACGCAGCTTCTTAGCGACTCGGTGGCAGATGCCTTGGAGCATTGTGCTGATTTAAAAATCCCGGAATTTCAAGGAGGTGAAGGCACAATTAACTTCATTAGGTTAATAAACAGCGTTTTTGATGTCTTAAACAGCCGATCAATTAGACCACCGGGGTGGAAAAAGGCTATATTTTCGGGAAATGTTGGTCTGGTAGAAGCTTTATTCGAAGGTGCCACAACCTACCTTCAGAATCTGATACTGCCATCTGGGCAGAAACTCGTCGATTCCAGAAGAAGAACAGGCTTTGTAGGACTTATTGTGGACATGATCAGTGCAATTCAACTGTATAAATATTTGATTGCCGGTACCAAACTTTTACAGTACCTGCCACTGTACAAGGTCAGCCAGGACCACCTCGAGTTGTTTTTTTCTGCCATCCGAGCTCGAGGTGGCTTTAATAATAACCCTAATGCGGTTCAATTTAGGGCCGCTTTTAAAAGATTGTTAATAAGAGCTGAAATTAGGGATGCGGGCATTGGCAACTGCGTTCCTCTAGAGCAAATTAACATATTAACCTGCTCTAGTAAGACAAACCCAGTCACGGCCATAAACGAACTAACAGAAAGGAATTCATTTGTTGAATTGCCAGAGGATGATAGTGAGTTGTTCGAAGAATTTATACACTGCATGTACAATAACTTACCCAACTACTCCGAAAGCGTAGTTACTTATATTGCCGGTTTCATATCTAGAAAGTTGGCTCGCTCTGTAAAATGTGATATTTGCGCAAATTTGTTATTTGGAGATGCACAAAAAAGCTTAATAACTCTGAAAAATAGGGGTGGATTGGTTTACCCGTCAAAAGACGTGACGAATATTCTGATTAAAATTGAAAAAATCCTTAAAGGTATTTTTCAAAAGCAGCTTCGGTCTGAACAGTATTATCTGCATGCATTTCGATTTTTCATGGAACATTTTGATGAATCCAATTTGTTGAAATCGAATTCCGAACATGACACGACCCACAGACTTTTACTTATTAAATCTATAGTCCAAACTTACATGGATCTGAGGTTTAAATACTATGGTAAGAAAACCACAGAAAAGATTTCGTTTCGCAATTACTTTAACAAAATCATATTATTCCGTAATGAGTAAATTACTGGCAATTTTATTAGGGTCCGATATGCTCTTATTTGATTATTGTGTACCTATATTTGTATATAGTTTGTATTTTTAGAACTTGAAAATGACTGTGATTGAGGGTTCAACATGCTCATAGTTGATTAATGTGTATATTTGTATTTTTATTTACAACTTGAAAATGACTGTCATTGAGGGCTCAACATGGTCTTATTTGAAACACGATTTGAAACATATCCTTTGTATTTAAAAAATACAAATTTTACAGTTTTACAACTATTATAGTTTTTAATAAACCTGTGTGAAATGGTAATTTTCGTTTTATTATGAATGATCGTGCCAAGTTGTATAAATAAAGTATTAAGTAATTAACAAAATTAAGTATACTCTGCAAAACGAGAAAAAAATCTGTATTTAGTAAGTACCTATTTATTTATTCTTTTCTTTGGTAACTAATTACTTAAAGACCGTGTTGGTATTGAAGGCGTGGTATGCTGATCAGTAATAGTGATACTCAAGGCTCCTATACATATGCCCCGGCACGAGCCGCAGTAAGTGGCAGTCCGCACGAAACTCAATCTTAATTCCAATTTCGGTCGCATACTACGCCCACAGGTAAGATATAGGTACACGGCTATCACAAGGCTGCAGTTTTTATTCGTGATCGCAGCGGTGGAAACTGGGAGTAATTAGTGGGATAAACATACCATAGTAAAATTCGTTTTATTATGAACATGTACAAGTACAGAATAAAGAGGATGTTCATTAAATTGCAGTGGCATCAGTACAGTATCCACGTGCCCTGCCATAAATAAAATGTCACTGAGCGTGTGCGTTTTTATAGGTCGCATTTCCACGTAAATAAAACTGAAGAAATGTAACCGAAACTCATTTTCGACAATTTTCAATTCTGCAAACACCGTGCAATTCAACTATCGATATTATAATGCGCGCATCCCTACGGCAAGCCGCCATCTTTGTGCCAGGCTCACGTTAGGTATGCACGTTTTTTTCGTAGGTATTTCATGTCCATTCTTTTCCTATTGTCTGTGACTGCACTGGAGAGTGACAGAGACAGCTACTAGTTTTTTTTTGTTGTCAAATAAAATCTTGCTTACACACAACGACTTTTTACAAATCGATCGACTTGTTTCATTTCCATATTACGCATGTGAGTTTATCTCTAGTTTCGCCGCTAACTTCATTGTCTTTGCTAATGCGATTTGTCTCGTGCAAACTTCATTGAGTACTTCGGACGTTGCCCTTTTCATTATTGAGTTGTATCGAAGGGATCGTCGCGCCGGTTCTCGCCACGAAAATGGCGTCTCGCTCAACGTGAGTGTCGCTTCTCTGCGAAAATATCTCGTGGAAACGTGAATATTAAGTGAAAATGTGATAACGATGAATTAAAATCCCTTATGCAGTGTTTATAAAGTGCGTTGCAGTCATGTGCCGGACAGGGATGTGCCGTTTCGGGATCAAAAACTGGATTTTCTTGTTCGTGTCTCTGCATTTGTTTACATACGCTCAAGGTAAGCTCGTTTCTTGTAAATATCGCTGAGTTATCGATCCGAGTCGCAATCCAATAGCTTTTGAAATTGGAACGATTTAATTTGATGCAAATTCGGTGCATTTTGGCGTCCCTTTAATGTTGGGTTTGTTAAATAAATCCGATGATCGTATAGGGGCCGTTTGGTCGTGAATTTATTGTTGCAGCGACAGAATTAGAAGTTTATTTACGTAGAGTTAATGGTCGGTGTGTAAGTTAATGCAGTGAGACGGCTTGGAAAGCTGCGATGGTAGATTTACTGCATTTCGGTGGGCATTAAACTGTGTAGCTTTATGATCTGTGTTGAGGCGAGAGTTTCTCTGACCATTTTGCTTTGTTTTTGCGCTGATTGAAGTAGGCTGCTCTTGTTTCCCTTTTTAGGTAAAGTAGGTACTGGAAAGTTTGACGGCTCCCAAGTCAAGGTGGTAATAAATTTTGTAGTAAAGTAACTTAATTTCCGTCCCTACATAAACTTTACAAACATCTAAATAAGCATTTATATATGTACCTACCTACCGAACTAGTAATCTAATTGCTGATTGAAATTTACGAACCGAAAAGAACCTTCCTGAATTTTATAAACATCTTGTATGTTATTACACGAACTTATACCTAAATTGATTTAAAAAATAAGGGGAAAAACAAAAGCATCCGAAAAACAAAATTAATCTTAAAGTAGGTAGTTCCTATACATTTTATGTACCTACCTACCTAGTTAATTATAGTTCGAGTACATATTTTACTTATGTACTTAAATAATATCGCATATTAAGTAAGTACTTAGGTATGTATTAAGTAAATAAATTTACTAGGTTCCATAAAAGGTTTCATTACCCTACCTTACCATATCTCGTCGTACGTAACAAACTTAAACTATTTTTTTTTCAGTTAGGTACTTGTTTATGATCTTGAAAGTTTCCAAAACTGAAATCATGCTGAAACCAAATTAAAAGTAACTAGTGGAACTACCTACTACTATTAGGATATAGGTACATGAACATGAACATGAACATAGGTACCACACCCAGCCAGGACAAGCCTGCTCCGGTCAAACCGGCATACCAGGGGGCACAAGGTTTTGGAGCGTGGTTTTGTGCTAACGCTCCGGGATGGTAGTCGACCGGCTATGCAGCCAGACGCCGATTTGGAAAAGGTTGTTATTAAGGATAGGGATAAGCGTTAGTAAAAAGTGGTGTTCGTTGATTATTGAGTTGACCCATCTTGGGGTTTGTTAGTGTTTGGCTTTGCAAGCACTATCTTAATACGTTCGCTGTGTAATGTTGGTTCTATTGTGAGTAATCATAACCGCGTCGGGTGTAGTAGGTGGATCTTTAATGTGGGTCGAATAGATCCTATGTCGCTAAGGGATTGTTCTTGTGTCCTCTGACTCTTGCCCTAGATCTGTCGGGTCTTCATCGCTCAGTACGTCAGTAAACGACCCCTCTGTAAGGTCAAGTTCGTTTTCCCACTTGGAAATCGGAATGAATGTGTTTTTGACCCGTCTTCTTTCCTTCTGTTTGTGCCTTCTATAGAAGTCATAGGTGATCCTCATCCTTTTTGATGGGTGTGTTTTTGCTAGACCGCTGAAAAAACTGCGGCATTCTTGTTGGTCTTCCGTTGCTTCGGTCTCTTGCAAACGGCGCCGGCACTCTTTAAGTATATTTCTAGCCTCTATATCTTGAGGATGATGCTTATAATGGAACTTCGCCTTCTGTAGGTTTGTAATTGCTTCTTCTCTAGCCTTAGAGTACCTTCTTTCATATTTGATAGTCTTATTGGCCGCCATCTTCATGACGTTTGTTATCACTTCCCACGATAGCGGCTCTTTTCGGTTTTCGCAGTTCCTGCTCTTTTTGGTTTCCTCTGATAAAGTTTCTTGGTATTTTTCTCGAGTGGTGGTACTTTGAAGCATCTCGTAGTTTAGGGTTTTGTAGTCAAACTCGTTCGCAACGTTGGCCCTGGCTAGTCTTATTGGAGGTCTCGTAGAGTCCCTATTGGAATTTAATGTGAGGGGCTTTACGTTTCCCCATATGATTCTGTGGTCAGATAGGATAGTTTTTTGGCCTTTGATGTAATTAAAAATCTGGTTGTTTTTGGCATCTGTCATTATGTGGTCTATTTGCGACGTTTTGTTCCCCGACGTCCAAGTCGTTTTACAGCTGCGCCGGCCGAATGATGTGTCCAATCGGAGATTTTCCCGTGCAATTAGATCTAATAAGATGTCTCCGTTGTCGTTACTTGTTTGGTGTAAGAGATTTTTGCCTATTTGATTTTTATCGCGAAGTTCGTGTGTATCTGTGAGTCCTATGTGGGCGTTGAAGTCACCTAGTATGATTGTTATTGAGTTCCCTGGTTTGTTCTTGGTCAGTTGTAGTAGCCGAGTCGCGTCGTTTGCTGCTGATGACGTTGCATTGAACCAGTGCGTTGTAGTAATGAATAGAGAGGCTCCACTGCTTGTATGTATTGAAGCAACCATATTGTTTGTGTTTGCTTTAGTCCAGTTCAGCCTTAGGCCGCTGTTTTTTCTTATGAGAATAGCTAGGCCTCTTTTGTTGTTGTTTCCGCTTAGGTGCCACGTATAGTGACTAGATTCGTAGGTCCCGGATTTTAAGTGAGTTTCCTGTAGGCAGGCAATATGGATAGATTTTCCGTCTAGAAACTCGTCGATCTCTCGTTTTTTAGTCAACGTTGCGGCGCCTCTAATATTCCATGTGGCAATGTTTATGTTTTCATTTACTACCTGTTTTTTGTTTTTTTGGTGTGGCCTGGGGCGGGCAAGTCGGTATCCGGACTCATCTGGTATCTCCTCTGGGGTGCTAGTTCCAAGGGTTAGACTAAGGTCATTTTGCGTGGTGTTTGTACTTATTACTCCTAGGTGATTTTCAAAGCAATCAAAGTGGTTCCCCGTAAATATTAGACCTATGCTACCTGCGGCATCGTTTGGTTCCTTAGGAGAGAAGCATACTGTTTCTTGTAGCGGGGTTTTTTTAAAGATTTTCACTTTAATACTATAATATTCCGCTGCCGCTATAAGTATGTCTGTGCCGCCCCATGTACCATCTTGGTATTGTGATAGAATGTAGTTCCTGATTTGTTCGCTTTGTGCTGAGCTATCTAGATTACTTCTGATCGCTAGGTACATTTGTGGATCGTTTTGGTTTTCTTCTACGTGGCGTGCGAGGTCTCGTCGAATGTGTTGGTGGTCGAAGGCCATACAAATCGTTAATTTGGTGGGCTATAGCGCGATACAAGCAGTTGCCGTCTCCTGGTATTTTTACGATAGAGTTCCCTATTTCCATATCTGTTTTGTGCCTTACCGTGATGGTATCGCAAACGACGGGGTGCCGTGGCTAGCTCGTGATATCTTTCTGGTATGCGCGTGATCCTTTTTGTTGAGGTTTGTTGCGAGGCTGTGAAGGAAGCTTATATACTATGTACGTATTTGTATTATAAAACTGGTGTATCATGCGCTATACTAGTTCCCCTTTGCCTTTAACGTAGAAGGGGAGTAAGTAGTACTCGAGTGGGTACTTGGGTCTCGTCTATCAACTCTAGGTACGGGGCATTTGTTAGGTGAATGTTAGGATACTTGCACTTAGTATCTGCTGTTTTTCCCTAGGCTATCTATGGGATCTTAACGAACCCTTTCGTCCGGCGGCAGGCGAAGTTCGTTACTTTAGTTCTAGCGTGGTGTCCAGGTGAGTTAGGGCTAATTATTTGGAATCGTACCTACCTACCATTATTTTGGTACTAAAAAAATACATGTAAGTTATAGCGGTACTGGTGAACTACAACTATTTATCAAATATCAAGCTATTTATCAGGTTTTACAACGATTATAGTCAACGAAAAACCTACGCTTTTTGTACTAAGTGTTTTATGTGTATAAAATAAACGTCTGGGCTTTATTTTACGTAGCAAAACTGAGATAAAAAAAAGGGATCATGACCCGACCATAGTGCCTCGCAGCTGTGTCGGAAATTTGCGGGTGGTTTTTAGCTGAACCTATTGTTAATGTTCTGATTTATTGTTTAGTTTTACGTTTCGTGTTTGTTTTGGGAATGAATAGCTGTTGTTTAAGTAATATTTCTATTTGGTTATGTCTTAGGTTATTGTCCAAACGGACCTGCAGATGTGCGTAGTTTTTGTATTTAAGTATAATTCGTATTTAGGCTTTTTTGTTTGCTTTGAGAAAGTAGATTGTCTTATAGCGGGGTTTACCTGCTTTTTTTTGTATGTGGGTTATTTCTGGGGGTTCTTTTGTTGTTACAAAAGTCTACAACTGTAAAATAAATAAACAATAGATGTTTTCTTTCTTTCTTTCTTTAAAACCTATCCGCTTTTTAGATAGTGTAGGGTAAGTAGTTATCTATATATTTATCGTGGAAATTTTAGGGAATCCCGATGTATATTATATCTACTTACAACAGCCAGTGTTTACGCATTCGTTACGAGTAATTACAGCCGTGGTATGGGATCGCGTAATCTAGTCTATCCTGGTGGATTTAGCATGCCCTAGGTCGGGATCCTAAGTCCTAAAAGAGTAATTAGAGATGGTAGAAATTGCTTTTAGGACCAATTGAAGTCAAGATGTTTTGGCCAGATTGTCTGAGCTTTGCCAGATCGAAAGATTTTATTTAGGGGGAATAGCAGCAACGAAGTATTACTGGAGGTTTGCGTGATCTAACGTAGTTGAGAGTTGGTGGACTTGCTATGGTACAATCTAATTTATTCTACCTGGCATTATTTGCTCTAGTTATCTAAGTGATATGTCGTATTCTAAGTTAGTTTAGCGTAATTGGTAGTAGTAACCGCACTGTTTGTGGAGCTAGGAATGGTATAGTAAGGTCTAGCTAATGCAATCGGTTTAGTACTTAGTATATGGCGCCCTATATACGGTGTTGGTTGCTGATGTGGGCTGCTTGAGTACAGACCTGTCCCTCGTGGCAGACGTCCAGTCAACATCCTAGGATGTTGAGGTAGGAGAGACAGGAGAAAAGGGGTTTAGACCGCGTGCGACTAATATGGAACAAGCTCACCGAGTTTTCCTTTTGCTGGAGTGCGCTACCCCGCGCCGGGCGCTGTCACCGCTGTTATCGGTGGCCTCTGATGCCAATGGCGCGGGTCACTTACACTGGTTGTCCCACACTGATACGATACATGTAAAGATTACACACACGCGTTGCACGGCACCTGGTTGTTAGGCACTTTTCGCGGGCCAGAGAATTTACCGACGCTAGGGACCGTCAAGCTTTGTTCGCAGCGATTGTGCCAGCCGCTGGCAGATGTTGCGCCCATTGTTTAACGGATCAATTGTATTTACGAGGCTCTACTGATATTTCCCGAAAGCGACCGCTCGGCACGGCGTCCAGGACGCTACCTACTACTATTAGGATATAGGTACAGGAATAAAAAACAGGGATGCAGGAATGACCCCAAACGAAATTGAAACTAAGTAAACTTTTATACTGACACTTTTAAATTTTAATTTCGCGTCGCGTAACCTATCAAAGTAAGTGTTTGCTTGGTTATAATACCTCCAGTTACTTTTTAAAAAACTTACGCGACTATGAATATATCATCATCATCCACAGCCCTCGGGATCCCACTGCTGGGTATAGGCCTCCCTTTGCATGTGCCATCTGCGTCGATCTTGTGCAGACCTCATCCAGGTTGGACCCTCGACTTTGACGATGTCGTCGACCCATCTCGCGACCGGACGACCCACTCCTACATATAACGTAGGTACTTAAATATATATTTTCTTACATTTTAATCTGTTTGTAACTTTTACGTACAGCTACATTTCTTCCAAATACAATTTTTATTGTATCAATTGTTGAATTATGTACCTTTTAGATAAAAAATATATATAATGTAGGTACTAGGGCATATTACTTATAGGGAAGTCATTGAAAACACCTCCTTCAATGTGTCGTCGGTTTCACTACTTTAACTAGGTATATTTTTATCATATACTCTGTTTTTGAGAAATTGATATACACAGTGCATAGCTTTTTTCCATATTCATTTCATAGGTAAAGACCTAATATGTACCGACGTACTTATGATTCTTTTAAGTAGGTACCTATTGTTGCTGTTTATCGTAACCATGTTCACAAATCCATCCGGTTTATGTCAGGTCAGGGTCTATTCCCTGATTTATCAGAATAATACAAGTATCTAATATTTTATCTTCTTAAAAGTTATCTCTTACCATCTCAGACTCAAATACCACGGTTGGACATGCCATCTGTAACACGTTACTAACTACTAACAATCGATTCTAATTTTAACCTCCAATATCGAACACTAATCCTTTCATCCCTAATCCCCCAAAACCGGGCAATTTCCCCTAACGTGGCAACACCCTCTCCTGGAATGTTGCCAGCTCCGTAATCACCCCACAATGTGTAGTTGAAGTAATTAATCAGATTCAGTAGTTCATTAAAATAGCGCACGTGTTTTTCCGTTGAGATTAAAAAGTTGTTTTTCCAAGATGGCGCCGGGTCTGTTCTATGATCAGGGTTTCCTGTAAGTGCTTACTTAGTTCGTTCTGAGTTCTGGTTAAGATGTTATCGGTTGAATGCTGAATTGTTGAATTATGGCTATCTTAAAGGTAAGAAGTAAGTAGGTACTTAGACTTACATAGCTGGCAGAGATGACTTTTTCATGTACCGAAAGCTTGTGTCGGGAAGTCTTTGATTTAGCAAAATAAGGTTTTTGGAAATTAAGTACTTACCTATCTATTATGATTTCTTAACCACCCGGGGACGTAACACACACACACACACACAATAAATGAGTACCTAACGAAAAGAAATGAATGAATGAGTGAGCGCCGTCATGACGGATGACGAACAGCTGGTATTCACGATCCTACTAAACTGCTTGTAACGTTGGTCACCCATCCAAAACTTGTTCGCGTCAACAGTTGCTCAACTTTGGGAACCATGTACAAATATCTCAATCTAAGCTAAGCGACAAGCAAGCTTAGTTACAACATCTATTTAAGTTTCCAAATTCCACATAAATTACATAAATCTCCCGAAATACTCGCGCCGGTCTCACATCGCTCCAAGTTGACACTTCAGCGTCTGAAAACATGAATAATTCCTTCAGGTCTCTCCTGAACACTGAGTAACGTATCAAGCCTCATTTACGTAACATAAGTTCGTATATATTTGAGAATCTTAGAAATATATGGAATCTTGAAGTAGGTACTAGATCACTTACTTATGTACGGTTACGTTAAAAATAGCCGCAAGTAGAATAATTACTTTAACACGAGCAAACACGGTGAAAACCGTGAAAAAATTACAAAAGTAGGCACTTAAGCTTAATAGTTATCATATGTTTGATTTAATTTCAAAATACCCAAGTGAAGAAATGTGTGGATAAAATCCAGTTGTACTTATCACCAGTCTTAACTAGTTATTCTCTTTTTGTCCAAAGCATTTGGTTCGTGCTAGAACAAGCATAAACTACCTATATCCCAGCATTACATACAATTTTACAAGTCTTATTTGTACCCACACAACAAATGTTTCGAATGCCTACCCGTCTTATATCTGATTTGATAGCAAAGTTACAAATCTCTTCCCAACCCAGGAACAAGTAAGAAATCTTCCTTACATTTTATCCCCATAAAAAAGGTTCTTCAATAAGAAGGTGAAACCACATTGCACCGCATTAGTTCTGTAATGCAGTATTGCCAACATAACAGGAAAATGACGAGAAACGGCTCGGCTCGGTGCAAGTCACCCACCCACGGAATCTCTATAAGAAACTAGCTTTTGCCCACGGCTTTGCACGCGTTATCTGCATATAATAAAGCTAAAGAGGGTCGATATTGAACATTGGAGCTATTTAAAAAAAATGGAGATACTTATAGCACACGAATGAATTGCAGAACACGTTCATACAATTTATAGAAATTTTGTCTTTTATCTGTTTGTTTGTTTATTTATTTAAACGCTCATCACGCAAACACGGCAGATTTTTATATGTGGGTAGTATGATGTCTTAGGATACTTTTTTACCTGAATTAATGCGAGCGAAGCCGCGTCCGTACTCTAGTTATACAAACCTTCCCCTTGAATCACTCTATCTATTAAAAAAAACTGCATGAAAATCCGTTGCGTAGTTTTAAAGTTCTAAGCATAAAGATAAAGATAAAGAATCTTTATTGATAATGTAAGATTGTAACATACATAGGTATAAGTACTAATATCACAGAATATGCTACACAAATTACAATATCTCGTCAAATTGAATTTATAACATTTAACTTTTATAAAATTTTAGAAGTTACATATATGTCTAGTTTTATTAATAAAACAATGAAAATGTTTGTAACCTACACACACAACATATTTATTAGACATACAGACAGACACAGCAAGCGACTTTACTTTACACTATGTAGTGATAGGAACTATGCATAATATATAGAAATCTACAGACAAATTAAATAAACTTGAATGGGAACTATGTAGGTATTTGAGCCACTTTCATTTTAGTACTCAACTATATGTAGGCTGAAAATCGACCAGTGTCGGTTTCGCAGAGAGTTGAAATACTTATCTGATTTTGATTAGTGAAAAAATAAATTAACAGACAATTCTGAAATTATTAATTCTTTTTCTATTATTCACATGAATCTCACACTATGCTACAACTCGCTTAGTTAATCTACGAGTCCGTTAATTTACGATCAAGTACGCTTACCTAGAAGGAACAGGACAATATTTGTTTACTTACCTAAGTTTTTGCGAAACCAAAACAGTTAGTCTACAGTGGTGCTTATAAAGCTTATTCCATGTATAAAAAAGTTAGGCTTCTTCCTCTTATTGAACGAGAGTGGTCATCTCTAGTGTCGACAGTTTTTAAAGCCTTCCCTTGTATTTTAGACATGACTTTACGACTATCTTACTATTTACTATGATAAATAGTTAACCAAAGTTATTTTAATCACTTATCCAAGTTATCACCAGTACTTTTTGTAGTATTTTCGGTATCTTGGACAGAATTCTAGGCTTTCCACACGGTGTTTATACATTGACATAGCTAGATCCATACACGCAACTCGGCGATACGTTCTGTATCGCACGGGCGTGCCAAAATGTACATATCTTGTTTATGGTCTGTTTTATTATGTTTTTTTGAAATAAGGATAAGGATAAATCAAATCTTTTTATTTACAATAATAAAATATAAAAACAAGTGAAGGAAAACTAAACATACTACTTCTAACTACTACAAAAAGGGCCACTTAGAAAATCTTTAGAAAAGCCTAAAGATAATCTAAGTGCTCCAGCCCACTACCAGAGGGCAGCGTACCCAGCATGCTGGCCGCATTACCACGCTGGATGGCAATGCTGATACGTTTATTATGTTGATATACATATATACTGTATATATGTACATAACGTTTTCTTATCTATGGATACAGCTCGACACAAATACCTACATCATGTTCAACTAGAAAGAAATTTCCATACGACCGTATAGGTTACCTGATAAAGGCGAAATGGTACATTTACATGTTTGCCTATATATGAATTAAGTATTAAGAAAGTAGATAGCAGTTTACTTTAACTACGGTAAATATATAGTTAGTCTACTAGTGGGTGCTCGCGACTTCGCTCGCACTAAAAAGTAAAACTTGCATCCCCTATTTACACCCCTTTTAAAGTAGCATCCTTTCTTAGCAAATGCCTACGTCATAATAAGGTGTAGGATAAGTAAGAAATTTCAAGAAAATTAAATAAATAAGATAAATATATTTCGGCACATATCACGCAGCGCCATCTAGCTTAAGCTTACGCTTGCATTACGGGTACTAGATAACAGATATAATACATATATACTTTTTGTAAATACATACTTATTATACATAGAAACGACCAGACTCAACACAAGTAATTACAAATTTTAATATGCATAATTACTTGTGTTATGCGGGAATCGAACCCGCACCCCTCACGCAGATACTTGTCATATTTCTGATTATTAATAGTAAAGTAACTATACAACGGATATTATAATAATCACGTTTATTTAAGTAGTTGCTTTCAGGATTTAGTCTCATTTTATCACAGGATATGTGGCAAGGTTTGTCGGATTTGTTCAGGACGAATTTATCATTTCCTGTGGATAATTTTAGATAAGTAATTTGGATTACTTACTTACTTGTTTTTTTGTTCCTAAGTTTTTGTATAGCAGATAGCTTTAATACTATTTCTGTAAATGCATCATGACTACATAGTATAAAGCTAAGTCGTTCCGGCGTCTGTCCCTGTGTCCGTATGTTATATGTATGGTACTTACTAATGTATGCTTAGACCTATAAAATTACACAACGGCACAGATTTTGATGCAGTTTTTTTAATACAAAGTGATTCAAGAGGACGGTTTATATATACAAAAACGCTTGCAAAAGCTAGTTCCAATAATAAATAGCCCTCTATAGCAATAATAGTGAACTAATAAATATTGCCTCTTGCCGTAATCGAGCCCTGCTTTGTGGCGAACACGCGCGGGGTATAAATCAAGCGATCTATCGTCGGATCAATGCGGTCGCGTTACCAAGATGGGTATGTCACGATCTGAACACATGTGTACCGTGAATGGACGACTTCGTTGTTAGTATTTATCCACTAGCTGTGCCAGCGATTTCGTCCGCGTGGAATAGTTATTTTGGGCATCATATTTATTTTTGCAAACAACCTTTAGCTTTATAAATTATAGCTGTTAGTTACCCACGACTTGAACCGTTTTCGCAGCGCACGCAACTTAAGCCCTCTAAGATGAATAATTTTCCCCGTTTTTTCCACACTTTCCATTGTTTCTTCGCTCCTATTAGTTGCAGCGTGATGTTATATAGCCTAAAGCCTTCCTCGATAAATGGTCTATTCAACACAAAAATATTTTTTCAATTCGCACCAGTACCTAGTTCCTGAGATGAGCGCGTTCAAACAAACAAACATTCCACCTTTATAATATTAGTAGGTATAGATTGAAAATAGGAATTCATAATTTAGAACTAAAATTAGTGAAAACGGACTTATACTGGACAGTAAACTAAACTGGACTGAAAATACAACTAAGTTTTGCCTGAAAGGAATCAAAGCGCTGAATGCTTTGAGTCCTGTTCTAAACAAAAAGTCCTGTCTTAGTAGTAGTACCAAACTAAACATCTATCGTACTTTGGTCAGACCTTGCATCACCTACTCATGTCCCGTGTGGAGTAGTACTTGCGCCACTAATATTAATAAACTCCAGATCATTCAAAATAAAGCAATTAAAAACTCATATAACACGCCGCTATATACAAACCTCAAAAAACTTCACTTAAAAATACCTAGCATAAAATCTTACATTTATAAATTATCTAAAACATTCTACATATACCTATAGAAACCCAACTAGTAAAAACAAATTAATTACTAACATCGGTAAGACAAGAAAAAGTACATTAAAATATATCGACAAATATAATCGATACAAACTCCCGCACCATCTCTTCTTGGACGATGAATAGATAAGATCGTGACTTAGTGATTTGCGGGTGGAGAGACTCGCTGGTCGGGACCGGGCGCGCGATTCTCGACCCTACGCGGAAGCCCATTCGGCTCGGAGTCGAGCGCGCCGATCCATTCACACGCAACATAACTTTGTATATACCTACGTTCTCGCTGCTTGTTTTGAACGACAGTTTGCAAAGCCAGTGGACAATTTTATTATTCTACCCTCAAGTGTGGTAATTAACATAGCTTAATATGTAAAGGCCTAAAAGTGTTCTGCTTTTACTAGCAATAAGTGCATTAGTTTACTACAGTTTTAGCCACGAAAGTCTTAATAAATCGTTCAGTTCATTAAAAAGTTTACATGTGATAAGTTTATAATAGGAAAGTGGAATCCTTTTAAATGTTTTGTTGTGCACGATTTTGTATGATAGGATTATTATTTACACTATTATATCAAATGTTTTATAAGTTTATGGTTAATAAATAATTTCAAAACTCAAACTCAGTTAAAAGTAACCGTTGTAAGTTGATTCAGCCGTTAACGTATATTCACTCATTCACATACTTTTATGTGTATAAACTAGTTGTAGTTCTCAGAATAGGCAATAGATGGCGCTAGTGGAAATATTAGATCGCAGTTTGGCAACAAAAGTGAATATTAGTGAGTAAATTAAGAATTAATATTTCTTTGTCTTCCGATCCAGCAGATTGTCGACGTCGTTTTAATTGCATCAATTCTTGCAAAGTGATCCACTTGGCAGTACTGGAGATACTGTCCTGCTGTTGTTACCTCAGGTAGTAGGTAGCAAAGGAGTCCATATTTTTACACTCAGTAAAAAGTAAAAAAAAAAACTACTATGGATATAATCAAACATTTTTCTCTGTGCAAAACTGACTCCCTTCCATTCCAGTCAAGTTTATTTATTTGAAAGCTGTAAAAAAACAAATCTTGCCGTTTTATGAACTCATTCCTTCGCAGCAAAATAGAGCGCTAAAATTTTAACATCCGCCGCAGTTAAATCCGAGATTCAATCGAGTAATGCCTAAACGCTAAAAGCAGGCAATCTGAATAAAAATGGCGTCATTTCGCGTCCTAATGTTGGTACTGCCGCTTACTTTCCCGCCAATTTCCAGGGCTGCCATTTCTTCATTAATTTTCTTAAAATTGGGGGTATTTAATTAAGTTAGTGTACTTAGTTGGAGTGCGTATTTAAAGAAAATGATTTCAATGTAAACGCTTCTCGAGTATCTTTATTAAGAACTAGTGGTACCCCGCGGTTTTATCCGCATTCATCATCATCATCATAACAACCCTTGGAATCCCACTGCTGGGTTTATGCCTCCTTTTGTATGTGCCATCTTTCATGCGCGTTTATCCTGGATAAAAACTGGCGTGTACTTTAAGGTCTAATCTATCTCCATACCTGATGACATTAAAGTCTATTTAGACGTTTCAGCGATAATTAGGACTTAATTAAAAAATAAAACAGTGTAGGTCTCGGCTGTTTGTCATAGTACGGCGTCGTTAAGCTATGTCATAGGGCCCTGGGGCGCCTAACTGACACCAGAGTTTGCCACTCTTATACAAACTTTGAACTGATGAAAATTTCAGGATTCGAAGTTCTTTCCTTCTATAATTTTGTGCAATTCTAACTTCATCTGGCAACCCTACAATTTTGGCGCCAAAGCAAGCACATAGGCGAAACAAATCGAGCAGAGCGCGCCGCAGAGTTCGGTTAACGAGCGATTTAAAAATGAAACTTCTACGGCTATTTGCGAGTGTCGCCCCCTGTTACAATGTATGCTTTATTTTTAGGACTTGTGTTAGGGACTATAAAATGGATGCAATTTTTCATATTATGCTGTCGGTAGATAAAATCACAAGTAACACAAAGTAGATGTGTGCATATTATACATCTAAACATATGAATGTTAGTGAATATTACTATCAGTTGTTATTATTATTAGTTGTACTAGCGCATAATCGCATTGGTAAAACAACATCTTTTACTTTTACTATTGCAAGATTAGGACTTAGATTAGTCCTTCTGTATCTTTTGTGAGTAATTTCAGTGGTACCTATATACTACCTAGTTCTTTATTCCCATTCCTATCCTTTCCTTCCTATCTCTATTTCCCTCGAACTATAATTTATCGTTCTTTAAGACGAGAGTGATCCGGTTTCTTCTAGGCAAGCGCGCTAGATCGTAGATTATAACGTTGCTTAACATCAAGCGAATTGTAGTCAAGCGTGAGCCTAGTTTAAAAAAAATAGTTACTTAATTTTAAAATGTAGGTAAGTTACTATGTCGCCAAGCACTAAACGATATTTTCTGTTGCCTCGTTTGATCCGTACCGTATTAAACTCCTAGTAAGTTACTACATTTAAATAGATCCAGTAGCCTACCTACTCGACGTTTAGTATTAACTTGTTTAAATATACAATGTTTTACAATAGATAAAACACCGAAACTAGAAGTACTGCTCGATAGTGATTTAAATTGTGACATATTAGCAATAACAGAACATTGGATTACTACAGAAAATATTAAATCAATTTATATCAATAATTATGTTTTAGTATCTAGTTTTTGTAGGACACAAATAGGCCATGGCGGCTCTTGTATATACGTAAAAAAGAACATAAAATGTATAGAAAATAAGACGATAACCTCACTTTCACTTGAACGATATTGCGAATTATCTGCATTAGATTTATTAGATTTTGACATTACAATTATTTGTGTGTATCGTACCGGTCTAGCAAGCGTTAATTACTTCCTGAAAAATTTGGAACGTCTGTTCGATAAGCTTAGCGAACTAAACTTGAAATTTATAATAGTAGGTGATGTAAATATTAATTCTCTGGACCCCACTAACTCAGACTACAGGCACCTTCTGGACCTGCTTACTTCCCACTGTCTAGTAAACCTGGTAGACTACCCGACCCGCATCTGCTCGAGCACAGCTACTTGTCTCGACCACATGTACAGCAACCTGGGCGCGGCGGCTGACATCAGCTCGGCGCCGGTGCGAACACTCATCTCCGACCACCTCGCGGTACGCGCGGAGCTCGCCTGCGTGCCGAGCGCCCTGCCCCCGCTCACCAGGCTCGCACGGGACTTCTCGCAGCATAATCGCGCTAATTATGTTGCAGCCATAGATAGTGTGGACTGGCTTGAGGTGCATGATCGCTGTAATACTGCCGATACTTTTGCGCAAGCAGTGATCAATGTATTAAAAAACAAATTTGACATATGTTTTCCAATTAGGAGAAAACCGAACACTAGAAGCGACTCATCGTGGATTGCTCCCGATGTTCATAATTTAAAATGTATCATATTTGACATCACAAGCATTTTTGAATCATTCCCAACTGAACTGACATTACAGACTATGATTAACGATTTGAATAAGAAGTATGAATTGCTGGTGAAAAACTCCAAGTCATATTTTTATACTAAATCAATTAAAAATAGCTCAAATCCGTCAAAAACGATGTGGGGTATAGTCAATGCGGAAAGAGGTAAAAGTAACGCTCCTAAAATCAATATCTCCGAGGTAGTCAAGAACATTGATGGGACAGTGTTCAGTACTCCTAAGGAAGCCGTTGACAGCATGAACTCTCGGTTCATCAATGCGGCATTAGCTTGCGGGGCTCCGCCGGCCGATGTCGCTGCAGTACACAGCATATTGTGTAGCGCTAGAAAGCCGTCCGATCGTTCCCTTAGGCTACGCATGTTTTCTGGCGACGAAGTATTTCGTATCGTAACGGAACGGATCCCGCCCAAACGTTCGAAAGATGTGTATAGCCTATCTATGGAACTGATTCGTTCAGCAATTCTGCCCTTGGCTCCTGTGCTAGCGGAGCTGTTTAATAAGTGTCTCAGAGAAGGTGTCTACCCAACTTCCTTGAAAGTATCCAAGGTGTCTCCTATCTTCAAGGGCAAAGGTACTCGAGACGACATGGATGCATACAGACCGGTGTCCATCATTCCGGCCATCGCCAAGGTGTTCGAGAACGGACTGAGCTCCAGGCTGGTCACATACCTGGCCGACACGAACGCGCTCTCTGAACACCAGTACGCATACAGAGCTGGGCGATCCACCACGTCCATGACCCGCGAGGTGGTGCACCGCATCCTGGCCGCTCGCGAGCGCAAGCAGCAAGTCGCTGTTCTGTGCTGCGATTTGTCCAAGGCATTCGATGTGGCTGATCACCAGGTCCTTGGGGTCAAGCTCAGGCACTACGGGATAGTGGGGACTCCTTACTCGGTTCTAACTGATATGATGAGGAACCGGTCACAAGTTGTAGATGCGGGCGATGGATGCCGTTCAGACCAATTGTCTAGCACCATAGGTGTGGCTCAGGGCTCTTCGGTCTCCAACCTGCTCTTCTCCCTCCTGCTGAACGACCTCCCCAACGCTGTCACGTGCGCAGACATCCTCTGTTATGCTGACGACGTCGCAGCCATAGCCAGCGCCCCCAGTCTCGATCAGCTCGAGGAAGCACTGAACATTACAGCGGCA
Source organism: Macaria notata (assembly GCA_927399415.1). NCBI lineage: Eukaryota > Metazoa > Arthropoda > Insecta > Lepidoptera > Geometridae > Macaria > Macaria notata. The sequence goes on from OV656752.1 coordinate 7,383,696, forward strand.
AACCTCGCCAGTTGGTTTCGTGCGAATGGCCTTGTGCTAAACTTAAAAAAGACACATTTTGTGCACTTTGTTCTTTCGGGCCATTCTAGAAGATCACTAGCGGTCTCAGTAGACGGAATTAGAATAGAACAGGTCAGGAGTACGACATTTCTTGGCTTCCATATAGACCGCAGCTTAACTTGGGAGAACCACATTGATACCCTGTGTGGCAAGATAAGCGCCGCGTGTTATGCGCTCCGTCGAGTAGCTCGGGTGGTGTCCACTGAGGTGGCGCGCGCCTGCTACTTCGCCACGGTGCACTCGCGGCTGCAGTACGGTGCGGAGCTGTACGCGAGCGCTGCCGACTGGGAGCGCGCGTTCAGGGCCCAGAAACGAGCTGTGCGTGCCATCGTAGGTGTGTCGCGGTACACCTCGGTCAAACCGTACTTTAAAGAGCTCGGTATCCTCACGCTGCCATCTATCCTGGTGTTTCAGGTAGCGGTGTACGTAAGAGACAATATCGGAGCTTACTCAACCCGGGATAGGTCTGGAGTGCACAATTTCCGGAACGGTCATCGGTTACAATCTATCTTTTCCTCGTTAAGAAAATCTAGGAAGCTAACACATATAGCAGGTCCAGAAGTGTACAACAGGTTGCCTGATACAGTCAGGTCACCTACAAGCAAAAATATATTTAAACTTCGCCTAAAGAATTGGCTCATCGAACAGACATTCTATAGTTTCGAGGCTTTTCTTGTGACAAAATAATTCGCTGTAAATTTATTTGATGTATGCACTGAATAAATACATATAATATATAAATAAATTTATAATAGTACTTGTGTACATGTACCTCGTAAAATATTGTTATAAATAATATAATATTGTTATAAATTTATAACAGTTACAACTTTAAGTATCTGACTTGTAAGAAAGATCTTATCAATAAATGACTTTGACTTTGACTTTGACTTTGACTTTGATGCATGGAATGCGATATCATATCACTTAACTGTTTAATTTATTAAATTAATTATTCATACTCACGATAATACTGTGAGAACGCAAATAATCACTGTCCTAACATTATAATTATTTGTATAATCTGTGGCACAGTGGCGCCGTAAGTATTAACATAATATCGACATGTTTATTTATTATTCTACGTCTTATCCACGATTAACGTATAGCTTGCATAGTTTAAAATTAAATAAGTTATCTAAGTAGTGCAGGTATAATTCTTTGAGTATCTAATGAAATAGTAATAAAAACTTTCAGAAGACTTGATAGCCTCCTTTTTTTGGAGTCGGTTAAAAAGTCATTTATGTCAGGCTTAACCCATAGTTACTAAACAAATTAGTAATAATACACATAAGTAGGTAAATAAATTATGTCGGAAAAGGCAAGCCAACATGTAAGTGAGAAAATAGGTAACGAGTAACATTTTGGTTTTGCACTTGACAAGAAAATGTACTTTTTGTAGCCAATATTAGGGCACCGTAGAAAACATTTCTTAAGTAGTTATATATTTTTTGAAATCGTTTATAAAACTAAGATAAAGACCACAATATCCTTTAATAAAACAGAAACGTATAATATAGATATATTATAGGTATACTCAGCTAGGTAGTTATATTATTCCATTCCGCCGGTGTGTGCGGTGGCACTCATTATGGGATGCCAAGAGGTCACGTGACCCGACTACCGTATGTTTGTTTGTTTTGCTTACCGATACTGATATAGCAGATTAGGTATCTCTCTTGAGTCGTATTTCCTCATGACATGAGGGTCGTGAGTCCCCCGCAAAATAAATTCGTTAGGGGAGTTTTCTTGGGCAGATACATCGTGGTGGGCGCGCAGGCCATGGAAGACACATGTCCCTGAATATTGTGGTCCTCAAACACATCGGTTTCCTCAAGATGTTTCCCTTCACCGTTAAGAGGGTGCAAATCCACACATAACTTGGTCATTGGTGTAGGGCCGGATTCGAACCAGGGTACGTCTGTATGAAAATCAGACACTAATCCTCTATAATTAAAAATAGTATGGACGACTTTCAATCATCCTAAGGTAAAAGTATTTCTGGCCGAGTTTTTCTCGGAAATGACCGAGTTTTTCACATAGTTACCGATGTACATATTTCCATAAAAGTGCTTGACTAGTCCAACCAGCTTGGTTTCCCTGCGTTCCATTATAGATAGCGAGATACAAGATACAACATCGCACTAATGAACTTGATCTGTATGACGGACTAATTATTCGTGTTATAGATATTAACTATGTATATCTATTTTAACCGACTTCTTCAGAAAAAGGAGGTTTTTGATACGATTTGTGTGCTTGATATTGGCAGGATCAGATAAGTTTGAGTATCTATTTAGGCTTCAAAACATGTGTGCTTAATTTCATATGTGTGTTTTTGTATGTCCACTAATGTCTTGGAAACTTCAATAGTGATGCTCAATGATTCTTCATGTACGTATCAGATTAGGAGTGTACTTAACTTGAAGAGCAGTGGGAATTCATCAAAATATAATGAGTAGTTATTGAGATAGCAAATGATTTTTTTACGAGATAGGCTCACGCTTGCATTCAACTTGCCTGATGTTAAGCAACGTTACAATCTACGATCTAGCGAGCTTGCCTAAAAGAAACCGGTTTACTCTCGCCTTGAAGACCGACAAATTATATTATACCAAGGGATTAACACAGTAAGTTAGTACTTACTCATAACTTTAGACTACTTCTTTGATTAACCCACACAATAGCTTTTCTTACCAAACAAAAACCAAGTAAACCACCGCCATTACAGCTTCCTTCCTTCCGCATAATACTGTATCCATTGTAAAGTGCAAAACAGAATCCACTTTGCTATGTGTCTCACGTACTGACCGGAGATGCTTGTATCAACCCAAATTGTGAGCCGATATAATGCAGGACACAGTTTGGGGCCGGATAAAAGTACTTAAGTTTGTATGAAAATGAGAGGCATTTGCCCAGCAGTCGAACAGGCTAGGAATAATTAATAATGAGGGTGGTTAACTCTGGTGTCATGGTTTTCAAATTGTATTAGTTGATCTATGTACTAAATATAAACTAATAAATACGAGGACTGAGATTACGTTACGCGTCACGATAATATCGTACCTACTTGTATTCTACAATTTTGCAAAGTAATTTTATTATTAACAGATGTTATATTTTCACCAAAAAAAGTCAAAGTGACCTGCGATATTTTTTTTTACGTGAGATAGGTTTGCGTGTGACTTCAGCCCGCCTGATGTTAAACATTGCTGCAGCCTAGGATGTAACACGCTTACCTAGAAGGTACTTATTAACCCTAGATTAGAAGACCCGTGGATTGTAGTTCGTAAAAAACAGCCTACGTTAAAGTGTTTCAATAAAGTTTGTCTCGCACTGTATTATATCTTGTTGGTTATTTTCTTCTGTCTCAAGGGACTTCCTTATAATGTGCAACTCCCTTTACTTAGTAACTAGGCTTCTTTATATTCACATCTTGTAGAGATTTTGGACCAACGATGTTATTAAAAATTTGGGCTGTGACCCACGGTTTAATTTTATTGAGCGAGTTAAGTTACAAATGAATAATTTTAAAAAATATTAAAGTATTCTCTCTCTTTGAGTCGTATTTCCTCATGACTGAGGGTCGTGACTCCTCCGCAGAATTAATTTATTAGAGGAGTTCTCTTTTGCAGATACATCGTGGTGGGCGCCCAGCTCCTTCCACGAATGACATGCCCTCGGATATTGTGGTCCTCCAACATTTCGATTTCCTCACGATGTTTTCCTTCACAGCTAAGCGAGCGCAAATCCACACATAACTTGAAAATACATGTCATTATCATCAAAAATTTGCTCGACATACATATAAAAAAAAAGTTTAGTGCACTGAACTTTTATTCGCTTGGTACTATTTAAAGATTAAAGCAATGTGAGTATACCTACATAAAACTTTTTTTAAACCCAACTACGACTAAAGTATACTATTATACAGTTACTCTTACATAAGTACATACTACTTACAGCTATTTTTGTACACAGAAAGAAATACCAAATGTCGATCAGAAAAGTTAATAATATTTTCTGAAAATTATGTAATAGCTCAAAATACTTCACAGACAAATATGGCAAAAGTATCTGACAGCGGTGGGATTCGAACCCACGCCCTTTCGGACTGGTGCCTAAAACCAGCGCCTTAGACCACTCGGCCACGCTGCCTACGTTTAAAATGTCTAAATTTAGGGCAAATTTCTTTTCAGGCTCAGAAGTTTACAAAACATTCAGTGAACCGTAGTAAATTAGAGTATGTTACTAATTAAAATTGTATGTTTGTAATAAATTGTACCCGATTCATTGCACATTTACGTACACATTTTGCTGGTGTGCTTTTTTACATTAAATGAAACACTTTTTTTACGTAATATAGGCTTACGCTTGACTACAACTTCCCTGATGGTAAGCAACTCTAGAGAAAAATATGTTATACTTATATGTATATTATTTAGTCACAAGCAGCGCCCCGCGGTGTTACCTGCGCTAATCTGAAAAACAAATCTAAATTTTTATCCATACCGATATATAAAATCCAATCTGAATCTGAATCGAATAAGAGTGGTCAATTCTGGTGTGGAGAGTTTATCAAGCCACCTTATGGGCTTCTGATATGGCTAACCGACTGCCGTCCTGTGACAAACAGCCAGGGCCGACAATTGTGTCATCCGACCCACGGAAGCGCCCAAAATGCCAATGAAATGCTAATTTCTGGTCACCCATCCTAGGACTGACCGCAACGGCAGTTGCTTAACATTGGTATTCGCACGCGATTGCTTCCGTAGCTGAGCTACAGAAGCTTCGCCTTTATAATATTAGTGGCATGTTATTACTAAGTCCAGTGCAAACACCACTGTCACCATGGGATATCATTGTGAGAACAAGTTTATTTTTTCCCCTCGGGAGGCAATCGCAATCATTACCCACAGAGGCGACGAGAGTCCCGTTGAAGTCCCTTGCTTCCGGACAGCATTCGTGCATAAGTATTGGATGATATTGGGGTTATATTAATATAGTTACTCTAGACGAGGGATCATATTGATATATTCACTTTTGAAGGCTGGACACGTAGTGTTGTGGGTAGAGGACTTATCATCACTCCTTTGATAAAAATAAAATGGTTCTATCTTATCAGTTCTACATTTTATGTGTGTTTTTGTTTTAGTCAACTTCATGATCAAACAGTTGCACCCTGGAGTGACATTCACTGAATGGGGATCTATCAAGATCTATATAGATCCAGATCTAGCAAGAGAAGGAGGGGATCTAGAGAAAGATCCAAAGTCTGCGGCGATTGTATGTGGACTATGTGTGCGGGCAGTCACTCTAGACAGAACACCAAATGTCAAGGTTAGAGGGTTGCTGAGGAGAGAGTTCGGGAAGTTGGCTCGGAGCCGTGTTGCTTTGTAGCATGACTCCGAGATTTCAGTGCGGAGGAGTATTGCTAACCCTGCTCCCAAACACGCGAAACCCGTCCTTCCTTGCCGAGGTGAAGGGACATCGTGGTAGGTTTTACTCGGTAGTGCAGTCTCATTAGCTCCGAGCCCGACATAGATTCTGATACTGTTGACTAATACTCGCCATTGGTTTCGTTCTGTTGCTTGGTGCATTGCAACATTTATTGGCATCTCCAGCTCTTTAGTTACTTGGTCAGACCACCGTATGTGACTCCGGCCTCGCGGTCTCTGTCCTTCAACTTTCCCGGTCACTATAAGGCGCTCCAAATTATTGATATCGATCTGTATTTACTTTAGTGATATTTTTTAAATTGAATCTTATAAAAAAACCAACTTACCCTTGACCAGTTTTCGGACAGTCCCACGCGTGGGCAATAAATCCCCGGACATGGGGCCCTGAATAATTGAGGCCACTCTCATTAAAGAGGCCCACTTAAACCGGCATCTAATATTCATACTGATGGCCCCGGCAGTGATGCATGGTAAGAACTTTTTAATGGTTAAGAATATGTAAAGTAACCAGTAAAAAATTAACCTAAAAGACCAGTACTTAAATATGCACTTAATAATTTCAAAAAATAGACTAACATTCTTCTAATGGCCATGCATGTCTTCTTCAGGGATGCACATAACTCAAAACTACAGAACCGATTTTGAATACAATTAACTTTTTAACTTGTAAATTTACATTATTAAATAGTACTTACTGTATTTACTTTCTAGTATTTACAACAATACTCCCTGCCTGACTCCTGTTCCCCGCGGAATATAACCTTGCGATCTTCAAAGCGAGAGTGAATTGGTTCTTACTGGGTAAGCACGTTCCATCCTAGACCGTAATGATTGCTTACCATCAGGCGAATTACGGTGAAGTGCAAAACCATTTCTTGTAAAAAAAAAATACAATGTGACGTGTAAAATGGCTTAATGAATAAATGATGATTATGTTTATGATGATGAAACTTGCACTGCGTATGTATTTTTACAAGTCATTTGTAGCCCAAATTGATCTTTATAACTATATATTGCATATCACCAAACTGTTCCATATTAATCAAATCCGCCAAGTTAACACAAACATGCCAAGTGAACCTGATTTTTGTAGAAATCCATTAAAACGGAATAAAACATTGTTTACGGAGGCGTACATAGGCAGCTGTTTTTAGATAATAGTACGGAACCCTTGACAAAAATCGGACTTTATTCTCCTTCGGAAACCTGTTTAAAATATAATAATAAAGGCACGTAAATACCATAAATACTTCAAACGAATCGATAAGCAACTAATACGGTACAACTTTGTAATCCGCGTACCGGTATTAACAAGCGAGCGCGCGCCGGCCGGAAGGTAAGCGCTTTCATTTCTAGCGTAATTAAAAAGTTTGACGTGGGGGTGTGTGTGTGTGTGTATGTGAGAGGAGGTGGATGGGGAATATGCAGAGATGTGATTGGATTTTTTGTAATTTAATCATGGATAAAGAATTACTATAAATAGCGTTTTGGCTTCATTTTACTTGGTGTTTTGTTTTGCACCATTTTGGTATAGGTAATATATAAAGTATAGATTTAAGGTTTTCTTTCTTTTGCCATTAACGTCATTATACAGTAAGTATGGATATTTAACTAAATAATTATGTAGCCACAATTTATCTGATGATACGGCCAACAATACCGCAGTTATGTTTGCCTCTTGTCATGCTAAAGACTTAGTAAAATAAATAAATTTTCCGGAACATTTCGAACAGCGCCATCTAGCCCCACACTAAGCAAACACTTGTGTCATGGGTACTAGATGACGGATATAATATTTAAATTCTTTCCTCTAAAACAGTGGATAAAGCAAACTTCGATAAATTGATCGCGGTCTCCTAGCCAAGTCTATAAATACACACAAACACACAGTCCAACAGATAATATTAGGGCTCCGCCGCGGGGCGCGCCTTTGATGGCTAATTAGTGCAGGAAAGCAAACCCGGGGGCAAAGATTATACAAGGGGTTGGAAAATTTGGAAATATATGTATTTTTACAAGGAATAGGTTTGCACTTGTATCGTAATTCGCCTGATGGTAAGGAATCATTACGGTCTAAGATGGAACGTGGGTTTTTAAAATCAAATTTTTTTATTGCACACACAAATCCTTAACTAAGTTAAAACTAGTTGCTAATGATGTTTCAATATTAGATTTGTTTTAGTCTGAGTAGTCAGAAAATTTAACATCAAATCACCTAAAGCGCTATCTGCACGAAAAACTTTAAATTTTACACCTATAAAGCTTTTCCGTCTTATTACAAGACGCGGTTTAAATGTTAGGTTTAAATGTTATGAAAAAAAAGTCGGTTCTTGTTGTTCAAACATCACATGCTAACAATCAAATGTCAACTTCAAATTAGAACGTTGGTGCTACATTTTGTCAATTTGATTGTTATGACAGAAGAAAACAAATTTTGATCAACAAGAACGGACTGCATATTTTCAAAGTTTTGTAATTATTTTACCACGTTTTGTAATAAGACCCATTAAGTTTAGTAATACTTGAAATTTTCAGTTTCAGTTTTTGCACTGAGTAAATTTGTTTTGCATTTGAATACTCAATTCTTTATAACAAGTACCTAAATGTCTCTGGCTGATTGAAATGCAATTAATTAATAATGCATAACACAATAACACTTTAATTTTTAGAAATGGTTTAACGGATATATCATTGAAACACAACAGGCTATCTTTTGTTACATATATATGCAAAAACACCATGAAACGATAGTCGTAAAGCCATGTCAGAGGCTATTAAGGCGGCTTGATAAACTCTCGACACCAGAGTTAGCCGCTCTCATTCGATAAGAAGACGACCATGAGACAATGTATACGAAATGAAAACAATACTTATAAGAATGCATTCTCTTTAAACTGACTTCAATTATCAATATTTCAAAACTCTGTACACATGTGCTTCTGTATATTATATTAAGGGACCGCATTCAATGTTGCTAATTATTAAACGGAGGGTTCCGCATTATTTATTTAAGCGAGGGTCCATGTTTGTGCAAATATAATTGTTTGTAATATTGTATCTTTGGCTCTGTTGATTGAGCAAATATGTCAGATTGTATTTAGTATTTGATTTTGAAATGTATTAATTTAATTTAAAATCATTGTTTAGACTGACAGAAATCATTCATGGAGCTTAAGGAAATTTAGTTTAGAATTGAAAGTGCCTATTTAAGAAATGATTGTGAATTTTAATAAATTAGATATAATTACATACGTACAGCATAATATTTGGTTTAAATAATAATGGTTCTGCGTTTTTAGAGACTCGAATATTAGGTATTCAAATTATATCATGTACATAATTATATATTATTGTTACATAATATCACACAAATATTTTACAAATAAAAGTTTGTTAGTGTGTGAATATGTATGTTCTATCTTCGAGTTCAAACGATAGAGCCGATCTGACTTAAATTACGTATGAGTTTGGATGAGGTAAATATAACGATAAAGATGCCTTTATTAAGCAAAACTTTCGTTATATTCTAATACGATATGTTCGATATCACTGGAGATCCTGGATTACACATTATTTTAATATCCCGGATTAAAATAATAAACGCCGCTAGTTTATATTAAAACTAGCAGATCCCACACAAACAAAAACCAAGCTGCTTATTTAGAGATCCTTACAATACAACAGAGATCTGAAACCGCATCGTTATGATTGCGCTGAATAATAAAATGCTTGCCAAATGTGTGCGGAACCCTCACTTCTTGCGCGGTTTACTGGTGGACCCATACATATACAGGGGTATAGAAATATCTTAGAAATAAATGATAACTTGAAAAAGCCAAAATAACTGTAGCGCCTGTTGTTATTTTACAATATCTTAGTACCTAAGTATTGAAATGAGTTTGATGAAATTTATATTGTTGCTTAAGTTAAAATATGCTATACATATACAAACGCATCATGTTTAGAAATCTATAAATAAATAATAAATCATCAGACTGTCATTTTATCTAATTCAAACTATTCTTAACGTATTGTATTTCATTAAAACATATTATCACATACAAATACCTAAGAAAGATTACTAAAACTGTTAGTTAAACTTAAAACTTCTTAGTTATTAGCATGGATAAAAGAGACAGCCATATCATAGAGGAAATGGCAAGTGTGCGTGAATGTGGACAAACATATATTCTACCAAACCATTCAAATTCATTTATTTGCGTAGATGTAGTGAGAATTATGGTACAAAAACATTTTTTATCGTATCATACATGTAAGATGTATGATACGATAAATGTTTTTGTTGTTACCGGTGTGCAAAAATCATATTTTGGTCACTGAGAATCTATTAACAATTTCAAATCAATAGGTTTTACAAAGATTAGGTGTCAATATAAACAAGCCAGTAAAAAATCAGATTTTTTGGTATTATAAAAGGTTACAAATAATATATAAAAAATACTAATTATAACAGATGGTACTTCTCCGTCTGTTATGCAGATATGTAACCCAGTATAAGGTGCGGCTTGTCAGGTTCGTAAGGATTATGTTCACTACGCTGCGCCGCCAGGGATTCATAAAATGTTCGAATTAATCCTCCGATACATTGTAAACATGCATTATTATGAATGCGGTGCTTTTGTATGAGGTATATCGGTTATTTGTGATTATTGGATCGGGATTTAGGTAGTCGTATTATGATGAAAAATGTGAGGAATCGTGGAAAAGTTATTTATTATATTTACCGTCCGCTTACCAGCATGCGAATTATGATCAAGTGCATCCCCATTTCCTGTAAAAAACCGGCTTTGATACAGGTTTAAAGTAAACGACGCGTTATTTAGTTACTCTGTTTTCAAACTATATTTTATCCTAAATAACTCAGCTGTTGATTATCAAGAACGCTCATTCATTTAAAGTTTCTCCTTTTAAGTTAGTAGCAATAATATATAATCATAAAAGTAATACATACTATTTAATTAATAAATTTACTCCAGTACTTTTTTGTCGTACTTCATCAAGAGATTATTATTGATTTAACATAAGTAATGCACATTTACAAATATGTAGTCAATATCTCTGGTTGTACAGGAATCGAACCCACAACCGCTAGATCAAAAAGCAGTCTAGTAACAGAAGCAAAGAACTCGCAACCCTTACAATATTGTCCGTTAAAATAAATAAAAAAGCCTAGAAGCCACAATATAACAACGAGTGCTGTAAAAACGTGGACATAATCGACAATGGCATCATTAGCTCTGCAGGTACTACGCCTTATTCTGTGTCTTTACCTCGTCTGTGGACAGATGAGCACGAAAATGCGAAGTTTTTTTTTCTTTCATTTAATAGGCTTACGTTTGACTATAGCCTGCTTGATGTTAGGCACCACTATAGTCTAAGATGTAGCACGCTTGTCTAGAAGAAACCTATTTACTCTAGTTTTGAAGACCCCTGGGTTATAATTTTCTGGGAACAGGGCTCCAGGTAGAGAGTTCCATAGTCTCGCGTTTTACCATAGACAAATTAAAGTTTATTTTTTCTATGATTTTACTATAATGTGGACATGTTCTTAAATTATTGTAGTATTGAATATTGTGATGTATTTAATGAATAAATAAATTTTATGAATATGAATATTGTTGGAATTAGGTCTCCCCGACAATAGACCTTTTTACAAGAGGTAATTGAAATAAAAACAGACTTCATCGCCTTGGCACCTGTATTTAATATCATGTCACCTGTATGTAATCTGAATTTGATGGATGTGCAATGTCCCCTTAGTACCGACCTTATAAAGGTTTTGACAGTTTATTGTAACTAGAACGGGTTTGCACTTGGCCATACTTTGCCTGATAGTAAGCAAAAGCTATGGCCTAAGATGGACTGTGCTTACCCGATAAGAACCGATTCACTCTCGCTTTGAACATCGCTGGATTATAGTGCTTGTGTATTTATTTGTATCATGATGGAAATTAAGGCTTCGAAATATCGTAGACATATATATGTATGTTGCTGTCTGTTCATGAATTTGATGAATGATTCTCCACTTCAGTATCGAAGTAAGTAGGTATGTTTCAACTTAGGTCACTAGGCAAACTTTCAGAATCTATATTACTCATGTCTTTCTTTTTTTTTCAAACCACTTCTGTCTCCGCCTGTACAATAACTAATGCTACTAAAGGCCGATGTCCAATTAGCGCGGGCCTCGTTAAAAATACCTCATTGTCTCAAATACAAGTCTTATACTGGCCAAGCGCGAGACCAACGGGCTTAGTAGTAATAATTTCAGGTTTTTTTAAACGAATTCAAAGATTGGAAAGTTCTCTATTATACTATGTTTAGTATGTTTTAACAGCGGAATACATTCGTATGAAAAAAATTCGTCCGTGAACGCTCTGAAGTTTGTAGTTTCCACAATAGAAATAGAAGGAAACATAAAAATACAAATTGAATACATACTTCAAAACTTTCGAGCTAGCAATCTAGTTTTTTTTTTCAACACAATTACATAATATATATTTTTTTAATTAATAATTACTTGTGTTAAGTAAAATTAGTTTTATGTAGTTAAATTAGTTGATTCTTTTCTCTGTGTGATAATGTCGGATATTTTATTTTTTTGTTGTAAAATTTGGATTTTTACACTTGACCTTGTTCACGACAAGCTAATTGTGTGTGCCTCTAATATGTAAAAAAGTGTGAAACAGAAAATACTTTTTTAAACATTTAAACAAGGATCTCTAAAAATCCCTTCTTGTATAAACCACAAGGCAAACACAACCTTATTACCTCAATCATAAAGCACAAAGCCATTATCAAGAACAAGGTACAAAAAGCCAATGTTTTAATGGCAAGGAAAACTTTGAGCTTTTGTTCTTCAGCTTGGTTTTAAAAGCTCGAGTGTACTTTCATACTTTGACCCTCGATTGACTAACTTGACAAGGGGTGTTTGGGGCCTGGAATACATTATTTTTTCATAGAACAAACAAACAGACAGACCGTCTTAAGGCTTTTTGTAAGATTTTATAAGTGGTTTTTAGAGTAGTAAAAAGTGATAATAAGTTTTTTTTCTGCTTGTTTTTTCAAATTGTTTTTGTTAATAAACCATATCTTTCAACAATCATTTCATACTCAAGTACTTAATGTCTTATTTAATTACTAAGGATTAAGTAATTAAAAACATTTCATTGTAATAAAGAATCATTTCCAAAAAACATAAAATACATTTTTCCCTCTACTTAAAATCCAATCAACATAATACAGTACAATAACATTTTAAAGGCATTCCTGGCAAGAATTAAATTAACTTGATTCTTCTCGAATCGTATTCGGAAGGAATTGAGCAGTCTCGGACAGATATTAAATAAATTCTTTCGTTTCCGAGCACCCTTTACAAGTCGAGTTTCTTATTACTCATTATTGTATTTTTCTGGAAATCCGTTATGAGTTGAAGATTTTATTTCACCATTTAATACATGTTTACTGGGTATAAGTTATTTTATAGTACGGCTGTTGTTAAGCCATGTCAGAGGCCCTTGGGCGGCTTGATGAACTCTCGACACCAGTGTTAGCCACTCTCATTAGATTAGAATAAGATTTTATCTGTTACTAGCAGCGCCGTGCGGTGTTACCCGCGTTTATATTCGGTATGATGCAAATAATCTATTCGGTAACCCACAATATAATGTATCTGTGTAGCAAATATCATCCTAATCGGTTCAGCCGTTTGAGCGTGAAAAAGTCACAAACATACACTCACACAAACTATCGCCTTTATAACATTAGCATATCTAGCTATGTTTAACTTATTTTATACACTAATGATATATAAGAGAAAATATAATGGAAACCCGTGGGTTCGTTCATGTGATGTCGGCATGAAAAGTAGCCTAGATGTCATATTCAGGAGCATACTATTAGCCAGAAGTCACGATGATCTGTCGCTCAATTGCGCATGTTAAATGTAAAATTAAATAAAAAAATGCCACGACCATTACATTAGTAATCGTCGTGGTATTTTTTTATGTCCAATATATTCATTTCAATAATGACAAATTAAGTACTTACTGGATAGAATAGAAGAAAAAAATTAAAAAAAAAAATTTTTACAGGAATAGTAATCCTTATTGGAACACAGCATAAAATTTAAAAAAAATAACTAGGGTTTTTTGAGAAATGACAATTGAAACTAACTTATGCGTTTATTATAGTTTTTGGCATTCGATAATCCAAGACAGAGGTCCTCAGGGCGGTTTAAAAACTCTCGGCACCAGAGTTGACCATTCAATCAAACTTACTAAATTTTAATGCTACTTTCAACAAGTTCTCGTTAAATAACTCCAGCCGAGCCTTAATTAGATGAGAATTAAGAATTGAAACCAACAGTCCGATCGCAAAGAATCCATTTACTTAATATTCAGCCGGGAACTTGCTTCATTATTCTCAGGGATACATATTTTATAAAGAAATGTATTGTTCGGTCAGCTATTTAGAGGAATGGCCAGCAATATATATATTTAGGTAATGAAACAGCAGAGCGTGGGTCATTATTATAATTTGCCTGTGAATAAATATGTAATTAACATTTCAATCGGTTAAAAGGTGGCGCCATTCTTGGCAACATTAGATTAGAGAACAAAATTAAATTAGTGCTGAAAAATCACACAATGTAATAGTCTTTAACAGTCCGATCGCAAAGAATCCATTTACTTAATATTCAGCCGGGCACTTGCTTCATTATTCTCAGGGATAATTTATAAAGAAATGTACTGTTCAGTCAGTGGGTTTCAAGAATTGTCAGCAACAAAAAAGGATAAAACTTCATTATCAAACGGACTGGCTTCAAAAAGCGGAGAGGTTTTAAATATTAATAAGTGTTTTTTTATGAGTAGTTTTATTTAGTGAGAGTTTGTCAGGTCTCTAATCTAAAACGGCTCACCCAATTTTGTGTTAAGTTCATTAAGTAAGTATTTGAATAAATTGATATAATGGAGCTAGAAATAAGTGACAATTGCTGCTAATATTTTATTCACAAAGCTTTAGATACTTTTAAGTAAATAATTTAAAAATTTGACTTGCAGAAATGCATTCATTAGTGTTTTTAAAATTAAACTGCTTTCGATAAACGACAATTAATTTTTCATTATTAATTTATTGCTTACCAATTAAATACTCTTGTTTTATAACAAACGCCTTAATTCTTTTGTTGAAGAAATATTTTACAGTGAGCGTCGTGTTTACAACTTTGACTAATTAAACTGACCCACTTTGAAAATGGAGGAGATCTTTTAAATCATTTACTTAAAGGAAAGAGTTTATTCAGGTGGTGAAAAGATTGCATTTTTCATCATTAGGTACTTAAGTAATTGATTAAATTGATGAAGTGATTGTAAATCTGTGACAGTGACTGAGTTTAGAATTTCAAAACACGTCTCGTTAATACATGTATTAACACTATGTAGTATGTCAAAACTTAATAAACTCTTCCACTTATTGTGTGAGAGTGGTCGCTAGCATTGAGAGTATTCAAACCGCCCATATAGCCTCTGACATTTGGACATACCTACTAAAACAAACATCATTGACCAATTCAACATATCATTCGATCCACGTAAAAGCCCTGATACAATAAAAAATGCTACATTCGCTCACCCATCCGCTTCCTGTCCGCGTCGACAGTTGCTTAACATTGGTTCTCTTCCTCTTGTTGAATGTGAGTGGCCAACACTGGTGTCGAGACTTGCTTAACGGGTGGCTTAACGACTGTCGTACTATGACATACATCAAAAGTTAAAATAAAAATCATCCGAATCACGTAAATACCCAAAAAAAAACCACTTTTCGGTCACCCATCCGCAACCCGCCCGCGTCGACCGTTGCTTTTAACATTGGTGCATGCGATTGCCTCCGCTAGCTGGGCTGCGGCCGGTGTGCGTGCGGTTATCACGGAGTACGTATTTAGCATCATTAGCGAGTCGATGGGAACAAAGGAAGAACCGTTAGGTTTGAGAAAACAATGTATCAGAGTGGGACTTTCATTTATGTACCTACTTATTAAGTACATATTATATACATATTATTTATTTTTTTTGTGTATTTTATTTTCTGAATAAACATTTTGAGTTATAGCAAACAAGCATTCTTAAATTACATTAAAATTAAGTATTTTTTATCGAAAAAAACCGCGTCTAAATTCGTACATAACTTATTTTTGGAAATAAGTATAAAGTAATTGCACAGAATTTAGTGTAAATATTTTTTTTTTATTTTTTTTTTATCAATATTATTAAGTCAATATTTTTTGGTGTGATTTCACAATATATACAAATAAAAACAGAGATGCTACCATGATACAAATAACCAAAATTATCCCAGGAAAATAGTTTTTGCTCTCTATCTCGGATTATGAATAACTATTTCATCTCGGCGCCATGTTTCTCAGCTAGTGATGATTATATCAAACGTTGCAATCTTGTTAATTGATGCTAATCAATGCTACAGGTTTAAAAGTAGGCTTATATCATATAAGTAATATATGTACCTATGGAGATTTGTATGTATGTATGTGAGAAAATTATGCTTTATTTTGGGTGCTCTTTAGTCTTGTATACACAGTAGCTAGTACTTTGATTATCATACTCAAGTTTTATAGGACAAACTTTAGTACTTATATCAAATCAAAAACTGTTCTGCGATTTTTAAAATGTGTTAATAATTATTGACACATTCAAAAATAGTCTTAGAAAATCATGGTCATAGCGAAAGGTATGAGAGAGCGCATTTTTGTAAATTTACAAAAGCCAGGAACTAATACGTTTTGCGAGTTAGTTATTGTTATTTATCAGTATTTCCATTCAAAGAGGAAACACTGCCAGCATCCTGGGATCCTGCCGCACAGCGACAACATGACGGTGTGCTGATATTGAAACACTGCCAGCATCCTGGGATCCTGCCGCACAGCGACAACATGGACGGTGTGCTGATATTGAAACACTGCCAGCATCCTGGGATCCTGCCGCACAGCGACAACATGACGGTGTGCTGATATTGAAACACTGCCAGCATCCTGGGATCCTGCCGCACAGCGACAACATGGACGGTGTGCTGATATTGAAACACTGCCAGCATCCTGGGATCCTGCCGCACAGCGACAACATGACGGTGTGCTGATATTGAAACACTGCCAGCATCCTGGGATCCTGCCGCACAGCGACAACATGGACGGTGTGCTGATATTGAAACACTGCCAGCATCCTGGGATCCTGCCGCACAGCGACAACATGACGGTGTGCTGATATTGAAACACTGCCAGCATCCTGGGATCCTGCCGCACAGCGACAACATGGACGGTGTGCTGATATTGAAACACTGCCAGCATCCTGGGATCCTGCCGCACAGCGACAACATGACGGTGTGCTGATATTGAAACACTGCCAGCATCCTGGGATCCTGCCGCACAGCGACAACATGGACGGTGTGCTGATATTGAAACACTGCCAGCATCCTGGGATCCTGCCGCACAGCGACAACATGACGGTGTGCTGATATTGAAACACTGCCAGCATCCTGGGATCCTGCCGCACAGCGACAACATGGACGGTGTGCTGATATTGAAACACTGCCAGCATCCTGGGATCCTGCCGCACAGCGACAACATGACGGTGTGCTGATATTGAAACACTGCCAGCATCCTGGGATCCTGCCGCACAGCGACAACATGGACGGTGTGCTGATATTGAAACACTGCCAGCATCCTGGGATCCTGCCGCACAGCGACAACATGACGGTGTGCTGATATTGAAACACTGCCAGCATCCTGGGATCCTGCCGCACAGCGACAACATGGACGGTGTGCTGATATTGAAACACTGCCAGCATTCTGGGATCCTGCCGCACAGCGACAACATGACGGTGTGCTGATATTGAAACACTGCCAGCATCCTGGGATCCTGCCGCACAGCGACAACATGGACGGTGTGCTGATATTGAAACACTGCCAGCATCCTGGGATCCTGCCGCACAGCGACAACATGACGGTGTGCTGATATTGAAACACTGCCAGCATCCTGGGATCCTGCCGCACAGCGACAACATGGACGGTGTGCTGATATTGAAACACTGCCAGCATCCTGGGATCCTGCCGCACAGCGACAACATGACGGTGTGCTGATATTGAAACACTGCCAGCATCCTGGGATCCTGCCGCACAGCGACAACATGGACGGTGTGCTGATATTGAAACACTGCCAGCATCCTGGGATCCTGCCGCACAGCGACAACATGACGGTGTGCTGATATTGAAACACTGCCAGCATCCTGGGATCCTGCCGCACAGCGACAACATGGACGGTGTGCTGATATTGAAACACTGCCAGCATCCTGGGATCCTGCCGCACAGCGACAACATGACGGTGTGCTGATATTGAAACACTGCCAGCATCCTGGGATCCTGCCGCACAGCGACAACATGGACGGTGTGCTGATATTGAAACACTGCCAGCATCCTGGGATCCTGCCGCACAGCGACAACATGACGGTGTGCTGATATTGAAACACTGCCAGCATCCTGGGATCCTGCCGCACAGCGACAACATGGACGGTGTGCTGATATTGAAACACTGCCAGCATCCTGGGATCCTGCCGCACAGCGACAACATGGACGGTGTGCTGATATTGAAACACTGCCAGCATCCTGGGATCCTGCCGCACAGCGACAACATGGACGGTGTGCTGATATTGAAACACTGCCAGCATCCTGGGATCCTGCCGCACAGCGACAACATGGACGGTGTGCTGATATTGAAACACTGCCAGCATCCTGGGATCCTGCCGCACAGCGACAACATGGACGGTGTGCTGATATTGAAACACTGCCAGCATCCTGGGATCCTGCCGCACAGCGACAACATGGACGGTGTGCTGATATTGAAACACTGCCAGCATCCTGGGATCCTGCCGCACAGCGACAACATGGACGGTGTGCTGATATTGAAACACTGCCAGCATCCTGGGATCCTGCCGCACAGCGACAACATGACGGTGTGCTGATATTGAAACACTGCCAGCATCCTGGGATCCTGCCGCACAGCGACAACATGGACGGTGTGCTGATATTGAAACACTGCCAGCATCCTGGGATCCTGCCGCACAGCGACAACATGGACGGTGTGCTGATATTGAAACACTGCCAGCATCCTGGGATCCTGCCGCACAGCGACAACATGGACGGTGTGCTGATATTGAAACACTGCCAGCATCCTGGGATCCTGCCGCACAGCGACAACATGGACGGTGTGCTGATATTGAAACACTGCCAGCATCCTGGGATCCTGCCGCACAGCGACAACATGGACGGTGTGCTGATATTGAAACACTGCCAGCATCCTGGGATCCTGCCGCACAGCGACAACATGGACGGTGTGCTGATATTGAAACACTGCCAGCATCCTGGGATCCTGCCGCACAGCGACAACATGGACGGTGTGCTGATATTGAAACACTGCCAGCATCCTGGGATCCTGCCGCACAGCGACAACATGGACGGTGTGCTGATATTGAAACACTGCCAGCATCCTGGGATCCTGCCGCACAGCGACAACATGGACGGTGTGCTGATATTGAAACACTGCCAGCATCCTGGGATCCTGCCGCACAGCGACAACATGGACGGTGTGCTGATATTGAAACACTGCCAGCATCCTGGGATCCTGCCGCACAGCGACAACATGGACGGTGTGCTGATATTGAAACACTGCCAGCATCCTGGGATCCTGCCGCACAGCGACAACATGGACGGTGTGCTGATATTGAAACACTGCCAGCATCCTGGGATCCTGCCGCACAGCGACAACATGGACGGTGTGCTGATATTGAAACACTGCCAGCATCCTGGGATCCTGCCGCACAGCGACAACATGGACGGTGTGCTGATATTGAAACACTGCCAGCATCCTGGGATCCTGCCGCACAGCGACAACATGGACGGTGTGCTGATATTGAAACACTGCCAGCATCCTGGGATCCTGCCGCACAGCGACAACATGGACGGTGTGCTGATATTGAAACACTGCCAGCATCCTGGGATCCTGCCGCACAGCGACAACATGGACGGTGTGCTGATATTGAAACACTGCCAGCATCCTGGGATCCTGCCGCACAGCGACAACATGGACGGTGTGCTGATATTGAAACACTGCCAGCATCCTGGGATCCTGCCGCACAGCGACAACATGGACGGTGTGCTGATATTGAAACACTGCCAGCATCCTGGGATCCTGCCGCACAGCGACAACATGGACGGTGTGCTGATATTGAAACACTGCCAGCATCCTGGGATCCTGCCGCACAGCGACAACATGGACGGTGTGCTGATATTGAAACACTGCCAGCATCCTGGGATCCTGCCGCACAGCGACAACATGGACGGTGTGCTGATATTGAAACACTGCCAGCATCCTGGGATCCTGCCGCACAGCGACAACATGGACGGTGTGCTGATATTGAAACACTGCCAGCATCCTGGGATCCTGCCGCACAGCGACAACATGGACGGTGTGCTGATATTGAAACACTGCCAGCATCCTGGGATCCTGCCGCACAGCGACAACATGGACGGTGTGCTGATATTGAAACACTGCCAGCATCCTGGGATCCTGCCGCACAGCGACAACATGGACGGTGTGCTGATATTGAAACACTGCCAGCATCCTGGGATCCTGCCGCACAGCGACAACATGGACGGTGTGCTGATATTGAAACACTGCCAGCATCCTGGGATCCTGCCGCACAGCGACAACATGGACGGTGTGCTGATATTGAAACACTGCCAGCATCCTGGGATCCTGCCGCACAGCGACAACATGGACGGTGTGCTGATATTGAAACACTGCCAGCATCCTGGGATCCTGCCGCACAGCGACAACATGGACGGTGTGCTGATATTGAAACACTGCCAGCATCCTGGGATCCTGCCGCACAGCGACAACATGGACGGTGTGCTGATATTGAAACACTGCCAGCATCCTGGGATCCTGCCGCACAGCGACAACATGGACGGTGTGCTGATATTGAAACACTGCCAGCATCCTGGGATCCTGCCGCACAGCGACAACATGGACGGTGTGCTGATATTGAAACACTGCCAGCATCCTGGGATCCTGCCGCACAGCGACAACATGGACGGTGTGCTGATATTGAAACACTGCCAGCATCCTGGGATCCTGCCGCACAGCGACAACATGGACGGTGTGCTGATATTGAAACACTGCCAGCATCCTGGGATCCTGCCGCACAGCGACAACATGGACGGTGTGCTGATATTGAAACACTGCCAGCATCCTGGGATCCTGCCGCACAGCGACAACATGGACGGTGTGCTGATATTGAAACACTGCCAGCATCCTGGGATCCTGCCGCACAGCGACAACATGGACGGTGTGCTGATATTGAAACACTGCCAGCATCCTGGGATCCTGCCGCACAGCGACAACATGGACGGTGTGCTGATATTGAAACACTGCCAGCATCCTGGGATCCTGCCGCACAGCGACAACATGGACGGTGTGCTGATATTGAAACACTGCCAGCATCCTGGGATCCTGCCGCACAGCGACAACATGGACGGTGTGCTGATATTGAAACACTGCCAGCATCCTGGGATCCTGCCGCACAGCGACAACATGGACGGTGTGCTGATATTGAAACACTGCCAGCATCCTGGGATCCTGCCGCACAGCGACAACATGGACGGTGTGCTGATATTGAAACACTGCCAGCATCCTGGGATCCTGCCGCACAGCGACAACATGGACGGTGTGCTGATATTGAAACACTGCCAGCATCCTGGGATCCTGCCGCACAGCGACAACATGGACGGTGTGCTGATATTGAAACACTGCCAGCATCCTGGGATCCTGCCGCACAGCGACAACATGGACGGTGTGCTGATATTGAAACACTGCCAGCATCCTGGGATCCTGCCGCACAGCGACAACATGGACGGTGTGCTGATATTGAAACACTGCCAGCATCCTGGGATCCTGCCGCACAGCGACAACATGGACGGTGTGCTGATATTGAAACACTGCCAGCATCCTGGGATCCTGCCGCACAGCGACAACATGGACGGTGTGCTGATATTGAAACACTGCCAGCATCCTGGGATCCTGCCGCACAGCGACAACATGGACGGTGTGCTGATATTGAAACACTGCCAGCATCCTGGGATCCTGCCGCACAGCGACAACATGGACGGTGTGCTGATATTGAAACACTGCCAGCATCCTGGGATCCTGCCGCACAGCGACAACATGGACGGTGTGCTGATATTGAAACACTGCCAGCATCCTGGGATCCTGCCGCACAGCGACAACATGGACGGTGTGCTGATATTGAAACACTGCCAGCATCCTGGGATCCTGCCGCACAGCGACAACATGGACGGTGTGCTGATATTGAAACACTGCCAGCATCCTGGGATCCTGCCGCACAGCGACAACATGGACGGTGTGCTGATATTGAAACACTGCCAGCATCCTGGGATCCTGCCGCACAGCGACAACATGGACGGTGTGCTGATATTGAAACACTGCCAGCATCCTGGGATCCTGCCGCACAGCGACAACATGGACGGTGTGCTGATATTGAAACACTGCCAGCATCCTGGGATCCTGCCGCACAGCGACAACATGGACGGTGTGCTGATATTGAAACACTGCCAGCATCCTGGGATCCTGCCGCACAGCGACAACATGGACGGTGTGCTGATATTGAAACACTGCCAGCATCCTGGGATCCTGCCGCACAGCGACAACATGGACGGTGTGCTGATATTGAAACACTGCCAGCATCCTGGGATCCTGCCGCACAGCGACAACATGGACGGTGTGCTGATATTGAAACACTGCCAGCATCCTGGGATCCTGCCGCACAGCGACAACATGGACGGTGTGCTGATATTGAAACACTGCCAGCATCCTGGGATCCTGCCGCACAGCGACAACATGGACGGTGTGCTGATATTGAAACACTGCCAGCATCCTGGGATCCTGCCGCACAGCGACAACATGGACGGTGTGCTGATATTGAAACACTGCCAGCATCCTGGGATCCTGCCGCACAGCGACAACATGGACGGTGTGCTGATATTGAAACACTGCCAGCATCCTGGGATCCTGCCGCACAGCGACAACATGGACGGTGTGCTGATATTGAAACACTGCCAGCATCCTGGGATCCTGCCGCACAGCGACAACATGGACGGTGTGCTGAATTTTATCTAAATATCTGTTTTTGTAAGTTTTTCTGTATGTTTAAGTAATTTTTGTATATACTTGTGGAATGTAAATAATACTTATTGGCGTATAACATAGTTACATTGTTACTGTACCTTTTGTACTAGGTATGTACTTTGGAAATTCATGAAAAAATGTATATTAGCAAAAATATAACGCAAGCTAAACCGCAGGCATCCACTAGTACAATATAAGTAAGATATTATGTACTTACTATATAAGGCTGTATGCTGAAATATGCATTTTTCTTGTTGCAGGTAAGTAGTAACTATGCATCCCGGCGCCGGCGCGGCGACTCCCGCTAGTATGTGCATACCACTTATGTACCTACCTGCTGAACACTGGTTGGATTTATTTATAGCTTATTTATATATTATATTTATATTAAAGATTCAATCATATTTGATTAATCGACTTTAAATCGAGACGAGTGACGTCATAGAGGAGGCCTTTGTTCAGCAAAGGACTATTACGGGCTTAAGATAATGATGTCCATTAAAACAAGAGTCTCAACTGACTGTTTCGCTACATCTAGCTCAACGTATCAACATTGCCATCCAGCGTGGTAATGCGGCCAGTATGCTGGGCACGCTGCCCTCTGGTAGTGGGCTGAAGCACTTAGACTATTTTTAAGCTTTTGTGAAGATTTTGTAAGTCCTTATTTGTAGAAGTAGCATGTTTAGTTTTCGCCCTTGGTTTCCTTTAATTATTGTTAGAGTCCCATAAAAAGTCATTTTTCTCTCCATCATTTGAACTAAAATTTTATGTCCTCTTTATAATTAGTTTTTACGAGCCCCCTAATTGGTATTTTACGTCGTCACTTTGATGTTACAATCAGACAAGTCAATGCAATGTAGGGGATGTGTCTAAATATGGCTGACTGTCAGGAAAATTAACATGATGTGCAGTTTAAACGAATAGACGCCTAAGGAGATAAACAGATAATAGTTATTTGTTATACAAGAGTGCAAAGTTGCTTTTTAACCGCGTGCTCAATTTTGATGACCGAGCAAGCGAAGTGATTCATAATTAGAATCCTGAGCGTTAGCGAGGGAATTAAAAGAGCACGAGGTGAAAAATCTTTGCACTCGAGTGCAACACGTAACTTTTCATTCCACCTCAGCGAGGAAATGACTAAATGCAAAACGCGTGATTGTTGAGGGAGAAAGCTCATTTGCGCATTATTAACAGTTTCAGTCAATTCTGTTGGCGTCAAACAAACTTCCTCGTCACTAGAATCACTCATTTTAGTTTTTTCACTGGTTTTCAAGTTTCTTGTTTTTAATATAAGGTTTAACAATGACGTGAAAATATGCCGCGTAAAGAACCTCGTACAAAGCAAATTGAAAAAAAAGAACACCAAGTAGGTTCCGAGTCTGAGTTGTTAACAAATTTAAAAAAAGTTGTATGATATATTCGGCACCATAGAGGTAGCAGGAAATAGGTTTAATGATTTTTTTAATTCAAAAACTTGTAACACACGATGTTCTAAATTCAATTTACTTTATCCTCTAGAGAATAAAAACGGCTTTTGCACTCAGATATTGAAGAGCAAAAATACTGTTTCCGAGATGGTGGGATGGTGGGATGAAAACATTTTTATTCATAATTTGTCAGAAATGTCACATTGCAATATTAATTTACAATTCGTTTTATTTACAACTAATGAAAAACATTAAAATTGATAATAATTAAATTTAACAATCAATCAATAATATATAAACAGTAAGTACCATTGTCAAACATTACATTATGTTTAATAACAAATAAGTAGGTAATAATTAAGACAGTAGTTGAGTAGTAATTTGTGTATTCCTTACAACAATTCAGCGGCAACATTACGTTCGAAATTATTTAGGTAACTTTCTAATCGGTCAAGAAAGAGACACATAGAAGGATGGCTGTTGTCCTGCTTCAATAACTTGTCATTTTATGTATTTACAAAAGAAAAGTATAATGTATTATATCAGTTATCTAGTACCCATGATACAAGCGTAAGCTTAGTATGGGGCTAGATGGCGCTGTGTGATATGTCCTGAAATATTTATTTTATTTACAGACAATGTATGTAGTAGTCTCTAGCTTATTTTATCGATAATCTGAATGCGTCTGTCTCGACAGAATATACTCTAAATACGTCTCGACAGATGTATGCGATGTTAAATATAGACGCGGTGTGGCGCCACTTGTAGCGGCAACGAGCGGAGCGCTTATGAAAATTTTGACAGCGAATTAGTTGAACATCAACATGTTCAATTCAGTTTCTTTGTTAGCTAAAATTTCAAATTTACATTTACCCTGTAACAAAAACGTGCCTTATATTTATCTGTTAATTCCTTGTTGATGTACAGTCCCCCAATTATATACCTACTCTTTTTGTAGCGTTTGCTTTAAGTATGGGGCTTGACGGCGCTGTGTGATATGTCCTTAAATATTTATTTAAGTATTTATTAAATAATTTATTTACAATAATAAAATATAAAAACAAGTGAAGGAAAACTAAACATACTACTTCTAACTACTACAAAAAGGGGCACTTAGAAAATCTTTAGAAAAGCCTAAAGATAATCTAAGTGCTCCAGCCCACTACCAGAGGGCAGCGTGCCCAACATGCTGGCCGCATTACCACGCTGGATGGCAATGCTGATACGTTGAGCCAGAATTAAATAATTGATTTTAATAACATTGACCTTGTTATTTTCTTCCCTCCAGTGTCCCGAAATCCAAGAAACTCCGTTGATCCAGAATGGTCCTCTAACCGTTCCCATCCTGTGCTCCTGCAGTATAACTAAAACCATTGAATATATATAATACCTTCTATAATCCTTTATTTTTATTCCTAGTAACTACCTAACCTATAGAAATCTAAGAATCTAATCTATCTAATATAAGTATTATATCTCTTATCTAGTACCTACGACACAAGCATTTGCTTAGTGTGGGGCTAGATGGCGCTGTGAGCAATGAAAAAATAAATATAAAAACATGAAACTCAAAGAAGATTGACTGACATAGTGATCTATCAACGCACAGCCCAAACCACTGGATGGATCGGGCTGAAATTTGGCATGCAGGTAGATGTTATGACGTAGGCATCCGCTAAGAAAGGATTTTTGGAAACGACACTTTTTAAGGGGTGAAAAAGGGGATGCAAGTTTTACTTTCGCATTAAGAAGTTAAACTCACGAAGCTGCGGGCACCCACCAGTATGACGTATTTGTTAATATTTGAAATTACTCGGCGTAATTTTGTCGTCTCGATATGAGATTAACTCAATGTTGCGCATTACAAGCCTACTAGACTCTAGCTAATGTTATTGCCAGGCTCTAATACTACCTTCAAATTGTACAATTTATTTCTTACCTTATATTCATTAAAAATAGCGAACTATCATATTCTATATTTATTGTAACGGACTAAGAATAATCTCAACAGAGCTTATATTTTTCAAGCGTTGTTTTTCCAAGGACATATTGTTTTACATAACCCATTATCATACGCCAACATTTCAACCCTTGTTTGCAGAGGGCTGGGGATTGAAAAAATAAGTGGAAAATATATTTTACCTGGGGTCTACTGTAATACTATGTACATTATGGATTTGATATTGTTTTCTATATATTTTTATAAAAGGAGTTAATCAGTAAAACGCCCTTAATAACGCCTTAAGTGACTTTATGGTACTAATTTTTGTACTAGAACGGAACTGGCTCTTAATCGAAGCTGCTGTAATAACTAGTGCAGTTTTTGACTTCGAGTAGATTGCCTAACTATGGTTTATCAATTATAGGATGATGATTTTGACTTAAATTATATTTATTATAGATAACAACTAGCTTTTGCCCGCGGCTTGGCATGCGCAACCTTCCTCTTGAATCAATCTATTTAAAAAATGCATCAAAATACGATGTGTAATTATAAAGATATAAGCATACAAACAAGGACAGACGTGGGAAGCAAATATGCTTTATACTATGTAGTAATGATGTCTGTCTGATGACAATAAACAATTTAAAAAGTAGAAAAAGAGACAAAGTTTCTTAGAACTTGCTTAATTCTGCAAGCAATATCTATTCCATAATGTTTACAGTAGACCTCTTAAAGTAGGGTTATTTTTTTACTAAATGTGCTACTTTAAACTTTAGTATCTACCTGCGGGCGTAAAAAGATTTTGCTAAAATTATAGTACGGTGTTAAGCTGTGCAGAAAATAAAGGAAAAATATTATGAAAGTTCTACATATATTATACGGACAGCAAAGCTTTGGAACACTTTACCGAAAGATGTTTCCTCCGAACTACAATCCCCCCTGGATTGTAGTCTTAAAATCTAGAGTTAATAGGTACCTTCTAGGTAAGCGTGTTACACCCTAGGCTGCAGCAATGCTTAACATCAGG
Source organism: Macaria notata (assembly GCA_927399415.1). NCBI lineage: Eukaryota > Metazoa > Arthropoda > Insecta > Lepidoptera > Geometridae > Macaria > Macaria notata. The sequence continues at coordinate 7,410,902 of OV656752.1, forward strand.
CAGGCTGTAGTCAAACGCAAACCTATCCCACGTAAAGAAAGAAAGCAAGTCGCTAGGTGTACAATAAGTTTTATTTTACACTTGATAGGCTCACGCTTGACTACAACTCGCCTGATGTTAAGCTGCTCAGGTTATTCTAAGAAACTGTTAAAAAGTATGTACTAAATGTGGTTGAATTTCGTTTCAACGTAAAATCGATTAGTAAAAAAGAATACTATCTTTTAGATTAATTTTAGCTTTTAAAGTAATAAAGCTGCTTTTAAGATAATTTCAGGTGTTTAAAATAATGTGTACTTATACTAAGTATATTTACAATATGTACATAATAAATATTGTGTACTTATGTACGTAGATCTTGTTAAGATTTATTTTTATTGTTTTTTACCTACAGCCTGCCTGTTGCTAAGCATTGCTGGTGCCTAGGGTGTAACACACTTACCTAGAAGGTACTTTTATTTCACATTCGGAAGTTACTAATAATCTTTAGCTTAAAAGCTACTTCAATAACTTGGCGGAGACCTACATCTTACGTTAATATCATCTTCTTAAAATTATGAAAACCTTGAACAAAACTTTGGCTTTTTCCTGGTTTTTGATAAAAGTTAAGTTTGTAAGTAAATTACAGAGAAGCTCTTAGTTATACAAGGTAAGTAATCAATATTTTTCAACTTTTAGGGATGCGATTAGTATACTTGTTTTTACAATGTTTGTTTACTTATAAATTCGTAAGAGTATGAACTCTGTCTTTAATTCACGTTTTTTGTATTATTTACTCATTATTTACTTGTGTTTTTACATTTTTGCGGTTTTTTACTTTTTAAGCCCAATAATATAGTTGAAGAGTAACATTATAATTAAATTGATTTAATTACTACTTTTCATTTACTTTATTATTGGTCCCGGCTGTTTGTCATAGTACGAAAGCCATGTTAAGCCATGTTAAGAGGCCCTTAGAGCGGTTTGAAAACTCTCGACACTAGGTTTGGCCACTCTCATACGAATTTACTTATTTACAACTAACTCAGTATATATCATCAAAAAGGCCCGTCCTCGGTCAAACAAGCTAAGTTTGTTCATTCAATGAGGCTGGAGTGAGACTCGCTGAATGAGGTTTATTAACTACTTTGTTGAATTATCATTTCGGAACATTATTTGACATAATTTCGGTGGAATAATGAATTAAGTTTTAGATTAATGTATTACTAGAGGATGTCCGCGGCTCCGCTCGTGTTATAAAGTAGCCTAGTTCAGTTTACTATCTCTATACCAAAAATTACTTTGATACGGCGCTCCTTCACAGGGCGAAGAAGATGAAACAAACATATTACGAAGAGATGTTGACATTTTGTTTGGAGATTGAGACTCAAATAGGGTTATTTCTAGAAAAGCTAATGGTCACTGGAAAAGTCGAAAAGAAAAAATCTTTTCTATCTAACTAGAAAAACAAACACTCGCACAATCTTTGTTCCTTTACATTAAATATGTTGTTATACACATTTATCGGTCTCGCGTCACTGGTCGAGCGCATCTTGCCAGCATTTCTAGTGATGCGCGTCTTCATAATGTCTTCCTTCCGGCCCTGCCTTGCACATTAACTACTCCCTGAAATGATGAGGAGGATCCTTCCGTAAACTCTCTATACATCTCAATATATGAAACTCAAAGGTGACTGACTGATATAGTGATCTATCAACGCACAGCCCAAACCACTGGAAGGGATCGGGCTGAAACTTGGCATGAAGGTACATGTTATGACGTAGGCATCTGCTAAGAAAGGATTTTTGGGAATGCCACTTTTAAAGGGGTGAAATAAAGGATGCCAGATTTCCTAATTCGACCGAAGCCGCGAGCACCCACTAGTTGTCTATTTGAAGCGCCTACGCCTCGATTACGATCGAGTGTATTTCGGTGGTTTAAATGTCCGATTTTCACTCTGAAGCATTTGAACTAACAGCCGATACTTTCAAATCGACTTGTTATCCCTTCCGAGACCTATAATCAACGAATGATTCGAGTTACAGTAGCGCTCATTATTTTTTTTTTCTACAGTCCATTTACTAACTAATATCTGATCACAGACTACCTCTGCTAGCTGAGTTACGGACGCTTCATCTCTCTTTGTGTCGTATTCCTCATGACTGAGGGTCGTGACTTCCCCGCTGAATTAATTCAGATTAATTGAGCAGATACATCATGGTGGGTGCCCAGGTCGATCCACGGAAGACACATGTCCTCAGATATTGTGGTCTGGGAACATGCCCTTTCCTTACGATTGCAAAACAAGTTATTGGTGTAGGACTGGTCTCGAACCAGGGTTCGTTAGGATGAAAGAAAACGCTTAAACCGCCGAGACACACTCGCTTCTCTACTCTCATACGAACTAATTTCTGGTGAGGCGTGTCTTAACGATGTTTTCCTTCCGGTCCTGCCCTATACATTAACTTCTCTCTGTTATGATGGGTCCTTCCTTATCATTAACTCTGATACATGTATCTATTTGAAGCGCCCGTAGCTCAGCAGAAGTATTCGCATGCGATCAACAAAGTTAAACAATTGGTAAGGCAGTTGAACCTGCTGAAGCATTAAGGTGCACTCGCCCGTGCGTTATTATCATAAATACAAATTAAAACTAAGGTAATAGTTTTAAAGTTTTATTAAAAAATATGTTTTCATACAAAATGTTTTATCACGTAATCTTCTAAACTACAAAACCTTGTATTTGGCGTTTGGTTTCCTAGAGGCGAGATATTAGTTTAGATACCAACAATGTGAGATGTAAACCTTCAGTCTACGAGTATATTTTTCTTAATTTTTGAGTCTTATATTTACAAAAAAAAGTATAGATATACGTGTTTCATCCGTAATCTAGTACCCATGACGCAAGCGTTTACTTAGTATGTGGCTAGATGGCGCTGTGTATAATATCCTGATTATTTTGAAATTTATTTATTTAAACCCAGTATAGAGATCTGGGCCACTTGAATGTTTAAAGAAGGTATATAAATAGGCCAAGTATCGGCTCCTGTTGAATATGGAGCAGGTTTAATTATTCAGCAGAACCTTCTAGCGCAGATTGGCTGTAAAACTACGTGTAACGCGGCCAGGGTTTACAAGCAAAATAAAATTCCAGATGAAAAAAGGTGGCTGAAAGGTATAATAATAATAAAAAGTTTATTTGACTATTAACAAACTAAGAAACTTTACATTACGTAAATCTACATATTCTTAAAAAGTTCTGTCTCATTCTCTCTCTTGAGTCGTATTTCCTCATTTCTGAGTGTCTTGACTCCCCCGCAGAAATAATTCGTTACGGGAGTTCTAAAATAAAGCTAAAGATTGTCTGAACATAGGAGATATTAATAAAAATAGTAATAAATAGTATTTAGTTTGTTTGTAGTAGTTAGAAGTAGTAAGTATGTTTAGTATTTCTTCCCTTGTTTTTATATTTTATTATTGTAAAAAAATGATTAGATTTTTTGTCTGTTAATTTCTACGCAGATCACGCAGCAACGGCTGAACGGATCTTCATGCTTTTAGTATGTAGGTAGTATGAAGACCGGGGAATGACATAGGCAACTTTTTATCATTAAATGCGAATTAATACCAATGTGACTTAACGCATGTTATATTAATGAAACAAGCGTTTACTTAGTATGGAGCTAGATGGCGCTGTGAAATTTGCCACAATATTTTTTTCCCATCGTCACATCGTTTAAACCCCGTCTGCAAACAACTTACAGCCATCGCCCAGTAAGTAAGTACCCCCCCGAACATACACTACACCCTCACAAAGTAAACCGCTTCAGGACATCAAAGCACCCTAATGCAAGGGAGGTAATGATGTTGCTGCTTTTTTACGTGGTACGGAACGTTTTTTCTTAATATACATTTTTACCCATTAAAACATACTACTAACTGACTGATATAAAACACGCAACGCACAGCCCAAACCACTGGATGGATTGGGAGAAATTTGGAATGAAGGTAGATGTTATGACGTAGGCATCCGCTAAGAATAAATTTTTGGAAATGCCACTTTTAAAGGGGTGAAATAGGGGATGCAAGTTTTACTTCTTAATGCGAGCGAAGTCGCGAGCATCCACTAGTTTAACGTATAATAATTTTACTTACAGAGGCGCCCAAAACGATATTACACTAATTTGATCTCACTAATCTTAATACTAATATAAAAGGGAGAGTTATAGTTTGTATGTGTGCGTGAGTGTTCTTCACACTCAAACAGCTCAACCGATTCGGATGAAATTTGGTATGGAGGTAGATTAGATCTTGGATTAAAATATAGGCTTCTTTTCATCCCTGATTAACGCGAGTAACACCGTAACATAGGCCTCTTTATTCCTCTTTTTCACATACTACTTATTAAGATTCTATTTACAATTATTTCCGATTTCCCTACAAACCCCATAAAATCGCCATGCCTTTACTCAAAGTGATATAAAATCGAATCCAATATAGTAATGAAGTAAACACGCTCCCCTGCCTCCTGCTAACAATATAAATACTCTGTCAATATAACACTGTAACACCCTGTACATACTGGGTTACTGATAACTTTTTCAGTAAAAAAATACATTTATTTTATCAACATAGTATAAACCAAAGTTGCTTCCTGCGTCTGTCTATCTGTGTGTGTGTGTGTATGCGTGTAAGCTAAGATCCTTAAAACTAAACAACGGATTTTAATGCAGTTTTTTTAATAGATAAAGTGATTCAAAATGATGAATGTGAAAGCAGTAGCTTTTTTCTGCTTTGGGTAATACCCGCATTAATCTGTCTTTTAAAAAGTAGCCTTCTTGTAAATAAAATTAATGAATCTACCTCAATATCGTACAATATAATACAAGCGTTTGCTTAGTGTGTGGGTCTAGATGGCGCTGTGTGCAATGTCCCGGAATATTTATTTATCTACTTTAAGCGTCACAAGCATTAGGTATATCATAGAATATTACTTTTGGAATTTCGCAAAAATATAATTCTCTGTCCGTTGAAAACCTTTAAAACCTAACCTTTAACCTTTAACCCTATGATTAAAAATAAATTTGTAAGCGTTTTATTACTAAATCTATAAATAAAAAAGTCATACTGTTTATATTTTCTATGTCCATAAAATGTATTTGGTCTTAAAAAATAACAAGACTAGAAAATGTTTTAGACCTTTTCGTAAAAAGTTGTTCTCTCATTCTCATGTAACCCGGTACAATTTTTAGACGATTAAAAGTGATGATCATTCATTCTCGACTTTATATTTACTACACTAAGGTTGGTAATCCATTAGAAGCTCTCCCCTTGCATTCAATTTGGGAAAAATAATGGTGTTTCTAATTAATTAAGTTTATTTTAAGTCTTCAAGACATATAGCTGTGTGCTTGTTTATAGATTAATTACTATGGGAGTGAATGCAGATTAGAAAAGATAGAAGGTTATCTTTAGTTAATCCCAGTTTTTTTATTTATTAAGAACTAGTAGACGCCTTCGGCTTCGCTCGCATTATTTTGCGATAATAAGGTTAAAATGAACATAACTTTATTTTTACGAACCGATTGAAATGAAATAAACACTAAATGTTAAGGTAAAAATGCACCAACATGTTAGTGAAAACCGTAGACAAATCGGTTCAGCCGTACGTACATACATACAAACATACCTACAGACTCACAGAGAAACAGATTTTTTTAAACATGATTTTTGTGTTCTTTTTCATCAATGAAGACTCCCACAACTATTTTTTTTCAATTATCTTCAATTTGCAGACACCGACCTGGGCTTTATTATATACATATAAGATAAGATAAGATAAGATACCAAAGAAATTACAATATAAAAAGAAATATAAAAACTAATTTAATGCACATTGGGCGGCCTTATCGCCTTAGGCGATTTCTTCCAGGCAACCTTTGGATGGACAGGATTTAGAATCTTAAATAGGCGGTGTACAAGAATACGTAAAATAAATAAGTGAAAGAACACAATACAAACTCAGATAATACACTAATAAATAATAATAAGCAATACAATACATAATACTATATGGATGATAAATAAACATATATAGATTATAAACAGTTTATTTGTGACACACGGTTTACCAGTTTAAAACGAAATTTGGTATAGATTATAATAGACCCTGGATTAACATACTATATGCTACTTTAAGCTGGTAACACCGCAAGGCGCTGCTCTGCTAGTATGTTCTGAAGCTGTAAATACATAAAATATATTTATGTGTGGTAGCTTTGAAAGAAAGCCTTTTATTGGTACAATCTATTTGGTTATTTATTTATTAATTACTTAGATCTACAGATGAATGCAAGTCTTGTGCCAACTTGTGTCTCTGCATTTCTAATCTTTGAAACTACGTAACTACGCCTGAGAATAACCTTATAACCAACAAATGTGGCAAGTAGGTACTAACGAAGAAATATCATAAAACCAGCCATAAAACTAGTTTTATGGTCTGTTATAGTAGTACATAAACATGTGTCAATTTTCACATATAAAATGCTAGAAAACGCCCGATTTGTATCCTTGTAAAAATAGCCGAAGTCATTTTAGTTACCCTATACTACCACCAAACCAAAAATAATGTTGATCCATCGCTACATTGCTGCGTGAAAGCGGAGCAAAAAGATTTGTTACTGGACTGTAAATATTAACTACAAAACTTATCCAATTAGCTATTCAGAGCTCAATATCTGTGAATGAAAAAACATATTAAAATCAGTTCATATAATATAACGGAGTAATCGTGTATGCTACGCGATTACTCCGTTATCCTTTATTACCCACAAAAAACGTTCAGAAGAATTGATCACTTCCTTTTTTGGAGTCTGTTGAAATACCTGACATTTATGATGTTTATAATTTTTCGAGTCCAACTATACAAAAAAACTATGTCAAGCCTGGAAGAGGCGGGCTAAAGATCGAAGCCAATGGCATAGTATGAGAGAAGCCTATACCCAGCAGTAGGACAAAACCAGCTGTGGTGATGGTGGTGATGATGATGATGACATAAAAAAATGTTGGAAAGTAAACTTAGGCTATAATTACATACCTACATAAGTCACACTAAGTTAGTGTTTAGATGTTACTAAGTTATAAAAGTGCTTGGATATACAAAATCACACTTTAAACAGTTGCATTTAGAGTTTCAATTTGTTTGAAAGCGTTGAAGAAAGAATTAAGTCACAAAATAATTATTCGTATGCAATAAGGACGATAAAGAAGGTAATTCAGGTTGGCGCAAGTGATAGCGGAGAGCGGTTCTGTAGGGGACTTAAAGGTATCTATGTAAGTGAAAAACCAATTGTAATGTAGCGTTTAACATAGCTTAGTAACTAAAATATCGAATGTGTGTACATATATCCGAACCAAATAAGTGCTATTGAAACGATAGTAATGTATACATAACATGATATTAGATTTATTATGCTAACTTCGCAAACAGTGTAAATCTTATCCAATTTTTTTTTATAAGACTATTACCCCTCGAGTCGTATTCCTCAATAGTAAGTGATGTGTAACAGATATGTCGTGGTCGGCGCCGGCGGCCAGCTCTTTCCACGAAAACAAATGTTATGTAGCTTTTAATTCAAAACTCGCTCCTGCTTATGATTCACGCTGTCGTTAGCGTGTTCCTCGCTATTACGGTTATCGACGCGAGAGTATATCACTTGAACCACACTTTATTACTTACTAATGACCTATTTACTTGTAAAGTAAGTACGAGTAAGTTCGCATGATGGTGGCCAACTCTGGTGTTAGAGTTTTCAAACCGTCCTAAGGGCTTCTAACTTGGCTTAGCGACTGACGTACTACGACGAATATCTGAAACCTACGATTTAACTTGTCATCCGACCCACGGGAGTGCCGAAAATATAATGTCATTTTCGGTCACCCATCCAAGGGCTGACAACAACATAAACAAACTGAATTTACTTACTTTTAAAAAGCTTAAAGATTAGATTCTATTCAGCTTTTCCGTTCAGTTATTCAAATGAATCCTGAATAGACAGGCGAAAAGGTCAAATAAGAAGGTAAATACTTTATTCGTTGTTTTTAACCTTTAAAGGTTCGGTCCTCCTGAGCAGAGGCTTGATTTCTGATACAAAAAGCACTTTTTAGTGTTCCATTTCGATGAGAAAAATACCTACCTATTATGAGTTGCTAATTATTCCTTTGTATTTCATATCCGTTATACATGATCCAAGCTTTCGTACCTCTTCAGCGTTTAACTTTTTATCTCGAAGCCACGGGTATACTAAACTAGTGGACGCCCGCGGCTTCGCTCGCATTATTTCAGGATAACAAGTAGCCTATAACACTTCTAAGACCTCATACTACCTACATACCTGAAAATCATGATGATTTGTTCAGCCCTTTTAGAGTTATGGGTGTTTAATTATAATTAGACTTCCAAAAACTGAATGACTGAACGTGTTCTGTTTTCCATTTAAAATATAGGTATACCCAATTATTTTTTTCAAGTATCTTTTATGTACAGATTTTTGACTCTCTTCAGCTTTATTATATGTATAAATGTATATAATACAGCGCCATCTAGCCCCATACTAAGCTAACACTTGTGTCATAGGTACTAGATAGATGTAATACATGTATACATACTTTTCTGCTGTAAATACCTACTTATTACAGAAATAAAACAAGCAGACAACACAAGTAATTACAACTTGAAACTTCACAATTACATGTCTCATGGGGGATTCGATGTCACAACCTTTGCATTAGAAGGTAAACTCGCTACTAACTAAGCCAACAGCCAGTCTCAGAGCGAAACTCGTTTTACGAAATATTTAATAATAACATTCAGCAGAATACTGCAACTCCCTCCCCTACGTACATATAATGTAGATTCAAACGTTATTACATTACTAACATATTACATATCTCGACTACTTTATTCCTTCACTTACTTTTTCCTTGAGTTATTTCTAAACGAGTTAGAGGTTTCTATTCTAATTTGTAAGAAATGAAAAAATATACGTTATTGCATCACAGGTTTTCAATTTTATTATGTGGTGTGTGCATTTACTAATTAATAAAAATTTAAAAAAGAATGTATTTTGACATTCGAGTATATTAAAAAATGATTGGGTATACTCTAAATTGATAATAGAACACGTTTCACCAGTTTTTTTTAATTTTGCCTGTTTATTTAAACGCGCATAAAAAAAATGGCTGAACGGATCATCATGATTTCTGGTACGTTGGTAGTATGAGGTCTTTGGAGTGACACAGGCATTTTTCATTTCGATATAATGCGAGCGAAGCCGCCTGCATCCACTAGTAATAAATATGTAGTAAACGTCTACGGCGTAGCGTCGTGTCGTAGACGTGCTACGAACGTGCATTTATCACTTAAGATAGATAACATCTTTGCTACGTGCGGTTTTATAAACTTTTTTTTATTTTCTTGGCATCACACTACGTGGGTTCGCCAGCTAAGCGCCTTGCAAGTTTTGTATCAGAATCTGTTTCGTTCCAAGTTATTTATATCTTTTTAAGTTATTTTAAAATTTGTCTTTTTTGTAAGTTTGTTACTTTTCAACCGACTTGGATAAAAAGGGGTTATTAATTTTTCTGAAAGCATTTTTTGTGGGTATGTTACGCGATTACTACGCTATTTATAAACGATTTTTATATAGCAACATCAACTAAATTCTAAGGCTTTGACTTAGTGCAGATGTGTGAGTACTTTTGTGTGTGTTGAGATACCAAAATTAAGGATGTCGATGGGATGGGTGGATTGTTTCGAATTTGCAATTTTCTATAACTATATACACTCAAGTTTAGATCATAATAATCGCTTACCAGCATGTGGATTATGGTCAAGTGCAAACCTATTTACTTAGTATAAAAAAGTAAAAAGAAAATGATTAAATATCGCCTAATTGAATAATTTCCTGATCTATTTAATAGCGTTAATAAACGAATGTCCATTACATGACTAAGCACATACTAGCGCCGCCCGCGGCCTCCCTCGCGTGGCGCTCATTATATAATTATGTGACAGACAGACGTAACGCGGCGTATTCGACGGTAATTAGTCTAGAGGGTACCATGACATAAAGTCATCATACATGTTAATACTTATAGTACTTTTTTCCAAGCGAGTGTTGGAAAGCGTCTGACTTACATACTTACATACCCGGTTCAATCCTAGCCCTACACCCAAGACTTGATATTCAAGTTATGTGTGGATTTAAACTTAGCAGTGAAGGACAACATCTTGCGAAAACCGATATATTACGGTTGATGATCTCAATTGTGAGCATAGTTATTTTCTTCTGTGGAAGGAGCTGGGCGTCCACCACAATCTATATATATACAACTCAAAGGTGACTGACTGTCTGGTATAGTGATCTATTAAAGCACAGCCCAAACCACTGGACGGATTGGGCTGAAATTTGGAATGAAGGAAGATGTTATGACGTAGGCATCCGCTGAGAAAGGATTTTTGATTATGCCACTTTTAATGGAGTCAAATAGGGGATGCAAGTTTTACTACTTGATGCGAGTGAAGCCGCGAGCACCCACTAGTGTATGTATATAAGATAACTATTTCATACAAACGACGAAAAAACTCACTTTTAAAAAAGTATCTAAACTTTTTTTTTATGTGGTCTTGAACAAAAAATATATAAAACAGTAGACCGTAGCCTAGTGGTTAAGGCGTTCTGACGGTAGCAGAAATACGCAGGTTCGAATCCTGCCGGTCGTGATTATTTTCGCTCATTTTCCAATAAAAGTTTAATTTAAAAAACATATATTATAAATGTTGAAATCCGATTCTGCGCTGACGCGAATAATGTTCATAAGTAATATTGTATCCATTTTGCTACAAATTCCATTGATATCCATCCCCACAGATGTCACTTTAATACACTGTTGGGCGTGCTATGATGTTAACTGATGGTGTGACGTCATTTACCTACACAGTTTTTTTTACCGAATTCTAAAAAAAATTACGTTATCAATTTTACCTCTTTTCTTTTCAATTTTGACCTTATTAAGTAGGTAAGTATCTATGCATTATATGGAGCCTATCAAGTGTAATAAAGGTCTCTTGTGCTCATACATCGTGGCGGGCGCCCATGTCCTCGTATATTGTGTTCTTCAAACAGGTTGGTTTTATTCTGTTTTTCTTTCCTCATTCCTTTATCCAGAACAACAGTTTATATACATACATATATATACATATATCCAACTCCGCCCGCGTACACACAAATACTCGCAAATACACACTTTGTGTATTTTTGCTGATCCCCGAGACATCACGCCCAAAAGACGTAACATTATTATGCCAGTTTCATTAAGTGATATGTGCATACTACAATCCAACTACTACAATAATCCAACGATCTTAGTTTTCAAACCGCCCTAGGAGCCTCGGACAGACAAGATTTCTTACTGCCACATTAAAAAATACCAAATATTAATATAATAATAGCAGTATAAAATAATAACAGCCTTGAAGCCTTAAGGCCAAAAGCCTTAAAAGTCGATTCTTTCTCATAGTATATAAAAATAAATTCAAATGTCACTAAAATAGGAATTTAAATATACTTACTTGATTGTATCAAAATAAATATCACTACCAAAACATACACTTTACAATAGAAATATGCGACAAAATGTATGTTTTTCTTTTCTCTTTATAGGAAAAAGCATTTATGTGTCTCTGAATGCTATCGCCTCTGATAATCCCAAATCAAATAAGTCCCAACAAGCACAAATCCGTTTCGTGCATTCTAAAATCTCGTAAAAGCGCTCCTTTTGTGAAATTTGCATAAATTTGTGAATTACGTCTGCTAATATCAGCCTTGTCCCATGCGAATTTCAACCCAAACTTAACAGTTTAAAAAGCTATATTCGCGTATACAAATGTCAAACATTTTTTTGACAAAAATTCCATACAATTTTATTGCTTTACGAAATTTAACTTTATTAAGTTTGCATTAAAGTCGATTCTTAAACTTTACTAGAAAATGAGTCACGTACTAACTGACAAGGGAAATTAGGTTTTAGATTCTCTGTGATAAGATCGTTTATTGAACGAAGACTTGATAATGTATTTTTAAGTTGAAATGAAATTATACATTTTTGTGCGATTTCGCGCCTTTTCCCTGATTTTTGCCCACACATGGACGCCTACGTGTTTTTTTATTCGTTTGAAACCTTTTTTTGTTGTTTTTTTTTACATATTTTTGGTAAACAGTGAATGTGAGCTTATGGCTTTATTATATTTTTTATTTAATAAATGTTTTCCTGTTATGTTTGTAAATATATATCTACAACTTTATTAAATTCAATCTTTCTTATTCATATATGAATGTACATACTTAAATGAGTGGCAATTTATAGGACTTTATAGTTTAGTTCCCCCTTATTCCATTATCTTTACTAATATTATAAAGCTGAAGAGTTTGTTTGTTTGTTAGTTTGTATGTTTGTTTGTTTGAACGCGCTAATCTCAAAAACTACTGATCCGGTTTGTAAAATTCTTTTTGTGTTGAAGAGACCATTTATCGAGGAAGGCTTTAGGCTATATAACATCACGCTGCAACTAATAGGAGCGAAGAAACAATAGAAAATGTAGAAAAAACGGGGAAAATTATTAATCTCTGAGGGCTTCCGTTGCGTGCGCTGCGAAAACGGTTCAAGATATCAAAAAAATATATGTGAAAAAATTATTCCTCTTGAAATGATCTAACAAAATATCCGCAACAGTATGTGTCTATCTTTTAAGGTTAACTCACTAGAACCGTTCTTATGGTAATAACTATTCCACGCGGACGAAGTCGCGCGCACCAGCTAGTAAGAAATATAATTGAAAACTTACAATTTATTTATCAACTAACTTACCGTTTATAAGTAAGAATTTAATCAGTGATCTATAAATTTTGCGCCTTGAATCAAATTATCATTACTGAGGGTCGAGGGTGTGACTCCCCCGCACAATTCATTCACTCGGGGAGTTTTCTTGGGCAGATACATCTTAGTGGGTTCTGGGATTGTGTACCTACTATTCAAACAATTTGGATGCCTAGCGATGTTTTCTAAGGTTTGAAATCTCTCGACACCAGTGTTGGCCACTCCCATACAAACTTGCTTTCCATTAGGACAATCACTATAACATATAAAAAATATATAATAAGCCGTGTTAGACTAAGTCGCGTTGGTTTATAATCTTGCGATCTTCAAAGCGAGAGTGTATCGGTTCTTACTAGGTAAGCACGCTCCATCCTAGACCGTAATGATTGTTTAGCACCATGCAGGTGAATTAGGGTCAAGTGCAAACCCATTCCTTGTAAAAAAAACTCTTGACGCCAGAGTTGGCTTCTCATATATTACGTTAGTATAGTTGACTTACCATCAAGCCACACTCACGTATTATTAAAGTATAATAATATAGCACACCTGCGGTAGTGTCAACTATCTATTGTATGCTATCATAACATTATGGTCACATTCTGTTCGTGATGTGTGGAGGAATTCATAAATATACTACATCATATCCTGTTATCAATTAATCTATTATTTTTCTATTGCCTTTCCTATTTTAGAAAGGTTTCTTCTAGGCAAGCGTGCTACATCTTAGACTGCAGTGGTGCTTAACATCAGGCTGTAGCCAAACGTAGGCCTATTTCGTGATAAAAAAAATGTGAGACATTAAGATATTGCGCTCAGTTATATTGTTAACCTGTAGATGCATGCGGCATCACTCTCGCCACTTACATATGCTATGACCATTCTCAAAATCACAAGTATCCGTCGTTCGGTGCTATTTTTTATAAGATTATCAATATTAATAATAACCTAATATTCGCGTAAGAGGGAGAGACCTATGCTCTGCATTAAGCGCGCTAGATCGTAGATTACAACGTTGCTTAACATCAGGCTAGTTATAGTCAAGCGTGAGTCTATCAAATGTGAAAAAAAACCTTGATCAAAGTAAAGTAATCCATCTTCTTTCTGTTGTATACTGTGTATGGACACATCCATACAGTTTTATGAGCAGATGTACATACATATGCGCCCCACCTGGCCGCGCCCGCCACGTGCAGACAGACACTTCATATTGTTCGCTGTCAATTTTGAAGTGATTTATTGTGTGCGAGGTAGGAAATATACGGATAGAGGTTCGATGAATAGAATAGAAAATAATAGAATGGGATGAGTCGTGCAAATATATAAATGTTAGACATGTTTAAAATCTTTTAAGTGACAAATATTGTTGTGCGACGAGACAATAGAATGACCAACTGTTAACGTCTAGTTCATAAGTTGAGTATTTCTATTGACGAATAAATGATTGAGTTATCTTATAAAGTTGTGACATTAAAGGTATTGGAATACAATAGTTTGGGGATACCTAGAATTGATAGCAAAAAACGTTCTAACAACATAGACAAGTTTTGTCTGTTTATTTAAAAGCAAAAGCGGCTCATTGGATCATCATGATTTTTGGTGTGTAGGTAGTCACGGGAGTGACATAATGCGAGCGAAGCCGCGGGCGTTCACTTGTAATTTATAATTTTGATTATTTATTTGTAGCATGTAAGTAATGATTTTAATCAATATTTTTCTTTCCTCTTTTAACGACTCCATAAAAAAGAAATTATCTCTTCTTTTTCTCCAGTTGATGCTCACAATGAAGTATGAACACTAACCGCGCAGTACATAGTGTACATACATACAAGTATAAATCATTTATTTGATAACATTATAATTACACCGAAGACCACACAAAGTATTATCTCTACCTGCCTTCATTTCCACACTTCCCTCGCTCTGCTCTCTAGTCGCCGGCTCTGGTGTCACATATATTGATGCTCACAATGAAGTATGAACACTAACCGCGCAGTACATAGTGTACATACATACAAGTATAAATCATTTATTTGATAACATTATAATTACACCGAAGACCACACAAAGTATTATCTCTACCTGCCTTCATTTCCACACTTCCCTCGCTCTGCTCTCTAGTCGCCGGCTCTGGTGTCACATATATTGATGCTCACAATGAAGTATGAACACTAACCGCGCAGTACATAGTGTACATACATACAAGTATAAATCATTTATTTGATAACATTATAATTACATCGAAGACCACACAAAGTATTATCTCTACCTGCCTTCATTTCCACACTTCCCTCGCTCTGCTCTCTAGTCGCCGGCTCTGGTGTCACATATATTCAATACCCACGATATCGTCAGCGCGTGAGCGATGGATTATTACTTATTGTTTATACAGGACACTATGTTATACATGGTGTTTGATAAGTAACGTAGTATAGGAATGACTAACTCTGGTGTCGAGAGTTTTTAAACCGCCCTAGGGGCCTCTGAAATGGCTTAAAGACTGACGTACTATGACGAATGTAGGGACCTACAGTTCAACGTGTCATCCGATCCACGAAAATGACCAAAATGTCTAACTATACCAACGTATGTAATATATAAGAAGCCAAAACTAAAACTAAAACTTATTTGGTTCTACAAAAAAAACTCTTTTACACGTTATGTTTGATTTTGACTTTAATTCGCCTGATAGTAAGCAATCAAATGTACATAACATATATATTCTCTAATCACTACGGTATAGGATGGAACGTGCGTACACAGTGAGGACCGATTCACTGTCGCTTTGAATATCGTAAGAAGATATTGAGGGAACAAGCTTATGCCGTGCAGCTGGTTTTAAAATCTGACGAAGACAATAATTGTGAAAAGCTTTGAAAATGTACATATAATCTCATTCTTTAATCATTTAAAGACAGTTCAATATGTTTATTCGAAGCAACTTCCAAAATATAGGTAACTACGAGTAAATAATTAAAAAACTAAGTTATAAAGTTACACTTATTATAATCCTACTAAAACACCTAGAAATGTGTAAAAACAAAACTTTGCTAAATAAATGTGTGAAGGCATTATTCGATGTGACGTTGTGTTAGAAGCCACAGCGATCATTCATCAAATTACTATTCGTTATGCAACGTACAGTACAACAGTATGGACTCCTTACTTAACGAATATATCACATTCATTACTAGTTGACGCCCGCGGCTTCGATCGCATTATTTCAGGATAACAAGTAGCCTATGACACATCTATGACCTCATATTACCTACATACCAAAAATCACTATGATCCGTTCAGCTGTTTTAGCGTGAAGACACAGACAAAACAGTCAATCAGTCTCGCGTCGCACTCGCCCGAGCGCAGACGCAGTGTTTTCGCTAGCACGGTGACTCATTGCCTCGCGAATACGATGAGTTCGAATTTAGTGAAGTGCGCCAACTGCAACGTTGTTATTAACGAAGTGTTAGCGTTCTTGTCCAATGTACTGGATGTGATGGACGAAGAAAGTATTCATCAGCTGGTTACCACAGCCTTTAATGTGGATACCATTGCAAGTGCGAAAAAGCTACTTTTTGAATCCATACCGGAGTCGAAAAAGATGCCGAAACGACGTAAGGACGGAAAAAAGAGAATGTCAAGAGATCTGGATGATATGATCTGCCTCTTAAAGTCAGCTGATCCTGAATTATTTCCTGTATTTGTTGCAAAGGACTTGCATGTTCTCCCGAGTGTCAGTTTTGATCACATCGACTGTACGCGCCTCCTGAAAGATATCACAAGATTGCAGAATCAAGTTCAACAGATACAGGATACGTGTGTTACTAAAGACCATTTCGAATCTCTAAAACGAGACGTTAATCACATGAAAAATGCATCCATAATTGGCAACCACAGTATGCACAATATGTATGTTAACACGCGTAGAGGAGGTGCATGTCTACAGGACAGTTATGATATGTGTAGTGGGCCCGTGGGGCTACAATATGTACCGATTAGAGTATCTCCACAGGCATCGATGCCTACTCAAAGTCACTCCACGCCTACAAAGTCACCTTTTCCTGCGAATAATAATGAGAGATCTGTCCAATTTCATATCGCGCATCAGCGCGACGCAAGCGGTAACGGTCAACTGGTGAGCCAACCTTTGCATGCTGAAGTCGAGTGTGCGAGTGAGATAGCCAAGCAGCAATGCAGCGCTGGAGGGAGCGAGTCGACGCAACGGCGAGAATTGCGTATTGAAGAGAACGGCGGCGGCAGTGGTGGTGGTATTGTTACTACTAACTACGCTGCGCCAGAACAGGTTTCATTATCAGCGGTCGGAGCGCAAGTCTCCGGCGATGACTCGATTTGTAACACGAAAACGTTGAACAGATCAGCGGCAACTTCAGTTTCTGCGAATTTGCGTCACGCTAATGTACCTAGTGGCGATATTAAGGTACGAAACTGTGCACAAATTCCGGAAGAGAACTCGGAATGGCAGGTTGTGCAATCGAAATCAGCAAGAAAGTACAAATTACTAGGTCAAAGAGGACGCGCGATTACCGCACCTGACGCTAAGTTTAAGGCGGCAGTTGTTAAGGTGCCTTTGTTTATCTCAAATGTATGTAAGGAAGCTAATGAACAAGATGTTATGAAATACATAAAAGAATTAACAAAGGAGGAAGTGTCTCTAAAGAAAATTAATATGAAATCGGATAGGAAATATAACGCCTATAAATTATTTGTAAATAAAGACAAATTAGATTTGTTTTTAGATGATGATTTTTGGCCGGACGGCATTCGGTTTAGACGTTTTATGCATTTTATGTCCGGCACAAAACATGAAGAGCGTACTGCTGTTAAAGTTAATAACTAATATATGTAATTATGGATAAACAGATATACAGATTTACTAGCTATAACTGTCATTCATTTAAGAACTCTATTGATGATGTTCGTTGTTTATGTCAAGTGTCGTCGGTTGTGTGTTTACAGGAGACTTGGCTTCTAAATCATGACATCCCGCTATTGGGTACAGTTAGTAGTGATTTTGAATATACCGGGAAGTCTGCTGTGGACACATCTACCGGGATACTGAGAGGGAGACCCTATGGCGGGGTAGCCATTCTGTATCGGAAGGGGATATTTGATACGGTATCCGTGGTCCAGTGTAATAGCACCCGATTAGCAGCTGTTAAAGTGGGAATTGGTGGGAGATTTATCTTGATTTTTTCCGTTTATATGCCAGTCAAGTCAAGCGATAACCTACCAATTTTCACAGATGTCTTGGGTGAAATAAGTGCAATAGAAGAGAGTAGCGATACTGAAACGGTGTTTATCCTGGGCGATTTTAATTCTCATCCAAACGAGTTGTTTTATAACGAATTGATAAGGTTTTGTAACGATAGAAGCTGGACTTGCGCAGATGTTTGTAGATTGGGTATTGACTCTAGTACTTACACTTATTACGATCATTATCACGATTGCAGAAGTTGGCTAGACCACTGTGTGGTCTCTCTCTCCGCCTTAGCATCAATATCGGATATAGGTGTCATGGATGACGTGTATGTATCGGATCATTTACCTATCTATGTCGAATGTAATATAGGAACTGTTAGACCGAAGTTGTATAAAAATGCTGACCGTAATAATGCTGTCATATGGGGAGACAGGGATGACTCTCAAATAAGCGAGTACCGTAACATTTGTGGTGAAAGATTGCGAGTCATTGATTTTCCTGTAGAATTTACAAATTGTAGCCGCGGGTTTTGTACTATTTCGGAACACAAAATTTTAATTGACCGCCTGTATGACGACATTATACGAGTCTTAAAATATGCTGCAGTACAAACAAATGTTAAACGCAAGCCTAAACGTAAAGGAAGACCTAGAGTTATGTGTGGCTGGAACCAGCATGTCAAAGATGCACACCGGGATGCCAGGCTTAAATACGAAATGTGGTTGCTGTACAACAAGCCCTCTACGGGGCAAGTTTATGATGAAATGTGTGAATCGCGTAGGGTTTATAAAGGTAGATTAAAGTGGTGCCAGAAACATCAAAATCAAATCAAGATGGACCTGATAGCTAAGCACCGTGCCAATAATAACTTTGGTGATTTCTGGAAGGCCACTAGCAGCTTGGACATAAGACCTGGCCTCCCGGCATCTGTGGGTGGTAATAGTGATCCAGGTGAGATTGCCAATATGTTTATGAGACATTTTCAAGTGCGATCTCCTTTGGGCCCACAGTCTGTGATCGACCCTGAGCCCGTCAGCCTGAGAGATGATCCTTTGATTCATTTTTCAGCAAGTCAGATAAAAGCTGTCATCAAACGAATGCGTCGGGGTAAATCTCCTGGTCATGACGGGATCAGTATCGAGCATCTAAAATATGCTGGCGACCATCTTCCGAGGGTCCTGTCCTTGTTATTCAGCTTGTGCATCAGTCATTCCTATCTTCCGTCTGAACTTATGAAGACCACTGTTGTACCGATTGTGAAGAACAGGACAGGGGACATCTCTGATTTGGGGAATTACCGCCCGATCTCCCTGGCTACAACGGTTGCAAAGGTGATGGACAGTCTACTTGATGCATGCTTAGATAAGTATTTTAATATTCATGACGCACAGTTCGGGTTTCAATCCGGGCTTTCTACCGAAAGCGCAATTGTAAGTCTCAAGTATACTGTCCATTACTATACCAGCCGCAAGACTCCGGTGTACGCCTGCTTCCTGGACCTCTCCAAAGCCTTTGAGCTCGTTTGTTATAAAGTGCTTTGGAGAAAGTTCGGGGAAAGTGGTGTACCGGAAGAAATTACTAATATTTTCAAGTATTGGTATGCTAATCAAACGAATTATGTGAAATGGTCTGACTCTCTGTCGGAAGCATACAGGTTGGAGTGCGGGGTAAGACAGGGGGGATTAACATCTCCCAAGCTCTTCAACTTGTATGTCAACGAGCTCATTGTGGGTCTCAGCAGCATGCGTGTCGGATGCTGGATAGGTGGCGTTAGTGTCAATAATATCAGTTATGCTGACGACATGACGCTGCTGAGCCCTACAGTGAATGGTCTGAGAGAGATGCTTAAGTACTGCGATACTTATGCAAGGAACCATGGTTTAGCCTACAATGTGAAAAAAAGTGAATTCATGGTCTTTAAGGCCGCCGGTAAATGTCCCGGAACAATCCCACCAATAACACTGAATGGATTGAACATTAATCGTGTCTATCAGTTTAAATACCTTGGACATTATCTTACCGACGACCTTAAAGACGATGCTGATATAGAAAGGGAGCGTAGAGCTCTGGCGGTTCGCGGTAATATGCTGGCCCGCAGGTTCGCCCGCTGTACAGACCAGGTCAAAATCACGCTCTTTAAGGCGTTTTGTCAGGGAATGTACACGGGCGGCCTCTGGTTGGCGTTTACCAAAAAGTCGTTAGATACTATACGTGTCCAATACAACAACATTTTCAGAATGATGTTGGGTCTCCCTCGCTGGTGCAGTGCCTCTACAATGTTCGCGCAGGCCCACACGGACGGGTTTCACGCCATTATCCGGAAGAAAGTCGCGTCACTAGTGAGGAGGGTGCGAGGGAGCCACAATAGTATTCTGAAAATAGTTGCAGAAGATTTGAGTGCGCCTGTGCTGAGACACTTAGTAGGTGTTATGGTCAGAGAAGATTTGTGTTTTCTTTGACTATTCCTAGCCTCGTGAAACACGGAACGGCGTTTTATTATATAGGTATTTTATATTTTGCAATGTCCATGTATCTTACTAACACTAGTCTTTAAGTTGTGTTTACTTTTTTATGTGTGCCACTAACAAAATGGATCCATTGTTGTCTAATAAATGAAATTTTGAATTTGAATTTGAATTTGAAAATTATAACAAATACTGCTAAAACGTGTTTTATTATCGATTTAAAGTACCTATATACCCACACATTTTTTTCTAATATGTGCTATGTTCAGACTTGCGACCGTCTTCAGCTTTATTATATGTATAGATGTTTGGTTTATATATATTACTAGCTTTTGCCCGCGGCTTTGCACGCGTTGTTATACATATTATATATCTTCCTTTTGAATCACTCTAGTATAAAGCAATGTCGCTTCCCGCCTCTGTCTGTTGTATGTATGTATTATATGTATGCTAAGATCTTTAAAAGTACTCAACGAATTTTGATGTCGTGTTTCTCAGTAGTTAGAGTAATTCAAGAGACGATTAATAATAGTTACTGCGTGTGTTTATATAGCAACTCGTCGCGCGACAGATTGCGCTATCGATTCTGGCAGGCGCTAGCGGCTCCCATGCACATCTACTTACAATACACGGTATAATGTACGTATGTATGTATGTACGTATGTATTGTATGTTCAATGTTTATGGTGCTGTACGCGATCATTCTCATGATGGGTAACCAAAACGTCACAATCCATTTTGGGCATTTCCATTTATTTCGTGGTTCGGATGACGCGTTAAATTGTAGGTTTTTCAGCTGCTGCTGCCCAGCTGTTTTTCTTTCGCTTTTGATATGGCATGCCAGAGCAGAGACCCTTAGGGTGGCTTGATAAACTCTCGGCCCTAGAGTAGCCACTCTCAAGATGATGAAGATATTAAAAAGACTATTAAAAACGGATCATTAAAAAAATTACACTTTTGTACATATAGTCATTCAAATTAGCATTTCAAATCGGCATGTTACTCGTAAACCTGCGAATAAGCGACACCTAGAAATGTACTTCATACCTACATATTATATCTTTTCTTGGAATCATTGTATCCGTTACCTAGTACCACGACACAAGCGTTGTTAAGCGTGGGGCTAGATGGCGCTGTGTGCAACGTCCCAGTGTTCGTATTGTTTTGGCTCGGTGGCGTTTCTATGGTATCGTCATTCGTATTAAACTCATTGGGTGTAAGTGTTCATTGCAAATAGTCTCATACTTATTATATATATTTATATATATACTAGTGGACGCACGCGGCTTTGCTCGCATTATATCGGGATAAAAGTAGCCTATGAAACTCTCAAGGCTCATGTTCATACTACCTACATACCAAAAACCATGATGATCCGTTCAACCGTTTTTGCGTGATGACCGTCTAATAAACAGACAAAAAATGTAAAAAATTGTAAGCCCGAAATGTGGTAAATACTAGCATTTACCACATTTGGGCTTTTACAGCAACATATACTAAAATACGAATATCGTCTATGTACAGAGTTTGGACCCAGTTTAGCTGTGTTATATGCACTCGTATAGATGATACAGCTCGTCTGTCGGTATGTCCCCTTC
The DNA here is from genome assembly GCA_927399415.1 of Macaria notata. Taxonomy (NCBI): domain Eukaryota; kingdom Metazoa; phylum Arthropoda; class Insecta; order Lepidoptera; family Geometridae; genus Macaria; species Macaria notata. Next base: position 7,433,095 of record OV656752.1, read on the forward strand.
CTCTCCGGTCCGCCCGCCGCGGCTCGTAACATACAAACAGAGGTATAGCAATAATCAACAAGTGTGTTTGTTTTTTAATTTCATTTCATTATTTCCTCTCTCTGTATAAATAAAAACCGGCCAAGTGCGAGTCGGACTCGCGCACCGAGGGTTCCGTACAAACCTGCAAGGTTAAATATTTTGTGATGTAACTAAAAATTTGTGGTTTTCGTAATTTTTCCTTTATCTATGCTATAAGACGTTGCTTCGTACCAAATTTCAAGATTCTGAGTTCACGGGAAGCACCCTGTAGGTTTTGATTCCCTTGCAAGTGTCGAAAATTTGCGGCATAAATGGCTGTATCTTTTGATTGCGTTGGCTTAGAAGTTTGATTTTTTCACAGCTTCAAGGGACAGTAGACCTGAGTAATTGATATAAATTTCAGCTTCATACCTCTACGCGTTCCTGAGAAAAAGGGTCTTGACAGACGGACGGACGGACGGACAGACGGACAACAAAGTGATCCTATAAGGGTTCCGTTTTTTCCTTTTGAGGTACGGAACCCTAAAAAATATCTTACTGTTACAACAAAACACTTAATAAGCAGAAAAGGTAATCAAAACATTTCTTATGTTACAGACAAACTACTCGAACGTGATGGGAAAATAGAAAACTGTAACAAATAAACATTTAAATATCAGAATTATGGCAAATAAATCAATATTTCTTATCCGAAAAATAATGGCGTTTATGTTTTAAAGATTAGTAAAATATTCATTCCGTCTGAGCATCGGTTGACTTTCTATCTAGGGAGAAGTAAGTCGTTAAGCTATGTCAGAGGCCCTTAGGGCGGTTTGAAAACACCAGCGCGACCCAGTTTTATACTAACTTTACTTTATCCAATTACCTTGAATGATGCTAGAAAAATATATAAATAAACAAATTTCACACAGCGCCATCTAGCTGCATACTAAGCAAACATAGAATTTTAACATTGATACTGTCTGTCGCCCACTCTGGAAGTGGCTACAATATTCATGTCACATTTCCACGAAACTGGGTCACATCTAGTATTCTATTGTCACGGATGTAAAGATCGCATGAGAGTGGCCAACTCTGGCGTCGAGAATTTATTCAGAATAATGGAAGGTTGTACTTGAATAATTTGTGAGAATGTAGGAATATATGTCATATCACTACGAGTACATAGTATAAGGCAAAGTCGCTTGCTTATATCTTTAAAACTACACAACAAAATAAGATGCAGTTTTTTTTATAGATTGAGTGAGTCAAGAGGAAGGTTTATATGTATAACAATACGTGCGAAGCCGCGGACGAAAGATAGTAATATTACCTATAAGAGTGAAAGTATGTTGGTGCGTTTGTTTTCTTCTTGACATCCAAATAGATAATATATGTTCTATATAGAAAAAATATTTTTTTAAATCATAGTCTACTTTATTTCTGCCCACAATGACGTATGCTGCCGAAACATGGACGCTCACCAAGGAAACCATCGAAAAGATGAGAGTCGCACAAAGAGCAATGGAACGGTCCATGTTAGGCATTACGTTACGCGACAGGGTTCGTAATACTGAGATCCGAAAACGTACGAAGGTGGAAGACGTCGGTTCTCGTATTACGAAACTCAAGTGGCGATGGGCTGGACACTTGGCGAGACGTACTGACGGCAGATGGAGCAAAGCAATAACTGGATGGTACCCACGGCTAGGTAAGCGAAGTGTAGGAAGACCTGTGCAACGGTGGCTGGATGATGTAAGAAAGTTAGAAGGAAACATCTGGGCAAGAACAGCGCAAGACAGGGAGTATTGGCGTAAGAGGGTGGAGGCCTATGCCCTGCAGTGGGTCCCATTAGGCTGATGATGATGATGAGTCTACTTTAATCCCGGATCAAAGCGAGTAACGCCGCGGGCGCCGCTACTACATATAAAAATGGCATACAAACTCAATTTCTGTACAAACTAGGACACATTTAGTATTCTATTGTCCCGACCAACGACATTATACAATAAACGGGCAAAAAGACAAAATATCAATACATTCATATGCCAAAAACCATCTAGTGATTGGCATATGACTAAGCAACTGCTGATGCAATCTGTTCTATATACCAACTAGCTCCTGCCCACGGCTTCGCACGTGCTATACATACAAACCTTCCGCTTGAATCAGTCCATCTATTAAAAAAACTGCATCAAAATCCATTGGGTAGTTTTAAAGATCTAAACATACAGACAGACATAGGGACAGATGCGGGAAGCGAATTTGTTTTATACTATGTAGTAAAGATTCAAGTAGCAATTTGAAAAAAAAAATTTGACCATGTGGCGTAAAGTGCCATTTCTTTGTTGAACCACTCGACCGGTTTTGATGAAACTTTCACTGTATCTTAAGTTGAAACATACCTATCGAATACAAAAAAAAAACTATATCGATATCACCTATAGTTTTCGAGAAATTCATTGACAAACATACATTCAAATAAATATACAAACATATACTCACAAGTGGCGCCATCAGCCGCTCAGTCTGAAGTGTATGGAAATGAGTGTGGATTTTCGCGCCTGGCAGTTAGTAGACCGTAGCCTAATGGTTAATGTGTTCCGGACGGTTATTGGAAATACGCAGGTTCGAATCCTGCCGGTCGTGATTATTTTCGCTCATTTTCCAATAAAAGTTTAATATACTCACAAAATTGAGCACACGTGTTCAAGCGAACTTTTTTTATATATTTAATAAAACTGTTTCGGTAGTTAGAAGTCTATACATATTAAGTCTACGTGCTTTATAATCCGTATGCATATTTAGCGGGAGCCAATCAAGCTAAACTAGGCTATAAACATCAAATGTTAAAGCTCATTTTAGTTTGCACAAAGCTCGCCATCAAGTTTAATTAAATTAAGTTCGTATGAGAGTGGCCAACTCTAGTGTCTGAGTTTCCAAGCCGCCCTAGGGGCCTCTGACTGAAATAAGAACATAATTATATCACTGACACATGATAATCTTTTTCATCTTGAGATTAAAGACATTTTTTTTAAATTAATTGTCATAACACGCCTCGCCGATAAATCTAATCCTATATCAAAGCCGCGGGCGTCCACTAGTTCATAATAAGTATAAATAAAGGCGTGAATCATTAGAACACATGTGCGGGACTAAAATATCTACACAAAGGAAGTACAGACAGACTGACATGTTCGTATTGTGTTACTTACGGAGATTGTGAGGTTTTATATATATTAAATACAATAATATGTTAAACTTTAAAATCACATACCATTCTTCTTGTACAATTAAGGAGTAAAACATGCTTAGATAGCTATGGCTCAGCTGGCGGCTCACCTTGTCTACTTTGAAAATGAAAAAAATAAAATGTAAATAACGAAAAAAGTTTAAAAAGAAACTTTTTTACGATTCGATTCCCGTACATGCACTTGTTTATTATATATTATATAATGTATCATAGGATCCAGTGTAGCAACTCTAGGTACATCTTACCTGAACAAACAAACCACATAATCTCAAATAGTTAAATAAAACAAAGAAAAACTACTAAGTGAAGCAACGATACGTAAAACATTTGACATGATTATACAAAAACATAGAAATGTCAAATGTGTAAACATATCTGCCCTGTTTTGCTCCCACTTCTACCCTTTTTACCCCTTTTCTACCCTTTATTCCCCCCACCCCCTTTAAAAGTCATAATAACTTGAATCGCATCCCTGAGTAATTATAGCAGTACTGGCGTCAGGAACACAAGCTGGGAGTGTGTTCACAAGCGGAGCGATTTATAACTAATCCATTAAAATGATACAATTTAAGGACCGAATATTGCAATTTTTAGAGAACGCAATTTTATTTCTGGTACATTTTTGGGTCAATAGAAGCTTAACTTCGAGTTTGTGGGGTCGCCACTCGCCACTCTTGTCCCCCGGCCGCCATCTTGGAAAATGGGGTGACTAAACCTATGTACTATACTCTTTCATACGAGTTCAATTACTTTATAACCGATTTGTACCGAAAAATTGTTAGAAGTTAGTCAAAAGAAATAATATTTCTTTTTTACGTCTGATACGAGTATGTTTGCGTTTGACTACAGCCTGTCTGATGCTAAGCATTGCTGCAGCTAAGGGTGTAACACGCTTACCTAGAAGATACCTATTAACTTTAGATTTTAAGACCCCTGGATTGTACGAGTAGTTCGCAGGAAACACAGCTTCTGGCAAAGTGTTCCAAAGCGTTGCCTTACGTACAATAAACGTAGAGGCAAAGCGCTTTTTTCGACATTACGGCACTTCCACCATAAAACGGTGCTCTAAAAATCGCTCGGCTACTATCACAGCCTCAACCGTGCTCTTAAAATAATCGTCAAACAAACATTATTGTTCTACAGATCCCTTTCTTTACATATAAAAGCCGTCACATTGTCACGCGATATTCGTTGTTATAATTAAACAGATAGAAGCGAAAGTCGCTTGCATTTATTTTGAAACTTGGATGGATGGGTTTTGTACTTCTGAAGCGGTGTTTGAGGAATTAAAAAAATATTTTTAAAAAGAAAACATTGTGGTTACATACAAACACGTAAAATAAACAACCTAATCTACTTTTTCAAAAGACAGCGTACCCCAAACGCTGGCTGCATTGCCCCGCTGAATAGCTACACTAACCTTTTGAGCAAAGTGCAAGCCAGCATTTTGGTAGAAGAGAAGTTCGTTATTAAAGTCTATCACTACAAAAGTTTTTTGATTCAAGTTAACATGAAAAGCATAATTCATTGTTTCGTAATTAATTTCACAAATTCATAATTGAAATTATTCTTTATCTGTTATTTATTCTCGTCAGTTCAAAAAGTTCTTGTCAAAAAAACAGAAACCGACGAAAAGCGCTCGGCCTTTTTTTATTTGATCAAACATAACCAAGTAATTTCATTTTACATTATTTCAGTCGAATATGTAATCTAAGAAACATAGTATTCGGGCAAAAAGCGATCCTCCTCCTATTGTCGAAGTCGGTTAAAAAGCTGCACCTTAAAACCTTTGCCAGCGTAAAAGCTGCAATCCTAGTTTAAACATAAATAACTATCCAAAGCTCTTCTTAAAGCTTAGAGTTATCGACCATCTAAAGCAGAGACAAGTATTTGTGTATTTGCAAATCATTACACAGTATATGTAGAGCAAACTCGCTTCCCGCGTCTGCCTGTGTGTAGGTATGTATGTATGTATGCTTGTCTTTAAAAGTACACAACGGATTTTGATGCAGTTTTTTTAATAGATAGAGTGATTCAAGAGGAAAGATCGTATGTATAATAACGCTCGCGAAAACTTGACACCAGAGTCGGTTAATCCCATTCGATATGAGGATGATTGATTTTTTTGCGTCAAAATTCTGGGATTTTTTAAGGGTAGCTTTTGTCCGCGGCCTCGCACGTATACGTATAAAACTTTACAATTAATAAATAATTCTATCTATAAAAAAAAACTACATCCAAATCCGTTGTGTACTTATCTAAAAGCATACATACAGGCATAGGAACAGACGCGGGAAGCACGTAGTGATATAGAGGCTTCTACTGTGAGGTCTATGCTCAGCGCTGATCTCCAGGGAAATAGCACAGTAATGGCAAACATTTGCAATCAAACGCCCGTGCGCACATATTTGTTCGCGGCTTTAGCAGGCGTAGCATGGTTACTGATTCAGTGTATGATTCTGATTGGGGGTTCTTATTTAGTGTTTTTGAAGTTTCTTGAGTTCGCCATTGCTTACCATCAGGCTAAATTAGGTCAAGTACAAACCTTGAAAAAAGTTTTATTTCGTTTTAGCCGACTCCATAAATAGGCGGGTCTCAATTATACTGAATGTATTTTTTGTAGATACTCGATTATTCAGTTAATTATTTATATCTTAAAAATATGGCATACTTATCGAATGTAAGTCATATTTCTTGTATTATTTAAAATGTGAATTGTTTTTCATATATCGGGATAAAATGGTGATTGATTTATATATATTCTTCATAGTATAAGTAAAAGACCGACAAAAACCTTTCTGCTTTGATAATAATCAATTGTGATATTAAAATACTTATTTTCCATGCCGCGTGCTATCTCCCCTTGCTTAATGTATTACATAGTACCCTAGGGCCGTTGAAAGGCCGCGTGTTTGTAAAAGCACTTTATACACCTTCGGGTAGGTTGGTAGAAAATATTTACATAGTTTTTGTTGTTTTGCTCAACTTGGCGGAAATCACTAAGAAATTGCGTTTTTTTTACATGTGATAGGCTCACGCTTTACTACAACATGCTAGATGTTAAGCAACGTTATAATCTACTATCGAAGAAACTGGTTTACTCTCGACTTGAATACCGACATTTTATAGTTCGAGGGGAGTAGAGATTATTCTTCTAAAGAAAGAAGGAAACTGAAAATTTGTAATATAGTAAGTAAGCACTATTTAAGTTTAAGTATAGAAGTCTTGTGCAGAGAAGTAACCTAAAAATAATTGAAAAAAAGAGAAACAGGAAAATAATATTTTGATTTTGACATTTCGGTAAAAAATATTTACCAGTAATAATTATTAATATTATTTAGCTAATAAACTAACAAAATTGTTTTTTTTTCAGGTAATTCAGATATACATATGTACGTGGCGAAGTAATGGAAGGTATTTACAAACGAGGGAATTTACTTATCTTCTTTTATTCTGCGACTGTATAAAAAGATAAATATAAATCTTTTTCTTCTTGTGGTTTTCGTGTTGAGTGTGTACACTAACTACTTCTTTATAATTATTGTTCATCGGGCCTCGGGACAAATTGTGAGGAAACAATTCATAAGGTAAGTTTAAACAAAACAATTTAATATTGGAATTTTAGATAGAGAATTTAAGCTATCTAAAATTCCAATATTAAATTGTTTTGTTTGTATTTTTTAATTAACTATTTTACTGAATATTATAAGCATTAACATAATATACGTTTCACAAATACTTACACATTTTCACCTCTATACATTTATATTAGTAATGACTATTTATTGATACCTAGATAAACTTTTATTGGAAAATGAGCGAAAATAATCACGACCGGCAGGATTCGAACCTGCGTATTTCTGCTACCGTCAGAACGCCTTAACCACTAGGCTACGGTCTACTAACTGCCAGGCGCGAAAATCCACACTCATTTCCATACACTTCAGACTGAGCGGCTGCAGGTTAGCACTTAATAAATTAACTCATAATGATACCTAGATAGACTAAAAACAATAAAGTATATATAACACTACACGTTCACAGTAAGTCCATGCCCCGGCAGAGGGCATGACAATCGCCAATAAAAGCAGGCAGGGGGCCAGGTGTCCCTCCGGGGTCATTCAGACCCCGTCTGCGAGACGCCGGGTCGTGACCGCCGGGGTCTGCGAGACCAGTGCTACTAATACATGCCTATGGTTGTATTGTTGATAACATTTTTTTTTAATCGGTGTCGCTCGCATTAAATAGTAAAACTTGCACCCTTATCCCCTTTAAAAGTGGTATTTCCAAAAATCCTTTCTTAGCTGATGCCTTTGTCATGACATCTACCATCATTCCAAATTTCAGCTTGATCCGTCCAGTGGTTTGGGTTGTGCGTTGATAGATCACTATATCAGTCAGTCAGTCAATCAGTCAGTCAGTCTCCTTTGAGTTTTATATATTTAGAAGATACTAGCTGTGCCAGCGACTTCGTCCGCGTAGAATAGTTATTAACGGAAGCCCTCAAAGATGAATAATTTTCCCCATATTTTCCATTGTTTTTTCGCTCCTATTAGTTGCAGCGTGATGTTATATAACCTAAAGCCTTCCTCGATAAATGGTATAATCAACACAAAAAGAATTTTTCAATTCGGACCAGTAGTTCCTGAGATTAGCGCGTTCAAACAAACAAACAAACAAACAAACTCTTCAGCTTTATAATATTAGTATAGATTACTAAATATAGCGTTATATTGTAACACCCCTAGTTTTTGGCATAGGTTAAGAAGGCGAGCCATTGTGGACAATACAGGCAATAACAGAGGGGGTGCAAATTGCCCCTAGAAACTGTAAGAGCATACAGATATAATACCCGCGGGGGTCGTACAGACCCCAACCTTCGTCCCTTAGACACCGTCCCAGAGACACCGTCCACTAGCTATGTCATATACTAGTGGACGCCCGCGGCTTTGCTTGCATTATTTCAGTATAAAAAGTAGCTTGTGACATATACGGGACCTCAGTCAGACGCGATTTAATATACAAAGGCAAAATAAATATAAATGTCAACCGATTTTATGCAAAGTTTAAAATTAACTCAAATAGCTTTGTTTGTTTAGTATTTAATAATTAGATGAGTACGCCAGCATTCCGGAATTCCTGTAGTGTTTCCCAAAGTAGGATGCCTGGAAGAGATCACTTTAGTGATAAGGTCGCCCTATGTCCCTGGTTAGGTACCTTTCTACCTTTTTATGTAATTTTGTTCGTTATTTTGGTGTACAATAAAGTATATATGATTTCATAACTGCTACCATGCTACAATAGCAGTTTTTCAGTCCCGTGATTGCTTTTTCAAGTTTCAGTTCACAGCATCGCACAAACATGGCTGCCCTTTTAAAAGCCGAGCATTCGCCCAAAAACCTTCGAAAATCGAGTCGCGATTGGTTAAAAAACCTCTAAAACCGAGTCGGCCATTTAAAAACGTTTGTTCCAAATACGAATGTGGATTTGAATTTAGACGTTTGTTTCGTCGAGCAATCTGTGACATTCTGTGGCAAAAAATCTGTATATTTGGTAGTAAACCTTGTTATCCTGACCTAACCGAAGAGCAGCTCGATAAGCTCGAGCGTCTCCAAAATTTCTTTATTAGGTTCATATTTGGCTTGCGTAAATATGACCACATTTCTGAATTTCGCAAAAAGCTCAAATGGTTACCTATCCGTCTTCGTCGTAATACTCACCTGCTGTCCCTCCTCTACAAAGTCCTATTTATTCCTTCCACTCCTTTATACTTAAAGGAACGTTTCTCCTTTGTGAGTGAAACTCACTCTTCATCCCTTCGTCTTTCACGTACTCTCATCCTACAATATCCTAAACTCAACCACTCCAATCTGTTCTATCAATCCTCCTTCACAATTAAAGCTCTCTTACTCTGGAACGACCTGCCTTTAAATATCAGGCAGGCTAAATCTCTGTCGATTTTCCAGAGTATGGTATACAGCTATTACATCTCTACTTTGTAAACTATCAATCGCGTTTATTGGTGTTAAATGTGTGTGTTCATAGTTTATTAATTTATTATTATTTGTAACATGTAAATTAGTTTGATTTTCTTTTACTTTCTCTATTTAGTTATAGGTTTAATTTTGTTTAAATTTTATTTTTATTTTTTAAGTATTGTATTTATTTGTACGCCACCGACCAAACTGATTTCTGTCACCGTTTTCTTGCTAAGGTTGCCTGGAAGAGATCACTCAAGGTGATAAGGCCGCCCACTTGTGCATTCTTTTATAGTTTAAGCATCTCATATTGTAATTTATTTTTGGTGTGCATAATAAAGTAATATTGTATTGTATTGTATTGTAAACCATAGCTTCATTATTATAAAGGTCATTTTGACTATTCGTTTTGCACGTTACGTTTCAAAAGTCGTCCGGTCAAAATGTAACCTTATGTGTTAGAAGATACGGTCTATTTTGTATATTCTGTAAAGTGGTCGCTTGTTACCTTTCATCGTTTGTAAACGGGACTAATCATAGATGAGTAGAGGGAAGGTAAATCTGTGAAAATTTTCATTTTACATTTTGTCGCTGTGTGCTAAAATGATTTTTAACTATATCCGCATTATTTTTTACTAGCTTTTGCCCGCGGCTTCGTACACGTTATTATATACGTAAACCTTCCTTTTGAATCATTCTATCTATTAAATAAAACTATATCAATATAATTCTATTGTGTAATTTTAAAGACATATACATACTTATTATATGCAGACATAGGAAAAGACGCGGGAAGCTACGATGCTTTAAAATAACATCTTGAAATCAAACCTGTCTTGTCAAAATATGTACAAGTTATCATTAACCCTGTATATGCATATTATGTTCTCTATGTAAAGAAATGTTTGAAACGCCTCACATACTTTTACGAGTCTTACAATGTGCACGTGACGGGTGGCGCCATCTACGTGTTAGCATTCATGATCATGTACAAACTTTTTAGTTCCAATCTTATCCGCCGACTTTATTAACTTGTCAAGTATCCAAAACTGATTAGCGAAAAATCCGTGGAATCGTCTTCAATTATATAGTTTTCATTGTTTGATCCAGTTTAATTTGTGTTCATATATTATGGTATCAGAGCGGCCGACTCCAGTGTCGTCGGTTTTTAAACCATCGCAGAATATTACCTATAGATATGTATTTAAAAACAAAATTCGTCAATGATATTCTGTTATTTAGTTTCTTATATTGAAAATAAAACTACATCAACTTTTACACATAACATAACATTAAACTTTTACATGCGTTTTGCGTGCGTTTACTGGCCTGGTAGCTTAGTTGGTAGTGGCTCTGCCTTCTAATCTAGAGGTCGCGGGTTCGATTCCCGCATGACACAATTATTTATGTGCTTTAAAAATGTATAATTACTAGTGTTGAGTCTGGACGTTTGTATGTAAAATAAGTATGTATTTACAAAAGAAAAGTATTATATCCGTTATCTAGTACATACGACACAAGCGTTTGCTTAGTGTGGGGCTAGATGGCGCTGTGTGCAATGTCCCGGAATATTTATTTAAGAATTAAACCGAGAAGGTGATTACTGCCAGTATTTAATCAACATCAATTTAATTACTATGTAATTGTTACACGTCTTTTCAGTAGTTGTCGTTGTACTAATTATGGCCGGTATGTGTGGATAATTTGTGTTTAGTATTTAATTATATTTCGTGTAATTCATGTATCATTCATCTCACGGTCCTGTTGTGAAGGCGCTAGCATTATCAGGCAAGTTGTATTTACTAAGTGATATTATATTACATAATGTAGGATAGAATGTATAGTTATGTCAACCTCTTTTTACGTGGGACAGGTTTGCGTTTAACCACAGCCTGCCTTACCCAGAATAAGAAGGTAGTTTGCTTCAGACTCGTAACCATAATTTCTAATAACTGTACCTATATTCTTCCTCCAGGGACTACGATGAACCTACGACTGGACTTGCTACTCGTCACACGTAAGCTCTCAAATAAATACGGCACTTTTCTTACTGTTTTTTTACAAGGGTTTGCACTTGACCGTAATTCGGCTGATGGTAAGCAATCATTATGGTCTAGGATGAAACGTATTTACCCAGTAAGAACCGATTCACTCTCGCTTTGAAGATCGCAAGGTTATATTCTGGGGGGATCAGGGAGTCAGGCAGGGAGTTCCACAATTTATCAGTTAGATACTTGAGCGACACATGTCGGTGTGTTGCAGTGCTGGTGCTGGGCCTCCTCGCGGGGGCCGAGGGCTGGCGGCAGCGAGTGCCGCGGAGCATCGGTGCGCCGGGGAACCTCGAGTAAATACTGTCTATATCAACTCAGTTTCTATTAGGAGTAGTCGACCGTGCAATTCCATACAATCATAATCATAATAATCATAATAATCATAAACAATCTGATGTATAGTAAGACTTGCAAGTTAAAGAGATTAAGCGATGGAAGTATGGAATTTAGATATCTGCAATTTGAGGTGTAACTCACCGCTTCATCTTTTGTTGTTTTTGGGGAGTTTTAGTGTAATGACGTCACTGCATCTGCCCTTTGTGCGGGAATACTGGTCTCGGGCTCCTGAAACGTCTTCATATATTCACACATTTAAATAAGTTTCCTTTTTGTTTTATTTTGTTTATCTTTTCATTTCAAATGAAAAATAAACAAAAATTAATTTACCCACGACATAAGCGTTTGCTTAGTGTGGGCCTAGATGGCGCTGTGTGAAATGTCCCGGAATATTCAAATAAAAAAATGTGACATACGTCTAATAGTCTGGCTGACCTCATACCTGAAACCAAAAAAAACTTTTAGAAGTGTTGACAACTTTCTTTTAGAAATCGGTTAAATTCAAATTACTTATTTCAGACAAATGTCCATTACAAATTAACTAAATCAGTCACAATTTAAACATAATACAAAATGTCAAATACGAAACAAAATTATTAAAAAAGAAAAACACACACAAAAGTAGTATCTTGTGTATCGTCTGCAGAAGTTTTTGGTTTTCTCGTATCGTTTTTGGTTCATGGTGGAAGTTCCAACGACTCGCACGAAGCGCTTTGCTTCTACCTTCGTGGTAAGGACGGCGAGACTATGCAACTCTCTACCTGGAACCCTGTTCCCAGGTAATTATAACCCAGGGGTCTTCATTCACACATTTTTTTTCTGTTATTAATTGACACTAAACATTACATATTTATTATAACAAACCCTCGGTAACTTGATCATTTAAAATCTACTATGTTATGGTACAGGCAAACGAATGCCTTTGAAGAATCATGAAATGATCAGATTTCTGCATTTCTGATTGTATTTCTTTATTGTGTCTTCAGACGTCCATTTGGCTATAACTCTTTTTTATCCGCATGTGGCCTGGAAGAGATCGCTATAATGGTATGGCCTTCGCGTGGCACTAGTTTAAGCTTTTCATGTTCTTTGTATTCAAATATACGTTTTGTGTTAAGTGTATCTATCAACAAACGTTGTCGTGAATTCGATTTACAACTTGTCAACGTCAATGTGTTCCTTAAAGTAACGTTCAGCAATGTAAACAGTTAAGTGGTTTGTTGCTGTGATTGGTCCATTAGGAGTGTGTGTGAATTCAAATGTTATTATATTACTCTGATTCGTCAAATGAATAAAACTGGCTGGTTTTATTTGTTGACTAGCGGGTGCTCGCGGCTTCGCTCGCGTTAAGAAGTAAAACTTGCATCCCCTATTTCACCCCTTTAAAAGTGTAATTTCCAAAAATCCTTTCTTAGCAGATTCCTACGTTATAACATCTACCTACCTTCATGCCAAATTTCAGCCCAATCCGTCCTGTGGTTTGGGCTGTGCGTTGATAGATCACTATATAAGTCAGTCAGATACCTAGGAAGCTCATGTATTTATCGTACTAGAATTCTGTGCTTTCGGTTTTGATTAAATTGGTCAGAATCTCATAAAAATAAACATAACCAAACTTAAAACATATTTATTTTTTATTCCCAAGTAAAATAAAATACATAAGTAAAACACAAGTAGTGACTTATTGGTTAGGTACCGCATTTGCAACTGCTCCTTACAACATACAAAAAGCTATACAAGTCAAGATGACTTAGAGTTTTATATATTTAGATTGTATTTATACTTTTTAACAACTTTATTCTTCTTCACTTATAAGCGTTCTACGCTGGCTTTAGACACAACATTTTATTGAATTCTTGGAGATTAATGAAAGCTTTTCTTCTCGGGCAGCAGGCGCCTCAGCGCTCGCAACCCGATGGACGGGCGCCGCCATGTTTGTTTCAATGTTTTTATGGCTTGGTTCTGCGGCGCCGACTACGAGGAAAATATGGCCTCAAATATAGGAATATAACATTAAATGTTATATTCCTATATTCCTTTATTCTCAGATCAAATTTTGATATAAGAATAAAGCCTTTTTTATAGAAGTAAGGATATGAAAATTCACCTCAATTTATACAAAATAAAATACAAAAATATTACAACAATTGTTTCCGTGTGAGATTCAAAAATTCATGAGCCAGTGATTAAAAAATTGCAAAAATTAATATTTATTATTTGAAAATGTGTAAAATGTAGTGTTTGTTCGTTATAGACTCGAAAACGGCTGAACCGATTTGTCTACGCTTTTCACTAACATGTTGGTGCATTTTTAACTTAACATTAAGTGTTTATTTCATTTCAATCGGTTCGTAAATAAAAAAGTTATGATCCTTTTAAACCTTTATATCTATCTCACAATAATGCGAGTGAAGCCGCAGGCGTCCACTAGTAATAAATATTTTGAACTCCACCATTCGGAAGTGAGTGAAAATAACGACCGGGAGGGTTCAAACCTGCATCATTCTGGTAATAATATACCTTCGACCTTGCCACTGTCACAGTCGCCTCGCAGCCTAGCTCCAAGCTTACGTACACACAGAGTTTAGGACGAAGCGGTAGATGGCGCCACTTGTGCTGTTAAATTCATCCACAGAACTCTGATGTGAATCACATTATTTTATGATAATATTATTCTATCTGAGAATACACGTATCACTCTTAGTTATACCAGTATTCTTCATTCTATGTGTTATATGTAAGGTAAGCCTGTAAACCTATTATATATGAGGCATATGAGCTTTTAACAAACGTGATTCGTCAAACTCTGCGATTGCTTCTAGTTTCTAGTTTTATTCACAATCAAGTAAGAGGGGACGAAAATGGCCTACATTGTGTCGCAAAAATAATTTCATGTTGAGAGTTTGTAATTGGCTTAAAATTAGAAATCCACCAATGCTAGCTCTTATTGATGGGAGAATAGAATGTTCGATTCATAACCGGAGGACAGACATATTTTATATCTTAGCGTTATTACATTATTCTTATATTGTTAAGCTCTTTCTGTATTCTGAGATTGTTAAAGCATGTCTAATACACGTCTTATAATAGGCAGTGTTTTATTTACTTATACGTATACATATGTACAATATTTGATCAACAAAGAGTTACTGTTGTTAATGCATCCTATACCTATGTATACAATGTTCAGTACATGCAATAACTTACCATTATTTATATACCATTATTTATATAATTTGAAGGAAACTTCGCTCGGGCGAGACAGTTTCATGTTCTAATGTAATATGGATATGTGCACATTAATTCATATATTTTATTTGTATATACATACATAATACATTAATATAGTAATAAGTTATTGTTATTGTGACACGCCATGTGTTTTTGTCAAAATAAATATCTTTATCTCAGCATATTTTTTGTACAGAAACTTAAGAGAACATAATAATGTGTGTATCTATCAATTAGATGGCGATGTTACTTTATTAATAAATTCAACAATCTGTCTGAAACTAGGAAACCCTAAACTAGACATTGCATGTTCACACATTCACATGATCATTAATTCCAGCATGTCGGATCGAAACGGCCGTCGTGACCTGAAAGTTCGACGTGACTTGAACGGTCGACGCACCGATCCGAAGCTGACCATCCAAGTCCCGCTGTCCGCGATAAAAGACGCGGGCAAAAAAAAACAAAAGCTCCAACTGTGCGGGATTGGTGACTGGTAATTCACCAATCAACTAAAACAACTTGCACACGAATTAATCATCAATTGTAATAATAGTATTATGAATAAATGTATTCCATTGTATTGTAATCTATGCCGAATCAATCAACTGAAGCAGTAAGATATTAAACCAGGCATTATTTTGCGGAAATCTATTGTAGATGAAATTCTGGAGTAATACGTAGTGTTTTTCAGCTGCGACTGCTCCTTAACCGGCTTCAGTCAACAAACTTGTATGTTTTAAGATGTATTCTTTCATATACCACCGCCACAACTCTCCTCCCATTAACCAAAGTGGCCTTCGTGGCTGTTAAGATCTTGCCAACATTGCATTTTGTTGTGGCTTTCCCTCGGCAAGATGTTCTCGTCGACACGTGTTTCGTCTCTCCACGAGGCACCATCAATACGTATTGATTCCGCGAATTTTGGTCCGAATCTTCGACTGTTTTCGGTTAAAAACAACTAAGTTTGTTGTTTAAAGCCGGTTAAAGAGCAGTCGAGCGGAAAGACACTGCATATTTCTCCAAAGTGTTTACTGAAATTATGATATAACAATGTATACTGAATCAATCAATCAGACTATACTGAGGCAACCAATCACAAAGATTTTGTTCCTCCTGGCCAATGTTTTCAATAGATCAGATCTACCTGGTTTGGCAGAATACCGGTTTTTCCAGAGAGCGACTGCCATCAGACCTCCGCAACTCAATCAATATAATATGTAGATGAAGAAATAAGATGTACTTTATTATGTAATGATTAATAGACAAATCCACTGTTTATGCACCGTTTGTTTTATTTGGGAATATATTATAACTGTTTTATATATTTTGTTTGTATTTCAAGCTTGGTAATAATTCTGTATACACTTATTATTACAATAAGCTTTATAAAATGTTTATGTTTAAGTACTTATAGGCCAGTATTCAGCGATATTTACCCGGAAAAATATGACACCACATATTTTTTGCTGTATTCCCTGTGGGAGCTGTATATAACTACACTAGACATTGTATCTATGTTCACACATTCACATGATCATTAATTCCAGCATGTCGGATCGAAACGGCCGTCGTGACCTGAAAGTTCGACGTGACTTGAACGGTCGACGCACCGATCCGAAGCTGACCATCCAAGTCCCGCTGTCCGCGATAAAAGACGCGGCCAAAGGAAAACAACAGCTTCAACTGTGCGGGATCGGATGCTGATAATTAACTAAAATAGCATGTTTACTGAATCAATTATTAATTATTATTGTATTATTATCATACATTTATTGTATTATTGTACGATGTATCTGCTGAAGAGAACTCCCCTAACGAATTAATTTTGCGGGGGAGCCACGATACAGTCGTAAGGATATACAACTCAAGATATAGAAAGTATTATTGTATTGTAATCTACTTATCATAATATACGAAATCAAATAATTAAAACAATTATATAATCATGTATACTGAATGAATCAACCAATCAAAATATACAGGGGTCTTCAAATAAATAGTATATACCTAGGTTTTCTTCTTCGGTCTTGCGCTGTTCCTGCCTAGATGTTTTCTTCTAACTTATCTAATATCTAACATCATCCAGCCACCGTTGCACAGGTCTTCCCACACTTCAATATAAATATACAAATTCAATTATTAATATACAAATCTATACGCACCAGTTGTTTTAATTGAGCTTTTTAAGTCCCATCATAAATGTTTTAGTCTATCTCTAGAAAAAAAGCCGCGTAAAAGTATTGCCTTCTCGCTTGCACGTGTGGCTTTTTATCATAAAAGTGACCTGTGCGAGCGAGACGGCGTATGTACAAAATGAACAGAAACAAGCATACAAAGGTCAACGTCCTATATTCTAGGTCTTCTGAGACTTTCAGGCCATTGTACCGTTTACCCTGTACAAAAAGTACCCAATGATGTGAAGAAAAACAAGGATTTTAAGTGCAAGTGCGTACAAGTTGCCCACCTTTTACGGCCCGCACTTACAGATACATTGTGTTGCGGTAAGTGTGTTGAGGATGATGATGATGTTTTGTAGCGTTTGATTGTTCTAAAACAAGTTTGTAATGTCTGATCAACTTTCTGTTTATAACTAATAACTGTAAATAAAACAAGCAAGTAAAAAATAAACAATATTGTCGAAGTGTGAAATGTCAGAAATGACACAGATATCTAAATAAACAGGTACTATTTAGAGTTCTGTGAGAAATGTACTATTTTTTACAGAAAGCAACAATCACTGTGGCCAAACATGGTCCATGCACTCATATAAAGAGTATGTTTGTTTTACTTGGTATAAAAACGTTACTGTAAAAGAAAATAGTTATTTCATTCCGAACTTCTAAGACTATACATAATATATCACATATACTTGGTAAATGTAAGGATTTATTCTTAAGACACGGTATATTATTGTGTTAAAAAACCTTAGTTTTTACTTTGTTGGCAAGACAATTCAATTAAAACAGGTTTTTACAGTAACATTTAACGTTTGACTTACCCTGTCTGATGTGAAGCATTGCTGCAGCCTAGAGTGTAGCACGCTTACCTAGAACGTACCTACTAACTCTAGATTTGAAGACCTATGGATTGTATTTCGCTGGAAATAGACACCAATAGTGTTCCAAAGATTTGCTGATGTGATGAATATAAAATGATATAGGATTCAGAAAATAGTGAGGTGTGCTAAGTTTTTTGTAAAATTATTTGTGTTTTATAAGTTTATTTTTTTTGTTTTTTTCTTCTGTATGTTAAGTAATTTTTATTTAAATTTAAATTAGTTTGATGATAAATATACAAGAAAACATTTTGAATGATCAGCTTTAATCTCACTTGCTTTCTAAATGACTAAATCACTTAATCTAACCGAGGACCAAATCTGTATTTACTGCGCCTTCAAATATGAATTTTCAATTAGAAATACTAATTAAGAACGATAAAATACACAGATTTACAGGTAACTAACGACGTTGAGTTGAGTTGTTTCGTGAGCTCGGATATTGCCACTGCCTTGCCAACTTATCTTCCAGGTAGCCCTTTTCAGTCATACGCACCTGCGCTTGTTCCCTCGCAGGGGAATTCATGGCAAGTACGGAATGCGCAGCGACAGTAAGAAAGAGCAATTAGTAACACCGTCTCATCGTCTTGCGAAGTCGGAGAGGTCCGTGTACGTGATGGGTCCCGCGGTATACAACCGTGTACCCGCTCCCGTGCGTGATGCACCCTCCACCGCGCGCTTTAAAACCAAGCTTCAAGCTTGGCTGCTCGAGCAGCAGTTTTATGACCTCGACACATATTTCCAGGTACCAGAGACGTGATATATAAAATAATTATAGTGATATCTAATAGACTGACAGGTAAATGACTTAAATTTATGACTTGTAATAATAGAATTATGAATAAATTTATTGTATTGTATTATTGTATTGACGAATATTAAAATGAGTTTGTATAGTAAGTCAAGATAACAGACTATATATTTTATATTTTTTTAAGTCATGAGGAAATGAGACTCAAGAGAGAGATATGAATAACTTATTGTTTACAATACTTCATTTATAAGTAACATTGAGTAATGTTGACAAATTGTACTTGTTTTTTTTTATAAAATCTTTCTGGAGGGACTCTCTCTCTCGGAACTCTTAAGGGAAGAAGCCTATACCCAGCAGTGGCTTGACAGGGACTGATGATAGTGATGAAAACTTTATTTTTAGTATTTTTTGCTTCTTTCGTTACCAACCTTGTACAGAGATTAAATTAATCACCTCTGTAGTATTTCAGCTCTTTATAATGTGGGAAATCTGGTATCAAGAGATTTATTAAGACGCCCCTAGGGCCTCTGACATTATTTTACGACTGCAATACTTCAAAACACTGGATCAATTATTTAGCAAGATTTTTGACTCACGAAGGAGTCCAGTTGTTTTTCGGTCACGCATCCGAAGGCTAACCGCGGCGTCGGTCGCTTCACTTTAGTATCTAACCAGTAAATTAATTCTAGATATTAATTTATTATTTAATTTTTGACAAGAGATTTATAGGACTCACCTAGATAGATTCGCAATAAATAACCACCTTTAATATAAATATCACCTATTTATTGGTATTCATAAATCAATTTTTACAAAAAGCTAAGACTATGAAATCAATTATGGGGAATCTATTTAGTGATTTTTCACACATTGTAACCGACTTGGAAAAAGTAATGGGAACAGTTTATTAATTTGATTTGTTTGTATGTGACATAGATGTATAGCGTATTGAGCGTGTGTGTGGCATTTGAGCGCTTCCATGGGTCGGTGTTTATGTTAAATTGTAGGGCCCTGCTGGCTGTCTCAATGCAGCAGTAGCTTAACCATGTCACAGGCCCTTAGGGGGCTTCAAAACCAGCGACACTAGAACTGGTCACTCTTTTACAATACAAAGAAAGAAGTCACGATTTATATTATTAAAACTTATTAAAGAAATCTTATAAAATATGTTTTTTATTACAAGTGCATACTTTTGGCTTTGCTCGCATGAATTCAGCAACCTTTACTACAATCATTCTAAAAATTAAGATGATCCGTCGCTCTAACAAACAAACCAACTAACACAAATCATACTACGCTTTTATGTTCATATATTAAGGTTGCGACCTTTCGCGAACATTATATTATAATATATTTAAATCGATAAATGAACTACATGTATTGTCGTGTAATATTTAACTGAGCGTATACCACTCTAGAATCGATTTAGTATATTCTTCAAGATCGATTTATATAAATGTATATAAAAACCATGTAAAGTCAACCGAAGCATATATTTCACATACTTAGTGATTTCAGCAAATATGTAAGTATTATTGACTAACTTCAGTTTTATTTTAATGATTTATTTTTTTATTACTACGTTTGATCGATCGTGGGTCGTCTGCCAGTCCCCAAGGGGGAGCTGGTAGGTCCTCAGCGAGCTTGCGCTTCTTTAGAGGGGCTCGGCGCCGGGGCACGCTGACCCCGGGGAAGTTCACACACACGTCGAGTCGCTCTGTCCGGCGGCGTACCAGCGACGGTCGGCGTTGCTCGACGTGTCGACGTCGAGTCGCTCAGTCCGCGCGGCGCACCAGCAGCGGTCGGCGTTGCTCGACGTGTCGACGTCGAGTCGCTCAGTCCGCGCGGCGCACCAGCAGCGGTCGGCGTTGCTCGACGTGTCGACGTCGAGTCGCGCAGTCCGCGCGGCGCACCAGCAGCGGTCGGCGTTGCTCGACGTGTCGACGTTGAGTCGCTCAGTCCGCGCGGCGCACCAGCAGCGGTCGGCGTTGCTCGACGTGGTGAGGCGATGTGTGGCGACATGTCTGTCGCTGCGGCGCTTTCCTATAACGCCGGGACGACAGGCTGTAGTTCCTGGAGTGATGCAGGCGCGTCGACCTCCCGCTCGGGAGCAGCAGCACGACGCACGGCGCACGCACCCTCACGGGAGGGAGCGGCTTGCAACGCTACGACTAATGCGCGCGACGACTCAACAGGAACTATTACTACGTTTTTCTTCACCACTAAGCAACTGCAAATCCGAAGCCATTAGTTTGGGCTAGGAACGAACCAGGGTGGCTCAGATTGTAAAGCGGACGTATTTACCATGAAGCCATTTTTCATTTTTTCCCATTATCCTTTCAAATCTATACATGCAATAAAACCGTTATTAATAAAAAAAAATGTTTTTCAGATACCAAAATGAACTTTACTCTATTCAGCATCTTTGCCATGTGTAAGTGACATTTTTGTCGAACTAAAACATCATAGATTTCTCGCTTAAAATATCGTTGACACAGTAGTAACATTTCTTAGTCAAGTATATTTTCAACTCGCGGACAAAATATGGTGAGATCACTATTCTTTCTAGATTGTCTGATAATTTATGAAACGATGAATATAAACATAATTTACCAAAATGCTGGCCTTTTTCTGGCTCAACGTATCAGCATTGCCATCCAGCGTGGTAATGCGGCCAGTATGCTGGGCACGCTGCCCTCTCGTAGTGGGCTGGAGCACTTAGATTATCTTTAAGCTTTTCTAAAGATTTTCTAAGTGCCCCTTTTTATGTTGTAGGTAGAAGTAGTAAGATTAGTTTTCCTTCCCTTGTTTTTATGTAGTCCCTGTGTGTTGCAGTGCTGGTGTGCTGCCTGCAGGGGGCGCTGAGCGCGCCGCGGAGCCGCGGCCTCTACAGAGCTCACCCGTAAACATGCATTTATATATTTTTACTTTTTATTGACAAAAAATAATCTCTTCCATGTATAGAGATCAAGTAAGTATATAGCGCCTTCCAACATAGATATCCGTTATGTAGTGGTAAAGATACAAGAGATTGCTTGGTGTGGGAGGTATCGGGCTAGATGGCACTGTGTGAAATGAACTGCCTTCCAACATAGATATCCGTTATGTAGTGATAAAGATACAAGAGATTGCTTGGTGTGGGAGGTATCGGGCTAGATGGCACTGTGTGAAATGAACTGCCTTCCAACATAGATATCCGTTATGTAGTGATAAAGATACAAGAGATTGCTTGGTGTGGGAGGTATCGGGCTAGATGGCACTGTGTGAAATGAACTGCCTTCCAACATAGATATCCGTTATGTAGTGATAAAGATACAAGAGATTGCTTTGTGTGGGAGGTATCGGGCTAGGTGGCACTGTGTGAAATGAACTGAAATATTTATTTATTTATTTTATTTATTGAACTAGTGGATGCTCGCGGCTTCACTCGCATTAAGAAGTAAAACTTGCGTCCCCTATGCCACCCCATTAAAAGAGGCATTTTCAAATATCCTTTCTTAGCGGATGCCTACGTCATAACATCTATCTTCATTCCAAATTTCAGCCCAATCCGTACAGTGGTTTGGGCTGTGCGTTGATAGGTAACTATATCAGTCAGTCACCTTTGAGTTTTATATATTTAGATTATTATGCCTATGTAACACGCAGGTGGCGCCAGGTGTGGGTGCAAGCGAGGGACAA
This sequence comes from Macaria notata, assembly GCA_927399415.1. Taxonomy (NCBI): domain Eukaryota; kingdom Metazoa; phylum Arthropoda; class Insecta; order Lepidoptera; family Geometridae; genus Macaria; species Macaria notata. The sequence continues at coordinate 7,455,437 of OV656752.1, forward strand.
CAGCGGCAGTAGCGGCGGGAAGGACCTCTCCGACAACTGGGGCAAGATTTCGGGCAGCTGGGGCGTCTAGCATACCCTAACACACTGCTCAGTATGTTCCATACACCGACGATACTACCACCTATGTCCATTGTAGCATGATACATTTGACAACTGGCTGACACCTGATGATAACTGTCATAATTAACATGTTATATTTGACAAAGTGTAGCTATCTTTAAAGCGAGAGTGAACCGGTTCTTATCGGGTCAGCTTAGACCATTATTGCTTACCATCAAGTCTATTATGGTCGAGTGCAAACCTAAAAGTCAAAATAACAATAATAATAGTGCCTTTTTCGCAAACCTCTCGCTACACTAGCGCCCCTGGCGGTAACATCGCGCAGTAGCTCTCATAAATTGTTGCAAACCAACATATTATGTATGTGGAACATACTATAACATTTCGTTTAATAAAATGTCTCGCAAAGTATAAAGAATAATATATTTAATCTGTACCACCTCCCTTGTAAGTGTACTATACCACTTCTATTATAATTAAGTCATATAAAAAACGAGACATTGCACACAGCGCCATCTAGCCCCACACCAAGCAAACGCTTGTGTCGTGGGTACTAGATAATGGCTATAATACTTGTATACTTTTCTTTTGTAAATACATACTTATTATACATAGAAACGAACAGACTCAACACAAGTACCTAATTATAGATTTTTTTTAAATTTATAATTACTTTTGTCAAGCAGGAATTGAACCAGCATCCCTTAGATTAGAAGGCAGAGCCACTACCAACTAAGCCAACAGGGCAGTCAGTTGTTGTTAAGGTTAAATTCATAGAAGCAGAATAAAGTTGTTGCTTTTGAGGAGTGTTGGCCCCCTTAGAAATACATGCGTTAGTTGACAGTACAGCTTGTGTGTGTATGTACATACCATTAATGTATACATAATATGATAGAGCTGAAGAGGGTCAACAATCTGAACATAGAAGATATTACAAAACAATTGTTTGGGTATACTTACATTGTTTGGGTATACTTAAATTGTTTGGGTATACTTACATTGTTTGGGTATACTTACATTGTTTGGGTATACTTACATTGTTTGGGTATACTTAAATTGTTTGGGTATACTTACATTGTTTGGGTATACTTACATTGTTTGGGTATACTTAAATTGTTTGGGTATACTTACATTGTTTGGGTATACTTAAATTGTTTGGGTATACTTACATTGTTTGGGTATACTTAAATTGTTTGGGTATACTTACATTGTTTGGGTATACTTAAATTGTTTGGGTATACTTACATTGTTTGGGTATACTTACATTGTTTGGGTATACTTACATTGTTTGGGTATACTTACATTGTTTGGGTATACTTACATTGTTTGGGTATACTTACATTGTTTGGGTATACTTACATTGTTTGGGTATACTTACATTGTTTGGGTATACTTACATTGTTTGGGTATACTTACATTGTTTGGGTATACTTAAATTGTTTGGGTATACTTACATTGTTTGGGTATACTTACATTGTTTGGGTATACTTACATTGTTTGGGTATACTTAAATTGTTTGGGTATACTTAAATTGTTTGGGTATACTTACATTGTTTGGGTATACTTACATTGTTTGGGTATACTTACATTGTTTGGGTATACTTACATTGTTTGGGTATACTTACATTGTTTGGGTATACTTACATTGTTTGGGTATACTTACATTGTTTGGGTATACTTAAATTGTTTGGGTATACTTACATTGTTTGGGTATACTTACATTGTTTGGGTATACTTACATTGTTTGGGTATACTTACATTGTTTGGGTATACTTAAATTGTTTGGGTATACTTACATTGTTTGGGTATACTTACATTGTTTGGGTATACTTACATTGTTTGGGTATACTTACATTGTTTGGGTATACTAACATTGTTTGGGTATACTTAAATTGTTTGGGTATACTTACATTGTTTGGGTATACTTACATTGTTTGGGTATACTTACATTGTTTGGGTATACTTACATTGTTTGGGTATACTTACATTGTTTGGGTATACTTACATTGTTTGGGTATACTTACATTGTTTGGGTATACTTACATTGTTTGGGTATACTTACATTGTTTGGGTATACTTACATTGTTTGGGTATACTTACATTGTTTGGGTATACTTACATTGTTTGGGTATACTTACATTGTTTGGGTATACTTAAATTGTTTGGGTATACTTACATTGTTTGGGTATACTTACATTGTTTGGGTATACTTACATTGTTTGGGTATACTTACATTGTTTGGGTATACTTACATTGTTTGGGTATACTTACATTGTTTGGGTATACTTAAATTGTTTGGGTATACTTAAATTGTTTGGGTACCTATACTTAAATTTTTTATTTATTATTTATTTCTTACCTTAAGGATAACTTAATTGACAGAGTTTTAAATTTGATTTCAATTGACCTTATTGTAGAGTTACCAGTGGCTACTGCACTAGGTACCCCTGTATCGCAGCAGCCACAGAAACACATAACAGAACGTAGTTTTTAGAATTTTTGTCTGTTTATCTGTTTATTTAAACGCCTATAACACAAAAATGGCTGAACGGATTATCATGATTTTGATTTTGTATGTAGGTAATGTGAGGTCTTACAAGTGTCATAGGCTACTTTTTATTTCAAAATAATGCAAGCGAAACCGCTGGCGTGCACAAGTTTTACTATATAAGTGTAAGTAGGTAATGTTTATTTGTAATTTACTTACGTACTTTTGCCATAAATTTATCCGGCGCCATTTTGAATCGATCTGTAATCGCGACTCACGCGACCATGCTGCCTGTATTGATGAGCTGTCAATACTTACCGTGTCAAACGTATCTAACAAGCTGAATTTAACTCTAAGGCTTTAGAATAAGGTTCAATTTACCTGTGACAGTATGAAACTGCTTAATTTTCATCAAACGGGGAAATGTAGTTCTTATGGTATACATTTTTAAGTATGATACATGCAATCATAATGTACCAAACTCGTTGTACATTTGGGTATTAAATCACTAAGCATGTACGCACATTTTGTTATGTATGTCATTTATTTAAGGGCGGGTTATGTAGTTTAAGTTGTCTTGTAATTTTGATTTATTAAATTATGTATTAATTGTGTGACATTAAATTACTTTAAAAAACAATTTATTCATTACTTATAAAACATAAAGTAACTAACTAATAGTATATATTTACAAGTCTTCGTCCGAAGCACGTACAGCGGGCGTGGGATGATGTTGGTGTGAAGCGTTACCATGAGCAGTTGTTGGAGGATGCTGTGGAAGTTGATAGAGCCAGACTACGAGCTGTGTCGCAACCAGAGTCCGGTGCTTGGCTACATGCACTACCGTCTCCACACCTGGGCACTTTTCTTGACGACGACTCTCTGCGTGTGGCGGTGGCTCTCCGCCTGGGCTGCAAGGTGTGTGAACCCCACGTATGCACTGGTGGCACCATGGTGGGAGCTGATGGCCATCACGCATTGAGTTGCCGACGTTGCTCAGGGAGATTCTCGCGGCACCATGCTCTAAACGACATAGTTCGTAGAGCTCTTAATTCTGCAAATATCCCGTGTGTCCTCGAGCCTGTGGGGCTGAGCAGATCTGATGGCAAGAGACCGGACGGGCTGACTCTGGTGCCCTGGAAGAACGGCAAGTGCCTAATTTGGGACGCAACTTGTGTCTGCACTTTTGCCGCCAGTCACCTGAGTCGTACCATTCACTCACCGTCAGCTGCTGCCGAGGACGCCTGCAGAAGCAAAAAGCAGAAATATACTGCCTTGGAAACGCTCCATAATTTTGTTCCGGTTGCCGTAGAGACCATGGGCAGTTGGAGTGGTGACGCTAAAGATTTCGTCAGGGAGTTAGGCCGAAGAATTAACGAGAAGACGGGAGACACCCGCTCTGGATCATTTTTGGTGCAAAGGTTAGCCATCGCGATTTAACGTGGCAACGCGGCGAGCGTAATGGGAACCTTTGCGCCGGGAGCGATCCGGGGTGGGCTCTTTGATTAATTTTTGTTTGTTTTATTTTACTTCATATTTTATTTTAGGTAGGTATATTATATATTTTAATATTATGTTTAGGACTTGTAAATATATAGGTATACTATTAGTCAGTTACTTTATGTTTTATAAGTTATGAATAAATGTAAATGCTTTTATATTATATACTAGTACTACTTGCTGCTAAATAAAAGATTTAATTACTTACCTTTACAAGTCTTAAACATAATATTAAAATATGCAATATACCTAAAACAAAATATGAAACAAAAAAGAATAAATTTGTATTAAATAATATCCTAAATTCATCTATGCCATTTATTAATTTAATTCTATTTTAGGTACATATAAGTTATATATGTAAACCAAAGCAATTGTTGACTTTTTACAGAAAACTCTGACAATGAAAACCTCATTGTGTTATTCCAAAATGTGTTTTTTTTTTAAATATATTACTCAAGAATCTACTTTAATTTTCCAAGTTCTAAACTATTTAAACCACGTTTTTGAATAAGACGGCATAATATTATGTAGATGTTCATATTAACACAAATAAAAACAACTTTCAGCAGACTTGACAACCTCCTTTTTGAAGTCGGTGAAAAAGTCGTGAAAGTATGTTTTATTAAAAAAAGAATGTTTCATATCGTGGCTCAAACCCTCCTCGATATTATAATGTGTTCGAACCCCACATACATTCGGTTCGAGGGTGACACAGTGCCCCATAAAGTCACTGTATTCAATAACGCGGGATTCACTGATTATATTACGACAGAATACAGATAGAATCGATTCTGAATCGAATTGCATTACTATTATAATCTGGGTGCTTCCGTGGGTCGGCGGACGAGACAAATTATAGGCTACATGACATTAATTACTCCTTAATTTTAGGTGGAAGTACCTAGGATGAGATACCTACATACCTCATACTACCTACATACCAAAAATCGTGATGACCCGATCTTTCCAATTCTTGATCCGATAATCTTATTTTCCTTCTTTTTAATATCTTTCTTTCTCTCCTTTGAATCGTATTTCCTCGTGACTGAGGGTCTTGACTCCCCCGCAGTAGGTAGTTCTCTTGTGCAGATACATCGTGGTGGGCGCCCAGCTCCTTCCACGGAAGACACATGTCCCGGTTATTGTAGTCCTCAAACGTGTCGGTTTCCTCATGAATGTTTTCCTTCACCGCTAAGCGTGTGCAAATCCACATATAACTTGAAAATACAAGTCATTGGCTGGATTCGAACCAGGGTACGTCTGGATGAAAATCAGACACTATAATCCTCTATAATTTAAAATGGCATGGAAGGCATTTAATCGAGTTAATGTAGGATCTGTAGGCAGCGCAGTGTGTAATCTATAGTTTATACCGAGGGGTGGTGTTGTATAGCATTGTTGCACCCCTTATGATGCACTTGTTCGAGTTGTTGGGGTAGGTCAGTGCAGTCACATGGAGTGTTCACCCTCAAATAAATAAATAACTCTTAATAATAATAGTTAATAGTTCTGGGACATATCACGCAGCGCCATCTAGTCTCACACTAAGCAAACGCTTGTGTCGTGGGTACCTACTAGGTATTTTAGTAGGATATGATACGAATATACTTTTTTTAATAATAACTAACGGAGGCAATCGCTGACGATGTTTTCTAACAATATTGTTATTTTTGTTTCAGGTAATATAAGTTGACGAAGAAAACAAGTTGCAGGCAAGGTACCTGTATTATATATGTATGTATGCACGTCGGAGAGGAGGCCTATAACTAGCAGTGGGTGAACACGGTCTGACATGATGATTATAATGTACAATCTCGTTTTTTGCATATGTTTATCAATTTAATTACGTGCCTGTAAAATATCGAAAATATTAGTTAAATAAATATTTTTATTCCTAGCAAATTTCATCAAAATCGGTTCTGCCGTTCTGTATAAAGAAGTTACAGACACATAAAAACGCGCAATCTTTCTCTTAGTAGAAGAAGTAATTTAAGTCAATGAGAAGAAATAGATTTGAATAAAGTTCATAATAAAAAATGTCAATAATAATATTGCTCAGTTCTAGTTTTCCTCAAAGTAAACTATTTCCAAGTCATTCCGAGAAATGAACAACTTATTTCCAACGAAAAAAGTTTGTATACCTCTGCAATATCTCTGACTAAATAACTCAAAGGCTCCTAACTATACATACACTGTAAGTTTCAATCATTTGATAGATTCTTTACTCCTAATTATGAAATAAGAAGTCGCAAAAAAAAATTAAATAAATTATTTACAAATTTTTTAATAACACATGAATTCGGTTTATTATTTGTTTTTAAATAAATTTTATTACAAATATGATTGACATACGCTATAACTAGCTGGTATGGCATGAAATAAATAGGTAATAAATTTAACATACATTAAAATTTAATTAAAACAAATAAAATACCGACTTGAAGTGTCATTACAACGGTAATATTTTTTATATGATTTACTCACATGTATCACGCGTGGACACATGTTTAGATACTACTTGTGTGCATGTTGTGACTTATTTAATAAGATAAAGATAAAATTATAGTCAACAATTCATATGTACACATCTTACATATTATAATTAAGGAATAATTAATAAATAAACAACTATAAAATAGATATTCCGCGACATTGCACACAGCGCCATCTAGCCATCTAATTTTTAGAATAAAAGGATATAATGGTAATGTTTATTATGGTTAAACGAACGTACCTTAAGTGAAGTTCGTTACATGCGAAGAGATTTAAATAGTACATACAGAAGTGAGACTACATAGTTAATCAAGATATCTCGAGCATGCAACGTCGTCGTACTATAATGAATGTTTGTATACGACTATGATGCAACAATGTGGTGTCTGCTCGGTGCAATGGTTGGCAATATTTACGTTCGTGTCGAGAGATGATAAATCTATTTGTTTGGGTTTGATCACTTACTTTTTAAACTCACAACGCAAACGAGAACCTACTTGCTTGCGTTTACGAAGTATACACGGCTAGTTGTGACTTTTTTATATTTATCACCGAAAAATCTTATAAATTGAAACTGAAATCATATAAGTTGTAACTTTAAATAGTTTTTGATACACTGTTCAACAAGTTATGATATTATGAATAAAATGTTAGGAGATATTAAAATATTACTAGTTAGGTACTTATTACTACTTTCTGTTTCTCTCTCTCGAGTCGTATTTCCTCATGACTGAGGGTCGTGACTCCCCCACAGAACTAATTCGTTAGGGGAGTTCCCTTGGCGCCCAGGTCCTTCTATGGAAGACACATGTCCTCAGATATTGTGGTCCTCAAATATTTTGGTTTCCTCACGATGTTTTCCTTTTATTTCTGTTTAACATCTGAAATAAAAAGTAGAACTAGAAACCCTATTCTAGAAAGGTATAAGCTACCTACATAAGTGTATTTAGTCATTAACTATAAAAAAACTGGGACATTGCACACTCAGTATAGATACGTTTATTATTATTACGTTCAGAATATTAGATTCAAAGTTGAAAAAGTATTTTCCGGAAACACGCTACCCAAGTTGTTATTTATGTGCCTTCGCTAAACTATGCATTTTTACTTTAACACTTTAATATTGTTTTTTTTAACTATCAGATATAAAATGGTCCCGGCTGTTTGTCTAGTATTCTGAGGGGGAGTCACGACCCTCAGTCATGAGGCAAAGTCAAAATACGACTCAAGCGAGCGAAATAACAAACATGTAGGTACATATATACATACACATGTATATATTACCTATGAAATTGCTGTTTTTTCTTACATTTTAATCTGTTTGTAACTTTTACGTACAGCTATATTTTTTTCAAATACAATTTTTATTGTATCAATTGTTGAATTATGTACCTTTTAGGTAAAAAAAATGTATTACAAGTGCATATTACTTATATATAGGGAAGTCATTGAAAACACCTCTTTCAATGTGTCGTCGGTTTCACTACTTTAAACTAGGTATATTTTTATCATATACTCTGTTTTTGAGAAATTGATATACGCAGTGCATAGGTTTTTTTCCATCTAACTATAGTTATCAATTGCATCTAAATCTGTTCAGACATTTCCAATGTTTGTATGGAAATATCATTTTTCTCAATTTCGTCATACAAATCGGCAATTTCATAGGTAAAGACCTAATATGTGTAAGTACGTCAGTTAGTAGCTCGCTCCTGATGAATGGTGACGTTGGCAATTTGTTTGGCAACGTGCGCCCAAACATTCCCGGAACAAAATATTAACTGACTCACAGGAAAATGTATTGCGTATACCGTCGCGGTCAGCCCTTGGATGGGTGACCGTAGCAAAATGACAAGCTTCCACGACAACGGTGCCGGAAACGCTTAGATAGTAATTTTAGTATTTTTACCACGGTCACCCATCCAAACAGCAACCGCGAGGTTCACTGGGGAAGAAAAGCATCACTAGGAAAACTCCAAAGTTCAAAACTTCTAAAGCTCTATTTAGCATTAAATGGGGTTATGACGTTACCCTAATTTAGCTCGTATATCTTCATTAGTGAGGGCCATTATAGCTTAACGACTTCCGAAGATAGGTATGGGAAGATATCAGAGAACCTGCAAAATAGCGTAGACCATAATGATCGCTTACTATCACACGAGTTGTGGTCAAGTGCCAGCACATTTATGTTTCTCTATACCATAAATATTTATATACAAAAAAGTATATGAGTATCAGTATTACTATGTCCGCCATCAAATTACACAAGCGTTTGCTTTGTATGGGGCTAGATGGCGCTGTGTACGATTTTCTGAAACAAAAATGTACTAGTAGACGCCCGCGGCTTCGCTCGCATTATTTTCAAATAAAGTAGCCTCTGGCATTACCACGACTTTATACTACCTTCATACCAAAAATCATGATGATCCTTTCATCCGATTTTGTGTGATGCTCATTTAAACACACATATAAACAGGCAAAGGTCTAAAAATTATTGAGACGTGTTCTGCCATCAATTTTAAGTATCACCAATTATTTAATATCGTCGATATACAGACTTTCGACCCTTTTTAGCATTATCATATGTGCCTATAGATTGATAGAGACGAGAGATGACGTTACGTTCCCTCTGTCATTTCCGGTTAGATTTGCCACCGGAAGTGGTTGGCCGCCATTTTGCCCCGCTGTAATAGGTAGTAGGTACCATGGTCTATTTCTGCACATTTGGATGTCATATAAAAACACAAATGAAGAACCTCTTTCACTTCTTAGCAATTGCTTAGTTTGAAACTGGATTTAGTGATTTTTTGGCTCAAAGCCTACATATCTTCAAAATCAGATAACTATTTTATTTATTTTTTTAATCGTATACCTATTATTTTTTCATATTGCAGTTTATTTTAATCTATACTAATATTATAAAGCTGAAGTTTGTTTGAACGCGAAGAATTTGTTTTTTTTTCTCAGGAACTACTGGTCCGAATTGAAAAAATATTTTTGTGTTGAATAGACCATTTATCGAGGGAGGCTTTAGGCTATAGAACATCACACTGCAACTAATAGAAGCGAAATAACAATGGAAAATGTGGAAAAAACGGGGAAAATTATTCATATTTGAGGGTTTTCGTTGCGTGCGCTGCGAAAACGGTTCAAGTCGTGGGTAACTAACAGCTATAATTTATAAAGCTGAAGAGGTTATTTGCAAAAATAAATATGATGCCCAAAATAACTATTCCACGCGGACGCAGTCACGAGCACAGCTAGTTTTAAAATATATAAAAAGTAGATATTAAGTTAAAAGTATTCATGCAATAGCTGCGTCCCGCGGTGTGACTCGCGTTAATGGGATATAAAGTAGTGTATGTTATTAACTAAGTTCTAAACTATGTATGGTAAAAATAAAAAAAAATTAAAAAAATTGGTTCAGCCTTCACATGAATGATTAAAAAAATCGTCACAATAAATTACGTAACGAAAAGCGTTACTCTTGACGTTGCGTTATGGTCTTCGTTCGTTCGTTCACTCTCCCTTCGAAGATATTTCTCACGCTTCGATTACCGCATGCTAAAATATATAGATCAAAATAATCGATATTAAATATATACAAACTTACTGCTAACTAACGAATTGCCCTTTAATAACAGTTTTAGGAATTTCGCGAAAAATAAGTAAACAAAAGTGACTATTTTCAGATAAAACCTTTTTATTTTCGAAAACAAATCAAGCTCAGGAAAAGAGACGTTTGGCAACGATAAGCTTAACTAAAGCTGCTTTAAAAAGTTTCAACAGTAGGTAAAAACATTCGTATGAGACTGCTTAACTCTAGAGTCGAGTGTTTTCAAACCGCCTTAATCATAGTTTTAAAGTATGTAACTTAGTAATTTATGAATTATGTACTGAATTGACTATCATAGTGTACTTTTATGTACCCATATTGATGAATAAATGAAATGAAAGAACGCTCTCTCTTATATCACTTAACGACTACCATTTGCCCTTTTTTAAATAGTAGCCCAGTTATTTATAAGCATCGATCCCCTTGCAATATAATCGATTATATCTATCTCTAGTATCGATATATCGTGGGGCCAATTTCCGGTGATGGCGGCACTTCCTGCCGCGACACTTCCGGTCCGCGCTAAGTGGTTGACTGGACCGAGTCAAAGGGGAACTAGGTATTTTACATATTTATGTATATATGTCCACAATATCCGAGGACATGTGTCTTCCGTGGAAGAACCTGGGCGCCCACCACGATGTATCTGACCAAGAGAACTCGCATAACGATTAAGTTCTGCGGGGGAGTCACGACCCTCTGACATGAGGAAATACTTTTTTTTTTACATGATATAGGCTTACGCTTGACTACAACTTGTCTGATGGTAAGCAATGTTATAGTCTACGATGTAGCGCGCTTGCCTAGAAGAAACCGGTTTACTCTCGACTTAAAGACCGACAAATTATAGTTCAAGGGGAATAGAGATTCGGGCAAGGAGTTCCACAGTTTGGCTGTTCGCACGATGAAAGTCGAAGCAAAGCGCTTGGTGCGAGTCTTTGGAACCTCAACTGTATAACGGTGCCTCCTTGCCGAACCCCTACTCGTACGATGTAATACGGCTCAAGAAAGAAAACTATGTACCTATATGTAGAAAAGCGAGCGTGGCTCGGTGGTGTAAGCGTCTGCTTTACATTCTGACGCACCCTGGTTAGAATTCGGCCATACACTAAAGATCTGAAACCGAATCTGGACCGTTGAAAAATCTGGACGCGAAAAAAAAAATAATAATGCTTGTCGTATTACTTTTAATTAATGTTGTAATATAAAATTCATTTTAATTAAATTCAAAGTACTTGTGTACAAAGTGGCACCTGTCTGTCAGTCCTTGAATAAATAAAGGCAGAAGGTCGCGACCTCCGAGCTCCGCACATTATATGTTAAACACAGTCTGCCAGACTCCCCGCGCGACCTACGGGTCTACGAGACTCCAACGAGACACTTTTACGGTTATTTCTGGGCGCTTATAACAGTATGCTTATTCTCTTTAGCCAAAGGTTGCCTGGAAGAGATCGGGCCGCCATCGAGATAAGGCCGCCACTTGTGGCACTGGTTAATAAAATATTTTTTTGATGTAGGTACTGTTCGTTTGTTCGTTCTGTATACTGAGAAAATCATGATTCTTTCTCCGTGGTGGAGTCACGACTCTCGGTAATGAGGAACAGAGTAACACAATTCAAGACGAGGAAAAGATTTGTTTATTTCTAATTGTTTATCATTATCACGTATTGCATTAATTAATACAATTATCTAGTTTTATAACGATTTAAGCATGTTTTTGTATTGTAGTTTTTAAGTATACCATAAAACGACAGCAACCATATCACTTCAACTAAGTAGGTTTTTACTTGAAACAAATGTTTGTTCTGTGAGCAGCTATATTATCCCGTCCGTTCTACCCACGTTAAAGTCAGACGACTCCCTGGACGCTCGCTAGATGGCGCTGTTCACCAGATTCTAGGGTTTACTGCTTTTAGTAGTAACTACACCCAGCCATTAGGCATTAGTAGTAAAACCTAGATATATGATACGTAGGTTTTACTACTAAGGACTGGTTTGGGACTAACTTTCGTTACTTAAAAATGACAATTTCATGTTCTGAAAGTAGGTCTGTACGTATTTTTTAAGAGTTTAAAAGGAAGATTACTTGTGAATAAGAGCTGTTATGAGATTTTTTTACAGTTTTAAACAAGAACTGTCATGCAAGTTTCATCAAAATCTATTTAATAGTTTTTGAAATACATACCTTTCGTGAATTAAATAGGAAGCCATGTTACTTTCAGAATATCAGGTTAGGTTTTAAAATTACATGGCACGTGTCTGTCACGTTCTATATCTGTAGTCTGTGCATATAAACGGACAGGTAAGGGTAACTTTATTACAAGCTCCGCGTTTTTGTAACTCACTTACACACACTTACACAGAGTTACACAGACAGGTGCGATTTGTCGGGTTTCGCACGAGGGAGTAAAATTGATTATAACGGGTTCAGGGCTGGAAAGGTCCTGAAATGAAAGTTATTTAAATATTGGTACTTACTTATTTAATATGATAACGTTCGGTAGATTGAAACGTCGCTTGGTGTAGTCGAGTGTGAATCTATGTACTTATTATGAGATTTTGCCAATTTATCATAGACTAGCTGATGCGCGCGACTTCGTCCGCGTGGAATAGTTATTGCGATAAAAACGGTTCTAGTGAGTTAACCTTAAAACATAGACATATACTGTTGCGGACATTTTGTTAGATTATCCCAAGAGAAATAATTCTTTCATACACATTTTTTTGATATCTTGAACGGTTTTCGCTGCGCATGCAACGGAATCCCTCAAAGATAAATAATTTTCCCCGTTTTTTCCAGATTTTCTCTTGTTTCTTCGCTCCCATTAGTTGCAGCGTGATGTTATATAGCCTAAAGCCTTCCTTGATAACTGGTCTATACAACACAAAAATAATTTTTCAATTCGCACCAGAAGTTTCTGAGATTAGCGCGTTCAAACAAACAAACAAACAAACTCTTCAGCTTTATAATATTAGTATTTATGTATAAATATATTAGATTTAGTTGTCAAGTATTATAATAGTTTTTTTTGGTTACCGATTTCTAATATGTCAAAACTGACGCCATTTTTACTTCAATCACTATAACTTTAAAACCTGAACAGATATCGATAAAGCTGGCAATGTTCTCTCGGTTGAAAAGTTATAAAGACTTCACTTATTAATGTGTGAAATGTCCTGAAATATTTATTTTTATTTTAGATTTCTGATAATGTTATACACATCCATACTTTTCGATGTTAAAGCCTCCTCTTTTCAAAGAATTCGTTTAGAAAAGGTATCTTGCTATTCGCTAAAACCTTATTTATCAAATTGCCAGCCCTGCAGAGCAGGTAGGTAGATATATCTAATAAGGGATATCACTCGAGGTGTCCGCTCGAAGGGTGGAGGACTATTAGATTACATGGGTCATGCTAGATATGTATACAGACTGCTAAATAACGCATTCCCTTTTTAACGTGCAGGCGCTGTGTGCTATTTCCATACTCTCTCTTGAGTCGTATTTCCTCATAGAGAGACTGAGGGTCGTGACTCCCCCGCAGAATTAATTCGTTAGGGCAGTTCTCTTGGGCAGATACATGGTGGTGGGCGCCCAGGTCCTTCCACGGAAGACACATGTCCTCGGATATTGTAGTCCTCAAACGTGTCGGTTTCCTCACGATGTTTTCCTTCACCGTTAAGCGAGTGCAAATCCACACATAACTTTAAAATACAAGTCATTGATGAAGGGCCGGATTCGAACCAGGGTACGTCTGAATGAAAATCAATCAAGTTTTTGTAGTTAGTTAAAATATTTGTTAATTAAGCAGTCATCTTGCTTGCACTAGTCTATAATACCTATATTAAGATATAATATAAAGGATTGCTTCTTTTATGTCCAGAGTTGACATTTGTAAAAACAGTATTGTTAAGAGTCTGTCTGACCGCATGCACATGACTGCAACATACCGGCAATGGTTGGATATTGTCACGTAATCTGTATTTCTACATAATTTAATCTTGTTTTATACCTTTATATTATACTTTTGTGTGTGAACCTTTCTATGGACCCTGCTGTCTGAAATAAAGACCTATTATTATTATTATAAAGTGTCTTAGAAATTGTAATTCAAGTCGGACAAGTGCCTCTCGACAGATGTTTCAGTAAATTAAACAAAATGGCGTCTCTACAGAGCACGACGCGATTTCTGTCACAAACTCAACATTGGAATAACCTAGACAATAATTACTATATACTTTTGACTTTTAATATATACCTACCTATGTTTTACTCTGCTCTGCTCTGTTTTATATTTTGCTCTGTTAGCTTAGTAGGTAGTAGCTTTGCCTTCTAATCTAGTATAGCTCGCTTACTTGCGAAACCCGCCCTATCCAAGACGAAGGGGCATCGTGGTAGGTTTTAGTCGGTAGTGGAGTCCCATTAGCTCCGAGCCCGACATACCCCGCTGCCCCCCTGCGGCGGCTTTGCAGGCGCTACTATGCATAGAAAATAATCTTACCTCTAGTAACACTTTCTATTAAAAAGAACTGCATCAAAATGCGCCGTGTAGTTTAAAGATCTAAGAATACATACAGCCATCAGTACAAACATATGTTAGACTTACGCGATTTTGCTTTAAACTATGTAAATAGTAGTAAAGGAGAAAAATCGTATCGTAAAGTATAAAATGAAGTTTTAATTTAGCATTCATTGTTAGCGCCATCTATGTCCGTAACTTGTCAACGTTTGATTGCCAACATTGTTCATTCATTGAGCTTATTGTACTTTGTATTTATTGTTCTTTGTATTTACTTTGTATTTATTGTTCTTTGTATTTGTTCGCGAGTTTCAAACAACGTGGGAAGAATCGCTGACAGATTTACTTGAATAAGTTAGATCGTATTTCGTTTTGTTAAATTTAATTTGTAGATAGACTTTTCATAAATACTTAATAGGCTTATAGGTACTTGTTTAACTTAAGCCCGCTTGATGTTAAGCACCGGTATAGTTTAAGATGCAGTACGTATGCCTAGAAGAAACCTATTTACTCTGGGTTTGATGACCTCAGTTGTTGAATAAGAACGAATTAAACAAATCATAGATGACGCATATTTCTGTTAGGTTTTGTTTGTATTGTCTTAATTTTAGCGATTAAAATAAAAATTTAAGAACTATTTTACTAATCGATATTATCAAATAACCTTTCGCTCGCAATCCTATCTTGCACTCGGCCGGTATCTATACAAATAATTACACTCATTCTTCTTCTTATCGAATGAGAGTGGCCAACTCTGGTGGCGAGAGTTTATAAAGCCGCCCTGAGGGCCTCTGACATGGCTTTACAACTGCCGAACTAGACAAACAGTCGGGACCTACAATTTATGTGTCATCCGACACACAGAAGCGTCCATAAAACAATTATTACTTACATTATTCTCATGAAACAATTATTTAAGTCGACGCGTAAACAGCTTCCGCCATGTTGTCGTATTATTTGTTTGTTTGTTCGAGATTAGAGATGAGACAGCTTCTCGACTCGGATATCCTTCAACGGTTTATGGATCGACTTACATACATACAATATTGGTACAGTAAGGACTTTTTAACAAAACATAAAAAAAGTTATCATCAATTTGGCCGGCTGTGAAAGAATTGGATAAAATTTGAGTCATTAGAAAAGCTGTTCGTATGAGAGTAGTTAACTCTAGTGTCACATTATGACAAACCGCCGGGTCCTAGTAGTTAACGTGTCATCCTACTCTGGGAAGACCTTTCCAGGTACTCATCCAGCAGATAGATGGGAGATTATCTATTGCAGCATTTATACTAAGTGCCACAAGTGGCGGCCTTATTTCTATAAACGATCTCTCCCAGACAAGCATTGCATTGAGAAGAATAAATAAGGGGCTAATAAAATAGACGTGGTGTCTGGTATACAATAAAAGCAGAAAAGATTTTAATATATCATCAATTCAGTCCAAACAACAAAAACAATATAAGTACTATATTGTTAAATCGGTTAATACCTACAATATCCATTATGAAACGAGTCCATACTGCATATTTGACTGCATGCTGTAGGTACATTAGGGCGCGTATCAAATTCACTTCGTAATATCGAACGGGAAATTCCACACACTCTCTCACATTTCCACATTCACTGTAAACACACACAAATATACATATATATGTACATATAATACACTTCTCTTAAAAAGAATCGACCTAATTACATGACAAAGGTACCTAAATGAATTGAAATTACAGTATAACATAGTAGATAGCGTACGTTTATAGTAGCTTCTTATACTATGAACGAATTGTCTATTAAGGAAACTCATTCACTTGTATAAATTTCCCTCGACACAGGGTGACCTAGTGGGGGAAATATAGTACTTATCATTCGTGAGCTAATGTTTATTCCTAAGTAATATAAAAGCAATATAGTTGTAAGCAATAGTGTGCAAATAAACGATTTATTATTAAATGCATAGCATGGCCCTTAGGGCGCATTGTAAAATCTCGACACTAAAACTATAAAGTTGTCATGTCTAATAAAAAGAAACTAATTAAATCCTGTTTATAAACAGCGCAACATATCCACAAAAAATCTTTTAGAATTGGTAACGTTTTTGAAGTCTGTAAAACCTAGGTATAGTAGCGCAGGTGTCCTAGTTCCCATTGTGGTTCCTCTCTGCTCCATATCGCAGCCATTTGCAATCCCGGCCAGAGAGGGGACACGCTCTGGCGTAAATGAATAACAAACAAATACCTAAATTAAAGAAAGAAAGAAAACATTTATTGTGGCAGATTTATCATAGAAACAAACACAAGTAAGAACATACTAAACATACAAACATAAAATCTGGCACAACACAGCCCCGACTCAGCATAATGCTGGTTCTGTGTTGACCGTGTCATCCGACCCATATAGCTTTAGAAAACGTCTTTAATATAAAGAAGATGATGAATTAAATACATTTATTGAGACAAGAGATACAGAACACAATAAAATAGAAAGATATGTTGTCACAATGTGGTGCGAAATCACGAAATAGAGAAAAATAATAGAATACCTAACTACTTAGTATGGGTACCGGTGTCGCCACACTCACAGATAAAACAAAAGATACATCTCCATTTGATACATTATTCGTCCTGCTTTCATTTTGACACGTAATTATTGCACAACAAGGCATGAATTATTTTTAAACATGTTTTTGTGCGAGTGCGGGACGGACGTCTTTCCAGCTCACGTAGCTAAGCACGACTGATCATGGCCGCCGCGAGTGTTGCGATATTCTGCTTAATTGTGGCACAGGCAGGAGTACGAGCACCACTTCCATTGTTTTGTCTGTTCTGTGCGCTAAATGGTGTCACAATATGGTGCTAAATGGTGCTGTGTTATATGTCCAGAAATATTTATTATTTATTTATTCATAATATCCGGCTAAAATCCCCCTGTCCGGCATATTTCCTGGCGAGTGCCGACCCTTCTCCCATCTCTTCTTTCATTTGGCGGTTGTTTTTCTCCCGGGCGGCGCTGATCAGAGAAGCTTTCATTCAGCTACTTGTATTGACTGGCTTCAAACTCACCGTTTTTAGCCGCTTATACAACGTGGATTTGAAAGTTGTAAATAATATTTTCTGTGCTGTATGGTGGAGAATAAACTTAATTATAAGAAATATTAATTTTAATACTGGCTTACCAGACTTTATGCTATTTTTATGTTTATAATAGAAATAAAGGCGTTTATTTTATTTATTTTCATTCTCGTTTCTGGTGGATTTACACACCACGTCAAACACGCGTAGAGCATTCTATCGGTTGGTGTTAGCGCATTCGCGAAGATTCTATACAATCAATGCTTTAAGAATGTTCGCTCGTTCGATGTAGACGGCGCGCGAGCAGTAGCGATCTTCAAAGCGAGAGTGAATGGGTTCTTATCGGGGAAGCACGCTCCATCTTAGGCCATAGCCTTTGCTTACCATCAGGTAAACTATGGCCAAGTGCAAACCCGTTCTAGTTAAAAAAAAAGAAATTTGTGCGATCTTGCGTGTTCGGGCGTGCTCGCGCCCTTGAGCGGTCTCTTCAAAGTGTACTTATAATCAAGCGAATGTATACAATGAAAAAACAATGTAGAATGCTCTTGTTCTGTGACAAGCCTTTCAAAACTGACCAGACTGTAAAACGTAAAAAATAGATACTATTTCATGTTATATTTCATCATTTAATCATACATGGCGCCGTCCCCTAGCTACAGAATTAACTTAAATAATAGTTTATGTTAAGTACTGGAAAATCAAAAACAATTGATTTGGGCACCGCTGCATGACGTTTATTTCATTTTTGTTTGTGTGTCATCAAATGTATTCTTAAATATATTTTCATCAGTATGTATTCAATTCATTCATTCATTGTGTATGTATTGTAGTACTAAACACAGGCTGTAAGCCAAAACGAGCATAATTAGAGTATTCATATCACACACCGGAGAAAGCTCTGTAAGTTGAACATCTGTATATACCTAGTTTACCAGACAATTCATTCATTTGAACACAAATGTACATTCATACATACAAGTGCAGTTTGATGCCACGTTGTACATACAGCGCGGCACAGTGGCCCACTTCGTTTGAGCCTCATCCCGGAGTCAACCGATACACTTCTCGTTTTGTGCCACAAAAGCTCGCTGTTTGCAGCCATTTTCATCTCCCTACTTTTAATGGTCAGTCATAAAAACAAACGTTTTAAACTTGCTAGGCTCGCGCTAGACTACAACTCGCCTGATGTTAAGCAATGGTCTAGCGTGCTTGCCTAGAAGAAACTGGCTAACTTAAGAAACCTTGCGATATTATTATATTTAGTTATTAAACTATAATATATAGTAAGATACGAGTATGCCTGGAAGAAATATTTTTCAACAATCACTACATACAAGTTCTTTTTACGATTATATGTACATAAGTACATACATTTTTAAATTCGAAATAATGCGAGCGAAGCCGAAGGTCGTATGAGTGGCCAAGTCTGCTGTCAAAATATTTAAACCGCCCTAGGGGCCTCTATAATGGCCTGGCTTCACCCGTAACTTGTATAACCCAATGATAAGGGTCTACAGATTTAATTTCAGATAGTGTTCGTCAGATACATTTGAACTACAAACTAAACTTGTTAATTTATGGATTTGGGATTTTACGAGAAAGGGCCGTAATTTAAATTAATTATTATTATACTTTTCGATACAATACAATAACTATTATATAATTTGACTTGTAATATGTACGCATGTACAACCAATAAATGGTTTATCTTGTTAATGTTTGATAACACCTCATACTATATACATACCTACCAAAAAATCATGGTGATCCGTTCCGCCGTTCTTGCGTGATGCGTGTTCAAGTAAACAGACAAACAGAAAAAAGAATCGCAGCTCTTGATACGTGTTCTGTAAACGATTTAAACTAATTTAAAGTATACGCAAACATTTTGTATTCCGTTTTGTATGTATAGATCTTTGATCCTTTATTATGATGCTTGTACATTTGATACTAAACAATTTTTTTTATATGTACAGATTTTAACTCTCTTTATCTTTTTTAAATGCCTTCATATACATGTAAAGATTACACTAATTATGTTTTTACTCCTCTTTGAGTAAAATTAACCATCACTGCATGCAAGCAATCTCTACATATGTACATATAAATAAATGCCTTCAACTCGACATAGTGACAGCTCTGAATGAGCTGCAATCAGGTCAATAGCTAATCCAGCGAGTGTCGAGTGGAGCCGGGCGCGAGGCTAGTATGCGGGGTAATGGACACAGAAATAGTAGTAAAAAAATAGTATAGTAGTAGAACGAATAAAATTGACATGTTTTAGAAAATGTTTATTTTAATGGTATAGTCATAGTGATTTATTCAAATCAGATATTTGATACACTTCACAAGATAAACGAAGAAATAAATAATTCAGGACATATCACACAGCGCCATCTAGCCCCACACTAAGCTTACGCTTGTGTCGTGGGTACTAGATAACTGATATAATACTTATATACTTTTCTTTTGTAAATACATACTTATTATACATAGAAACACCAGACTCAACACAAGTAATTACAAATTATGATATGCATAATTACTTGGTGCTATACGGGAATCGAACCCGCACCCCTAGCTTAGAAGGCAGAGCCACTACCAACTAAGCTAACAGGGCAGTCGTAAGAAGAAATTAAATTAATCAAAAAATTGGTAAATTAAATTAAGGCATTATTCTGAAAAAATAATTACATACACAAATGTAGTAATGAAATATTTCTTCAAAGCTAGAGTGAGCCGGTTCTTATTGGGTAAGCACCATCCATCTTCGGCCATAGCTAATGCTTGCCATCTGGCAAACTTTGGTCAAGTGCAAACTTGGTTTAGTTAAAAAAATATTTGGTGTTAATTTTGAAACAACCCTCTCAACCGATTCGTAAGTGGCATGGAGATAATTTAAACCCTGGGTTAACACATACATAGGGTACTTTTTATCCCGAAATAAGTCGAGTAACACCGCGGGGCGCCGCTAGTATCAACATAAATAAACCACGTCCGAGCCGAGCAGGGTCACGTCAATATAACAATATTTGTCCGTCTGTCTGTCAATCACACACATCTCTGTACAAATATGTGTTTGTTTGTGGAGCAGGTGGCAGCGAGCGCCGGGGGCTAGCATATGTATACAATGTTAATGTTACAGAGTATTTTGAAGATTTTTAGGCCGATTTCGTTAGACGAGTGTCAAGTGATAAAACTGAATGAATATACTTAATTCCTTTGAAAAATAACTATTAGATTTGTAAAAGGAAAAATATATTTCTCTCTTCAAAATAGATTTGTATCTCTTCTCACTTCTTAGTCGTGTGCACTGCTGAGGGTCGTGACTCCTGATACTGTTGACTAGTTGTCGCCATCGGTTTCATTCTGTTGCTTGGTGCATTGCAACATTTATTGGCATCAGATTTGTATATTGTTGTGTAAATTGGATACAATTTTAATTTAATTTTCGATTAAATTTTTTTTTCATTTCGAAGAACCACTTCTACTTACAAGTTTATTTAGTTATTTTGATACTATTTTCCTTAACATACATAATTTTGCAACATTATCTGTACTATAATATTATAAAGCTGAAGAGTTTGTTTGTTTGAACGCGCTAATCTCAGGAACTACTGCTGCGAATTGAAAAATTCTTTTTGTGTTGAATAAACACATTTATCGAGGAAGGCTTTAGGCTATATAACATCACGCTGCAACTAATAGGACCGAAGAAACAATAGAAAATGTAGAAAAATCGGAGATAATTATTCACCTTTCAGGTTTTCTCAGCGCACGCAACAAAAGTTGCGTGCGCTGCGAAAACGGTTCAAGTCGTGGGTAACAGCAATAATTTATAAAGCTGAAGAGGTAGTTTGCAAAAATAAATACGATGCCCAAAATAACTATTTCACGCGGACGCAGTCACGAGCACAGCTAGTATTATGTAATGTAGCCCCATGTGCAATAGAAACTGTGAACATTTATTGTTGCTGACTGTACACAAACTGTATTCGGTCACAGAATACAATTCGGTTCAGACCGGAATAACAAATTAATAAAAAAACTGATACCAAATGGTATCTCATTTTCGGTTCAGACCGGAATAACTCCGATTGCAATGGCCTTTTGCATGTTGGTTCAAAGTCAAACATTTGTCTTATCGATTACAAATACTAACTTGCATGTGTCCACTTTAACGCCCAATTTGACTTACTATGTGTTCGTTCAAACATCACCAACATGCGGGTCGCGTTAACTTTGATTTATGATCGATAGATTGGTATCGAATAATATCGATGGATCGAACTAAACTGACCCTTGCTGCAACTCGGGGTTAAATATGTGACACTAGGGGCGCCCCGCGGTGCTACTCGCCTTAATCATAGTACCATCGAACTTTGATCGTCTACAATACAGGACATTTTTTTTAGTCTTACGAAAAGTTTTTATAAAACGTATCGTTTGTGTGGTTTAGTGTATTCGTTCGCGGCAACTGACGTCGCGGTCAGTATTTGGATGGGTGACCATGGCTTACAGACACAGTGGCATTGACATCTAGGGGCTTCCTTGTTGCTAGCAACACGTCAAATTATTTTTTTTATAAATATAGTAAGTAGCGGCTGTCAGAGTTATAGTGTTGGGTTTTAACAGTAGTATTTTGATGCAATTGAGGGTAGTTATGAATTGCAAGAGCCGACTGGAAGTCTGCGCGTCGCAGACCCGGGAGTAGCGAAACACGCGCCGTGCGCGGTGGTTGTGTCCGTGACAAACCAGCACTCGAGGAGTAGTAAAGATCGCGCCGTGCGCGGTGGATGTGTCCGTGGCACACCAGAACTTCTCCAAGTACCAAGAAGAGGAGCAGGCGCAGCACCAATCGTCTGTCGCGCATCACGGAGGCTATCCCCGGAGAAGCAGCGTCGTGGATGCAAGGTTGGTGAATGCCTTTTATGATTGCCCTCTTTGCATCAATTCTATAACGTCAAAATCGACCCCATACAGTCCACTTAGTATCGAACATATAGTATTGCAATCGTTAAATTGTTTTAGAGACCTATAAACACCAGCTTAAAACGATAAAAGGTGTTGGAATGACAAAATAGTTCACAGTTCTTACATCCCACAAGTATATACTAATGTATACGCTTCCCTTTTCTTTGAGTACCTATATTCTACACAAATCTCTTTCACTATCTAATCCTAAGATCAGATGGAACCAGCACTTGTCCATAAAACCTAACCTTTCCTTTTATTGCTAAGATTATTTTCACAAAACATTCACAGCTGCAGGCCCTATCCAATACATATAAAAGGATTTGATCCTTAATCGAAAACCAACTTGTATTTACACTCCGTCAAAAATATTTTCAACCTTATTGCCTTCGATTTAATGTCTATTACAGGATTAGATGTAGTTTTCGTTATTTTGGTTATGTAACATATATTTACTCGTCAACAAACAATTTTTAATCTTATTTCTTGCGACTTAAGGTTTATAATAAAATTATTTGTCGTTAGTATATTTTGGGATTATTTTGCATTGTATTTGGACTCTGCGAAAAGTATTTTGAACCTTATTTCGTAGAAGTTTAAGTCGTTTATTGGTATTTTTATAGTCTGTATATATTGGTATCGTTTTATCGTTGTTTTTTTATAATCTTTATTATAATAGCAATAGGGTTGAGTTTTGATTATTTCGTGTGTTTCTTTGTATTTTCATGTGAATAAACAAGTTTGTTAAAAGAATCCTCAGTTTATGGACAAAGTTTAATTAAAAGCGACCTCAAGGGGTTTATTCTTGCTGTTTATTTGTTTGCGAGTTGTAGACGTATTTAGATTCTAGGGTATGATATTATTGGGTGCACAGAGATCATGTGAGAAGAGACAGAGAGGATATGTCGGTTGGACTTAATTTTATCAAAGAACTTCCAGTATAAAAAGTTTATTTCATACGTAATAAGGTAGAAAATCCAAAATCATTTTTGCGTCGCGGATGGGTTACCAAAAACTGGCATACCATTTGGGGCGCTTGCGTGGATCGGATGATACGTTAAATTATCCGTCTCGGCTGTTTGTCATAGTTCGGCAGTCGTTAAGCCATGTGAGAGGGCCTTTTGACGGTTTGAAAACTCTGACACCAGAGTTGGTCACTATCATACGATTTTTTTATCTATTTAAGAAAAAATGCCTAAACTCCCACTTTTTTGTCTCCCCAGGTGGCGAAGACCCGGACCCTGGCATCCGTTTCATGGCGGAGCCGGGCGACCTGGTGGTGGGCGCGGGCGAAGCGGCCTTGCTGCCCTGCGCCGCGCTCACCAGGCACGCGCTGCGCCTGGCCTGGAGACACAACGTGGGGGCCATGCCCAGCAGGGAGCACGCGCTCACACAGGACGACAAGTACAGGTGAGAGGGAGAGAGAGGAACATTGAGAGTAGGGGGAGGGGGAGAGAAAAGAGACAGAGAGAGAGAGACAAACATTTAGAGAGACAGAGACAGTAAACTGACTACTTACATAACAACAGAAACAAATGTCTTAAACCATGAACCATTATATTCAAATTCAACGTGACTTCTCGCACAACACTTAAATTTACCGTATTAAATGCATCAATAAATTAGATTAACATCTCAACCTCACTAAATAACTCTCACTTAATCGTGCCCAATGCAAATATGCCCATCATTTGAGCGTTTGCTTAGTGTGGGGCTGGATGGCGCTGTGTGCAATGTCCCGGAATATTTATTATAATTATTATCAAGTAAGCTGCGTTTCCGCGCTGAATGGCCTTAGCTATCCGTTGCACCAGAAACGATCCAGAGCGGGAGTCACCAACATGTTTTGAGATCTTCTGTAAAGGCATCAGTGAAAAACAAAGAACACTTTGTTTCGAATCAATCCAATCCATTAACATCGTATGCTTCCCTCTACTTCCAGAAAGCAGCTCCCCAACGGCTCGCTGGTGATCACAAGCATGTCGGCGTCTCTGGCGGGCCAGTACCAGTGCGTGGCCAGCGTGGACGGCGTCGGCAGCATCGTGTCCAGGATAGCTACAGTCTTTCTAGCAGGTAACAGTACAGCCCCTGTTTAAGTAGATTTTTAGTTTGACGATATTGTACTAGATGGCGCTGTTCATTCAAAAACACGCAAATGCAAACAACCGAACCGCACCACCAACGATTTCAGAGATATAGGTATTTTGGCAAAAACTAAGTTATGATACAAATTGAAGTAGTGTTTCAATCGAGTAGATATGAATAGACGACAATCTTCTAAATATATAAGACTCAAAGGTGACTGTCATGATATACTGATATAGTGATCTATCAACGTACAGCCTAAACCACTGGGCGGATTGGGCTTATATTTAGCATGCAGGTAGGTAGATGTTATGACGTAGGCATCCGCTGAGAACGAATTTATGAAGAGGCACTTTTAATGGGGTGAAATAGGGGATGCAAGTTTTACTTCTTAATGCGAACGAAGCCGCGAGCAACCACTAGTGATTTATATTATTGACGAGATTTTATGATATGATACATATTGTACCTACATGGGTATTTTTATGATATGATACATATTGTACCTACTTGGGTATTTTTATGATATGATACATATTGTACCTACATGGGTATTTTATGATATGATACATATTGTACCTACATGGGTATTTTTATGATATGATACATATTGTACCTACATGGGTATTTTATGATATGATACATATTGTACCTACATGGGTATTTTTATGATATGATACATATTGTACCTACATGGGTATTTTATGATATGATACATATTGTACCTACATGGGTATTTTATGATATGATACATATTGTACCTACATGGGTATTTTATGATATGATACATATTGTACCTACATGGGTATTTTTATGATATGATACATATTGTACCTACATGGGTATTTTATGATATGATACATATTGTACCTACATGGGTATTTTTATGATATGATACATATTGTACCTACATGGGTATTTTATGATATGATACATATTGTACCTACATGGGTATTTTATGATATGATACATATTGTACCTACATGGGTATTTTATGATATGATACATATTGTACCTACATGGGTATTTTATGATATGATACATATTGTACCTACATGGGTATTTTATGATATGATACATATTGTACCTACATGGGTATTTTATGATATGATACATATTGTACCTACATGGGTATTTTATGATATGATACATATTGTACCTACATGGGTATTTTTATGTTTACATTTATAACATTATTAATTCCTTTATCTTTATCTCTTATTATTCACCCAGATTGACTTTTGGAAATGTATGTAAATGCACTAAGAGAAGTCCGTTCAACTCCTCAAATATCACCTTATCCGTTCCAGAGGTGCCGGAGCTGGTGGCGGGCGTGCGCTCGGTGCTGGCGGGCGCGGGCGGCGCGGCGCTGCTGGCGTGCGGGCTGCGCGCGCCGCCGCGCGTGGCGCTGCACGTGCAGAACGCGCCGCAGGCAGAGAGGCGCGTGTACGGAGCAGCTAGGACACACCACGCTCCGCCTACGCTGGCTTTGAATGTGAGTCTTTCGTTCTTCCTGCCCTGACTTTGAATGTGAGTCTTTTTCTTTCGTTATACCCTGACTTTGAATGTGAGTCTTTTTCTTTCGTTTTACCCTGACTTTGAATGAGTCTTTTTCTTTCGTCCTACCCTGACTTTGAATGTTAGTATCTTTCTTTCTTTCCCTTTTAATGTTAGTATATTCTTTTGCTATTCTCGCTGTAAGTGTCTTTTGTGCAAGTCTCTCTTTTTCTTCTTATCGAATGAGAGTGGCCAACTCTAGTGTCGAGCCAAGCCAAGCCGCTCTAAGGGCTTCTGACATGGCTTAACGACTGCCGTACTAGACAAA
Organism: Macaria notata; assembly: GCA_927399415.1. NCBI lineage: Eukaryota > Metazoa > Arthropoda > Insecta > Lepidoptera > Geometridae > Macaria > Macaria notata. Next base: position 7,482,066 of record OV656752.1, read on the forward strand.
CGTGACATAAAATTTAACGTGTCAGCCGACCCACGGAAGCGACCAAAATGGAATGCCACTTTTCTGTCACCCATCGAAAGACTAACCACGTTGACCTTTGCTTAACAGTATGACCCTCAGTAAGGAGGAATGTAAGTCGAGAAGAAGGCTAATAAGACAAAGATGTAGCTCCTAATGTGAGTAATTTGTTTGATATGAAGTATGAACCTGCCTTATAGTCCAATGTCGTATCTTGCAGGTGACCTGGTTGAAGAACGGCTCCCCGGTCCGTCTGGAGTCGGCGCGAGTGTCGCTCACGCCGTCCGCCGCGCTCGAGATAGACCCTCTGGGGGCGCATGACGCCGCCACCTACCGCTGCCGGGTGGGGCTGTGGCACGTCCACACCGAATACAAGTAATTATGGCTCTTCCAATAGTATGTCTATACATATATATATATACATGTGTGTAATAAAGCTAAATTTGATATGTAGGTACATAGTATGAAATCCTGAGAGTCACATAATCGTAGGCTAATTTTTATCCCAAATAAATGAAACTTTGGAAAAATATATAGTATTTTATTTTTCCGTTCCGAGTGCTCCTTAACCGGCTTCAAACAACAAACAGACGTGTAGTTAACACGTCCTGAGGATTCCTCGTGGAGAGGAAAAAAACGTCGACGAGAATATCTTGGCGAAGGAGAACTACAAACTTGAAGACACAAGGTGCGGTGTTGGTAAGATCTTAAGAGCCACGGAGGCCACTTTGGTTAGGAGGTGAGGAGTGGCGGTGGTATATGGAGGAACACACCTAAAAACCATCAAGTTTGTTGTTTGAATCCGGTTAAGGAGCAGTCACAGCTGAAAAACACTAAATACATCTCCAAAGTTTCATTTACAATGGATTTCCGCAAAGAAACGCATTTTAAATTTAGATACTCACTATATTCACAAATGTGGAAAATGTTAATGTATGAAACACTTGTATGTGTGTCAATGTATACATGTATATCGGTTGCAGACTGGGTGAAGAGATCGAGCTGCGCGTGAGCTCGGAGGTAGCGAGCGTGGAGTCTCCGCCACGATTCATCGCCACGCCACAACCGGTCACTATCATGGAAGGTACGTCACTACTACCCATAGTGTATAAATCGCTTATGCATACCTGATGTAAATTGACTTATGGTTAAGGCGTTCATTTACATGTATATGCAGGTTTGAATCTTGTTTAAGGCGGTTGTAGTTGTAGACCAGGTGTACTTATTAATAATTGTATTTATGAATCTTTATATTGAACATAGTATCTTAATGATATGTTATAGTTTATCATATTGGTATATTTTCATTTTGTGTCCTGGCTACCGCTGTAGGATTCCCTGTGTTGGAGGAGCCAGGGTTCTCCCAGTCTTTATAAACTTAGCATAGATTGAAATGTCTCCATAAATTTGTTCTCTGTTGTTGTATTAGTTTCTATTGTTCTGTAAACCAGTGTTATTGTATCATTCCTCTCTGCCTTCTTATCTAGGGGTGCGGGTTTGATTCCAGCATAACACAAGTAATTATGAATATTAGAATTTGTAATTACTTGTGTTGAGTCTGGTTGTTTGTTTGTATAATAAGTATGTACATATTTACAAAAGAAAAGTATAAAAGTATAATATCCGTTATCTAGTACCCATGATACAAGCGTAAGCTTAGTATGGGGCTAGATGGCGCTGTGTGATATGTCCTGAAATATTAATTTATATATTTTATTTATGTATTTATTCCAGGTGCGTCGGTGACGTTCGACTGCGCCGCGACCGGCAACCCCAAGCCGGAGATCACGTGGCTTAATAATGGAGTCGCCATCGACCTCAGGTATAACGTTATTTCATTCATTATTTTCTATAATTTATTGTCATTTTCTTATAAATCTTAAAAATATGACTATGAAGGAATGTGTAGTGATTCATATATCTCCAGAGTCTTATCTGCAATGAAATTCCGCAAAGTACGCCTGATTTAATATCTAAAAAAAGATAATTTACATGGATCTTAAATAAAAGTGGGCCAAGAAAAAAGGGCGTACTCCAGTAGCCACGCTTAACTTTATTTTAACTTACTCTATGTTGGTTTTTTACTAGGAGCTTTTGCCAATATAGACCGAAAACCTATTCGTAAATATTTTTGAAAGAATCGTGTTTGGCAAAATTGGACAACTTAGCCAATTGTGCCTATATATGGTTGTCTGAGTCGAAAGCTTTGCCTTAATCTTTAACAAACTAATAATTTTATTTAATTTATCGGATTTGATGCCGATAACATTCGTCGTTTTTTTTCTGTTCAACCATAACAATTGCTTAGCATGGGACAGGATGGCATTGTGCTCTATATCCTACATTATTATTCCAACAAAGTCATAATTTTTAGTGCCATATTAATGTCACTAGATAGCGCGGTTTTTAATAAATAAATGTAATAAAATATTAATATGTTAACTAAACGGTTGTCAGTCACGTGTCACTCCGTGATACTTTGAGCAGTTTCTTCCTTTACCAAGCCAATTTTATCAACCATCACATTTTAATATTAAAACTTTCGTGAGACATTTATCAACATGTTAACTAAACGGTTTTCACTCACGTGTAATTCGCGTATGTTGTTTACGCGTTTCGAATTACAATCGAGTGAAAACCGTTTAGTTAACATATTGATAAAATGTCTCTCGAAAGTTATAAAAATGATGTATCTGTCCCAGTGACCTGGACTCCCGCTTCTACCTGGTGGGGTCTGGCTCGCTGCGCGTGCAGTCTGCGCGCGCGCTCGACGCGGGCGCCTACACGTGCCGCGCGCACTCGCGCCTCGACTCCACCGACCACACCACGCAGCTGCACGTGCAGGTACTACCTGTATGCTGGAAACTGGGAGGATCCGTCGCTATGAATGCAAACTCGCCCATACATCGTACTATGCGTTTTTCTACAGGCGTTCGCTCTCGCCTCCGGCTGTCAGATTGCACGCGCTATTCTCTTAATTATTAAACTAAATGGTCACCAACTGTACCTATCTATGCTTTTACTTCATCCACTATGTTGTCGCGGGAAAGAAATACATTTCTTTTTTGTATGATAAGATTTTTTTCTGTTGTAATACTTAAACGCTTGTTCTTAAATGCGTCTTCGATTTTTCCTCCACTCTGCTTAAAATCTACACTCCTCAGGTTTCTCCTGTCACATGAATCAAGTAGAAAAATTACTAAAGATTCGTGAAAGTTAGGTATCTTCGGTTTCTCGTGTCGAGTGAATCTCAAGATTGCATTTAATCATTTACATGCCAATCTGTACTTGTACTGGGCGTGAGTCGTATTTCCTCATGACTGAGGGTCGTGACTCCCCCGCAGAATTAATTCGTTATGTGAGTCCTTCGGGCAGATACATCGCGGTGGTGCGCAGCTCCTTCCGCGGAAGACACATTTATTTATTCTCATAATCAGAACCGCAAAGCGAATTACACTAATGATACATATTGATATACTAAATTAAATAATGACATGTCCTCGGATGCATGATGTAACTAATACTGCCTTGTTATGTCGCAGACGGCCCCGCGCGTGTCGGTCCCCCGGCCGGCGGTGGTGGCGGCGGCGCGCGGCGACGTCACGCTGCCCTGCTCGGTGCGCGGCCGGCCTGTACCCACCGCCCTCTGGTTCAAGGACGGGGAGCTACTCACGCCCAACAACCACGACCTGGCTATAGTGGACGGGTGTGTATTCATCATCATCATCACCATCGTCGTCGTTTACATCAGCATTATATCATTGTTTTGGAACTACTTAAATCTTCTCAGTAATTTGGCTACATCTACACTTCTACAACTAAACTATTAAAATAAGAGAGATTGTATGGGCCCAGAGGTTTGTTATGTTGTGAGTTGACCAAAACCACAGATATCACTATCAACAGTTTATTTGTATATAGTTAACAGAGTTCGGTAGGATGCTAATCCGCGCTAGCGTAAATGTCAACTGAACTATGAATCAATACAAATGTATGAGGTAACAAGTATGTCGCGGAGTCAGCACATCGGTTGCTTGTACGTGAGCCGTACAGAGATCCTTTTTGAGTTTCAAGACTAAATTTCATAAGTTACAAAACCTATTTCAAAATTTATTAATTTGTATATACTTATCATAAAGGCAAGCGATTATTATTTTGATTGACAGTATGAGTTTTGTTTGGTTTCTTTGTTACCATGAATATGATATTAGTATACAACATTTATTAAGCACTTGACCCTCTCCCTGAAAGTGTGACTGTGAATATAAAGATTTAAAACATCTGTTACTATTTGACATGTTTACATGTTCTATGACTTATTATTTAGTTTTGTTATTAATGTTTTTAAATGAATTTGTTGTTAATTTGAATCAAATAGTGAGTGGTCAGTGTTTTCCCAAAGTTTTCAATCGTAAATTGTGTAGTCGTGACTATGTTTGATATGTAAGTTTTGCTGCCGTGAGGCAGAATATGTATGTACCTACCATTTAGCCTTCCACCTGCTGTTATCTTACAATTTGTGCATATTCGCAAAAAAATACTTTTCGAACTAATTTTTACACATATACCATAAGTATATACAAAAATGACTTGAAAATACAGAAAACTTACACAAAACAGATATTTACAAAATTTATTCGCAAAATAAATGATTTGATTTGTATTTGTATTCTGGGCGCTGCAGCTGGTCGCTCCGCATCCAGGGCGTGCTGGCGCTGGACGCGGGCATGTTCCAGTGCGCCGCCACCTCGCCCGCCGGCGCCGCGGCCGCGGCCACCCGGCTGCTCGTCACTAACACTCAACCAGGTATATAGGGACAACCACTTGTTCTTAATGGGTAAGCACGTTCCATCCTAGACCGTAATGATTGCTTACCATCAGGCGAATTATGGTCAAGTGCAAACCTTGTAAAAAATAATACAAGGGATAAAAGTACGTACTATTACGCGCAGGATTGTATGAAATTCCTATACAGGAAATCACGATTTACGTCGCTTCAAACAGAACAATAAACCAACATGACAATTTTATTGAAATCTATTTATCTGAGTGAGAAGAAAAGGCAAAATACTTCCGCCGTTATGAAAGTAGAGTGATACATCTCTACCAAATTTTGTGATTGTTCATATTATCGGTTAAAATATACATTTTGTACTAACGCTACACAATTTCACATTTTTAACCTTGATTTTAACGATATATTGATTTTTTGCAGAAGTTTCTCTACCTACCTAATGTGTGTATTCAAACTTTATAAAGTAATCCGTTTTTTAATCGTATGTCATTAATTTAAAGAATTTTAAAACTTTATATTTTTTTTAATTAATTTTGTTACCGTTACGTTTACGTTTCATTCGCCACCTCATTTCATTACTTTATAATTTATTTTTTATTATGATTTTAAAATTTTTAATTTCATTTACCCATTTCAGTTTCTCCTTCCAACTCGACCCGCGATATCCTAACTTCCTTAATCACAGTAGAGTCGACCTTAGACCCTTCATCCGAAGACTCTAATTTCCTTGGCGAGACTTCCTCTGCCTTCACTCCCATACCCGAGTTAGATTACGACGAGAACCATGATGGATTTGCGAATGAGTTTGAGAGCTATGATGACTTTCACGCGGCCGAAGTGGAGGCAGCTGTGAACGCGACTTTGATCTCTGTGCCGAGGGAGCTAAGGGCGGTTATCGTGAAGCACCGCTTCGTGACGCTGAGCTGGGAGCCGCCGGAGGTCGGCGCTGATGACGTCACGGGGTACGCGGTCGTGTATCGAGTGAAAGGGAGCGAGAGGTAAGATCATTCTTCTTTTGTCTTCTGTTACTTAATTTTTCTCAACTCTCAACTGGCACCATACAAAGTTGTGGCCAAAAAGAAAAAAAACTCTGGTTAGCATTACTTCACGTTTCACTAACACTACCGATTTTGAAGAAACTTGCACTGATTCCTAAGCTAAAAATACATCTTATCAAACTTAATTTTTAACATTAAAACTTTCCTGAGACATTTTATCTCAAAAGGTATGTACCTAACTAAACGATTTTCACTCACGTGTACCTAATTCGCGTATGTTGTTTACGCGTAAATTACGCATAAATGAATTGAATTGAATTAAAATTAGTTGTGTTAGTTTTTAAATTATTGTTGTGTGAATCTCAATAAATATATTTGTTTCTTTTCTTTTATTCCAGAGAGCGCGTGGTGCTGAGCCAGGGCCCGCGCCACGAGCTGAACGTGGCGTCTCTGCAACCCAACACTACCTACCAACTGAGCGTGCAAGCGAGGGGGCAACATGTCTCGTCTCCCAGGACAGAGGTCGGTACTAGTGGCGCTAGTGTAGCGTGAGGTCGATTGGGACTCATAAATTAGCAAATGAGTTGGAGCCCAAATGATCTTCTTCTTATCGAATGAGAGTGGCCAACTCTGGTTTCGAGAGTTTATCAAGCCGCCCTAAGGGCCGCTGACATGGCTTAACGACTGCCGTGCTAGACAACAGCCGGGACCTACAATTTAACGTGACATCCCACGGAATCGTGACCCACAGAACGGCCCAAAATGGAATGCCACTTTTCGGTCACCCATCCAAGGACTGGCTGCGTCGAGCTTTGCTTAACATTAGTAATCGCATGCGCTTGCCTCCGCTGGCTGAGCTACGGGCGCTACGCTCGAATGATGAATGGAGGTTTAAAAGTATACGATAAAATGAATGTATATCCTCGTGTTCCAGGTGATCGAGGTGAGCACCCCTGCGGAGGAGGTGTCGCACGGCCCCCCGTCGGGCGTGGCGGGCGAGGCGGGAGGCCCGCACGCCCTGCGCGTCACCTGGGGGCCCCCTGCCGCCCCCCCGCGCCCCGCGCAGTACACGCTGCATTATACTGAGGTAACTTGTGGAACAGAAAAAAGAAATAATGTAAATGATGTCTTCTTCTTCTATCGAATAAGAGAGGCCAATCTGTGTCGAGAGTTAATCAGCCGCCCTAAATGCCTCTGACATGGCTTTTTCAAAGTCAAAGCATTTATTGCATAATTGTGTTATACATAAAGATACATTAATGGTGAGCAGATCTTATGCTAAGGTATCGAGTCAGAGAAACACAATATACCCTAATTGGGTGTTTGCAATGTATTTTGGTTCGGTGCGGGCCGGTCTATTTGTTTATTTATTATATTGTATTTGTATAGATAGCTCTTTATGACTGCTGTACTAGACAAACAGCCGAGACCTATAATTGAACGTGTCATAACGTATCCACGGAAGCGATGACACGTTAAATTGTAATGAAATGATGTCAAAAAGTTATCAGTTCTTATGGGGAGCCAAGTTTCTAGCTAAACTCCTTCTAAGACCACAACTCCTAGAATAGGCATTAGCTAATCAGCAGAAAAAATCAACTGTTCCATAAAAAGTTCATCGCTCTTTGACAAAATATATTGATAGCTATTTTTTTTCGCAAATTTCCAGTCGTAGGTTAGTGTTTGCTTCTGACGTACTAGTCACCTTTAAAAGACAATGCGTTAGTTAGCAGCAACCCTAATATGTGTTTAGTTTCATGCATTTTTTTAGTAATGTTCTTACTGTATTATAGTTCCCGTAAGGCATGATTAAATTTAGTTGTATTAACCGGCTAGCACTTACGTCAAAAATTACGTCGAAAAATTAGCTCGACAAGTTTCGGAAATCTGAGGTTTCCATCATCAGGAGGACGAGTCAGCTGACTCGTCCTCCTGATGTAAGTGCTAGCCGGTTAATACAACTAAATTTAGTAATGTTCTTGTTTATGTTTCCAGGTGGAGTCAGGTCGCGAGCAGTTCCAGCTGGTGTCCGTGGACCCGGCCCTCACACAGCTCTCCCACACCTTGTCAGGGCTGCGCGCCGCTACCGCCTACTCGGTGTCGGTGTGCGCGGGGGGCGCGGGGGGCCCCTGCGCGCGCGCACTGCTGCACACGCCTACCGCACCCCCCACCAGCCCCCCCGTCAACGTCACTGCGGTCTCCGCCGGACCTGCGGTGAGTTGCACATTATTGATCATAGATGACGCTGTACAGTTCTAAATCGCGGTTACGAGCTTTTTCTTAGAAGAAGCGCGAAACAGTGATAATATTTTTCTTTCTCCGTAGATCCCAAATCCGCTAGTGATCTACGGAATTATTAATGATGAATTGATGAGAGAATGGAATGAGTGATACCGTTCATGTCATTTATTCTCTGTACGCCACGTAGTCAGTGTTGCCAACTCAGTGGATTTTCCACTAGATCTGGTTGTTTAGATTAGCATTTTAGCGGACAAATTTTGGTTTTAGTGGCTAGTGGATTTTTCTAGTGGCTTAGATTGTTTCATTTGGTGGTAAAGCTAGACATTTAACCACCAGCACAATTTACATATCTACAGGAAAGAACTTGAACGTTTACATTACATGATGGGTATATTTTTGTTTGATATGTAGGCAACACTCCTATGTGGTGGGTGTATGTCGGGCATTCCCCGAAAAGAGTTTGTCAATTTCTTAAATTATTTTGATTATAGTCTTTATTTGTATGACTACTAGGTCAAATTTGAACAGCGTAGTGCAAAAAAATGGAACTAAAGAAGTGTATACTTCAAAATCAGAAGTTGTAGAAGAAGCCGATTCTTCCGAAGATGATTTTTAATGTATATTTTGTTGTCTTCTTGTAATTTTGTACCTAACTGAAATAAACTGATTTTATGATACAATTTAGGATAATGTTTTTTTTTGCCAAAAAGTATCTTGATAATGTTAGTGGTTTTCTGGTGGTTTGAAGGATAGCAAAACTTAGTGGTTTTCTGGTGGGTTAACACGCTAGAATTTGTGGATTTGTTAAAAATTTGTTGGCAACACTACACTTAGTTTCAATGCTCCAAAATTATTGTTTCGATGGTACAATATTATATGAAAACGATCGGATATAATCGCGTTATGTAATAGCTACTTTTATCCATAAAAAAGTTGCATCGTGAGAGTGTCTCTCATACTGCATTATCGCATTTATTCTCTGCTCTGGAAGTAAATTTCATTTTTATATAGGTTTGAGGATTGGACATTTTTAAGTTTAGTTAATAACACGAGACAAAAAAATAACATATTCCGCTACTACCCAAAATTAGTTTAGCCACCTGAAGTTCACGTAAGTCTGATTCCACGGCGTCCTATCGACGGTCCACATAAAAATACTACATATATTATACTTGTTCCAACGTCTCACAAATGTTTGCAGCGACGTATCAATGTATGTTTATCTCTGTCTTGCAGTCGATCCTAGTGCGCTGGGAGGCGCCGCCGTCCCGCTCGCACGGCGGCCCGCTCACGGGGTACAAGGTGCGGTACCGCGTGTCTGGTGCGGGGGGCGCGGGGAGTGCGGGGGCGCGGCGCAAGGCAGACTCGCTCACCACGCCGGCCAACTCGCGCCGCGCGGAGCTGCGGGACCTGGACACTGCCACTACTTACCAGGTTACCTGTATAGCCCAATCTCACTGTGTTGAAACCACACACTATCCAGTGCCTTTAATACAAATGTTTGCTTAGCTTTTGGCTAAATGGCGCGCCGTCTGTAATGTCCCGGAGTAAAGCTGCTCGCTTATATTACATAATTAGATGTTTCAGGACACATGTCACAACGCCATTTAACCAAATACTAAGCAAACGCTTGTGTCATGGAGATACGGATATGATACATACGTATTATATACTTTTTACACCTCTCATGTTCGGTAAGTAGGTCCTTATTACCCCCAAATGGGGCTTGTAAGTAACCAATTAGCGCTCTAGGGTAATAATGTAGCTAGAAAAGCCCTAGGGCGGTAATTTCAAAAAGTTCAAGTAGTAGACAAAGGAGGTCGCTTCGCTATTCAAACTCAAACTTCTTCGTATGAGTATAATAGTCATCAATTTTAAATATCGAACGGCGATGCTCCATTTCGTTTCTGACAAAAAAAGATGAAAAAAGGCGGGAATAGAAAACTTTCATTTTAAATGTTGTTTGTTTTTGGGATTTTTTTATAAATACGTGTCGTGCTAATAAGGGAAAAAACATGAGTTCTGCAAGTGATGACGATATATTATGTAAGCTGCACTCCTGATTCAATGAAAATGGAAGCTGAAGTAGCAATTAACAATATTTTGCTTGAAAGTTCTAAAGAGAGATATTTGAAAACTTACGAGTTCATGAAGTGGCGAAAAGAAAAACGAGTAAGTTCTGATTTTGTCCGTGACCAGCAAATATCACAATCTCAAACTTTTAACATACCCATAAAACACCTGTCCCTAAAATTTTAAAATTGTTGTCATTTCACTATAAATTTTAACCATTAAAATGTTTTATTCTTGTAATACGGGTTTTTTCTACTTACCTCACAATCGAGATGTAAAGCAGAGTAGTTAGCTCGGGTGTAAGCATCAATTGCACCCTCGAACTATAACTATCTCGGGCTGCAATTGATGCCTTACAGCCCTCGGTTTAATTCCAGATCCGCGTGTCTGCCATCAACGCGGCGGGCGCGGGTCCCTTCAGTGAGTGGGTGTCGGCGGCGACGCGCGCGCTGCAGCTCGACGAGACGCGCGTGCCGCCCGCGCCGCCGCCGCTCACCAGTACGTAGCTATACTACCTCTGCGCCATGACCCGTCGCTACATTACACCTTGAACGAGTAACAGATTCAAGGTTCTGTAATATCGTGCCCAACTGCATAAGCCACTTTACAGGACTCTCCGCTTCCGGAACCAGGAAGTGACGTCACGTTTGATAAGATACATTTTATTTTGAAGTCATTGTAATAAAGTAATCAGTGACAAATCTACTCAACAAGTGTTATTTTAACTCTTCTTCTTCGGTTTTTCTGCATAATTAATATGTAAATATGAGTTACTTTGTCAAGTGCTAAACCATTTGAATGGATGTTGATATATATATATTAACATATAATTATTATTTGTTGCGTCCAGCTCGCGCGGGCCGCGACTGGATCTCGGTGTGGTGGGGCGAGGAGGGCGCGGCCGGCGTGGTGGTGCGCGGCTGGCTGCTGGGCTGGGGGCTGGGCGTGCCCGACGACACCTCGCGCCAGCTGCACCACACCACGCACTCATACGTCATCAAGAACCTGGGTCAGTAATAGTTTATATCTAGGTGCGCCCGCAGCTCAGCTCAATGTTGACGCGATCAGTCCGCGGATGGGTGACCAAAACGTGGTCCCGGATTTTAGTCATAGTACGTTTTGAGCCATGTCCGAAGCCCTTGAGTGGTTTGAAAACTCGACACCAGAGATGGCTACTCGCATATGAAAAAGAAGTACATATATATTTTTTTCAAGGATAAAACACATTTATTGTCGCACGATAAATTAAAATAAAACAGAAAAAATGTCCACATTACAATTGGCTTTCCAATTGCTACTGTTTTAACTGATTTTTATACCCTGTAAATATCTTTTACAAATTGTGCATGTTAAGCCTGGCAACACATATGTATTTACATATTAAAGGTTGTTAGTTTATTTACAAACTTGTAATGTAAAAAAAATACATTTGTAATATGAGTTTCACTATTTAATAAAAAGTCAAAGAAGCCCATCTATGGGACTTAGCGCGAGACAATGGAATACCAACTTGTACTGCTACGTGTATGATTTAAACTCTTGTACATTACCTAATCTAAGTACTAACTGTGTTTGGTTTGGCATAATAAAAAGAATTTGAATTTTTCTTTCCAAAACCTTTGTTTTTGGCCACTCATGTTTATTAAAACAATGTAAAAACACTGTATTATAGTTCCCGTAAGGCATGATTTAATTTAGTTGTAATAACCGGCTAGCACTTACGTCAAAAATTACGTCGAAAAATTAGCTCGACAAGTTTCGGAAATCTGAGGTTTCCATCATCAGGAGGACGAGTCAGCACGCGCGTCCCGGTTGGTCCCGGTTGTCGAGCTAATTTTTCGACGTAATTTTTGACGTAAGTGCTAGCCGGTTATTACAACTAAATGTAAATATTTTTTTTTAAATTAAGTTATTTTAAAATAAGTGAATCACGCCTTAGTATACATGTAAGCCTTAGTATGTTCCTATAACATTGCAGAGCCCAACGCCGAGTACGTGATATCCCTGCGCGCTAGTAACGCAGCCGGGCTGGGCCCCGCTGTGTACGGCACCGTGCGCACGCGCGCCGACAGCGAGGGGGACCTGGGGGACCCGGGGGACCTGGCCGACCTGGGAGACCCCGGGGGAGATGAGGGAGATGAGGACGAGGAGGAGGGAGGGCCCGCACCGCTCATACCACCCGTTGGACTCAAGGTACGATAACGTGTAGTCTGTTAATATGTTAACTAAACTGTTTTCACTCACGTGTAATCCGCGTATGTTGTTTACGCGTTTCGGGTGTAATGACACCCATCGTCAGAACGTGCGTACTGGGACCGCGGTAGCATGCAGACACAACGGGGTTTTTCTGTAGATGGGTGTCATTACATCCGAAATAAGTAAACGTACCCGTGATTAAAAAAAATTGCGACCGGCTATCTATTGCCATCCAGCGCAGAAACGCAGCGAGCTTGATGGGCACATTTGCACCGGGAACGTTTGGGTTCCGGAGAGGTCGCTCGACGGTCGATGCGATTGCGCACGTCCGCGACCTCTCGAGGGAGGCCTGCTCCACTGGCGGCGTGTTGATTGCTGTGTCCCTTGACATCGCTAACGCCTTCAACTCGCTGCCATGGAGTACGATAATGGAGGGCTTGAGGTACCACAAGGTACCCTCATACCTCCAGCGCCTCGTCGGGGACTATCTCTCTGGTAGGGAGGTAGTCTACCCGACGATGCAAGGAGAGGGAAGGAGCCGCATGTCGTGCGGAGTTCCACAGGGGTCTGCGCTGGGTCCACTCCTGTGGAATATAGGGTACGACTGGGTCCTCCGGGTACCGGACCGTCCTGGCGTCGGTGTAGTTTGCTACGCTGACGACACGCTGGTCACTGCCCGCGGGACGAGCGTTGACGAGGCGCTGCTGTCGGCAACGGCCGCAGTAGCCACAGTAGTGAACAGGATAAGAAGGTTGGGGCTGCGGGTGGCGCTCCACAAGTCTGAAGCAATTTGCTTTCACGGACGTTGGGCGCCACCTACAGGCTCACGGATAGTTGTAGGAGGAACCTCCATCCCCGTCGGTACTTCGCTGAAGTACCTCGGCATCGTACTTGATGGGCGATGGAGGTTCGAAGAGCACTTCAGGAGGATGTCCCCGAAGTTGATTGGTGTGACTGCGGCCCTGACCCGCTTGCTGCCTAACATAGGAGGCGGTGGGGTTACTTGCCGCAGCCTTTACATGGCGGTTGTGCGCTCCATGGCACTATATGGAGCCCCAATATGGGCCGGGTCCATCTCCACAAAAGAGCGCGCCCTGCTGCGCGGGCCCCAGAGGAGTATGGCCATCCGAATGTGCAGAGGGTATCGCACCCTCTCACATGAGGTGGCCTGCATACTTGCAGGGTCCCTCCCGTGGGACCTTGAGGCTGGCGTCTTGGCGCAGGTTTACTGGCGCCGCTCACAAGCGCGTCAGCAAAGCCTGTTACCACTCCACGAGGAGGTGGAGCGCTGGAGGAGGGGCGCAAAACGCGCAGCCGTGGGGGCTTGGCAGGATGGTATCCTCGCTAGGTCCACACGACGAGGCCAGGGAGCCACCCGTTTCCTTGAGGCCATACGGCCTGTCCTAAGGAATTGGGTGGAACGGAAGCATGGCGCGCTCACCTTCCGGTTGACGCAGGTACTCACGGGGCACGGATGCTTCGGGAGGTACCTGCACAGAATCGGTAGGGAGCCAACCCCGGTGTGTCATCGGTGCGGCTGCGTGGAAGATACCGCGCAGCACGTTCTCGAGACATGTCCGGCGGAGCTCGGACCGCGATTATCTCTAATCGCGGTAGTAGGGACAGACCTCTCCTTGTCGACCATCTTGCGAGAGATGGCTGACGACGAGAGGTCATGGCACGCGGTGGCCTCCTTTTGCGAGACGGTGGTGTCGCAAAGGGAGGCCGAGGAGCGGGAGCGGGAGGTGAATCCTGCCGCTCATCCGATCCGCAGAAGAAGGACACGGAGGCGAGCTGATCGCGCTCGGACTCCGTCTCCACTAGGAGGCCCTGGGGCGTGGGATGCGGGGGCATCCCATACCCCCTAGCAGAGATAAGGGCCTCCCGAGGAGTCGATGCCTGGATGTCCCTGGGCATCGCTCGCGCAGTAAGAGGGAGGCTGTCCTCCTGAGGCGGGTCCACCTGGACAGTGGACTGCGGTTGGGACGGGAATTGCGGAGGAGTATTGCTCGCTTGCCCGCGAAACCCGTCCTTGCCGAGGTGAAGGGACATCGTGGTAGGTTTTAGTCGGTAGTGGAGTCCCATTAGCTCTGAGCCCGACATACCCCGCCGCCCCCCCCGGGGAGAGTGCGGGGATGCGTAAATGCATTTCCTCCACGAAAAAAAAAAAAAAAAGGGGCGGGTTATTTAGCTAACTTGCCATCAAGAAAATTCCTCATAATGCCGTAGATTTATATTATTTGTAAGGTTGTATATATTTTAGATTAAGTATATATTTGTTAATTTATTTATTATTTCTAAATTTATTATAAGGTTTAGTTTTTAATTTATTATTTCACTATGTGTTTTAAGACAAGTAATAAATATTCTGAAAGTTTTCACGTGAGTGAAAACCGTTTAGTGTAGCCTGTTGTGTGTAACTTTACATACAAACTATTTTATACTAAGACCTAAAAGTATGTAAGTAACATAGAACGGTAACATAAATCTCAAATTGCAGGTACCACGACAAAGATTTAATTTTATTTATTTTTCATTTCTAGATAACCAAGAGTATAAGTTTTGTAGATATTAAAAAAAAACTTTATAAGTTAACATAATTTTTTGAAAAAAAAAACGACGAAATTTACGCTGATGGTTTTAAATAATAATAAATGAAATAAAAAATATGATCTCTTTTAAAGATTTTGAGTCTTATTTATCCAGACGTTTGTATGATTATGCGAAAAAGCTGGAACTCATCAAGAGGATACTGTACAATATATTATAGACAAGCGTGCCCTAAGCAAACTGAACTTAACATATACATTTCCGTATTTCCAGGTGATAATGTTGAGCGGCACTACCGCTGTGGTGTACTGGACCGACCCTACGCTGCCTAAAGGACAGGTAATACATACCTACTTATACACTTCAAAAACTTACCAAATAGAATAAAAACATCTATAGACTTTAATACAAATAAATAGCATTGATTGTACTATGTACATTTTACTTGTGGACTTGTTTGAGATATCTCTTTCTCTGAGTCGTATTTCCTTACGACTGAGGGTCGTGACTCCCCCGCAGAATATTAATTTGTTCGGGGAGTTCTCTTAAGCAGATACATCGTACTGGGCACCCAAGTCTTTCCGCGAGGACAGATGTCCGCGGGTATTGTGGGCCTCAGACATGTCGGTTTCCTCACGATGTTTTCCGCTGCTAAGCTAGTACAAATCCACACATAACATGAAATTCCAGTCATTAGTGTAGGGTCGGATTCGAACCAGCGTGTGTCAGGATAAAAAGCAGTGGTTTAACCGCTGAGCTACATCCGTTTCATTTCCACACAATATTACAACTTTCTTTCATGAGTTAGTATGTCACGTGCTAAACTCACACCATGGTTGTTTAATTTAAATATTTTATTGGAAAATGAGCAAAAATTACTACGACCGACAAGATTCGAACCTGCGTATTTCTGATTTATCTACCAGATCGCCCAACGTTTTTTTTTTACATGAAATAGGCTTACGCTTGACTACAACTTGCCTGATGTTAAGCAACGTTTCGGCTACGGTCCACTAACAGGCGCGAAAATCCACACTTATGTTCAAGCTCTTCTGACGAACTTACTTAATTTTTCCCTCCCCCAGCCCGCGACGGACGGGCGTCGCTACGTGGTGCGCTGGTCGGCGGCGGGCCCGGCCGGCGCGGGCAAGGTGCGCCTCTTCAACGCCACCGACCTCAACTGCATGCTCGACGAGCTGCGCCCGCACACTACCTACGAGTTCAGTGTTAAACTCATCAAGGGTGAGTACCATACTTACTCATTTATAAAAAAACGTCTGTAGCTCATCTAGCGGAGACAATCACTTGTAATCAACTAAATGTACACTAGCTACTAGTACTACTAAATTGTTATAATTACTATTAATAAAGAATATTTCAAAACAAAAAGTCCTCAAATGGGTGACCAACAACTGGCATTCTATTTTGGGCGCTTTGGTCAGATAATACGTTAAATTGCAGCTTCCGGCTGTTCGTCATACGTACTGCAGTCGTCTAGCCATGTCCCTCTTAAGCTTCACTTCTTAGTCCGGAAGCCATAGCCAGAGACCCAGGGTGGGTTGAAAACTCTGACACCAGATTCGGCCGAGTATTGGCCGCCCTCGCCCGCCTCTGCGGGAATACATGCCAAATAACTACATTGTCATAAATCTACTTAGTTCAAAGTATGTATATAAAATAAAAAAAACATACAGATTTCATATGAACTTACATATTTCCGCAGGAGGTCGCGAGTCCGCGTGGTCGATGCTGGTGTCTAACACGACGCTAGAGGCGGCCCCTGCGTCCGCGCCGCGCGAGCTGCGCGTGTCCGCCGGCACGCCGCCCGCGCGCGCCGTCGACCTCACCTGGACCCCGCCCGCCAAACCTAACGGAGTCATTACTGGTGCGTTGGGCTTTCTCACCAACCTTTAAAAATTAAATGGAGACAATGGACTATGGAATGGAATGAATGGTTTGCCTTTATAAATGGTGATTTTATCAATTCGGCCCGTTTGTTTGTAATATATTCTGAATTGGCTGAAATTTCAGTATATATGATGATCTAATCAGACTTTTAAACGCGTGTGCCAAATCCGTGGATTTCCCGAATACTAAAATGACAACGATTGGATTGCCTTTTTAATAGAATAAGTATGATTCAACTTAAGAACCAGTGAAAATTGCACCAAAACCGGTTCAGTACTTTTTAAGATACGAGTAGTATGTAGGTATGTATATCTACATTTCAAGAGCGGGTATATATATATTGGATTAGCTTTTTCTAAAATGTGTCCGAGAAGTTTATTTCTTATTAACCGACTTCGAAAAACTAAGGTTATCAAGTCTATTTCTTCGTCTTCTGAAAATTTTATTTTTAATAATGTGGACATATTGTTGTTTCTTCCAGGCTACGTGATAATGTACGCGGTGGCGCGCACGGGCGCGGCGGCGGGCACGGAGGAGTGGACGGCGGTCACAGCGGCGGGCGAGCGGGGCCGCGCGCGCGTGGACCGCCTGCGCGCGCGCACCACCTACCTGTTCCGCGTGCAGGCGCGCAACGCACGCGGCCTCGGCCCGCCCAGCGCGCCCGTGCAACATACCACTGATAGAGGTTGTTAAACCATGTCAGAGACCCCAAGGGACCCCACCCTACCCTTGCATACTCCTATCCTTGCTACCAACTACTAAAGTCTGCCTTTCCGAAAGTTATTGATTATGATATTTTTCTTCTTCTTATTTCTTCTTCTGTTTTGAACACCCCTTTCTTTTATTCTCTGTCGCCTCCTCTCCTAGTGATAAAGCCAGTTATGGCGCTAGTTTTAAAGTCTTTTCTGTTTCTTTTGATTTTGCTTTATGTATATGTGTTGCAATAAATCTACCTATAATCTATCTTATACTTCTGTCTCTCTATCTGCCTTATTTACCAGTAGACCTGCATTTTTATTATTGTAAGTATTCGTTTTTTTATTTGATATACTTTGAATTAAGTATATTTATCAGTATGTTAACTAAACTGTTCTCTTCTTCTTCTTCTTATGGTGCCTCTCCAACTAGTGAAGGCTGGCAGTCAGCTCTGCATACTTAAACTGTTCTCACTCACGTGTAAATTGCGTTTGTTGTTTATCTTCATAACGTGCGTTCTGCTCGCGCGGCAGCACGCAGACTGTGCGCCGCCGGGACACGGGCGCGGGGGCCTGCGGTGGTGGGGGGGTGGAGGCGAGGCGATGTTATTACTCCCGGCCGCTTTTTCCTCGGGTTGCTCCAAACATATTGATAAAATGTCTCAAGAAAGTTTTAATATTAAGTAGATTTATGATTATGTACTTATTTGTCATGTATGTCCTGCAGAGGCGGGCGAGGGCGGCGGGCTGGCGAGCGCCACGTCGGCGTGGCTGTGGGCGTCCGCGGGCGGCGCCTGCGCAGTGCTGGCGCTGGCGGCCGCGCTCGCGCTGTCTCTGTGCTGCCGCCGACCCAACCCGCCACTGTCGCCTGACACCAGGTACTACCACTATGCACACTTTGAACCTTATTTTGACAGACAGACTCCGTTAATGTGGATATGGCTAAGAAGAACAGCAGTCGGATAATTGAACAACAATTTGTGTCAATTTTTACTTGAATATATATAATTGGTTTTGTACTATAACACAAAAATACTTTACTATATATTACACACTACGTAAACGCAATATGTGCTTTTTCAATATTCGTTCACTATTTTTCAAAGCGCTTTTAAGGGTCGGACATTTTAACTGATGTCCCCAATGACTCGTGGAAGTAGAAGCAGCTTTAACCATATCGGAGACTAATGAATATTATATTGATTAATTAACCTTTAAAATAGTCGCTACCTAAATTTGTAATTTTGTCTATGGTAATAAAATGTAATAATTATAAAAATGTTGACGAAGTAAATCTTGAAATATGCTAATATGTTTATTAGAGTTATGTGTTTGTAACATGATATGATTTCGAATAAATAAATTAATTTCATTTCATATTGATTGTTTGCCATACAGTGTATCGTCCTCACTACCTCTGTCTGTCCCAGCACGTACCAGAAGTCGTCTGCCTCCGCGGCGCTGAAGCCCCCCGACCTGTGGATCCACCACGACCAGATGGAGCTCAAACACATGGACAAGGGCCTGCACGCCTCCGCCAGTAAGAGTACGCATACATATCCACCTCTCTCTCACTCTCTCTTTATTTCTATCTCTCGCTCTGGAACTCCAGCTGATAAAATCATTCTTGCGTATGAGAAACAGCCAGAGACTCATGTTGGAACCTTGAGGAACACATTTTTTTACCAATATATAACTTATCGTCATTGACTTTTCTTATTTGTGCTCTTTAACAGTAATACATTAGTAATCCATTTAAATATAAGATACGGACATAACATAAATGTAATTGAGTAATCAAAATATCATGGGAAACTTAATCGAACGCTTTTGAAAGATCACAGAATCATATAGGTACCACTAAACACAATTGAAACTATACACGAAAATTAAGCGAAATTGAGTTGAATGATTTGTTATTCCAGTTTGGGCGCCAAAACGCAACAACAAATCGTCACTTTTGATATGGTGCTAGAAAAATAATACTTTGTTTCTCCAATAAATGCGAAAAGAAAAAATTCAGTGACGCATCAGTAAGTTACCCGTAGGAAATACGTTCACCGTAGCCGAAATCGGCTTGGAAAGCATCATCTTCATCAAATGCGA
The DNA here is from genome assembly GCA_927399415.1 of Macaria notata. Classification (NCBI taxonomy): domain Eukaryota; kingdom Metazoa; phylum Arthropoda; class Insecta; order Lepidoptera; family Geometridae; genus Macaria; species Macaria notata. The sequence continues at coordinate 7,501,646 of OV656752.1, forward strand.
ACAAATGCTACACGTATCTAACTTTCCTATCCCCAGTTTCAGCGGGCAGCGTGGACGGGCTGGTGTCGTCGACCCTGACGCTGGGCCGCACGCCCCCCGCGCCCGCGGAGTACGAGCCGGCGCGCCACGCCCCCGCGCCCCCCGCCTCGCTCGACCGGAGACACTATGTGCCTACTTATGTCGGTTAGTACTACAGACTGCTTCAAAAACAAGGACAATCCTTTTCACGTCAGAGATTGTCAGAATCTGATACAATTTGACTATGACAAACAAAGAAAAGAAAGAAATATATTGATTGAGACACAGAAACACATGATCACCGAAGTGATATAATAAATAAATATTTCAGGACATTTCACACAGCACCACCTAGCCCCATATTGAGCTTACGCTTGTAACTACACTACACTGCTGTGTACCACAAACTGCTTTAAAAACAAGGACAATTCATTCCCCGTCTAAGATTGTCAGAATATGATACAATTTGGTTATGACAAACACATGAACGCCGAAGTCATATTGCACTTTTATTTCATTTTTACGTGCTTTTTACACTCACGATTATTTTTCAATCATCAAACTTTCACTGTCGTATTCCAAGTCCATTTATTTTTTTAATTTTGTCCGTGATACTTTGAGCAGTTTCTTCCTTTACCAAGCCAATTTCATCAACCAGCACATTTTGGCGTTGTTTCATTGTCATTCGTCACTAAACCATCCAAAGTATCATCTACCCGTTTGTTTTCAACGTTGTTTTCTTTATCCACCACACCTGCATGTTGTCCCTTGTATTATTGTTTATCATCATCATCATCCTCCTCCCCTGGTAGAGTCCCGCCGCTCGCCGTCCGTGGCGGGCAGTGGGTCGGACGACACGGCGGTGTTGCGCGCCTCTCCCGCCTCGCTGCCGTGCGCCCGCTGCGAATACACCGCATACAAACGTAAGGAATTCTGTTTTGTTAATTTTAGTTCCATGTTATATTTTTTTTTTGTATTTTCAAGTAACCTATGTGTGGAATTGCACTCGCTTAATGTTAAAGGAAAACATCGTGAGGGAACAGACATGTTTGACGACCACAATATCCGAGTACTTGTGTCTTCCGTGGAAGGACCTGGGCGCCCACCACGATGTATCTGCACAAGTAAACTCCCCTAACGAATTCATTCGGCGGGGGAGTCACGACCCATAGTCAGGAGGAAATACGACTCAAAGAGAGAGAGAGACTTTAAGAATCATACCATTTTATTCTTTTAATTTTTGTCCGATTTTTGCAACCCATCGGTTTTGTGTTAAAGATCTACATTGGACTCGATTTAGTTTTAGTCTTTCATTTGTGTTGTTTGTGTGGCATTTTAAAGCGTTTATAATTTGATTGCATGCCTTTAATAGCACTAAAGTTTAGTCAGAATCATTCAGTCAGAAGAATTCAGTATTACTATAAAATTGTCTCGTCTGCTAGGAATGAATGGTTCTAAAGGAGTTACAATAAATACATGTACATCATGATAGTACGCCAGTTTCAAAAGTCACGTTTAATGAATCTGGTATAACAGGCTAATGCCATAATGTAAGGAAACCAAGAGATAGGTACTTTAATCATATATTTTGAATCCTTCCATCGTTCCCAGCGATGACAGGTATGGGAGTGGGAGTGGGCGTGGGCTGCGCGGCCACCTGCGACCGCAGGCACCGCATGCCGCATCCAGACCAGGTCAGTAGCTATATAGAAGATTTTAATACCTATTAAGGGTGGGTTTAGTTCAGATTTTCGATAGCAATTATATTATTATTGTCATCTTATTAAAAAGTTATTTTTTCGAAGTTTTCTCTTCTAAACCCATTATTGAGTTGTGTGTAAACTATATGACGGAATAATTTGATTTGTGTATTAATAATACAATACAATATATTTATTAATAATTCCATAATTAGAGGTCAATTTTTAATATTAAGTCAACGGTAATTCAACAATCATAGTTTAAACAAACAACAAATTCAATTATACAATGTATGTAAATAAAGAAGATAATATAATGCAATTGTTAAAACTAAAACAATACATCTACAATGTCACATAATCAGAACTTCCGGGTGGAATACACGTATCAAATATTGAACTGTTTCGTTTTCACAGTTATATATTTATTTTATGTGTTATCACTTTCTAAGTAACATGAGTGCAGGGTTTTTCCACCTTACAGTCAAGCATCTGACCTCTGAGTTCACATGTAGTGATGTGTATGCGTTAACCCTGGTGTGGTTGTATTGCAGAGCACCCCCCTGCTGGCGGGCGTGGGCCCCCTCTCCCCGCAGTCGTCGTTGGCCTCCCTGCCCCCCGCGCACGCCGCGCCCCCGCCTGCGCCCTGTGAGTACTACACTACTACATTGCAGGGCCCCTTTAAAAAAATATGACTTCCCAAATGCACGCTGTTTGTCACGGTGCGGCCGTCGTTAAGTCACAGTGTCCCCTCGGGTGGCTGATATACTCTCGTAAAATGCTCATTGTTATGTTAATGTACTTTTTGATAGTTTCGATCAACTTTGTATTATTAAGAGTCGCTATCTAAACCAATAATGAATACCTTTATGAAGGGCTATGCTTGCTTTCGATCCAATAAGTTAATTCTTGAGCCATTAGATCTCTGATTCTTCCTAAATGCTATCGTTTTTATGTTATTTTTCAATGTTCGCAGGTGGTTCCGGCACGTGTCCGCTGGGGGCGGCATGCGGCGCGGCGGTGGGGGGCGCGGGGGTGGGCGGGGGCGACATCTACGCGTGCGCCGCCAGAGAGAGAGGGCACTACGTCGCATACGAACCACTCGGACACTACACGCAGTGAGTGCTGTACTTGTTGGGGCAAATATACTCGTCTCGCTCACACACACGCACATCGTGACTGTGCGAGCGAGACGAAAGTATATTTGCTCTGAATTCGAAACCAACTTTTGTGGCAAATGTTTTTCTATCTTGCTTACACAGGCCCTTTCTACACCTGTATAAGCGAGCTAGCAAGGTATTTGCTTGATAATTTAATAGGTCACTTATATTTACACCCAGAATTTTAGCATATTTTATACCTATCATATTTATGATTTTATAAAATATATTGGCTTTGTAACTTTGTGGCTTTCTATAAAATTCAAGTCTTATACAAAAACTTTAATCTGGTTTGGATCAATTCATGTAATATGTATGTTTATAGCAGTAACATTGTGTTGACGCGACTATTTATTTACTTAGCACTAACCGGAGCCTGCGGGACATGGACCTCCAGTGAGTGCTACATCTATATAAATATTGAATGTCTGTTGGTCTGGTTGTTGTAGAGCTCCCTATATCTAAATATTACTTTGAACTTTCTCAAATCATTATTTTTGAGGAACACTTGCGACGAATAACCTGTGTTAGTGTTTTTTCCCATTTGAAGTAGGTATTTGAACGTGATTACCAAACTTTATGCTCTGTCCACGCATATCTTTAGCTCATATGTCCACCATATCATCTTTATACATTTTACGCTTTTTTTTCTGTAAACCATCTGTCGACATTTTTGTTTAATTATCCTTTTCCACCAAACTACTATCAACATGTTAACTAAACAGTTTTCACTCACGTGTAATTCGCGTATGTTGTTTACGCGTTTCGGATGTAATGACATCCATCTTCAGAACGTGCAAACAACCGACATACTATCTATATATCTTCCTTCCTGAGCCAGTTTGCAATCTCTCGACACCAGCAGGGTGTTTCACAAACTCGGAACGTTTTCGCTCGAAAACGAAAAACCAAACGTAGAACTCCTTGTAACTTCTGTGATTGGTGGATGGCTGTTATTGGTTAAAATAAGTCAGGTTTGACGTCTTTTACTGGCGTTTCGTTTCCGAGCGGAAAAGTTCCGAATTTGTGTAACACCCTGCAGAGCTCCCCACTCATGCCCCCTCCCCCCTGCAGCCGCGACTCAGTGAGCAGCGAGGCGGGTGCGGGAGGCTCCCTGCAGCGCCGCCCCCCCTGCGCGGCCCCACTTCACAGCTTCGCTCTCTCGGACAACGCGTCCGACCACTCCACGCCCACCCATTCACATTCGAGAGGTAAGTATGATGATTATCATAAAACCTTTCAGAAGACTTGATAACCTCCTTCTTTTAAGTCGGTTAAAAAGTGTATTTTTCTTCTTCTAAACTTTAATGAGCTAATTTCAAAATAACTACGACCGGTAGGATTCGAACCTGCGTTATCCTGATTACAAAAAATAGCAAGAAATACATTTTTTTATTATAACCAATCTCGTGAACTGTGTAACTGTGATTTGAATTTGAGTTCTTTTATTTGTTGAAAGTTATTTATGTTTCATTGAGTATATGTAATTTTGGCTGTTTTTAGAAGAAAATTGTTTTACTTTCTACTATCTAAATCTATTTATATAAAACTCAAAGGTGACTGACTGATTGTTTGACCGACTGAATGACTGATATAGTGATCTATCAACGCACAGCCAAACCCATGGAAGGATCGGGCTGAAATTTGGCATGCAGGTAGATGTTATGAAGTAGGCATCCGCTAAGAAAGGATTTTTGAAAATGTCACTTTTAAAGGGGTGACATATAGGATGCAAGTTTTATTTTCTAATGCGAGTGAAGCCGCGAGCACCCACTAGTGTTATTATATTGTAAAATGATATCTAAATGATAAGATTACTAATTTATGACATTAATTTAAGTTGTATAACTTTGAAATTTCGTAGATTTTTATATTTTTTCAAGAAATATTAAAATTGTATTAAGTTTAGTTTTTATATTATGTCAATTTGCACACCAGTAATGGTTGAGATGTATGATACTATTTTTTGATTTTATATCACCTACCAACGTGCAGCACAACGAAATCTTGCAAATAAATGAGTCCTTATCTTTAAGTGTTTCTTCTATGCTCTCATTATATGCGTACTTCCAGGCAGCGTGCGAGAGACGTCTCCCTACAAGAAGAGCGCCAGCTCGTCTCCCGGACACTTACCTAACCGGCTGCAACTAGGTCAGTTATAATTATACTACTAGTAGGCAATGAGAGTTTATCTTGTAAATAGACTTACTAATTAAAATACATTTGTTTTATCGTGTCCTTGTTTGTGCAGGAGGAGTGCCCCCCCACTGCGCGGAGGAGTTGGAGCCCCTCACCCCCTCCCGCTCCACGGAGCGCCTCCACCGCGAGATGCAGAACCTGGAGGGGCTCATGAAGGACCTCTCCGCCATCACGCAGCACCAGTTCAACTGCTAGCTGCCGCGGGAGGAGCGCCTCTCCTCAGCGCGGAGGAGCGACCACACGCATTCTAATACCAGCCAGACTATGCTCGTGATCGAGCAACAGTTCTGCTGCCAGCTGTCAAATGCATTCTGAAACGAAATTTTAATATTAAAACTTTTGTGAGACATTTTATCAATATGTTAACTAAACTGTTTTCACTCACGTGTAATTCGCGTATGTTGTTTACGCGTTCGGGTGTAATGACACCCATCTTCAGAACGTTCGTTGTTAAACGTATGGAGCGAAACACAAAAACTGCATTAAATTAGAACACAAAGAATAAAATAAAAACACAAGGTTGATATCACAACCCGGCCCCGTCTCAGCATGTGCTGGATGCTAGCAACCAGCGCTGTTCTGGTTTGATTGTATATAATGTTCTGTCAGTCATTCCGAACAAACTGCTGTATTATTATAGTAACGCTCAAAAAATGTTGATAATGTGATAAATTATATTCAAATGGGTAGATATCTAAACAAAGCACTCGCTGCTAGAAAATTAATTAAACATGTCGGTTTTGTAGTTTTTCAGCAAATGTTGTCATACAAAAACACATGAATACCATACATTGTTGTCTTACTATTATCTTATTATTATCCATCAAATCTATTTTTGCATATCTATTATCTATAATTTAAGATGTAATTTATCACGTTCTTAGTTTTACTACACAACAATTTTCATAATCAAGAAAATAAAAATTAAACCACAGATATGGAAACAAATATGATCTCTCGATATTTATATATTTGTCTATTAAAAGAAAATACTATTGAAAGAAGGTTATCAAAATGAAACATAATGGGTCTTATAACAAAACTTTGTTTAACTTTACTTTCCAGAACTTTAAGAATATCCAGTGCATTCTTGTAGTTCAACATTTATTTTCTTTTGTCATAATAATCTAATGTTACCAATGATACATCAACGTTTTTATTTGAAGTTGACATTTTTATTGTTTGTTTGCGATGTTTGAACAACAAGAATCGACTTGCTATTTTCAGAGTTTAAGACTAAAATGTAAACCTCGTTTTGTAATAAGATGGAATACCTAAGCATACTTATTGTAAAAAATATGTTAATTTGATTTTCAGAATTCTTTGATGTTTGATGTCTGCAACATAAATATAGATTATGTTGTATAGTTCAGAGTTGACTGCCCTTTGGATCCATTTACTCGTGCGCGTGCGATGGCTCTGGTGTCAACCACATATGGTTACTATATATTATATGTAAATATACATCACGTAGGTTATAACTAGGAAATAACAACTAAAACTTTTTCGAATTCTCTTTTTGTATTTTTACTAATTTATTCTAGAAAAAAACTTTAGAGAAAAAGACAAAAATATGTTGTCTCACTCACACGCTCAAGTAACAAAGAATTCCTCGAGAATGGCCTATGAATTAGCTCAAACCACATCAAGAATAATCTAGTAGTCAAGCTCAAATATTTTGAATTTTTTTCATCTTTTTGTAAATAAAATAGAAAATATTCTTATGATTTTGTAAAGAGCCGGTCAATAGTTCCGGTTGCTTAGTTAAACTGTCCGGAATAACAACCGATACGGCAAATCTATCAACTAAGCCTACTTTGCGAAGAAAATCTCCTGTTTTCTATAAAGGTGCTACACTAGCGACACTACTCGCGTCGATTGTTGTTTCGATTTGAAAAAAGTAGAGGAAAATTCTGAAATTATATAAATACATAATGATGAAATGGCAGCACTAACATTTATTAATTTATAAAAGTTATTACGAACATTTTGACATAGTTTTATTATATTGATAGTACATATAAGTCACAATTTTTCTGTATTTATGGAACTTAAGGAATTGTAAAAATTTTGATACGATATTTAGACATTTAGGTGCTCTGTGTATTTTGTAAAATAACAACTTTTTACCTTGTATGTACTAGTGATGTCCTTCCGAACAACTTTTTTATTCGATTAATTTTGAGGTAAAGTTGGGACGATGTAGTTTTACAAATATAGGTATATAAAATCCAAGTTACATGTCTGGTGTGTATGTAATGTCTATATACATCCAACTGAACTAGTATGCTCTCGTCTCTCCATTTGTAAATAATGTAACCAAAGCCGGGCGACGCAACATGTATTCATAATACTTTATTAACCTTTTGTTATTGTAATTTGTTAACTAAATTGTTTAATTTATTTAAGCTTTTGATTTAAAAACTTCTTTATTAACTGAGACTGCTCTATTAGCTTAGTTGGTAGTGGCTCTGCCTTCTAATCTAGGGGGTGCGGGTTCGATTCCCACATGACACAAATAATTATGAACATTTAAATTTGTAATTATTTATGTTGAGTCTGGTCGTTTCTCTGTATAATAAGTATGTATTTACAAAAGAAAAGTATATATGTATTATATCCGTCATCTAGTACCCATGATACAAGCGTAAGCTTAGTATGGGGCTAGATGGCGCTGTGTGATATGTCCTGAAATATTTATTTATTTGATTGCACTAATACCATATAATATAATATAATATGGTATCAGCATAATTAAACTTTAATAAATCAAATAATATCCCGGGTCATGGCACACAGCGCCATCTAGCCCCACACAAGCAAACAATACATGTTGTGTCGCGCGGCGCGGCCTGCCTAGTGTTAGCAAATACGTATGTTTGTACTCAGTGAGGATAATACACCAATAATGAGGAATTGCTACAAAATATTACTTATATCATTAAAAACGATAAAATCTCAAATAATACCATAAATTGACAATCTATTTGAAAGGAATGTAGCCTGTATGAGAAGGTGATAAGGCCTGTATTCGCATGAATTTAACGAAATTCTGTACTGATTTTGATTAGTGATTTTGTATTTTAAGGAAATTTTGACTGATTTATTTGATTTAAATTTTTTATTGTAAAAATTATTGTATTGTGGGTGGAGTGCGCGTACAAACTGCAAAAAATGATGTTGTTGTAAAAGAACTCGTAGATATTATTGACTGTGAAGTTATTTGAAAAGTTCGTCATGTTTGTATGAATATTAATTGAATAAGTTGGAAACTCATTTGCAATTTGTAATGGCTGCTGTCTCTAACTTGCTGCTAAATAACTTTCTATTATTTCATGTATGTAATTATATGTTTTCAATACATTTTTCATCACTATCATCATCCTCAGCCTGTTATCGCCCACAGCTGAGCATAGGCCTCTCTCCTTATATAATACATTTTTGCATAACATAATGAAATCTCCGAATGCACTAATCAACCATGGTTAGTTTTAATAGATGTGTTGTTTGAGTTTTGTTTTTTAAATTACAGGATTATATTCTTGAAGGCTGTATTCTAAATTTGACGTCAATTTGTATAAAGTTGACAGCTGTCAAAATTATGATCGTGTAATTGATAAGGCATAGAAACAAACACTTTTGCTGTTAATGTAATCCTAAACTGATTTAAAAAATACATTTTCATGTTGTACAGTAACAGAGCTGGATTACCTATAGTTTGTGGCTAGATGGCGCTGTAAGAACTTTCAGAACTATATAAGTATGTATTTACAAAAGAAAAGTATATGAGTATTGTATCCGTTATCTATTACCCACGACACAAGCGTTTGCTTAGTGTGGGGCTAGATGGCGCGGTGTGCAATGTCGCAGAATATTTATTTATTTAATTTCATAGCGGTAGCCATGACATTATAAATAAAGACCGTTTCACGAAAGAGTTCCCTCAGTTAGGCGCCATAACCGCATGTTTATATCATGTAATAACTATAAAATGTTAGTTACAAACTTCTCCGTGGGACTTATTTCGTGAAACTGTCTCTACTCACAGCCTGTTAGATTAAACATGACTTTAATAAAGAGCGCTGAAAATCATGCCATCCTTTTCCCACTAATACACTTACTAAAGGATCTGTGTTGTGAGAAAAGGATGGAATGTTTTTCACCGATTTTCTTTATAAAATTCATGTTAAACTTGGCTTTTTAAAAAAATGTCACAAAGTTATTTAGCAATAATATAGAGACAGGTCGCGCTCAAAGACAACATCTCCCACCAATGAGAGACTGCTTTATATTTTTAATTAAATTTTGTATCGAGTATTATATTTGCCATAATCTTGTATACGTTGTGTCGACATTATTTTAAACATTTTTTTACAACATTTAGTAAATTTAGTGTAATTTTTTAATTATACAAAGCTGGCATTGATAAAATTGAAAATACACACTCAAAAATGTCAAATTGCAATATTATAAAAAGCTAAGAAAACTACAATAAATTTGAAATTAGATTTAAAAATAAATCTTCAACAAATGTTACAGGACAAGTTTAATTGTAAACGTTGTGTAAAAATGTATTTACTACCGTGAGTAAGTGCAGAGCAATATGTGCCGTATTGTTAACTGCTTAAGGAGCAAGTTCCCGCGAGGGGAGCGCGGAGCACTGTACAATAATGCATACAATATACTTGTACTATTTATTGACATGTGGCGTTTTATTTTATACTAAATAATTAATAAATATATTAAATTATTAATAACCTGGGTCTCTCTGAGTCGTATTTCCTCATGACTGAGGGTCTTGACTCCCCCGCAGAATTAATTCGTTATGTGAGTTCTCTTGTGCAGATACAACGTGGGGGGCCCCCAGATCCTTCCAGTGATGAAACATGTTCTCGGATATTTGGTCTTCAAACATTTCGGTTTGGTTCGCGATGTTTTCCTTCACCGCTAAGCGAGTGTCAATCCACATCTAACTTTAAGTCATTGGTGTAGGGCCGGTTTCGAACCAGGGTGGACTGAAAGGATGTTTGGATGTAAAGCAGACACAGGAACCACTGAGCCACACTCACTGTGGCCTGGGTTGGTTTAAACTCACTGATATATTATAAAAACTAGTGGACGCCCGCGGTTTCGCTCGTATTATTTTGGGATAAAAAGATTTAAAATGAACATAACATTTTTATTTACGAACCGATTGAAATGAAATAAACACTAAATGTCAAGTTAAAAATGCACCAACACGTTAGTGAAAACCGTAGACAAATCGGTTTTGAGTCTAAAACGAACAAACATACCGACAGACAAATAGTTTTTTTTAAACATTATTTTTGAGTTGTATTGCATTCCATTTCGATTCCATTATGTTCAATGTACAGACACCGACCGGTTACAGCTTTATTATAGGATGTACAGATGAAAGTTTGTGTGTGTACACGAGTATTTTGTGCGATGTGTACCTGATTCAGAGATCACATTTAATTTTAAACTTTATTTAGATTTAAATTATGTGAACCACCAGGGCTGTTTGGATGACTGGCTTGAGGAAATAGTTAGCAGAACACAAACAGTCAGCACATGCTGAGTTGAGGCCGGCTTGTGACAGGAAATTGTGTATGTGCACAATGTGTTTGTGTTACTTTCTTGAATGTGTTCGTATGTAATTTCTTGTCACAAAATAAATAATTTGCATTTCATTTGAAACAAATTTAATTTTTGCTTATAACTTTATCGCAAAAAAATCAATTTAAATCGTTATTTTTTTGTCCTTCCCATGTCGTCACAGATGTCATAACATATGTACAAATACAAATTATTTATTCATAACTGCATGGTCACAAGTCAGAAGTAGGTACATGTACATACATGTATTGTTTACAATAGTAAACTTCATAAAAATTAAAATGTATAAAAAAATGTTTTCATCCGCATAATTAAATACAGTGCAATATATTATTATAATTATCAACTATCTTTAGGCTTTTCTAAAGATTTTCTAAGTGCCCCTTTTTTGTAGTAATTAGAAGTAGTATGTTTAGTTTTTCTTCACTTAGGACTAGATGGCACTGTGTGCAAGGTCCCGGTATATTTTTATTAATATCTTCACAGACTCTCGGGCCTTACGCCCGGTATTTTTAAGGCATCAGTGGGGACGTAGCCACCACTGAGAGGCCTTTTACAATACTATACTTAAAATTAAGTACAAAATTACAGAAAGAGGATGTTAGGTATATAAAATAACTATTGCAGAAATGGTATTAATGTTACAGGCTATTGTGTTGAGTTGTTCATTGACTTAATTAAACTGGTCTATTGTACGAGGAACGGCACCCGCCAGTTACGCCTCATTCATAAAAATTATAGCGGGTGATGACTTGCCACTCACTAAATGGGCCCTCCACAAAAGGCAGCCTAAGATGACGCCGGAAGGGCAACATTGGTGTGAGTGGCTTAGGGTGTCGAGAGGTGTGCTGCGCGTTCTCTGAGCGGTACTAGCGGCGCTATGCCCTTTAACACTTCCACCCTGGAGCTTAGGTACTGAGCTCTTGCGTCTGCCACTCCCGGACGGCCAATCAAGGCAAGCCGGGAGGCAGGGGGTCTCATTTAGCTCACCGACGACTCGCCATAAAGTCGCCCCTGCGGTTAATATTATTATTATTATTACTTGTTTTTATATTTTATTATTGTAAATAATGCAATATAGATTGTCAAAATTATAAATTTCAAAAATATCAAATATATGTCAAAACAATATTTACCTAAACTTATTCATATGTCCGTGCTGTAAGAATTATGTTAAGTATTATGTTTATATATGTACAGATATATCTACAACCAGTGACATAGTACGTACACTGACAGCTCTCGAGATAGTCTCGGGCGAGCGGCGCCGGACGCAGCCACTAGTCGCTCGACCGGGACTGATAGCTCTTTGATAAAATAATAACAATACACGTCACGCAATCAGAAGTGTTGCGCAATTGTCGACGCGGTCAGTGTATGGATGGTCGACCGAAACGTTGTATTATTTTTTACTACGGAATAGACTATGTACTTCCCGCCTGATTGTAAGCACCGCTTTAGTCTAGGATGTAGCACGCGTGTCTAGAAGTAAATAAAATAAATAAATAAAAATAATAATATTCCAAGACATTGCACAGAGCGCCATCTAGCCCCACACTAAGCAAACGCTTGTGTCGTGGGTACTAGATAACGGATACAATACTCATATACTTTTTATTTTGTAAATACATACTTATTATACATACAAACGACCAGGTTCAACACAAGTAATTATAATTTTTAAAATTCAGAAATACTTGTGTCACGCGGGAATCGAACCCGCAACCCTTAGAATAGAAAGCAGAACCACTAACAACTAAGCTAACAGGCAAGTCACCTATTTACTTTGGGTTTGAAGACCTTTGGGTTGAATTTTTCAGGAGAAAATACAATTGGGTTTGTTGGATGACTCGCCGAATTGTAGATCCCGGTTAATGAACATAGTACGGTAGTTAGAAACCGTGTCAAATGCCCTTAGGGCGGTTTGTAAACTCGTCACCAGAATTCGCTACTTTTACCTTATCAAAAGTAGGTATAAATAAATATGGTATATGATATATTATGAAATCAGTTCCATATAGATGTACTTTACCTGTATGGTAGCCATGTTATCTAGTCCCTAAAGGTGGTTTGAAAACACTGACACTAGAATTGGCCACTCTCATATGAAGAAAGTATTATTTCACATATCGTATGTTGATATGTTATGTTATTACTGACATTTGTAAGAAAAGTACGTCAAAAAAGAAAGAATACGTCAGAGGGGACTCCCACACAACGCACGCAGTATCGCAAGTAACTTCGATAAACATCGACCGACTGAAAAGTCAAGTTACTGGCTCTCGCATTGCATTTGAAAATGGTCCATTGAAATGTTACATGAGCTTTGCATTTTTGAGCGGACGCAATTTTGTTTTTGAGTCATGATTCACTTTTTTTTGCTTATAACATTTGAAATTTTTATTTTTGTGCAAAAAATCATAAGAAACATTTGTAGGCAAAACAATTTGCTACAAATTATGATGTCACAATTTTTTTGTACGATGCATAGTTTCCGAGATATAGCGAAAAAAGTGTTTCCACCCCTTTTTTCAAAATGGCGGCCGGGGGACATGAGTGGCGACCCCACAAACTTGAAGTTAGCTTCTATTGACTCCCAAACATGCCCCAAAAATAAAATTGCGTGCCTTAAAAATGCAATATTCGGGCCTAAAATTGCAACATTTCAATGGACTAAAATGATTTATTTTGAGAAAAGAAATGAAGTTCTCCTCTTCCTCTAGTTTCCTGGCACGAGTTGGCCTCAACTTGGGAATCTTTTCTTTTTCGAAATAGGCTTACTTTTGACTATAGCCTGCCTGATGTTAAGCACCACTGTAGTCTAAGATGTGTGTACAGTGTAGATGTAATCATTCCCACTTGATCCATTGCTCTGATCAATAATGGATCTACTAGGAAACAACATTCCCACTAGATCCATAGCGGCGATCGATGGATCTGGTGGTTTAGTCCCAGTTGATCCATTATGGATCTGTGAAAATTAGACTTTTCTAAAACAGTAGATCCGACCTTGGCAGGCCATGTAAAAGCCTCGTATGTGCTGAACGCGAACACTCAACGTTGCTATGTTTTACTATAACTAAAACTATCGTGAGATATTCTTATTAATATGTAGGTAACTAACTATGTAGGTATAACGGTTGCGGCGAATTCAGAGTTTAGAGTAAAAACCGTAATCGTAATTGCTCTTCCGTTGTCAATTTACGTCAATGCAATGCGTGGCAGCGATTTCTACTTTTCAAAATAAATAATATTTACCACGAAAACATTAAAAACATTGGTGCACTGGTTTTGTGTGGCTTTGGCTGATAAGATTGATATTGATGTATTTCCGCATGCAAGTTCCCATACTGTGGTACACAGTACTGTGTAGTCCCTACCGCGGTAGGGCGGCAGGTCGCAGGGCGGGCGCTGCAAGCTGGCAGATATAAGGCGGGCGGAGGCAGCGCGCCGCCACTCCACCGCCGGACGAAGCCTCTCGCAGGCACCGACACTGGGACAGGTATGTACCTACTGCTTTTAGAAAATTATTTTATATTAAAAACATATTTGTCTTATATTATGTCTATTTTAGTATTAAATTGTGTTTTTAGTGTTGAGATGATTTCGCAAAGTACCCCACCTTTATTTCATTTTGTAATTTATAATTACAATATTATTAAATATATAATACAATAGTATTCACGAATTGTTCAGACAATTTAGAGAAAATCAGTGGATTTCGTTAAAACATTATTTTTTTAGTTTATTTCGTTCACGAAACAAAAAAGCTTTTAAAACGCTATATGAATTTGATGAATTGAAAATGTTAAATGACATTGTGTTAAAAGAAAAACAGGAGATAACTTAATTAAGATACTTACAGTGAATGTAATGTGTATAACTAATTATGGCGAATACTGCAAGTGACAGTTACATTGATTCAACTTTGTAAATATCAAGCCCTTCATTCATAATTCTTGACTTAAATTTGTAAATTACAAATTATTTGCCTAATTTACTAAGTTAAAGATGTGTATGTTCCCGGAGGCGGCGCGTTGATGTCTTTAGCGGGGCCGAGCACATGTGACGACTATACATTTGACCTTACACCTTAACTATGTATGATCCTTGCCAGATTGTTTCCTGGAAGAGATCGCTTTGAGCGATAAGGTCGTCAATTAGGGCACTAATTTTAATTTTTTGTATGTTTGATTGTGTTTTTTCCTGTTTTTGGTGTTTATAATAAAGTGTTTTCTATCTATATATGTAAGTACTTAACTGCTTGTCAAATCAAAACTAATAAAGCTTACGAGTTTAACTTACATCAAGAATGATGTATTTTATGCATAATCAACGCAACCTAGATTGAAGTTGGCTCTGGAAAACTAAAGAAAGTATCTCATTCAAATCTATCTCCAAATCACGAAACGATGTGAATTAGGTAATGTTTTTTATGACGTCTCCCACAGAAAAGCTCCCATTATACATTACATTATTATCGTGTATTCCTGCAGTTTGAGGCACCTTTCTTAGTTTTTGTGTCGTTCTGTTCATGTAAATGCTGCATACCTCGCTGTAATCTCGTAGCTTTACTGCACAAGTTATCAATTGACGATTCTAATTAATAACTTATATATATATATATATATATTATCTACTGTAGACTAGATTACACTGATACAATATTCCATCTTATAAGACGTTAGACGCTACGTGCTTCTTTCTTATGTTTATGTAATGTTCTTAAACTAATATTAATAATTAATATCTTCTCAGAAACTCTTGTTTACAGAATAATACTAACATTTACATTCCACAAGTATGTATATACAAAAATACTTAAACAAAAGCTTACTTAACTTCTCGCTGTTAATGATCTAAACACCTCAGCACCAAATCATCTGTTGGGCAGACTTATTTATTTATTTATTGTATATGTGTGAGTGTGTATTCGATAAATCTATTCATTAAATGTTTTTCTATTTCTAAATCTACCGGAAATAAATTAGAAACATTCTTTGCATTAAAAAGTCAGCTCCCAACTAGCTTTTATATAGAAGCGCATTTCTTCCAAAGAGACGTTTGCTATTAATTAACTGCCTCCTCATAAAGTGTGGAATGAATCCTTAAAACATCACCACCCGACCGCCCGACCGCCCGACCGCCCGACCGCCCGACCGACCGACCGACCGACCGACCGACCGACCACCCGACCGCGGGACAACATTCAATATACATCAAATTTATTGTGATTGCGCCTGTTAAACTTACTTGACGTTTCAAAAAGAAGCTATTTCATTTGAAATTGTATTTCACATCGATTAGGTAATTTAACCATTAAATTGTCATTATTCAAAACTATATTTTATTCATTCTTAAATTTTACTTTTAAACAAACTGTGTTGAACTGCGTGAGTCCAACTTGTAGATATTTTTGATGTGATTTAATTACGATTTATTAATTAACTTAATTTTTTTACGGTGGATAGGTTTTACGTTTGACTATAGCTCGCATTGCTGCAGCTTAGGGTGTAACACGCTTACCTAGAAGGTACCTATTAATTCTAGAATAGCCGTACTTAAATAGCAACTGAAAAGTTCAATTCGTTCTTTGATTCTTTGTCACATTCAAAGTTTTATAAATGAGTGAAAAACTAAAATAGCAAATTAACAAAAACAAATTTTAAATTTAGATTTCATAAACCATAAAAAAATATCTTCTTGATGTACAATATAAAAACAAGAAAAGATAAACTAAACATAAGTACTACTTGTAACTGCTACAAAAAGGGGCGCTTGAGGGCAGCGTGCCCAGCATACTGGCCGCATTACCACGCTGGATGGCAATGCTGATACATTGAGCCAGAAAAAGGCCAGCATTGATGTACTATATGGTAAAGAAATTATAAAAGTATGTTTGAAATAATTCCGGGTCAGATATATACATGATGTAACTAGAAGTATTGCAGCCTCTCAAGCCGCCATGTTTCATCTCACCTTCCTCGAACGAACCCTTTCTCTTATTATGCAAAACACATTGCTTTCAAACCTCGCATACTTTGTGAAAATTTAAAGGAAAACACGAGATTTATTTTCGTTTACTGGAGTATCAAGAAGTAATCTATCTACTTTGTAAAGCTACACATAATATGTACCTACTTATTTGAAAGACTATTTAATAATACTGAACCTAACGATAATTCAATTTAATGTTTTACTTTTTCTGTTCTATTAATGTACATAAAGATAAAAGATAAAGAAACATACAAGCATTCCTATTGTGAAAGTGCCCAACAACAATATAAATTACATATTAGGTGTTTACCTATGAAATTGCCGATTTGTATATTTTGTATGACGAAATTGAGAAAAATAACAAAAATGTTATTTGTTATTAAAACATTAAAAATGTTTGTATGGAAATGTCTGAACAGATTTAGATGCAATTGATAACTATAGTTAGATGGAAAAAAAGCTATGCATTGCGTATATCAATTTCTCAAAAACAGAGTATATGATAAAAATATACCTAGTTGAAGTAGTGAAACCGACGACACATTGAAAGAGGTGTTTTCAATGACTTCCCTATAAGTAATATTAGTAATAATTTTTTTTTACCTAAAAGGTACATAATTCAACAATTGATACAATAAAAATTGTATTTGGAAAGATATAGCTGCACGTAAAAGTGACAAACAGATTAAAATGTAAGAAAAAACAGCAATTTCATAGTAAACTTATTAATATATTGATGAGATTCTATGCTTTGTGTGGATATCTACATTTTATAAATGGAGGTAACCGCGAGCGAGATCCCGCTAGAGGCGCTAGTGTAGCGTGAGGTCCAAATGTTCTCGTAATTAGGATATTGAAGGCGTTTTATGTGGGAATCCATTGCATATGTAGAAATAATCATTTTGTTTTTTTAATTAGGAAAGCTCACCTATGTACCGCTAGGATTGCTTATGCATCGTAAGGTTTGAAATGTCAAATGTCATACAATACAACGATAACCCTCATTCCTTGAGTTTCATCATCATCATCAGCCTGTTATCTCCCACTGCTGAGCATAAGCCTCTCTTCTTGTACACCTCTCGACCCGGTGCTGTGCAGATTGAATCCTTGAGTTCAATAAGAATTAAGTCTCTTCAATCCCTATTTTGACCCTCATGCCATACTTGTAGGTACCCAGTTCCTAGGGTTGGCTCCCAATTTACCTAAATTGCCGCGATATCATTTATAGTCCGCGCGCCTACAGACCTTCAGAAGCTGAAACTTGATAACTTAATAAATTGCATACTCGAGTACTTCTGTATATTTATTTATGTTTTAGTCCAGCGACAGAGGGCGCCACAGCACTAAATGAGACATGTCTCGGGACGCGTGTCTTTGTACAATCAACACTCCGCCCCTTCGCACCCCCCGACACCCCCACACACCCCCCGACACCCCCGCACACGCACTGGGTGATCACGTACGTCTGGTCATTAAACACTGAGGAAATATGTCTTTATAAGAAGAGAAAGTTGGGACTGATTCAATAATGAATATTATACAAAGTGTTTTACATGCATATAGTTTATTATTCTTAATAGGATAACGTTTATTGAGACAGGTTTACAAACATTTAGTAGGTACACACACACACTTTTTTTTTAAATTTAACACCAACTCCATGCTCACCTGCATAACGGTCCTCTGTCAGTTTCCTACGTTGAAGACAATAATCTCAGTTAGCAGACTTGTTCTTATTTGTCACAACCACCTCACACCCGGCTGCCGGCCACCGGACGACAACCGGATGTAAAAACGGACGGTAACCGGATGCTTAGACGTAGAACAGTGATAGACTACCCTGAGCGCACCATTTCTAAATAAAATACGGGTGAACAGTCGGACATACTGTTTACAAAGTGTCCACAGTCAAACGGCATAAGAGCATGATTTCCTAAGCGCATTGAGTACTCTAATGTTCAAACAAACTAAAAGTGCACTCAAGTTTTCATAATTATTTGTTACTAGTAAATAAATAAATAAATATTTCAGGACATAATGGAGTGAATGGTAATGGAGCGATAGAATGTAGTGGATTTTGACTATAGTCTTTAGGGTAGTGAAAGTAATTTAAGCTACATTTTACCCCGAACGAACCGAACGAAATTCAGAATATTCAAATGTAGTACCAGTGTTCCGTTTTTTTCTAAGTTATCTTTTTTTTATCCCAGGAAAATCTATTACAGGTACCACCCAATCCCGGGGAGGATTTACGGTGGTTATATGGGAGTCGCATGGCCCAACCAATTGCATACCCACTAAAAACCTGGGGTGTCCCTCCCCTGCGTCGCTGATCAGGGCTCCGAGAACGCTAGGCATACTACCGCAGCCCCGGCGACGCCAGCCCGGCCAGGCTCGGGAGCTCTCGCTCTACCATTTTTCACCGTGATACTTTCGTATCCACTTCTCACTTCGATGATTCGAATGAGCGACGTGTCAGGAACACGATTGACACGTCGTGCATTCTCGCGGGTAGGTACTCGTTTTACGGGCGACGGGTTCCCCGACCCGTCACCCCGAGTACCCTTCAAGGAGGTCGGATCTGTGACCCTTTCTTTGGCACGTTCAGCCTCCTCTTTCAGTGAGAGCCTCTGAACCTGCTCGCAGAAGCCTCTCACTGCGTCTCATCCAAAGTCGCTCTCGACCATCGCTTTCGCGACAGCCGGGAGCGACAGAGCGTCCTGTCTATAGCGGCCACGAGCCGCGCCTTCTGCTTATTCCAGGCCGAGCACTCCACCAGGGTGTGCTCCGCCGTATCCTCTCGGTCTCCACTATGGTGACAGGCTGGTGTCTCCTCCTTCTGCACCACCCTAAACAGGTACCGGCCTTTTCTAATTTATCTGTGTTGACATATCACACATATTAGGTACTTTGAAGACGCATGACATGGTCTGTCCTTGTCTCTACTATGTCTGCGTCCGGCTGTAGGCCGGAGCTCCGGAAGGATGTGATTGTTGGTTTAGAGACTGCTACAGACTGTCAATACAAACTGTTTGATTGCAGATATATGTATTAGAGAGACATATAGACTATGTTGGTGTAGGATGTATGGCCGGATCATATACGCCTACGATATTGTTACTTTTAACGACACATTTATTATCAATAAGTAATCGATTATTACCTACACAATACCTTATCTTAGTATCATCATCACCTTCTTCCACAGCCCTTGGGATCCCACTGCTGGGTATAGGCCTCCCTTTGTATGTGCCATCTGCGTCGATCTTGTGCAGACCTCATCCAGGTTGGACCCTCGACTTTGCCGATGTCGTCGACCCATCTCGCGATCGGACGGCCCACTTCTCGCCTGCCAGCTCTAGGCCACCACTCTGTACATCTTAGTAATCATACAATAAATATTTCAAGACATTTTGCACAGCGCCATCTAGTCTTACACTAGAATGTATCAAATGTATCCACCAAATTCGCACACGTACAAATTACAAAACTATTACACTGTTGGCTAGTATTCGGTTGGAGTTTAAAGTAAACATGAACACTAGTGTTTGATCTATTTTGAATATTCGTATATTTTGTTAGGTTTATGCTTGTATTGCTATAGTACCAGGTTGACCTTTGTCCGAAGCCATGGTAATAAGTGAGTTACGTCTATTATCTCTAAGTTGTTACATTTGCGTATATTTTTGTTGCGTGTTTGTTTAGGAGAGAAGTTTTTCAGAACGTGGTGTATTTGTGTTATTGTTAGCCAGCCCCTGTTTATTTCGCCGCCGAGCGAGCGCGAGCGGCGCCGCGGGGCAGAATAGACACGCCGGCTTCATTACGAGCGGAACACAATATTTTCCCTTTGCCTTCAAAAACAGCTATTTTTAATCCCTTCCAGCGATCTGTGATTACTCTTTATGCTCTGTTATATTTATTTTATTAAATTGAACACAATTTATTCAGATTTCATATTTGTTAAAAAAGTCATAAATAAAATAGCGATTCCTTTTCATTATAAAATCTTTTAAATAAAGTAGATTGTATCACAACGTGTTTTAATGCTAAAAGTTTAAAAACTAAAAAAAAAAGTTAAAACTCGGCTAGTTTACTTGCTACGACACAACTTTCAAAATGCAAATACATTCGATGCCACTTATAGCCCCCTTCTATTGCAAGTTAATCTGCCTCAAGTTATCCCAGTGGCGCCCTCTAGCCACTGATATGATAACACCTCGCCTCGACCCGACCTAACCACATCACGACACAATTTCACATAATTTGCCTCATATATGAAGGACTATTCAATTCACCAATATACAAACTAATATATTCGACCGTCGTATTCCTGAGATAAATTTTAACATGAGGTTCTAAATTTCTCGCCTACGTATGGTCAACTATAACTCTGAAAGTTACAATCAAATCAAAATATATTTTTTTATTTGAACTGCAACCCATTTACAAAATTTGTAGCTTAAGACTAATTTAATATTAAAACTTTCGTGAGACATTTATCAACATGTTAACTAAAACGGTTTTCACTCACGTGTAATTCGCGTATGTTGTTTACGCGTTTCGGAAGTTATGACATCCATCTTCAATACATATGTTCTGGGACCGCGGCAGCACGCAGACTGCCCTAAGACTAAGATCATCAAACTTACAACTAAATTAATAACTACAATTTAAGTTCATAAGAACTAGTGCCTCTCAACTAAGCTAGGCTTGTAATTTGTATCTCAGGGGCACCACTTCCCCATGTATATAGACATTAACTAACCCTCTACAAGTTCTTAGTAACTGATTTAAATATGGTTTTATGGTGTACTAATTAAAATATTGGGCATGGCATGTACATTGTTTGAAATAGATGATTATTTTTTACAAAACAAGAAGTAATTTTTATTAAATAATAAAACTCTAACAATCAAACAATTATTTTATTGTTATCTTCACTTACTGGGAAGCTTTAATTGTCAAAAGTGTCCGAAAAATTGTAAGCGCATAAACAAATGGCCATTAACAGACAAAACATGGCTTAATGTCACACGGTTGTGGTCTAGCGGAGCCATCTTGCTTGAGACGTAGTCTCGAACACAGAGGTCGGCAATATTCTCTATTATTCATTGCATTCGTCGTATAAGGATAAAGACATTTATTAATGATATACAAATCTCTCTCTCTCTTTGAGTCGTATTTCCTCATGACTGAGGGTCGTGACTCCCCCTCAGAATTAATTCGTTAGGGCAGTTCTCTTGGGCAGATACATCGTGGTGGGCGCCCAGCTCCTTCCACGGAAGACACATGTCCTCGGATATTGTGGTCCTCAAACATGTCGGTTTCCTCACGATGTTTTCCTTCACCGTTAAGCGAGTGCAAATCTACACATAACTTGAAAATACAAGTCATTGGTGTAGGGCCGGATTCGAACCAGGGTGCGTCTGAATGAAAAGCAGACACTCGAACCGCTGAGCCACACTCGCTATACGAATCTCGATACACAAATGAATACATCAAAATACATATGTACAGTATGTATCATATTATAAAATCTCGTCAGTAATATAATTCGTTCATATATATTTAACGGTTGCGATATTTTATATAACGTGTTTTTTTTATTCTAAGGATTAGTAGATAGGTATTAAACTACTCTTAGGTTAGCTCAGCGCGTGAGACATTAAGTCATTAAATTCGGACCATATATGTAAATGGCGAAGAGAATGAGTGAGACAATGCCACCCAAAGGCACACCGGATGACATTTACTGTTCTTCGCTGAGGTAATTGCGAATGTTCAAGCAATGTCTTCTGTAGCTAACCATGACAGAGCTAGCACGCGCACGCAAAAAAAAACAATTTCAGCTGCAGTAGCGCTATCGATACGCTATTGAATGCCTCGGTGAGGTCGAGAAATACTCTACTGAATACTCACAGTGACATTTGTGTCCAATGCAATCCAATTCAAGTATTTCCTAATCTAAATACATATATAAAACTCAAAGATGACTGACTGATATAGTGTTCTATCAACGCACAGCCCAAACCACTGGATGGCTCGGGCTGAAATTTGGCATGCAGGTAAATGTTATGACGTAAGCATTCGCTAAGAGAGGATTTTTGGTAATGCCACTTTAAAGAGGTGAAATAGGGGATGCAAGTTTTACTACTTAATACTTAGTGTATTGTATGTCCTTAGTCCCGGCTGACATGTGGTCGCGCGCGCCTCCCGCTCCCCCCCGCAGCATGCTGCTGCTGGTGCTACTAGCGCTGGCGGCGCTGGTGCTCGCAGACAGGCCCAGGCGCGCCGAGAGTGAGTCCGCACTAGGTAGCACACACACACTGTCGTATGTCGCATGTGCACTCTATACCATTAGACATCTACTATACAATACAATATGCACACGCCACATGGTAACGAATATAATCATAAACATACGCATTGCGTATGTTATTTATACTCAGCTTATTTATTTTATACAGAAAAGCCTACTACTACATTTGGATTAGAAATTGAAAGACGCTATACATAATATTACTACAGAGAGGTAGCAGGTAAGCTATGTAGTAGATGCGGTAGGAGAGCTGCAAGCCTACTGTTGGAGCGTCACATCCCGCTGCCAACATAACGGCGGGACAGGTCGACCAACTGGAGAGGTTCCCGCCAACGACGACAGGGGGCAGCCCGCGCGCCAACAGAACGGATTACCCCGTCTATCGCACCGCACGGCGCACGCGCAACACAAGTCAAATATACAGTCCACTCGTATCAAACCATACCAACTGTTGTTATTTCATCCAACAAGGCATCCCAATAGGACTGAGGAAAGTAGCAACACGTACAGTAGGTACAGAACCCGACTGGATACCTAGTGTAGGTGCTGCAAACTCTGCGTTCTGCAAATTTAATTATAGAGAAAGTATTGACAAAGCATTAATAACAACCTACTTGTCTCATCACAGTGTCGCCTGTACCGTTTGTGATGGGATCCAGATACGGACGCTCTCCTGAACGAGTCATGGCACCAAGAAACGACAGGTAACATGGAAAAAATTAGATATAATAGATTTTAAACTTGAACGAGCCCTAGCGTATGATACTACTTATTCATGGAATTTTAATAGAAATGAAATTATTTTGCTTCAATCATTTTTGTAATTACAAGTCATCTACTTTTCTCATATGTTTTATTACCTTACTTTATTAGAATCGTTAGAAAATATAAAGAAACTACTGAAGTGTAGTGTGGAGTCACTCAGGGTGATATTCTTGGCCCTGTACTGTTGGTGATATGTGTTTGACTTGTGTGTAGATTCTTCATGGGCAGTCGATACGGCAAGCGCTCCCAGCCAGCCAGCGGGGAGGTGTGGGAGGGGTGCGAGGGGGGAGCTTGCCACCTGCTGTGCGTGCCGCTGCGGGCCACGCGCGAGCCGCAGTGGACCGCACACGAGCCGCCGCGGGCCGCAGCGCAGCCGCAACTCTACAAGTGCGTGCGAGCGCCCACACGCAACCACTACTCCAGGTGAGATGGAGCATTACTCTCTTCACTTGTTGTTTTTCTACATTTCATCCAAGTTGTCAGTCGGATTGTCATAAGCGAAGGCATACATAAGTATGGGGATTTAAAGTGGACCATTTTTGTATCAAAATGGTAAACGTGTTGTTTGCCATGAACTAAATGGATCCATTGTTGTAAATTAAAGTTTGATTTAATTAAAAATTATTAAAAGTTCAATACTGTATACTTACTTTTGCATGTACTGCACTGTAAGTAGTTCTATCTAACTAAATCAGCACATATTGTGTTCCTCAGTGATGAACAAGTTGTTCTTTCCAGCAGGAGCTTCAGCGACGTGGTGGGCGTGCGAGCGGGAGAGGGCGACGAGTGACGTCATCACGCCGTCTCCCTCCACAGCATGCTGTCTCGCTCCAACTAAACACATCACTACCATGGAGTCCGTAACAACTACTGACCAATCTCAATGCATGACTACATATTATAATTTCCAACTTCATATTCAATTAAATTCAATATCTTTATCAGCAAAAAAGACAATGGGTGAACACAATTTACAGCTAACCTATTTATGAGGGAATTCAGGCGTAGCTAAAACTTAAAACTAATCTCAACCTAAAACAAAGAATATTCTGTGTTTCTTCAAATGGTATCAAAGAATTGAAAGAACTTTTAAAGTTTGAGGTTAGAATTGTGTTTTGATCTCTCCTTCTAAAGTTTCTAGAACATGTAAATAAGTATATTATGTATAGTCACTTGACACCTTGAAAGCTATAGCAATTGAGAATGTTCTGGCTTAAAATTAATGATCTTACAGTTATGTTGTCTCGATGGTGTGACCGACTGTGGCTGGGAGTTAGTCTCGCTATTCATGACAATTTATTATTTATTGCTATTTATATTTTAACAATTAATGCGTGAGTCCCTTGTCAAGTCAATTTAAATGAATCACTTCTACATTATGTCACATTATGAATAGTGACTGTTGTTTCCATCATGTTTGTACTGTTACTCTCAGTACTATTGTTTGTTTTATATAATAAGTAGCAAGTATTGTTAGTTGTAATGTTTGTAAAGTTATAGTTGGTTTGTCAATATCTATTATTAAAGTGAAATGAATTCGGATGCTCGTGTTTCTTTATGCAAATGCTTTCGTGAGACATTTGATCAATATGTTAACTAAACGGTTTTCACTCACGTGTAATTCGCGTATTGTGCGCGTACTACTCGCGTATATGCGTTCTGGAACTGCGGAGCACGCAGACTGATACTGAAGATGGAAGGCATAACATCCGAGACGCGTAAACAACATTATGCGAATTACACGTGACTGAAAACCGTTTAGTTAACATATTTATTCAAATAGTTATTTTGAAAAACCTAAGTTCAAATAAAATATGCCAAACCTGGGCATGTAAATATCCTAATATGGTGGAGGCATTATTCTGCTTGATCAAATATTTATTTAGGTTCTGATTTGAGAATATCATCAACAGGTAGTTTTTGTTAGTACAAGGCTTCTCAAAAAATTACCTATATAAGAGCTATCTTGTAATAAACAATCAAAATATTCTGAGATAATTCCTCAGACGCCTGTCTATTTAATTTGGAAAATTACGACAATTCTATGCAAGAGCAGAACTTAATTTGTCCTAGAATATAATATTATAACCCTTGTTTAGTCCTTCTTGGGACTTATTACAAAACGTAGTTTAACTATTAGTCCAGAACTTTGAAAATATGCAGTCCATTTTTGCTGTTTGAAATTGTTCTTATGTCAAAATAATCAAACTGTCAAAATGTAACCAATGTTTTTTTTTTTTTAATTGGCCATAACTTTGTATTGTGCCAGTTCTCAAGTAACCAATGATAAATCAACGTTCCAATTTGAAGTTTACATTTTGATTGTTTGTAAGTATGTGATGTTTGAATAACAAGAACCGACTTTTTATTTTCAAAGTCCTGGACTAATATTTTAAGTACGGTTTGTAATAAGACGATAGTTTAGTGAGAGGTACAAGGAAGCACATTGTTGTGAGGAGGTTCATTCATTATGATATAATTGTGTAATTTGATTAGGAACGTACGCATATACTCGTACGGAAGCAGCGCGAGGAATGTTCTAGTAATCACTACATACAAGGGTAGGGGAAAAACTAACTTACTTTTGCTTAATTCAGTTTAATTAGTTACTTAGTTATCTAAAAATATTGAAACAAACATAAAATCTTTGTAAGTGAAAGAAATAATAGGTACTCTGTTCGTAACTTTAATTAAAGAAACCACGAGCTGGAAATAACTACTGCTTCTAATATTACATAGAAAATAGCACTTAGCCTTTAGAAAAGCGTAAATATCTTTCGTTAACAAAACGAGTGTCCAAAATACTGTCCTTTTACCGGCTCAACGTATCAGCATTGCCACCCAGCGTGGTAATGCGGCCAGTATGCTGGGCACGCTACCTACGTCTGGCAGTGGTGAGTTGTAGTCAAGCGTGAGCCTATTAAGAGTAAAAAAACACAAGTCAAAACACAGTAGTGACGTGTACCCCGGTGTGTGCTTGAGTGTGTGCGTGTGCATGTGTGTGTCATCACTCACTGAGACGGAGCGGACCCCGACCAGCATTTGACACGTTTATCTAATTACAGGCAGGTACAGGAATAACACACCTGTTAGCACTTTACTCGCCATGTTTTAGAAAGCAAACAACCACATTTTTACACGGAATAAGCTTACTTTTTAACCGATTTCCAAAAATAGTAAGTTATCAAGTCTTCTGAAAGTTTTAAAAAGTCAGTTTCAATAATTTGATAGATTCTGAATTTTGAAGTCGCAAAAATGATAATAAATTATTTACTAACTTTTTCGTTTAAACTTTTATTAACTAACGTTTTAAATTTTACTAGCTTTTGCTTACCACTAGGCAAACTGCAAACAAAAATCAAATCCTATCCACATCATAAATGTATAGTTAGATGTGTGTTGGAGTGTCACATCCCGCTGCCAACATAACGGCGGGACAGGTCGACCAACTGGAGAGGTTCCCGCCAGCGCCGACAGGGGGCAGCCCGCGCGCCAACAGAACGGATTACCCCGTCTATCGCACCGCACGGCGCACGCGCAACACAAGTCAAATATACAGTCCACTCGTATCAAACCAAACCAACTGTTGTTATTTCATCCAACAAGGCATCCCAATAGGACTGAGGAAAGTAGCAACAATGTGGTAGAACTAAACTTAGTTAATTGAAAGTAGACACTATAAATATTCTTCCCTCGGCCTCGGTAGTACATTATTAGCCCGCATTACGTTTTGTCCATTCTGCGGCGAAGCTTTTCTTATTAGGTACCTACTTATTTAGTACTTCTTGTGTGATACTTTATACATTAACAGAAGGAACTGATTATGTTAACCAGATCAGTTTTAGACCTACCTCATACCTAGATTATATTTCCTGGACATCGCTTCAATAAAAGTGGGGGGTTATAACTCGCACAAGGCTTCTGTCAGGTTTTATTAATTGATTCCTGGAAGAATATTACCTCTATATTAAGAACTTGCATATTTCTAAAAACCAGCTTTTAAGCTACTTAAGTGTTTAAGTTTTAGTTAGTTTATTAATTTCTCTCGAACGAGCGATGTGATGGAGTGACTTAGTGGTTGGTATCAATTAATAAAATGTTGTTCGTTTTGGTTTTATAAGCAAGCGAGTGCCAAGATATTATTTTGTAAATATTAGGGCCTTTTTAAAAAAAATGTTCATACGAAAATTGTGTGTCCTACGACTTTATGCCTTTATTCTTCAGAATTATGCAGATTAAATTAATCATTATCAAAAAGTTGAAAGCTGATTTTTGACGTGTCCCACGCAGGTTTTGTAAAGTTCTAAACGTAAAATATCACTGTTACCCGACCTTTTGTTTAGTAATTTTATGTAATTTGGTAGGATTATATGATCTAAATTGAATAATGAACCTAATATATATGGAATTAGAGTACAAAATTATTAAAAAGACACATTTTATCTTGTCCCTCAAAATAACGTTGATGGAAAGTTCCATACACGCTACACTATTATACTGATTTTGAGTATAAAATGTACTAAAATATGATATATTTTAAACGTCTGGCAACATTTTAGAACGCAAAATATTCGCCATATTTGTTCTATGACAGCCGTTTTGTCTAACAGTAAGATCACAGAGTACTTTTTTATATACGAGTGAGATTGAGTGGTCGGGCGTCACGAAGTCTTGTTTGTATGTTATTAATTATAATAATTTTTCGCCTATGTCTAATTATCCGCGTTTTCGCAAAACCCCTAGGATTTCCGCGAAGATTCGAAGTATCGAATTATCCTACGACATATATATGACTCAAAACTTTTCATAGCTAATTAGAATATAGTGTCTTTAATCGGAATCAAGTGGAACATTTCCTTAAATTACATTTTAAATATTGATTTCATAAGTTTGTTTTTGTGAAGCCATCATACGTCACGTCCATTACGCTACGTATTGTACTAGCCAAATTGAACGCCAAATGTGACGTAGTGGAATTTTAAAGCATGGTTTACACTAGTTTTAACAATTAAAACAGTTTAATATAAAAAAATGTTTTTGAATTGTGAAGAGATTGATTGATTATTTTTAGTGAAAAGTAATTCTAAAAAAGTAAAGGTGAAACGAATCACCTCTAAGAAAAATAACGTTTTTTTACTTTAAAGACAGTCATTTTATTATATTATGTTAGTAAGAACAAATTAGTTACTAATTTGTTAATATGTGTTAATAATTCCTAAACAAAATATTTTAGTGTTTTAAATATTTTTATCTACACTAATGTTGTTCTACTTATGTTTCCAATACTTGACTTATAATTACTACTGTTATAGCACAGACAACAAAATACTCAATTTAAGCAATTTCACATGATGCTATAATATCCACATCGATATCGTAATAGCTCATTATAACATCGGTAAAGCGCGACCAACCTGATTGCAGGGCCAATCAGGTTGGTCGCGCTTTAGAGATAGGGGGCCGTCCATTGATCACGTGATGTTTTTTTTGGCATTTTTTAGCCCCCCTTCCCCCGTGGTGATACATGGTGATGTTTATGATTAACCCCCCCTTCCCCCCATATATCACGTGTATTTTTAGACGTAGGTACAAAAAAACTTAATTTACTACTTTTATTCAAATTAAATATTACAATATGTCACTACACCCCCCCCCCCCTCCCCCTTGTGATATTTCGTGACTTTTTTATGGACCCCTCACCCCCCTTTCGAGCCTCACGTGATTAATGGACGACCCCTAGTTAGATTTTAATGGCGGCAAAATTACTGTGACAATACACGTACGCGTGAATTTAATGTTTCGCAATGTGTTTTAATTGTTTTTTAAATACAAATTTAAAGTTAAAAATGGATAGCGACGATGATATTTGTACGCCTCCGGATATTCTAGAATTGGCAACAAAAGTAACTCACAATCTTTTGCCAGAAAAATCTAGAAAATTATATGAAAAATTAACTATTGTCAGCTTTTACTCTTGTTTTTTGATCAATTGCATTAGTGAAGATAAAGTAGTGTATGCAACTGCATATAACACGGGTATTAAAACACGAGTGTGAGTTTATGAAACGAGCGCAGCGAGTTTCATAATAGTAACGAGTGTTTTAATACCCGTGTTATATAACAGTTGCATAAACTACTATTATATGATTATAGATCTAGGTTTTAGAGTTGATTAGTTGTTAATTATTTAGTTTATTAGTAATGTAAACTGTTCCTTATAATTCCTAAACGTGACAATTTGTTCTATTAACGTCACTTGTCCTACTTTCATGGTGATATAAGTTAAGATTTAATTTAAAAATATTCGTGTCATTACTACTGACTTAAATTGTTTATTATAATATTATTTAAAAGTTTTGTGAAACATAAATTTTTACATCATATTTTATAGAAAATTTCAAAGTAGAGGCTTGAGTTAACAGTGAAATATGACATAAAGTAACGTAGAAGAATAGTTTTCGTAGAAATTACCTTGATTTTACCTAAATTAGTAATAATTAGTATGTGATATGGAAGACTGTTCTTGTCAAAATATTTTATAATAAAACAATACATTATTTGATTTACCGGTGAGTTTTAATCCTAATCTAAACTTTGTGACGTATTGGAACTTTTTAGTAACCGTCTCTCCTTAAAAGATTTATTTCTCGTTAAATTAAAAACAAACCATATTACATTTTATTGTTTTCTAAAACATGATATATTTCTTTAGCTGATAACTTGCCTAATTTCAATATTTTTTCTTTTTTTCTGGGTGGAATTCCATTACGCAACGGCCATTTTTTTTTAAAAGCACCCATTACTATCACTATCACTTACCAATGGGAAGCAAGAAATGCTAAATGATAGGGAGGAACTTCATGTTATGTGTTGCCAGTATACAAAGTGTAATCTCAGGGTGGTTCAAGCCTAGCGGCTGAATCCTAAATAAGCGTTTTCTGCCCTTCGGGGGGAAAACATAATTTTCAACCAACTATAAATTTTCGTTTTGGCATGTCGTAATTAGAATAAATTACTATGAAAAAAAGTTTTAAAATTTGTTTTGCTCTGAACTATCCCAAAAGGAACCAGATCTAGCGGAAAGCGCTAAAATGGCAGCACTGGATATTTCAATCAAAGGGCACATCGCCATATAGGTACCTATTTATTTAGTCCACGAAACGAACGAAAAACGAGTTAGAGCGGCAACGTCTCACAAAGAATATGATACATAGGTGCACGAGCTGGCAACGTGTCATTGTAAATAGCTAAGTCCCGAATATTGTGTAATAGCGCCATCTAACAATTTTGCACTGTACTGCAACGAGGCAAGATTCTCTCCTCACCAAATTAATTTTATATATTATGTCTCCATTGCGGGTCTACTTGCTACTATTATCTATTATATAGAGCCCAAAAAGTAGAGCCCAAAAAGTTGAGCCCAAAAAGTTGAGCCCAAAAAGTTGAGCCCAAAAAGTTGAGCCCAAAAAGTAGAGCCCAAAAAGTTGAGCCCAAAAAGTTGAGCCCAAAAAGTTGAGCCCAAAAAGTAGAGCCCAAAAAGTGGAACCCAAAAAGGTGAAATACCTCCTAATACTCATATATATTTAACAATAAAAATAATCAACTAGGTAGACAAGCTTACGGGACAGGAAGCTATGTTTTTAAAAACTACTTTAATTAAACACTTTGCCAATTTTGAGGCTTTAATAACTAAGGTTGTCCGATACTGAGGACCTAGGACTAACTTAAAGTACGTGTGCTCGATACAGAGAGCTTAAACTAACTGCCTGAGCCGGCCTTATCGATACCCTTATATTAACTACGCTACCTGGGTGGCATCACGCCACCAGATGCAGCTTAAGCAGAGTCAAATTACATAGACTGCTGACGCTGCGGCAGCTTCTAGGTATTTAGCCTAATACATTAGAGAGAGGTGGGAACTTATCTAGGTAGATTAAGCAACATCATACATAGCGGTAGGCCAAACTTTAAAAATTGGAATAGGTTAAGGGTACTCGCGTCGGGAGATCGGTTTCAAACTCGGTATCGGGGGGTTATTTGACCTGGTCTTTCTTCCTATACCCCCATTTGGGGCTCTATCAGCACCCCTTAGGGTACCTTCCATACATTTTTGTTTTTGGGGTTTTTTTTAATTTTCTCGCCTTTTAATTCCTTTATGAACTCAGTATATGCCTCACCTAAAATTTTCGTTCAATACCCGTCGTTTGACACCAATTTTATCCCTCTAGGATAATAAATGTAGATTTTAAGGCCGGGTTAGATTTTTCAAGTTGACAATATTTCCATACAAATGTATGGGATATGAGCGTTTTTCATAATAAAATAGACAAAATCGTAATTATTGTATTTTATCTTCAACTCAATAACTTAAACCCAAAATGTTGAGCCCAAAAAGTTGAGCCCAAAAAGTTGAGCCCAAAAAGTTGAGCCCAAAAAGTTGAGCCCAAAAAGTTGAGCCCAAAAAGTTGAGCCCAAAAAGTTGAGCCCAAAAAGTTGAGCCCAAAAAGCAGAGCCCAAAAAGAAGAGCCCAAAAAGTTGAGCCCAAAAAGTTGAGCCCAAAAAGTTAAGCCCAAAAAGTAGAGCCCAAAAAGTTGAGCCCAAAAAGTTGAGCCCAAAAAGTAGAGCCCAAAAAGTTGAGCCCAAAAAGTTGAGCCCAAAAAGTTGAGCCCAAAAAGTTGAGCCCAAAAAGTTGAGCCCAAAAAGTTGAGCCCAAAAAGTTGAGCCCAAAAAATTTGAGCCCAAAAAGTTGAGCCCAAAAAGTAGAGCCCAAAAAGTTGAGCCCAAAAAGTTGAGCCCAAAAAGTTGAGCCCAAAAAGTAGAGCCCAAAAAGTGGAACCCAAAAAGGTGAAATACCTCCTAATACTCATATATATTTAACAATAAAAATAATCAACTAGGTAGACAAGCTTACGGGACAGGAAGCTATGTTTTTAAAAACTACTTTAATTAAACACTTTGCCAATTTTGAGGCTTTAATAACTAAGGTTGTCCGATACTGAGGACCTAGGACTAACTTAAAGTACGTGTGCTCGATACAGAGAGCTTAAACTAACTGCCTGAGCCGGCCTTATCGATACCCTTATATTAACTACGCTACCTGGGTGGCATCACGCCACCAGACGCAGCGTAAGCAGAGTCAAATTACTTAGACTGCTGACGCTGCGGCAGCTTCTAGGTATTTAGCCTAATACATAAGAGAGAGGTGGGAACTTATCTAGGTAGATTAAGCAACATATAGCGGTAGGCCAAACTTTAAAAATTGGAATAGGTTAAGGGTACTCGCGTCGGGAGATCGGTTTCAAACTCGGTATCGGGGGGTTATTTGACCTGGTCTTTCTTCCTATACCCCCATTTGGGGTTCTATCGGCACCCCTTGGGGTACCTTCCATACATTTTTTTTTTTGGGGTTTTTTTTAATTTTCTCGCCTTTTAATTCCTTTATGAACTCAGTATATGCCTCACCTAAAATTTTCGTTCAATACCCGTCGTTTGACACCAATTTTATCCCTCTAGGATAATAAATGTAGATTTTAAGGCCGGGTTAGATTTTTCAAGTTGACAATATTTCCATACAAATGTATGGGATATGAGCGTTTTTCATAATAAAATAGACAAAATCGTAATTATTGTAATTTATCTTCAACTCAATAACTTAAACCCAAAATGTTGAGCCCAAAAAGTTGAGCCCAAAAAGTTGAGCCCAAAAAGTTGAGCCCAAAAAGTTGAGCCCAAAAAGTTGAGCCCAAAAAGTTGAGCCCAAAAAGTTGAGCCCAAAAAGTTGAGCCCAAAAAGTAGAGCCCAAAAAGAAGAGCCCAAAAAGTTGAGCCCAAAAAGTTGAGCCCAAAAAGTTAAGCCCAAAAAGTAGAGCCCAAAAAGTTGAGCCCAAAAAGTTGAGCCCAAAAAGTAGAGCCCAAAAAGTTGAGCCCAAAAAGTTGAGCCCAAAAAGTTGAGCCCAAAAAGTTGAGCCCAAAAAGTTGAGCCCAAAAAGTTGAGCCCAAAAAGTTGAGCCCAAAAAGTAGAGCCCAAAAAGTTGAGCCCAAAAAGTTGAGCCCAAAAAGTTGAGCCCAAAAAGTTGAGCCCAAAAAGTTGAGCCCAAAAAGTTGAGCCCAAAAAGTAGAGCCCAAAAAGTGGAACCCAAAAAGTAGAACCCAAAAAGGTGAAATACCTCCTAATACTCATATATATTTAACAATAAAAATAATCAACTAGGTAGATTAAGCAACATCATACATAGCGGTAGGCAAAAACTTTAAAAATTGGAATAGGTTAAGGGTACTCGCGTCGGGAGATCGGTTTCAAACTCGGTATCGGGGGGTTATTTGACCTGGTCTTTCTTCCTATACCCCCATTTGGGGTTCTATCGGCACCCCTTGGGGTACCTCCCATACATTTTTTTTTTTTGGGGTTTTTTTTAATTTTCTCGCCTTTTAATTCCTTTATGAACTCAGTATATGCCTCACCTAAAATTTTCGTTCAATACCCGTCGTTTGACACCAATTTTATCCCTCTAGGATAATAAATGTAGATTTTAAGGCCGGGTTAGATTTTTCAAGTTGACAATATTTCCATACAAATGTATGGGATATGAGCGTTTTCATAATAAAATAGACAAAATCGTAATTGTTGTAATTTATCTTCAACTCAATAACTTAAACCCAAAAAGTTGAGCCCAAAAAGTTGAGCCCAAAAAGTTGAGCCCAAAAAGTTGAGCCCAAAAAGTAGAGCCCAAAAAGTTGAGCCCAAAAAGTTGAGCCCAAAAAGTGGAACCCAAAACGTAGAACCCAAAAAGGTGAAATACCTCCTAATACTCATATATATTTAACAATAAAAATAATCAACTAGGTAGATTAAGCAACATCATACATAGCGGTAGGCAAAAACTTTAAAAATTGGAATAGGTTAAGGGTACTCGCGTCGGGAGATCGGTTTCAAACTCGGTATCGGGGGGTTATTTGACCTGGTCTTTCTTCCTATACCCCCATTTGGGGTTCTATCGGCACCCCTTGGGGTACCTCCCATACATTTTTTTTTTTTGGGGTTTTTTTTTTAATTTTCTCGCCTTTTAATTCCTTTATGAACTCAGTATATGCCTCACCTAAAATTTTCGTTCAATACCCGTCGTTTGACACCAATTTTATCACTCTAGGATAATAAATGTAGATTTTAAGGCCGGGTTAGATTTTTCAAGTTGACAATATTTCCATACAAATGTATGAGATATGAGCGTTTTTCATAATAAAATAGACAAAATCGTAATTGTTGTAATTTATCTTCAACTCAATAACTTAAACCCAAAATGTTGAGCCCAAAAAGTTAAGCCCAAAAAGTTGAGCCCAAAAAGTAGAGCCCAAAAAGTTGAGCCCAAAAAGTTGAGCCCAAAAAGTTGAGCCCAAAAAGTGGAACCCAAAAAGTGGGTTGAGCCCAAAAAGTGGGTTGAGCCCAAAAAGTTGAGCCCAAAAAGTTGAGCCCAAAAAGTTGAGCCCAAAAAGTTGAGCCCAAAAAGTTGAGCCCAAAAAGCAGAGCCCAAAAAGAAGAGCCCAAAAAGTTGAGCCCAAAAAGTTGAGCCCAAAAAGTTGAGCCCAAAAAGGTGAGCCCAAAAAGTTGAGCCCAAAAAGTTGAGCCCAAAAAGTTGAGCCCAAAAAATTTGAGCCCAAAAAGTTGAGCCCAAAAAGTAGAGCCCAAAAAGTTGAGCCCAAAAAGTTGAGCCCAAAAAGTAGAGCCCAAAAAGTTGAGCCCAAAAAGTTGAGCCCAAAAAGTTGAGCCCAAAAAGTTGAGCCCAAAAAGTTGAGCCCAAAAAGTTAAGCCCAAAAAGTTGAGCCCAAAAAGTGGAACCCAAAAAGTAGAACCCAAAAAGGTGAAATACCTCCTAATACTCATATATATTTAACAATAAAAATAATCAACTAGGTAGATTAAGCAACATCATACATAGCGGTAGGCAAAAACTTTAAAAATTGGAATAGGTTAAGGGTACTCGCGTCGGGAGATCGGTTTCAAACTCGGTATCGGGGGGTTATTTGACCTGGTCTTTCTTCCTATACCCCCATTTGGGGTTCTATCGGCACCCCTTGGGGTACCTTCCATACATTTTTTTTTTTTTGGGGTTTTTTTTTTAATTTTCTCGCCTTTTAATTCCTTTATGAACTCAGTATATGCCTCACCTAAAATTTTCGTTCAATACCCGTCGTTTGACACCAATTTTATCACTCTAGGATAATAAATGTAGATTTTAAGGCCGGGTTAGATTTTTCAAGTTGACAATATTTCCATACAAATGTATGAGATATGAGCGTTTTTCATAATAAAATAGACAAAATCGTAATTGTTGTAATTTATCTTCAACTCAATAACTTAAACCCAAAATGTTGAGCCCAAAAAGTTAAGCCCAAAAAGTTGAGCCCAAAAAGTAGAGCCCAAAAAGTTGAGCCCAAAAAGTTGAGCCCAAAAAGTTGAGCCCAAAAAGTGGAACCCAAAAAGTGGGTTGAGCCTAAAAAGTGGGTTGAGCCCAAAAAGTTGAGCCCAAAAAGTTGAGCCCAAAAAGTTGAGCCCAAAAAGTTGAGCCCAAAAAGTTGAGCCCAAAAAGCAGAGCCCAAAAAGAAGAGCCCAAAAAGTTGAGCCCAAAAAGTTGAGCCCAAAAAGTTGAGCCCAAAAAGTTGAGCCCAAAAAGTTGAGCCCAAAAAGTTGAGCCCAAAAAGTTGAGCCCAAAAAATTTGAGCCCAAAAAGTTGAGCCCAAAAAGTAGAGCCCAAAAAGTTGAGCCCAAAAAGTTGAGCCCAAAAAGTAGAGCCCAAAAAGTTGAGCCCAAAAAGTTGAGCCCAAAAAGTTGAGCCCAAAAAGTTGAGCCCAAAAAGTTGAGCCCAAAAAGTTAAGCCCAAAAAGTTGAGCCCAAAAAGTGGAACCCAAAAAGTAGAACCCAAAAAGGTGAAATACCTCCTAATACTCATATATATTTAACAATAAAAATAATCAACTAGGTAGATTAAGCAACATCATACATAGCGGTAGGCAAAAACTTTAAAAATTGGAATAGGTTAAGGGTACTCGCGTCGGGAGATCGGTTTCAAACTCGGTATCGGGGGGTTATTTGACCTGGTCTTTCTTCCTATACCCCCATTTGGGGTTCTATCGGCACCCCTTGGGGTACCTCCCATACATTTTTTTTTTTTGGGGTTTTTTTTTTAATTTTCTCGCCTTTTAATTCCTTTATGAACTCAGTATATGCCTCACCTAAAATTTTCGTTCAATACCCGTCGTTTGA
This sequence comes from Macaria notata, assembly GCA_927399415.1. Classification (NCBI taxonomy): domain Eukaryota; kingdom Metazoa; phylum Arthropoda; class Insecta; order Lepidoptera; family Geometridae; genus Macaria; species Macaria notata. Next base: position 7,538,680 of record OV656752.1, read on the forward strand.
CACCAATTTTATCACTCTAGGATAATAAATGTAGATTTTAAGGCCGGGTTAGATTTTTCAAGTTGACAATATTTCCATACAAATGTATGAGATATGAGCGTTTTTCATAATAAAATAGACAAAATCGTAATTGTTGTAATTTATCTTCAACTCAATAACTTAAACCCAAAATGTTGAGCCCAAAAAGTTAAGCCCAAAAAGTTGAGCCCAAAAAGTAGAGCCCAAAAAGTTGAGCCCAAAAAGTGGAACCCAAAAAGTGGGTTGAGCCCAAAAAGTGGGTTGAGCCCAAAAAGTTGAGCCCAAAAAGTTGAGCCCAAAAAGTTGAGCCCAAAAAGTTGAGCCCAAAAAGTTGAGCCCAAAAAGTTGAGCCCAAAAAGTGGGTTGAGCCCAAAAAGTGGGTTGAGCCCAAAAAGTTGAGCCCAAAAAGTTGAGCCCAAAAAGTTGAGCCCAAAAAGTTGAGCCCAAAAAGTTGAGCCCAAAAAGTGGAACCCAAAAAGTGGAACCCAAAAAGTAGAACCCAAAAAGGTGAAATACCTCCTAATACTCATATATATTTAACAATAAAAATAATCAACTAGGTAGATTAAGCAACATCATACATAGCGGTAGGCAAAAACTTTAAAAATTGGAATAGGTTAAGGGTACTCGCGTCGGGAGATCGGTTTCAAACTCGGTATCGGGGGGTTATTTGACCTGGTCTTTCTTCCTATACCCCCATTTGGGGTTCTATCGGCACCCCTTGGGGTACCTCCCATACATTTTTTTTTTTTGGGGTTTTTTTTTTAATTTTCTCGCCTTTGAATTCCTTTATGAACTCAGTATATGCCTCACCTAAAATTTTCGTTCAATACCCGTCGTTTGACACCAATTTTATCACTCTAGGATAATAAATGTAGATTTTAAGGCCGGGTTAGATTTTTAAAGTTGACAATATTTCCATACAAATGTATGAGATATGAGCGTTTTTCATAATAAAATAGACAAAATCGTAATTGTTGTAGTTTATCTTCAACTCAATAACTTAAACCCAAAATGTTGAGCCCAAAAAATTAAGCCCAAAAAGTTGAGCCCAAAAAGTAGAGCGCCATATTGCGTTTTTGTTAGGTTAGGTTAGGTTAGGTTAGGTTAGGTTAGGTTAGGTTAGGTTAGGTTAGGTTAGGTTAGGTTAGGTTAGGTTAGGTTAGGTTAGGTTAGGTTAGGTTAGGTTAGGTTAGGTTAGGTTAGGTTAGGTTAGGTTAGGTTAGGTTAGGTTAGGTTAGGTTAGGTTAGGTTAGGTTAGGTTAGGTTAGGTTAGGTTAGGTTAGGTTAGGTTAGGTTAGGTTAGGTTAGGTTAGGTTAAGTGTACTCGCGTCGGGAGATCGGTTTCAAACTCGGTATCGGGGGGTTATTTGACCTGGTCTTTCTTCCTATACCCCCATTTGGGGTTCTATCGGCACCCCTTGGGGTACCTCCCATACATTTTTTTTTTTTGGGGTTTTTTTTTTAATTTTCTCGCCTTTGAATTCCTTTATGAACTCAGTATATGCCTCACCTAAAATTTTCGTTCAATACCCGTCGTTTGACACCAATTTTATCACTCTAGGATAATAAATGTAGATTTTAAGGCCGGGTTAGATTTTTAAAGTTGACAATATTTCCATACAAATGTATGAGATATGAGCGTTTTTCATAATAAAATAGACAAAATCGTAATTGTTGTAGTTTATCTTCAACTCAATAACTTAAACCCAAAATGTTGAGCCCAAAAAATTAAGCCCAAAAAGTTGAGCCCAAAAAGTAGAGCGCCATATTGCGTTTTTGTTAGGTTAGGTTAGGTTAGGTTAGGTTAGGTTAGGTTAGGTTAGGTTAGGTTAGGTTAGGTTAGGTTAGGTTAGGTTAGGTTAGGTTAGGTTAGGTTAGGTTAGGTTAGGTTAGGTTAGGTTAGGTTAGGTTAGGTTAGGTTAGGTTAGGTTAGGTTAGGTTAGGTTAGGTTAGGTTAGGTTAGGTTTTTTTTTTTTTTTTTTTTTTTTTTTTTTTTTTTTTTTTTTTTTTTTTTTTTTTCTCCTCCTACCTCCAATATTATATTTTGGAGCCTATTCTTACACAATTCCTGTCATACCTTTCTCGCTTTTATGCCTCTCGTACTTTTATGCTTCATACTATTTCTTTCTTATATCCATCATCTTTTATTCTTTCTTACCTATACCTATTGCTATCTATTGTACTTACTGTCTAAGGGTTAGTTTATATGTTTCTTACTTTATTGTTTTTGCCGTGGTGCACCATCACCAGCAAACTTAATTGCTGGGTGGTGCACCTAAATTTTTACATCCATTCTTAATCGCTACCTTAATTATTATCTTTTTACAATATTCTAAAAACTTAACTCTATTCTTACTATCTAGCATTATTTTATACAAACTATTTACATTTACAGATTGTTCCATTACATTCTCAATTTCAAAACGTTCTTTGCCGTACCTCGGACATTCCGTTATGACGTGGGCCACTGTTTCCTCCGTTTCCGGGTCGCAAGGACATGCCGGACTCTCCTTACACTTGAATTTATACAAGTATGCGGAGAATCCGCCATGTCCTGTGAGCATTTGGACTATTACATTATCCACATTCATATGCCTTATTATGGGGTAAGCCGAGATTGCATCTGGGAAGAAGATTTTGGTCACTGAGGCCTCCTGTTCGGACTTGTATCGCCTGTTCCATTCGTCGAGCGACCCGATTCTGATCTGTCGCTTGACGAACGAAACAGGACAGCTTTCATAGTCAGGTCTCGTCTTCAACCTTAGTGCCGCCTCCTTTGCCAGCTCATCCGCCCTTTCATTTCCCTCCAGCCCCGCATGGGCCTTGACCCAAAATAATTGCACTATTTTGTCTCCATCTTTTAACTTCCGGATGTTGGCCCTTATTCTAAGTGCAAGGGGGTGGAGGGACTTCAGGTTGACTATTGTCTCCAAAGCTGATCTGGAGTCGCAGAAAAAGTTACACCTGGTTCTCGTGGTCTTCTTTGCTTTTTCTGTCGCCTCTGACATTGCAAGAAGCTCCGCCTGGTAGACGGAGCAGCACTCATCCAGACGTAGTTTGCGGGTACTTGTCTCAGTGGCGCCCTCCTGTATGGATAGCGCAGCTCCGACTTTCCCCTCGATTTTGCTTCCGTCTGTGTAGATATTAAATGCATGTTCGTCATGGTGCTCAATGAGTGCCGCTTCGTCAGCCAGGCAAATGATCTTCATCTCCTCGTGCGTAGCAGGGTGAGGTAAAGCAGTAAATGGCGCAGGCGTCTCCATCACCCGGTCCCCTATTACCTGTCGGGAGTAACCCTTTTTTGTTTCATAAAGAAGGGCTGCTTCCCTGACTCTAATGTCCAGTGGAAGCAACCCGGCAAGTAATAGTACCGAGTTTAGGGACGCGGTTTTGTAGGCCTTTACCATCTTTTGCGCAAAACCACGTTGAACCGAAGCGAACTGTTTTCTGATCGTCAGCTTGTTTGTGGCTGGCGCCCAGGCGCTGGCTGCGTACGTGATGGTCGGTTCCACAACTGCTGTGTACATTGTGCGTATTATTTCCGGGTTTAGTCCCCAGTGTATTTTGGCTGCCCTTGCCAGTTGCTTGTAGAAGTCTAGTGCTCTACGGCAGACATTCGCAGCGTGCTTATTGAACGTCAGTTTTTCGTCGATGGTGAGTCCTAACAATTTGATTTCGCTGGACATGCCAATGTCTATCCCACCCATGTTCAGTCGTGGGGTGTCGTATTTTAATTTCTTCGTTACCACCATGGCCACGGTCTTTTGTGGGGCAAAATTCAATTTGTACTTGACACCCCACGCTCGAACATGTTCGAGAGCGGCATTGGCCCTTCCCTCGATCTCCAATGCGGTTCCACCATCTAGGACGAGCGTGACGTCATCGGCGAATGCCTGAACGTAGACGTCTCTCCTCTCCAGCTCTTGCAGCAGAGGGTCCAGTAAGAGGTTCCAAAAAATCGGTCCTCCAATGGACCCTTGCACACAGCCTTTTTCGGTCTCCTTCGTGCACTCGGTTCCGCAGTAGCGTACTTTGACTTTACGATTCTGAAGATAGCTGTCCACCACCCTCCTCAAGTTCACCGGGCAGCTTTCCTCAGCCAATCGGACTCTTATAGCTGGCCACCAAGCCCCGTTGAAGGCGCCTTCTATATCTAGTGACACGAGAGTCACTATTTTCTTTTCCTGCAATTTCTCGCGTATGTGTCTCAACAAACTATAGAGGGCGTCTTCAGTGCTGCGTTGGGGCATGAATCCGAATTGGCGGGTACTAAGTTTCGGTGTCAAGTAAAACTTGATTCGGGTGATCAGCATTTTCTCGAAGATCTTTCCGAGCACAGGAAGAAGACCGATCGGTCTGTATGAATTGGGTGCTGTATAGCTCTGCTTGGCCGGCTTACGCAGTACTACCACTGTGGCTGTCTTCCATAAGGCTGGAAAATATCCTCTGTCTAGGCATTTGTTCAACAGACCAAGGAACAGGTCTGGGTTCATGGCTACTGCAGCCTGGCTGATGTCCGCTGTTATGCCATCAGAGCCAGGGGCCTTTTTGGGATTGAAAGATTGTACCGCCGCCCTCAGTTCTGCCTCAGTGAAATGTGGATCGCAGGTTTCATTTTGGTCTCCTACATTTACTGTTTCCGCTACGTCCCTTATGCGGCGGTGTTCTTCATTGTCTTCGGATAGTAGGTCTTTCGGGAAGAAGGTATCTGCCAGCAATTTTGCGGAGTCTGGACCGTCTAGGACTATTCCGTTCTGTTTTAGTGGTAGATCCTCCTCCCGTTTCCTCGTCCGACCTATTACTCGGTAAATCCCGTCCCAGACCGATTCCCTTGTCTGTTTCCCACAAAATTCCTTCCAGCTCTGCGTCATTGCATTTCCTATTTCCGCTTCATACTCTTCTTTCTTTTCCAGATATTCGGCAACCACCCTCGCTTTCCGGACCGGCGCAGCGCTCCTGATTCTTCCCCTCCTGGTGATGACCTCCCTCTTCAGCCCAGCAAGCTTATCGGACCACCACGACAAGGTAAGTGTTTCTGTGTTTTTCTTTTTTGGAAGTGTGTGTGTGCATGCGTGTGTGATTGCTTGTGTGTATGTGTGAATGAGTGTTTCTAACTGTTGTGTGTCTGTAATATTCTCTACACTGCCAAGTGTTATATTGTGTTCTGTTAGAAATTGGGCCATTTTCTCACGAAATTGGCTCCAATTTGCTTTCTTGGTCGTGTAGAGTCTAGTTGTGTTTATGATGTGTGTACCGCGAGATTTTTGTAAGTGTATGTTAAGTGTAATGCCGTTGTGGTCCGAACTGGTGAGGCCCTCTTCGATCTTCCAGTCATCAATCAGGGGGAGGAGGTCAGCCGAGCAGGCCGTTACATCCACATGGCTGCTGTAACGCTTTCCTCCTCTGATGGTGTCGAAGGTGGGTACCGAGAAGTTACTGTTAAGTATTTGTAGTCCCAAGTCATCAAGTGTGTCCAGCGCGTCAGTTCCCCTCGAATTGGTCGTGACGCTCCCCCACCAGGTATTCCAGGCATTGATATCTCCTCCCATCAGGACCCTACGTGGCCCCACGGCTCTAACTAACTTGGTCAAGTGATTCAGATAGGGCTCCAGAGGCAGATGGTCCTCGAAGTAGACTGACACCAGAGTGATGGTCCACGCTTCCGTACGAACCCCTATCACAACTATGTTGTTGTTGGTGTGTTCCGGGTATTGAACGACATCAAGCGTGGGGTCCATCACTGCTATGGCGGCTTTAACAACTCCGTCTCCTTGATCTGCACTCTGGAATACCCTAGTGCCTCTGTAGGACTTGAGCACTTTTTGGGAGCCAACGTACGGTTCCTGGATTAGGAGGACTGACGTTTTCGTTTTTGCTGCTTCTAAGAAGAGTTCGTCAGTGGCCAGTCTCTTCTTCATTAGGTTGGCCTGGATGATCTTGTACGGGACGCCCTCAGCAGTAGGCCACGGTGGATCGCGCCAGCGCCTCCCACTTGCGCCTCACCGGGCAGTCGCTGCTGAAGGCGTTGTGGTCAGCCTTCCCTATCTTCGCTTTCACACAATTCGTACAGGTGGGTAGAGCGTCGACCCGATATTCGGGACAGTCCGTTTTCATGTGGGCGCCGCCGCAGTGGCTGCACACATCCACCTGTTCGTGGCAGAATCGCCTCCCATGACCGTATGCCAGACAGCGCGAGCACTGAATGAGAGGGGACTGGTCGGCGACCCTGACCCTTTGCAGGTCGACGTGTACAGCCCCCGCTGCGGTGAGACTCTGCCAGACACGCGGCGACACCTTCAGCACCACGTGTGTTGTGAGCGGATTTCTCGCCCTGCGCCGAAAGCGGACCTCCATCCTATCGTCCTCTCCGGTGATGTTCCTCAAGAGGTGGCCATTTTGAGCACGGATGGCTTTTATGACATCCTCATCGCCAAGACTTTTTAACACGCTGAACAGGACAATCATTGGGTCTTTGTTCTTTATTGCTTCTACGCTTAGTTCTTCCTGCTCAGCTATTCTGTTTTGCACCTTCTTTATTTCTTTCTCATCTTTGCAACCTATAATGATTCTCCTGTCCTTCGCTTTCCTTATCCTATCTATCCGTACTCCCTCTTCCTTCGCATTTACTATCTTTCTAACTCTCTCAAATACCTGTTCCCCTGTCTCTCCTTCATCCTTTGAGGCTACGATAATTGAGTGCATGGCGGTAGGTTGATGATTTTGTCTCCTTGGGGAGCCAGCCACTACATTGGCATAGGTCGTTCGCTCAATGCATTCTTTCTGACCTCGTAGTATTTCTGTAAGCCTCTCCATTTCTTCACTATTGTTCTTTAAAAGTTTGCTGTTCTCTTCCATTCTCTTCATCATCTCCTCGATTGGAAGAGGGAGCAGCTCTTTTACTTCTCTCTCTTCTGTTTCTTTCTGGTCTCTTTTTTCTTCCTTTCCTGTCTTTTCTTCTATGACTATAACCTTTTCTTCCTCTGACTCTTTAACTAAGCTGTAGAGTCTTTCTACAGATTCACAGACTTCTGTTTTTATCTCCGTCTTGAGATTTCTACTATTATTTAAATGGAGCTTTGCCTTAATGAGGCAAGCTTTAGCCTCTGCTATCCTATTTTTATATGTAAGAGGTTGTTTTGGGGATTTATCTGCTTCGGTTGCTGTCGCCGTCCTACTTTTCTGTGAACCAGGTTTAGCCGTCGGGAGGGCACCACCCTTTTTTGGTTGTGTCTGTCCCGTCGGCTGACTCTGGCTTTTCTGGGAAGAAGTCGGAAGTGGCGACGTCGATGCCCTCGCTTCAATCTCCCCAATACTTCTTCTGACCTTGCTGGCCTTATCTGTGGCTTCTGTCGAGAGTCCCGCCCTTAGGGTTACTGTCTTGTCCATTTTTTCACTTTCTGGCGAAGTGTCCTTGTTTTTAGAAGAGGATGTTTTAGATTCGGGAGTCCTCATCATTTTGTCGAGGTAGGATTCAGTTGTCAATCCAAAAAACGTGTATAGAGCGCCGGATGACAGTTTTGTATTACTTATTTCTAGTAGTGTCTTAACATAGATTGACGTGTAAAGGCGTCAATTGTGTCAAAATTTTATTTCTAATACCTAGGATTCATTTAAATTACACAAAAACAAATACAATAACTAACAATTATAGAATGAGGGCAATAAACCCCGTCAGTTTTAAATATACAATATAAAATGCTCTGGGCACAGTCTTAAATCTAGGCAAACTTATAATTTTATGTAGTTTGTGTCAGTTGACAATGTTATAGTAGTATTTTCGTCAAATATACAAAGTCAAAAATTTTTGCGTAGTATGGTCAAAAGCCAATACAAATAAAGAATACAATAAAACAGTTATAAACAATTAAAGTAATGACTTCCAGTTCACAGTAATTTGGTCTTTATGTAACGTGGTAAACGTCTACTACAGCTAACAAGTCAAAAATTGGCGCATTAGAACATATTAATAATAATTCTGCAATATACAAATTCAAATTTAACACTAACCATTTACATAAAAACAAGGTCAAAAACCTCTGCTCAACAATTTTAACCAGTTTTAAGGGTCCAAAAGAGCCCTGTCAAGGCTTGTGTAGAATATTATAACAGATAATGAGCAGTACAATAATGACATACAGTACAAAAGGTCTTAGGTCTAGATTATATTTACAGTTCTGTTCTCAGAGTCAGGAGCGTGCACACCATGCAGCACCGCCAATCTTCCTCGCAGCTCCAGCCGTCTCTTCGTGGTCCGCAGCCAAGCTCCTCTCCACTTCCAGTCGAGAGTCCGGGGCTCCGAGCACGCCCGGTTGAGGCAGGACACCTTCCACTCGTGCATATAGTGCAGAGTGACAGGTGCAGCTGGTGAGCACAGGCGCCAATCCAATCCAGGGGGGAGGGGGGGGGAATTCTGTCAGGCCCAAATTTCTTGGCTTCCAATCCTGGCTCCAATGACACCAAACACGGCTGGTCTATCTTGTTTTGTTACGAAGATAGAGCTCGCGGGGGTGAGGTGGCCACGGCTGCGGGGGAGTCTTTGGAGCAGAAATGTCTGGCTCCAATGACACCAAACACGGCTGGTCTATCTTGTTTTGTTACGAAGATAGAGCTCGCGGGGGTGAGGTGGCCACGGCTGCGGGGGAGTCTTTGGAGCAGAAATGTAGAGCTTCTCGTCCTGGTTCTGGTGATACCAAACACGATGGGTGTTGCACTTGCGGTTTCGATGATAGACAGAAGGGGGGAGGGTAACGGGTACAGAGGGGGGGGGGTGATGGCAAATTTTGTTCAGGAGGGTATACAA